>CM057338.1:116108907-117534639 GCA_030015575.1 Agapanthus africanus | reverse complement strand
AAAATATATAACATTTATTTATCTATATATAAATATGTAGTTATCTCAGGCATAATATAAGCAACATCACAGAAAAGAGATAAGCAAAATGGAATAGTGGATAATCTAGGAGTCTCGGGTTTCATTTAAGCCGCAAATGAAACTCGACGTTCCGGTCGTATGGATAACCCATAAAATGTAGAACCAAGACCCCTACGAGTGCGGAAAGTTATCCGCCAATTCCAGAAGTGAGACAACCCGCACTCTAGATGATGAGTGGGACATCCGGCACTTCACGGAATCTGGTAACTTGAGCACTCCACCGTGGGTCATCCTAAAACCCTTACAAGTGCGGCGAACAGCCCACCAATTCTAAAGCGAGGCGGCTCGAAGTCACCACTGTGAGATGACCACCTAAGGTACTCTAGAATCCGGCTATTCGAGCACTTCAATGTGGGTTATCCTAATACAGAAATGAAATAATATACAACGGTGACACCGACCTCAACCTAGCTATGTCCCAATAAAAGAATTTGCAAACTGGCAGAAATGGCAGTCCATATGTCAAACGCTCACCCCGCAATAATTAATATACAAATGATACAAAACTATACAACCAACATCGCATAAAAGGCTATCTAACACGACAATTCGTTGAAACCATCACAGAGATATCTCAAGCAACTTCCAGTTGCGTGTAACCCCTTCTAATCGACGTATAGCAATTAGAAGACGTTCACAACAAATATAAAACAACACATATGTAAGTAACGAATGCCACGATATTAGAATTTTGCGTACAATTAGCAAACACTTCAAAATTTCCAAAACTGAAAACCAAGTGCACTAAAATCATAAAAATTTCAACGTTTTAAGCCAATCCGGGAGTCGAAACGAACTCGAAACTCGCCTGAACCTTCACGGGGGTGTAATATCCAAAATAAACTATTGCTCGGGGGACTAAGAGGGTACCCACTCTCCGAGGCCACTACGAGGTGGCCTGGAGGGCTGGGCAGACCCGAGTCTACCCTTTTAGGGTAGGTCTCGAGACCCCACCCTCAAGGCCCCTTCATAGTGGTCTCGGAGAGTGGGCCTGACCTTTGCCCCCCCAGGGAGATCCCCGGGGTGCTCACGTAATACCACGCGGCTTCTCAGTCTAAACCGTGAGCCCGTGGGGAGTGAAAATATCTTAAAACTTGAAATTTTGAGACCGTTTTTGTATTCAGTTTTTGCATGACGAAAACGGCGGAATTTAAATGTCGTAACTAATTAGTTTATGTGTTTGGGTGGCTCTAATACCATATTATGGTTCCTATCTCCCATGCCACTACAACCGTAGCCTATGCGGAATGAAAAACAAAATTCGAGAGGCGCTAAAAATTTTAAACCCTAGAATCTTAACCAAACACTCAAACTGAAAATCTAAAAAGAGTTTATCTATTTTGGAAAGAAGGTTATGCCGAAGAGATCGAGTCCTGCGGTCTTCACCTCCTCTTCTTTAGCTCCTCGGGATCTTAGTGATCGAGCTTGACCGCCGGTCTTCCTACGTCGAAAATAATCTACCCGAGAGATATGATATAAGGCTTTAGTTTCACACAAGTGAAACAACTAAAGATCCTAACTTGCCACACTAGGATGCTTATAAATGGAGTGAGTTGTTCTAGTGTTTTTTCATCTCTCTTCCATCCTTAATTCTCAACACATGAGAGTGTAGAGAGGGAGATTAAGGAGGAGCTCAAGAGAAGAGCTGGGTGAGGAGAAAGAACAAAATGGTGAGAATGAAAAAACTAGTGATAGAAAATACCATCCATGATTTTGTATAAATGATTTTTACAAATATAATATATCAACCATGCTTGAATAGTTTGCACAAATGAATATATAATTCATCTGTCAATACTTTTCAAGTATGTCTCTCACCATTCTCACCTCACTTTCTCTTTGCACCTCATTTCCATTTTCTGAAAAATAGAAAATACATGATGATGTGTCCTCCTTCTAGAATGTCTTTATGTATAAATACGGAATACACTCTACCGTAGATATATTGTAATGACTCTGAATTTACTGTACGGAATTTTCCAGTTTAATGTACAGAAATGAGTTATACAGCCTGAGATTGGGTTATAAGTTAATTTTGTTAAATAACAGCAATAAGTCACTTGTAGCTCACTGGTAAAGCCCTTGCACTGCTGTGACATAGCCCTGTGTTCGATTCCCATCAGACACATTATTTTTTTCTGATTTTTCTTTTTAAACTTTTTGGAAGCCAAGAAGTTTACACGTGCAATACACATAAAAATGAAAAGTCAAAAAAATCAAACATGTGAAAAATGGAGTTAACACAGACTTGTACATGTGGCACAAATCTAACGACCCAACCCCCTAGATCAGCCGGCGGAAATGCCCTATAGGCCGGTACCGACAGGTGAACAGCCAATGAGGACTGGGCTTTGCACACTCGACTCTTCCCCTACCTCTAACTTCTCTGCACTGTTTGATTGCCCTGCAATCAAACAGAGCCCCTTCAATTCCCAATTTATCATCTTTTTAATGCATTTTAATTCACCATTTTAATTCCAAAACCCTAATTCTACATTATAAATACTACCCCATGCCCTATACCTTCATCATTCTGAAAATTTTACCCAAAATTCTCAAAATTTCTTAAGTACAAGTGAAGTAGAAGAGGAGTTAGCAAGCGGTCAACTTCCGGCGAAGAATCGAAGCTATTCCGAGGATCCTACGATACCACGAAGTTCAACCCTCCCTCTTCTACCTTTTCTTAGGCTAACTAACTCGTATGTCCCCCGCAATCTCTTTTCTTCTTCTTTGAAATTCCATTTTAAAATCATATTGGTAAATGGAGTTACTATCGATATCTTTTTCTAAAACCTAGAAAACTGCTTCTTTTTAATACCTTGTTCAATCTAATTTGTACACATCACTCGTAACCTTAAACTATAGTTATTTAGAATCAAATTCCATAAAAAATTCTCATGTAAAATAACTTAGATTTAAGTTTTACATTTAGGCATGAACTTCAAATAACACATCTTTTCGTATTTTGTTAAAACATATCTTTAGAAAACTTCACGGGGTAACGACCTACCTCTCACATACACACATGGTTCCATAGCACGATACCTCTTTTAGGTGAATTTTTGTTACGAATACATTATTACAAGAAAATACCATTTACTATAAAAACCGGATTTTTTTTAAAACGATATTTTTAATTCCTTTGCGATTATGTCTCTACAACCCTTATTAGGGGGCCCTCTATTGGACGGTCCATTTTATCGTACATTCTTGGGCTAGTAGAGCGAGATGCAGACCTCCTCACGGAGCATTCGGTCTCGAAAGTTTTTTAATACGGTTTTTAAGAAAAACACATTTTTCTAATTAAATAAAATTAATTTTTAATAATTATATAAAAATTAAAAATCCATATATTTTCAAAATATAATAAACTCACATTTTTTAAGATGAAAGTTTCCAAGTTTCACTAAAATACTATCAAGACACCCACAAAAGACATGTTTTACATTAAAATACCATGAACTTTCCAAGCTATGTAATTATCACCAAAATACCTCAAATTCTTAAAATTCATATCCATGAAAACCCTAAATAAAATAAATAACCCCTCGAGGTTTATTTTGGAATTATATTAAAAATATTTTTCATAAAAACCCCATCGAATTATATAAAACAACATTTGAGGACTTTAGTAAATATAGGTTTAAGCGGGATCAATTCTCTTGAGCCCCAGGGAGACGGAGAAAATGAGTGCTTGCCTATTTAAGGTAGAAAACTTAACAGAGTTATCAATGGTAATTGTTTTGGAAAAATACACAAATCCTGCCGTGCATGTGCAGCAGTTACCAATGACTTCCAAACTAATTCAGAATCTAAATCAGTTTAAAGTGTCTGACTCAGTCAGAGTCTAATTCAAACCTGAATCCAAATCTGAGTCTAACTTAAACCTTAATCCAAACCTGAGTCTAATTCAAACCTGAATCTGAATCCAAACATGAATACTTGAACTTGAACCTGAATGCTTGAACTCAAACATCAATCTCTAACATGATCACTTGACTTGACTTGACCGAACCATGACTATGACTTGACATAACTACCAGATTACATCCTGAACCTGATTATCTGAACAACTTATATCTATGGTTTCGGCAAGACTTATAACTATAATCAATACAATATATCACTCGGGGATAACGAGGTAGATTGGAACGGAACGTATAGTGTGGCACGAGATGGTCACATAAAAAACACCTACATGAACTCTCATGCCGTTCTCTTGTAGGTTTTGACGGGGCCTTATACTACATGTTACCATAGTTCACGGGGTAAGATAGACTCCTCTCGTATACACAAATACCTTTTGTACCAAGCTACAAACAATCACGTTAGAATAACAAACATATATTTGTATAACTTACCAGTTCAGTTCTCATTACTTGCTATATTCCATTCTATCTTTTGGGACTTACCGAGCGCTAGTTCGCTGAGGACATCCCTGTCTATTTTCTTTTTTTGAAATGTTCATCAGGAGGACCGATCATTGAAGAGATCGAGTCTAGTCAGGAGGACTTGGACCAGCTTACTGCCTAGCCGGACTTCTTTCTCTCATTGTATTTATTTTCAATTTCTATATGCCACTGTTTAGGCATTGCTTATTACCATTGTACTTTTTTCTTTTCAAACAGTTGTAATGTAAAGATGAATGTAAATAAAAGTTGCTGTTATTTTATATCTCTTGTCATTTCTTGTGCATTTTATATATTGCTTAATTACGCTTAATGTATTTATTTCTTAGTAAATATGTTGCGGGCCTGCCACGTCATTGCTTCTGTTTACTGGGAAGCGGGGCGTGACAGATTTTGTTGGCGACCCATGCAGGTCAGTTCTGCATGAAGTCCTAAGCAATATATATCATAAGAATTATAAGACTCAGCAACTATACATTCCTTACATTTCAAATTTCTTGAATCTATCCTAACCTTTCTTTTTCTATCAAGGTCATCGATTCTCCCAACAATACGAGCACAAATATAAATGGCAACACTTCATCGCCTATTTTACCACCACCACCTACCGTTGCAGCTCCCATCAATGAGCAAACGGTACTGCTTGAGACGATCAAGAGCCTCCTGGAGGGTCAGCAGCAGCAGACTGCTATCCTCATGCACCGCCCCGAAATCGAGGCACCCAAAGTCGAGGCATCCGGAGTGAAGCAATTTTGGGCATTGCATCCAAAACATTTTTGGGGGAAAGAGAGCCCACTGGAGGTAGAAGGGGCTCAGTCGATAGAAAACGATCTGGCAGCAGCACAAGTGCCAGAGATTGCTTGGATGGGAGTTGCGAAGCTGCAACTAACAGATAACGCCAGAGTTTGGTGGAAGGCTGAAGAAAGCCGACTCGCCCAACCGATTGAATGGAAGACGTTTCGCGATATGTTCGATGCGAAATACTTCCCTGAGACTACTTGTTTCGACATGGAACAACATTTCATCCACTTACAACAAGGCTTGATGTGGAGCAAGTCCGTGGATGAATATGATACTGAGTTTACCATTCTTAGCATGTAAGATATTGTCTCAAATTCAATTTCCTGATTTCACTTATTACACTGTTAACACAAAGTCGTAACAGGTTCCTGTCACACCTAATTCCTACTGCTGAGGTCTAAACACGACGATTTCAGCAAGGGTTAGACCTGGAAATCCAAACTGCACTCACTATAGGGGATTCCCCAACTCATGATCTTGCTTTGAAGGCCTCCCGATGCTATGAGGCAGTCGTGAAGAAGAAGGGTAGACCACAGATTGCCGGTGTGAAATGCCCTGCCACACTGATGACAGGAGGAGCTTCTTCTAGGCCGACATTTGCACCCAGGAGACCGGGAGGAACAGTTAACCAGCCCAGTCCAGACTTTTGCTTCTACTGCAAGAGGAATGGATACCTGGCGAAGGACTGCAGGCGTGCAAATGGCATGTTTAGCTTGTGGCGTATCTACTCACGCCATAGGAGCATGTCCATACTGTCTCAACCCAGCTCCAGCCCCCAGACCATCAATCACAGTCCTACAGCAACCATCTATTCAGGCTCCTGAACCTCGTCTAGCTCTCCCTGCACCACCTCCATGTAGACCTCCTACACAGCCTCCTCATCAATTCCATCAGGAACAGAGGAACATACCTCAAGGGTAGAGAAACATGCCCCAGGGATAGAGGAATGTGCCTCCAGCAAGGAGGAATGTATCCAGACATCAGGCTTTCATAATGACGGTTGAGGAAGCTGAAGCAACTGGCCAAGTAATCACTGGTAATTCCTAATCCTTTCACATCTTTTCAATCCTTGTATACCTCTATATTTTTCCTGTATCTAAAACCAACCTCACACAACTTAGGTACTATACTTGTAGCCACCCTTCCTGCACTTGCACTTTTCGATATTGGAGCATCACACTGCTTCATGTCGCAACGATTCATAAGAACGCATGCGATTCCCATCTAGCCACTCATTTCAAGCTAGAATGTCAGTTCCGGGAATGAAGTATTAAAAGCAACTATGGAATTTTATCGGTGCCTAGTTGTAGTTTGCGGATGAGAATTCTACGCGAATTTCAAAACACTGGACATCCCAAACTTCGATGTTGTGTTGGGAATAAACTGGCTGGGAGTTTTCTATACTAAGATTGAATGATGTCAAAGGAGGGTAGTATTTGAGATATCAGATCACCCAGTCTTCTACTTCAAGAGTGGAGATAGAACTTTGGAGCCAGGAATCTTCCATGCCAAACCAAAGAACGCAGAAGTATTTACTCTACCGGCGGAAGAAGAAAAGCCAGAGCTAGTTTGAGAGTTCGAGGATGTGTTCCCTGAAGATATATCAGGTTTGCCTCCCGATCGAGCTCTTGAATTCAGTATCGATTTACTACCTGGTGCGCAACCGATAATTAAAGCTCCGTACCGGTTAAGTATAGAAAGATTGAAGGAGATCCGCATTCAGTTGGACGAACTCCTGAAGAAAGGTTGGATTCGTCCCAGTACTTCAAGTTGGGGGTCTCCAGTTTTGCTCGTGAAGAAGAAAGAAGGTTCATATAGGATATGTATAGACTACCGAGCTCTGAACGAAGTGACGATCAAGAACAAGTATCCACTACCGCATATCAATGATCTTTTAGATTAGCTAAGTGGGTCTTGTGTATTCTCGAAACTAGATCTTCGTTCAGGTTATCATCAGGTGAAGGTCAAAGAGTATGATATTCTAAAGACGACATTCAGGACTCGCTATGGTCATTATGAATATCTCGTAATGCCATTTTGAGTGACCAATGCACCTGCTATTTTCATGAATCTGATGAACCAAGTTTTCCGAGAGTACTTAGACAGATTCGTTATCATTTTCATCGACGACATCCTGGTGTATTCAAAGAATCGGAAAGAACACGCTGAGCATTTACGGATTGTCCTGGAGACATTGCGACAACATCAAATCTATGCCAAGTACAGCAAGTGTGAATTTTGGTTAGATCAAGTCGGATTTTTAGGACATATCGTTTCAGGCGAAGGAATCTCAGTAAATCCAGCTAAGGTGTCAGCTGTCAACGGTCGACGCCAAAGACAGTAAAAAATATACGTAGTTTCTTGGGATTAGCAGGATATTACTGACGATTCATTGAAGGCTTTTCGAAGATTGCAGCACCCTTGACTAAGCTCACATGTAAAAATAAAGCATTCGTGTGGTCAGAAGCATGTGAAAACGCTTTTGTAGAACTCAAGTCAAGATTAACTTCTGCTCCTATTCTCGTAATACCGGATCAATCGGGAGGATTCGTTGTACATTGCGATGCGTCCTGTAAGGGATTAGGATGTGTTCTACACCAGCATGGAAAAGTTGTAGCTTTTGCATCAAGACAGCTGAAAGTTCATGAGCGCAACTATTCAACATATGATCTGGAGTTGGCACCCGTTATCTTCGCACTTAAGATTTAGCGCCACTAGCTCTTGGGAAAACGAGTGGATATATATACCGACCACAAGAGTCTGAAGTATATATTTACTCAGAAAGAATTAAACATGCGGCTGAGAAGATGGCTAAAAATCATGGCGGACTTTGACATCAACTTACAGTATCATCCTGAGAAGGTGAACGTAGTTCCTGATGCACTTAGCCGCTAGCCATTAGCAATGAATCTCACCGCTCGGTGGAAACTATAGCAGGAATTGCACAGATTGGCGATCGAAGTAGTTATGCCAGGTAACGATTCGTATATGATGAATTTACAAGTACAGTCCACTCTTGTCGATCAGATCAAAGCAGCTCAAGCAAATGATACCAAGCTACAAAAGATCCGAGAACAAGTAGAAAGTGGACTTCGAACTGATTTCATCATCTACAAAGATGGATCCTTGAGACATGGTAGTCAATTTTGTGTACCACACGGTCCCGTTCGAGAAGAGTTGATGAAAGAAGCTCATAGCTCTCCGTACTTAGTACACCCCGGTTATACAAAGATATATAAGGATCTACGGCAACACTACTGGTGGCATAGAATGAAGCGCGAAATAGCCAGAAGCATAGCCAAGTGTTTGGTGTGTCAGCAAGTGAAAGCTGAACATCACAGAACTGCTGGTCTATTTCAGCCGTTACCAATCCCAGAATGGAAATGTTAGCACATTACCATGGACTTTGTGACTAATCTTCCTCGCAGCATGAAGAGTAACGACGCATTATGGGTTATTATGGATCGACTCACCAAGTCGGCTCACTTTATACCATTTCGAGTTGGTCAATCAACTGAGACGCTCGCAAAGAAGTACATGGAGATAAGCATAAATCTAATGTAAACCTTCTTAGTGTACAATAATTGATACCCATGAACTCATGCAGGAGATTGTGAGATTACATGGAGTACCAGTTTGCATCGTCTCCGATAGTGACAAAAGATTCCGATCACAGTTTTCGCAAAGTCTGCAAGTTAGTCTGGGAACGAGTCCGAACATCAGCACGACTTACCATCCACAGACGGACGGACAGTCTGAGCGAACAATTCAGATTCTGGAGGAATGCTAAGAGCTTGTATGTTAGACTTCGTGTCACACCCCGCTTTCCAGTGTACGGAATCGGTGACGTAGCAGGCACGCGACATATTTACTCAGAAATAAATACGTTAAGCGTAAATAAACAATATATGTAAATATGTACAAGAATAACAAGAGATAAAAAATCAACAACTTTTATTAACATTCATCTTTAGATATAACTGTTTTGAAAAGGAAAAGTCAAATGAATAAAGCAGTGCCTAACAGTGGCATACAAAAAGAAATAAGTACAAGGAAAGCTAGAAGTCCGGCTGCTCTGTGAGCTGGTTTAACTTTTCCTGGCTTGGCTCGATCTCCTGAGAATCCGGTCCTCCTGACAAACATTCCAAAGAAAAAAATAGACAGGAATGTCGTCAGCGAACTAGCGCTCGGTAAGTCCCAAAAGAAAGAAAGGAATAGGACAAGTAAAGAGAATAGAACTGGTAATTTGTACAGGTATATGTTTGTTATACTAACGTAGTTGTTTGTAGCTTGGTACAGAAGATATCAGTGTATACGAGAGAAGTCCATCTTTCCCCGTGGACTATAGTAACATGTAAGTACAAGGCCCCGTCAAAACCCACGGGACAACGACACGAGAGTTCATGTAGGTGTCTTTTATTGATCATCTCGTTCCACCTTTAATACATTCTGTATCAATCTGCCACGTTAAACCCCGTAATGTTTTGTATAGATTATATGGCTTGCCGATACCATGGATACAAGTTGTTCAAGTTTTCAGGTTCAGGATATAAACTTGTAGTCATGTCTAGTTATAACCATGGTTCGGTCAAGTCAAGTCTTATATTCAGGTTTGATATTCAAGTTCAGGTTCAAGTATACATGTTAGAGTTTGGATTCATGTTTGAATTGGATTCTGATTTGAGTTGAATTCAAGTTTGATTTAGACTCAGACTTGAATCATACACTTATAACTGATTTGGATCCTGAATTAGGTTCGGGTGTTATCAGTAACTGCTGCACATGGACGGCAGGATTTGTGTCCTTTTCGAAGACAATTACCATTGATAACACCGTTAAGTTTTTCTATCTTAAATAGGCAAGCACTCACTTTCTCCGGCTCCCTGAGACTCAAGAGAATTGATCCTGCTTAAACCTATATTTACTAAAGTCCTTAACCGTGTTTTATATAGCTCGAGGGGGTTTTATGAAAATATTTTTATTATAATATAATTTCAAAATAAACCTCACGAAGTTATTTATATTATTTAGGATTTTCATGGATGTGAATTTTAAATATTTGAGGTATTTAGTGATAAATACTTTGCTTGAATAGTTCATGGTACTTTATTTTAAACTTGTCTTATATTGATAACTTGATAGTATTTTGGTGAAACCTGCGAACTTTCTTCTTTAGAAAAAATATAAGTTTGTTATATTTGAAAATATATGGATTTGTAATGTTTTATATAATCATAAAATTAAGTTTTATTAAAGTAAGAAATTTCGTTTTCCTTAAAAATCGTATAAAAAACCTTTTGAGACTGAATGCTCCTATTTCCCCCAATCAGAGCAAAATTCTGTTTAAAATTCAAATTTTGAAATTAAGCAATGCTTCAGAAGCAACGCCAAGTGCGCTGCGCCCTAAGCAGCGCACCCCGTGCAAAGCACGTGTGCACTAGCGCTGGAACTAAAAGCTCCCCACCGTCAGATCAAAGATCCAATAATAATGATAAATCATTAATTAATCAGAATTAAATTTTGTTAAGGAAAGATTTCTCAAAATCTTTCCAAACAACAAGATTGTGCTCAGTAAATCAGAGCACCGTTGGATCAATGATCCAATGGTGATTAAAAATCACCAAAAGTACAAAATAAATTCTGTATGAAAAGATTTCCCAATCTTGTTAAAAACAAGAAGATTGCCTTCTGTAAATCAGAAGCTCTTGGATCAAAGATCCAACGGTGGGAAAATCCCCAAATCAATTGGAGAAAAGATCTCCTTAACTGATTGAACAAATCAGCTTGCCATATATAAAGGCCCCAAGACATCAAGTCTCGCATATACAGAAACATAGACAGAAAAAAGAGAGGACCCCCCTATAAGCTTTGATAGATCTCAGAAAGTAGAGCCAAGCTCTCAGAGAAAGAAGATTTTCTTCAAGGTAAAAAAGGATGAACAGAGAGATGAAATCACCTCATAATTAAAAAGAAGAACTTACTTCTTTTTCTAAGATCATAGATCTATAAGACCAAGGTCTTTCATAAAGAGATCAAAAGATCTCATCATAAAATAAAAAGAAGAATATAATTCTTCTCACAGATCATAGATCTACAAGACGAAAGTCTTTTATACCAAGAGATCATGAACATCTCATTATAAAAAAGGGAGAGAATAATTCAATTCTCTTAAGGATCATAGATCCATAAAGGCAAAACCTTTCATCAACATAAGAGATTGAAACATCTCCTACAAAGTAAGAACTTTGTTCTTATAACCTTGAGACAAAGTCTCTTATAAAAGGAGAATTTAATTCTCAGGGTGCAAACCGATCTAAGTTGCATAAAAGAAGAGCCTCAGCGCTCCACATCTAGCGCAAAGCGCTGCAGAGCCTTGGCGCTCTTAGTTTTGCAGAGCCTTAACGCTCCAAACATAGCGCATTGCGCTCATTATATGGCGCTCAGCGCCAAGCGCACCACGTGCTCCTTACGTGTGCGCTACTTAAAAGAAGCATCTCAGCGCTCCTGATCTGGTGCTCAGCGCCGAGCGCACCACGTGCTCCTCACATGTGCGCCACTGAACTAATAGTGCTTTCCGCTCATAGACTGGCGCTCAGCGCCAAGCGCACCACGTGTCCTTCACGTTTGTGCTATTTGGCAGAAGCACACTGCGCTCTTTGACTGGCGCAAAGCGTCAAGCGCACCATGTGCTGTGCTGATTGAACATAAATTGTTCTTTAATAAGCTCAGAGCTATGATGAATGCTCAGTATTCAATAAAAGACAAAAATATTGTTAGAATTCAAATTAATGCACAGCATTATTAAAAGGGCCAAGCCCAAATAAATGTTCAATAGCCCAAAATAAATGTTAAACATTTTAACTTGATTGGAATTAGCCCAAGATTGGCCATAAGTCCTCAATTCAGATTAACTGAGCTCATGTGCTCATGATCTTAGTCTCAAATTGGACTACATATCACTCAACCATAACTGGTTCAATGGCACATCTCTTTAATCCTCTGATATTTGTCGTTGTATTCCTTCAACGTCTTCAGAGAGGTGACGGGTCCCGACAACCATACATTTTATAGACTATGACATCTTTAAACTATGGACTATGGGGTCCTTAAACCCATGGACTATGATGTCCTTAACCTCGGACTGTGGGGTCCTTAAGCCCATGGACTATGATGTCCTTAACCTTGGACCGTAATGTTCTTAAACTAATTATGGACCTCAAAGTCCCTAAACTAAAATAATAGAGCCCAAATGCTCTTTTGTTGGATCTAAACGATCCTGTTAAGTAGTTCTTAGTCTAAAATTAGACTAACGTATCCTTAACAAACGTTAAGTTGATCTTAGTCTAAAATTTGACTGACATATCCTTAACAAACGTTTAAGTTGATCTTAGTCTCAAATGAGATTAACGATCCTTAAAACCTAACCCAAACCCAAATCTAAGAAAATACGGATTTGGACTAATCCACGCCCTACGGGCGACAACACAAATTAGTCTCCGTATACAATCCACGGGCAACCAAAAACAAAACAAACACACACGACATGAAATGTGTAGGGTTCCTATGCACACTAATGAGGTCTCATAAGGCATCAACTATGCCAATTTCAAATTTTACAAGTGCCGAGAAACCCTAATACGGATCGTTAACTAGATTTTAGGCGAAAACGATAACTAGTTAACAACTTAACTAAGAGTAAGCGGAAAATACAACCTCTGTAGATCCGGTCCTCCACCTCCATAGCTCCGTGATGAAGTCCCCTCGCTGCGATCATCGGATCCCGGGCTCTAGCGTCGGCTTCATCGGAGAAATAGGCGGGCTAGGTCGTCGACTTCGATGCCGAAGATGATCTACGTCGAGGCAACACAAGATCAAGCTCCAACTTCACCAAGCCATGAAACTTGTGAAGAAAACACCCTATACTACTTGGCAAGTGGTAGAGGATGAAGAAATAGGAAGTGGGTTCACTTTAGAATTGGATTTTTCACTCTTTTTCTCAAGTTGCCATTAAAGGTTGCAAGCTTTTCTTCTTGTTGATGAAGAAGAAGAAGAAGAAAAGAATATGATAAGTATTATTGGAAAATAGAAAATAATGTGATTCTTATCATATCTCAACCATGGTCAAGTGTAGAGAATAAACTAGGGTTAGGTTTAATGGTTAGGTTTAGGATGAAGACAAAGTGGTGGACTTTCAAAGATGCTTTGAAGCTTCAAGAAGCTTCAAGCAATGAAAGAAAAATAAAGCCACCATTTTATCCTTTCCAAAAAGAATAAATAAATAAATTAATTAAAACCCTAACCATTTACTTAACCAAGGTTTAATCAAACATACACTCAAGTTAGCATGTATCATTAAACATGATACAAACTTGTGCACAAAACTATATCACATATATAATGTGCACATCAAGTGAGAAAATCCATCTTAAGTGAACCAATACTAGTTAATGCAAGGTAATATATCAAATATATAATTATGCATTAAATCATTAAATCAACACTTGATTTAACGATCCGGTCATATCGCATATGACCGACTAATATCCAATGTATCAATGTATCGAATCAACACTTGATTCGGTAACCCGGCTATATCACATATAACGTGCCGATGATACAAATCGCGAGAATAGAATATGGTATCACATACATGCATTATTCTCGGTCCCGCACATATCTCATATGCGCTCCTATTTCGTTTCGCTTGAGCCAGGAAACCTCTGTGTAGGACTCTAAAGACTCGTCAATACGCCGGCAGCAGATGATGATCATATCAAACATCCACAAGCCGCAAGCGGTCTGCTAAACGTAACAGCCACCCGGGTATTGAGCGATCAGAAGATCGACGAGCAAGCCCGCTCATACTCCTGTGAATCCAACCAGTAACACTTATCGTACAGTCCGGTCTCGTCGTCTGATATGTCGCATATCTCGCCTAGGGGTGGTAAACGTCAGACCCCAATAGCTCAATAAGTCGTGTCGATATGAGGTCTATAACAGTTCGAGAAACTACTGGTAACACTTACCAGTAAATCTCAGCAACCCTGGCCAGGGATTTCCGGTTATAGCCAATCGAACACAGCGCAACATCAACTCCCTATACCGGGAGAGACGAATCCCTCCTATCGCTCATTGCCTCCATGTGATTCGGGACTGTACCCAAAAACCACCGTTTTGCACGCCCTCTTGGACGTGGTAAGGTGGAAATCAAAGCACAGTGGGAATCACACAAGACTCTATGACGATCTCGGGTCTACAGATTAACCTGTACCAGTGTCACCAGAGAACTGCCATCTGACGTAAGGTATAATACCATCTGGGAGTTCTCGGCGAGTCCGTCCAGTGTACCCAGTCTCCACTGAGCACCCGTATATCATCTCCGATGTCAAACACCAATGGATATAGGATCATCCATCGCCCATCTGTATGGGTCGAGAAGATATACGCTAGTCTACTCTGGTATATCGATGCCCTGTCTCGATACACCCACGACTAGGGACTTTGAAGGATGTACTTATGGACTACCATGTCCCCACTAGTATGATCCGCATCATAATTCAGGTAGTCAAGTACACATCCTAAGGGCTTCACCAACATGTAGCAGAGAGACAATCAGTGTACACGTTAAGGTAAAGAGCAACCAGATAGCATACTATCATGTCGAGCAAGAAAGTCCTCCCTATATATGTCCAAGCATCCACTACAATTTACATCCTATGTATAGTAATGGACTCTAGGGCATACATATAACTAATAATCTCCCACTTGCACTAGGGCCATCTGATAGCAGTGGTTGTAGTATCTCATACTCAACCATCCCATAAAAGTCTCTCTATGGGAAAAGGCCTTTGTGAGTGGATCCGCCGTGTTGTCCTCTGAGTCTACTCTCGTATCCTCGATCACCCTGGAGATCAACTATCTTCATGATCAGGTGACACTGCCTCAGAATTTGTCTGGATCACTGATGGGACGGGAGTTCCTAGGCATAAGCCACAACTCCATTGTCACACAATGGGAGGAACTAAGTTCATCTCATGAACTAATATACACCCAGACAGCCTCTTTGGTAGCATCTTAAGTAGCGATGTATCCAGCCTTTATCGTCTAGTATGCCACGGTATCTAGCTTGGAACTCTTCCAACATACCATCCCTCCACTGAGGGTAAAGACAATGCCTGTGACTGACTTTCAGTCGTCCTTATCACCCTGGAACCCTTCCAGTGATTCTCCTCAGGATCGATTGATACCATCTCACTACAACTAGTGAGAATCCTAACATCCATTTAGATCTATCTCATAGATCCAAAACCCAGGATTTAGTAGGTATCACTTTGATCCTATGTGGAGAATCATTGTGATAAGCGGAGATTGATCGAGCGTAGCATAGGAAACTCCTTCCTTATCAAGAGTATGTCATCCACGTACTCTACGAGGATCGTCACCATACTCCCCACTACCTTTTTGTTTATACAAGGTTCATCTACCATTTTGATGATGTCAAACTCTTTGACTTCTTCATCAAAACAGACGTTCCAACTCCGCGATGCCTGCTTTATCCTATAAAGCACCTTGTACACGTTTCCGCTGCTCCCACTGTCTACGAGGCCCTCTGGCTGTGTACTTACAGACGCTCTCTTCTAAAGCATCAATTTAGAAAAGCAGTCATGACACCCAACCGCCAGATATCGTAGTCATGGTATGTAGCCGTGGCAAGTAGGATCTGGATGGACTTAAGCATAGCTACTTAGAAAAGGTTTCAACAAAAATCCATACCTGGTCAATGATGTAAACCTTTAACAAGTCTAGCTTTGAAAGTCTCAACTTTTCCAAGTATTCCAAGTAATCTTCTCAAGATATACTTGCTCCTGATGGGGATTTAACCCTTCAGATATAGAAACCAAAGTCCATACTTTGTTGGTGTATAAGGATTCCATCTCAGATCGCTAAGCATCCAGCCATTCTTACAGAGTCCCACTCCTGATGGCCAGCTCGAAACTAGTTGGGTCATCATCTCATGATGCAATCCTCGCTCCCACTGTCATAGAGAAACAGAAGTATCCCTCAGATGGGTGAGGAACCCTACTAGATCGGCGGAGAGGCTGAGGTTCGTTGGTAACTATTGAATCATTTGGTTCTTTCAAATCATCAGCTGCAGTTTGTATAGCTGGAACATTTCCAGTTCTACAGAACAGACCTTGCCTCGAGCTTGTCCGGATTTTGCTTTTAGACATAGCCCGGACAACCCCAAATCTTAACCAACTTAAGATATGGGCTCTTCCCTTATCATATCAAATATGAAGTGGTAGGCAATTGATTTGATTTTAACCCTATTCAATAGGTATGCAGCTTCTCAAGTGCATAACCCCCAAAAGAAAACAGGTAACTCAGTAGTACTCATCATAGAGCACACCATATCATATAGGGTGTGATTGCTCCACCCCGATATACCATCGTGCTATGGTGTATACGGAGGAGTAATGCTGAGAGAGAATCTCATTTCCCTTTAGAATAGTCCAGGAATTTCGTGCTCAAGTATTCTCCTCCTTGATCTCATCAAAGGACATAATACTTATACCCGTATTGGTTCTCTACTTCTAACTTATATTCCGTGAATACCTCAAAAGTTTCGGACTTGTGTTTCAACAGGAACATATGTCTGAATCTTGAGAGATTATCAGAGAATGTAATGAAGTACAAAGAACCGGTCCTGGCATGTGTAGACAGGGGACCTTCATACATCAACATGTATCATCCCAAGAGTTCACTAACTCTTTTTCTGTTTCCAGTAAACAGAGCTATGGTCATCTTATCTTTGTGACATGACTGGCAAGTTTCACAAGATGTAAATTCAAACTGATTTAAATATGCATCTATATGTAACTTCAGCTAGTCGGGTCGCATTGATATGACCTAGTCTACAATACCTCAAGAAGGATTCGTTCATTTCTGAACTCTTCCTCTTGTGTGTGTTCTGTATACTAAGAACTGTAGTTTGATTTAGAACATCAATACTTTTAGATAACGTGCCTGAACCGATCAACTTTTGATATAGGAAATGTTCAAAACATTATCCAACAATACAAAATTTTATCATTTCTTTACTAATAAAGAGACTGATATGATTTTGTATATCAGGTTCGGTATCTAATAACATTCATTCAGAATCAATGTATTGGTAAATACAGGGTGACAGTGACCAACAGACTTGGCTGCAACTCTTGCCCCGTTTTCTGCCTCATGAAACTTATCACCCGTTCTCAGTTCTCTACCTTTTTGTAGCCCTATGTAACTGATTACATATCTGGGATCCTGATCCGGTATCAAATACCCAGGACGTAGAGGATACAGAGAAACGGTTCTTTGTAATGACCACACCCGAAAGAGATGCATCAACATGCACTTTCTTCGTTTGGGCGGCACGGGAATTCTGGTAATCCCCAATTTCCTGCTCTGTCTTATAATAATTATAAGTTGGAGCGGGACCAACGTTCCCCAGCTCAGTATAACAAGCGGGTTCGGTCAAATATCCGTATTATTATCTTGATTAAGGCGTGATATGGTCGCTACCTGGAGAGAGAGAGAAGAAAACACTCAGCGTGCGCTCTTGCAAGAATAGATTGGTTATTATTTTATCTAATCAGGATGGCTCCCACTGTTTTTATCAAATCTTCCTTCAAACCTTAAAAAGAAAGACTAGCCGGGATTAATTACACACTACAAGTTCGCTAATCTTTCAGCCAGGCCAGTGTCGGTACTTTGAGGGAGGTCCCCCGTGCTTTCGCACGAACCTAATTACACTAAACCTCATTTTTCCAGAGGCGTAACCTCGTTGACACCTTTCTAGACACCTACTTGATCGGCTAATTGTAATGTGTAAAACTCTCCCAGGAGTAACTCTTACTCGCAGCGGGTATCGGGATCCAACTATCTCATAGAAGGTATGCAATCTCATTGCAAATTTCAATACTTGAAATTCCCGATAATTTTGCCCCTAGCCTCCTATGACCTTGACAAAGGCCAACAAACCATAGGCTGCTAGTCAAGTTTAACCCGTCATTTCTTGATTGAATTAAACCCACCCGCACGACCCTTGACAAAGGCCAACAAGGTCGCACGACTACCCTAACCCAATCTGCATCATATGCATAAGCAGATAAGCACCAGTCAGCTACCGCACACTGTGCCTTGACAAATGCCAACAAACGCAGCACGAATACTAACTACTACTTATCTGAAATGACGGAGGGCTACGACAGGTTTTTCTGAAAACCTATTGCGTAATGAACTTGATATCGTTGTAGAATCAAATGATTTAGAAATGGAGTGTTTTTTAGGCTTTTCTAGTTTTGCTAAAGGGGTCACTCCCGGTGAAGGGATCGTCGGCCCTTTCCTCGTTGAATGAGGTGCGGGATATATCATATATATCACTGTGCAAAGCAGAAACTATAGAAGCAATCAAAAGACAAACCGAGAGTTGTAGCATCTGCCAGTTATTGCTAAAGGAGTCACTCCCGGTGAAGAGATCTCGGTCCTTTCCTTATCGAATAAGGTGCAGGATATGTCATATATACCGCTGTGCAAAGCAAGAACTGTAGCTACCTGTTTTATTTTGAAATTCGATTCTACAACATCTTTAGGTTTCTTTTATTTCATTAATCTCATTAATGAAGTCCCATCATTTAAGTACCTAAACATCACAGATAAATACGATGTACACTTATGCCATCCGCATTCGCCTCGATGTCCCCTCGTGCACCGTTAGGTTAGGTAACTAATGGCAGAGCGGGGCAGGGCCAGCGCGGGTGTAAAACATAAGTAACGCCTATATAAAATATCATATATACTATATACAGTATCCATCACAGAACATATCACATGATCACATCACGGATATCGTAGCAGAAGAAACATATGAAATAATGGATATACTATGACGTCCGTGTTTTCAATACAAGCCAGTACAAAACACGGAATCCACGGTCGCGATGAATAGCCAAAACCCACACCCTTAGACCCCTACAAGAGCGGCAAGTAACCCTACCAATTCCAGAGTTAGGAGACCCGGACTCGACTCCTCGAGTTGGTCTCCCACTGGACTCCAGAACCCGGTTACTTGTGCCCTCCTCCTTGGGTCTATCCTAGTGCGGAAAAGTAAATAATATACAAACGGTGACATATTCCGCAACCTGGAAGTGCCCCAATAAAAGAATATTGCATACAAGTTTTTTACTTGAATGAAAATGAAAAACACTCATCTCACATAAAAACCCCCCGGCTATTCAAACACGACGATCCAATATAACATATCCAGCAACACATAACATCACATGTTATCAACGTAAGTAAATATGCGCATCCCAATTGTCGTTGACATATAGCAACGAAACCGGCGATATCACATATTACACTTACGGTCGCAGAAAAGAAAGTGTAAAACTACAACAGTTGGAATCCGCAACCTCTTTAGACATCGCATGCCTAAACAAATGAATTTCTTAGACATCGCATGCCTAACAATTATAAACCCCGCATTTTAGTCTCAAAATCGAAAACACTTTTCATTATCAAGTCGGGCAATTCAACAAGATTCCCGACATCCTGATCGAATACTCGTCGCAAACTTTAGTAGGCGGCCGCACCCCCGATACCGTCGACGAAGTGCACCAAGGCGGAACACCGCTGCCGCGAGCACCCTAACGGATGCTTTCGGCGACGGGGTTCTCCTACAGTCACTTGGTCGGGGCTATGGAGTGAAGCTGTCTATTAAGTTTACCCGGCGAGTATCCGCGTACGCTACGTGATTGCGACGGACTTTTGATCGCATCAAAATTCCGTAGCAACCGATCAAGTGAGACTAAAGTGCTATGTTTATAACATTCATATTAGTTATCTCATAACTTCTTGTGAATTCCAATTATTGTATCACATTCCGGATAAATAGAAAATGTTAAACTTTCCGATCGAACATTCGAACACCTAAGTTTTCCGGAAGCAAATCAACACATGAAACAAGTTTAAAAACATCCAGTTCATGCCTCAGTACCAACGGTCCAGCCGTAGAAGGGTCAAGCCAACGCCTCACATGTGGCACGCCGTACTGCCCCAAACCCGAAGGTTCAAAGGGCAGTTCAAGACGGTCACATAATCGAGTTAAGGTTTGTTGTCTTCTAGAGGGTCCATCGCGTTACTTGCACTACTTAGAATATTATTAAACCACGGAAAGATCCAATACTTGGAAATTTCCCGACAGGGGAAAAAGTGGGTATTTATATCCGATCGAACTTTTTAACATATTCAAAAATTATCCGGAAAACACAGATGAAGTTAAACTTCCCGATCGAAACACGGAGTCCCCAACACAACCTAGAAAACTCAACTGTTGAGTATGCATTAAAATTATTCAGAAAACACAGGAGTTAATTATAAACATTACTGTGCAAAATGGGCTCAAAGATTCAACAGTATGGCCACGGAACCGCCGCGCCACGTGGGGTACGGCAGCGGTTCCGCGGCAGTTTGACGGAGTTAGGACCCCGTTTTGCACAGTAATTCACAAAAAACCCTGCTTATTTTTCTGCATATTTTTAATATGGAAAATTCCCAGTTTTTGAAAAATGTACAGAGTGCAAATTTGAATTAGGGTTTCGGTTCGATCGGACATCTAACATCGTCTACGCATCGCCTAAGGCTCTAGCTAGGCTCTGATACCACTGTAGAGTTCCTATGCACACTAATGAGGTCTCACAAGGCATCAACCATGCCAATTTCAAATTTTACGAGTGCCGAGAAACCCTAATACGGATCGTTAACTAGATTTTAGGTGAAAACGATAACTAGTTAACAACTTAACTACGAGTAAACGGAAAATACAATCTTTGTAGATCCGGTCCTCCACCTCCATAGCTCCGTGATGAAGTCCCCCCGCTGCGATCATCGGATCCCGGGCTCTAGCGTCGGCTTCATCGGAGAAATGGGCGGGCTAGGTCGTCGACTTCGATGCCGAAGATGATCTACGTCGAGGCAACACAAGATCAAGCTCCAACTTCACCAAGCCATGAAACTTGTCAAAAAAACACCCTATACTACTTGGCAAGTGGTAGAGGATGAAGAAATAGGAAGTGGGTTCACTTTAGAATTGGATTTCTCACTCTTTTTCTCAAGTTGCCATTAAAGGTTGTAAGCTTTTCTTCTTGTTGATGAAGAAGAAGAAGAAGAAAAGAATATGATAAGTATTATTGGAAAATAGAAAATAATGTGATTCTTATCATATCTCAACCATGGTCAAGTATAGAGAATAAACTAGGGTTAGGTTTAATGGTTAGGTTTAGGATGAAGAAAAAGTGGTGGACTTTCAAAGATGCTTTGAAGCTTCAAGAAGCTTCAAGCAATGAAAGAAAAATAAAGCCACCATTTTATCCTTTCCAAAAAGAATAAATAAATAAATAAATTAAAACCCTAACCATTTACTTAACCAAGGTTTAATCAAACATACACTCAAGTTAGCATGTATCATCAAACATCATACAAACTTGTGCACAAAACTATATCACATATACAATGTGCACATCAAGTGAGAAAATCCATCTTAAGTGAACCAATACTAGTTAATGTAAGGTAATATATCAAATATATAATTATGCATTAAATCATTAAATCAACACTTGATTTAACGATCCGGTCATATCGCATATGACCGACTAATATCCAATGTATCAATGTATCGAATCAACACTTGATTCGGTAACCCGGCTATATCACATATAACCTGCCGATGATACAAATCGCGAGAATAGAATACGGTATCACATACATGCATTATTCTCGGTCCCGCACATATCTCATATGCGCTCCTATTTCGTTTCGCTTGAGCCAGGAAACCTCTGTGTAGGACTCTAAAGACTCGTCAATACGCCGGCAGCAGATGATGATCATATCAAACACCCACAAGCCGCAAGCGGTCTGCTAAACGTAACGGCCACCCGGGTATTGAGCGATCAGAAGATCGACGAGCAAGCCCGCTCATACTCCTGTGAATCCAACCAGTAACACTTACCGTACAGTCCGGTCTCGTCGTCTGATATGTCGTATATCTCGCCTAGGGGTGGTAAACGTCAGACCCCAATAGCTCGATAAGTCATGTCGATATGAGGTCTATAACAGTTCGAGAAACTACTGGTAACACTTACCAGTAAATCTCAGCAACCCTGGCCAGGGATTTCCGGTTATAGCCATTCGAACACAGCGCAACATCAACTCCCTATACCGGGAGAGACGAATCCCCTCCTATCGCTCATTACCTCCATGTGATTCGGGACTGTACCCAAAAACCACCGTTTTGCACGCCCTCTTGGACGTGGTAAGGTGGAAATCAAAGCACAGTGGGAATCACACAAGACTCTATGACGATCTCGGGTCTACAGACTAACCTGTACCAGTGTCACCAGAGAACTGCCATCTGACGTAAGGTATAATACCATCTGGGAGTTCTCGGCGAGTCCGTCCAGTGTACCCAGTCTCCACTGAGCACCCGTATATCATCTCCGATGTCAAACACCAATGGATATGGGATCATCCATCGCCCATCTGTATGGGTCAAGAAGATATACGCTAGTCTACTCTGGTATATCGATGCCCTGTCTCGATACACCCACGACTAGGGATTTTGAAGGATGTACTTATGGACTACCATGTCCCCACTAGTATGATCCGCATCATAATTCAGGTAGTCAAGTACACATCCTAAGGGCTTTACCAACATGTAGCAGAGAGACAATCAGTATACACGTTAAGGTAAAGAGCAACCAGATAGTATACTATCATGTCGAGCAAGAAAGTCCTCCTTATATATGTCCAAGCATCCACTACAATATACATCCTATGTATAGTAATGGACTCTAGGGGATACATATAACTAACAAAATGACCATCTGGCGAAGGAGAAAGTGGTTACCGCGATACAATAGCGTAATTAATTACAGGGGCTTACGCCTGCAGGGAAGAGCGTCCCCACAATCAAAAACCCCTAAACGATGGGGAATCTGACGAAGTCTGCTATATCGGCCGCATCCGTTTAAACCTTAGATACATGGTGTCATAAATCAACTTGGCATCTTCGGAGAGGTGGACGGATAGCACCAATTAGCATTTGCCCCCAAATTCAGGCAAGACGAACCTATGCGGTCTCGTCTCATTATTCGGCAGGGAATAGATTCTGGCATGCCCGGTAGGATCTTTTCATCTTTCCACTCCACACTTCGTATGTCGTATTCATGAACAAATCGCGGTTTGATATGGTTGCCCTTGGGTTCAAGATACTAAGATTTGGTTTTGTTCCCTTGCAGAAAAAAAACATCAATGGCCTCTAACTGCTCCAGCTGCAGCTGCAACTGCAACTCCCGTTCCACTTCATCTGGAGGTGTAACCTACGGGCCCCAAACGGCCTCCCCGTTCAAGATGCCAGTGGAGCAAGTAACTCAGGCCACCACTGGGCTGTTCTTTGGGACCATGATCCCACCGATGAGCTTCTTTGCCCCGCTGCTGTCGCAAGAAGCCCTAAAGAAGTCGGTCTTTGATCGACTTACCACTGCCGAGGCCCCTCTTAACGGGTCGCCCAAATCCAATGTCTCAGTTTTCAATAGACTGGGCCAGAACGCCAACAAACCTGCGATACCTGAAGCAGCCATCCTAAAGCGGATAGCCATCCCGGTTCAAGCGGACGAAATCATCGGAGAGGCTTCTTTTGCCAAGAAGTCAGTCTTCACAAGGCTGGCCATTCCGTCTCCTGCTCCAGGCGAAGTCCTCAAAGCCGCTTCCCCTGCCCGGAGGTCTATCTTTGATAGATTAGACATTACTTCTCAACGGACATCGGTCTTTAAGAGGCCGACGCCGGCGACAACCCTTCGCCAAAACAGGGGGCATGACGAAGTCACCCCTACAGCTGAGACGATCCCATCCACACGACATGCTCGCCGTCGTCTCTGGCGCCGAGTAAGGAAGGCATGGGGCAGCTCTCCTTCTCGACTAACTCTGCCAGCTCCCCTTCTGGACTAACTCTGCCAGCTCCCATGGTGGAAATCGATGCTGCTATTCCGACTGGTTACAACTTCGAACCGCTTAGGAGGGTTCGCAAGAACTCTCCAACTGCCATACTGAAAAGATCTCATCCACCTATGGAGAATGCTACAGAAAAGAAGCCGGAGCAGCCCCCTCAGTGACTGTCCTCCAAAATTTACAAAGTCTGGCGACAGGTCCAAGAATCGGTGATTGATCAGGACTACTCTCGCCGATCAAAGAAGATTAAAGCTCGGCAAGAAAAGAGCTAGCCCGTGGTACCACAAAAGATGTCATCCGTCTGGGTGCCCACTGCAACGGCCCCCTCAACTTCAACCGCTCACAAGAGAAGGAGGCCGGAGAAAGCCCATATGACCGCGGCGAGCCGCAAGGACGCTGAATCTAAATGCACCAAGTCTGGGGGCATGGTAACACATACCGTTTATATGGATTTCGGAAAAGAGGAAAGCCGTGCTTCTACAGGGCATCGACCGCTTACCCGATCGATAATAAAGGCTCAGGAGCAACAACAGCAAAAACTTCAGGAGATGCTGACTGCAATAGCCGCACTCACTGGGCCAAAAGAAAAACCGGAAACGTCATCAGAGCAGCGTCATGAACAAGAAACTGATGCTGAATTCCTCCGAAGAATGCTCGAGAGGAAAGAAAAGGAGGCTGCGGAACAGGAGGCCAACATAAAACGAATGGTTTTTTTGTTCCAAGACATGGCCGGGATGATGTTATAGCCGGAACCTCCAGCTGAAGACCCTCCGCTTATCCTCGAAGATGACCGAGCGGAGACGTCAAATCCCCTTCCGACTTGTTCAGCAGCCAAAGAGGAGACCATCTCAAAAGCTGCCCTGGATGATTATTGTTCCCCTCCGAAAGCCGCGACGAGTTTTGGTGCCGAGCGCCGATCCACAGAGTGCAAGAGCGCAGTTCATGAGTGCAAGGCACTTTTCAATAGCGCAAAACGCATCTGATCAATTTTAAGATCAAAGAACAAATTTATGTTCTTCAAAGGAGGTTTTGCCTCAAGATCCAAGAATAAAAGTTCTTGTTTTTTATAAAAGGCTCTGCCTTTTATAGATCAAAGATCTGTAAATGAAGTAAAAATACTTCTTTTATTATTATTTTCTTTGTGATTAGATCTTTTGATCTTTTGCTTTTAAATCAAAGACCTTGGTCTTTTTATAGATCTAAGATCTTTTTAGAAGATGGTTCTTCTTTTTACGAGATGGTTTCATCTCTGTTATTCAAGAACATAGTTCTTTACCTTGAATATGAAGAAAAATCTTCTTTTTTCTAAGAGCTTGCTCTTCTTTCTCTCAAAATTTACATAGGGTTTCTCTCTCTCTCTCTTTTTTCTTCTGTCCTTTTTTTTAGACTTGAAGTCTAGGGGCCTTTATATAGGGCCAAATGATTTGTTGAATTAGTTTTAAGAGATCTTTCTCTGATTGATTTGGGAATATTTCCCACCGTTGGATCTTTGATCCTAAGGCTTCTATTTTACAGAAGATAATCTTCTTGTTTTAATAAGATTGAAAAATCTTTCCATAACAGAATTTTAGTTCTGATTAATTAATAATTTATTATTAGTAGATCTTTTGATCTAACGGTAGGGAATTTTTAATTCCAGCGCTGGCGCACCTTGCGCGAGCGCACCTACGTTCGACACGTGGCGCGCAGCGCAACTGCACTAGCACACCCGTGTTTGACACGTGGCGTGCAGCGCAGAGCGCAGCGCAATTGCGCTAGTGCACCTGTATTTGACACGTGGCACGTAGCACAGAGCGCAGCGCAACTGTCCTAGCGCACCTGTGTTTGACACGTGGCGCGCTGCGCAGAGCGCTGGATCTGAAGCGTTGCATCAACTTTTTAAATTTTGAATTTTAAAACAGAGCTTTACTCTGATTGGGATGCGCCACCTAGGACGCAGCGCTCCTGGCGTTAGCCCATCTGCGTTTGACACGCAGCGCGCAACGCGCAGAATCTGAAGCGTTGCTTCAATTTTTGAATTTTGAAATTCAAAACAGTGCATTGCTCTGATTGGGGGAAACAAATGCCCCCCACCGTTGCGCTCACGTGATGCACACGTGAGTGCAGCGGTGGCAACATCTGAGCCCTTGGATCGACTCAGAAGTTGAAGAGGCGGTTCAGTGCCTATAAATAGGACTTTTGGTCCTTTAGATGATTATCATCTTCTTCTTGAGAATTTTCATTCAGAGCGCAGCTCTTTTGTTAAGAACTTTCAAGAGTCAGAACTCTTAGGTTAAATTAAATTTTTTAAAAATAAATTAGGGTTTTTACCTATTAACAGAGCCTTGCTCTTCATAGATCTTTTATCTAAAGAAAACCCTTCTAGGGTTTCATTAATAGAGCCTTGCTCTCAGAAATCCATAGATCTAAAGAGATATTTTCTTGGGGTTTCTTAGCCCATGAATCAGAGCTTTGCTCTTTTGATAATACGTAGATCTTTTGATCTTTGATGAAGAAATCTTAAGAGTTTTTTCATGGATCGTGAAGATCCCAGAATTTTTAATTCTCAAGAACTAATTTTAATTAATCTTTGATGGATTTTCCATCATCATTACAGAGCCAGGCTCTTTAAGGAATTTTATTCCCTCATGACCAGAGTTTGACAAGTGTCACTCTGCTACAGAGCTTTGCTCTCAAAAGGAGATTTTCTCCTTTTCCCCAAGGATTTCTCATTTAATGAGAATTTCTTTGAGGATCTCCTCATTAATTAACAGTCTCATCCATTGATGAGGCTGTTTTATTAATTGATGCATTGTCATCTGAATTTTGTGGGTCCCCCTTTGGTCCCATTTCCACTGCATTGCAGTGTAGTACAACTTTTAAAGTACCGAGTGTCAGAAATTTAGAATTAAATTATAACACTGACAGTCGATTTCTGTCCCCCCTTTTTGCAGGCAACATGTCTTTCGATACTTCGTTACCGTTCGTCCGTTCAGAGGGAGGATTTCCTGGAGCACCTGTAGACCGGGAGGTCCTAGCTTTGATCAGAGACCACGATCCGGAACATAAGAATCTTCACCTCTGGGGGTCATGGTACAATCAGATTATCAGGGGTCGACAAAGCTTTTCGTGCGCGGTACCCTCAGAGCCCATCATGGCAATCCATTACGCCAGCTCACCCCCGGTGAACTACGCCGTAGAGATGGTCAATTGGACTTCAGAAGGCCTTCTTCAACCCGCTATAGCTTCGATTCCCGTTCAGCCTCCTATGGTTTTAGATACTTTGGGACGCCGTATTTGTCAAGGTGAAGCGCGGCCGTGGGGGCAACTATATAATATAGGTCTGATTCCCCGTCATCTAATCGGTTATCTGCAATGGGCCCGCTACATTCTGTCAGCGAAGAAGTTGCAGTTGATGAGGCTTGGGTTATATACCGCCGTTTATGCTTCTCTCTTCCAATATCCTACGCTTCACACCTAGTGGGTTAAGGCATTTCTGGAGCAGTGGAACATTCCTACCCACACCTTCCTCTCGCTGGACCGAGAAGTATCAACCTCTTTAGAAGAATTTGCAGAAGTTTCTGGCTTACCGGTCATAGGGGAGCATTATGAGGAACTGCTTCCCATGGACGAATATGTTTTCGGTGCTAAGCTGGTGATAATGGGCCTTACCCCGGTGAATGCTGTTCAACACCAGTTTCCCAGTTTGATCAAAGTGTTGGACATCTACGAGGGCCTTTTTCTCGAATCTGGGAGCCGTGGGGTTAGTTTCGAGGATTTCATTGCTCGCTTTCTTCACCCAAAAGTCTTCTCGAAGGAGGCCGTTAAATTCTCCATGCTTGACGACCCTTTCGGCTTAGGTTTGGACAACCTGCCAGCGATGGAGGTAAATCAGAGGAGTTTCTTCCTTCCCAACTCTCCAGTTGTTCCTTTTCTGGAGATTGCAGTCCCTGGGATGGATGAGGAAGCATTCTTTTTGGGATTTATTGGGCTATGGTTGAGATGGTTCGTGCTCCCAAAGCACCTTCTCCGTATGAGGCCATCTATCTTTTACCCGGCTCACGGGATGACTATTGGGGTGAAAGTGGCTGTTGGGGTCACCGGCTTAGCCCATCTGTATTACGGCCTTAGTCAAGCGGCGGATACTACTGAACCCGGAGTACAACATGTGAACTTCTCGATGCATTACTTCATGTCATGGCTCGAGTTACATGCACTTGGCGTTTTTGGTATCCATAGAAGGCCTTCATTCTATGACAGGTGCAGCTTCCCCCGGATTATGCGATTAGTCGGCGCCTCAATTGTAAATCCGTCGCCGCGGGATGCTAGAGGTTTACTCCTTCGTCCCCGCATAGTTGGAGACCGGATGACCTTTACCGACAAGGTTGTAACCATCGGAAAAGAGTCCGCCACAACGGCGCGGCCATTGCAGGATATCTTTAAAGACGGAGCCTCAGTTTTGAAAGCTCGGGAGACCCTTCATTTATATTCTATCAGACCGGGCTTCTTAGTGTTTAGGCAAAATGATGCGGCGCTTTTCATGAGATACAATCCGCATCGTTTTGCCCAACAATTGAGCTATAATCAAGGAGTGCCGCTGGAGGCTTTCTTGCTTGAACCCACTACCACTGAAGAGGGGATGCAGAATGCGCTGCATCACTTCATGCGTTTGAATACGGGCTCTCACTTCTTTATCAGCGAGCCGAGTTGCGTCCCATAGATCCTTAATATGTATATGGCATGGTACCAGCATTCGACGGGCGCCGTTATTTAGGAAGAAAGGCGGTTGCTGCTTGATCGCAAAAGTGCACTTCTTGCTAGTGATCGCAAAATCCCTTTGAAGCGACGGACCACTGTCCCCCCTCCGCTAAGAGAAGTCGCTATAGTCGAGCCTCTACGTATGCTAAGCCCTAAGCGCGGGTTGCCCCGTGCTCCTGTGGAGACGGTGGATGTGCCATCGGTGCCCCGTGCTCCCGCGGAGACGGTAAATGTAGCTTCACCCAAATCTGGCGTGGGCTCAGATATCGGGACTCGCCGTCCCAAAGTGCCCACCAAGCGCAAGCTGGTGCTGGCTGCAACCGGAGCTCGTTCGCGGAAGAGGAAGAAGAAGTCACTCTTCTCTGCCGATGTCGTATTTGGTCAGGAGCCTCATGCTCCTTATAGTGAGGGCTTGAGCGAGTATGGGACAAATGAGGGCTTATTCATGCCACCAGATGATACTGATCTGGCGGCTGCCATCGCAGCTTCTGAGCAATTGGCAAGCCGCGAAGAGGGGTTGGCTATCCTCGCGCGATCAGGTAATCATTAGTCGTATTCTTTGCCATTGCATCGTACTTCTATTATTGTGTTTTGACTGACGCTTTTCCTTCTTTAACAGGCATTTCCACTGAAGAAGCTCACGCAGCTTCTCTCAATACTTTTGAGGAAGAGGAAAGACTTCGAGCATCCTTAGGTATCGGTATGCTTCGGTTTATCGTGTCTCCGCTCCCGTTTTTTTTGTATAGGTGATATGACCCCGCTTTATCTTATCGCAGGGACCACAATGCCGATCCCGCAAGCTGATGCGGGGATTCTTCCTGGGCCAGGCATCGAAGTCCCGGCCTCCTCAGGGTTGCCAAAAGAGGCTTTACTCAAGCAACCGATAACGGACGCCGTAACGGCTCCAGAGGTAGCTCCTGGCGTGGATGATGACGTCCCATTGATGGAGATCTTGAGAAGATTGGCTATTACGGCCCGGACGGAAAGGAAACGTAGGATGCGTGTGGCAAGGGAGCGTACCGCCGCCTTGGATGCGGGTGCGGGTTCCAGCGCTGTTGCCCTTGCCCCTACTCCTTCAGAGAACGCTCCGGCTGCCTTGTCTACTGCCTATAGACGAGCAGCACGTGCGGCTCGGGAAGCGGTCGGAAGACCAACCCAAGGTAATGTGATACGGGGTTCCGTTGTCAAAGTTTTAAGTATCAATTCTTATATATTTCATCTTGCAGAGCCGAGTCTTCTTGAAGAGGTAGCGGCGACCGCTGAGCCTAGGGCCGCGGTAGAGGAGGTAGTTGTGATTGCCGAACCCGAGGCGGCGGTAGGCGAGGTGGCTCCAATTGCCGGGCTCGAGGCAGCGGCTGGTGAGACAGTCACGTTTGTTGTGCCTAAGATAGCTGCCATTGTCGAGCCCGAGGTGGTGATGGGTGAGACGGCTATAATTGCTGAGCCAGAAGTGGCCGCTCCCTCTCAAGAATCGGGCACCGCCCCAATCATTGCTCTTCCCGTTTACGGCTCTTGGCCATCTCCTAGCGTCGCAAGCGTTTCGACGGCTCTTGTAGAGTCAGGGGATGAGGCGACGGGAGGTGAGACCATCCCGATGGAGGAGGAGGAAACCGTTGCTGTATCAAGTGGCGCCCTCGTCGCGGTTCCGACTGGCGACTCATCAGGTGGATTTTGGGTCATTTCTTTTTCTTTTGTTCTGCAATCCTTTTCAATCTTTCCTGACAGTATTTGTCTTGTTTCTAATGCAGGTGTGGCGAGTGCTGAGGTCGCGCTACTCGAGGCAACGCCACCAGTTACTGTTTTGACGGTGACTCCCCCTCTACCTTCTCTCGCACCGTCTCAGATATTGGAAGGTACGGATTTGTGACCCATCAGTCTTACTTATAGGCTGTATAGTTTATGTACTAACATTGCATTACTGCGTCTTTGCAGGAGTCCTTTTTGACCACCTGTATCAGGTGCTGCACCCTCACTTCTCCTTCCTGTCAGAGATTGGTCCGCCTGGTGGTGTAGGTGAGTATCTTTTCTAAATGATGTCTTTTCTTTAACGGGCAGTCACATTATTGCTAATCCCCCTTTGAATTTCTTGTAGCCTTACGAATCGAAGGCAGAGACGAGGCTATCGTTGCGCCGCCAGTACTCCCAGCTTTTCCCCCTGTTGCGGCTGGTATAGTAGACTCTGTTTTTGTGTATCTTCTTTATTTCCTGAACCGACATCTGATTATGATTTATTTTGAAGCGATCACATCGACTCCAGCCCCGTTTGAGTCTCACATTATTATGCCGGCAGGGCCTTTTTCCAGACGTCCGTCCTCGAAAGGCGCTGCGAATAGTCTGCGCATGCTGAGCGACTACATTGAGGAGCTCGACGTGGAGACTCCCACATCTGCTGCAGATTTTTCCGTGGAGGTTAACCCTATGCTAGCGACGCTCATGAACTTTCATGGTGAGGGCGTCATTGAGTCTTGGGTTAATCACTGCAGGAAAATCGATGCTTGTTTGTCTGAGCTCGAGATCAGACGTCCTGCTCCCGAGGTCCTGGCTGTGAACTCTCAACGGGCTGCGTGGGTCGAGCAGAGCACTCCTTACTTCCGTCATCTTGAACAAGAAGTGGCCTTAAGGCATAAGGAATGTGAAGAGACTTCAAGCGAATCTGCTTGACTGCATGCTCAGGTTGACGCCAATACTGTGCAGTTGAAAACTATCTTTGAGGGCCCTTTACGATGCATTTCTGATGGGCTAACGCTAAGGCAGAAGCTCGACCTTATCGAGCAGGATGCACAGAGTTGTGAGGCAGCTCGGCGGGTCGTTGATGAACGACTTTCGTCTTATTTGCAGCAACGGGCTCAGGTTGAAACGGAGTTGGCCGTAGTAGCTGACCGTGACGAGAGGCCAAGGGGAGTGCGCGAGTAATTGATCGGCCTACTGAAAACGCTTCCGTCCCAATAGTTGCATTTTGCGCCACTTGTAAATTTTGAATAAAATGTATTCATTTTTCTTTATCCTTTCAGATGATGTATCTTGTACTCAATTGAATTCATGAATAAAAGATACATTTCTTTCGCAATGTCTTGTGTCATCTCTCTGCTTTAATACAAGCTACATCAGAATCTGTTTACGCCCGGTGGGACCTTTTTATAGATCTAAGATCTTTTTAGAAGACGGTTCTTCTTTTTACGAGATGGTTTCATCTTTGATCTATAAAAGGCAGAGCCTTTTATAAAAAACAAGAACTTTTGTTCTTGGATCTTGAGGCAAAGCCTCCTTTGAAAAACATAAATTTGTTTTTTGATCTTAAAATTGATCAGATGCGCTTTGCGCTATTGAAAAGTGCCTTGCACTCATGAACCGTGCTCTTGCGCTCCGTGGATTGGCGCTCAGTGCCAAAACATACCACGTGTCAACCATAGACACCACTTGCGCTTTGCGCTTTTAAAACAGCGCACTGCGCTCATGAGCTGGCGCTCAGCGTCAAGTGCGCCATGTGTCACTCACTGGCGCGCCAACAGACTAGCGCAGAGCGCTCATAAATTAAAAAGCGCAATGCGCTAAATGAACTAGCGCGACACGTGTCCTCTTCGTGTGCGCTACCTGACAGAAGCGCAGTGCACTCTTTAATTAGCGCAAAGCGCCTGGCGCGCCGCATGGCGCACTGTCAGAACACACATTGTTCTGATGAATGCTATGCATTCAATATAAGACAAAGAATGTCAGGATCTAATGCTTAGCATTATTAAAAGGGCCAAGCCCAAATAAAGGCTCAACAGCCCAGAACAATAAAATGTTAAACATTTTAATCTTATTGGACTTAGCCCAATATTGGCCATAAGTCCTCAACTTATATTGAACTGAGCCCATCCGCTCACGAATATTTAACAGATCTCAATCCCAAACTGGACTACAGATTTTTCAACCAACTCACACCGGTTCAAGGGTACATCTCTTTACTCCTCTGATATCTGTCGTTGTAATCATTCAACGTCTTCAGAGAGGTGATGGGTCCCGACAACCACATATTTTACGGACTGTGGGGTCCTTAAACTCATGGACTACGATGTCTGTATACAATCCACGGGTAACCAAAATCAAAACAAACACCCACATCTCGAAGTGACCATATGAAGAAGGAGAAAGTTGTTACCGCGATGCGGTAGCGTAATTAACTGCAGGGGCTTGCGCCTGCAGGGAAGAACGTCCCCACAATCAAAAAACCCCTCAAATGAGGGGGAATCTGACGAAGTCTGCTCCATCGGCCGCATCCGTTTAAACTTTCGATACATGGTGCCATAAATCAAATTGGCATCTTCGGAGAGCTGGACGAATAGCACCAATTAGCATCTGCCCTGAATTTCAGGCAAGGCGTCCGCCGCGTCTTCGTCTCGTCTTTCGGAGTGGAACAGAATAAGTAATGTTGTCGCTCATAGGGCGTGGACTAGTCCAAATCCGTATCTTTCTTAGATTTGGGTTTAGGGGTTTGGGTTTAAGGATACGTTAGCCTCATTTGAGACTAAGATCAACTTAAACGTTTGTTAAGGATATGTTAGTCTAATTTTATACTAAGATCAACTTAACGGGATCGTTTAGATCCGACAAGAGAGCAATTGGGCTCTATTGTTTAGTTTAGTGACATTGCGGTCGATAATTAGTTTAAGGACATTACGGTCCATTGGTAGTTTAAGGACATCTCGGTCCAATATTAGTTTAAAAACATTGCGGTCAAGATTAAGGACATCATAGTCTATGGGTTTAAGAACCCCACAGTCCAATGTTAGTTTAAAGACATCACGGTCGAGGTTAAGGACATCATAGTCCATGAGTTTAAGGACCCCATAGTCCAATGTTAGTTTTAAGACATCACGGTCAAGGTTAAGGACATTATGGTCTATGGGTTTAAGGACCCCACAGTCCGTTGTTAGTTTTAAGACATCACGGTCGAGGTTAAGGACATCATAGTCCATGGGTTTAAGGACCCCACAGTCCGTTGTTAGTTTAAAGACATCACGATCGAGGTTAAGGACATCATAGTCCATGGGTTTAAGGACCCCACAGTCCGTTGTTAGATTAAGAACATCACGGTCGAGGTTAAGGACATCATAGTCCATGGGTTTAAGGATCCCATAATCCGTTGTTAGTTTTAAGACATCGCGGTTGACATCATAATCTGTTTACCGCCGAACACGGAGACGCGACTGCACAGGTCCGTCTTGCCTGAAATTCGGTGTAGATGCTAATTGGTGCTATCCGTCCACCTCTCCGAAAATACCAAGTTGATTTATGGCACCATGTATCGAAGGTTTAAACGGATGCGGCCGATGTAGCAGACTTCGTCAGATTCCCCCTCCTTTGAGGGGTTTTTGATTGTGGGGACGCTCTTCCCTGCAGGCGCAAGCCTCTGCAGTTAATTACGCTACCACATCACGGTAACAACTTTCTCCTTCTCCAGATGGTCACTTCGTGTCGTCTGTGTTTGTTTTATTTTTGGTTGCCCGTGGATTGTATACGGAGACTAATTTAGGTTGTCGCCCATAGGGCGTGGATTAGTCAAAATCCGTATCTTCTTAGATTTGGGTTTAGGGTTGGGTTTAAGGATACGTTAGCTTCACTTGAGACTAAGATCAACTTAAACTTATGTTAAGGATACGTTAGTCTAATTTTAGACTAAGATCAACTTAACGGGATCGTTTAGATCCAACAACAGAGCATTTGGACTCTATTGTTTAGTTTAGAGACATTGCAGTCGATTACCAGTTTAAGAACATGGTGGTCCATTACCAGTTTAAGGACATGGTGGTCTAGGTTAAGGACATCGTAGTCCGTGGGTTTAAAGGGACCCCGCAGTCCAAGGTTAAGGACATCATAGTCCGTGGGTTTAAAGGGACCCCACAGTCCAAGGTTAAGGACATCATAGTCTATGGGTTTAAGGACCCCACAGTCCAGTTTAAGGACATCGTAGTCCATGGGCTCAAGGACCCCACAGTCCAGTTTAAAGACATCGTAGTCTGGAATGTATAGCTGTCGGGACCCGTCACCTCTCTGAAGACGTTGAAGGATTACAGCGACAAATATCAGAGGAGTTCAGAGATGTACCCTTGAACCAATTTTGGTTGGGAGATCTATAGTCTAATTTGGGACTAAAGTCTGTTGAAAGGTTTATGAGCATATGGGCTCAGTTGATATGAGTTGAGGATTTACAGCCAATGTTGGGCTAAGTCCAGTAAATGTTTAACATTTTATTGTTCGAGCTATTGAGCATTTATTTGGGCTTGGCCCTTTTAATAATGCTGAGTATTAGATCCTGACATTTCTTTGTCTTGTACTGAATGCATAGTATTCATCAGAACAAAGTGTGTTTTGACAATGCGCCACGTGGCGCGCCAGGCGCTTTGTGCCTATTAAAGAGCGCGTTGCCCTTCTGTCGGGTAGCGCACACAAAAAGGACATGTGTCACGCTCTGCGCCAGTTTATTAGCGCGTTGCGCTTTCATTTTGTGAGCGCGTTGCGCTAGTTTAATGGCACACCAGTGAGTGACACATGGCGCGCTTGGCGCTGAGCGCCAGCCCATGAGTGCAGTGCGCTGTTTCAGAAGCGCAAAGCGCAAGTTGTATTTGTGGTTGACACGCGGCATGCTTTGGCGCTGAGTGCCGGTCCAAGGAGCGCAGAAGCGCAGTTCATGAGTGCAAGGCACTTTCCAATAGCACAAAGCGCATTTGATCAGATTTAAGATCAAAGAACAAATTTGTGTTTTTCTTAAAGGAGGCCTTGCCTCAAGATCCAAGAACAAAAGTTCTTGTTTTTATAAAAAGGGCTCTGCCTTTATGGATCAAAAATCTGTGAATGAAGTAAAATACTTCTTTTGTTTTTATGATGAGATCTTTTGATCTCTTTTTTATCAAAGACCTTGGTCTTTTCTTTTTTCTTTAGATCTATGATCTTTTTAGAAGATAGTTTTTCTTTTCATGAGATGATTTCATCTCTTTGTTCAAGAACCATTCTTTACCTTGAAGAAATAATCTTCTTTCGCTAAAAGCTTGACTTTCTTTCTCTTTGAGTTTTCTCAAAGTTTGCAGGGGTTTTTTCTCAATTTGCTTTTGTATATCTGTTTCTTTTTCTTTTTTTATTGAAAAGAAGGATCATTGGTCGTTGGAACCCACCACCTCTCCGACGACACTGAAAGATTACAGCGCCATATATCGAAGGTGTGGAGGGATGTACCCTTTGAACCATGTCCCACTCATTAGGGGGAAAGAACATGATGGAGCTTAAACTTTTCGCTGCTGAAAAAGGCTTCTTTGCGTTCGCACACGTGCGTCGCACGTGTTGGGCGCACATATTTGCACGTAGCGCACATGGAGCTTGCGCATATGCGCATTATGGGGGGGGTAAGATCTTATAGAGAACGTATCTCCTTTTAATATTATTAAATGTTCTCATGTAGTATGCACGTGCGTTGCACGTGGTGCGCGCATGGTGGGCATACGTGCGTTGCACGTAGAGCACATGGCGCTTACGCATATACGCATTATGGGGAGGTGCAGGCTCCTAACTTGGAGAACTAAGCTCCTATGGAGAACTAAGCTCCTTTTAATATTATTAAATGTTCTCATGTGATGCGCACATGCGTTGCACGTGGTGCGCGCATGGCAGGCACACGTGCATGGCATGTAGCGCACATGGTGCTTGCGCATATGCACATTATGGGGACGAGCAGGCTCCTATCTTGGAGAACTAAGCTCCTATGGAGAACTAAGCTCCTTTGAGAATTGAATTCTTTGAGGATTGAACTCTACCCTTTCTAAGAGGTATCCCCTCTTATTTATATGGGAGTGGTAGAGAAGCGATCTCTCATTTTCCCGATGTGGGACTAAAAATGCATTCCCCATGTAGTAGAGTATTACTTTAGATTACACGTTCATACCACATTTGCTCATAACTTTTGATCCCGGATGAATTATGAGGCCCATAATATATCAAATCGAAGGTTTTTTCGAGATGCTTTCAATAACATCAAAATTTAGCTGTTTCTCGTTCCGGAATTTGTCAAAATACAGCCCGGAAAATACAGGTTCACATTTTCTTAAGCATATCGCTGCCATTTGATGCCTTGGGCTCTTTTGTGCAGAAATTTTTGGCGGGAACAAATACCACCCACTAGTTTGCCCACGTAAGTATATACGTGGATGAAGTAGTGCGGAGTAATTCATAGTGTATGACCAGTTTCGGGTTGGTATATAATTTTCAGTATCTTAATCTGAGAAGATAACGAGCGGACACAAGCGTCGTCATTTATTATTGACTCAAATCTCCACTCTTAAGGGATATAGTCCTAAACCCTCAGCTCCATGAGCCGCACCCTTCTATTTCTTTATGTTTTACTCTGGCGTGAAGGAGTTTATATGCTCATGAGTAACTTCTCCATTTTAGTGGCATGTAGTTTTGGCAAGTGTGGCCCATAGATGGTAGATAACAATTCATCTTGAATAATTTATAAGGTAGTGATGGCTTAGAAAACAGGGGTAGGATCTGCCACCTAAGACTTTTCAACTTTATGAGCCGTGAGGGTTTCATGAAGACTTTTCTCCCTACGAGTCGAGAGGATCCCATACGTGTATTTTCTCCTTAGGAATCGTGAGGATTCCTAAGTGTGTTTTCCCTTATAAATCGTAAGGATCTTATAAGAGAATTTTCCCTCCTACAAGTCGAGAGGACCCGTAAGCGGTTGTTTCCCTCCTTGTCGAGATTCGACTTTGGAGAGTGTGGCCCGTGAATAATATGCAAGAGTCCATTTTGGACCGACTTGCAGGGCCCCAGTGCTTTGGAAACCTGTTCTTATCCCGATTGCCTAAGGCTTTTCCTCACGAGTCGAGACGAATCGAGGATTTCTCGCAAGAATATCCTAACGTCACAGTTAACCTCTGCTCTTTACGAGAGAGGTCCGTTAGGGTCTGCGGTACTAGGGTTTTGTCCATCGTACCGTCGCGTTAGCTGATGTATTCCTCGATAGGCAATCTTTCTTGTTCGAGTAGCCTTGCGACATGTCGTGTCTCTGATCGCTTCGGGGGCTAGACAAGACGTCTTCAAGCAATCCTCCTAGGCAGTTTGACCGTCGGAAGAGCAAGCGTTAGGAGTTTTGCCATGCCGCTTTTTACTTGAGGTTAGGCTCATTTTGGAGAGTCCCGATGAGTCATAACCACTCCACGCTGGTATGGGATGATCTCCGATAGTCTTTCAGGTTTTATATGAGTTGCTGTCAAGACCCTAAAGCTAGGAATTTGGCCTTCGCTTTGTTTGCTGGCATTGCGTCTGCTGTATCGGGACGAATGTCGCGGTTGTCTCTAGGTTGCTGGTGAACCGTCGAGGTTTGGAACTAGGGATTTTGCCGTGACTCCGTTTGTTTGATTGTCGCGTCTGAATCCTGCTGGAGGAAGAACGCTGTGGTGACATCTCGTCTGCTATTGTCAAGATGAACGTCGAGGTGGTGACCACTCCGCGCTGGTGTGGATGATCTCCGATGGTCTTTCAGGTTTTATATGAGTTGCCGTCAAGACCCTGAAGCTAGGAATTTGGCCTTCGCTTCGTTTGTTGGTATTGCGTCTGCTGTATCAAGATAAATATCGAGATTGTCTCTAGGTTATTGGTGAACTGTCGAGGTTTGGAGGTAAGGATTTTGCCGTAGCTCCGTTGTTTGATTGTCGCGTCTGAATCCTGCTGGAGGAAGAACGCTGTGGTGACATTTCGTCTGCTGTATCGAGACGAACGTCGAGGTGGTGACCACTCCGTGCTGGTGTGAGATGATCTCTGGTGGTCTTTCAGGTTTTATATGAGTTACCGTCAAGACCCTGAAGCTAGGAATTTGGTCTTCGCTTCGTTTGCTCTGGTGTGTCCGAGTCTTGTTGGAGGAAGGACGCTGTAGTAACACCTCGTCTGCTGTATCGAGACGAAAGTCGAGGTGGTGACCACTCCGCGCTGGTGTGAGATGATCTCCGATAGTCTTTCAGGTTTTATATGAGTTGTCATCAAGACCCTGAAGCTAGGAATTTGGCATTTGCTTCGTTTGCTTTGGCGTGTCCGAATCCTGCTGGAGGAAGGACACTGTAGTGACACCTCGTCTGCTGTATCGAGACAAACGTCGAGGTGGTGACCACTCTGCGCTGGTGTGAGATGATCTCTGGTAGTCTTTCGGGTTTTATATGAGTTACCGTCAAGACCCTGAAGTTAGGAATTTGGCCTTCGCTTCGTTTGCTTTGGTGTGTCTGAGTCCTGTTGGAGGAAGGACACTATAGTGACACCTCGTCTGCTCTATCGAGACGAACGTCGAGGTGGTGACCACTCCGCGCTGGTGCGAGATGATCTCCGATAGTCTTTTAGGTTTTATATGAGTTGCCATTAAGACCCTGAAGCTAGGAATTTGGCCTTTGCTTCGTTTGCTTTGGCGTGTCCGAATCCTGCTGGGGGAAGGACACTGTAGTGACACCTCGTCTGCTGTATCGAGACGAACGTCGAGGTGGTAACCATTCCGCGCTGGTGTGGGATGATCTACGATAGTCTTTTAGGTTTTATATGAGTTGCCGTCAAGACCCTGAAGCTAGGATTTTGGCCTTCACTTCGTTTGTTGGCATTGCGTCTGCTGTATCGAGATGAATATCGAGGTTGTCTCTAGGTTGTTGGTGAACCGTCGAGGCTTAGAGATAGGGATTTTTCCATCACTCCGCTTGGTGATGTTGCGTCTGAGTCCTGTTGGAATGAGGAGGATCACCATTGCTGATTTTTAGGCTGTAGATATTGCCGTTAAGATTTGGAACTAGGGACTATGCCGTAGCTCCGTTTCGCTGTGTCGCTTCCGTACCTTGCTGGCATAAGGAGGAACGTTGTTGTTGGTCTTCTGGGATGCAGATGTGACCGTCGAGACTTAGCTCTCTTTCTGATGGAGCCTGAGGAGGGAAGGCGTGATTCCTTCTTTGTTTGCGCCCCTGGATCGTATACAGGGATTGATGTGATATCACCTGTAGGGCATAAATTTCATCTTATTTTATTTCTTTCCGCAATGCTCTATCATTTCAGCTTTTATATCGCGAAGGTCGCGATTGCCCAATCGTTTCGGCTATTTTTTCTCGGTGCCCAATCATTTCGGCTGTTTATTTTATTTTTACTCGCTGCTTTTTATTGCGAGTTGCCCAATCATTTTGGCTATTTATTTTATTTTTATTCGCTGCTTTTTATTGCGAGTAGCCCAATCATTTCGGCTATTTGTTATGCATGTGTGGCCTGCTGGCTTTCCGCTTGCAAGCTTGGAATTAGATACCGATTTCGGCATCAGCACCGCTACAACTGGGATATTGCCAGGAGCGAATCATCATTTGCCTTCGTCGATGTCACATAAATATGGCTTAGTAGACAGGGTTAGGATTCTGTCGACTAAGGCTTTTGACTTTATGAGCCGTAAGGGTCTCGTAAAGGTATTTCTCCCTGCGAGTCGTGAGGATCTCGTAGGTGCGTTTTCTCCTTAAGAATCGTGAGGATTCCTAAGTGCATGTTCTCTTATAAGTCGTAAGGATCTTACAAGAGTGTTTTCTCCTTATAAGTCGAGAGGACTTAAAAGGGTTGTTCACCGTGTAGACATATCCTTAGTCACGGATGGGACTTTGTTAGGGAAATATTTATTCGCGCCCGTGGATTGTATACAAGGGTCGATATTTGAGCCGCTTGTAGGGCAGTGTCGGAGGTTGTGGTGGCAGCTTAAGAACAGGTTCAGATCCCTATAGCTTAAGACTTTTGAATCTTATGAGCCGTGAGGGTCTCATAAGAGGGTTCTCCTTACGAGTCGTGAGGATCTCGCAAGTGTAATTTCTCCCTAGGGATCGTGATGACCCCTAAGTGTGTTGCTCCCTTGTGAGTAGTAAGGATCTCACGCAGGTGGTTTCTCCTTACAGGGTCGAGAGGACCTGCAAGTGTCTTTTAACGTGATTGCGCCCTTTCGGGTTTTCACAAAACTCGTTGGTAGCCCTGCTGTTTTTACTTACGGAGCCCTTTCGGGTTTTCATCCGTGCCCTTTTTGCTTATGGACATACCGTTTTCTTTTTTTTCTTTATTTTAACGAGGTTGCGCCCTTTCGGGTTTTCACAAAACTCGCCGGTAGTCCTGCTGTTTTTACTCACGGCGCCCTTTCGGGTTTTCATCCGTACCCATTTTGCTTGTGGACATACGTCTTTTTTTCTTTTTTCTTTTACTACGTCAGCCTTGGGATGCTGCGGTCTGTAGTATTTTATAGACGTCTCGGTCAGTTGCAAGTTTTAGGACATTGCGGTCTATCGTTAGTTTAACGACGTTTCGGTCTTCAGCTAGTTTTATGACATAGTGGTCCATCGTTAGTTTAAGGACATTCCGGTTCGACGCCAGTTTTAGGACATAGTGGTCCACTGTCGCTGTACCCCATACTTGAGGCGAATCTCTAGTTTACCGACTTTTCGGTCTATGGGGTTTTCCCTATGATTGAGCACGATGCCCCCGGCATGTCCATCTTTTTAGGGGAATGAGGTTGTGGTGGGTTCACCTTCCAGTTTTTGGATAATGCGAACTTGCGTTGTTGGTATTGGTCCTCAATCCAGCCTTTGAAGACGAAGCAATTTTCGATTGGATGGCTTACTGCTTTGTGGTAAGGGCAGTAATTAGGATTGTTGACATCGCCTGGCTGCAACGGACGTTTTGGATCCGGCAGATTGATGAGTCTGTTGCGCACTGCCAGCTCGAACAGTGTCCTCATTTTATCCCAGGGAAACGAGTAAGGGCGTCCTAGTCTCTCCTCGAGGGATGGGCGTGGACGCATATTGTTTTGGCGAACAAATGGCTTTAAGTTGGCCGGCTGTTATTGAGTATTGGCGACGAAAGTTGCTTTTCCTTTCCCTTTTTCATTTCGAGAGTCCGTCTTTGGAGGAGATGGTCTATGACCCATCTAATCCATTTGGGCCAGCTTATCGATCAAGGCCTGGAAAGTGGTTGGCTTGAAGAACATCATGAACTGGGAGATGGTCTCCTGCGGATCAAGAGTGCCCACGAACATGCCTACCGCATGCGCTTCTTCAATGCGTTGTTCGCACTTCGACCATAAGTTCCGCCACCGTGTTGCGTATTGAACCCACGTTTCGCCTGGCCTTACCCTGGCATTGATCAATACGGTGATCGGGGTGCGCTCGCTAGCGCTTGCAAATCTTTGTGTAAACAGCAGCTCCATCTCCGCAAATGTTTTGACGGAGTCGTTAGGCAGCTCCGAATACCATTCGAAGGCCGTTTCTGCTAAGCTGCCGACGAATTGGCGAAGCAACGGTTTGTCGTCGCCTCCAGTGTTGCCGCATAAGGCTCTGAATTGAGCGACATGCTGATGCGGATTCCCCGTCCCTTTATATACTTGGAACTTAGGGATCGTATATCCCGGCGGGTAACTTATTTGGTCATACCAGGTTGGATACGATCGCCCAGTTTTGACGACTTTGCTGGCCGCTTCATTCGCCTGGTGAGCTCATATTTTCTGAGCTATATAGTCATCCAGTGCGGCCTTAGAGATGGTTTCCTCCTTAGCTGCTGAATGGGCCGGAGGAGGATTAGATGTCTCCCCTCTATCGTCTTCAATAATGATCGGAGGGTCTTCAGCTGGAGGATCCGGCTGTAACATCATCCCTACCATGTCTTGGAAGAGAAGCGCCATTTGTTTTATGTTGGCTACCTGTTCTGCAGCCTCTTTGTCCTTCTTTTCGAGGACTCTGCGTAGGAAGTCAGCATCGGTTTCTTGTTCGTGACGCTGCTCTGATGACGCCTCCAGTCTTTCCTTTGGCCCGGTGAGTGCGGCCATTGTAGTCAGCATCTCCTGAAGCTTCTGTTGTTGTTGCTCCTGGGCTTTTGTCACTGATCAGGTGAGCGGTCGGTGACCCGTCGAAGCGCGGCTTTCCTCTTTTCCGGAAGCCATGTAGATAGTGTGAACTATTATGCCCCCAGACTTGGGGCGTTTGGTCTTGGCGTCTTTGCGATCTGCCGTAGTCACAGGGGCTTTTTCTGGCCTCCTTTTCTTTTGAGCAGTTGATGATGAGGGGGCCGTTGCTGCGGGCACCCAGGTGGTTGTCGTCCTTTGTGGCTTGCTAGGACGGTTCTCTTCATGCGGAACCTTCAGCTTCTTCTGTCGGCGAAGATAGTCTTGAACGATCATTGACTTTTGGACACGTCGCCAGACTTTGTAAACTTTGGAGGACAGTCGCTGAGGGGACTGCTCCGGCTTTATTTCTGTAACAGTCTCCACTGGTGGAGGAGATTTTTTCAGTACGGCGGTAGGAGAGTTTCTACGCACCTTGTTCAGCAATTCAAAACTGTTCCCAGTTGGAATAGCAACATTGACTTCCACCGTTGGGGCTGGTGGAGTTAATCCAGACGGAGAGCTGCCCCCAGCCTTCCTTACTCGGCGCTAGTGACAACGGCGAGCATGTCGCGCAGATGGTGTTATCTCAGCTGTAGGAGTGACTTCCTCATGCCCCCTGTATTGGTAAGAAGTTGTCGTTGTCGGCCTATTGAAGACTGATGTCCGCTGAGTGGGGATAGCCAACCTATCGAAAGCAGACTTCCGAACAGGTGAAGCAGCCTTGACGATTTCGCCTGAAATGGGAGCTAAAACAGTCAGTCTTGTGAAGACCGACCCTTTCGCGGGAGAAGCCGCTTTGACGATTTCGAGAGCAGGAATGGCTATTCTTTTAGGGATAACCCTTTCTGGTATCACGGGCTTCTTTATAGGCCCAAATGAGCTTTAGTCCAGTCTGTCAAAGACCGAGGCACTGGATTTGGACGACCCGTTGAGAGGGGCCGCAGTAGTTGTAAGCCGGTCAAAGACCGACTTCTTGGGAGCTTCCGGTGTTGGTATAGGAGCGCTGAAGCTCGTTGGCGGGAGTATGGTCCCGAAAAACAATCCAGTAGTGTCTTGAGTGACCTGTTCCACCGGCATTGTGAATAGGGGAGCTGCTTGGGGCCCGTAAGCTATGCCTCCAGATAAGGTGGAGCGGGAGTTGCAACTGCAGTTGGAACACTTTGCACAAGTGGACGCCATTGATCCTTCGCTTTCTTGACCGAGCAAAACGCCAAATCTAAGTACCTCGAATCCACAGGCAACCATAGCAAACCGCGATTCTTTCGCGAACACGACACACGAAGTGTGGAGTGGAAAGAGGAAAAGGTCCCACCGGGAGAGCCAGAATCTGTTTACCGCCGAACACAGAGACGCGACCGCGCAGGTCCGTCTTGCCTGAAATTCAGGGCAGATGCTAATTAGTGCTATCCGTCCACCTCTCTAAAAATGCCAAGTTGATTTATGGCACCATGTATCGAAGGTTTAAACGGATGCGGCCGATGTAGCAAACTTCGTCAGATTCCCCCTCGTTTGAGGGGTTTTTGATTGTGGGGACGCTCTTCCCTGCAGGCGTAAGCCCCTGCAGTTAATTACGCTACCGCATCGCGGTAACAACTTTCTCCTTCTCCAGATGGTCACTTCGTGTCGTGTGTGTTTGTTTTATTTTTGGTTGCCCGTGGATTGTATACGGAGACTAATTTAGGTTGTCGCCCGTAGGGCGTGGATTAGTCCAAATCCGTATCTTCTTAGATTTGGGTTTGGGGTTGGGTTTAAGGATACGTTAGCCTCATTTGAGACTAAGATCAACTTAAACTTATGTTAAGGATACGTTAGTCTAATTTTAGACTAAGATCAACTTAACGGGATCGTTTAGATCCAACAACAGAGCATTTGGACTCTATTGTTTAGTTTAGGGACATTGCGGTCGATTACCAGTTTAAGGACATGGTGGTCCATTACCAGTTTAAGGACATGGTGGTCCAGGTTAAGGAAATCGTAGTTCGTGGGTTTAAAGGGACCCCGCAGTCCAAGGTTAAGGACATCATAGTCCGTGGGTTTAAAGGGACTCCACAGTCCGAGGTTAAGGACATCATAGACCATGGGTTTAAGGACCCCACAGTCCAGGTTAAGGACATCATAGTCCATGGGCTTAAGGACCCCACAGTCCAGTTTAAAGACATCGTAGTCTGTGGAATGTATGGCTGTCGGGACCCGTCACCTCTCTGAAGACGTTGAAGGATTACAACGACAAATATCAGAGGAGTTCAGAGATGTACCCTTGAACCAATTTTGGTTGGGAGATCTATAGTCCAATTTGGGACTAAAGTCTGTTGAAAGGTTTATAAGCATATGGGCTCAGTTGATATGGGTTGAGGACTTACGGCCAATGTTGGGCTAAGTCCAGTAAATGTTTAACATTTTATTGTTCTGGCTATTGAGCCTTTATTTGGGCTTGGCCCTTCTAATAATGCTGAGCATTAGATCCTGACATTTCTTTGTCTTGTACTGAATGCATAGCATTCATCAGAACAAAGTGTTTTCTGACAATGCGCCACGAGGCGCGCCAGGCGCTTTGCGCCTATTAAAGAGCACGTTGCTCTTTTGTCGGGTAGTGCACACAAAAAGGGCACGTGTCGCGCTCTGCGCTATGCGCCAGTTTATTAGTGTTGCGCTTTCAATTTGTAAGCTCGTTGCGCTAGATTAATGGCGCACCATTGAGTGACACGTGGCGCGCTTGGTGCTGAGCGCCAGCCCATGAGCGCAATGCGCTGTTTTAGAAGCGCAAAGCGCAAGTTGTATCTGTAGTTGATACGCGGCATGCTTTGGCGCTGAGCGTCGGTCCAAGGAGCGCAGAAGCACATTTCATGAGTACAAGGCACTTTCCAATAGCGCAAAGCGCATTTGATCAGATTTAAGATCAAAGAACAAATTTATGTTCTTCTTAAAGGAGGCCTTGCCTCAAGATCAAAGAACAAAAGTTCTTGTTTTTATAAAAAGGGCTCTGCCTTTATGGATCAAAGATCTGTGAATGAAGTAAAATACTTCTTTTGTTTTTATGATGAGATCTTTTGATCTCTTTTTTATCAAAGACCTTGGTCTTTTATTTTTTCTTTAGATCTATAATCTTTTTAGAAGATAGTTTTTCTTTTCGTGAGATGATTTCATCTCTTTGTTCAAGAACTATTCTTTACCTTGAAGAAATAATCTTCTTTCGCTAAAAGCTTACCTTTCTTTCTCTTTGAGTTTTTTCAAAGTTTGCAGGGTTTTTTTCTCTATTTGCATCTGTATATCTGTTTCTTTTCCTTTTTTTATTGAAAAGAAGGATCATTGGTCGTTGGGACCCACCACCTCTCCGACGACACTGAGAGATTACAGCGCCATATATCGAAGGTGTGGAGTGATGTACCCTTTGAACCATGTCCCACTCATTAGGGGAAAGAACAGACTGGAGCTTAAGCTTCTCGCTGCTGAAAAAAGCTTCTTTGCGTTCGCGCACGTGCGTCGCACGTGTTGGGCGCACGTGCGTCACACGTGTTGGGTGCACATATTTGCACGTAGCGCACATGGAGCTTGCGCATATACGCATTATGGGGGGAGCAAGCTCCTATGGTGAACGTATCTCCTTTTAATATTATTAAATGTTCTCATGTAGTACGTGATCAGTCGAAAATACTGCATTTCTAACACGGCAATTTCCCTACCTTTTGCAGTTAAGTAAAGGTATCCGGTATTCATATCACACATATTTGCAAAACACATGTAAAATACTGGATTACTTGTACTATATACTAAAACCGGCACTTTTAGGGAAATTGTGTGTGTTTCATGGTATCGCATCATCCTTGTATTGCGCAACTCTTGTCTGGGGTCTAATGCAGGAAATCATAGAAGCAGAGCCCAAAATTGGGAAAAGATCTGATAAAAGATGCGCCAACTCAAAGGCTGAAGATCTGGTAGTGATACAGAAGGCCAAATAAAAATCCACACATCAGAAAGAGGCCCATATGTCAGCCCAAGTCAACAGAATAAAACTCAACTTCCAAAGCCCATAAAGGACCGCGGATCCGCGGCCCAAACCCCCTTGGCGCCGCGGATCCACGGCCATTTGAAGAGATCAAACCACCCAACTTTGTCACATGCCTATTTCTAACGGCCAAAGCTTCCAGAAGACCCCAGAAGCTCCACGTGGCACATCTAGAAGGCTCGGCTTAACAAACTCTTGGAGGGAAATTCAAATTTTGGGCTTAACTAACTCTTGGAGGGAAATTTAAATCTTTTGGTTAACTAACTTGTGGAGGGAATTCAAATTTCAATTCTAGATCTAGAGGTCTATAAAAAAGAGCCTAGATCTAGGGTGCAAGTGGTTCAATTCTTCATGTCTCCCTCTTCCCTCCACAAGTTGAGTGACACGACTTGTGCCAAATTCCAATTCAACTTCAAGATCAAGATCCCGAGATCAATTCAAGCAAGAAACCCTTCAACCTTTAGAAGCGACGCCGGATTCCAACGGAGCAAGAGATCCACGCCGATCCACGACTCAAGGAGCCGAGCGAAGCCGAAATCGGCGATCTAGTTCCTTCCTTTTGTAAATTCAAGAGAGTTGTAACGAAAATTGTCGATAAATAAAGGTGAAATTTCTATATCTTGCTTATCTTTGATTCAACATTATGATTCGATCTCAATTTGTGATTGCGTTTGATATCATGATGTTTGAGTAATCTCCGCTCGTGTAGGAGTTGTGACGATCTTTAGATGATGATGATTTATATACTTTTACAATTCTTAAATCCTATAATGTTTTGAAATTCTAGTGCATCAAATGATTAATGACCTAGTTTCGGGATGATCCTTTCTTGATTGTGTTCACTCGAAACTAGGGAACAACGATTGATCATTTGATTGACTACAACCTAGAATTTGAATGAGATTCATTGAAAGGGTAAAGGATAAGACGAGGGAACCTTAGCTTCTTCGCAAAAATCCTTAACCTCAATGAATTATCATCGATCTAGTATCAATTCGCTAAAGGATAAGAATATGAAATCAATAGATCTCATCACATCAATAGATCCGATCTACTCCTACGAGCTACACTTCGAATTTTGATTGTTGGTTGGAAATCATCCCAAATTATCATTTCTTGATTTTAATGCTTTCTTAGATCTAGATTTTTCTCTTTCTTGAAATGCAATTTTAAATCATGAATTGTTTTCTGTTCTTTTCCTTAAAGTTTCAATTCATTTAATTCGAAACACGAACAATTACACTTTCCCTGTGGACGATCCGCACTTACTAACGCACTACATCCGACACCATTATTGATTGCGGTCAAAATATTTTTGGTTGTGATTTCTAAATTCTATTTTCCAAAAAAACAACTACACAATCGGAAATTGTATTTCAATCAAATGGCGCCGTTGCCGGGGATAGTGCGCTAATTGTTCGTATTTTGAAATTTGAGTTGAAAAGTTTATTCCATCTCAATTTTTAGATCTAAACTCACACAAACCCTAATACGTGTGTTGTGATTTGATTGCGAGGAAATCTGGAACTTGTGGAGCTGTGGAAATTTTTTTCTGCAAACTCCAGAGAGCTGTGTAAGTGAACAGGAGCTTGTACACAAAAATTGGTGCAGTGATCCCATTAGAAGACCGCGGAACCGCGGCATTAGTTGACTTCCGCGGCGGTTCCACCGCAAGTTAACTTCTTCACTGTTCCAAACTTTCAGGTATACTTCCACACTTTCTTATCTTCTCCCTCATCTGCTCCAATTAATATTTTGTGCAGGTTTCTTTGCAAAAAATCGTAGCGCCGCGCAAAAAGCAAAATTAAATTGTGCGTGTTTTGATTTTGTGGTTGTTTGCATAATTAATACGGACATTAAGGGGTAAAGACTAAATCCAGATTAGGTGGGGAGTTCATTACCCTTCCTAAGCCCCAAAAATTACAAACTTGTATCCGTATTTACCCACATTAACTAAAAAATATCTAGAGATGACTCTAAGGACCGTCGCGCTCATTTAGGACAGAAGAAGGCCGTGGGTAATTCATTGCTTATCCGCGTTTTCTTGTGGTGTCTAAGGCAAGTGTGTCGAAGGCTAGTGGTTATTAATTAGGCCCACTACTTACGTAGTGGAGCACCTTCCCACTTACCTGGCACTTACCTGGCCACAGGGGGACAAAGAGGCAGTGGAGGATTTTATCCTGCGACTTGTCTTTTGGCAGTTAGGAGCGGTCTAGAGCCGGACCTAGGTGACCATAAATTTTAGGGTTGCTTGTTGCATTTGTTGTGATCGCATCATATTTTCAAAATCCGTATCACTTTTCAAAACAAACACCGCATTCATTTTATCCCCCTAATTATAAATCACGCTGCCACTTGTACTAACCCATTTTAGTGCAAGATAGGCTGGACACGGGATTCTAGTGCCCGACTTGTCCGCGTCCCCTCGATCGACTCCGAAGTCAGCATTTCTCCATTTACCTTTCTTTTACCCACCACCACCACACCCACATCGATGGATTCGTCTCCATCGAACTTCTTTTCCACTACCCTGCAACCGTCCGTTGGTGCGCAGAATCCACCTCGCATCTCTCTCCAAGAGAGGTGCTATCCAACACGAGGCCCCCTTCCCACCTGTCTTTCTATTCCACCAGCCAACGGGGAAAATTTTCAGATTAAACCCCAATACATCAACCTTCTACCAAAATTTCACGGTCTCGAGTCTGAGGACGCATACGTGTTTATCACGAAATTTGAAAATGTATGCGCAATGATGGGTACCTCACAGCTGTCTGTGGATGCTTTGCGTCTTCGTCTTCTCCCATTCACCCTGTGCGATATAGCTGAGAAGTGGCTGTATAACACTACCGCACATTCTATTTCAAACTGGGAAGAATTCGTCAAAGCATTCCTTAAGAAATTTTACCCACATCACAAAACAACTCGAATCCGTAGCGAAATCAATCAATTCACCCAGCTTCCAAATGAAACATTTTCACAATGTCTTGAACGCTTTAAGGATCTGCTAGTTCAATGTCCACATCACGGCATCCCCAGATGGGATCTGTGCCGAATCATTTATGAGGGCATTAATCCTAACACCAGACAGACCCTTGAATTAATGTGTCAAGGCAATTTCATGACCAAAGATGATGGGGAAGCCTGAAAATTTTTAGAAGATTTCGCTGAAAGATCTTTACAGTGGGAGGGTGTGAGTCAATCATCTAGGGCTGGCAATAACCAATCGGAAGTTTCCATAGGAGTTAGAGCTGAAATTTCAGCTATGCAAAAGAAACTCGAGACAATGGAAAACAAATTTTTAGCACCCGCCCTAAACCAAATGTCACTCTCCAAAACTGTATGTGGATGCTGTTCTGATCCATCACATCTCACGGAAGAATATCCACGAAATTCTCCGTTTCAAGGTCACGAGCATATCAGTTCTGCTTACCAACAAGGACCTAGAAACGACCCATTTTCTTCCACATATAATCAGGGTTGGAAGAATCACCCGAACTTTGTTTGGAACCAATCACAATCTCAAAACACGGTTCCAACCCAAAACAATTTCCAAAGGGTCCCTCCACCACAACAGCAATCACAATTGAGTCAGCACCCCTTTCACGCACAAAACTTCCAAAATCCGGTCAACACACCTGCACCGTCCTATCCGTTGCAGTTGATCGGTTCAGATGAATCCTCTTCATTCATGAACTTACTTTTGACAATAAAAACTTCCGTCGATGACATAAAGAGAAACTCTGCATCCCAAAGCGAGACTATTAAATCGATGGAAGAAGAAATTGCATGTTTAAAAGCTGAAATGAGTGCAAGAGAGAGAGGGAAACTTCCAGCTCAACCCTTACCCAATCCTGGCTATTCACATCATGTGGATGCAATCACGTTGAGATCTGAAAGAGTGCTTGACAATCACGTTGGGGAAAAGTGTGATGACACTGAAAAATCTATCGATGATACCCAGGCTGAGACCTTTCCTCACACACACGCTTCTGCTTCTGATTCTTGTTCTTCTACCCCACCGCCTTCTCGCGAGCCTATTCTCCATTTCCCTCTAGGCTCGCCACCTCAGCCCACCTCTTCTACTCCTCCACAGACGATCCCCACTTCTATTTTGGGATCGGGTCCACACACATTTCCTTCTCCTATGATGGACCCAGCGCTCATTGCTAAAGCACCTTATCCTAATCGGTTAAGGGCTAACACATCGAGTCCACACATGGAGAAGATTATGGACATGTTCAAGCAAGTTAACATCAACATCCCTCTCCTAGATGCCATCTAACAAGTTCCGTCCTATACGAAAACTCTTAAGAACCTGTGCACTAGGAAGATGAAGACTCAAGTGCCCAAGAAAATTTTCATGGCAAAAACTGTAGACATGGCTTTCCCCCAACAATTACCGAGGAAACGTAAGGATCCTGGATATCCTACTATTTCCATTTCTATTGGGGAAAAACACATCAAACGTGCTCTACTAGACCTTGGGGCAAGTGTTAACCTGCTTCCTTTCTCAGTCTATGAGCAGTTAGGGATCGGAGAGTTGAAGCCAACCCATTGCACTCTCCAGATGGCTGACCGATCAATCACCAAACCTAGGGGTGAACTGGAGGATGTGTTAATAAAAATCGGGGAATTCATATTCCCTGTGGACTTTATTGTAATTGATACACAGCCTGTAACGAACCCACGGAATCAAATTCCGGTGATTTTAGGTCGCCCCTTTTTGGCCACTTCCAACGCTATCATCAACTGTCGTAATGGTTCTATGACCCTATCCTTCGGGAATAGGTCAATAGAGCTGAACATTTACAAGTTGGGAAGTGTACCCTCCGAACCTACTGCTCAGGTCTGTTCTGTCGACTTAATGGATGTCGACAGCAGCGAATTTGATGATCCTCATGATACTGATCTTGACTCTTTTCATACGTTATTGTTTGACCCAATTATGTATCATACACATACGGACTCTTTCACCGAGATGTCCGGGTCAACAACTAACACTGATTATGAACTACTTTTAGAGTCTGAAAATCACCCCGCACTTTGTGATGACATTATTCTTCGGGGTATTGACGGAACTATTGAGGAGATCTTCGTTGATGAACTCGCATTTTTGAATTACACGGGTGTTGAGATGAATCCACATCCAATCACTGAAATTGAACCTCCAACCCTTCTTCTGAACTGTAAAAAGAATGCGAGCAATCCATCACATTCACTACATCGTCTCTCCAAAATGAGACGCATACACTTTCTATTCCACCATTTACCCTTTCCCCACTTCTTCTTCCACCAACCAGAGCACTGCATTGATAAAATCTTCGAATGGTTGGTGTTAACATTTGGTCTTTGCAAAGCTTGGCATCGACCATTGATTTTTGACCCCCTCATGTGATTTTCAACAGATTAACATTGCATAACTCAAGTTTGGCCGGGGGGGGGTATATTTTCTGGCTCTTGAAAAGAAAATTTTTTACAAAATTTTGAGCCAAAAACAAGTTTGGGGGAGGGTCTTCACTTATATATTTTCCCCCCACTAATAAATTCCTTCCAGGCTTACAGGTTTTGTAGATATAGCGGTTGGCAACAGTGAGGACACTGTTGAAAACAAGTTTGGGGGAGGTTTGTGCTTAGTTTTGCATCATTTGCATATCATTTGCATAAGCTCAAAACATTTCTTTAAAAACCATAAAAATTTAAAAATTTTCAAAACCATAAAAATTCTGTGTACATATTTTTGGCTCATCATTTTTTGTAAATAGTTTTTCAAAACCCATAAAAACCCATAAAATTTTAAAAATTTTAAAAATCCATAAAAAAAATCCTTAAAACTCAGAAAAATTCAAAAAAAAAAATTCAAAATATAAAAATATTTAGTATTTATGATAATGAAAGATTAGATAGTGAACAATTACATCCATGAGATTTGAAAAATTTAAGAAAACCAAGAAAATTAGAAGTTTTCTTATACGAACTAGTAATAAGTAGTTATGAGCCGTTGTCCCAAGGGTTAGTAAGATGAAGGAAGTCACTAATCTGAGGATAAAACTAAGTCTGAAAAAGAGTTTCTATTCTGGAAGCCAAACATTTTGAACGTGGCTACCCTGCTATTCGCACTTACACACGTCTTGAAGCCCGGGATAGTAGAAGATACCTTGAAATGCTCTTGTCTTAAAACCAAAAGTATGAAGGAAATAAAATAAAAGAAATGAATAAAAGAAAAAAATAAAGTGGTGAGAAAAATGGACACTGGTTTTGTTATCACCGAGGGCAATAAAAATTTATAGCGAGGGTGCCTCTTCACCTAGTGCCCTAAGGCCAACTGGTCTGGAAGTCACTGCTATGCCTTAGGTGGTGCAAGACGAGGAAAATACACCAAATAAGCAAAGCACATGAGTAATCGGTCGGTTATTACCTCAAGAAGTATTAACGGTCGCATGAAAGTGTGTGAGCAAATTCATTTAAATATTCATTAATTAAAAAGTACTGAGGCTGATGGGCAAGAGCATGATAGCTTGAATTGAATTCTCCGGGTATAGGGATGTCCCTTACACACACGCAGGGTGAAATGATCGATATTTGGAAGAAAGATAGGAATGAAGAATAAGACGATGTTTTATTGAGGGAGAACGTGATTTCTGACATCTTTTCATGACCATTAAGATAGGGCTCATGACAACCGAAAAGCTAGTTTAGTTGGAAACCCTAAGTTTCAAGACTTTTCTTTTACAATTCTTTTCTTTAAATGTAATATTCATGATCTTTCTTTTATTATTGGATTTTATGGGTGCAATCCGCTGAAAACCCTCAGGAGACAACACTCCTCCTACTAGGGACACCTAGAGGTTTAAAGGCTTGTTGCACGTGCTCAGTGCAATCGTGATACCTACGAAAGTGTGCTTTTCTCTTTCTTTATTTTCTCCTTCTCTTTTTAATAAAACTGATCGATCGAGACGATCGAAAATAAGTTTGGGGGAATTTGATCAGTCGAAAATACTGCATTTCTAACACGGCAATTTCCCTACCTTTTGCAGTCAAGTAAAGGTATCCGGTATTCATATCACACATATTTGCAAAACACATGTAAAATACTGGATTACTTGTACTATATACTAAAACCGGCACTTTTAGGGAAATTGTGTGTGTTTCATGGTATCGCATCATCCTTGTATTGCGCAACTCTTGTCTGGGGTCTAATGCAGGAAATCATAGAAGCAGAGCCCAAAATTGGGAAAAGATCTGATAAAAGATGCGCCAACTCAAAGGCTGAAGATCTGGTAGTGATACAGAAGGCCAAATAAAAATCCACACATCAGAAAGAGGCCCATATGTCAGCCCAAGTCAACAGAATAAAACTCAACTTCCAAAGCCCATAAAGGACCGCGGATCCGCGGCCCAAACCCCCTTGGCGCCGCGGATCCACGGCCATTTGAAGAGATCAAACCACCCAACTTTGTCACATGCCTATTTCTAACGGCCAAAGCTTCCAGAAGACCCCAGAAGCTCCACGTGGCACATCTAGAAGGCTCGGCTTAACAAACTCTTGGAGGGAAATTCAAATTTTGGGCTTAACTAACTCTTGGAGGGAAATTTAAATCTTTTGGTTAACTAACTTGTGGAGGGAATTCAAATTTCAATTCTAGATCTAGAGGTCTATAAAAAGGAGCCTAGATCTAGGGTGCAAGTGGTTCAATTCTTCATGTCTCCCTCTTCCCCCCACAAGTTGAGTGACACGACTTGTGCCAAATTCCAATTCAACTTCAAGATCAAGATCCCGAGATCAATTCAAGCAAGAAACCCTTCAACCTTTAGAAGCGACGCCGGATTCCAACGGAGCAAGAGATCCACGCCGATCCACGACTCAAGGAGCCGAGCGAAGCCGAAATCGGCGATCTAGTTCCTTCCTTTTGTAAATTCAAGAGAGTTGTAACGAAAATTGTCGATAAATAAAGGTGAAATTTCTATATCTTGCTTATCTTTGATTCAACATTATGATTCGATCTCAATTTGTGATTGCGTTTGATATCATGATGTTTGAGTAATCTCCGCTCGTGTAGGAGTTGTGACGATCTTTAGATGATGATGATTTATATACTTTTACAATTCTTAAATCCTATAATGTTTTGAAATTCTAGTGCATCAAATGATTAATGACCTAGTTTCGGGATGATCCTTTCTTGATTGTGTTCACTCGAAACTAGGGAACAACGATTGATCATTTGATTGACTACAACCTAGAATTTGAATGAGATTCATTGAAAGGGTAAAGGATAAGACGAGGGAACCTTAGCTTCTTCGCAAAAATCCTCAACCTCAATGAATTATCATCGATCTAGTATCAATTCGCTAAAGGATAAGAACATGAAATCAATAGATCTCATCACATCAATAGATCCGATCTACTTCTACGAGCTACACTTCGAATCTTGATTGTTGGTTGGAAATCATCCCAAATTATCATTTCTTGATTTTAATGCTTTCTTAGATCTAGATTTTTCTCTTTCTTGAAATGCAATTTTAAATCATGAATTGTTTTCTGTTCTTTTCCTTAAAGTTTCAATTCATCTAATTCGAAACACGAACAATTACACTTTTCCTGTGGACGATCCGCACTTACTAACGCGCTACATCCGACACCGTTATTGATTGCGGTCAAAATATTTTTGGTTGTGATTTCTAAATTCTATTTTCCAAAAAACAACTACACAATCGGAAATCGTATTTCAATCAGTACGCACGTGCCTTGCACGTGGTGCACGCATGGTGGGCATACGTGCGTTGCACGTAGCGCACATGGCGCTTGCGCATATGCGCATTATGGGGAGGAGCATGCTCCTAATTTGGAGAACTAAGCTCCTATGGAGAACTAAGCTCCTTTTAATATTATTAAATATTCTTATGTGGTGCGCACGTGCGTTGCACGTGGTGCGCGCATGGCGGGCACACGTGCGTTGCACGTAGCGCACATAGCGCTTGCGCATATGCGCATTATGGGACGGAGCAGGCTCCTTTCTTGGAGAACTAAGCTCCTATGGAGAACTAAGCTCCTTTGAGAATTGAATCCTTTGAGGATTGAACTCTACCCTTTCTAAGAGATATCCCCTCTTATTTATATGGGAGTGATAGAGAAGCGATCTCTCATTTTCCCGATATGGGACTAAAAATGCATTCCCCATGTAGTAGAGCATTAATTTAGATTACATGTGCATACCACATTTGCTCATAAATTTTGATCCCGGATGAATTATGAGGCCCATAATATATCAAATCGAAGGTTTTTTCGAGATGCTTTCAATACCATCAGAATTTAGCTGTTTCTCATTCCGGAGTTTTGTCAAAATACAACCCGAAAATACAGGTTCATATTTTCTTAAGCGTATCGCTGCCATTTGATGCCTTGGGCTCTTTTGTGTAGAAATTTTTGGCGGGAACAATTATATAGCTCAGCAATTACGGGCTCATCAAGCAAGTGAAGCAACTGGCCAAGTCGTCAGAACTGGCGACCATATCCAGGATGGTACGATCAGATCAAGTATCCGCCAGGATACACGATTCCTAAGTTTCACGTATACAAGGGGACAGGCAATCCCCACCAGCATGTCGCCCAGTTCAGGGCTCTATGTGGCAACACTGGAGGTGACGATAAACTGCTATTTCGTCAGTTCGTCGGCAGCTTGGCGGAAACAGCCTTTGAATGGTATTCGGAGCTGCCTAACGACTCCGTCAAAACTTTTACACAGATGGAATTACTGTTCACCCAGCGTTTTGCGTGTGCTAGTGAACGCACCCCAATAATGGCATTGATTAACGCCCGGGTGAAGCCAGGCGAGACATGGGTTCAATACGCAATACGATGGCAGAATCTGTGGTCGAAATGTGAGCAGCGCATTGAAGAAGCGCGAGCAGTGGGAATGTTCGTGGGTACTCATGATCCGCATGCGACCATCTCCCAGTTCATGATGTTTTTCAAGCCCACCACCTTCTAAGCCTTGATTGACAAATTGGCCCAAATGGATCAGATGGGTCATAGACCATCTCCTTTGAAGCTGGAATCTCGAAATAAAAAAGGGAAAGGGAAAGCAATCTTCATTGCCAATACTCAATAACAGCCGAGCAACTTAAAGTCGGTTGTTCGCCAAAACAACGTGCGTCCACGCCCATCCTTCGAGGAGAGACCGTGACGTCCTTACTCGTTTCCCCGGGATAAAACGAGGAGACTGTTCGAGCTGGTAGTACGAAACAGACTCATCAATCTGCCGGATCCAAAACGTCCGTTGCAGCCAGACGATGTCAACAATCCTAATTACTGCCCTTACCACCAAGCAGTAAGCCATCCAATCGAAGATTGCTTCATCTTCGAAGGCTGGGTTGAGGACCAATACCAAGTGGGCAAATTCGCGCTGTCTGAAAACTGGAAGATGAACCCGCCACAACTACATGATCCGAAAAAGATAGATATGCCGGAGGCATCGTGCTCATTCATAGAGAAAGCCCCATGGACCGAAAAGGCCGTAAACTAGAAATTCGCCTCAAATATGGCAACGACGGACCGAAACGTCCTTAAACTAATGACTGACCGAAACGTCCTTAAACTAACGATGGACCACTATGTCCTAAAATTGATTATTGATCGAGACGTCTATAAACTACTACTGACCGCGGCATCCCAAGGCAAAAAAAAGGTATGTCCATAAGCAAAATGGGCACGGATGAAAACCCGAAAGGGCTCCATGAGTAAAAACAGCAGGACTACCAGCGAGTTTTGTGAAAACCCGAAAGGGGGAATCTCGTTAAAAGACACTTGCAAGGTCCTCTCGACCTTGTGAGGAGAAAATACCCACGTGAGATCCTTACGACTCACAAGGGAGCAACACACTCGGGAATCCTCACGATTCCTAAGGAGAAAACGCACTTACGAGATCCTCATGACTCGTAGGGAGAAATACCTTGATGAGACCCTTACGGCTCATGAAGCTAAAAGCCTTAGTCGACAGGATCCTAACCCTGTTCGCTAAGCCACCTTTGTTCGGCATCGACAGAGGCAAAAGATGATTCGCTCCTGGAAATATCCCAGTTGTAGCGATGCTGATGCCTAAGTCGGTATCAAATCCCAAACTCGCAGCGAAAAGCCAGCAATCCACAAATGCATATGAAACAGCCGAAATAATGAGGCAACTTGCAACAAAATCAGCAAGTAAAAATGTATGCATACAAAACAGCCGAAATAATTGGGCAACTCGCAATAAAAAGCAGCGAGTAAATAAAACAAATAGCCAAAATGATTGGGCACCGCGAAAAATAGCCGAAATAATTGGGCAATCGCGACTTTCGCGATATAAAAGCTGAAATGATAGAGCATCGCGGAAAGAAAACAAAAAAAATATACATATAAAATGAAACCTTTTGCCCTACAGATGAGATCACATCGATCCTTGTATGCAATCCAGGGGCACAAACAAAGAGAGAACCATACCTTCCCACCAAGCTCCATTAGATGGAGAGCCAAATCTTAACGGCAATATCTACAGCTTAAAAATGAGCAACGGTGATCCTCCTCATTGCAACAGGACTCAGATGCAACATCACTAAACGGAGCCACGGCATAGTCCCTAGTTCCAAATCTCAACGGTTCACAGACAACCTAGAGACTATCTCGACATTTGTCTCGTTACAGCAGACGCAACGTCAGCAAAGCGGAGCCACGACATAGTCCCTAGTTCCAAATCTCGACGGTTCACGGACAACCTAGAGACCACCTCGGCATTCGACTCATTACAGCAGACGCAACGTCAGCAAAATGGAGTGACGGCAAAATCCCAGCTCCACCTCAGCATTCGTCTCGTTACGCCAGACGCAATGTCAACAACAGCGTTCCTTCGCAGTCCAACAGGATGCAGATACAACGTCAACGAAAGACCTCACGGTTGAAACAAAATGGACTGACGGCAAAATCCCAGCTCCACCTCAGCATTCGTCTCATTACACCAGACGCAATGTCAACAACGGCGTTCCTTCGTAGTCCAGTAGGATGCAGATGCAACGTCAACGAAAGACCTCATGGTCGAAACAAAGCGGAGTGATGGAAAAATCCCAGCTCCACCTCAGCATTCGTCTCGTTACAGCAGACGCAATGTCACCCAAGGGTCAAAACAACGGAATCATGGCAAAGTCCCTAGTTCAAAATCTCGACGGTTCACTAACAACCTAGAGACCACCTCGAAGTTCGTCTTGATACAGCAGACGAGATGTCACTACAGCGTTCTTCTTCCAACAAGATTCGGACACGCCACAACAATTAAAGCAAAGACAATATTCCTAGCTTCAAAGTATTGACAACAACTCATATAAAACCTAAAAGAATATCGGAGATCATCTCACACCAGCGCGGAGTGGTCACCACCTCGACGTTCGTCTCGATACACCAGACGAGATGTCACCCCAGCGTTCTTCCTCCGGCAGGACTCAGACGCGACAACCAAACGATGTAGCTACGGCAAAGTCCCTAGTTCTAAGCCTCGACGGTTCACCAACAACCTAGAGACAACCGCGACATCCGTCTCGATACAGCAGACGCAATGCCAGCAAACGAAGCAAAAGCAAAATTCCTAGCTTCAGGGTCTTGACGGCAACTCATATAAAACCTGAAAGACTATCGGAGATTATCCCACACCAGCGCGGAGTGGTCACCACCTCGACGTTCGTCTCGATACAGCAGTCAAGATGTCACCACAGCGTTCATCCTCCAGCAGGGTTCAGACGTGACAATCAAACAACGGAGCCACGACAAAATCCTTAGTTCCAAACCTCGACGGTTCACCCGCAACCTAGAGACAACCGCGACATTCGTCTCGTTACAGCAGACGCAATGCCAGCAAATGAAGCAAAAGCCAAATTCTTAGCTTTAGAGTCTTGATGGCAACTCAAATAAAACCTGAAAAACTATCGGAGATCATCCCACACCAGCGCGGAGTGGTTATGACTCATCGGGTCTCCCCAAACTGAGCCTAACCTCAAGCAAAAAGCGGCATGGCAAAATTCCTAACGCTTGCTCTTCCGACGGGCAAATTGCCTAGGTAGATTGCTTGAAGACGTCTTGTCCAGCTCCCGAAGGGATCAGAGGCACTACAGTCGCAAGGCTACTCGAACAGCAAGATTGCCTATCGAGGGATACATCAGTCAACGCGACGGTACGACAGGCAAAACCCTAGTACCATAGACTCCAACGGACCTCTGTTGTAAAGAGCAGAGGTTAACTGTGACGTTAAGACATTCTTGCGAGAATTTCTCGACTCGTCTCGACTCGTGAGAAAATTAGTGTCTTTGTGAGAACTTCTCGATTCGTCTCGACTCGTAAGGAAAAGCCTTAGGCAATGGGGATAAGGACCTATTTCCTATGCACTGGGGCCCTGCAAGTCGGTCTAAAATGGACTCTTGTATTCTATTCACGGGCTACACTCTCCAAAGTCGAATCTCGACAAGGAGGGAAACAACCACTTACGAATCCTCTCGACTTGTAAGAGGAAAAATTCTCTTGTGCGATCTTTACGACTCTCAAGAGAAAGCACACTTGGGAATGCTCATGATTCCTAAGGAGAAAATACACCTACGGGATCCTCTCGACCTGTAGGAAGAAAATTCTTTATGAGACCCTTACGGCTCATAAAGTTGAAAAGTCTTAGACAGCAGACCTGAACCTGTTTCCTAAGCCATCGTTACCGTGCAAAGAGTCTAAGATGGACCGTCACTGTTTACCGCCGGAAGCCGGGAAGACGCACGTCTTGCCTGAATTAGGGGGCAGATGCTATTTAGTGCTATCCGTCCACCTCTCCGAAGATGCCAAGTTGATTTATGGCACCATGTATCGAAGGTTTAAACGGATGCGGCAGATGTAGCAGACTTTGTCAGATTCCCCCTCGTTTGAGGGGTTTTTGATTGTGGGGACGCTCTTCCCTGCAGGCGCAAGCCCGTGCAGTTAATTACGCTACCGCATCGCGGTAACAACTTTCTCCTTCTCCAAATGGTTATTTCGTGTCGTGGGTGTTTGTTTTGTTTGTGGTTGCCCGTGGATTGTATACGGAGACTAATTTATGTTGTCGCCTGTAGGACGTGGATTAGTCCAAATCCGTATCTTCTTAGATTTGAGTTTTGGTTTGGGTTTAAGGATACGTTAGTCTTATTTGAGACTAAGATCAACTAAATGTTTGTTAAGGATACGTTAGTCTAATTTCCAGACTAAGATCAACTTAAAAGGATCATTTAGATCCAACAAGAGGGCATTTGGGCTCTATTGTTTAGTTTAGGGACATTTCGGTCGCTTTCCAGTTTAAGGATATGGTGGTCCAATATTAGTTTAAGGACATCCCGGTCAAGGTTAAGGACATCATAGTCCGTGAAATGTATGGCTGTCGGGACCCATCACCTCTCTGAAGACGTTGAAGGATTACAACGACAAATATCAGAGGATTTCAGAGATGTACCCTTGAACCAATGTTGGTTGGGAGATCTATAGTCCAATTTGGGACTAAAGTCCGTTTGAAGGTTTATGAGCATATGGGCTCAGTTGATATGAGTTGAACATTTTATCGTTCTAGCTATTGAGCCTTTGTTTGGGCTCTGCCCTTTTAATAATGCATAGTATTTGTCAGAACAAAGTATGTTCTGACAGTGCGCCACGTGGCGCGTCAGGCGCTTTGCGCCAAGGAAAGAGCGCATTACGCTTCTGTTGGATAGCGCACACGAGGAGGACACGTGTCGCGCTTAGCGCTGAGTGCTAGTTTATTGGCGCATTGCGCTTTTAGTGTATGTGTGCGTTGCGCTAGTCTGTTGGTGCACCAGTGAGTGACACATGGCGCGTTTGGCGCTGAGTGCCAGCCCATGAGCGCAGTGCTCTGTTTCTAGAAGTGCAAAGGGCAGATTGTGTCTCTGGTTGACACGTGGCATGTTTTAGCGCTGAGCGCCGGTCCAAGGAGCGCAAGGGCGCAGTTCATGAGTGTAAGGCACTTTTTAATAGCGCAAAGTGCTTCTGATCGGTTTTAAGATCAAAGAACAGACTTATCTTCTTCAAAGGAGGCTTTGCCTCAAGATCCAAGAACAGAAGTTCTTGTTTTTTGTATAAAAGGCTCTTCCTTTATAGATCAAAAAGATCTGTGAATGAACTAAAATACTTTTTATTATTTTATGATTAGATCTTTGAACTTTTTAGAAAATATTTCTTCTTTTTATGAGATGGTTTTATCTCTGTTGTTCAAGAATTAATTCTTTACCTTGAAGAAATGATTTTCTTTTGCTAAAGGCTTGCCTTTCTTTTTCTTTGAGTTTTCTCAAAGTTTACAGGGAGTTTTCTCTATCTCAGACTTGAAGTCTTGGGGCCTTTATATAGGGCAAATTGATTTGTTAAATCAGTTAAAGAGATCTTTCTCTGGTTGATTTGGGGATATTTCCCCACCGTTGGATCTTTGATCCTAGGGCTTCTGTTTTACAGATGACAATCTTCTTGTTTTTAACAAGGTTGGAAAAATCTTTGCATAACAGAATTTTAGTTCTGATTAATTAATAATTTATTATTTATAGATCTTTCGATCTGACGGTGGGGGAATTTTAATTCCAGTGCTGGCGCACCTTGCGCTAGCGCACCTGCGCTCGACACGTGGCCTGCAGCGCAGAGCGTAGCGCGACTGCGCTAGCGCGCCCGTGTTTGACACGTGGCACGCAGCGCTCTGCGCTAGCGCGCCCGTGTTTGACACGTGGCACGCAGCGCAGAGCGCAGCGCAACTGCGCTAGCGCACCTGTGCTGACACGTGGCGCACAGCGCTGGATCTGAAGCGTTGCTTCAATTTAAATTTTGAATTTTAAAACAGAGATTTGCTCTGATTGGGGACGCGCTGCCTCGGGCGCAGCGCTCCTGGCGCTGAATCTGAAGCATTGCTTCACAATGTTTTAACTCTTGGTTTTGAGGCATTTGTTACATTCTTTGCATGCGTAGTTTTTCCCTTCATTTTTTTATTTTATTATTATTTTATTATTTTTATAAGGGTGCAGGCTGTAAGCCAAAATTTTGGCGGGAACAAATGCCCCCCACTACTTTGTGTGCGTGGGTGAAGTAGTGCAGAGTTATGCATGGCCATAGAATTGAGGGCTTAGGAAACAAGTTTAGGGTCCTTATAGCCTAAGACTTTCTTCGTCTTCATGAGCCGTAAGGGTCTCAAGAAGGTTTTACTCCCTACGAGTCGAGAGGGTCTCGTAGGTGCAAATTCTCCCTAGAAATCGTGAGGATTTTTAAGTGTTCATTACCTCTGCGAGTCGTAAGGATCTCACTCGGGTATTTTTTCCTTACGAATCGTGAGGACCCGTAAGTAGCTTCTTCACTTCAGCGGCGAAAGTGGCTTTGGCAAATGCGGCCCATAGATGGTAGATGGCGTTTCATCCTGAACTCTCCGAGAGGTAGTGATGGCTTAGGGAGCAGGTTCAGATCTGCTATCTAAGACTTTTCAACTTCATGAGACCTGAGGGTCTCACGAAGACTTTTCTCCCTACGAGTCGAGAGGATCCCGTAGGTGTATTCTTCTTAGGAATCGTGAGGATTCCTAAGTGTGTTTTCCCTTATAAGTCGCAAGAATATTATAAAAGAATTTTCCCTCTTACGAGTCGAGAGGACCCGTAAGCGATTGTTTCCCTCCTTGTCGAGATTCAACTTTAGAGAGTGTGGCCCGTGAATAGTATGCAAGCGTCCATTTTGGACCGACTTGCAGGGCCCCAGTGCTTAGGAAACCGATTCTTATCCCGATTGCCTAAGGCTTTCCCTCACGAGTCGAGACGAATCGAGCATTTCTCGCAAGAATATCCTAACGTCATAGTTAACCTCTGCTCTTCACGACAGAGGTCCGTTAGGGTCTGTGGTACTAGGGTTTTGTCCGTTGTACCGTCGCGTTGGCTGATGTATTCCTCGATAGGCAACCTTGCTGTTCGAGTAGCCTTGCGACTGTCATGTCTCTGATCCCTTCGGGGCTGGACAAGACGTCTTCAAGCAATCCTCCTAGGCAGTTTGACCGTCGGAAGAGCAAGCGTTAGGAATTTTGCCATGCCGCTTTTTACTTGAGGTTAGGTTCATTTTGGAGAGCCCCGATGAGTCATAACCACTCCGCGCTGATGTGGGATGATCTCCGATAGTCTTTCAGTTTTTATATGAGTTGCCGTCAAGACCCTGAAGCTAGGAATTTGGCATTTGCTTCGCTTTGCTGGCATTGCGTTTGCTGTATCGAGACGAATGTCGCGGTTGTCTCTAGTTTGCTGGTGAACCGTCGAGGTTTGGAACTAGGGATTTTGCCGTGGCTCCGTTGTTTGATTGTCGCGTTTGAATCCTGCTGGAGGAAGAACGCTGTGGTGACATCTCGTCTGCTGTATCGAGATGAACGTCAAGGTGGCGACCACTCCGCGCTGGCGTGGGATGATCTCCGATAGTCTTTCAGGTTTTATATGAGTTACCGTCAAGACCCTGAAGCTAGGAATTTGGCCTTTGCTCCATTTGCTGGCATCGTGTCTGCTGTATCGAGACGAATGTCGCGGTGGTGATCACTCCGCGCTGATGTGGGATGATCTCCGATAGTCTTTCAGGTTTTATATGAGTTACCGTCAAGACCTTGAAGCTAGGAATTTGGCCTTTGCTTCGTTTGCTGGCATCGCGTCTGCTGTATCGAGACGAATGTCGTGGTTGTCTCTAGGTTGCTGGTAAACCGTCGAGGTTTGGAACTAGGGATTTTGCCGTGGCTCTGTTGTTTGATTGTCGCATCCGAATCCTGCTGGAGGAAGAACGCTGTGGTGACATCTCGTCTACTGTATCGAGACGAACGTCGAGATGGTGACCACTCTGCGCTGGCGTGGGATGATCTCCGATAGTCTTTCAGGTTTTATATGAGTTGCCGTCAAGACCCTGAAGCTAGGAATTTGGCCTTTGCTTCGCTTGCTTTGGCGTGTCCGAATCCTGTTGGAGGAAGGACGCTGTAGTGACACCTCGTCTGTTGTGTCGAGACGAACGTCGAGGTGGTGACCACTCCGCGCTGGTGCGAGATGATCTCCGATTGTCTTTCAGGCTTTATATGAGTTGCCGTCAAGAACTTGAAGCTAGGAATTTGGCCTTTGCTTCGTTTGCTTTGGCGTGTCCAGATCCTGTTGGAGGAAGGATGCTGTAGTGACACCTCGTCTGGTGTGTCGAGACGAACGTCGAGGTGGTGACCACTCCGCGCTGCTTTGACCGTGGGGTCTTTTGTTGACGTTGCGTCTGCATGCTGCTGGACCGCGAAGGAATGCCGTTGTTGACATTGCGTCTGGTGTAACAAGACGAATACTGAGGTGGAGTTGGGATTTTGCCATCACTCCGCTTTGTTTTGACCGTGAGGTCTTTCGTTGACGTTATATCTGCATCCTGCTGGGCTGCGAAGGAACGCCGTTGCTGACATTGCGTCTGGTGTAACAAGACGAATGCTGAGGTGGAGTTGGGATTTTGCCATCACTCCGCTTTGTTTCGACCGTGAGGTCTTTCGTTGACGTTGCATCTGCATCCTGCTGGACTGCAAAGGAACGCCGTTGTTGATATTGCGTCTGTTGTAACAAGACGAATGCTGAAGAGGAGTTGGGATTTTGCCATCACTCCGCTCTGTTTCAACCGTGAGGTCTTTCGTTGACGTTGCATCTGCATCCTGCTGGACTGCGAAGGAACGCCGTTGTTGATATTGCGTCTGTTGTAACGAGATGAATGCTGAAGTGGAGTTGGGATTTTGCCATCACTCCGCTTTGTTTGACGTTGCGTCTGCATCCTGCGAGACTGTGAAGGAACGCCGTTGCGGGTCTCCAGGCTGTAGATGTGGCCGTCGAGACTTGGAACTAGGGATTTTGCCGTGGCTCCAGGGTTGATTGCAGCGTCTGAATCCTGCCGGAATGGTGAGGAATGCTGTTGATGATCTCTAGGCTATCCTTGAACCGTCGAGATTTTGTCTTCGTTTTTTGATGAAGCCTGATGGGATGATATGGTTCCCTCTTTGTTTGCGCCCCTGGATTGTATACAGGGATTGATGTGATATCACCTGTAGGGCATGAATTTCATATATATTTTTTTATTTCTTTCCCGATGCTCTATCATTTTAGCTTTAATATCGCGAAGGTCGCGATTACCCAATTATTTCGGCTATCTTTCGCGGTGCCCAATCATTTCGGCTATTTATTTCATTTTTACTCGCTGATTTTTATTGCGAGTTGCCCAATCATTTCGGCTATTTTGCATGCATACATTTTTACTTACTGATTTTGTTGCAAGTTGCCCCATCATTTCAGCTATTTCGTATGCATGTGTGGCTCACTCGCTTCTTGCTGCAAATCTGGGATTAGAAATCGATTTCGGCATCAGCACCGCTACAACTGGGATATTGCCAGGAGCGAATCATCACTTTCCTCTGTCGATGACGAACAAAGGTGGCTTAGCGAACAGGGTTAGGATCCTGTCGAGTAAGGCTTTTGACTTCATGAGCCGTAAGGGTTTCATAAAGGTATTTCTCCCTACGAGTCGTGAGGATCTCGCAGGTGCGTTTTCTCCTTAGGAATCGTGAGGATTCCTAAGTGCATGGTTTCTTATAAGTCGTAAAGATCTTATAAGAGTGTTTTCTCCTTATAAGTCGAGAGGACTTATAAGGGCTGTTCACCGTGTAGACATATCCCTAGTCACGGATAGGATTTTGTTAGGGAAATGTTTATTCGCGCCCGTGGATTGTATACAAGGGTCAATATTAAGCCGCTTGTAGGGCAGTATTGAAGGTTGTGGGGGTTGCTTAAGAACAGGCACAGATCTCTGTAGCTTAATACTTTCAAATCTTACGAGCCGTGAGGGTCCCATAAGAAGATTCTCCTTACGAGTCGTGAGAATTTCGCAAGTGTAATTTCTCCCTAAGGATCGTAGGGATCCCTAAGTGTGTTGCTCCCTTGTGAGTCGTAAGGATCTCACGCAGGCAGTTTCTCCTTACAAAGTCGAGAGGATCTTGCAAGTGTCTTTTAACGAGATTGCGCCCTTTCGGGTTTTTACAAAACTCGCCGGTAGCCCTGCTGTTTTTACTCACGGAGCCCTTTCGGATTTTCATCCGTGCCCATTTCACTTATGGACATACCATTTTTTTGTTTTTTTTCTAACGAGCTTGCGCCCTTTCGGGTTTTCACAAGACTCGCTGGTAGCCCTGCTGTTTTTAATCACGGAGCCCTTTCGGATTTTCATCCGTGCCCATTTTGCTTATGGACATACCATTTTTTTTTACCGAGTCTGCGCCCTTTCGGGTTTTCACAAAAGCTCACCGGTAGCCCTGCTGTTTTTACTCATGGAGCCCTTTCGGGTTTTCATCCGTGCCCGTTTTTCTTTTGGACGTACAATTTTTTTTTGTATACCACGTCATCCTGAGGATGCCGAGGGTTGGTAGTAGTTTAACGACGTTTCGGTCATTTGCATGTTTTAGGACATTGCGGTCTGTTGTTAGTTTAAGGACGCTCCGGTCCGACGCCAGTTTTAGGACATAGTGGTCCGTCGTCGCCGTATTTGAAGCGAATCTCTAGTTTACTGACTTTTCGGTCTATGGGGTTTTCCCTATGAATGAGCATGATGCCCCCGGCCTATCCATCTTTCTCGGAGCATGTGGTTGTGGCGGGCTCACCTTCCAGTTTTCGGACAGTGCGAACTTGCCCTGTTGGTATTGGTCTTCAACCCAGTTTTTGAAGACGTGGCAGTTATCGATCGGATGGCCCAATACTTGGTGGTAAGGGCAGTAATTAGGATTGTTGACATCATTCAGTTGTAGCTGGTGTTTCGGCTCCGGTAGAGTGATAAGCCTGTTGCGTACTGCTACTTCGAACAGCCTCCTTGTTTCATCCCGGGGAAATGAGTAAGGACGTTTCAACTTCTCATAGAGGGGTTGCCGCTTGTTGCTTTAGCGAACAACCGGTCTAGGGCCACTCGATTGTTGTTGAGTGTTGGCGACGAAGGCCGTTTTCCCTTTCCCTTTATCCTTTTTGTTCGATCCCTTGTTTGCGGGTCCGAGATTCTTTCCGGGTAGCGTGCAATTGCACGGCTGAATGTTCTCGCAACTCCTCAGTTCTTTCGTTTCAGAGATGGATTCCTTGAAGAGAGGGCCAAGGGCTACTTCTTCGTCGGAGTCGCTCCCGAAGGTGAGAACTCGCGATCCCCCGGGATCAACCCTATGACAATTGCCTGCAATTCTTTTACGCTCATCTGTCGCATTTTTCCGCTGTCTACAAGCTTCACGCTTTGTCCTGTTGAAGTGTTGCCTGTAAGCGACATACCCTTGCCACCAACACTTAAAGGAGTTGCAATCTTCAGTAGAATGTGCGATCTTCTGATGATATAAGCAGAAGTTAGGATGTACGTCCGTTTCATCAAGATGTATACCGCCAGAAGAATTTTCTCTGAAAGTGGGCAGCTTCATCCCCATCGATATGGCTTTGGCGAATTGTTTCCTTGTCTTGATCCTGCTTTCATTTGCGGCGGATGTACTTTGACCTGGTGGGAGTGTTTCGACCCTTTTGTCCAGTCGCCGGCGTTTGGCCTTTTCAAGTATGGCCATCTCGCGCTCCCGATCGGCTTTACTTTTCAGATGAATTTCGCTCAGGAAGGTGTCGATCATTTCGTCTGACGGCCATAGAAGTTCCGGTTCAGGACCTACCCCCAGATTCTCTGCGTCAGGAGCTTCTTCATTGTCTATCGACGAGTGAGTGATCATATGGCAGCTTGCCACATAATCCTCAGGTTCATCCGACAAGCCTTTTTCATCATCTCCGTCCTCAAGGACGTGGATGAGGAATTCTCGGAGTGTGACTGGGGTCCGCGCCTTCTGATTATATTCTTCCTGTGCGTCAATATGTTTTCACAGATCCGTGCGCTTGTCATCAAACTGCGCGAACTTTTTCTTCTTTTTCTTTGAAGACTTTGACGGCTGTGCCTGGGTGTTTTGCCCACTGCTATCAATTCTCGGTGTTGGGCGTGGTTTCAGCATCCCATCAATGACTTCGGGCTCTGGCGGATTTTTCCACCTGACGGCTGGGCATGTGTGAAGATCCTTCAGCATTCTTTTCGTCTTGGCTGAAAGAGCGACCTCCCATGGAGCTTTTTCTATAAAAGAGCATGATGCCCCCGGCATGTCCACCTTTTTAGGGGCATGAGGTTGTGGCGGGTTCACCTTCCAGTTTTTGGATAATGCGAACTTGCCTTGTTGGTATTGGTCCTCAATCCAGCCTTTGAAAATGAAGCAATCTTCGATTGGATGGCTTACTGCTTGATGGTAAGGGCAGTAATTAGGATTGTTGAGATCGTCTGGCTGCAACGGACGTTTTAGACCCGGCAGATTGATGAGTCTGTTGTGCACTGCCAGCTCGAACAGTCTTCTCATTTTATCCTGGGGAAACGAGTAAGGACGTCTCAGTCTCTCCTTGAGGGATGGGCGTGGACGCATATTGCTTTGGCGAACAGCTGGCTTTAAGTTGCTCGGCTGTTGTTGAGTATTGGCGACGAAAGTTGCTGTTCCTTTCCCCTTTTCATTCCGAGGATCCGTCTTTGAAGGAGATGGTCTATGACCCATCTGATCCATTTGGGCCAACTTGTCAATCAAGGCCAGGAAAGTCGTCGGCTTAAAGAACATCATGAATTGCGAGATGGTCGCTTGAGGGTCGAGGGTGCCCACGAACATGCCTACAGCAGGCGCTTCTTCAATACGTTGTTCGCACTTCGACCATAAGTTTCGCCACCGTATTGCGTATTGAACCCACGTTTCGCCTGGCTTTACCCTCGCGTTGATCAATGCGGTGACCGGGGTGCGCTCGCTAGCGCTTGCAAATCTCTGTGTAAACAACAACTCCATTTCTGCGAAAGTTTTGACGGAGTCGTTTGGAAGTTCGGAGTACCACTCGAATGCCGTTCCGATAAGCTGCCGACGAATTGGCGGAGAAAAAGTTTATCATTGCCACCGATATTGCCACATAAAGCCCTGAACTGGGCAACATGCTGGTGGGGATTGCCCGTCCCTTTGTATACATGAAATTTGGGGATCGTATATCCCGGCGGATAACTTATTTGGTCATACCAGCCAGGATAGGGTCGTCTGGTTTTGACAACTTGGCCAGCCGCTTCGTTCGCTTAGTGAGCTCGTATTTGTTGAGTTATATAATCATTGAGCGTGGCTTTTGAGATGGTTTCCTTCTTGGCTGCTGACAGAGCCGGCAGAGGATTCGATGTTTCTCCTCTGTCATCTTCAATTATTACTGGAGGATCTTCCGGTGGGGGATCCAGCTGGATCATCATACCCACCATATCTTGGAATAGAAGGGACATTTGCTTTATATTGGCCGCTTGTTCTGCCGCTTCTCTGTCCTTCTTTTTGAGGACTCAACGTAGGAAGTCAGCGTCAGTTTCTTATTCGTGACGCTGTTCTGATGATGCCTTCGGGCTTTCTTTTGGCTCGGTAAGTGCGGCCATTGTAGTCAGCAACAATTGAAGCTTCTGCTGCTGCTGTTCTTGAGCTCTCGCGATGGATCGGGTGAGTGGTCGGTGGCTCGTAGAAGCGCGGCTATCTTCTTTCTCGGATGCCATATAGACGGTATGCACCACCATGCCCCCAGACTTGGGGCGTTTGGACTCAACATCTTTGCGGTTTGCCCCAGTCATAGGACGGTTCTCTTCCTGCTGAACCTTCAGCTTCTTTTGCCAGCGGGGATAGTCTTGATCAACCACCGACTCTCGGACTTATCGCCAGATTTTGTAAACTTTGGAAGACAGCCGTTGAGGGGACTGCTTCGGCTTTATTTCTGTGACCGTCTCCACCGGTGGAGGAGATCTCTTCAGCACGGCGGTAGGAGAGTTCCTACGCACATTATTCAGCAGCTCAAAACTGTTCCCGGTTGGAACAGCAGTATCGATCTCCACCGTTGGAGCTGGTGGAGTAAATCCAGACGGAGATCTGCCCCCAGCCTTCCGTACTCGGCGCCAGTGACGACGGCGAGCATGTCGCGCAGATGGTGTTTGTAACACCTTAGGATAATGGTTAGTGAATAGTTATATTTAAATAATGGTTTTTAACAAAAAGTTTACCAAATTGTGTTTTAAATATTTTTCCTAATTTAATATATATTTTTCCAAAATTTTCCTAGGCTTGCACACACATGTGCATGTAAACTAGGGTTTTTAAAATGAGTTATTACCATAATTATTAACCATGGTGGGTTAATCATAGAATTAAGTCTTTTGGGTTTTTAAGTAGGGTTTAATTAGCTAATTAAAAGTTACTTTAATTTGAATTGTTGTAGGTGTTGACTTGTGAGAGAGAGAGAGGGGGGCATCATGGCTCAAGCCATGCTTGCATTAAATGAAGAGAGAGAGAGGAGGGTTGACACTTGAGTGATGGTTGTTTTTCCCCTCATTTCTTTGTTTCTCTCTTAACTCTCACACACACACACACACACACACACACACACACACAAACACTTACCTCTCCAACCTCAGCAGAACCCCCAGCAGCAGCAACAACAGCAGCAAGCACAGCAGCAGCACCAAGCACAGCAGCAGTGGCAGCAAGAAGCAGTAGCAGCAGCAGCAAAGTTCAGCAGCAGCAGCAGTGAGCACCAACAGCAACAACAGCAAGTGCAGCCCCTTCCCTTCACTTCTTCATCTTCCTGCAGCTCCCTAGGGTTAAGTGTGAGGTATATTTCCTAACTTGCTTCCCTAGTTTGCTTAGTTGGCGTAGATTTGCATCGGTTAATGGTTTTTAGTGCGTTTTAGTGTGATATGGAGTGTTTAGTGGGAACCTTGTGCTAATGAGGTGTAAATTGGTTTCAGTAGGATAATTGAGGTTTGTTGAGACCCTATTAGCTTGGCTTAACCCCTATTACACTAAAATACCACCAGTTTCCCTATTTGATGCAAATTGTCGTTTTTAAGCAAATTTGAGGTTTTCTGGATCTGCTTTTGACCCGATGAGATCTGAGTGAAATTGGGAAGACTGCAGTATAGTGGAGTTGTGCTAATACCATAGCTTGAACCCGACCCCCTAATTGCTACAGTAGGCCGCCGATTTTCTCTTTCTGGCCGCAAATTGCGGCCAGATAGGTAGGGTTTGGGGTGGTGTTTGGTCCTGTAGGTGTCTGCTAGTGTGTAGGGTGTTGTTATATATATAGTTTTGTAAATCTAGTTCTGTATAGAAATCTGGGACCAAATACCTATTTTGCCGTTTTTCTAAACCTTCGCGACACGCGTGATACGTGTGTAGGTTTGGGGTTTTTGCGTATCGCGACGCGTCGGGGTAGTTTCAGGCGCGTGATCACACGTTTTAGCGTATCGCGCACACGCGCGATTGGTTTGCGACACGGGTTTCTAGTTGGACCGTAATGTCGCGTTTCTGTGAAATTGAGCTTATGTGTGATATATGTTATGTGATTCTAGGTTCGCAGGCCAGTGAGACGGACGCTGCGAAGAAGGGCAAGCAAGTGGTTGGATACACTTAGCGCGAGACACGGTGAGTAGATTTCACATCTACGGGGATATCGCCCGCATGGCGTTATGCGTCAGGGCTGATAGGACTTTATTATTATATGTTGCATGTACCCCATAGACTGTCATCGCATATTGCATTCCCTGCCACATATATATATATATATATATATATATATATATGCTTAGAACTGATAGAACACTGCACTATTACTAACGGTCTATGTTGCACGGGCACTATTTGCATGCTACACACACACCGTTAGTAATTGACATGCCACACCCACTGTAGAACTGCCATGATTATATTGTTGTAGTTTATCTTACATATGATTGGTGGTGATTTCCTGGAAATTGGGAGCCGCATGGCATCTTTAAAAACGGAAACTATTTTAAAAAGCGGTTTTTCCCCTTATACCCATACCATGGATTGATTTACATTGTATCACTCATTGGATTTACTTAGTGATGGATTTTAATGTGATTTCTGGTTTTGAGGACCGTGGAATTATTTAAAGAAAAGATGCACCATTTTGAAAAACCCGGTACCTCGTGATATGATATTTTGGTGCGTCCACCACGCGTTTTCTCGGTGCTGAGACGTGTGCTTGAAACCTGATTCGAGGAGTGGATGATCCGTCTGCGGGTTCGTGGTGGGCCCGGTATGGTTCCCCTCGGCGAGATGTTCGATGGGTTTTGCCGATTGAGCCTGGAGGCGGGCGAGTACCTACCGGTGATTGGTTGGACCTGGCAGTTGTCCGGAGGATACTGACCAGAGTCGAGAGATGGATGCGGGATGATCCGTACTGCCGGGGTCGAGGGCCGATACCGCAGACGGACCCCGTGGGCCGATCCGGACTGACGGAGCCCGAGATACGAGGATTTGCGTGTCGATGCTGGACACGAGTATTTTATGATATTTTGGATGCCGATGTTGGGCACTCGTGATTCCTCTGAGATATACAGGATTTGAGGGCCGATGGGTGTGCCGGCGCCTGAGTGTATTTGGGATTGGGTGCAGTCTGAGGCATCGCTTATTGTTTTCCATGTTGACACAGTCCATGTAGATGTTATTTATCCCATACTCAGTATTGACTACTATATATCTCATCCTGTAGCATTTACCTGATAGAGTACTTGCATTACTATTGCATCCACTGTTTGGCATGCATTGATATCATCTGATGGCATTAGTAGAGCCACGCTATATGTGCATGCTCGCGATCACCTTTATATGTTATCTCTATTCACGAGTTGGTAACTCACCCCCGTTGTGCCACAGTATTTGCAGGTTGCCCTTGGGAGTAGTCACGGCTGGCTGTTTACCGCATCTTTTGGCACAGATACCATTTTGAGGCGAGATAGCCTTTTGCTGATAGGTGGGTTTTGTACGGTATCTGTTATCTTTCAGTTGTATATTGATGTATCTAGTATTCTCCATCTACCTTTCTGTATTGACTTTGAGACAGTTGTGAGGACGATATGTATGATTTTATATTCTGGTGTCGAGCACGCATGTGAGCCGACTTTATGTTATGCAGTCTTACCATTTGGGATATTGTCCTTGCTTTACTGTGTACTCTTCGCTACAGCGTCGTATATTATATTGTGATGCTTATTCATTTCACTTATTATTTCTGCTACACCTTGCTTTTACCCGACTTGCGGGACAAATGTTAAGAATGGAAATGTTGCCAAAATTATAAAAGTTATAACTCTTGAACTTAAAAGGATTTCTACTAAATAAATGGAAGCTTTTCAGATATGTATGACTGTTTTTACAAAAATGTTTTAATCACTCTTTATTTATTGGTTTTGATTTCTGGGTTCGGCTTACTTAGCTGCGTTACGCATGTAGACGTTGCGTGGTTAAGTGCCGGTCATGAGTCGAAACTCTCGGGTCGTGACAAAGTTGGTATCAGAGCGTAGGTTTTACCTTCGAAGTGTAGGATGACCCTGGTATGATGGAGTAGGTAGCTGCAGCAGGGTAGCGTAGCGTGTGTATGTTCCGCGGCATACTCACGACACGGTACTCCGCCTACGCGACCTTAGGACTTGTTGATTTAAACTCCTCCTTGATTACATATGTTCTTGCGATTCGATTTCCGTGTTCTTATCGAATCCAAATTTTCCTTCAGCCATTATGCCGCCTAAGACTACGAGGGCACAGAGAGCGGCCGCGAGGGCCGAGATTCGTGTTGACTCGTCCGAGACGAGGACTGATCCGGGCAGAGCACCCGTTGTACCCGAGCAGACTGTTCCTCCTGTGACAGATCAGATCGCCACTCTAGGGGCTGGTATGCAGGAGATGCGCCAGACGGTGGGATCTAGTATGCAGGAGATGCGCCAGATGATAGGATCGCTAGTTGAGGCGCTTCGAGCCCAGCGACCAGAGGTAGCTCCACCTGTTCTAGCGACCGCGATGGTACCTACCGCACAGCCAGTTGTCTCTGTAGCCACAGAGGTGATCACAGTATCGTTATCAGAGTTCATGAGGCTGAAGCCTCCGGTATTCACAGGCACCGATACAGCCGAGGACCCACAGTCTTTCATCGACAGGATGGCCCGTATATGCCGTTCCCTCAGATGCGCAGATACGAGATGGGTCGAGTTTGCGAGCTTTCGCCTGGAAGGTCTTGCGCAGAAGTGGTGTGATTCAGTTGAGAAGGGCAGAGCAGCAGGTCTTCCTCCTATGACCTGGACGGAGTTCGTGACCATATTTCTAGCCCATTTCCTTCCCCAGAGTGTTAGGGATGCCCGAGCACGCAGATTTGAGTCCTTGCGCCAGACGCCAGGGATGACAGTGGCAGAGTATGACGTACTGTTTACAGAGCTAGCAGTCTACGCCCCATATTTAGTGGCTACCGAGGAGTTGCGAGTCAGGAAATTTGTTCGAGGCTTGCTTACATCACTGTTCCTCGCGATCAGCGCGCAGCACTACAAGACCTATGCAGCAGCTGTAGACGCAGCCCTAGTAGTGGAGGAGCACCTTGCTGAGACTTCGGTAATTCCAGAGCCGAAGAGAGTTCATACCAGTATTTCCGCACGGAGGCAGTCATTCAGACGCCGCGACAGGTATCGTTCTGGTATGAGGAGTAGCAGAGATTCGGGACGAGGCCGGATGTTTAGTTCGTATCCCCAGGAAAGTCAGCAGTCACCGCGGGGTTGCTTCCGATGTGGCAGCCTACTTCACCTCGTTCGAGATTGTCCAGAGACACACCGGAGGGAGGCGGCAGCACCGCATGTTACTTTACCACCTTCACCACCCCAGAGGGCGTTGCCCGTTGTACCTACCGTTGCTCCGCGCCAGACTCACGCACAGAGAGGTCGTGGGCGTGGAGGAGTTGCTCAGAGAGGACGAGATGACCGAGGCAGAGGGCAGTCAGTTGCAGGTGGTGGACAGGCACGGGTTTTTGCTTTGACACATCAGGACGCGCAGGCGTCCAATGCAGTGGTTTCAGGTATCCTTCCTGTATGTTCAGTTGATGCACACGTGTTGTTCGATCCCGGATCCACACACTCGTACGTATCCACACACTTTGTGCCGAGTTTGGGTAGAGAGTCCGGCTTGCTTGATCAGCCGCTTGTGGTGACCACTCCTGTGGGAGAGTCGTTTGTTGCTAGGCACGTGTTCCAATCCTGTATCGTCTGTATTGGCGAGAGAGAGTTGCCTGTCGACTTGATCCTTCTGGAGATGTTGGACTTCGACGTTCTTTTGGGCATGGATTGGTTAGCCACGTGCTATGCTTCTGTGGACTGCCGTGAGAAGACAGTTAGATTCTGCTTTCCCGGCGAGTCGGTTTTTGTTGTGCTGGGGGACCGTGGTGCCGCCCCTCACAGTGTGATTTCTTCTTTTCGCGCTGGACAGCTTTTGAGGAAGGGATGTCAGGGATTTCTCGCCTATGTTTGCGATGCTCGCGCTACAGAGGTTCCATTGGATCAGGTTCCGGTTGTTAGCGAGTTTCCTGATGTGTTCCTTGCCGAGCTTCCAGGGTTGCCGCCCGAGCGCGACATTTCTTTCTGTATTGATTTGGTTCCTGGCTCGGGGCCTATTTCCATACCGCCTTATCGGATGGCCCCGGCGGAACTTAGGGAATTGAAGGGTCAGTTGCAAGATTTGCTAGATAAGGGACTTATTCGACCCAGTGTTTCTCCTTGGGGTGCTCCAGTCCTGTTCGTCAAGAAGAAGGACGGCAGTTTGCGTCTGTGTATCGACTACCGCCAGCTGAACAGGGTGACAGTGCGGAACAGGTATCCTTTGCCGCGTATCGACGATTTGTTCGACCAGCTTCAGGGGGCAGGGTACTTTTCGAGGATCGATTTACGATCGGGCTATCATCAGCTGCGGGTTCGACAGGAGGACATTCCCAGGACAGCTTTTCATACGCGCTACGGCCATTACGAGTTTTTGGTAATGTCGTTCGGACTCACCAATGCGCCAGCAGCCTTCATGGACTTGATGAACCGTATTTTCCGGCCATACTTGGACCTGTTCATCATAGTCTTCATTGACGATATCTTGGTGTATTCCCGGAGTAGTGAGGAGCACGAGCAGCACCTGCGGATCACATTGCAGACCTTGAGGGAGCACCAGCTCTATGCGAAATTCTCCAAGTGTGCTTTTTGGCTGGACAGCGTAGATTTCTTGGGGCATGTGATTTCACGAGACGGTATATGTGTAGACCCGAGGAAGATCGAGGCCGTTCAGCGTTGGCCCAGACCCACATCGGTGACGGAGATTCACAGCTTTTTGGGGTTGGCCGGTTACTATAGACGTTTTGTGCAGGACTTCTCCCGTATTGCTACACCGTTGACCGGGTTGACCCGGAAGGGAGTTCCTTTCGTTTGGACGGAGGAGTGCGAGCACAGTTTCCAGCAGTTACGGACACGGCTGACGACGGCACCGGTGTTATCTTTACCTTCCGGATCGGGCGGAATTGTGGTCTTTTGTGATGCTTCTCGAGTGGGGTTAGGGTGCGTACTGATGCAGCATGATAAGGTGATCGCGTATGCCTCGCGACAATTGAAGAAGCATGAGCAGAACTACCCCACTCACGATTTGGAGATGGCAGCAGTGGTCTTTGCACTTAAGATCTGGCGACATTACCTATACGGCGAGTCGTGCCAGATATTCACGGATCACAAAAGTCTGAAATACATATTCCAGCAGCGGGATCTGAACCTTCGACAGCGCCGATGGATGGAGTTAGTGAAGGATTATGACTGCGAGATCTTATATCACCCGAGTAAGGCAAATGTAGTGGCGGATGCTTTGAGTAGGAGGCCCGGGGGTAGTTTATCTTATTTGAGCGCAGTACAGGACCAGTCATCCGCGGACTGGCAGATATTATGCGACAGCCGGATACAGTTCGAGTTCACGCCGATTGGAGGACAGATAGCGCATGTCCGTGCACGCCCACAGTTGATCGATCGTATACATGAGGCACAGCTCAGTGATGACCGATGTTCAGAGATCATGGCACAGATTGGACATGACAGATTTTCCGAGTTCGTGATCGATGATCAGGGGTTACTACGATTTGGAGTCAGACTGTGCGTACCTGATGCTGAGGGACTGAGGCGCGAGATTCTTGAGGAGGCACATCGATCGGTATATAGCGTCTATCCTGGTTCCACCAAGATGTATCATGATATGAGAGGTGTTTACTGGTGGGACGGAATGAAGAGGGACATCGCAGATTTTGTGTCGAGATGCCTGACTTGTCAGCAAGTCAAGGCTGAACACCAGAGGCCCGCGGGAGAGCTACAGCCGTTACCCATTCCGGAGTGGAAATGGGAACAGATTTCGATGGACTTCATTGTGGGACTACCCAGGACTGGTCGGGGGTATGACTCCATCTGGGTGATCGTGGATCGTTTGACGAAAGCGGCTCACTACCTACCGGTGAAGACGACTTTCGGATTTACTCAGTATGCCCATATCTACATTGACGAGATAGTGCGACTACACGGAGTCCCGACATGTATTGCGTCCGACAGAGGCACCCAGTTTACCAGTAGACTATGGCAGAGGCTTCAGGAGGCTTTGGGCACTCGCTTGAGTTTCAGCACAGCATTTCATCCGCAGACCGACGGACAGTTAGAGCGGACCATTCAGACTCTCGAGAACATGCTCAGAGCTTGTGTATTGGATTTCGGAGGTAGCTGGGATCACCATTTGCCCTTAGTAGAGTTCTCCTACAATAACAGCTACCAGGAGACCATACAGATGGCACCATTTGAGGCTCTTTATGGGAGGAGATGCAGGTCGCCCACTTGTTGGACAGAGCTCAGTGAGAGCAGTATCTTAGGGCCACCGATCGTTGAGGAGACGACAGCGAAGATCCAGTTGATTCGCGATAGGATGAGAGCAGCCCAGAGTAGGCAGAGATCTTATGCGGACCGTCGGCGACGCAGACTTGAGTTTTCTGCTGGTGATCATGTTTTCTTGAGGGTCTCCCCAATGAAAGGTGTGATGAGGTTTGGGAAGAAGGGGAAGCTCAGTCCCAGGTATGTGGGCCCCTTCGAGATCCTCGAGCGTATTGGTGCAGTAGCCTACCGTTTAGCCCTTCTGCCCAGCTTTCCAGATGTGCATCCCGTATTTCATGTCTCGATGCTCCGCAGATATCTTCATGATCCTTCGCATGCGATTCAGCATCCGACGATCCAGCTTGAGCGTGACCTTTCCTATGTAGAGCAGCCGGTGATGATCTTGGATCGGCAAGTGAAGAAATTAAGATCGAAGGACATTCCATCAGTCAAGATACTTTGGCGTGGCCAGAACCATGAGGAGGTCACTTGGGAGACCGAAAGCGAGAAGATGAAGACGTATCCCCATCTTTTTGAAGGTACGTGTAGTTAGATTTTTGAAATTCGGGGACGAATTTCTTTAAGGGGGAGAGATTGTAACACTTTAGGATAATGGTTAGTGAATAGTTATATTTAAATAATGGTTTTTAACAAAAAGTTTACCAAATTGTGTTTTAAATATTTTTCCTAATTTAATAAATATTTTTCCAAAATTTTCCTAGGCTTGCACACACATGTGCATGTAAACTAGGGTTTTTAAAATGAGTTATTACCATAATTATTAACCATGGTGGGTTAATCATAGAATTAAGTCTTTTGGGTTTTTAAGTAGGGTTTAATTAGCTAATTAAAAGTTACTTTAATTTGAATTGTTGTAGGTGTTGACTTGTGAGAGAAAGAGGGGGGGCATCATGGCTCAAGCCATGCTTGCATTAAATGAAGAGAGAGAGAGGAGGGTTGACACTTGAGTGATGGTTGTTTTCCCCCTCATTTCTTTGTTTCTCTCTTAACTCTCTCTCACACACACACACACAAACACTTACCTCTCCAACCTCAGCAAAACCCCCAGCAGCAGCAACAACAGCAGCAAGCACAGCAGCAGCACCAAGCACAGCAGCAGTGGCAGCAAGAAGCAGTAGCAGCAGCAGCAAAGTTCAGCAGCAGCAGCAGTGAGCACCAACAGCAACAACAGCAAGTGCAGCCCCTTCCCTTCACTTCTTCATCTTCCTGCAGCTCCCTAGGGTTAAGTGTGAGGTATATTTCCTAACTTGCTTCCCTAGTTTGCTTGGTTGGCGTAGATTTGCATCGGTTAATGGTTTTTAGTGCGTTTTAGTGTGATATGGAGTGTTTAGTGGGAACCTTGTGCTAATGAGGTGTAAATTGGTTTCAGTAGGATAATTGAGGTTTGTTGAGACCCTATTAGCTTAGCTTAACCCCTATTACACTAAAATACCACCAGTTTCCCTATTTGATGCAAATTGTCGTTTTTAAGCAAATTTGAGGTTTTCTGGATCTGCTTTTGACCCGATGAGATCTGAGTGAAATTGGGAAAACTGCAGTGTAGTGGAGTTTTGCTGATACCATAGCTTGAACCCGACCCCCTAATTGCTACAGTAGGCCGCCGATTTTCTCTTTCTGGCCGCAAATTGCGGCCAGATGGGTAGGGTTTGGGGTGGTGTTTGGTCCTGTAGGTGTCTGCTAGTGTGTAGGGTGTTGTTATATATATAGTTTTGTAAATCTAGTTCTGTATAGAAATCTGGGACCAAATACCTATTTTGCCGTTTTTCTAAACCTTCGCGACACGCGTGATACGTGTGTAGGTTTGGGGTTTTTGCGTATCGCGACGCGTCGGGGTAGTTTCAGGTGCGTGATCACACGTTTTAGCGTATCGCGCACACGCGCGATTGGTTTGCGACACGGGTTTCTAGTTGGACCGTAATGTCGCGTTTCTGTGAAATTGAGCTTATGTGTGATATATGTTATGTGATTCTAGGTTCGCAGGACAGTGAGACGGACGCTGCGAAGAAGGGCAAGCAAGTGGTTGGATACACTTAGCGCGAGACACGGTGAGTAGATTTCACATCTACGGGGATATCGCCAGCATGGCGTTATGCGTCAGGGCTGATAGGACTTTATTATTATATGTTGCATGTACCCCATAGACTGTCATCGCATATTGCATTCCCTGCCACATATATATATATATATATATATATATATATATATATATGCTTAGAACTGATAGAACACCGCACTATTACTAACGGTCTATGTTGCACGGGCACTATTTGCATGCTACATACACACCGTTAGTAATTGACATGCCACACCCACTGTAGAACTGCCATGATTATATTGCTGTAGTTTATCTTACATATGATTGGTGGTGATTTCCTGGAAATTGGGAGCCGCATGACATCTTTAAAAACGGAAACTATTTTAAAAAGCGGTTTTTCCCCTTATACCCATACCATGGATTGATTTACATTGTATCACTCATTGGATTTACTTAGTGATGGATTTTCATGTGATTTCTGGTTTTGAGGACCGTGGAATTATTTAAAGAAAAGATGCACCATTTTGAAAAACCCGGTACTTCGTGATATGATATTTTGGTGCGTCTACCACGCGTTTTCTCGGTGCTGAGACGTGTGCTTGAAACCCGATTCGAGGAGTGGATGATCCGTCTGCGGGTTCGTGGTGGGCCCGGTATGGTTCCCCTCGGCGAGATGATCGATGGGTTTTTCCGATTGAGCCTGGAGGCGGGCGAGTACCTACCGGTGATTGGTTGGACCTGGCAGTTGTCCGGAGGATACTGACCAGAGTCGAGAGATGGATGCGGGATGATCCGTACTGCCGGGGCCGAGGGCCGATACCGCAGACGGACCCCGTGGGCCGATCCGGACTGACGGAGCCCGAGATACGAGGATTTGCGTGTCGATGCTGGACACGAGTATTTTATGATATTTTGGGTGCCGATGTTGGGCACTCGTGATTCCTCTGAGATATACAGGATTTGAGGGCCGATGGGTGTGCCGGCGCCTGAGTGTATTTGGGATTGGGTGCAGTCTGAGGCATCGCTTATTGTTTTCCATGTTGACACAGTCCATGTAGATGTTATTTATCCCATACTCAGTATTGACTACTATATATCTCATCCTGTAGCATTTACCTGATAGAGTACTTGCATTACTATTGCATCCACTGTTTGGCATGCATTGATATCATCTGATGGCATTAGTAGAGCCACGCTATATGTGCATGCTCGCGATCACCTTTATATGTTATCTCTATTCACGAGTTAGCAACTCACCCCCGTTGTGCCACAGTATTTGCAGGTTGCCCTTGGGAGTAGTCACGGCTGGCTGTTTACCGCATCTTTTGGCACAGATACCCTTTTGAGGCGAGATAGCCTTTTGCTGATAGGTGGGTTTTGTACGGTATCTGTTATCTTTCAGTTGTATATTGATGTATCTAGTATTCTCCATCTACCTTTCTGTATTGACTTAGAGACAGTTGTGAGGACGATATGTATGATTTTATATTCTGGTGTCGAGCTCGCATGTGAGCCGACTTTATGTTATGCAGTCTTACCATTTGGGATATTGTCCTTGCTTTACTGTGTACTCTTCGCTACGGCGTCGTATATTATATTGTGATGCTTATTCATTTCACTTATTATTTCTGCTACACCTTGCTTTTACCCGACTTGCGGGACAAATGTTAAGAATGGAAATGTTGCCAAAATTATAAAAGTTATAACTCTTGAACTTAAAAGGATTTCTACTAAATAAATGGAAGCTTTTCAGACATGTATGACTATTTTTACAAAAATGTTTTAATCACTCTTTATTTATTGGTTTTGATTTCTAGGTTCGGCTTACTTAGCTGCGTTACGCCTGTAGACGTTGCGTGGTTAAGTGCCGGTCATGAGTCGAAACTCTCGGGTCGTGACAGTGTTGGTTCAGCTATGGGGATGGCTTTGTCATGCCCCCTACTCTGGTCAGGCGCTGCTGGTACCAGCCTCTTGAAGACTGACGTTCGCCGAGAAGTTATGTCCAGTCTATGGAATACAGACCTCTCGGCAGAGGTGACTTTGCCTGGAGCGGGAGCCAGAGTGGCCAGCCTTGTGAAAACTGACTTCTTGGCAGGAGAAGCCTTTCCGATGATTTCGTCTGCTTGAGCTGGGATGGCTATCCGCTTTGGGATGGCTGCTTCAGGTATTGCGGGCTTGTTCATGGGCCCGTTGGAGCTTTGGCCCAGTTTGCTGAAAACTGAGGCATTGGACTTGGACGACCCGTTGAGAGAGGCCGCGGTAGTTGTAAGTCGATCAAAGACCGACTTCTTTGGAGCTTCTTGCGACGACATTAGGGCATTGAAGCTCATCGGTAGGAGCATAGTCCCGAAGAATAGCCCAATGGTGGCCTGGGTCACTTGTTCCATCGGCATAGCGAAGATGGAGGTCGCTTGGGGCCCGTATGTCACTCCTCCGGACGGATGGTGCGAGAGTTGCAGTTGCATTTAGTGCAGTTTGAAGCCATTGATCTTCTGTCTTTTGCACGGAGCAAGGCACCAAATCTAAGTATCTCAAATCCACATGCAACCATATCAAACCGCGATTCGTTCGCGAACACGACACACGAAGTGTGGAGTGGAAAGAGGAAAAGGTCCCACCGGGCGTGCCAGATTCTGTTACCGCTGAAAACTGGGAAGACGCACGTCTTGCCTGAATCTGGGGGCAGATGCTATTTGGTGCTATCCGTTCACCTCTCCGAAGATGCCAAGTTGATTTATGGCACCATGTATCGAAGGTTTAAACGGTTGCGGCCGATGTAGCAGATTTCGTCAGATTTCCCCTTGTTTGTGGGGTTTTTGATTGTGGGGACGCTTTTCCCTGCAGGCGCAAGCCCCTGCAAGTAATTACGCTACCGCATCGCGGTAACAACTTTCTCCTTCTCCAGATGGTCACTGCGCGTCGTGGGTGTTTGTTTTGTTTGTGGTTGCCCGTGGATTGTATACGGAGACTAATTTATGTTGTCGCCCGTAGGACGTGGATTAGTCCAATTAGATTTGGGTTTTGGTTTGGGTTTAAGGATACGTTAGCTTTATTTGAGACTAAGATCAACTTAAACGTTTGTTAAGGATACGTTAGTCTAATTTCCAGACTAAGATCAACTTAACAGGATCATTTAGATCCAACAAGAGAGCATTTGAGCTCTATTGTTTAGTTTAGGGACATTTCGGTCGCTTTCCAGTTTAAGGACATGGTGGTCCAATGTTAGTTTAAGGACATCCCGATCAAGGTTAAGGACATCATAGTCCGTGAAATGTATGGCTGTCGGGACCCATCACCTCTCTGAAGAAGTTGAAGGATTACAACGACAAATATCAGAGGAGTTCAGAGATGTACACTTGAACCAATGTTGGTTGGGAGATCTATAGTCCAATTTGGGACTAAAGTCTCTTTGAATGTTTATGAGCATATGGGCTCAGTTGATATGAGTTGAACATTTTATCGTTCTAGCTATTGAGCCTTCGTTTGGGCTCTGCCCTTTTAATAATACATAGCATTTGTCAGAACAAAGTATGTTCTGACAGTGTGCCACGTGGCGCGTCAGGCGCTTTGCGCTTCTGTTGGATAGCGCACACGAGGAGGACACGTGTCGCGCTTAGCGTTGAGCACTAGTTTATTGGCGCATTGCGCTTTTAGTGTATGAGCGCATTGCGCTAGTCTGTTGGCGCACCAGTGAGTGACACGTGGCGCGTTTGGCGCTGAGCGCCAGCCCATGAGCGCAGTGCTCTGTTTCTAGAAGCGCAAAGCGCAGATTGTGTCTCTGGTTGACACGTGGCATTTTTTGGCGTTGAGCGCCGGTCCAAGGAGCGCAAGAGCGCAGTTCATGAGTGCAAGACACTTTTTAATAGCACAAAGCGCTTCTGATCGGTTTTAAGATCAAAGAACAGACTTATGTTCTTCAAAGGAGGCTTTGCCTCAAGATCCAAGAACAGAAGTTCTTGTTTTTTTTATAAAAGGCTCTGCCTTTATAAATCAAAAAGATTTGTGAATGAAGTAAAATACTTCTTTTTATTATTTTATGATTAGATCTTTGATCTTTTTAGAAAATATTTCTTATTTTTATGAGATGGTTTCATCTCTGTTGTTCAAGAATTAATTCTTTACCTTGAAGAAATGATCTTCTTTTGCTAAAGGCTTGCCTTTCTTTTTCTTTGAGTTTTCTCAAAGTTTGCAGGGAGTTTTCTCTATCTCAGACTTGAAGTCTTGGGGCCTTTATATAGGGCAAATTGATTTGTTAAATCAGTTAAAGAGATCTTTCTCTGGTTGATTTGGGGATATTTCCCCACCGTTGGATTTTTGATCTTAGGGCTTCTGTTTTACAGAAGACAATTTTCTTGTTTTTAACAAGATTGGAAAAATATTTCCATAACAGAATTTTAGTTCTGATTAATTAATAATTTATTATTAATAGATCTTTTGATCTGACGGTGGGGGAATTTTAATTCCAGCGCTGGCGCACCTGCGCTCGACACGTGGCGCGCAGCGCAGAGCGCAGCGCAACTGCGCTAGCGCGCCCGTGTTTGACACGTGGCACGCAGCGCAACTGCGCTAGCGCACCTGTGCTGACACGTGGCGTACAGCGCAGAGCGCTGGATCTGAAGCGTTTCTTCAATTTAAATTTTGAATTTTAAAATAGAGCTTTGCTCTGATTGGAGACGCGCTGCCTCGGGCGCAGCGCTCCTGGCGCTGAATCTGAAGTATTGCTTCACAATGTTTTGACTCTTGGCTTTGAGGCATTTGTTACATTCTTTGCATGTGGAGTTTTTCCCTTCATTTTTTATTTTTTTATTATTTTATTATTTTTTTATAAAGGAGCAGATTGTGAGCCAAAATTTTGGCGGGAACAGTCACTTACTATCTACAGGCCGCACTTGCTAAAAATCACATGGCAATGACACGGCAAAGAGAAGAAAGCAATAGTAAGGAGAACATTTGATTCGCATTCAGTTAAACGTTCAAAGCATAAAATAAATACATGGAAATGGAAAAGCTTGCTATTCATGCTTCAGAAAATTCCTACATTGATGAAAATAGTACACAAAAACGCCACTAAAGTGTTTACAAAGGCACGACATCAAATCCAGGATATGGATTGAGAAATTCAAAAGTGAGGCCATCCAAAATTTTTCGGGCCTCTCGGACCATCTTCGTGTGCATCCTTTCACGATCATAAGCGTCAGGATCCTCACTGATGTGCTCCACCCTTCGATAGGCAGGGAGTATCGCCGCCTGCTGAAAAGCTTGAGACAGGATATCAACAAAGTTGTCTCGTATTTTCTTTGAGATTAGGCCCATCAGATACACCAAGTGCACCTTATCTTCGGCGCCGTCCAATGCTTTAAGCGGCATGCCGGCGTAAAGCAAAGGAAGTGCTCTCCAGATCGCTCCCACAATAAGCTTCAAGAGAGAGGAACGACGAGGGAGCAGTCAACCATTGTATGCATCAAAGCGACCCATAATTTCAGCACACTGGGCGTTTGTAAATTCTTGGTTTTGAGAACGGCCGAGTGCGCAAATGTCTCCGTAAGAAATAATCTCGTCGAGATCATACATATGAGCGTCCATAACGTCTGAAAAGGAAAATCAGTGGGAGTTAGTGGACAGACTGATTAAGAAAAAGCTTACTGAAACAGACACAGAATTTAAACAACTCTTGATATCTCCAAGGAGGAAATAAGTGCTAATTAAATCACCCAATGAATTTAATTCTATGCAATTAAGAGAGGAAACCTAAAAATTTCGCATTTAATAAAAAGGTTTCTTGGGCCAAGGAGTTAAACTCTTCGAGAGCAATGCTCTGCAGACGGGAATGACACCTGTCAAAGTCAATTATGAGAGGAATTGAAAAGTCTCCGGGAATTCTAAGAGCCTTTGCTCTGTAAAAATGATGGAATAACCCATCAGAAAAATTAAAATAAAAATTTTAATGAATTAAAATTCTGAGATCTTCAAAATCCATGAACAAACTCTTAAAAGTTCTTCATAAGAGATTAACAAATCTCCATTATTCATGGGAGCAAAGCTCTGTTTATGGGTTAAGAAACCCTAAAAAGATTTTCTTTAGATCTAAGATATATGAAGATCAAAGCTCTGTTAATGGGTAAAACCCTAATAACATTTTTTGAATCTAAGATCTATGAAGAGCAAAACTCTGTTAATGGGTAAAACCCTAAAAACATTTTGAGATCTATAATCTGAGGAAGAGCAAAGCTCTATTGATAAAGTTCAAATCTTACCAAAATTTGGCAGAGTTTTGATTCTTGAAGGTTCTTAAAATGAAGAGCTATGCTCTGAAAGAGAATAAAAATTCTCAGGAGACAAAAATGAAGATGAACAGAAATCATCCCAAGGGCCAAGGGTCCTATTTATAGGCGCTGAGAGCCGTTTCAACTTCTGAGTTGATCTAAGGGCCGAGATGTTGCCACCGCAGCACTCATATGTAGGCCACGTGAGCGCAACGATGGGGGGGCATTTGTTTCCCCCAATTAGAGCAAAGTTCTGTTTAAAATTCAATTTTTGAAATGAAGTAATGCTTCAGAAGCAGAGCCAAGTGCGCTGCGCCTTAAGCAGCGCACCACGTGCAAAGCACGGGTGCGCTAGCGCTAAGTGCGCTGCACTCTAAGCAGCACTCCACGTGCAAAGCACGGGTGCGCTAGCGCTGGAACTAAAAGCTCCCCACCGTCAGATCAAAGATCCAATAATAATGATAAATCATTAATTAATCAGAATTAAATTCTGTTAAGGAAAGATTTCTCAAAATCTTTCCAAACAACAAGATTGTGCTCTGTAAATCAGAGCACCGTTGGATCAATGATCCAATGGTGATTAAAAATCACCAAAAGTACAGAATAAATTCTGTATGAAAAGATTTCCCAATCTTATTAAAAACAAGAAGATTGCCTTCTGTAAATCAGAATCTCTTGGATCAAAGATCCAACGGTGGGGAAATCCCCAAATCAATTGGAGAAAAGATCTCCTTAACTGATTGAACAAATCAGCTTTCCCTATATAAAGGCCCCAAGACTTCAAGTCTCGCATATACAGAAACATAGACAGAAAAAAAGAGAGGAACCCCTCATAAGCTTTGAGAGATCTCAGAAAGAAGAGCCAAGCTCTCAGAGAAAGAAGATTTTCTTCAAGGTAAAAAATGATGAGCGGAGATGAAATCATCTCATAATTAAAAAGAAGAACTTACTTCTTTTTCTAAGATCATAGATCTACAAGACCAAGGTCTTTCACAAAGAGATCAAAGGATCTCATCATAAAATAAAAAGAAGAATATAATTCTTCTCACAGATCATAGATCTACAAGACGAAAGTCTTTTATACAAAGAGATCATGAACATCTCATTATAAAAAGGGGGAGAATAATTCAATTCTCTTAAGGATCATAGATCCATAAAGGCAAAGCCTTTCATCAACATAAGAGATTGAAACATCTCCTACAAAGTAAGAACTTTGTTCTTAAAACCTTGAGACAAAGTCTCTTATAAAAGGAGAATTTAATTCTCAGGACGCAAACCGATCTAAGTTGCTTAAAAGAAGAGCCTCAGCGCTCCACATCTAGCGCAAAGCGCTGCAGAGCCTTGGTGCTCTTAATTTTGCAGAGCTTTAACGCTCCAAACATAGCGCACTGCGCTCATTATCTGGCGCTCAGTGCCAAGCGTGCCACGTGCTCCTTACGTATGCGCTACTTAAAAGAAGCATCTCAGCGCTCCTGATCTGGCGCTCAGCGCCGAGCGCACCACGTGGTCCTCACGTGTGTGCCACTGAACTAATAGCGCTTTGCGCTCATAAATCAGCGCAATGCGCTCACAGACTGGTGCTCAGTGCCAAGCACACCACGTGTCCTTCACGTGTGCGCTATTCGGTAGAAGCGCACTGCGCTTTTTGACTGGCGCAAAGCGCCAAGCCCACCATGTGCTGCGCTGATAGAACATAAATTGTTCTTTAATAAGCCCAGAGCTATGATGAATGCTCAGCATTCAATAAAAGACAAAAATATTGTCAGAATTCAAATCAATGCTCAGTATTGTTAAAAGGGCCAAGCCCAAATAAATGCTCAACAGCCCAAAATAAATGTCATTTTAACTTGATTGGACTTAGCCCAAGATTGGCCATAAGTCCTCAATTCTGATTAACTGAGCCCATGTGCTCATGATATTAGTCTCAAATTAGACTACTGATCTTTCAACCAAAATTGGTTCAAGGGTACATCTCTTTACTCCTCTGATATTTGTCGTTGTAATCCTTCAACGTCTTCAGACAGGTGACGGGTCCCGACAACCATACATTTCATAGACTATGACGTCTTTAAACTGTGGACTGTGGGGTCCTTAAACCCATGGACTATGATGTCCTTAACCTAGGACTGTGGGGTCCTTAAGCCCATAGACTATGATGTCCTTAACCTTTGACTGTAATGTCCTTAAACTAATTATGGACCGCAAAGTCGCTAAACTAAAACAATAGAGCCCAAATGCTCTTTTGTTGGATCTAAATGATCCTGTTAAGTTGTTCTTAGTCTAAAAATAGACTAACGTATCCTTAACAAATATTAAGTTGATCTTAATCTAAAATTAGACTAACGTATTCTTAACAAACGTTAAGTTGATCTTAGTCTAAAATTAGACTGACGTATCCTTAACAAACGTTTAAGTTGATCTTAGTCTCAAATGAGATTAACGATCCTTAAAACCCAACCCAAACTCAAATCTAAGAAAATACGGATTTGGACTAATCCACGCCCTACGGGCGACAACACAAATTAGTCTCCGTATACAATCCACGGGCAACCAAAAACAAAACAAACACACACGACATGAAGTGACCATCTGAAGAAGGAGAAAGTGGTTACCGCGATACGGTGGCGTAATTAATTTCAGGGGCTTGCGCCTGCAGGGAAGAGCGTCCCCACAATCAAAAACCCCTCAACGAGGGGGAATCTGACGAAGTCTGCTATATCGGCTGCATCCGTTTAAACTTTCGATACATAGTGTCATAAATTAACTTGGCATCTTCGGAGAGGTGGACGGATAGCACCAATTAGCATCTGCCCCCAAATTCAGGCAAGACGAACCTACGCGGTCCCGTCTCTGTATTCGGCAGGGAACAACTCCGTGAAGAGGTCTGTATCTCGCTCTACTAGCCCAAGGATATGCGATAATCTGTACCATCCAATAGCTGGTCTCCTAAATAGAGTTGTAGAGGCATAATCGCAAAGGGCTTTGGAATTACAATTCAAAAGAAACCGGGATTCATACTAAATGGTAGTCTAATGAAATATTGTGTTCATAACAAGAATATGCTAGAAGAGTATCGTGCTATGGAAACCATGTGTGTTTGTGAGGGGTAGGTCATTACCCCGCGAATTTTCTAAAGGTATGTTTAAGCAAAGGAATATAAGGTGACATATATAAAGTTCATGGTATTTAAACGAAAAACTAAATTTAAAGTTATTTTACATGAGAATTTAGATAGAATTTGATTCTAAATAACTATGAGTTAAAGTTACAAGTGATGTATACCAATTGGACTTAATGAAGTATTAAAGATGAGTAGTTTTCTAGGTTTTAGTAAAAGTTGTTGATAGTAACTTCACTTTCAACATATATTTTGAGAAAGAATATTCAAAGAAGGTGAGAAATTAAGAAGGACTTACGTGTGACGTGGATTAAGAGAAGGTGTAGGAATAGGGGGTTGTCGTCGTGACGTCGCGGGGTCGTCGGAATTACTTCGATTCTTCGCCGGAAGTTGATCCCTTGCTAACTCCACTTGTACTCTTCTTGTACTTAGAAAATTTTGAGAAATTTGGCTATAATTTTCAGAATGAGGAAGGGTAAGGCATGGGGTATTATTTATAGTGTGGAATTAGGATTTTGGAATTAAAAGAATGAATTAAAATGCATTAAAATGTGATAAATTGTCAATTGAAGAGTCTCTGTTTGATTGCAAGAAAATCAAACAGTGCAGGGGAGTTAAAGGTAGGCCAAAAGACTTGTGTGCAAAGCCCAGGCACCTTACCTACGGTTCACCCGTCGGCGCCGGCCCTAGGATGATCTCGCTGGTCAAATGAAGGGAGGGGGCCGGTGGATCTTGGACACGTGTTCTCCTCTGTATTTATATCATTTTGCACATGTTTATTTTTCCAGACTTTTCATTTTTCTGTGCGGTGCACGTGTAAAATTTTGGGCTTCCAAAAATTTTAAAAGAAAAATCAGAAAAAAATGTGTCTGATGGGATTCAAATATAGGGGCTACGGCACAACAGTGCAAGGGCTTTACCAGTAAGCTACAAATTGTTTCTTATTGTTCTTAAATAAAAATTAACTTATAAATTGTACTCAGACTTGTCAACTCCTTTCTATACATTAAACTGAAAAATTTTGTACAGTAAATTCAGAGTCGTTACACTTCGGAGGTTCGTGGGAAGATCACCTACACCCTGTGGAGTTTTCATACAACAACAGCTACCAGGCAAGTATTGGAATGACACCATTTGCAGCTCTTTACGGAAGGAAGTGTCGTTCACCACTAAATTGGGACGATGTTGGAGATCGTGAAATCCTACGACCAGAGATGATCGTGGCAACTATGAACGTAGTTCACATGATCAGGAAAGAATGCGCATAGCCCAAGACCGACAGAAACAATAGGCAGATGCAATGCGCCGACACCTGGAGTTCCAACCTGGAGACCATGTTTTCTTAAAGATCTCTCCAAACAAAGAAGTGATCCGATTCGGCAAGAGAGCTAAGCTCAGTCCAAGATACATAGGACCGTTCGACATTCTTGAATGAGTTGGAGAAGTGGCATACCGTATGGCACTACCACCCTTATTGGAAGGAGTGCATAACGTGTTCCACATATCCCAGTTATGAAGATATGTGAGCGACCCCAGCCACATTCTTGATCACTCAAAACTCACAGTCCAGACTGATCTGACTTGCAAGCAACAACCCGTTGAGATCCTGGATCGAAAGGTGAAGACACTGCGGAATAAAGAAGTAAACTTGGTCCGGGTGATGTGGAGAAAAGATTCACCAGGAGAATCAACGTGGGAATGAGAAGAAAACATGCGTGCAAGATACCCTTACTTATTTGTAAATTAGTTCCTATATAAATGTAAATTTCGGGGACGAAATTTTTATAAGGAGGGTAGAATGTAACGACTCTGAATTTACTGTACAGAATTTTCCAGTTTAATGTACATAAATGAGTTATACAGCATGAGATTGGGTTATAAGTTAATTTTGTAAAATAACAGCAAGAAACCACTTTTAGCTCACTGGTAAAGCCCTTACACTGCTGTGACGTAGCCCTGTGTTCGATTCCCATCAGACACATTATTTTTTCTTTTTTTTCTTTTTAAACTTTTTGAAAGCCCAAAAGTTTACAGTGCAATACACATAAAAATGAAAAGTCAGAAAAATCAAACATCTGAAAAATGGAGTTAACACAAACTTATACACGCGGCAAAAATCCAACGACCCAACCCCTTAGATCGGCCGACGGAAATGCCCTATAGGCCGGGTACCGACGGGTGAACAGTGGCCAATGAGGCCCAGGTTTTGCACACTCGACTATTCCCCTACCTCTAACTCCTCTGCACTATTTGATTGCCCTGCAATCAAACAGAGCCCCTTCAATTCCCAATTTATTATCTTTTTAATGCATTTTAATTCACCATTTTAATTCCAAAACCCTAATTCTACACTATAAATACTACCTCATGCCCTAGCCCTTCATCATTCTGAAAATTCTACCCAAACCTCTCAAAATTTCTTAAGTACAAGTGGAGTAGAAGATGAGTTAGCAAGCGATCAATTTCAGGCGAAGAATCAAAGTTATTTCGATGGTCCCGCGACGCCACGAAGTTCAACCCTCCATTTTCTACCTTTTCTTAGGCTAACTAACTTGTAAATCCCTCTCAATCTCTCTTCTTCTTCTTTGAAATTCCATTTCAAAATCATATCGGTAAGTGGAGTTACTACCGATATCTTTTTCTAAAACCTAGAAAACTGCTTCTCTTTAATACTTTGTTCAATCTAATTTGTACACATCACTTGTAACCTTAAACCATAGTTATTTAGAATCAAATTCCATCAAAAATTCTCATGTAAAATAACTTAAATTTAAGTTTTACATTTAAATATCATGAACTTCAAATAACACATCTTTTCGTATTTTGTTAAAACATACCTTTAGAATACTTCACGGGGTAACGACCTACCCCTCACATACACACATGGTTGGCACGATACCTCTTTTAGGTGAATTTTTGTTACGAATACATTATTACATGAAAATACCATTTACTATAAAAACCAGATTTCTTTTAAAACGGTATTTTTAAATCCTTGTGATTATGCCTCTACAACCCATGTTAGGGGACCCGCTATTGAATGGTGCGGATTATCGTACATCCTTGGGCTAGTAGAGCGAGATGCAGACCTCCTCACGGAGCATTCGGTCTCGAAAGATTTTAAATACAGTTTTTAAGAAAAACACATTTTTCTAATTAAATAAAATTATTTTTTAATAATTATATAAATATTAAAAATCCATATATTTTAAAAATATAATAAACTCACATTTTTTAAGATGAAAGTTTCCAAGTTTCACTAAAATACCATTAAGATAGCCACAAAAGACAAGTTTTATATTAAAATACCATGAACTTTTCAAGCTATGTGATTATCACTAAAATACCTTAAATTCTTAAAATTCATATCCATGAAAACCCTAAATAAAATAAATAACCCCTCGAGCTTTATTTTGAAATTATATTAAAAATATTTTTCATAAAACCCCCCTCGAGTTATATAAAACAACATTTAAGGACTTTAGTAAATATATATTTAAGCGGGATCAATTCTCTTGAGTCCCAGCGAGCCGGAGAAAGTGAGTGCATGCCTATTTAAGATAGAAAACTTAACAGAGTTATCAATGGTAATTTTCTTGAAAAAAAACACAAATCCTGCCGTCCATGTGCAGCAGTTACCGATAACTCCCAAACTAATTCAGGATCTAAATCAGTTTAAAGTGTCTGACTCAGATAAAATCTAATTCAAACCTAAATCCAAATCCGAGTCTAATTCAAACCTGAATCCAAACCTGAGTCTAATTCAAACCTGAATCCAAATCCAAACATGAATACTTAAACTTGAACCTGAATGCTTGAACTCAAACATCAATATCAAATATGATCACTTGACTTGACTTGACCGAATCATGGTTATGACTTGACATGACTACCAGATTACATCCTGAACATGATTACCTGAACAACTTATATCCATTGTTTCGGCAAGACCTGTAAATATAATCAATACAATACATTATGCGGGGATAACGGGGTAGATTGGTATGGAACGTATAGCGTGGCACGAGATGGTCACTTAAAAGACACCGAAATGAACTCTCATGCCGTTGTCCCATAGGTTTTGACAGGGCCTTGTACTACATGTTACCATAGTCCACGGGGTAAGATAGACTTCTCTCGTATACACAAATACATTCTGTACCAAGCTACAAACAACCACATTAGAATAACAAACATATACTTGTACAATTTATCAGTTCAGTTCTCATTACTTACTATATTCCATTCTATTTTTTGGGACTTACGAGCGCTAGTTCGCTGACGACATTTCTGTCTATTTTCTTTTTTGGAATGTTCGTCAGGAGAACTGTCACTGAAGAGATCGAGCCTAGTCAGAAGGACTTGGACCAGCTCACTGCCCAGCCGAACTTCTAACTCTCCTTGTATTTATTTTCAATTCCTGTATGCCACTGTTTAGACATTGCTTATTACCATTGTACCTTTTTCTTTTCAAACAGTTGTAATGTAAAGAATGATGTAAATAAAAGTTGTTGTTATTTTATATCTTTTATCATTTCTTGTGCATTTTATATATTGCTTAATTACACTTAATGTATTTATTTCTTATTAAATACGTTGCGGGCCTGCCACGTCACTGCTTCAGTCTACTGGGAAGCGGGACGTGACATATATACCCGTATTCGTATTAAAATACGAATACCCAAAGAGATGGAATAACACAATGAACATAATACCAGATTATACATACTGAAATATATATGTAGATTATTAAATTAATACTTGATTTAATAATCTGGTTTAATCCTAAGCCTGTCAGTATTATCATCCGCCCGATTAAAGTTCGTATAGCTAGTACACATATTTAATATGAACAGTGCACGCATTAAAATACGGCCGCTACATCATTTAGCCTGAACCAGGGAAACCCTCTGCATGGAACTCTAAAGACTCGACAGTATGCCGGCAGTGAGCTACTGGTTAAATTCATAACCATAAGCACGTCAACGGCACTAGCTGTACGTAACGGCTACCCAGATATCTGTCGAAAGGAAGGCCGACGAGTAAGCTCATCCGAACCTCTACCGAGCATGTTTGTGACAATCTTCGTATAGTCCGGTCTCTTCGTCTTAGAATATTGCATACCGGGTTTAGGGGGTGGTAAACGTCAGACCCTAATAATCCGATAATTTGTCCCGATATGGTTCAGGACCAATCCAAGAAACTATTGATCTAACTATCAGTAACTCTTAACTGTCTTGGTCAAGATCTTATGGTGCTGGCCAACCGAACACAGTACGATATCGACTCCCTATACCGGGAGAGACGAATCCTCAATAATCGCTCACTGCCTCCATGTGAATCGGGACTGTACCCAACTAAAATCTATTTGCACGACTCAGTAGAGCCGTGGTAGGGTAGTAATCTAAATACAATGGGAACTCACACGAGACAAATGACGATATCAGGTTTAAAGACTAACATGTACTCATGTCACCTGAGAACTGCTATCTAACGATAGGTATAATACCATTTAGAAGTTCTCGGCGACCCTGTCCATTGTACTCACCCCCAGGGAGCACCTATATACGATCTTAGGTACCAATGGCTGTGAGCCCAAACGCTGCCTCTCGTCGGGGTCTAGAAACGTATACACCAGTCTATTCCGGAATATCAATGCCTAATCTTGATACTTCTACGACTATGGACATTTAAGGATGTGCTTATTGACTACCCAGCCCTCACATGTATGATCGCTATCACAACGCTGATAGTCAAACAATAATCCTACGGGCTTTATCAACATGTAGTAATGATACGTAATAACAAGTAAAATAAATACACATGTTAATATAAAAACAAACCAAATTGCATACTATCTTATCGAGCAAGATTGTCTTGTACATACATATGTCCATGCATCTACCACACACACACACACACACACAATAATGGCTTCTAAGGCATACATATCCAACAGCTATAGTAGATGATTAGGATGAAAGCATTAATTCACTGCCTCTTAGAGCAAGCGATTAAGAATAAGTAGAAAATAGTATGTATAATGTATTGATCTAACATATATATGTGTGTATGAGCGGGCGCTAGAATTTTCGGGATAGGTATGAGTTTGGTATAAAACCTGTCTGCCTGAACTTTAAATCCAGCCCAAACCAAACGCGCTTTCTATATTCAATCCCACTCGATACATTCCATAAACATTTAACTCTGAAAATTGTAATATACATATTTTAATTAATTGTAGGGATTTTTTTAATTTAGGCCCCTACAACGTTGGTATTGTGAAAACATGTCCTGTAACTTTATATTTTTAAATTCACTTCATAAAACCTCTCCGTTAACTTAAAAACACCTCTTTACTTAAATTAGTTAGGATTAATAATTATATTAGAGCTAATATGATAAATTGTGAGATAAAAAGCGTCATGTAACATCGAAACCCTCATCTCTTTTCATTTTTGTGCAAAACCCATTAGTTTTACTCTTCCAAACTTTCATCATCAAATTTCATCATCAAATTATCGTTTTAGCTTCTTAATAGAGATTTCAAAGGTTATTAATCATATGAGCCAATTTACTTTAATTAAGACTTTTAGGGGATGATTTTTAAAATATGATTTTAGAGGGTGTTTTTAAAAACATCAATATTTTAGGGTGGCTATATTATAAAAACTTAATTGTATTATATTTAATAAGTGAAAATCATATAACCTATAGGCTTATCATATATTAATTATTATGAACTTTTTGTCAGACTAAATTTTTGCATATATAAAAGTCATATAATCTATAGTCTTATCATATATTAATTATTATGAACTTTTGTCAGACTAAATTTTTGCATATATATATTGCTCAAGTATTACAACCACCATTATAATAATAGAAAGCAGGGTAAAATGTGGAAATTCCCCCACCCAACCTTCTATTTGTTTAGGTTTATGGAAAAAACCAGGAAGGCAGCAATTTTGTCATTTTTGTCAAGTAGTATGGGTAAAATTATAAATTCCTCATTGTTTTAGAACTTCTTTTTATTTACAATTATACCATTAATCCGAAACCGCTTTTTATTTACCATTATACCATCAGCTTAAAATTCTTTTAGGTTTTCACTAAAACACCATGAGCTTTTGACAATTTAAAGGTAAACTACCGTTAACTTTGTTGTTTACAAACAAAATACATGAACTTTTTTTGTCACCGCTAGGTTTTCGCTAAAATACCATGGGCTTTTGACTTTTTTCATATATAAATACCATTAACTTTATTTATTGCAAATAAATATCGTGGCTTTCACCATTTCCTAGATATATACCATGGACTTTATTAATTGCAAATAAATACCATGACTTCCGCCGTTTTCTAGATTAATGCCATGGATTTTGTTTAACATAAATAAATACCACGATCTTTCGTCGTTTTCCATAAACTATCATGAACTTTGTTTATTGTTAATCAATATTATGGTTTTTTTCCATTTTTGGATAAATACTATGGACTATATTTATTACAAATAAATACAATGAGATTTCATTGTTTGCATATAAGTACAATGGGTTTTGTTTATTACAAACAAATACAATAAACTTCCAATAAATTTCAGATAAATATCATGGACTTTATGTCTTACAAACAAATACCATAAAATTTTAATGTTTTCAGATAAATAACATGGACATTTTTTTATTACATAAATGCCATGAATTTTTATCGTTATAATCACTGACATAGCTATTTATATGAGTTATTGTTTATTTATATTCTTAGATTATTCTACAAACAACGTGCATCGCACGGGCCTCACCGCTAGTTTCAGTTTCTATAATTAATCATAACGAGTGGAGCCCGAAAAACCAGTAAAAACCGATCCATCCACCAAAGCCTGAAACCCATCCAATCCAATTTTAGACCCGAACACGGTTAGGGTTTAACACATTGTAAACTCATCGAGCTCAGACGGTCTTGATGTTAAGGTTTTAAATTTCGGATCTGAAATAAAAATTGTCAAAAATCGATGCCTACGCTGCCCCTAGTTTCAATCCTAATTAATAAATCCAACAAAGTTAAGGCCTTTTCACCCAAAAATAAAAAATAAAAAAACCCAACAAATAAATATAGCCATCAGCATCAAGGAAAAAAGTTAAATATGTGCCGTGATGAAATTTGCCGTACCCCTGAAATCACCATACACAATTTGCTCCACATGTTTTGGCCCCACCACAATCATGTAATTAAAGAATATATTATTATTTAGAAAAAGACAAGCATATAGAGCCGGAGCCGTACAGTGTCTGAAAAATACCACGTAAGAAAAAAGAGGATCAGACAAATTTAAAAATTATGTATATATCATGAACAGGGCGGGACGATACCGAGAGTTGAATAAAATCGACTTCACCAATCTAGGCCGTAAATTCGAACCGCTACTTTAACCAGCAGTTAAAATCGAACAGCCCAGATTAAACTGCCGGTTTAACCAGCGGTCGCCTTTAAATAAAAAGAGACATCGCTCAAACAATTTCAGTACTGTTTCAGCGGTTAAACGGTTAGGAATCCAAATCAAAATCGATTTTTGCTGTGATTTCAACTGTGATCTTTCTGGAATTCTCTTCATTAGTGTATCGATCTCATCAGGTAATTAATTTAATTTTAATTAGTATAAGATTTGTTAATATTTATACGATATTTGTTAGGGTTCTCATATATAATTCGAGACTTTTTTCTGTGGATGAAATCATATTTCTTGGATCGATTTTGGAACCCTATTTTGTCATGTATTATCCTATGTTCATTATTGATCATGCAAATGGCTGTTAAGTGCTTCTCTCTTACTTTTGATTATGATAAGATTTTTTGTTAATAAATTTAGGAGTTTTAAGTTTATTTATAGTTATAATAGCCGCTAAACGCAAACATACACCCAAAAGGCCCACATCGAATGAACCTACACAAAAGAGGGCTAAACCGACTCATCCTCCTCCCCTGCCAAAAAATATTCGTAAAGAACTTTTCAAAAAACGTAGCCGGAGATGTGTTTCCCAAATACGCCAAAAAACGTAACCGTTTTACAGGTATCGTATTAGTTTTTAAACCATTTTCCATTATTGTAAAGTTAATTGTAGCGAATTTAACAATTAATTTTTATTTAGTGTTAGGCATATACCAGGATCACGATCATTCGACTGATACTTGATACTAGTATCAATGATATTAGACCCCTTGCTAAACAAATGGGGTGTACTCATACATTGAGTTCCCTATCATCATAAAACTTTCTACCGAGGAAGGCTTGATAATTTGAAGGAACTGCAGGTAATTACTATTTCATTACCTAATTTAACGAAATTTGTTTAATTCTTTATGAATAATGTTTAATATTTTCAACCATTTCTTTAATGATAGTTCATATAGGATCCGTACAGTGAGCATGTTGATACATCCCAACAATTTTTCGAGCACAGTTGCCACGCTGGACTGTTGCGCGTTCCTCTCATATGTTTCGATATTGTCCAGTGGTAATATCCCGATAAGATAATCCGACAGTTCGACGTTACTTAGAGGGTACCCGTTGACGTTCATCATATACAAGCTGAGAAAGAATAATTATAGGGTGTTTTTGATCATCCCATTAAGATGGAAATACGCGTCGCTTATTAGATGCATTACAGATTCCCCTTATCTAGGGTAGGCCGGGGTTTATTGATTGTGGGGATCCGAATCTCCGGCAGCCGCGGACTAAAGCGCCGTTAATTACCCATCGTCTTTGAAGCGAAGGAAACTCTGATTGACGGGTCAACTAGTCATACGAACTCAATGTGCAGTGTGCGTATGTGTGTCTTGAGGGGTTTTGGATATATCGGGGGCTACGCAGAGTTTACGGAGGTCCCATTACCTGGATAGTGGGCTGGGGATCAAGGGGGCTAGTAGCCCCCTTGCGGGGCGCGGTGTAGCGCCCCGTTAGAAATTTTTTTCTAACAGGAAAAGTGTTATAGAGTGTGTATATAAAAAAAAAGTGAATTGCGTCCAAAGGACGTGTGGGCGCCAGCGCCTCACATGCCCAACATGCGAGCGCTGGGCGCTAGGTGCTAGACGCTAGGGCCACACGCATTCGGCACGTGGGCGCTGGGCGCCAGCGCCTCACGCGCCCGCAGGAAAAAGAGGTTTAGCCCCTGTACTGAGAGTTGTACTTCCGATTGACTTTTGGAGTTGAACTCCCAAAAAAAGAAGAGGGGCTTAGCCCCTGCACAGAAAGTTATACTTCCCGATTGACTTTTGGAGTTAAACCCCTAAAAAAAGGATTTATTATATTATTATTATTTTTTTTTGTGGAGTTAAACTCCTAAGAGATTTTCGGAGATGATGAAAGGAAAATCCTTTCTTCTCCATTGGGCCCTGAATCTTCTTTTAAGCTTTGAATTTTTCCCAAAATGGGATTTTTGGGGATGGGTCTCCTTCTTCCTCCTCACTGTTGGCTAGATCTTGGAGAAAGGGGGACGGGACTTAAAAATCTTCTCTTTTAGAAATTTGATGGAAGATTCGAGTTCTCCTTTAAGGATTTGATGGTGAAAAACTGTTTTTTTTTGAAAGAAATAGTCAATCTCTTGATTTAATTCAAAAAAAGAAGAAGATTTAGAATCTTGAGGAAGGAGAAGGCGGCAAAAACCCTAATTTTTGAGGGGAATCAATTATTTTCCTTCATTTCATTATCATGTTGCCTTTTATAGACTTACAAATTTACACAGCCCCTTGGGCTTTACAAAATGGCATTTTGCTCATCCCATATCTCATGTGCTCATTTCTTTTGCACATGACCCACGGGCTTTACAAAAATTTGGTTTTATGCCCATTTTTCTTATATTTATTTATAAAAATTATATCAAAATTATTTATTACATGATTTTCATTTTGGCATGGGAGAGGCCGGCCGCTGGGCTCGGCTTGGGCATGGTCCCACTTGACCTGGGTTTGGGCCCGCTTATTTGGAGGTTATTTTGACTTTGACTTGGTCAACCGGGATGTAATTTTTGACCCCAACAATAGTCAACTAAGAAAAGGTAAGTATATAATGTGGTTTCAGATTATATCAATTTGTGGCTCGCAGTCTAAAATGATATCGTGGAAGAAGGGGTTGTACCTGGGGCTCCTACAGCGGAAGGTGGGGATGTAGCTGACGACTATATGGCTTGGTACACTGGTATTACCAGGAAGGTAATACACCCACAGTCAACCAACTATGATCTACGAGCCTAATATCGAGATTAACCGTCAATTACTTCTCGATTATGTAAGTATTATTTATATTATGTTTTGTTTTATATCACTTTTAATATATTCAATCTAATTATTGATATTTATTATTTATAGGTAAATATAATTGAAGGCAAGAAATCTTTGTTGGATGACGACAATCTTAATAGATTACACAAACATATCAAAAGAGTGATAAAGGGTGAGATTGATGAGAAAGGGGATGAAGTCACATAAAGGGATGAAAATACTTGGACTAAACTTCCCATTGTTGAAAATGAGTGCGGGGTGGCCGACGAGACAAATGCGGTTGAGAAGACCGTCATGGAGGATCTCGTCTGGAAGAACCAAAGTAAGGAAAATGCGGGTAAGAAGACAGTCCTGGAGGAGGCCATCGGGAATTTGCCAAGTGAGGAAAATATTGATGTGGCCGATGAGGAAAATATTGGGGAGGCTGTTGATCAAAATGAGGAGAAGACGACCCTGGTCAGTCGGACAGACGGAGCGGAAGTAGTCGAAGATGTTGATTGTATTGAACGTGTCCGTGCAATGAGTATAGATCTGACCAGCGAACTGAAGCAAGCTCTTTTAAGAGAGGAAATTGCAAATGCGAAGAGTGAAAAGAAGCCAAGTTCTTTCTGGATCTCGCCGTACACAAATCCATATAAGAAAAAAAAGAAATTTGTGAAGCCCATACAAGGAATGAAATATCACATATCGGAATTGAGAAAAAAGTACGTGGAGACGCAACTTTGGATTGGACACAAAGACGAGAAAGGGAATTCAAGGTTTATTTATTTCTAATTAATTAATTATAATTTCATATTTAAAAGTTAAGTACTTAATAACCTTCAGAGAAATTGAATGTGTTCATACAAGCGAACTGGAGATAACTGTATATTATTCGAACTTTCTCTCGTTGCAAATTAGGGAGTGTGTTAGAGGAGAAATGATGACCGCTTACATCAAGAGGTTACTCATACGCGTATCTTCCGCCAATAACTTCTTCTTTTGTCCTGAATTTTGTGTAAGTCATTATTATTAATTTTCGTTTGTACGTCAGCTAAATAATATTTATTACCGTATTGTTCATTCTATCTTTTATTTCCTAGACGTTATTCTGTTGTTTTAACAAATATAAAGAGGAGAAACATATGTAGCTTACTGGAATGAGTTGAATCGAAAAATCCTTTCTAGAAATCTGCACTAGAGTGTGACATGGTAAGTCTGTACTTTATTTATCTCATTTTCTTTTTATTTGCGGCAAATACGATTCATAATAATGAATTAAAATTTTATTCCTAGATTTACATTCCCGTGCATCACGAAAATCATTGGATTGTGTGTCTAGCATATTATGGAGAGAAAGTTTGTGCTATATGATCCAATGTACGAAAATGTCGGTCGTTTGTATAAAAGATGAATGTGCTGCAATGGTTAGTCCAATTTTATAATGATTACCATTTTCATTTGCTTATAATTTGTAATAATTTGTTTAACTTAATAATTTTTTTTGCAGCAAAATTATTTTGTTAAGTATACGCTGAAGAAGGTACCCAATCCCGGCAAAATTGCTTCAGAAAATGATTTGGATTGGATTGAGAATGAGGGACATCCGAAACAAGAAACCGGATTAGTCAATTGCGGTGTATTTTTAATGAAATACATGGATTGCTTGTCGCGGGAATTGCACCGAATGACGAGAAATGGAACACAAATACTGTAAATAATTTTAGATATAGAATTTGTTATAAGGTAGCTAATCAGAAGCTACCCAAATGATATAATAAATTATAGGTTTTGTTTTTATTGTCCATATAGGATGCGTGTTGATATCTTGTTGATGTGTGCTGAAATTTGCATATATAATGCGCGGTGATGTTTTTATCCAATCTAGGGTATTTGTTTGCTGTAAATGATGTATATTTAAGAGAAAGTCATATACATTTGGCTGTAAATGATCTACAAATGTAGTGTGTAATTGATGTACATATATGTATATGAAATCAGATATAAGATTTCTGACGTATATTTTTTTGGTTCTACTTAAAATTCAACCGCTACTTAAAATAGTGGTTATATTTTGATCAATCTCTAAGCATAGAGAGCAAACTATATAACCTTTATTTTGAGTAGCGGTTATATTCTTTAAGAAAACATAACTGCTACTTAAATTAGCAGTTATATTTTGTGCAAACTTAAATGAACAGAGAGTAAACTATTTTACCTCTACTTTAAATAGCGGTTATGTTCTTTAAGAAAAAAACGGATCGCTATTTGAAGTAGCGGTTAAAATTTGGAAAGATTATTTAAACTGCAGGTACATAGAGAAAACTAAGTAACCGCTAGGTTAAGAAGCGGTTATATTTCGAGCAGATTATTTAACCGTTATTCTAAATAGTGGTTATATTTTGAGTTAGTTAAATTTTGACTCTCTGACAATTTAACCGCTATTTAATTAGCTGTTATAATTTGAACCCAGTTTAGTACAATTTGATCCAGTATTAATTCCAGCAAATCTGAATCGTTACTTTTATCCGCTATTTAAAGTAGCGGTTAGATCGAATGGTTCAGATTTAATAACCACTTAAAGCAGCGGTTGGTTCATTAAGTTGTTGAAATTTGATCCAGTATTATTTTCAACAAATCTGAACCGTTAAATTTATCCACTATTTAAAGTAGCGGTTAGATCGAACGGTTCAGAGTTAATAGCTACGTAAAGTAGTGATTCCTATTTAAAATAAAGAGCATTAGTGTTTGCTAATTTTTTACCGTGACCCTTGCTGTGATTTTTACAGCTAATTTTTTACTGCGATACTTGCGGTGATTTTTATTATGATTCTTCCTGAAATTCTCTTGATTCGTAGATAGATCTCATAAGGTAAATTATTTACTTTAATTAATATTGGGTTTGGTAATTTTTGGTGGATTTTTTGTTATGGTTTTTATATCTAAATTGGGGTTTGCTAATTTTTTCATTAATTTTTGTTACGGTTATAGTAGTTTTTATTTTTTGTTTCGAATTCATGATCTTCTTTTTAGGCTTATGGTTTGCTAATTTTGAGGGCTTTTTGTTAGGGTTTTCAGATTTAAATTAAGGTTAACGAGCTATGTTAGGAGATTTTTTTCAGGACTATGGAATTTTACTAAGTATAGTCTTTCTTGAAGGTGGACGGACTTGTTATTGTGGAAGATTCTCATTGTTGGATCAAGAATTTGACTAACATCATCATTTTGTTAAGTATACCAACTTTTATGGAAAACTTATTTTTCTAATCTCTGCTATGTGTTTCTCTACAGTTTCAACCGAACACAGTAACCGACATTGAACGTCCTTTCCATTCTAATCTCTGCTATGTGTCTCCTGCAATGCTTCAGTACCATGGGACCAACTACTTATGAAGGACGCATCCAGCAATAAAGCGCTCATTCTGGCTTCCTGAAATGAGCCCAGTAACCGACACTGAATGTTCTTCACATTCAAAACAGGAAACGGTTCGTCTTATCGCATGTAAATAGTATTGAGAACCGATTCTCCTTCGTGAAGAATAATATAGATACTATGGTGTATCTGTGGAAGACCGCTCATTCTGGATTCTAATATTTAGACTCCAGGTATAGCTTTCTTTACGGTCTGAAGCTTGTATTTTTATAGCTAGTTTGTTAGCTGTTTTTTGTCGTTTCCTAAAGAAATCGCCGTATAAACCGTGCCATTTGCTTTAGCTGGCATTTCAAATGAAGTGACACCATCTTTGTTTGTGTTTGATTAACATTTCTCGTATGCTTTTTAAGACCAAAGCTCGTTTAATATCGGTTATCGGGTTCATTTCCATTGCCTCAACTTCTGTTGAGGCAATGGAAATGAACCCAATAAGCGAATTGAACGAGCTTTGACCTAAAAAATGTAAGTCCACGGTAGCGCCCCGACCGTTTAACAGACGTCAAATATGGAACAAAAACTTTTTACAAACTGGCGCTATCGTGTACCGTAACCCGGATCTGCCATTAAAGCTAAACTAACAAACTACAAAGTGAGTAGAAGAGTTATACTGAACGATCCGAGTCCTTCGGTCTTCAACCATCATCCCACGCTTTGTTGCGGCTGCTCCGATCTCCTGAATCTCCAGTCTCGTCGTTCAGGTGGCACCACATCGACGGATCTTTAAACGGGCTCCCGCCTCTGAACCGAGGCAACTCGGTCGTCAAGTTTGCTAAAAGAGACGACCAAGATGATGTAGAGAATGAGTAGAACAATTTGTCTCGTTACGTCCAAAGCTATGGACGAACGGTTAATGAGGTTGCCTTTTGAATCGGGGAAATGAGAAATGGGCATATGAAATTTCCATGAAACAAATTCCTAATCTTTTTTCCGAATCAACAACCATCATTTTGCAATGAGGGGGCCGGCCAAACTTATAGGAAGAGGGAGGTGAGGGTAGGACCAAAGTGGTGACAATAAGAATGAAGCATATCATGAAAGAATGAGTCACCATAATACATAGTATGAACACATTTAAGAACTAATGAATCATCACCCTTAGTCACCAAAACATTAAATGACCATTAATGCACTAATCCACCTCACCATCCTAGTCACCATTCTAGAACCTTCTAGAAACACGACTCACCTCATGACTCGCCCTCAAGAAGAAAAGATAAATCCGCATTTAACCGAATGTTAAATACGGCTGATAGAAAACTGAAAACTGGCAACTTCCAAAAGTGATCCTGAAACGAATTTCAGGATAACCCCGTAATGGTATAAACATACCCGCATTTGTATTACGACCGAATACAAATGCATCTGAGACAAAGATATTATATCTACACAGTATAATACTGGGTTCCGGCTTAAACCAAAGCCTACCAGTATTATCTGCCCGAAAAATGACACGTGCGAAAACGCACGTGCATTTTCCGAACCCTGCCATATAACCATACGGCCTCTACAACGTTTCGCCCGAACTTGGGAAAGTGTCTGTGGGGACTCTAATAACTCATCAACACACTGGCACTGGGTATAACCTCTAGCACGTCAGAAGTACAAGCTGTACGTAACGGTTGCCTATGTATTGATTGGAAGGGAAGCAGATGAGCGAACTCATCCATAAACCCTACTGAGCCTAACAGTGACAATATACATACAGTCCAGTCCGTTCGTCTATGAGTATCGCATATCTGCCTAGGGGCTGGTAACGTCAGACCCCCATTAGCGGTATAAGTCGTGTCAGAGAGTGACTCAGAACACCCTGAGATACTACTGGAGTACCTACCAGTAAATCTCCTGCCTCGGCCGAGGGCTTTGTGTAATGGCTCTCCTAGACACAGCGCGATCTCACCCCCAATACCGGGAGAGACGAATCCCCGACGATCCGCTTATTGCCTCCATGTGGCTCGGGACTGTACCCAACTAAAACCTGTTTGCACAACTCCTTTGAGCATGGTAGGGTAGTAATCTAAGCACAGTGGGAACTCACACGAGACAAATGACGATCTCAGGTCGACAAACTAACCTGTACACATGTCACCAGGGAACTGCTATCTGACGATATGTATAATACCAACAAGCATGTTCCCGGCGAGTCCTGTCCGGTGTACTCATAACCCAATGAGCAGCTGTATACATCTTAGGTGATCCTACTGACACTAATGGCTTGTGAGACTGACCACCGCCCCTTATCGGGGTCTCGACTGTACACACTAGTCTACTCTGGAGTATCGATGCCCTGTCTCGAAACTCCCACGACTAGGGACACTTTAAGGATGTGCTTACAGACCCCAGCTCCCACATATATGATCGCCATCATACTGCTGTAGTCAAGCAAGAATCCTATGGGCTCTATCATCATGCAATAGCCAACTAAAGCATGTATACGATGATAAAGACAAACCAGATACCATACTATCATCTCGAGCAAGACTGTTATATCGGTATAGGTCCTGTCTCAATCATTGCAATCATGTACCTACGATCTAATAATTAATTTTGAGGGCACTATCTCCAACAATCTCCCACTTGCACTTAAGGCTAATTATTGCGATGTCGCATACTCACAGCCCGCGTGATACCGAACATCCAACTCCTCTACTAATCAGTTTCACAAAGCTAGTTTGTAAAACTCTTGTGTTCGAGAAATAGCCTCAGTGAGTGGATCCGCCCTGATGTTTCTTTCTATGTCTCTCTAAATCTCAAGTTCGCGGAGAAAGCCATCTCCCGAATCAAGTAATACCTGTCTTAGAATATATCTGGATATCTGATGGGACCTAGTTCATAAATGAACTCCAAATCCAAACTTCTTAGACTGTATCGATAACTGAATCTAATCAGTATCCAGCACCGTGCCTCCCACAGTATCCTCTTAGACCACCTGTCCATAATATTGTCCCGCAGAGGGAAAACTATAACTCTGACAATCACTCTGTCATTCATGTCATCTTTGAACCCTGGAATGATAACCGTCTCCCGAAGGAGGCTGCCGTCATCAAATCCATAGAACAAACACTTATGTTCTAAAACTGCTCCCTTATGTTTCTTCAGGATTGGATTAATATAAACTTATCGCATCAAGTGCAAAAAACAACGTCTGGTGTGGTACTTGATATCTCATGATTGACTCAATTGCCTAAGTAAGTGATCTGCCAATCATGCACATCTCTCTCTCCTTTAGTCTCTAAGACACCTTTAGAGAGGGTGACTCCATCACTTGCAGGTACACCACCATGCCAGGAGTCATCTATTCTAAAATACTATTAAAATACTGTCAAAGTACCCACATTGGAAACTATCCAAATTTAGATCTAATACCATAGTTCTAGTAACCAGAATGTCTGATATTATACCCAAATCCTGTCTGGAGAAACAACTGTGTGACGACCACAGTACAACCGATCGTAGTATAGGAATTTTACTTCCTACTCTGTGTATGTCATCCAAATACCAGAACATCATACCTTACTACCTTCTCACCAGATCCATCTCCTATTCTGATGAAGTCAAACCTATGACTGTCACATCAAAATTAGATGATCTTATCTCCGCTATATCTGCTTAAGTCTATAAATAGACATAAGCTACTTGTCCACTATGCTTCCGCTGCTCCTACTGACTACGACAACCCTCTGGCAGAATAATATCTTCGTACACTTCTAAAGCTAGTTTAGAACGACGCTATACATATCCTCCTGCCGAGTCTCATAGTTTGGAACAACAGTAGTGTCAAGTCTGGGTAAACAAGAACCTCCCTGTCACCGTTCTTGAGGCTACCGGAGTATCTCTCGGGTGTCTGAGGTTACCCACCATGTCTGCGGAGTAGCTAATGGAATGTCAAACCTGATTGAATATATTGGTCCTATTAAATTTTCCGTAATCGTTTGCGGTTCTGGAATCACTTCCAGTTCTACCATACTCCCACTACTGTTTTCTGAAAAAATCCATTTTAATAAAACTGTGGCGAGTCAAGAACAATATCACTATTGATCTTCCAGATGGTAGAAATGTCAACCCTCGTCAAAACCAGGGTCAACCCACAAACTGCCATTACAGAAACGTGCATTGAGTTATCCAGTGTTTGGTTTTAAGCATAAGCTGGACAACTCCCCGTACCTTAACATCGTTAAGATGTGATCCATTCTATATCCTTTATAGAAACTTTGACACTTATTTAATTTGAACCAGATTCAAATAATGCAGCTGTCTCCAGTGCATATCAACTTAATGGAGAGAGGCTAATCAGCATTACTCAACTTAGGAATGCATCCAATTATGATTAACCTAAAAGAGAAACAAGTTTCTCAAAACCATTACTATCATCTGAATACTATCACAAGAATCTACATCTTCGATCTCTTTGAAGAATCCCGAGACTTGTGATACTTGGTTCTCTACTTTATTCTTATACCCACAACTTCTCAAAACTTAGACTTTGTATTTCTACGAAACACTTGTCTAAAAACTAGAGAAGTCACAAGTAAATAGAACATAGTACGAGGACCAACCCCTTTGTCCTGATGGACACTGGACAACATACAATACTCTGTATAAGTCCGCTGAGTTGAATAACTCAAAACTTGTGCATTGTTGGTTGAAGACTGTACCCAGGCGATTTCCTCAAAATATCACCAATTATAACGAATTCCGATATAACGAGGATGATCACCAAATTCCCAATAACTTACTCCCACTCATCATCTGTAAAACCATACAGGTATGAGAATGAAACCTGGTAAATACATACCCTGGAGTAAGTATCTAATCGGGAAATCAGTTTTCTTTTAATAATGCACAGTGAAACTGAAACATTAAAATGTCTCGTAGGGGTATCCTGGTATTCATAGTAATGCCTCTTCCATAATCCAAGTCATGACTATAACCGTATATTTCTTTGCCATCTCTCCAAATCCCTTTATTTGTCTTTAGTCATTACCTTCTGTACACCTTCGTTAGGCTAAATGGTTTTCTTCCTTCCCTACCGTTCGGCACCAGCCTATGGTTTGGAAGAAGACTATCCAGTAAGCATAATAGGTGTACTCTCCTAATTCTAGGAGTACTCGCAACTTGAGAGAAGGTGATGATAGAAGACTACTGAATAAAACCTTATTCTATTTCTCCCGAACTGGGGAAAAAGCAAAGGTGAAATAGGAGTGGCGATGAAGTACGCAGTTTGGTTGTGAATGATAACAGTCGCAATTTACTTTGCTCTCTTTCTAATCCCTTTATTTTGTCTTTAGTTATTACCTTCTGTACACCCTACTTAGGCTAATTGGTTTTCTTCATTCCCTACCTTTCGGCACCTGCCTATGGTTTGAAATAAGACTATCCAATAAGCGTAATAGGTGTACTCTCCTAAACCAAGAAGCCCTCGCAACCTGAGAGAAGGTGATAATGAAGGACAACTGAATAAACCAATTCTATTTCTCCTGAACCTGGATCCATCCTCGAAGAAGTCCCTTCGAGTTCGTATATAACCATACGATGGATCTATCCAATAGAGGTGGATATCCGTAGTAATACGGGGTGTTCTGAGAAATGCAAAGGGTAAAAGAAGGAGCAGCAATGACTTATGCAATTTTAGACAATCCAAAAGCCAGTATTTTAAGAAGGTTCGGTCAACTTGGTCACTGAGTCATAGTCTAGGGTCGGTCAAAGGTCGCTGCCAAAGAGAGAGAAAGAAGAAACACTCTGCATGCACTCTAACCTAGATCAGAATGGTTATCACTTTATCTAATCAGGAAACCTCCCACTGTAATCTCAAATTCTCCTTCAAACCTGAAAGAAGAATTAGTCGGTATTACCCGAAGAGTAAACCAACTCATCAGTGAGAATCGGGATCCAACTATTATCGCATGATAACTTGATGGAACCCACTCAAGTTATCACACTCCAGAAGGTATGCGCATGCTTGGCAAGTTTCTTGTTTGTTTGAAACTCCCGATGTAATTTTTGCCCCATGCTCTTATGACCTTGGCGTTAGGTCAAAATATCATAAGTCACATGCCAAGTTCTACCCGTCACTATCTAGGTCAATTTGAACCAACCCGCACATGCCCTTGGCGTTAGGTCAAAATGGCAGAACGACTGTCCCAAACCAACTCATCTATCTATGCAACAAATGAATACCCAGCAGCTACCAAACACTATGCCTTGGCGTTAGGTCAAAATACATAGTTTGAATACTACTGACCATCCATAAGAAATGACGGAGGGCTACGGCTGGTTTTTGGCGAAAAACCTTTAACGTAATGAACTTGATCTCGTTGAAGGAACCTGATAGCTTTTTATAAAATATAGTGACGAAAACGTTTGGTAAAGAGGTCACTCCCGGTGAAAGGATCTCGGCTCTTTCCTCGTGGAATGAGGTGCAGGATATTCCAACTGAATACCGCGATGCAAAGCAACTTGTAATCGACTATAGTGAAGTTATTACCCTGACGTAAACTTATGCCCAAGGGGTCACTCCCGGTGAAGGGATCTCGGCCCTTGCCTCGTCGAATAAGGTGCGGGATATTCTAACTGAATATCACTATGCAAAACAAAAGTAAATATCTTTGTAATAACACTTTTTAAAATTTGTTCCAACAACATCAAATATAGGTTTGTTTTATTCTTGCATTGATAAGAATCAATGCAGTCCCATCAATCAATCACACCAGAAAAGAACGAAAATAAAATGTACGTATATGCCATCCGCATTCGCCACTGGGTCCCGTCATCACCCGTTAGATTACTTAACTAACGACAGAGCGGGGGCTGGACTAGCGTGGGTGCAAAACATATATAATATCTAATAGTATATATACCAATATACAATAATCGCTCCAGGCGTGATAATATGCAGCATTACAGAAAAGTAATAAGTATCACAGAACAATACAGATAATCTGGGATACCCGGGTTTCACAGAGCCGCTGCTGAAACTCGACGTTACCCTGGTCGTGTGGATAGCCTGTGCAATGAATCCTAGACCCCTACGGGTGCGGCAAGTTACCCGCCAAAACCTGAAGCGAGGTAGTCCCCACAACATAGTGAATGGAACACCCGGTACTTCACGGAATCCGGTAAATTGAGCACCCCTCCTTGGGTCAACCTGTACCTCCTATGAGTGCGGTGAGTAGTCTGCCAATTCTAGAGTGAGGTCCCTCTGCCTCTCAAAACCATGAGATACGGACCCGTTGCCCTCCAGAACCCGGCTATCCGTGCACTCCGTCGCAGGATAAACCTAGTACAGAAATAAAAATATGTACAACGGGTACATAGACCTCAACCCGGTCGTGCCCCAAAAGAATATTATACAACAGGCAGTAACGGCAGTCCACATGTTGGACGCTCGCTTCGCAATATGAAATGTACAAATAAATACAAACTGCACTACCATTGCACACTGCTATCCACCACGGCATATCCGCAACAATACAGCACAACACAGAACATCAACACGAATGTCACGTTCGCAAACCCGTCTAAAAGAACTATAGCAATCAGACGCGGTTTACCGCTCGAATGACATTCCCGGTCGGAGACATAAAGTAAGTACTGTAAACTAACACGTTTAAATTTCAATTGACAAAATTTCCCAAAGTGGGCCCCACGTATATCTGCTGTACAGTAACAAAATCTGGGCCCAAACGATATATACCAAAAACCACAATTTCCACAGAAGAAGCTCTCTGGAAAAATTGGTGCACTGTTCCCACATAACAGCCGCGGTTCCGCGGTCAAACCCTAGCTTTGACCGCGGATCCGCGGCGTTACTGTTGGATCACGTGCCCAATTTTCTGCCGTATGCTTCAAAAACCCTGCTTAATTTTCTGGCATGATCAAAATAATTTTTAGACACTGTTTAAAATCGACAGAAACTTTAGCCCTTGAAAATTGTGATTTCGGAAATTCCGTTCGATCGATCTTTTAAACGCGTTAGCACAAGTTAGTAAAGCTTAATGGTGAGGCTCTGATACCACTGTAAGTCCACGGTAGCGCCCCGGCCGTCTAACAGACGCCAAATGCGGAACAAAAACTTTTTACAAACTGGCGCTATCGTGTACCGTAACCCGGATCTACTATTAAAGCTAAACTAACAAACTACAAAGTGAGTAGAAGAGTTATACCGAATGATCCGAGTCCTTCGGTCTTCAACCATCATCCCACGCTTTGTTGCGGCTGCTCCGATCTCTTGAATCTCCAGTCTCGTCGTCCAGGTGGCACCACGTCGACGGATCTTTAAACGGGCTCCCGCCTCTGAACCGAGGCAACTCGGTCGTCAAGTTTGCTAAAAGAGACGACCAAGATGATGTAGAGAATGAGTAGAACATTTTGTCTCGTTACGTCCAAAGTTATGGACGAACGGTTAATGAAGTTGCCTTTTGAATCGGGGAAATGAGAAATGGGCATATGAAATTTCCATGAAACAAATTCCTAATCTTTTTTCCAAATCAACAACCATCTTTTTGCAATGAGGGGGCCAGCCAAACTTATAGGAAGAGGGAGGTGAGGGTAGGAGCAAAGTGGTGACAATAAGAATGAAGCTTATCATGAAAGAATGAGTCACCATAACACATAGTATGAACACATTTAAGAACTAATGAATCATCACCCTTAGTCACCAAAACATTAAATGACCATTAATGCACTAATCCATCTCACCATCCTAATCACCTTCTAGAAAAACGACTCACCTCATGACTCACCCTCAAGAAGAAAAGATAAATCCGCATTTAACCAAATGTTAAATACGGCTGATAGAAAACTGGAAACTGGCAAATTCCAAAAGTGATCCTGAAACGAATTTCAGGATAACCCCGTAATGGTATAAACATACCCGCATTTGTATTACGACCGAATACAAATGCATCTGAGACAAAGATATTATATCTACACAGTATAATACTGGGTTCCGGCTTAAACCAAAGCCTACCAGTATTATCTGCCCGAAAAATGATACGTGCGAAAACGCACGTGCATTTTCTGAACCCTGCCATATAACCATACGGCCTCTACAACGTTTCGCCCGAACTTGGGAAAGTGTCTGTGGGGGACTCTAATGAATCATCAACACACTGGCACTGGGTATAACCTCTAGCACGTCAGAGGTACAAGCTGTACGTAACGGTTGCCTATGTATTGATTGGAAGGGAAGCTAACGAGCGAACTCATCTATAAACCATACTGAGCCTAACAGTGACAATATACATACAGTCCAGTCCGTTCGTCTATGAGTATCGCATATCTGCGTAGGGGGCTGGTAACGTCAGACCCCTATTAGCGGTATAAGTCGTGTCAGAGAGTGGCTCAGAACACCCTGAGATACTACTGGAGTACCTACCAGTAAATCTCCTGTCTCGGCCGAGGGCTTTGTGTAATGGCTCTCCTAGACACAGCGCGATCTCACCCCCAATACCGGGAGAGACGAATCCCCGACGATCCGCTCACTGCCTCCATGTGGCTCGGGACTGTACCCAACTAAAACCTGTTTGCACAACTCCTTTGAGCGTGGTAAGGTAGTAATCTAAGCACAGTGGGAACTCACACGAGACAAATGACGATCTCAGGTCGACAAACTAACCTGTACACATGTCACCAGGGAACTGCTATCTGACGATATGTATAATACCAACTAGCATGTTCCCGGCGAGTCCTGTCCGGTGTATTCATAACCCAATGAGCACCTGTATACATCTTAGGTGATCCTACTGACACCAATGGCTTGTGAGACCGGCCACCGCCCCTTATCGGGGTCTCGACTCTACACACTAATCTACTCTGGAGTATCGATGCCCTGTCTCGAAACTCCCACGACTAGGGACACTTTAAGGATGTGCTTACAGACCCCAGCTCCCACGTATATGATCGCCAACATACTGCTGGTAGTCAAGCAAGAATCCTATGGGCTCTATCATCATGCAATAGCGAACTAAAGCATATATACGATGATAAAGATAAACCAGATAGCATACTATCATCTCGAGCAAGACTGTTATATCGGTATAGGTCCTGTCTCAATCATTGCAATCACGTACCTGCTATCCAATAATTAACTTTGAGGGCACTATCTCCAACAAAAAATGCATAGTAGAAAAGTTAATTAAACACAAACCAAGATGGCGAAGATTTCTATAGGAACCGAAAAAGACGGCTAACAAACTATCTATTAAAAACAAGCTCCGGACCTTAAAGAAAGCTATACTTGGACCCACCAAAAGTATCGGTAATCTTTACAAATGGAAATGAATCCAGTAACCGATATTGAAGTGGTCCAGCAAAGGATTTGTTGAGAAGGATAGCAAGATTTCGTGCAAGCGAATCCAGTAGGAGATTTGAACAAGTTATGCTCTGAAATAGTTCTTATTAATGGGATGAAGCGGTCAGATACCATAGATGAATGCGACTGATAATATCCCTTCCAGCATTCCAACTCATCACCGATCTCTTTGAATCCAAATTTTCTCGAAAAGAATGATCTTAAGAAATGTGATGTATTTGTGGAAGAGCACTCACGCATGTCTCTTGCATCCAGTTTGTTAGCGCTCATTTTGACTTCGTAATAGGCATATTATGTGTATGGCCGCTCAAGAAGTACCTAAATGATATAATAAATTTTAGATTGTTGATGTGTATATTAAGTGTGGCTATGTGTTGAACAGCTAAATATTAGATTTTACAAAATTATCCCAAAAAATGTAAATTTGTATGATATTTGTTTTTATTCCCTATCTATAAATGGCGTGTGTTGAAATTTGTTGATGTGTGTCGATATTTTGTATATATGATGTGTTGATATTTGTATTGTATATGAAATATCATATTTGTTTACTGTAGATGATGTAAATTTGTGAGAAAATGAAGTTTATTTTAGGTCAAGTATTTAACCGCTAATTAAAGAAGCGATTATATTCTCTAGATAATTTTTGATCACTCTAGGTAAAAATTAACCGCTACTTAAAACAGCGGTTATATTAACCTGATAATTTTGAGATCAGTCCAGGCAAAACTTAACCGCTACTTAAGCCAGAAGTTATATTCTTCAGATAATTTTGAGATCACTCCAGGTAAAATTTCACTCCATGATAAATTTAACCACTACTTATTGTTAGTTATATGTATGCCCTAGAGGCCATTGCTATACATAGGATGTATATAGTAGTGGATGTTGGGACATATATAGGGAGGACTTTCTTGCTCGACATGATAGTATACTATCTGGTTGATCTTTACCTTAACGTGTACACTGATTGTCTCTCTGTTACATGTTGGTAAAACCCTTAGGATGTGTACTTGACTACCTGGACTATGATGCAGATCATACTAGTGGGGACATGGTAGTCCATAAGTATATCCTTCAAAGTCCCTAGTCGTGGGTATATCGAGACGGGGCATCGATATACCAGAGTAGACTAGCGTATACCTTCTCGACCCATACAGATGGGTGATGGATGATCCCATATCCATTGGTGTTTGACATCAGAGATGATATACGGGTGCTCAGTGGAGACTGGGTACACTGGACGGACTCGCCGAGAACTCCCAGATGGTATTATACCTTACGTCAGATGGCAGTTCTCTGGTGACACTGGTACAGAGTAGTCTGTTGACCCGAGATCGTCATAGAGTCTTGTGTGGTTCCCACTGTGCTTTGATTTCCATCTTACCACGTCCAAGAGGGCGTGCAAAACGGTGGTTTTTGGGTACAGTCCCGAGTCACATGGAGGCAATGAGCGATAGGAAGGGATTCGTCTCTCCCGGTATAGGGGGTTGATGTTGCGCTGTGTTCGATTGGCTATAACAGGAAATCCCTGGCCAGGGTTGCTGAGATTTACTGGTAAGTGTTACCTGTAGTTTCTCGAACTGTTATAGGCCTCATATCGACACAACTTATCGAGCTATTGGGGTCTGACGTTTACCACCCATAGGCAAGATATGCGACATATCAGACGATCAGACCGGACTGTACGGTAAGTGTTACTGGTTGGATTCACAGGAGTGTGAGTGGGCTTGCTCGTCGATCTTCTGATCGCTCAATACCCGAGTGGCCGTTACGTTTAGCAGACCGCTTGCGGCTTGTGGGTGTTTGATATGATCATCACCTGCTGCTGGCGTATTGACGAGTCTTTAGAGTCCTACACAGAGGTTTCCTGGCTCAAGCGAAAAGAAATAGGAGCGCATATGAGATATGTGCGGGACCGAGAATAATGCGTGTATGTGATACCGCATTCTATTCTCGCGATGAATGTATCGAATGGTTGTATGCGATATAACCTAGTTATCGAATCAAGGATTGACTCGATAAATCGATACATTGGATATTAGTCGGTCATATGCGATATGACCGGATCGTTAAATCAAGTGTTGATTTGATGATTTAATGCATACTTATATATTAGATATATTACTTTGCATTAACTAGTATTGGTTCACTTTAAATGGATTTTCTCACTTGAAGTTCACAAGTTGTATATGTGATATACTTTTGTGCACTTGTTTGTATCATGTTTGATGATACATGCTCACTTGGGTTTATGTAAAGAATTAAACCATGGTTATATGAATGGTTAGGGTTTCATTTTATTTATTCTTTCATTTATCTTTTTATTTGGATTAAAAGAAATGGGAAAAGAAATCATAATGGTAGCTTTCTTACTTGAAGCTTCTTGAAGTTTCATGCAAATTTGACCAAAGCAACCATTCTTGTCTTCTTCTCCTAACCCTAACCATTCCACCTAACCTTAGTTAATTCTCTACATCTAACCATGGTTGTAGTTATGATAAGAATAATCTTTTTCTATTTTCTCATTATTCTTATGATAATGATCTTCTTCTTCTTCTTCTTCTTCACAAGAAGAAAAGCTTGCTTGATCAATGGTGATTTGAGCAAAAGTGTGAGAAATCCAATTCTAAAGTGAACCCACCTCCTATTTCTTCATCCTATACCTCTTGCCAAGTAGTATAGGGTGTTTTCTTCACAAGTTTCATAACTTGGTGAAGTGGGAGCTTGATCTTGTGATGCCTCGACGTAGATCAACTTCGGCATCGAAGTCGACGACCTAGCCCGCCCATTTCTCCGATGAAGCCAACGCTAAAGCCCGGGATTTGTTTTGGACAGCAAGGGGACTTCATCACGGAGCTATGGAGGTGGAGAACCGGATCTACAAAGGTTATATTTCCGTTCACTTAGTAAAGTTGTTTACTAGTTATCGTTTTCGCCTAAAATTCTAGTTAACGATCCGTATTAGGGTTTCTCGGCACTTGTAAAATTTGAAATTGGCATGGTTGATACCTTGTGAGACCACATTAGTGTGTCTAGGAACCCTACAGTGGTATCAGAGCCTAGCTAGAGCCTTAGGCGAAGTGTAGATGACGTTTGAAATCCGAACGAACATCGAAACCCTAATACAATATGCTCTCTGGACTTTTTTCTATTTCTGGGTTTTTTCCAGATTAAAAATGCTTAAAAAATTCAACAGGGAATTATAAGAATTACGGTGCAAAATTTGACCAAAGATTCCTCTAACATGCGGCGGAACTGCGGCAGAAGCCTAGCTTCTGCGGCGGTTCCGCGGCCCTCTGGTGACGTCACCCCTCTACATTTGCACAGTAATTCCTATTTAACAATGCTGAGTTTTCTGGGAATTTTTAATATTTATTCAAGAGTTGAATATTCTGGGTTGTTTTGGGGATTCAATTATTTGATCGGATTATCAAACTTTGTCTAAGTGTTTTCCGGATAATTTTTTGAATATGTTAAAAAGTTCGACCGGATATAAATACCCAATCTTTTCCTTGCCGAAAAATTTCCAAGTGTTGGATTTTTCCGTGGTTTAAAGACATTCTAAGTAGTGCAAGTAACGCGATGGACCCTCTAGAAGACAACAAACCTTAACTCGATTATGTGACCGTCTTGAACTGCCTTTTGAATCTTAGGGTTTGGGGCAGTACGGCGTGCCACATGTGAGGCGTTGGCTTGACCCTTCTACGGCTGGACCGTTGGTACTGAGGCACGAAGTGAATGTTTTAAAACTAATTTCATGTGTTGATCTGTTTCGGGAAAACTTGGGTGTTCGATTGTTCGATCGAAAAGTTTAGCATTTTCTATTTATCCGGAATGTGATACAATAATTGGAATTCACAAGTAGTTATGAGATAACTGTATGAATGTTATAAACATAGCAGTTTAGTCTCACTTGATCGGTTGCCACGGAATTTTGATATAATCAAAAGTCCGTCGCAATCACGTAGCGTACGCGGATACTCGCCGGGTAAACTTAATAGACAGCATCACCCCATAGCCCCGACCAAGTGACTGTAGGAGAACCCCGTCGCCGAAAGCATCCGTTAGGGTGCTCGCGGCAGCGGTGTTCCGCCTTAGTGCACTTCGTCGACGGTATCGGGGGTGCGGCCGCCTACTAAAGTTTGCGACGAGCATTCGATCAGGATGTCGGGAATCTTGTTGAATTGCCCGACTTAATATTGAAAAGTGTTTTCGATAATGAGACTAAAATGCGGGGTTTATAATTGTTAGGCATGCGATGTCTAAGGAATTCATTTGATTAGGCATGCGATGTCTATGCAGGTTGCGGATTCCAACTGTTGTAGTTTTACACTTTCATTTCTGTGACCGTAAGTGTAATATGTGATATCGCCGGTTTCGTTGCTATATGTCAACGACAATTGGGATGCGCATATTTACTTATGTTGATGACATGTGATGTTATGTGTTGCTGCATATGTTATATTGGATCGTCATGTTTGAATAGCCGGGGTTTTTTTATGTGAGATGAGTGTTTTTCATTTTCATTCATGTAAAAACTTGTATGTAATATTCTTTTATTTGGGGCACTTCCAGGTTGCGGAAGATGTCACTCTTTGTATATTATTTGCTTTTCCGCACCAGGATAGACCCAAGGAGGAGGGCACAAGTAACCGGGTTCTGGAGTCCAGTGGGAGACCAACTCGAGGAGTCGAGTCCGGGTCTCCTAACTGTAGAATTGGTAGGGTTGCTTGCCGCTCTCGTAGGGGTCTTGGGGTGTGGGTTTGGCTATTCATCACGACCGTGGAATCCGTGTTTTATACTGGCTCGTATTGAAAACACGGACGTCCTAGTATATCCAATATTTCATATGTTTCTTCTGCTGCGATATCTGTGATGTGATCATGTGATGTTCTGTGATAGATACTGCATATAGTATATATGATATATTATATAGATGTTACTTATGTTTTACACCCGCGCTTGCCCTGCCCTGCTCTGCCGTTAGTTACCTAACCTAACGGTGCATGAGAGGACACCGAGGCGAATGCGGATGGCATAAGTGTACGTCGTATTTATCTGTGATGTTTAGGTATTTAAATGATGGGACTTCATTAATGTGATTAATGAAATAAAAGAAACCTAAAGATGTTGTAGAATCGAATTTCAAAATAAAACAAGTAGCTACAGTTCTTGCTTTGCATAGCGGTATATATGATATATCCTGCACCTTATTCGATGAGGAAAGGACCGAGATCCCTTCACCGGGAGTGACTCCTTTAGCAGTAACTGGCAGATGCTACAACCCTCGGTTTGTCTTTTGATTGCTTTTAAGAGTTTTTGCTTTGCACAGTGATATATATGATATATCCCGCACCTCATTCGACGAGGAAAGGACCGACGATCCCTTCACCGGGAGTGACTCCTTTAGCAAAACTAGAAAAGCTTCAAAAACACTCCATTTTAAAAAATCATTTGATTCTACAACGATATCAAGTTCATTACGCAATAGGTTTTCAGAAAAACCTGTCGTAGCCCTCCGTCATTTCAGATAAGTACTAGTTAGTATTCGTGCTGCGGTAGTTTGGCCTCCGTCAAGGCGTAGTGTACGGTAGCTAACTAGTGCTTATCTACTAGCATATGATGCGATTGGATTAGGGTATTCGTACGGCGTTGTTTGGCCTCCGTCAAGGGTCGTGCGGGTGGGTTTAATTCAATCAGGAAATGACGGGTTGAACTTGACTAGCGGACTATGGGTAGTTTGGCCTTCGTCAAGGTCATTGGACGCTGTTCCCCTCCGAAAGACGGCCGCACAGGACCGCGATGGCCTGTCGCTGAGATTCGGGGCAGATGCTATTTGGTGCTATCCGTCCACCTCTCCGAAGGTGCCAAGTTGATTTATGGCATCATGTATCGGAGGTTTAGACGGATGCGGCCGATGTAGCAGACTTCATCAGATTCCCCCTCGCTTGAGGGGTTTTTGATTGTGGGGACGCACTTCCCTGCAGGCACAAGCCCCTGCAGTTAATTACGCTACCGCATTGCGGTAACAACTTTCTCCTTCTCCAGAGTTTCACTCCGTGTCGTGGGTGTTTGTTTTGTTTGTGGTTGCCCGTGGATTGTATACGGAGACTGAGTAATGCCGTCGCCCGTAGGACGTGGATTAGTCCAAATCCGTATTTATTTAGATTTGGGTTTGGTATTTTTTAGTTTAAGGATGCGTTAGTCACGTTGCGGCTAAGATTAACTTAAACATTCGCCAAGGATACGTTAGTCCTATTTTGGACTAAGATCGACTTGAACGGGATCGTTTAGATCCGAAAGAAGAGCAATTGGCTCTATTGTTCCAGTTTAGAGACGTGGTGGTCCATGTTCCAGTTTAGGGACGTGGTGGTCCGTTATTAGTTTAGGGACATTTCGGTCCGATATTAGTTTAGGGACGTTTCGGTCCACGAGTTTAAGGACCCCACAGTCCATATGGGTGTGTGGTCGTTGGGACCCGTCACCTCTTTGACGTCGTTGAGGAATTACAACGATGGATATCAAAGGAGTTCGGAGATGTACCCTCGAACCGGATGTGGATTGGTTTAGGAGAGCCATTCTGCTCAGTTAATTTAATTTAAGGACTTATGGCCACGATTGGGCTACGTCCAGTTAAAAAAATGTCCAATATTTTATTTGCATTTGTTTTTTTTGTCTGGGCTTTCCCTTTTTTAGAATAATACATAATATTACTTTAGGCCATTTATGCCCGTTTTGACTGGACTTTGCCCTTTTTTATTATAATGCAGAGCATTTGTTTTGGTCCATTGGACCTCTCAATTGGGCTCTGCCCTGCATAACATTTTTGTTATTTTGTTTGGGCTCTGCCCATTTATAAATGATGCAGAGCATCAATTTAATTAGGCCTGCTTGGTCTTTTTGATTTGGGCCTGGCCCTTTGGGAAATGCATTGCATTTGTCAGGCGCTTTGCGCCAATTACTGAGCACAAGCGCTTGTAGATAGGACACGTGTCATGCTCTGGTGAGCGCAAGCGCAACAGCGCAGTGCGCTGCGCTAGTGCGCTGCACTGTTGCGCTGCTGACACGTGGCGCGCTCTCAGCGAGTTGCGCCAATTCCAGAGAGCAAAGCTCTATCTTAAGAGCGCGTAGCGCAAGTTGTTCTACAGCTAACACGTGGCGCTCTCTCAAGAGCGCAACAGCGCAGTTTGGAAGTGCAAAGCACTATTTTTTATCTTTGATCAAATTAAAATCAAAGAAAAATAAATTTTTCTTTCATTTCAAGAACCAGAGGTTCATAAAAGTGTAAAGCACTATTTTTTATTTATTTTTTTCTGTTTTAAAGAACCAGTGGTTCATAAGAAGTGCAAAGCACTATTTATTATATGAAGATCATTGATCTTGTTTTTAGATCAATGATCTATTAGAGAAAATTTCTTCTCCCTTATAAAGGTTTTTTACCTCTTCTTGAAATTTTTCTCAGAGTTCTCTCTGTTTGAAGCTCTTGATTTTTCAAGAAAATGTTGATGCCTTTGAATTGAGGCCTAGGGTCCTTTTTATAGTGCCCATAAGTTTGTTGAATTTTTTAAAGAGATCTTTCTCAGAGTGATTTGGGGAATTTCCCCACCGTTGGATCTTTGATCCAAGGGCTTTTGTTTTACAGAAGAAAATCTTCTTGTTTTAACAAGAAAAGAAAGGTTTCTTTAAAAATCTTTAATTCTGTTAGGCGCAGATGCCCCAGCGCGTGACACGTGTCACGCAGCGCAAAGCGCAGCGCAACTGCGCTAGCGCATCTGCGCTGATACGTGTCGCGCAGCGCAACTGCGCAGACACGTATCGCTGCGCTAGCGCATCCGTGCTGACACGTGTCGCGCAGCGCAAAGCGCAGCGCAACTGCGCTAGCGCATCCGCGCTGACACGTGTCGCGCAGCGCAATGCTTGCGCAACTGAAGCGTTGCTTCCTTTAAACAGAGCTTTGCTCTGATTGGGCGCGCCTTCTTGGGCGCTGCGCTGACGTATTAGCGCCTGACACGTGGCGCGTTGCGCCCGAGACTTGAAGCGTTCTTCAAAATTTTGAATTTTGAATTTGAACAGAGCTTTGCTCTGATTGGGCGAAACAAATACCCCCACCGTTGCGCTCACGTGGCGCACACGTGAGTGCAGCGGTGGCAAGCCCTTGACCGTTGGATCAAGAGGCGAGCTGAAGAGGCGCAGGCGCCTTATAAATAGGACCTTTGGTCCTTAGAAAATCTTACCGTTTCTAAGATTTTTGATTTCAACAGAGCTTTGCTCTTTCTTAAGAACTTCAGAGCTTTGCTCTCTCCCAAAGTTAGAAACTCTAGGTAAAAATTAACTTAAAAAAAATTAATTTAAATTAATCTTGACCAAAGAGCTTTGCTCTCACGGATCTTTTGATCTAAAGAAATCCCCATTGGGGTTTCATAAACAGAGCTTTGCTCTCAAAACTTATAGATCTACAGAGATCTTATTCATGGGTTTTAACCCATGAACAGAGCTTTGCTCATAGATCTAAAAAAAACAGCTCTTTTATATTTGAGAAATGAAGAGCCTTTTTTATAAATTTTTCATGAATCTTTCAAGATTCCAAAATTTTTCTGATGGACTTTTTCCATCATTACCACAGAGCCATGCTCTTTTAAGGAATCTTATTTCCCTGGGACCAGAGTTTGACAAGTGTCACTCTGTGACAGAGCTTTGCTCTGAAAGAGGAGATTTTCTCCTTGTCTCTAGGGATTCTTTATTAATGGGAATGTTTTCCCGGGGACCAACTGACAATCTCATCCAATGATGAGTTTGTCTTATTAACTGACGTATTGTCATCCAGATCTTGTGGGTCCCCTTTTAGTCTCCTGCTCACTGCACTGCTGTGTGGTGTAATTAATTAATTTTAATTTTAATTTAATTTTAATCTATTTTCTTCTTTAAATGCCAAACATTGGAATTACAACACCAACGGCTAAATTGTTCTTTTTCAGCGATCATGTCTCTAGATACTTCATTCCCGTTCGTCCGCTCAAAGGAAGGATTTCCCGAGGCGCCCTTGGACCGTGAAGTCCTGGCCATGATTAAGGAGTTCGACCCGGAATACAAGAGTCTCCATCTTTAGGGGTCATGGTACAATCAGATCATCATGGGCCGTCGGAGTTTCACATGCGCGGTGCCGTCAGAACCTATAACGGCGATTCATTACGCTAGCCCACCCCCGGTGCAGTACGCCGTGGAGATGGTGGATTGGACCGCAAACAGCTTTCTTCACCCTGCTATGGATGCGGTTCCGGTCCAACGTCCTATGGTCTTGGATATCCTAGGACGTCGTATTTGTCAGGGCGAGGCGAGACCTTGTGGGCAATCATATAATATTGGTCTGATCCCCCGTCATCCGATTGGCTACCTGCCATGGGCCCGGTACATCCTGTCGATGAAGAAGTCGCAGTTGATAAGATTAGGATTGTACACCGCGGTTTACGTCTCTCTCTTCCAGTATCCCTCGCTCCCCACCTGGTGGTTCAAGGCTTTCTTAGAGCAATGGAATATTCCCACCCATACTTTCCTTACCATGGATCGGGAAGTGTTCATTTCTTTGGAGGAATTCGCGGAGGTATCCGGTCTACCGGTCATGGGGGAACACTATGAAGAGCTGCTCCCGACAGATGAGTACGTCTTCGGCGCTAAGCCTATGGTAAGGGGGATCACGCCGGAAAATGCTGTTCAACACCAATTCCCGAGCCTGATCAACGTGTTGAACATTTATGAGTCCCTCTTCATCGAACACGGGAGCCGAGGAGTTAATTTTGAGGACTTCATCGCTCGCTTCCTCCGTCCGAGCGTCATTTCGCCAGGAGCCGCCAAATCTGCTATCCTGGATGATCCTTTTGGTCTAGGTTTGGATAACCTGCCGACGAAGGATATAGACCAAAAGGCTTTCTTCCTCCCAGACTTCGCTACCATATCTTTCGCGGAAATTGCAGCCCCTGGGATGGACGAGGTGCCTTTTTCTTAGGATTTCTCGGGCTGTGGCTGAGTTGGTTCGCGATCCCAATGCACTCTCATCGCATGCGGCCCTCTGTCTTTTATCCAGCCCACCGCATGGTCATCGGGGTAAAAGTGGCCGTAGGGATTGCCGGCTTAGCGCACTTGTATCATGGTCTCAGCCGAGCCGCGGATGCCAACGAGCCCGGGGCATTGCACGTGGTCTTCCCGATGCACCACTTTACGTCATGGCTCGAGCTACATACGGCGGGTGTATTTGGAATGCATAAAAGGCCTTCGTTCTTTGACAGGTGTGGTTTCCCTCGTATCATTCAATTGATTGGCGCATCAATCGTGACCCCTTCACCACGGAATGCTAGAGGCTTATTGCTCCGCCCTCACACCGTTGGAGTCGGGATGTCCTTCATTGATAAGGTATTAACCATTGGAAAAGCGTCCACCACTGCGGCGCAACCATTACAGGACTCCTTTAAGGATGGAGCTTCAGTATTGACGGCCCGGGAGACCCTCCACTTGTATTCTATCAGACCGGGCTTCCTAGTCTTTAGGCAGGGCGGTGCAGCGATCTTTATGAGATATAACCCGTATCGTTTTGCGCAACAACTGGGTTATGATCAAGGGTACCCCTGGAAGCTTTCTTTCTGGAGCCTGCTGCTAATGAAGAAGGGATGGAGAACGCGTTACATCACTTCATGCGCTTGAACACAGGTTCTCGTTTCTTTATTAGCGCGCCAGCCTGCACTCCACGCCTCCTTAACGTATATAAAGAGTGGTACAATCATGCGACGGGGGCCGTTATAAAGGAGGAGAGGCGAGTGCTGATCGACCGTAAAGAAGCACCTCCCGGCACCAACCGTAATGCTCCCTTAGCGCCAAGGACCCTGGTGGCTCCTCCTCTAAAAGATGCCGGGGGCAGACCATCACGTGCGTAAAGTCCTCCACGTGAGCTGCCGCTCCCTGATATCGCAGATGCACCTCACGCACCCTGTGCTCCAGTGGAGACAGTGGTTGTACCATCGCCGGAGTCTGGCGTGGGTGCGGACATCGGGACCCGTCGTCCCAAAGTGGCTGCTAAGCGGAAGTCGATCCCCCGTGAGCCTAAGGTCGGAGGGCAAAAGAAAAAGAAGTCGCTCTTCGCTGCGGACGTCGTGTTCGGTCAGGAACCCCATGCTCCTTATGCCGAGGGTCTGCTCGAATATGGGACTAACGCAGGATTAGTGATGCCGCCGCCGGACGATACAGACTTGGAGGCTGCTCTCAAATCTTCAGCATGGTTGGTGAGGCGTGACGCGTGGTTAGCTAAGCTTGCGTAGTCAGGTAACTACTAATCGCCTTTCTTTATTGCAATATGTATTCTCCATTGCCTTTGACTAACGCTTTTCTTTCCTTTCTTTTAACAGGCATCACTAATGAAGAAGCCATTGCCGCTTCTCTGAAGACTTTCCAGGAGGAGGAACGTCTCAGAGCGTCTATGGGCCTTAGTAAGTTTTAATCCATCAAGTTTCCATCTTCCTCGTGTTATGGTCGATCTAACCTTTCTCTTTTTATTGCAGAAACCTCAATGCCGTTCCCACCAAGCGATGCAGATGTTTTACCAGCTGCCGATGTTCCCGCTTCCTCTGGGCCACCGCAGGAGGTTCGTCTTGAAGAGCCGATGAAGGATGCCTTAAAGGCTCTTGAGGCATCCCTGAACGAGGATGACGATGCCTTGAAGGAGGCGTCACTAAGGTCCATCGCGACAGCCCGGGAAGAGAGGAAGCGGCAAAGGCATGAGGCGAAGGCGCGCCGGGCTGCCTTGGCTGCGGGAGCGGGCCCCAGCACCGTCCCTCGCGCTGATACTCCATCCGAAGAGGCCCCTGTCGCCCTATCCACTGCCCGCAGAGAGGTGGCGCGCGCAGTTCGGAGCGCAAACGGTAAATCCGCTTCAGGTAATATTTCTCTCAGAGTTTTTATTATAAGGGTTTTTAATGTCATTGGTCCTTATATCCCTCATCTTGCAGGGCCGAGTCCGATCGAGGGGAAGGCGGAAACCGTTGATCCCAAAGAAGCAGAGGAGGCGGTACCTGCCGAACTCGAGCCGACGGTGGGCAACGTCGTTGTGGCTTTGGAGCCTAAGGCGGAGGTCGAGGGGCCTGCCGCCGAGAAGGTCATTGATGCCGAACCTGAAGTGGTGGCAGATGATATGATCATTATAAATGAGTCCAGGTGGCGGCGAATGAAGCGCTCGAGGCCGGCGATCCCCCGGCGACGGTGGATGATACAACCGCCACTACTGAACCTGAGAGAGTGGTGGATGAGGCGGCCATGATTCCCGAGGACAAGCCAACCGCTCCTTCTTTGGAATCTGGCAATACTCCAGTCATAGCCCTCCCCATCTATGGTCCTCCGCCGTCTCCAGGTCTCGCGAGCACCGCAACGGTCCCCATCGAGTCGGGTGATGAGGTCACGGGCGGTGGTCTCATGTCGATAGAGCAGGGAGTCGCCTCTGTTTTAGCCGGGAGCTCCTCAGGTAAACCCCAAGTTGCTGCTTTTCTTTACTTTACTATCTTTTCTGACAAGTTCACCTTTTCGTAACGCAGGTGCAGCCAGTGCCGATGCCCCACTGCTCGAGGGAACGCCTTCAACGATGCCTTGGCGGTGGTCACCTCTCAACCCTCTCTCATACCCTCGAAGATGTTGGAAGGTATGTGTTTGCGATTTATTAATCTTATCTTCCAGATGTATAATTTGTATACTAAAGTCACACTGTTGTATCTTCCAGGAGTGCTTTTTGATCATCTCTATCAAGTGTTGCTCCCACACTTCTCCTTCCTATCTGAATTCGCCTCTCCCTTTGGTGGCGCTGGTGAGTATCGTTCCCGATTGGTAGCTTTGTCTTTTCAGTGGTAGAATTATTTCTAACTCTCTCTTGTTCTGACTGCAGTGCTGCAAATCGAAGGGGGAGCAGAAAGATCGGCTGCGCCACCAGCCCTTCCGGCCTTGCCACCTGTCTCCACCGGTATAGTAAACTATCTTATCAATGACTTCCTTCATATCTATTGAATCATCATCTAATCGCATTTCGTCTTTTTCCAGCTGTCGTTCCAGTCTCGGTGCCTTTCGAGTCTCGCATTACAATACCAGGTGGCCCTTCCCAGCGACGTCCGTCCTCAAAAGGTGCCGCGAATAGTTTGCGCCTGTTGAGCGACTACATCGAGAAACTCGACATCGAGGCTCCTGTATCTGCTGAGGACTTCGCCACGACGGTTAACCCGATGTTGGCGATATTTGCCACCTTCCATGACGAGGGCATTGTCGCCTCTTGGGTTAACTATTGTCGGGAGATCGAGGCTCGCCTTCATCAGCTGGAGTCAATGCGCCTGTCCCCCGAGACTTTGGCCTTGAGCACTCAACGGGGAGCATGGCTCGAGCAAAGCGCTTCTCATTTCCGTCATCTGGAACAAGAAGTGGCTTTGAGGCTGAAGGAGTGCCAAGATTCTTCAAGCAGAACTGCTCGCTTGCATGCCGAAGTTGAGGCGAACGTCGCTGAGGTAAAGACCGTCTTCGAGGGTCTTCTGGAGCGCATATCGAATGGGCTGAGACTAAAGCGGGCACTTGATGTCGCCGAGCATGACACTCCAGGCCGTGAAGCTGCTCATCAAGCCGTCAGGGATCAGCTTGCATCCGTCGCACAGCAACGAGCCCAGGTGGTGGCGGAGTTGGCAGTGGTATCCAATCGGGAAAAGGCATGGAAGGAAGTGTACGAACAACTGATAGAGCTACTTAAGACGCTTCCTTCCCAATAGCTGCCTTTGTATCAATGTATTTGTAAAAATTTTCTTCTCTGAGTAACATGTATCCGTTCTTTGCTCTTTTGTATGATTCACCATGTATTTGATTGAGGTCAATGAATAAAGATACACACTTTCTTTTGCAATATCTTGTATGCTCTTTTGTTTTCTGCCTTTACATCATGATGTTGTCGATGAACCTGATTGGCAGACAACTTAATTTCTCCAAGAGATAGCGATGGCTTAGGCCGCAGGTTCAGATCTGCCGCCTAAGACTTTTCAATTCTATGAGCCGTGAGGGTCTCATAGAGATTTTTCTCCCTACGGATCGAGAGGATCTCATAGGTGGATTTTCTCCTTAGGAATCGTGAGGATTCCTAAGTGTGGTTTTCTCTTATAAGTCGTAAGGATCCTATAAGAGAATTTTCCCTCTTACGAGTCGAGAGGATTCGTAAGCGGTTGTTTCCCTCCTTGTTGAAAATCGACTTCGGAGAGTGAGACCCGTGAATAGTATGCAAGAGACCATTTTGGATTGACTTGCAGGGCCCCATTGTTCAGGGAGCAAGCTTTCTTAGTCCATGCTGCCTGAGGCTTCATTTTGCAAGTTGAGACGAACCGGGAATTCTTCCGCAAAGACAGTGGTGGCTCTGCGTGGGTCAAGAGGCTCTCGTCATGGAGTGTTTGTATCCGTGAGTCGAGGAGTTTGCTAGGGATTATTTGTTTCCCAAGCGCCAAGGATTATTTGTTTTCTTAGGGTTTGAAATGAGTCGAGGATTCCCACGGAGATGCTGGTGGCTCTGTGAGTCGACGCGGATCAGGAGCCTCTTGTCAAGGAGTGTTTGTATCGTGAGTCGAGGAGTTTGCTAGGGATTATTTGTTTCCCAAGCGTCAAGGATTATTTGTTTCCTTGGGGTTTGAAACGAGTCGAGGATTCCCACGGAGGCACTGGTGGCTCTGCAAGTTGACGCGGATCAGGAGGCTCTCGTCAAGGAGTGTTTGTATCCGTGAGTCGAGGAGTTTGCTGGGATTATTTGTTTCCCGAGCGCCAAGAATTATTTGTTTCCTTGGGGTTTGAAACGAGTCGAGGATTCCCACGGAGGCACTGGTGGCTTTGCAAGTCGACGCGGATCAGGAAGCTCTCGTCAAGGAGTGTTTGTATCCGTGAGTCGAGGAGTTTACTGGGATTATTTGTTTCCCGAGCGCCAAGGATTATTTGTTTCCTTGGGGTTTGAAACGAGTCGAGGATTCCCACGGAGGTACTGGTGGCTCTGCAGGTCGACGCGAATCAGAAGGCTCTCATCAAGGAGTGTTTGTATCCGTGAGTCGAGGAGTTTGCTAGGGATTATTTGTTTCCCAAGCGCCAAGGATTATTTGTTTCCTTGGGGTTTGAAACAAGTCGAGGATTCCCGCGGAGGTACTGGTGGCTCTGCAGGTCGACGCGAATCAGAAGGCTCTCGTCAAGGAGTGTTTGTATCCGTGAGTCGAGGAGTTTGTTAGGGATTATTTGTTTCCCAAGCGCCAAGGATTATTTGTTTCCTTGGGGTTTGAAACGAGTCGAGGGTTCCCACGGAGGCACTGGTGGCTCTGCGAGTCGACGCGAATCAGAAGGCTCTCGTCAAGGAGTGTTTGTATCCGTGAGTCGAGGAGTTTGCTAGGGATTATTTGTTTCCCAAGCGCCAAGGATTATTTATTTCCTTGGGGTTTGAAACGAGTCGAGGGTTCCCACGGAGGCACTGGTGGCTCTGCGAGTCGACGCGAATCAGAAGGCTCTCGTCAAGAAGTGTTTGTATCCGTGAGTCGAGGAGTTTGCTGAACACACTGGCTTCTTCGGTTGAAACGAACCGTCGAGGTTTGGCTTCATCGTCTGACGGAGTTTGTTGGGAAAGTATGGTTCCCTCTTTGTTTACGCCCTTGGATTGTATACAGGGATCGATGTGATCTTAACTGTAGGGCCAAAGTTTTATCGTCATTTTTTGTTTTATTTCCGCGATGCTCTATCATTTCAGCTTTTATATCGCGAAGGTCGCGATTGCCCAATCATTTCGGCTATTTTTCGCGGTGCCCAATCATTTCGGCTATTTATTTTATCTTTACTCGCTGCTTTTTATTGCGAGTTGCCCCATCATTTCGGCTATTTCGCATGCATACATTTTACTTGCTGCTTTTTTTATTTCAAGTTGCCCCATCATTTCGGCTATTTCGTATGCATGTGCGGCCTAACGGCTTTTTTCCGTAAACCTAAAATTGGACACCGATTTCGGCATCAGCACCGCTACAACTGGGATATCGCCAGGAGCGAATCATCATTTGCCTCTGTCATTGTCGAACAAAGGAGGCTTAGCGACCAGGGTTAGGGTCCTGTCGACTAAGGCTTTTGACTTTATGAGCCGTAAGGGTCTCACAAAGCAATTTCTCCCTACAAGTCGTGAGGATCTTATAGGTGTATTTTCTCCTTAGGAATCGTGAGGGTTCCTAAGTGTTTTGTTCCTCTGTAAGTCGTAAGGATCCTACAGGAGGGTTTTCTCTTTGTAAATCGAGAGGATTTACAAGGGTTATTCACCGTGTGGACATATCCCCAGTCACGGATGGGACTTGGTTAGGGAAATGTTTATTCGCGCCCGTGGATTGTATACAAGGGCCAATATAGGACCACTTGTAGGGCAATGTCGAAAGTTGTGGGGGTTGCTTAAGCACAGGTTTAGGTCTCTGTAACTTAAGACTTTCAAATCTTATGAGCCGTGGGGGTCCCATAAGAGAGTTCTCCTTACGAGTCGTGAGGATCTCGTAAGTGTATTTTCTCCTTAGGAATCGTGGGGATCCCTAAGCGTGTTGTTCCCTTATGAGTCGTAAGGATCTCACGTGGGTGGTTTCTGCTTATAGGGTCGAGAGGCCCCTATAAGTGTTTCTTAACGAGGTTGCGCCCTTTCGGGTTTTCACAAACACTCGCCGGTAGACCTGCTGTTTTTACTCACGGAGCCCTCTCGGGTTTTCATCCGTGCCCGTTTTGCTTATGGACATACCGTTTTTTTTATTCTTTTTATTTTCTTCTTCTTCTTTTTTTTTTACGAGGTCGCGCCCTTTCGGGTTTTCACGAACACTCGCCGGTAGTCCTGCTATTTTTACTCACGGAGCTCTTTCGGGTTTTCATCCGTACCATTTTTGCTTATGGACATACCGTTTTTTTTTATTTTTTATTTTTTATTTTATTTTTATTTTTTTTATCTCGTCAGCCTAAGGATGCTGCGGTATTAGTTTAAAGACGTTTCGGTCTGCTATTAGTTTAAGGATATTTCGGTCCGCTATTAGTTTAAGGACATTTCGGTCCACTATTGAGAAGCTGGCTACTGCTTATAAAGTTTGAGCTTAGGAAGATAGCGAGCGGACATAGTCGTCGTCATCTATCGTTGACCTAGGCTGTTGCTCATTAAGCGTAGTATTTCTTTAGGAAGCGACCGTTTATTGGTCTGAAAGGCCTTTCACCGTGCATGTCCATGAGTAGATAGGCCCCACCCTGGTAAACTTTATCTATGATGTACGGGCCTTCATAGTTCGGCTCAAATTTTCCCCGCTTGGTGCGATTGGGGATCATAGGCCTTTTGACCACTAGCACAATTTCGCCTTGGCGGAATGTCCTAGGTCGGGTCAATCTTTTGTATGAGTGCATCATCTTTGCTTTATAAGCTTCCAGATTTTGTTGCGCTATGAGCCTAGTTTCATCAAGGGTGTCAAGCTCCTCAAGCCGAAGGTGAGCATTTTCTTCGTCCGTTAGCTCGTGGTGAACTGCCACTCGTAGAGAGGGTAACTCTATCTCGAGAGGGAGTACTGCTTCCGTACCGAACACCAACGCGTACGGCGTTGTGTTCGTGGCCGTCTTGAATGTAGTTCGATATGCCCAAAGAGCTTCTTGCAGTCTTTCGTGCCAATCTTTCTTATTACGGGACACCGTTTTCTTTATGATTTTTGTCAATGTCTTGTTGAAGGCTTCAGCTAGTCCATTGGCTCGCGGATTATAAACCGAAGAATATCTCCAGTCTATATTATGCTGTTGCGCGAAGCGACTGATCTTGTGGCTTCTATAAGCTGGCCCGTTATCGGAGATGATCCGTCGCGGAGTTCCAAACCGATATATGACATGCGTCTTGAAGAAGTGGAGGATATTTTCCGTCTTCACCTCTCTTAACGGTACTGCTTCTGCCCATTTAGAGAAGTAATCAGTCATCGCTAGGATGAAACGATGTCCTTTAGACGATGCTGGTTCGATGGGGCCGACTATATCAGTCCTCCATATTTCGAATGGCCAGCTAGCCACCGTTAGATGTAGTGGATTGGGATGCTGATGGATGAAGTCCCCATGAATTTGGCATGAGTGACATTGTTTCGCATATTCGAGGCAGTCCTGAATCATCGTGGGCCAGTAGTAGCCCATCCGTTTGATCTTTAACTTCATCTTTGGGCCTGCTTGGTGAGAACCACAGATTCCGTCATGAACTTCTTGAACGACTCTTTCCGCTTCGTCCGGTCCTAAGCACCTCAGCCACAGAGAATCGAATGACCTCTTGTATAGAGTATCATTGACGAAGGCGAAAGACAGAGCTCGTTTCATGAGCTGGTGTCGTGCGGACGCATCTTCGGGCATTTGGTGGGATTTGAAGTAGTCTATAAAGACCTCCCTCCAATCCTCAACCTTCTCATGGTCTTTTATTTGTAAGGTCGCTTGTTCAGTCACTCTCTTTTCTTCGGGTGATCCCGGAGGTATTTCTGCGGGGGCGAGCACCCGACGACTTTGTACCATGATTCTAACCTCATCGAGGTTCTCGTCAGCCAGTTCTTTAGCAAGCTTAGCTTTGCTATTTTCTGCGCGTGGTATACTTTCCAAAGTATAGGAGGGAATTTGGGTTAGCAGTTGTTGCACCTTTTCACCGTATTTTACCAATTCCGGTTTGCATGTTTGGTAATCGCCGTTTACTTGACTAACGACCAGTTGCGAATCTCCGTATATGAGGAGGTTTTCAATTCCCATGTCAATGGCGATCTCGAGGCCTGCTATCAGAGCTTCGTATTCGGCTTCGTTGTTTGTCCTCGGTTCCGTCAGGGAGAACGCGTAGCGCATTATCCCTCCTGGTGGAGTTATAAAGATGAGTCCTACCCCCGATTTGATTATAGGGGTATTTTGTTTGCGCTTCTTCACGGAAGATACTCCATCAAAATAAAGCTCCCATCGGGTATTATCACCGTCGATCGCATCAAACGCATGTTCGTCTGGAAGATCGCAGTTTAAAGGAGAGTCGGCCGGTATCGGGTGCTCAGCAAGGAAGTCGGCGATGGCCTGGCCTTTTACTGCTTTGAGTGGTCGATATGCTATCGAGAACTCCATTAAGAGCAAGGCCCATTTAGCGAGTCGTCCCGTCAATATGGCCTTTGACATTAGATATTTGAGAGGGTCCACCTTTGAAATGAGATGGAGTTCATGCGCTAATGCGTAATGTCTAAGCTTTGTTATTGCGAAGATCAACGCCAGGCAGTGTTTTTCAATGGGGGAGTAATTGCTTTCTGCCCCCAGCAGCACTCGACTTAAGTAGTAAAGTGCTCTTTCTTTCCCCTGGTCATTCTCTTGTGCCCATAATGCGCCCAAAGAACCTTCAAGGGCGGCCGTGTAAAGAATGAGAGGCTTTCTCTTCACTGGAGCAGCCAACACTGGAGGGTTTTGCAAATACTGTTTGATCTCATCTAGTGCGCTTTGGCACTTTTGATCCCAGATGAACGGGGTTCCCTTCTTCATCAGGTGGCTGTAAGGACGGCATTTTCCTGAGAGATTGGCTATAAATCGCCGTATGTACGCGAGTTTCCCTTGGAGAGACCGCAGCTGTTTGAGAGTTCTCGGCGGAGGCATTTCCATGATCGCCTTGATCTTGGACGGATCTATTTCGATACCCTGGTGTCGAACAATGAATCCCAGGAATTTTCCTGAGGAAACTCCAAATGCACACTTGAGCGGATTTATCTTCAAGTTGTATTGCCGAAGACGTTGAAATACGGTCTTCAGATGCTCGAGATGTTCCTCGTATGATTTGCTTTTAACAACGAGGTCGTCGATATAGCATTCGACGATTTCGTGTATAAGGTCATCGAAGATCTTTGTCATGGCCCTTTGGTAGGTGGCACCGGCGTTCTTTAAACCGAAGGGCATCACCTTGTAACAGAATATTCCCAAAGGAGTCCGGAAAGCCGTATGTTTCTGGTCTTCAGGATGCATTTTTATTTGATTATATCCTGATGAGCCGTCCATGAATGAGAAAATCTCATGCGTCATCAGTTTGGTGACTGGTACTGGAAAATCATCCTTCGGGGAGGCTTTGTTGAGATCCCGAAAGTCCACGCATATGCGCACCGTCCCATTTTTCTTCATCACTGGGACGATATTAGCAATCCATTCAGGGTATTGAACCTCCTGGATGAAGCCGGAGTCTATCAGCTTTTTGACTTCAGCGTTGATGCTCATCTCGAGCTCGAGCCACATTCTTCTCGGCGCTTGTTTGACTGGCTTGACACCCGTGGATATCGCCAGCCTATGTACAGCAACTTCTGGATCTAGTCCCGGCATCTCGGAATAGTTCCATGCGAAGCAATCTTTATGTTGTACAAGGACGTCTTTCAACGCAGCCACCCTCTCTTCAGACAGCAGCTCACTGACGAATGTCGGTCGCGGATTGTTTATCGTCCCCAACTCAATTTTCTTGAGGTTATCTGCAGTGGTATGTATTCCATCCTCCAGTTCTTTCGGAGCTGGGGGAAATTCTGAGATCACCTCATCATTACTGTTTTCGAGGCACCAGGGAAGGCTGTCCATGTTCTCGGATTCTTCTTGCAGTATTGTTATCATGTGACAGGTACGAATTCGCTTCCAATCCCAATATGGAACTGGTTTTTCTTTCGTGGCCTTAGGCTCGTGCTTTTGTGGTGGTGCTACCCTCCAGTTGTTGGACAGAGCGAATTTACCAAGCTGATATTGATTTTCGACCCAATTCTTGAAGGTGAAGCAATCTTCAAGAGGATGACCTACTACACGATGGTAAGAGCAATAGTCCGGGTGTGAGGCTTCGCCTGCTTGTTCAGGGTGTTTAGACTCCGGCAATGTAAGCATTTGATGTTTCAGGGCGAGATCAAGTATTTTCTTCGTCTTGTCCTGAGGAAACGAGTATGCTCGCCCCCTTTTCTTCATAAGGGATAGATCAATAACGCTCGACTCCCGTTTGCGTGGCTTCTTAGCCCTGCTTTGTTGTTGTTGAGTGCCTTTTTGGCCTTCCGACTTATTTTTGCTTTTGAGCGGAGCCTTCTTTATAACAGGTTGACAAGGAGCGGCATTTTCATCCTTTACAGCCTGTCGGAGAAGGCGTCGCGTCTTGGCTTTCTCGTAGATGGCCGTCTCACGGTTGTGATCATCTCGGACCTTTTGACCAGCTTTCTTTATAAGACTGTCCATTTGTTCCTCGAACGACGGACCGGGTTCTTTTGCATCTGGAACTTTCACTGGCTTAGGATTAGCGTCCTCCCATTGAGCATCCGCTTCTTCATCAAGGTCATATACGACGTAGCAGCCGAGTAGTAACTCTCGTTTCTTTGAACGGATGTATCCAAGCCCTCTTGTTTCCATTCTCCCGTTAGGCAGTTTGCGTTGGATCCCGGGAATGTTCGAGACCCTGTCATAGAATTTGGCCTCTCTAACGGTCTGTTTGAAGGATATCCCCTGGCGTTTCAGCAGCTTCTTCAAACCTTCTGTATAATATCTGGGAAGACGGATAGGCTGAAGCCTGTCGGGCGTGGGATCCGCGCCATGCCAGACTTCTTTTTGCACCTTGTTTTCTTCAGAACGGTAGAATAGGATTGCCTTCTCGTTTTCTCGCCTGGGAGGGATATAGAATGTCTGCAGCTCTTCTACACTGTAGATATTAAGTGCGTCCAGTTCTTTATGATGTTTAGGCGGCACCATGGCGACTTGCAGACTTTGCTCTTCGTCAGCGGAAGCTTGTATTGAAGGTCGAGTAGAGAATACGACATGGACCTCATCCTCCGAATCACTACCAAAGACCAATGTAGGAGTGGACGGTCCTGGCTTGTTATGTTGGGGCGGATCCGAATAAACGATCTCCTCTTCCTCCTCGGTATCACTGCCAAAGACAGGGATGGTGGCGTTTGTTTTATTTTCCGGCTTGTGACACTTCTCCGTATCTTCGAAATCCGGCAAGAAGTATTTGGCATCTTCGTATTTGCGGACCTCATTCATAGAGAACGGGTTCAGTTCTCCCGTCACGGTATACTCGAAACCATCCTTAAAATACTTCATACACTGATGTTGTGTAGAAGGGATGATGTTGTACTCGTGTAACCATGGTCGGCCGAGCAAAGCGTTGTAGCATGTCTTGGCGTCTATGACGTGGAACTTAATGTCCGTGACGAGTAGCCCGAAGCGTAGCGTCAGTATCACAGATCCAAGAGTCTTTGACGATTGGGAGTCGAACCCGGAGATGGTGATCTTGTCCCGAGTAAGGTGCTGAACGCTCATGCAGATTTCCTTCAACACCCGCACGTTGAGTAGGTTAACAGAAGACCCGTTATCGATCAGGATTTTGCCTATCCTTATATCATGGCTTTATCTCGAGACATAGAGAGGGCGATTGTGTTCGCACGTCCCAAGTAGAAGGTCTTCATCACCAAAAGTAACATCAGCCATGTGTACTTCCTCTAATTCATCCTTCATCTTTTCCTCGGCCAGGCATGCTTGGAATTGTTCCGGGTCTTGGAGTGCCTTAATCAACGAATCTCTCGCCTCTTTTGATAGCAAAAGGGCGTCAAGAATGCTGAGCTGTGAGGGCAGCTTCCTCAGATGTGCTAAGACGTTGTATTCCACCTTATTCTTCTTTGGTGGGTTCTTAGCGGTTAACTCTTCCGCAACTTGGTCATCGAGAGTAATATCCTCAGAGACATTTTCTTTCCCTTTATCTTTTCTGTTCAAGGGTCCGAGGTTCTTTTCAGGCAGCGTCCGATTCCGCAGCCGGATATTTTCGCAGACCTTCGGTTCTTCTTCTTTTCCTGAAGCGGACTCTTTAAAGAGAGGGGCAAGTTCTAGCTCTTCATCAGAATCACTCCCGAATGTAGGCACTTGTGATCCACCGGTGTTAACCATGCGACAATCGCCAGCAGTTCTTTTAAGCCCTTCGGTCGTATTTCTCTGCTCCCGACGAGTTTTACGTTTTTCCCGCTTAAAGCGTTGTCGATGAGCAACGTATCCTTGCCACCATCTATCGAAAGCTTTGCACTCTTGAGTGGGGTGCGAAATCCTCTGATGATATAAGCAATACGAGGGGTGCGTTTCCACTTCACCGGCGATGTTTCCTTCAGAGGATGGTAGCTTCATGCCCATTGATATGGCTTTAGGGAACTTTTTCCTCATCCTTAGTTGGCTTTTGTCGGTAGCGGAGGTGTTTTGCTCCAGCGGGATCGTCTCAGCTCCTTCATCAAGTCGCTGGCGCTTGGCCCTTTCAAATATAGCCGCCTCGTGCTCCCGATCAGGTGGCCTAGTACTCGATGATAAGGACAGTAGTTGGGCTCGTTGACGTCACTTGGTTGCAACGGACGTTTTGGATCCGGCAGATTTATGAGTCTGTTGCGCAACGCCAGCTCGAATAACCTCTTTGTTTTATCGCGGGGGAAGGAATAAGGACGTCCCATCCTATCCTCAAGGGGTACGTACGGGCGCGTATTGTTTGGAAGAGCAACCGGCTTCGAGTCGTTCGGTTGTTGTTGAGAATTAGCGACAACGATCGCTTTTCCCTTTCCTTTGTCATTTCGGGAATCCGGCTTTGGGAGAGGGGGTTTATGGCCCATCTGGTCCATCTGCGCTAGTTTATCAATCAAAGCCTGGAAGGTAGTCGGCTTGAAGAATATCATAAACTGTGAGATGGTTGCTTGTGGATCAAGGGTTCCAACAAACATTCCCACCGCAGGGGCTTCTTCTATGCGCTGCTCACACTTCGACCATAGATTACGCCACCGTATAGCGTACTGAACCCATGTCTCGCCGGGTTTTACCTTAGCGTTAATCAGTGCCGTCATCGGGGTACGTTCACTTGCACTTGCAAAGCGTTGTGTAAACAGCAGCTCCATTTCCGCGAAGGTTTTAATAGAATCATTAGGGAGTTCAGAGTACCACTCGAACGCCGTATCTGATAGACTTCCAACGAACTGGCGGAGCAAAAGCTTGTCATCGCCGCCGGTGTTACCGCAAAGCGCCCTGAACTGGGCAACATGCTGATGGGGATTGCTAGTCCCCTTGTAGATATGGAACTTGGGAATTGTGTAACCCGGCGGGTACTTGATTTGGTCATACCAGCCTGGATATGGCCGCTCCGTTTTTACGACGTGGCCGGCTGCTTCGGCCGCATGATGAACCCTTATTTGCTGGGCTATGTATTCGTCCAGATCAGTTTTAGAGATTGTATCCTCTTTAGCCGTTGATAGAATGGGCTGAGGATTCGATGTCTCTCCCCTATCGTCTCCAAGGACGATCGGAGGTTCTTCATTCGGGGGATCTTGTTGTATCATCATCCCTATCATGTCCTGAAAGAGGAGGCCCATACGCTGTATGTTGGCCGCTTGTTCAGCAGCCTCTTTGTCCTTCTTTTCCAATATTCGGCGAAGGAACTCGGCGTCGGTCTCTTCGTCTCGGCGCTCATCTAAGGACGCTTCAGGGTTTTCTTTTGGCTCTGTAAGCACGGCCATAGCATTCATCATCTCCTGGAGCTTTTGTTGCTGCTCCTGAGCCTTGGTCACTGATCGGGTGAGCGGTCGGTGACCCGTAGAAGTGCGGCTTTCCTCCTTTTCAGAAGCCATATAAACCGTATGAACCGTTATGCCCCCTGACTTGGGGCGTTTAGGTTCACCGCTTTTAGACTTTGCCATTGTCACGGGAGCTTTCTCTGGCCTCCTTCTTTTGTGGACCGTTGAAGTGGGCATCTTAGCAATTGTTGCCCCCTGTTGTTTAATGGGGCGGTTTTTGTCTTTTTCCACCTTTGCCTTTTTTTGGCGATGAAAGTGGTCCGGGTCAATCACGGAGTCTTGAACTCTACACCAAACCTTGTATATTTTTGAGGACAGCCGTTGAGGGGAATGTTTTTGCTTCGTTTCTGGAGCTCTCTCCGCAGGTGGAGGAGATCTCTTCAATGTAGCGGTTGGAGAGTTCTTCCGTACCCTTCTCAGCAGCTCAAAGCTGTTCCCAGTTGGAACAGCAGTGTTGACTTCCACCACTGGAGCCGGTGGAGTTAGCCCTGAGGGAGAGTTACCCCCTTCCTTCTTCACTCGTTGCCAATGGCGACGTCGAGCATGACGAGCCGTTGGGACTGGCTCGGAGATTGAGACATCTTCTTTTTGCTTCCTGTTTGAATGAGGCGTCGCCGGTGTTAACCTCTTAAAGACTGAGGTTGTCTTTTGAGGAGTGATATTCAACCTGTCGAAGACAGACCCTCGAGTAGGGGGAGGAGCAGGAATCGTCAGCCTTGAAAAGTCTGACTCTTTGACAGGGGAAGCCGCCTTGACGACTTCCGGAGCAACAGTTATCGCCTTCCTCGGGACAGCCAATTCAGAGTTCTGATTTAGCCTGGTGAAAACAGAGGCTGTCGGTTTGGTAGTGAGCGACCCGTTGACAGGGGCCGTCGTAGCAGTGAGCCGGTCGAAGACCGACTTTTTGTTCACTTCCAGTGCAGGTATTGGCGTAAGGAAGCTTGTAGGTGGGATCATGGTCCCAAAGAACAGACCAGTGGTGTCTTGGGTCACCTGATCTACCGGCAGAGTGAGGAAGGAAGCCGCTTGGGGCCCATATGCTACACCTCCCGGTGAGGTGGAGCGTCCGTTGCAGTGGCACTTCGAGCAGTTGGTGCAGTTAGAGGCCATTGAATCTTGAATTCTACGCTAAGTAAAAGACCAAATCTTAGTAACTTGAAATCCGAAGGCAACCATTTAACAAACCGTGATTGGTTCGCGAGGACGACACACGAAGTGTGGAGTGGAAAGAGGAAAAGGTCCTACCGGGCGTGCCAGAATCTGTTCCCCTCCGAAAGACGGCCGCACAGGACCGCGATGGCCTGTCGCTGAGATTCGGGGCAGATGCTATTTGGTGCTATCCGTCCACCTCTCCGAAGGTGCCAAGTTGATTTATGGCATCATGTATCGGAGGTTTAGACGGATGCGGCCGATGTAGCAGACTTCATCAGATTCCCCCTCGCTTGAGGGGTTTTTGATTGTGGGGACGCTCTTCCCTGCAGGCGCAAGCCCCTGCAGTTAATTACGCTACCGCATTGCGGTAACAACTTTCTCCTTCTCCAGAGTTTCACTCCGTGTCGTGGGTGTTTGTTTTGTTTGTGGTTGCCCGTGGATTGTATACGGAGACTGAGTAATGTCGTCGCCCGTAGGACGTGGATTAGTTCAAATCCGTATTTATTTAGATTTGGGTTTGGTGTTTTTTAGTTTAAGGATGCGTTAGTCGCGTTGCGGCTAAGATTAACTTAAACGTTCGCCAAGGATACGTTAGTCCTATTTTGGACTAAGATCAACTTGAACGGGATCGTTTAGATCCGAAAGAAGAGCAATTGGCTCTATTGTTCCAGTTAGAGACGTGGTGGTCCATGTTCCAGTTTAGGGACGTGGTGGTCCGTCATTAGTTTAGGGACATTTCGGTCCGATATTAGTTTAGGGACGTTTCGGTCCACGAGTTTAAGGACCCCGCAGTCCATATGGGTGTGTGGTCATTGGGACCCGTCACCTCTTTGACGTCGTTGAGGAATTACAACGATGGATATCAAAGGAGTTCGGAGATGTACCCTCGAACCGGATGTGGATTGGTTTAGGAGAGCCATTCTGCTCAGTTAATTTAATTTAAGGACTTATGGCTACGATTGGGCTACGTCCAGTTAAAAAAATGTCCAATATTTTATTTGCATTTGTTTTTTTTGTCTGGGCTTTCCCTTTTTTAGAATAATACATAACATTACTTTAGGCCATTTATGCCCGTTTTGACTGGGCTTTGCCCTTTTTTATTATAATGCAGAGCATTTGTTTTGGTCCATTGGACCTCTCAATTGGGCTCTGCCCTGCATAACATTTTTGTTATTTGTTTGGGCTCTGCCCATTTATAAATGATGCAGAGCATCAATTTAATTAGGCATGCTTGGTCGTTTTGATTTGGGCCTGGCCCTTTGGGAAATGCATTGCATTTATAAGGCGCTTTGCGCCAATTACTGAGCACAAGCGCTTGTAGATAGGACACGTGTCATGCTCTAGTGAGCGCAAGCGCAACAGCGCAGTGCACTGCGCTAGTGCGCTGCGCTGTTGCGCTGCTGACACGTGGCGCGCTCTCAGCGAGTTGCGCCAATTCCAGAGAGCAAAGCTCTATCTTAAGAGCACGTAGCGCAAGTTGTTCTACAGCTAACACGTGGCGCTCTCTCAAGAGCGCAACAGCGCAGTTTGGAAGTGCAAAGCACTATTTTTTATCTTTGATCAAATTAGAATCAAAGAAAAATAAATTTTTCTTTCATTTCAAGAACCAGAGGTTCATAAAAGTGCAAAGCACTATTTTTTTTTCTGTTTTAAAGAACCAGTGGTTCATAAGAAGTGCAAAGCACTATTTATTATATGAAGATCATTGATCTTATTTTTAGATCAATGATCTATTAGAGAAAATTTCTTCTCCCTTATAAAGGTTTTTTACCTCTTCTTGAAATTTTTCTCAGACTTCTCTCTATTTGAAGCTCTTGATTTTTCAAGAAAATGTTGATGCCTTTGAATTGAGGCCTAGGGTCCTTTTTATAGTGCCCATAAGTTTGTTGAATTTGTTCAAGAGATCTTTCTCAGAGTGATTTGGGGAATTTTCCCCACCGTTGGATCTTTGATCCAAGGGCTTCTGTTTTACAGAAGAAAATCTTCTTGTTTTAACAAGAACAGAAAGATTTCTTTAAAAATCTTTAATTCTGTTAGGCGCAGATGCCCCAGCGCGTGACAAGTGTCGCGCAGCGCAAAACGCAGCGCAACTGCGTTGACATGTGTCGCGCAGCGCAAAGCGCAGCGCAACTGCGCTAGCGCATCCGTGCTGACACGTGTCGCGCAGCGCAGTGCTTGCGCAACTGAAGCGTTGCTTCCTTTAAACAGAGCTTTGCTCTGATTGGGCGCGCCTTCTTGGGCGCTGCGCTGACGTATTAGCGCCTGACACGTGGCGCGTTGCGCCTGAGACTTGAAGCGTTGCTTCAAAATTTTGAATTTTGAATTTGAACAGAGCTTTGCTCTGATTGGGCGAAACAGACGCTAGGGGCAAAATTATCGGGAATTTCAAGTGTTGAAATTTGCAATGAGATTGCATACCTTCTATGAGATAGTTGGATCCCGATACCCACTGCGAGTAAAAGTTACTCCTGGGAGAGTTTTATACATTACAATTAGCCGATCAAGTAGGTGTCTAGAAAGGTGTTAACGAGGTTACGCCTCTGGGAAAATGAGATTTACATTAATTAGGTTCGTGCGAAAGCACGGGGGACCTCCCTCAAAGTACCGACACTGGCCTGGCTGAAAGATTGGCGAACTTGTAGTGTGTAATTAATCCCGGCTAGTCTTTCCTTTTAGGGTTTGAAGGAAGATTTGATAAAAACAGTGGGAGCCATCCTGATTAGATAAAATTATAACCAATCTATTCTTGCAAGAGCGCACGCTGAGTGTTTTCTTCTCTCTCTCTCCAGGTAGCGACCATATCACGCCTTAATCAAGATAATAATACGGAATATTGACCGAACCCGCTTGTTATACTGAGCTGGGGAACGTTGGTCCCGCTCCAACTTATAATTGTTATAAGACAGAGCAAGAAATTGGGGATTACCAGAATTCCCGTGCCGCCCAAACGAAGAGAGTGCATGATGATGTATCATCTTCGGGTGTGTTCGTTACAAAGAACTGTTTCTCAGTATCCTCCGCATCCTGGGTATATGATACCGGATCAGGATCCCAGATATGTAATCTGTTACATAGGGCTACAGATAGGTAGAGAACTGAGAACGGGTGATAAGTTTCATGAGACAGAAAACGGGGCAAGTGTTGCAGCCAAGTCTGTTGGTCACTGTCACCCAGTATTCCAAATACATTGATTCTGAACGAATGTTATTAGATACCGAACCTGATATACAAAATCATATCATTCTCTTTATTAGTAAAGAAAGGATATAACTTTGTATTGTTGGATAATGTTTTGAACATTTCCTATATCAAAAGTTGATCGGTTCAGGCACGTTATCTAAAAGCTTTGATGTTCTAAATCAAACTACAGTTCTTTAGTATACTGAACACACAAAAGAGGAAGAGTTCAGAAATGAACGAATCCTTCTTGAGGCATTGTAGACTAGGTCATATCAATGCGATCCGACTGGCTGAAGTTACATTCTAGATACATATTTAAATCAGTTTGAATTTACATCTTGTGAAACTTGCCAGTCATGTCACAGAGATAAGATGACCATAGCTCCGTTTACTGGAAACAGAGAAAGAGTTAGTAAACTCTTGGGATGATACATGTTGATGTATGTAAGGTCCCCAGTCTACATATGCCAGGACTGGTTCTTTGTACTTCATTACATTCTCTGATAATCTCTCAAGATTCAGACATATGTTCCTGTTGAAACAAAAGTCCGAACCTTTTGAGATATTCACAGAATATGATTTAGAAGTAGAGAACCAAAATACGGGTATAAGTATTATGTCCTTTGATGAGATCAAGGAGGAGAATACTTGAGCACGGAATTCTTGAACTATTCTAATGGAGAATGAGATTCTCTCACAGCATTACTCCTCCGTATACACCATAGCACGATGGTATATCGGGGCGGAGCAATCACACCCTATATGATAAGGTGTGCTCTATGATGAGTACTACTGAGTTACCTATTTCCTTATGGGAGTTATGCACTTGAGAAGCTGCATACTTATTGAATAGGGTTCGAATCAAATCAGTTGCCTACCACTTCATATGTGATATGGAAAGGGAAGAGCCCATATCTTAAGTTAGTTAAGATTTGAGGTTGTCCGGCCTATGTCTAAAAGCAAAATCCGGACAAGCTCGGGGCAAGATCTGTTATGTAGAACTGGAAATGTTCCAGCTATACAAACTGCAGCTGATGATTTGATAGAACCAAAGGATTCAGTAGAGACCAACGAACCTCAGCCTCTCCGCCGATCTAGTAGGGTTCCTCACCCACCTGAGAGATACTTCGGTTTCTCTATGACAGTGGGAGCAAAGATTGCATCATGAGATGATGACCCAACTAGTTTCGAGCTGGCCATCAGGAGTAAGACTCTGTAAGAATGGCTGGATGCTTAGTGATCTGAGATGGAATCCATGTACACCAACAAAGTATGGACTTTGGCTGCTATATCTGAAGGGTTAAATCCCCATCAGGAGCAAGTATATCTTGAGATGATTACTTGGTGTAGATGGAAAAGTTGAGACTTTCAAAACTAGACTTGTTAAAGCTTTTCGTCATCGACCAGGCGTGGATAATGATGAAACCTTTTCAAGTGGCTATGCTTAAGTCCATCCAGATCCTACTTGCCACGGCTACATACCATGACTACGATATCTGGCGGTTGGGTGACATGACTTCTTTTCTAAATGATGTTTTAGAAGATAACGTCTATAAGTACACAGCCAGAGGGCTTCGTAGACAGTGGGAGCAGCGGAAACGTGAACAAGATGCTTTATAGGATAAAGCAGGTATCGCAGAGTTGGAACATCTGTTTTGATGTGTTAGTCAAAGAGTTTGACATCATCAAAATGGTAGATGAACCTTGTATAAACAAAAAGGTAGTAGGGAGTATAGTGACGATCCTCGTAGAGTACGTGGATGACATACTCTTGATAGGGAAGGAGTTTCCTATGCTACGCTCGGTCAATCTCCGCTTATCACAATGATTCTCCATATAGGATCAAAGTGATACCTCCTAAATCCTGGATTTTGGATCTATGAGATAGATCTAACTGGATGTTAGGATTCTCACTAGTTGAAGTGAGATGGTATCAATCGATCCTGGGGAGAATCACTGGAAGTGTTCCAGGGTGATAAGGACGACTGAAAGTCAGTCACTGGCATTGTCTTTACCCTCAGTAAAGGGACGGTATGTTGGAAGAGTTCCAAGCTAGATACCGTGGCATACTAGACGATAAAGGCTGGATACATCGCTACGTAAGATGCTACCAAGGAGGATGTTTGGGTGTATATTGGTTCATGAGATGAACTACGTTCCAACCATTGTAAGACAATGGAGTTGTGGCTTATGCCAAGGAACGACCGTCCCATCAGTGATCCAGACATATTCTAAGGCAGTATCACCTGATCATGGAGATGGTTGATCTCCAGGGTGATCGAGGTTAGGAGAGCTGACTCAGAGGATAACACGGCGAATCCACTCACAAAGGCCTTTTCCCAGAGAGAGACTTTTATGGGATGGTTGAGTATGAGATACTGCAACCACTGCTATCAGATGGCCCTAGTGCAAGTGGGAGATTGTTAGTTATATGTATGCCCTAGAGGCCATTGCTATACATAGGATGTATATAGTAGTGGATGCTGGGACATATATAAGGAGGACTTTCTTGCTCGACATAATAGTATGCTATCTGGTTGATCTTTACCTTAACGTGTACACTGATTGTCTCTCTGTTACATGTTGGTAAAGCCCTTAGGATGTGTACTTGACTACCTGGACTATGATGCGGATCATACTAGTGGGGACATGGTAGTCCATAAGTACATCCTTCAAAGTCCCTAGTCGTGGGTATATCGAGACGGGGCATCGATATACCAGAGTAGACTAGCGTATACCTTCTCGACCCATACAGATGGGCGATGGATGATCCCATATCCATTGGTGTTTGACATCAGAGATGATATACGGGTGCTCAGTGGAGACTGGGTACACTGGACGGACTCGCCGAGAACTCCCAGATGGTATTATACCTTACGTCAGATGGCAGTTCTCTGGTGACACTGGTACAGAGTAGTCTGTTGACCCGAGATCGTCATAGAGTCTTGTGTGGTTCCCACTGTGCTTTGATTTCCATCTTACCACGTCCAAGAGGGCGTGCAAAACGGTGGTTTTTGGGTACAGTCCCGAGTCATATGGAGGCAATGAGCGATAGGAGGGGATTCGTCTCTCCCGGTATAGGGGGTTGATGTTGCGCTGTGTTCGATTGGCTATAACCGGAAATCCCTGGCCAGGGTTGCTGAGATTTACTGGTAAGTGTTACCTGTAGTTTCTCGAACTGTTATAGGCCTCATATCGACACGACTTATCGAGCTATTGGGGTCTGACGTTTACCACCCATAGGCAAGATATGCGACATATCAAACGATTAGACCGGACTGTACGGTAAGTGTTACTGGTTGGATTCACAGGAGTGTGAGTGGGCTTGCTCGTCGATCTTCTGATCGCTCAATACCCGAGTGGCCGTTACGTTTAGCAGACCGTTTGCGGCTTGTGGGTGTTTGATATGATCATCACCTGCTGCCGGCGTATTGACGAGTCTTTAGAGTCCTACACAGAGGTTTCCTGGCTCAAGCGAAACGAAATAGAAGCGCATATGAGATATGTGCGGGACCGAGAATAATGCGTGTATGTGATACCGCATTCTATTCTCGCGATGAATGTATCGAATGGTTGTATGCGATATAACCTAGTTATCGAATCAAGGATTGACTCGATAAATCGATACATTGGATATTAGTCGGTCATATGCGATATGACCGGATCGTTAAATCAAGTGTTGATTTGATGATTTAATGCATAATTATATATTAGATATATTACTTTGCATTAACTAGTATTAGTTCACTTTAAATGGATTTTCTCACTTGAAGTTCACAAGTTGTATATGTGATATACTTTTGTGCACTTGTTTGTATCATGTTTGATGATACATGCTCATTTGGGTTTATGTAAAGAATTAAACCATGGTTATATGAATGGTTAGGGTTTCATTTTATTTATTCTTTCATTTATCTTTTTATTTGGATTAAAAGAAATGGGAAAAGAAATCATAATGGTAGCTTTCTTACTTGAAGCTTCTTGAAGTTTCATGCAACTTTGACCAAAGCAACCATTCTTGTCTTCTTCTCCTAACCCTAACCATTCCACCTAACCCTAGTTAATTCTCTACATCTAACCATGGTTGTAGTTATGATAAGAATAATCTTTTTCTATTTTCTCATTATTCTTATGATAATGATCTTCTTCTTCTTCTTCTTCACAAGAAGAAAAGCTTGCTTGATCAATGGTGATTTGAGCAAAAGTGTGAGAAATCCAATTCTAAAGTGAACCCACCTCCTATTTCTTCATCCTATACCTCTTGCCAAGTAGTATAGGGTGTTTTCTTCACAAGTTTCATGACTTGGTGAAGTGGGAGCTTGATCTTGTGATGCCTCGACGTAGATCATCTTCGGCATCGAAGTCGACGACCTAGCCCGCCCATTTCTCCGATGAAGCCAATGCTAAAGCCCGGGATTTGTTTTGGACAGCAAGGGGACTTCATCATGGAGCTATGGAGGTGGAGAACCGGATCTACAAAGGTTGTATTTCCGTTCACTTAGTAAAGTTGTTTACTAGTTATCGTTTTCGCCTAAAATTCTAGTTAACGATCCGTATTAGGGTTTCTCGGCACTTGTAAAATTTGAAATTGGCATGGTTGATGCCTTGTGAGACCACATTAGTGTGCCTAGGAACCCTACACTTAAAACAACGTTTACATTCTCCAGATAAAATGTAACCGCTGCTTAAAGAAGTAGTTATATTCTCTTGGTAATGGTCAATCTCTGCTTTAAGTAGCAGTTAAGTTTTGGCTTAGTGAGTGTTTGAGGTCTCTGACTATTTAACCTCTGTTTTAAGTAGCGGTAAAATTTGAGCTCACACAATGAGCCAATACCACACTTATTTAGCCGTTGAATTAAGTAGCAGTTTGTCACGCCTCACTTCCTAAAAGAGTGGTAACGGCACATGACGAGGCCCGTGGCGTATTTATTCCGAGAAGGTCATTTCTCGAAATAAATACGTTAAGCGTCTATAAAAAATATAAAGCAACAAGAATAAACAAAAGAATGAAATCCAATTTTGATTTATTATATTCAAGATTCACAATTGACAAATATCTGAATACAAGATACGATAACATGATAAGCTTTAACAAAGATGCATACATAAATAAGCTGAAATGAAATAAAAATCTGAATGAAACTAGATCTCCGGTTGTGATGCGAACTAGTTGTACTCCTCTTCGATCGTTTCTATCTCCGCCGTCTCACTGTCACATGACAAACATCCCAAGAAAGAAAGAAAGATAGGTGGAATGCCCGTCAGCGAACTGATACTCGGTAAGTCCCCAAAAGGATAGCGTGATGTATATAAATGAAATGCAAAGTGTAATGTGATATATGGTATAACATGAATATAAATCATGAACATGTAAACAAGTATAGTAGCGTGCATGGTAATGTGTTTGTCAACTATATCAGCATGGCAAACAAATATAACATGGCCGTGGAGTGCTGATATAGTGAACATGAAGAGAATGTAAGTGTCCTAAAAGGTCTTTAATCGGGTAAAGTAACTAACGTGAGTTTAAGGTGTGAGTATCAACCAAATCTCAAGAGTGTTCTCGAACCTAACAGGCTGTAATTCAAGGATAAGGAACCACGGACCCTTATGATAGTTAGTAATGAGATTTCGACCATTGAAGTATTCCAAACTCAACAGGCTATAATCCAGGAGTAAGGCAACACAGGCCCTCATGATTGTTAGTATTCGTGATTGTTTGTATTCGTGATTGCTAGAATGGGACTCTTGAGATTTCATTGGACTCACAACTCAAACTACCTCAACACTCCGTGTATATTAGTTTATAGTTAAAATTATAGGTCTTGCCCGAATCCATGAATACATCAAGTTTTCAAGATTGAGTTCATGTCAAGATCAAGTATTCATGTCACGTTTCAAGTACTTATGTCAAGTTGTATTTGTGGTTCGGGTCAGGTCAAGTCTAACATTTAATTGGATTATGTCAAACATATAATATCTAATTATGTCTTCATGTACATACAACAATTTAAAGATTAAGATAAATAAAGTATACATGTTCGAATAGCATGAAATGAGTCAAGTATATTATTCAAGTAACGGCCATAAACAATGCTATTAAGAAGAGTTGTGTACGACTAATCAATCAAGTCAATCAATTTCAGAATATAAACAGAAATATAGATCTAAGTGTTATGCACGCGTGAGTTCTAGTCACGTCTAAATACGACTACCGGTCTGGGTGATATACCCATTTTTGTTTTGTCGCACAGAACAGATCAGAATCTGTCCAGCACCGTCGCATATTTTTAAAACACAGTTTGAGTTAATTCCATCAGGTTTCAGGTTACGATGATTATCAGAAAATTGTAGGTCTTTCAATGTACTTATTCAAGAAACTAAGATTCACACGATTTGAATTTCTGAAGCTCTAATTATGATTATTTTAATATCAGCGTTTAAAATAGAAATTCAGATTTCTGGATAGCAACTATATGTTATATTGCAAAGCCTATATCGGGTTGTTTCATGCATATCTAAGTAATATAATATACAAGAAATTATAGCTCTATCAATTGTGAATCTACACATCTAAATTTTGTCACGAACGGATATCGGGAGTTCGAGTTATGTCCTATTTAAAAACATTGTGCGAATCAGGACATATTCTGTCCAGATTCGTCGCTTAATATTGTAACGCAGTTTTCTATATTTTACGTTAGTTTTCAGTAAAAACTTAAAACTAAAAAAATCTATATCCTTCAATGTAGATATCTAAAACATCTGAGTTTTCTCAATTTGGATATTATTATACCAAGTTATGTGTCCTAAAATTTGACCGATAACTGCAGTTTTCTGTTTTACGAACAGTGAATAAAAACGATTTAATTCCTAAACCGTTATGCGGTTCGATCTAAAATTTTTACAGCATGTACACAAAAATATATTTATAATACATATATTTCATGAAATTTTCAGAAGTAAAAATTAATTTCTAAAATATTATTTTAAAGATAAAGGTATTGATATATATACTAAAATCGGCAAAACGATTAACTAGTATTTTTATGCAAACTTCTCTTTTTTTAATAAGCAAACCGATTCCATGAGATATTTTAGATATATTGTGGCATTAAATTTATGTTCTCACAACTCATAATAAATATTCATAGTCGTAAATAAAGAATTGAAAACATTTTAATTTGAACAAGAGACGATAAAGTATTATTGAACCATATAGAAGCATATATATTTAGACTTATATATATGTATATGTTTATATTTATTTTCTCTTACAGATTACGATATAAAAAGAATAGAGGGTTCATGAGATATGACAAAAGAAGAATAAAGTGATGGAAGGAGGGAGGGAGATGGGACTTACGGGTCTTGCAATACGGTATAACAACCGTATTACCGATTGGTGAAGAAAATCTCGACTTGATCGAGATTTCGAAGGCTTAAGGAAATTCATACTTCTCCAAATCTCCAAAGGAAAAAATTTAGAATTGATGAAGATAGAATGGTTAAGGTAGGATGAAAGAAGAGAGTGATATTTGTATTAAAAGAGATATTAAAATATGTTTAATGGTGATAAAAACTCTTAATAATAATTTTAATTTATCGTGAATTCATTTTGGGAGTAAAAAAGAAATTGAAAGGGTGCCCATTAATTTGGAAGTTAAAAAAAATGAAAGTTCTCATTTATAGGTTATGAGAGAGTTTAAAAAAATAGATAAAAATAGTTGCAAGATGAGGATTTGAACATATGACCTATGAAATAACAATGCAAAGAATTAACCAATGAGCTACAAGGTTGTTCATACATATATTTAATTAGAATTAAATATATTCTGTTGCTTGAAAAGAAAATAGGCTTTTGGGCTCATAGTTATATAAAAGAAAATGAAAATGAGATTGGATTTGGATTATGGGCTGGATCAGATCTTGCGTTTAATTTGAAGTAGGTTAAGATTTAGTTTAAAAAAATGGGTTGGGAAAAATAGATGGAATAATAAAATAATATATTTAATAGAAAACAAAATATACGGAAAAATACTAAGATTAAATAAATATAATATTTTACTAAAGAAAGAAAACACGATGGTAGAGTAATATTAGGGTTGTTACATCTTACCCTCCTTAAAATAATTTCGTCCTCGAAATTACTCAAGAAGGATGTTGCAATAGAATAAGAAAATAAGATTAGGATGATATCGTCGCGTTTCGTTGTTACGCTCTATCAGTCGGTACTCTAAATAATTCACTATAAGACAACCAGAAAAACGAGGAAATGCTACCATGATAATTCAAGAGTAGTTTACAAGAAACCCACAAGCAAGCACTAGAATAGAAGAAAAGTAATTCGGGATTGAATTCAAGAATGGTATAAAGATAAAGATGAAAAATCGAATTTAAAAATCAGGGAAGGATATAAGTTAATAAAGAAGATAGGATTTGATAATTAAGAGTAATGATACACAGTAGAACATAACTAAATCAAGAGAAAAGAGAATCAAACGCAGAATTTTAAGCCAAGTAGAGTACAACATTATAACTATACTACAGGTCACAGTTACAATCACATAATTACATTTAAGTCACTCAAATTCTACTATCAAAATCAATGGAAGAAAAAAATAAGGAATTAAGAAGATTAACAAAATAAGATCAATCGGAGATGAATGGTTCGCAGTTTCGTTTCTTTTACGTTGAGACACGATTATCGAGGAAAATAAGAAAAAGATTCAAAGGGATGAAATCATGGTACAGTCGTTACACAGTTAAATTCTCTACACCAAATAACTTAACAACATTGATTGGCACAACCAATGTCAACAACAACATTAATTCGTACAGCCAATATCTACAACTAACGCTGAATTGAGTATCATTTCATTACATCAAATATCATTCATTTACAACAAATGTTGTTCATTTTCCAAAAAAACAAAAAATTAGACTTTTCTTTTATCAAACATCATTCATTTACATCAAAAATCATTCATTTACATCGAATATCATTCATCTACAACAAACTATTCTGAATAACCATACGGTTCGTTCAAGTCCCATGATAAACTCGGTTGACCAGAATGTATGTCTTCTGCATGTTGTATTGGTCTCCTCGGACAAGTTCTTATGTTATAGATTGTTAATTGGCCGCATCCTCCGTATACCCTTTTCTTTTTTTATCCCATCACTATTTTTGTTATCGAGCCAAGATTTCAACCGATTCTTTTTACGACCCTTAGGGTTAGATTGCAAAAGATTTTGAATTTTTGAAATATCATCTTTCATAAATTTCAAATTGTCCCGCCCCGCTTCTCAGTAGACGGAAACGGTAACGTGGCAAACCCACGATATATTTATCCAGAGAAGGTCATTCCCTAAATAAATATGCTGAGCATATTGTAACAATAATACAAAATGCAAGAATAAATAGAGACTGAATATTTTTCAACAAACTTCTTTATTTACATTCAAACTTGAAATATTTACAATACATGAGTTCAACTGAAAAGGAAATATAAGAACAGAAATGTCTAAACAGATGGCATATATAAACTGAAAGAAAAGATAAACTATTCTATACCTGAGCAGCAATTTGGTCAAACTCTTCCTCTGTGGCGTCCACCTCCTCAATCTCAAAGGTATCTAACGAACATTCTAAAAAAACAAAGGTGGATGGAATGCCTGTCAGCGAATTAGCGCTCGGTAAGTCCCAAAGGTAAGTGTTGGGGTTAAAATTTACACCCCATTGATCAAAGGTCAAAATCAAAGTCAAACCGCGGACAAGTAGACGAACCATACTGTCGAATCCAAGCAGGGCCCATGCTTGAACCCAAGCCAGGCCTATACTCAAACCCAAGCCAGACCCACGTCCAAACTCAAGCCGGGCCCACGCTCGAACTCAAGCTGGGCCCATGCCCGATCCCAACTCCAAGCAGGTGAACCCAAGCCGAGACCGGCCCCATGCCAAGAAAGTACAACAAATAAGTGTAATATTTAAATAAATAGGCAAAAAACCAAATTTTTGTAAAGCCAATGGTTCATGCGCAAAAAGAAATAAGCACATGAGGTATGAGATGGGCAAAATACCATTTTGTAAAGCCCAAGGGGCTATGTGTAAACTTGTAACTTTATATAAAGCAGTATTATGATGAAATGAAAGATAATTGATTCCCCTCAAAAATACAGGGTTCTGTGCCTCCTTCTCCTTTCTCAAGATTTTAAATCTTCTTCTCTTTTTTGAATTAAATCGAGTTTAACTCCTTCTTTCATAAAAAGAAATAGTTTTTCAGCATAAAACCCTTGAAAGGGAGTTCGGATCTCCTATCAAATCTCTAAAAGGGAGATTTTTAATCTCACTGCCCTCTTTTCTTTAGGATCCAACAAAAAAAGAGGAGGAAGATGGAACCCATTACAAAAGAACCTATTTTAGGGAAGTCTAAGGCTTGAAGAGAAAGAAAATGGACCTTTTTCACCATCCAAGATCTAAACCCTTTGGGGGTTTAACTCCAAATCAATTTTTGAGGAACTCAACTCCAAGTTCAAGATCTAAATACTAAAAGGAGTTTAACCCCAAATCCAGAGCTTTTTCTAGGAGTTTAACTCCAAATAAAAATTCTTTTTTTTCTAGGAGTTTAACTCTAAAGCCTCCTGGGAGTTTAACTCCCGGTCTAAGGGCTAAACCCCTTTTTTCTGCTGGCGCCTAGCGGCCGTATGCCATGCACGTGATCTGATGGCGTCCGGTGCCCACGCACCACGCACGTGACCACTGGCGCCCAGCACCCACACGCCACGCACGTGACCGTTGGCTCCCATCGCCCACACGCCATCTCACGCGTCCTTAAGACGCTCCACACTTAAACGCATCCCTAGATAAAAAAAATTTTAATGGGCCACTGCCCCGCACCCCGTAAAGGGGCCGCTAGCCCCATTTGACCTCCATCCCGCTATCTAGGTAGCGGGACCACCATAAACTCTGCGAAGCCCCCGATACGTCCAAGACCCCTTCAAAACACAACACACGCACTTTGCACATTGAGTTCGTATGGCCAGTTTTACCCGTCAATTGGATGTTCTCTCGCTTAAAAACGAGGGGTAATTAACGGCAGCTTAGTCCGTGGCTGTCGAAGATTCAGATCCCCACAATCAATAAATCTTGGCCTACCCCACGCAGGGGGAATCTATAACACGCCTGATAAGAGACGCATATTTCTATCTCAATTGGGTAACGAAAAACACCCTACAGATTCTGGCACACCCGGTGGGACCTTTCTCTCCTCCCGTGTTTCGCGTCAACTGTTCATGCGAACTCATTCAACATATATGTCGCTTGCCTGTACTGAAGTCATACCTTTTTTGTGTGCAGGTTAACAACTTTCAGTCGCAATCTCGAACTCAGCAACCACGTGTCTCAAGGCGAGCTCAGCTCTCAACACAACCCTCATCTCCTACACGATAAAGATGGACGCCAGGACGGTCCTCCCGGCCAGTCTCAGGCGACAGTAGGAGAAGTCGTTGCTACAGTTTAGCTCTATTCTGTTCATTCCAGCTAACACCATCCTAGCTCCTCAAGCTCCGGTAACAGACAAACCAGCCTCGAAAGGAAGGAGGCCAAATATGGTGGTCTCGAAAGCGCCCCAACCCAAATGCAAGTTGGTGTTCAAACGGCTCTCCTTGGCCCCAGCTAGGGGCAAAGCCATCCGAACAAAAAAAATCGCCAGATGTCTTTGACAAGCTTAGGCGATTCCTTCGGTGAATGCACGAGCAGGTGTCTTCTCAAGGCTCTTTACGAGCTGACCCACGGCGGCTTCCCGAAGAGAAGAAGCCCGCCGAGCCCTCAAAATCGAGAAGCTAAGACAAAAAAGGATCAGATACAGAGCCAAAAAAAGAGCTAGAGCTCTTGCTAGGCCGAACTTCGCGAGATTTCAAGAATAAGGTCACCTCGCAACAACAACTGAATTGGCTGTAAAGCTCGCTATGTCCTTTGAACCGCTGAAATTGGTTCAGGAGAATGCCATGACCGTAAGAGTCAAGAAAACTGTAATCCAGACTGCGCTACCCAAGGACCCATCCAGGCCAGCCGTCTCCGGTCACTTTTCCTTTCTTGAAAAGGAAGGGCCACGACGACGATCCAAAAGATCATCCGCCAAAGATAAAGAGATGGCTGGATATGTGGTCCACGCTGTCTACACGACGGGCACACGCCACAAGAGTAAGGATAAGGCCACCAAATCTCAAATCCAATCTGGTTTGAATGTGGCTGTCACTTCCTATGGCCAGCCTTCTCTGGAAGATAATGAAAACCCTTCCAGTGAGGCTGATAAGCAGAGAGATCTCTCGGTTCATGAGGAGTCAGGCTCAGAAAGCGAAAAGAAGCCAATCTTCTGTCTCAAGACCGCAAAGCAGCATATTCTCCAAGAGCTACAAAAGCAACTCAAGAACAAAGATAAAGAGATGGCCAAGCTCTACTCAAAGATTGAAAACTTGACAAGTTGCCTCTCAGCCGCCCAATCAAGCACAGGGTTTTGCTCATGAACTGGGAAACGGTGCCCTGAAGCAGCCAACGGCTATTCCCTTCGATCTAAGAGCAGAATACCTTCATTAAAGTTAACGACGGCTAGCCCTCAGGAAAGTCCTGACGCATGACTGTGACCAGTTCACACGGGAAAAATTAAGGGAAAGTCATCAGCGAATCCCGAAACTCTCTGGGACTTACTTAAAAGAGTCCAGATGTTAGAACATGCGGGTCCCGAATCCCTTCCAAACTTCCAATATAACAACAAGTCCAGATATCCGGAGAACAAAAACCGGAAAGGTGGGCCACCCAAGGACACTGAATCCTCTAGTGCATTTACCGACCAAAGTAAGCGAGGAACATGCAGGCCTAATGCCGACCATCCTCATAAACCAGTGTTGGGAGGGGGGGAGAATTATCCCTGGAATAGAAATTGAATAATGTCTATTCTTTCAGAAGGGACAGGGTCCGTAAAATATTCAAGGACGCCCTGAGAAACGGTCTACAATTACCTAAATCAAAAAGACCACATGAAGCAAACATGACTGTTGATTTCTTATACTACCCATATCACAGAATGGTGAGTCATACCATTGAAGACTTCTTTGTTTACAAGAATTGGGTTGAAAAACAATACAATGAGAGGGTGATTTCATTGGACAAAGACGCGTTAGGAGTAAACCAAGATACGATCGTCCACTCCATTCAAACGAAGACCAAAATCCTCTACGGGCAGACGTCTCAATCACCCGCTCCAGAAAATGACCTAGTCCACTGATTAGTCTAAAATATTGCACTTTGATATGAACATTTTTCTACTTTTGTTAATTACTAAAAGGTGTTTCTTGTAAACATAGAACATATGTAGGTTTATTTGTAAAAAGTTATTATCATATGTTTCTACATTATATTTAACATAATGAGGAAAAATATATGCATATAATATTTATATGAAATATTATATTTAAAATATGCATATCATATCAAATATCTCTAACCATATTCTTAATGTATAATATAATATAAATGGTCAAATATAATATCTCAAAATAATAACAAATATTACTAAAACTATGATTTGAGATATTGTGCAGATATTAGCTCAGATCTGGATATCAAAAGATCCGAGATGTCGGAATAAAATCTGTCGATAAAGTTGAATTAAATCATAAAATCATAAACAGCAGAGACTCAGAGAAAGATTTGAAAAATCCAGACATCACAATGATCTCCACGTGTAAACATCAAACGGCAGATGGATTTCAAAGCATGATCATACTACTATGTCTCCCAACCACGACCAAACTGCCATATGTGCGGCAGATCCGTGGCCCATTTGTGGCCATTGGATTTAGGATTTTTTCAGTGAGATCGCAATAGCAAATTATCACACATAGGATCTAGGGTTTCTGCTTCTAGGGCTATTTAAAGGACCAAGAGCTATACTTTGAAGATCATCAATCCGAAATGATCAAGCGATCCAACGCGATCCACGCATCTAAGGTGATCATCAGCTAAATCATACCTCCAAATAAGAGAGAAAGCGAGAGCAAAACTAGGTTTCCTTGTAATCTACTTTGTACGGAAGGTTGTCTTCTTTAGTTGATTAATAAAGGTAGCCTTTTTATTAGTCTTTTCGCATTTACTTTCTGCATTTAAATTATGCATCTTAATCATGTTTTCTTCTTCATCATTTCTTCTATCTCAAACCATGAGCGAGTAATTCTTAGCTTTCTAAGGTTCGTAGGCTAGGGTAGATCAATAGATGATAAAATCGTTTAAACTCTTTTATACATTTTAAAGTTTATAAACCTTAGCAAAACAAATGTTAACATCCTTATCGGACGCGCTGTCAATTCATTGATAGTCATGACCACGATTCGAGATCCGATTAACACTTGTTTTAATAAGAGCTAGACATGAATAGAGATCAATGCAAAGACAAGGGTTAATAGTATGGAAACCCTAGTTTCTTCCAAAAACCCTGATTTACATTCATTCCTTTCGATCTAGTTTTAAACAATTAAAAGATAAAAAATTCATTTTTTTATTGTTCATCCATTACTACCAAGTCCTATGAACCTTACAAGCCCCTTCTTTATAAATCTTACATCCGTAGTATATCTGTAACTACAACCAATCATCTTTCTTCAATCAACTCGTCTAAAATAAGATAAAAATTCATGTTTCCCTGCCGACGACCCGTACTCACCACGGCTAGCTATTAGCGACACCGTTCTGATTGCGGTTACTTTACAAAAACACTTCTTTTAAAACAGATCAATCAAATTGCGTCGTTGCCGGGGAAACGGTCGTAATTTTTTTTCTTGCTATTCGGATTGATTTCATATAACATCCTATAAACATAAAATAAAAATTAAAAACTGCATTTTTAACAATTTGTATGCGCGTTTTGCGAGAAATTTGGAGCACTTGGATAGAGAAAACAGAGATTCAGTGACTTTAAACGAAGCCTAGAGGAGCAAAGGAGGTCACTGGAGAAAAATTGGCAGAAAACCATATCAAAGTGCGGCGGAACCGCGGCGGAAGTGTCATTTTGGCGGCGGAACCGCGACTCTCTGGTGGAGTGGGCCCCCCAAACTTCTATGGTAATTTTCTACTATCTCTCTCTCTCTCCTCTAAGATCTAATAATCTGATTTTTCTGCAGGATTCTTTGCAAAAAGCGCCGTTAAAAAAAAATCTTTTTGCGTGTTTTGATATTGGTTTGTTTGTGCATATTTTAACTGGACATTAAGAGGCAATAACCCAAATCCAAATTAGGTGGGGATTTCATCACCCTTTCTAGGCCCCACAAATCACAAAACGAGCATACTTTCACCCTACTTTAATTAAAAAATATTTAGACCAAGCTTCTAAGAACCGTCGCGCTCAATTAGGACAGAAGAGGGTCGTGGGTAATCTATCGCTTATCCGCATCTCTCTTGTGGTGTCTAGGCAAGTATGACTAAGGAAAGTGGTTATTTAATTAGGCCCGCTATTTTCGGTGATTTGTATAGCGGATACCTCCCACTTACCTGTCACTTACGTAGTCACAAGAGTGATAAAGAGGTGGTAGAGGATTGATCCTGCGACTTGTCCTTTGGAAGTTTAGGAGCGGTCTAGTGACTTGACCTAGGTGATCTTAGTTCTAGGGTTGATTATGCAGTTTGTGATTTTTTGAGTCAAGCCCCACGTCCGACTTTTTCAAAACAAATCTTTTTAAATTCGTTCTCATACACGCTGCCACTTACACTAAACTCGCTTAGTGCATGATCGGCTGGACACGGGATTCTAGTGCCCGTCTTGTCCGCATCTTTCCTATCGACTCCGAAATCAGTAATTCTTCATCTTCTATTTCCCCTCCACCCACATCTCCCGAAATGGACGGATCTCCATCGGGATTTAACAATACCACCCTGCCACCGCCCGTAGGTGCGCAGAATCCACTGTGCATCTCTCTCCAAGAAAAATGCTACCCTGTACGTAGACTCCTTCCTACTTGTCTGTCCTTTCCACCGGCCAATGGGAATAATTTCGAAATTAAACCCCACTTCATCAACTTTTTTCCCAAATTTCACTGGCTTGAATCTGAAGACGCATACGTTTTCATAACCAAATTCAAGAACGTATGTGCAATGATGGGCACTACCCAACTTTCAGGGGATGCTATACGATTACGTCTTCTCCCTTTTACCTTGTGTGACCTAGCAGAAAAATGGCTTTATAGCACTGCAGCACATTCTATCGCCAAATAGGACGAATTCGTTATAGCATTCCTTAAGAAATTTTATCCCAATCATAAAACCGTCCGCGTTCGAAGCGAGATTAACCAGATTACCAACTTCCCAATGAACCATTTTGGAAATGTTTTGAGCGGTTCAAGGATCTTCTTCTACAATGCCCCCATCATGGAATTGATAAATGACAACTTTGTCGAATTATATATAAGGGTGTTAATCCTGCCACGAAACAAATCCTTGAAACCATTTGTCAATACCATTTCATGTCTAAAGACGATGGAGAAGTTTGGCAATTCCTGGAAGATCTCGCTGAACAAACCTTACAGTGGGAAAGCGTTAGACCAACATCATCTTCATCTAGGGCACGTATCCATCAGCTCGACGTTTCCATCGCAGTGAAAGACGAAATGACCACGATGCAAAAGAAACTCGATGCCATCGAAAACAAATTCTCGTCAGCCTCCCTAAACCAAGTTACGCTCCTCAAAACCATGTGTGGTTGCTGTTCTGACCCATCACACTTAACGGAAAAATGTCCTTTGAATCCTCCATTTCAAGGTCAAGAACAAAGTAATGCTGCTTTTCAGCAACGACCTAGAAACGATCTTTATTCTTCCACATACAATCAGGGAAGGAGGATTCATCCTAATTTTTCTTGGAACCAAAACCAAACTCAAACTCAAAATCCGTTCCCAAGCCAAACTAACTATCAAAGGCCTCCTCCACAGCAACAGCAACCACCACAACAAAGTCAGCACCTTTTTCAACCGCAATCTTTTCAAAACCCGACCAACAATTTTGATCCTTATAATAATATTTCAACGGCCGGTACCGATAAAACCTTTGAGCTCGAACGTAACTTAGAAACGTTTATTAAACAATCCACGCAAACGATGGCTAATTTAACGTCTTCTATCCAAACATTAGTGCAACACACTGCTTCCCACAGTGAAAATATAAAATCGATAGAAGCACAACTTGCACGGTTAAATGCCATGATGAGCGAGAAAGAAAAAAGGGAGACTTACATCTCAACCTCTACCAAATCACGGCCACTCACAAAGTGCGAATATCATCCTTCAAAATCATAATGTGAGTGCTGTAACCACGTTGAGATCGGGAAGAGTGCTGAATAACAATGTTGGTAAACAAGTTGTTGATGATGAATCAAATGAAACCCCAGCTACTACTTCTATTCCTACTTCGTCTAGTCCACCATCTTTTTCCGAGCCTATTCTCCGTTTTCCACAAGGCTTGAATCCTCATCCTACTTCCTTAAAGGAATTACCATCTACAACTATCCCAATCCAATTTTGGGATCCATTCCATCCCTAAAAACTTCTCCTCAAAAGTTAGACCCAACCCTTATTGATAAAGCTCATTTTCCACATAGGTTGAGGGCCAACAGACCAAGTCTCTAAATAGAGAAGATTTTGGACATTTTTAAGCAAGTTAATATAAATATTTCTCTCCTAGATACTATCAAACAAGTTCCGTCCTATGCAAAAATTTTAAAGGACTTGTGCATTAGGAAGGGGAAAACTCAAGTACCTAAAAATGTCTTCTTAGCGAGTAATATGAGCAATTCTCTTACCTAATTGGTGCCCACGAAACGTAAAGACCTCGGTTGTCTTACAATCTCTATAACTATTCAGGGTAAAAGTATCGATCGTGCTCTACTCGATTTAGGTACTAGTGTTAATTTACTTCCGTATTCTGTTTATGAGCAATTAGGGATATGAGAGTTGAAACCTACACATTGCACTCTCCAGATGGCCGACTGATTTATCACGCAACCTCGGGGTGAGCTAGAGGACGTGTTAATCAAAGTCGGGAAATTTATATTCCTTGTGGACTTTATAGTTATAGATACACAGCCTGTAGCAAACCCACAGAACCAAATTCCGGTGATCCTAGGTCGACCTTTCCCAGCAACATCAAATGCGATAATCAATTGTCATAACGGTTCTATGAACCCATCTTTCGGGAAAATGACAATTGAGCTAAACATCTACAAACTAGGAAGTCAAACATCAAAACCTTATGCTCATATATGCTCTATCGAAAAGATAGTTTCCGACAATTGCGAAGTTGAAGAGCTTCACGATACTAATCTCAACGCCACTTGTACGTTGTTGTTTGATCCTACTATTTATTATACAAGTGAAGATCTTTCTGTCGACAAGTCCACACCTAAGTCTGAACCCTTTGACTTGTCGAATGATTTAGTCGAGCTATCCGAGTATCATAACTTCCTTTCCGATGAGACTATCATTCGGAATATCGATGGAAGTTTTGAAAATATTTTTGCCTAAGAACTCGCATTCCTAGAAGACTTGGGAGTTGTGATGAATCAACCCCCACCCAAAGAAGTTGAGCTGCCACCCCTTCTTCTTATCAAAAACAAGAATGCGAGTATGGCACCACCTCTGTTTCGTGTCTACCATCCGAGACGTAAACCCGACTGATTCCTCCTTCTATCTCCCCACTTCTTCACATCTATAATCTTCCACCAGCTATTGTGTTACATTGATAAAATATTCGAATGGTTGGTGTTTACTTTTGGTCTTTGTAAAGCTTTGCGTAAACCTATAACTTTACCCCCCTTTTATAATTTTAAATGCTTAATACTGTTTTACTCAAGTTTAAGGGGGGGAGATAAAAATATTTTGTCTTTTGAAAGAAAATAATTTTTTTACAAAATTATGAGCCAAAAATAAGTTTGGGGGAGGTTTTCACTGTCATAAATTCTTGTTCCCGTTATTAACTTTTCCTCCCAAGTCTACAGGTTTTTGTTCTTATTTATGCATCATTTTTTTTGCATTATACTAAATAAAAGCACAATTTTTTTTTGATAAAAAAAGTTAGAAAGTGAAAAAATACATACAATAGGAAGGAAAATTTTAAGAAAAGCAAGAAAATTAGATATTTTTAACGAAGCTAATAATATGTAGTCATGAGCTGTTATCCCTAGAGTTAGTAAGATGAAGGGAATCACTATTCTGAGGATATAAATAAGTTTGAAAAATAGTCAATATTCTTGAGTCTAAACATCTGAATGTTGATACCCTATTATTTGCACTTGCACACATCTTGAAACTTGGGATAGTAGAGAATACCTTGAAATGCTCTTGTCTAAAAACCTTCGTATGAAGGAAAATAAATATATAAATATAAATGAAAAAATGGTGAAGAAAAATGAACACTGGTTTTGCAATTGCTTAAGGCATCATAAAAAAAATATAGCGTGCGTGATTTATCACTTGGTGCCTTAGACCAACTGGTTTTGGAGCCACTGCTAAGCCTTAAGTGTTGCAAGACTAGGATATTGCTAATTACATCTAATTGAGTAAGCACATTTGGTAATCGGCCGGTTAGTACCTCAATAAGTATTAACGGTCGCATGAAAAATGTGTGAGCAATTCTATCTGAAATATTCACCGACTAAAAAGTACTAAGGAAGATGGACAAGAATATGATAACTTGAATTGAATCCTCTAAGTGTAGAGATACCTTTTACATACATGTAGGGGTATATGATCGATATTTGGAAGAAAGGTAGGGAGAAAGACTAAAAACGATGGTTTATTGAGGGATGATGTGATTTCTGATATCTTTTCACAACCATTAAGATAGGGCTCATGGCAACTAAAAAGCTAGTGTAGTTTGAAACACTTCTTTTCAAGTTCTTTCTTTTATATGTCCTTATCTTTTTATGTAACTTTCATCATTCTTTCTTTTATTATGGAATTTTGTAGGTGTAATCTACTGAAAACTCGCAGGAGACAATACTCCTCCTACTAGGGATACCTAGAAATTTAAAGGCTTGTTGCATGTGCTTAGTGCAATCGTGTTGCCTACGAAAGTGTGCTAGGTTTTTCTCTTTTCTTCTTTTCTTTTTCTTCTTCTTAATAACTAGTTTGCTCTGGACGATCAAAATTAAGTTTGGGGGCATTTGATTAGTCTAAAATATTGCATTTTGGTATGAACATGTTCCCTACTTTTGTTAAATACTAAAATGTGTTTCTTGTAAATATAGAACATATGTAGGTTTATTTGTAAAAGTTATTATTTTATGTTTCTACATTATATTTAACATAATGAGGGAAAGTACATGTATATAATATTTGTATGAAATTTTATATTTAAAATATGCATATCATATCAAATATCTCTAACCATATTCATACAAATGGTTAAAGATAATATCTCAAAATAATAACAAATATTACTAACACTATGACTTGAGATATTGTGCAGATGTTAGCTCAGATCTGGAAATCAAAAGATCCGAGATGTTGGAATAAAATCTGCCGATAAAATTGAATCAAATCATAAAATCATAAACAGCAGAGATTCAGATAAAGATTTGAATAATCCAGACATCACAATGATTTCCACGTGTCAACTCAAACGGTAGATGAATTTTCAAAACATGATCCTATTACTATGCCGTCCAACCGCGGCCAAACTGCCATATGTGCGGCGGATCCACGGCCTATTTGTGGCCATTGGATTTGGGATTTTTTCGATGATATGGCAACAAAAAATCATCACACATAGGATTTAGGGTTTCTGCTTCTAGGGCTATTTAAAGGACCGAGAGCTATACTTTGAAGATCATCAATCCGAAGTGATCAAGAGATCCAACGCGATCCATGCATCCAGGGTGATCATCAGCTAAATCACACCTCCAAACAAGAGAGAAAGCGAGAGTAAAACAAGGGTTCTTTGTAATCTACTTTGTACGGAAGGTTGTATGCTTTATTTGATTGGTAAAGGTAGCCTTTTATTAGTCTTTTCCCATTTACTTTCTGCAATTAAATTCTGCATCTTAATCATGTTTTCTTCTTCATCATTTCTTCTATCTCAAACCATGAGCGAGTAATTCTTAGCTTTCTAGGGTTCGTAGGCTAGGGTAGATTAATAGATGATAAAATCATTTAAACTCTTTTATACATTTTAAAGTTTATAAACCTTAGCAAAACAAATGTTAACATTCTTATCGGGCGCGCTGTCGATCCATTGATAGTCACGACCACAATTCGAGATCCGATTAACACTTGTTTTGATAAGGGTTAGACATGAATAGAGATCAATATAAAGACAAGGGTTAATAGTGTGGAAACCCTAGTTTCTTCCAAAAACTATAATCTAGATTCATCCCTATCGATCTAGTTTTAAACTATTATAAGATAAAAAAAAAGTCATTTTTTATTGTTCATCCATTGCTACCAAGTCCTATGAACCCTACAAGCCCCTTTTTTATAAATCTTACATTCGAAGTATATCCATAACTACAACCAGTTATCCTTCTTCAATCAAGATAAAGATTCATGTTTTCCTGTGGCCGACCTGTACTCACCATGACTAGCTATTAACGACACCGTTCTGATTGCAGTTACTTTACAAAAACACCTGTTTTATAACAAATCAATCATCCACCACAGTCTCTATGGGGCACACCTACACGTCTCTCCCAAAGGACAAAGAGAGTATTGAAGCTCCGTGAGATCAAAATCCAAGGATTTTTGAATAAACGCGCAGCTATGACCTCTAAGTCATTAAACTGGGAAATAAAAAAGAAAAGAAAAAGAAAAAAGAAGAAAAAATGGTATGTCCACAAGCAAACTGGGCACGGATGAAAATCCGAAAGGGCTCCGTGAGTAACAACAGCAGGACTGCCAGTGAGTTTGTGAAAACCTGAAAGGGCGCAAACTCATGAAAAAGAGACGAAAATACACTCGCAAACTTCTCTCGACCTAGTGAGGAGAATATTCCCGCGTGAGATCCTTACGACTCATAAAGGAGCAACACACTTAGAAATCCTCACAATTCCTAAGGAGAATATATACCTGCTAGATTCTCTCGACTCGTAGAGAGAAAATGCTTTTATGAGACCCTTACGGCTCATAAAATTGAAAAGCCCTAGGTGATATGGATCTAAACCTGTTTTTTAAGCCATCGCTCCCCAACAGACAATGGAAAATGATGAGTCACTCCTGGCGCTACACTACAGTGCTAGCGGTGCTGATGCCGACCCAAAACTCAAACTCTAGGTTTTCCCAAAGACAAGTGATGATTCTCTCCTGGTACCATATTCCAGTATAGCGATACTGATGCCAAACCAAAACCAAAATCACCAAATCTTCTCACGGTAAATGATGATTTGCTTCTGGCACCTGTGCGCCAGTGTTAGCAACACTGATGCTGGCCCCAACCCGAAAATTCCAAGCTTTCAATCCAAGGGACTCATAGGTTGTTAAACTGGGAATATATGACCCCTAAGTCGTTAAACTGGGAACGAAAAAAATCCCCTCACGGTAATTGATGATTCGCTCCTGGTACCATATCCCAGTATAGCGATGCTGATGCCAAACCAAAACCAAAATCCCCAAATCCTTTCACTACAAATGATGATTTTGCTCCTGGCACCTGTGCACCAGTGTTAACAACACTGAAAATGGCCCCAACCCCAAAATTCTAAGTTTTCAATCCTAGGGACCCCTAAGTCGTTAAACTGGGAACAGATGACCCCAAATTCGTTAAACTGGGAACGAAGAAAATCCCCTCACGGCAAATGATGATTCGCTCCTGCTACCATATCTTAGTGTAGTGATGCTGATGCTAAACAAAAATCCAAATTCTACGCTGTAATACATCAAATTCAAAGGTCCCGCTAAACAAGACAGGCATCGGACAAATCAAACTAAAGTCCCGCCGGAAAGATTGGAACCTTCCTAAAACAAATCAACTAATTCCAACAACGACCTCTACATCATGCAGCGACACTCCATCTCGGGAAAACGTCAAATAGACACTCTGTCTCGTGGAACGTCAAACGGTGACACTCTGTCTCGAGAAAACGTTAAACAGACACTCCATGCTGGGGTTACGTCAACCAGCGGCATTCTGTGCCTGGGATACATCATATACCGACACTTCGTATCGTGGAAACATCAAACAACACTCTGTCTCGGTGAAACGTCAAACGGTGATACTCTATCTTGGGGAAACGTCAAACAGACACTCAATGTCAGGGATACATCACAAACAGACACTCCGTACCGAGGATACGTCAATCAGCGACACTCTATGCCGGGGATACGTCAATTAGCGACACTCCGTCTCGGGGATATGTCAAACAGACACTCCGTCTCAAGGATACGTCATACACCGACACTCTGTCTCTGGGAAAAGTCAACCAATCTCTGTCTTAGGGATATGTCGTACACCGGCACTCCGTCTTGGGGAAACGTCAAACAGTGACACTCTATCTTGGGGAAACATTAAACAGACACTTCGTGCCAGGGATATGTCAACCAGCGACACTTTGTGCAGGGGATACGCAAACAACAGACACTCTAAGCCAGGGATACGTCATACACCAATGCTCCGTCTCGGGGAAACGTCAAGCATCAGACTTTCCGTCTCGGGAAAACGTCAAACAGGGACTCCGTCTCGGGGAAACGTCAAACAATGACACTATGTCTCGGAGAAATGTCAAACGGACACTCCATGCCCGGGATACGTCACATACAGACACTCTGTGCCAAAGATACGTCAACCAGTGACACAATGTGCCAGAGATACGTCATACACTGAAACTCCGTCTTAGGGAAATGTCAAACAGACACTCTGCCTTGGGGAAACGTCAACTAGCGACACCCCGTCTCGGAGATACGTCAACCAGCGACACTCCATCTCGGGGATACGTCATGCAGTAAACACTCCGTCTCGGAGATACGTCAACCAGCGACACTCCGTCTCGGAGATACGTCAACCAGTGACACTCCATGCCGGGGATACGTCATACACCGACACTTCGTCTCAGAGACATGTCAAGCATCGACCGTCCATGTCGTAGAAAAGGCAGTGCCAGCTTCCCAAAAGCAGGAACCAAATCAAGTTACACTATGCGAAAGAAGATCCATCAATTTCATGCATACGACCCCTATATGTAGTGTGCATTTATTGATGGTGGCACTTTGTTGGGATTCAAATTTACACCCTATTGACCAAAAATCAAAATCAAAATCAAACCGCGGATATGTAGGCAGACCCTACTGTTGAATCCAAGCCGTGCCAGCACTCGAACCCAAGTCGAGCCCACACCTGAACCCAAGTCTAAGCAGGTGAATCCAAGTCCAGACCGGCCCCATGCCAAGAAAGTACAAAAAATAAATATAATATTTAAATAAATAAGTAAAAAACCAAATTTTTGTAAAGCCCGTGGCTTATGTGCAAAACAAAATAAGCACATGAGGCATGGGACGGGCAAAATGCCATTTTGTAAAACCCAAGGGGTTATGTGTAAACTTGTAAGCCTATATAAGGCAACATTATGATGAAATAAAAGATAATTGATTCTCCTAAAAAATATTCGGGTTCTTGTCTCCTTCTCCTTCCTCAAGATTTTAAACCTTCGTCTCTTTTTGAATTAAATCAAGAGTTTAACTCTTCCTTTCCCAAAAAGAAATAGTTTTTCACCATAAAACCCTCGAAGGGGAGATCAAATCTCCCATCAAATCTCTAAAAGGGAGAATTTTAATTCCACCGCCATCTTTTCTCCAAGATTTAACAAAAAGAGAGGAGGAAGAAGGAACCCATCCTAAAAGAACCATTTTAGGAAAGTGTAAGGCCTGAAGAGGAAGAAAAGGGACCTCTTTTTACCATCCAAGGTCTAAACCCTTTGAAAGTTTAACTCCAAGTCAATTTTTGAGGAGCTCAACTCCAAGTCCATGATCTAAATCCTCAAAGACGTTTAACCCCAAATACAGATATTTTTCTAGGAGTTTAACTCCAAATAAAAATCCTTCTTTTTCTAGGAGTTTAACTCCAAAGCCCCTCGGGAGTTCAACTCTCAGTCCAATGGCTAAGCCCCTTTTTTGCTGGCGCCCAGCGGCCGTGTGCCGGAAGCGTGACCCGCTGGCGTCCATGCGCCGGACGCTTAACCCGCGGCGCCCAGTGCCCATGCGCCATCTCACACGTCCTTAGGACGCTCCACACTCAAAATACATCTTCCGTAGAAAAAATTTCTAATGGGGCGCTGCCCAGCATCCCATAAGGGAGCTGCTGGCCCTCTTTGACCCTCAGCCTCTATTCGGATAGCGGGACCCCCATAAACTTTGCAAGGCCCCTAATACATCCAAAACCCCTTTAAAACATAACACACGCACTCTGCATATTGAGTTCGCATGACCAGTTTTACCCGTCAATCGGAGGTTCGCTCTCTCTAAAAGCGAGGGGTAATTAACGACAGCTTAGTCCGCGGCTGCCGGAGATTCGGATCCCTACAATCAATAAACCCCAACCTACCCCAGGCAGGGAGAATCTGTAACACACCTGATAAGCGACACACATTTCTATTTCAATAGGGTTACGAAAAACACCCTATGGTAAGGTAAATGTGAAAAGTGACATATATAGTATAATTATGAAGTAATGTAAATGGCAAGTGAAAGTATGTGGAAATGAACATGGTTATATATCCTATAGGTTTCTTTATGTTCACTATGTTAACGTTAAATTCTAAGTGTGAATATCAACGTAACCGTGGAAGTTTTCACGAGCTCAAGAGTGGGGTCCCAGGAGTAAGGAAACACGGGTCCATTTCATATGTTATCATCGAGACTCCAAACTGTGGAGAAGTCGACCCGACTAATATTCGAGTAAATAGAATTCGAGTAGGTTAATACGGGACTCCTGAAGTTCCATTGGATTCACACATGAAACTATCCCAAACACCCCGAGTATAATAAATTAATATATTATAACTGTTGTATCGACTTAGTTGATATGATTGGTTGATTATAATATATCTTGATCGAAACCATAGATTGCAAAAATTAATAATATAGTCGAGTAAGTCAAGTAGAATGCGAGTCATGTCAATTACAATCCTGGGTCGGGTCAAGTTAGTTCGAGTTTAAGTTCAAGTTTAGGTTCGAGTTCAAAACAAGTTCAAGTTTGTATTCGGTTATAGTCATTTCATATTACTAGATTTAAATCTTATGAATACCTTTAATCTTGTAAATTCTTTAGTTTGGAAAATTATCGGTAACCGCTACACATGGACGACAAGATTTGTGTCTTTTCCAAAGACGATTATCATGGATAATTTCCACCCTAAGATTATAATCTATATTTAGAGAAATGCAAGTGGTGCATCATTGTCTCCAACAACCCAGAGAAAATTGATAAGTAATATGCCACTCAAACTAATCTGCAACATAAATACGTAAACTAAACTTGTATATTGATTTTCTAGGGTATTTTTGTAAAAATATCATTTAAAAATTATCAAGGTTTTTAATTCTTCCTAAAGGCTCGAATAAGTTTTTAATAAAAATTTGTTGTTTAAAAGTCAAGATTTTTGTATAAAAACTATTTTTTTGAATTTTAGTGTAAAAATCTAACTTTTTAAATTTATGATATTTTAATGAAAAATATCTCTTTTGGAAACTTGTATGTATTTTATTAAAATTTTAATTTTTCATTTAAAAATAAAATTTTTACAATTTGTTTCATAGAAAATACAGATTTTATGATTTTATATAATTTTCTAAAGTTTTAATTTGTTTTAAAAGCCGTATTCTTCAAAATCATATTTTTATTCCTTTTGAGATCAAATTCTTTGTGAGGAGTTATGCATCTCATTATACTATCCCAAGGACGTGCGATAATCGGTACCATTCATAAATGGGTCTCTTAACAAGAGTTGTAGACGCGTAATTGCAAATGTGTTAAAAAATAACGATTCTTAACAAGTGTTTTTAAAAGTGAGGGTATTTTAATGAAAATTATTTCTTTTAAATAAATATTTAACCAAAATCTCGTGCTATGAAAACCATTATGTACGTGAGTGGGGTAGGTCATTATCCCGTGAGTTTTCTAGAGTTATAGTTCATGATAATGTTAAAACGTATAAGTAAGGTTCATGGTATTTTTGTGTAATTTTGTTGTATGATTTATTTAGCACAAAATTTTAAATAATTCAAAAGTAAATAAGATGAATAATTTCCAAAGTGGTGTTAGAAGGATTAAGGTGAATTATTTAACATAACAAGTGTGATAAAATTAATTTTAAAAGAATATTCTTATGCTAACCCATTTTAAATCGTTATCATTTTAAGAAGTGGTTTGAGATGAAACGAAGGAGAGGAAGAAGGGACTTATGGTCTTTACGCTTTGAGAAGAGAGGAAAAAGGAGATGAGGTCTTTGTGGAACTGTGGTAGTATCGAGAACGGCTCTGGTTTTTGAAAGAACAAATTTGGATCGAGCTAACTCCACTTGACTAGCTTAATTCCTCTTAAACTTGGATATTTTTAGAGAATTTTTGCTATACATTTCAGAGTAGGGGAGAGCTTGGGGATGGGGTGGTATTTATAGGGTAAAATATGAGAGTTTGGAAAATTAAAAATTGAATTAAAATGGATTTAATGGTGTTAATGGAGGAAAATGAAGGGTTTACTGCTCTCTGTTAATATTCAGAGAAAATAAAGTGGAAAAAGAAGTAGAGGAGGCAAAGGGACGCACGACTGAAGCACGGAGTCGAATGGGCAAGATCCAACCGCAATGGGCGGTTTTAGGGTTTTTTCGACGACCAGGATTTGGAGATGGGTCTCGAGGTTTGGGTCATGTGCTATATTTGGTCTTAACTCCTCATTTCTCCAGTTTATTTTATTAGAAACTTTTTGTTTCTCTGTGAATTGCACGTGCAACTTTTGGGCTTCCGAAAAGTTTAAAAGAAAAAATATTAAAAATAATTGGGACTAACTGGATTCGAACTTGCAGGCTAAAGAACAGCAGTGGAGAGTCTTAACTAGTAAGCTACAAGTTACTTCTTGCTTTTATTGAATAATTTTAACTTATAACTTCTAATCAGGCTGAAATACCCTTTTTCTATATATTGACTATACTAAAATTGTAAAGGGATTTCAGGGTCGTTACATCCTGCCTTCTTTATAAAAATTTCATCCTAGAAATTTACACAAAGGACTAATCTTCAAACAGATGAGGGTATCGTGTACGCATATCATCTTCTCTCTCCCAGTTTGATTCTCCTAGCGAATCCCTTCTCCACTTCATACAGACTTAGTTTACCTCCTTATTCCGTAACGTCTTCACCTTGCGATCCAAGATCTCGACTGGTTGCTGCTTGCAAGATAAGTCGGTTTGAACAGTGAGCTCTAACTGATCAAGTATGTAGCTGAGGTCAATCACATATCGTCGTAGCTGGGATATATGGAACACATTGTGTACTCCTTCCAATGATGATGGTAGTGCTAAGCGGTACGCCACTTCTCCAACTTGTTCAAGTATGTCGAACGGTCCAATTTATCTTGGACTAAGTTTGCCCCGTTTGCTGAAACGTATAACTCCTCTATTCGGAGAGATCTTCATAAACACGTGCACTCTAGGTTGGAACTCCAAGTGCAGGCACTTTGCATCTGCCCAATACTTCTGTCGGTCCTGAGCTATGCGCATCTTTTCGCTGATCGTGCGAACTATATCGACAGTTGCCGTGATTATCTCTGGCCCAAGAAGTTCATGATCTCTAACATCGTCCCAACTCAGCGGGGAACGATACTTACATCTGTATGGTGCTGCGAATAGTGCCATCCCAATACTTGCCTGGTAACTGTTGTTATATGAAAACTCCACAAGGTGTAGGTGATCTTCCTACGAAACTCCAAAGTCTAGTATACAGGCTCTTAGCATATCTTTCAGTATCTGAATTTTTCATTCAGACTGTCCGGCTATTTGGGGATGATACGTCGTGCTGAAGTTCAGACTCGTTTCCAAGCTGGTTTGAAGACTCTACTAAAACCGGGATCGTAATCTAGTATCTCGATCGGAGACGATGCAGACAGGTACCCCATGTTATCTTACGATCTCCTGCATGAGTTTATAGGTATCAACATAATTATGATATATTTTGAAGTTGAAATCTATATTTTAGATTTTTACTTATCTCTATGTACTTTCTTGCCAACGTCTCGGTCGATTAGCCAACTCTAAATGGGATAAAGTGCGCCGACTTAGCGAATCTATCCACAATAATCCAAACTGCGTCGTTACCCTTCATGCTGCGAGAGAGTGCAGTCACGAAGTCCATAGTAATGTGCAGTCATTTCCATTCTTGGATCGGTAACGGCTGAAGTAGGCCAGCAGTTCTGCGATAATGGACTGAAATATCCCTAAACTAATATTCATCACAAAAATGTCAATAATAGACCGCGGCGCCCTTAAACTAATGTGTTTTTCCCTACGGACTGTCTCCATACTGACTACCGTATACTATCCATAGGCTATTCATATATGATCTAATGATCAGTCGAGCCCATATGCTCATTTATTCCTAAGTCGATCTTAGTCTCATACATGACTAACGATCCTTAGATCAAACCCAAGTTTCTCGTGAATGGATGGACCTCACAAATGTGAGAAATGCGTCCTAAATTCATTCCCTTTGGCAAACCAAGCTACCAACGTAGACCCTGTCAAGCAAATCCTTGACCCAAACCCAAAAATATATATACGGATTTGGACTAGTCCGCGCCCTACGGGCAAAACAAGATTAGTCTCCGTATACAATCCACAGGCAACCTTAACAAACAAAATAACACATGATATGAAGTGAACTACTGGCGCAGGTGAAAGTTGTTATCGCAACGCGGTAACGTAATTAACTGCAGATGTTTGCGCCTGTAGAGAAGAGCGTCCACACAATCAAAAACCCCTCACAAATGAGGGGGAATCCGATAAAGTCTGCTACATCAGTCGTATTTATCCAAACCTCAGATATACAGTGCCATAAATTAACTTGGTATCTTCGGAGAGGTGGATGGATATGTCCAAATAGCATCTGCCCCCAATTTCAGGCTAGACTTCCTCCGCTTCTCGATCCGGTCTTCGGTGGTAAAAATATTTTGGCACGCCTAGTATGACTTTTTGCTCTTTCCACTCCACACTTCATGTTTTGTGTTTTTCCACGATCAAATAATTGCGGTATACATATTTTTTGTTGCCCTTAGGTGATGAGATACTGAAGCGGCATTTCGTCTCTTTTCAGAATGGTGTTTGCTTCCACTCACCGCAACTCAGGCTCTATCACATCTGGTGGAGTCAAGTATAAGCCACTTGCAGCCTCAAATCTCTGCAATCCGGCTCTTCAAAAAATCAATGGGTTTATCTTTGGGTCTATGCTCCCATCTCCTACCCTCGGTGTCTCAACGCCGAAGGAGGAAGCCAAAAAGAAGTCTATCTTCCACAGGCCGACTCCTCAAGCTCCAGTTCTGCCAACAACAATAGTCTTCATACGACTAGCACCCGCTGTGGATCAAGGTCAACACAGGGGGCAAAATGTTCAATCTCTCAAAGAAAACAGGGGGCAGGCTCAGAAAAATCCTGAGGCTAATCAAATTTTAGCCATAATAAACGGTCTTCATCGATATCGGCGTCATACAAAACGAGCTAGGGACCGTTCTCCATCAGCGTTGACTCCACATGCTTCAATTCTGATAATGAATGTTGCTGTTCCAACCGGGAACGGCTTCGAATTGCTGCAAAGGGCCAGACAAAAATCTCCCACCGCAGTACTGAAGAAATTTCCACAGGCCGTGGGGATCCAACAAGAGCAGAAACCAGTTCGCTCTCTAAAAGTACTTTCCTCATCTATATATAAGGTGTGAAAGAAGGTGAAGAACTCAGTTGTCATCCGCAGCCCTTAACCTAAGCGTCAGCTAAACTCTGATAACTCCCCTTCCAAAAACAAGAGGACTCAGCCCAAGGTAGCTTCTGCTCTGACAGTTTCTCCTAAATCAGCTTTTCACAAAAAAGAGGCCTAATAAAATCCAAATGTCCGTGGAAAACTCCAAGGGTTATGATTCCAGAAGCCCCAAGCCTGGGGGCATGGTAGTTCATACAGTCCATATGGTGAACTCCAAAGACAAAGGTCGTGCTTCTATTAGTCATAGGTCGCATACTCGGTCTCTGACAAAAGCTCAGCGGTAACATGAAAAGCTGCAAAAGATACTTGCTCAGGCGGTGGCACTTACGAGTTCATTGTCTATGGAAAATCCCAATGACACACCCGAAGAAAGAGTAGGGCAGGATCCGGATATTGATTTCCTAAAGCGCGGTCTCAAAAAGAGAGATGAAGAAGCGGCAAAGATATCCGTTAGAATGAACCATATGACCCTCTTGATCCAGAATATGGCTGAAATGATAGTCCATTCGGAACCACTGGCAGATGAACTATCGGTAGTCGCCCTTAAAGCCAAGGGTGACATTTCAAATCCTCTGTAAGCCTCATCAACGGCTGAGGAGGAAATGATCCAAAAAAAAGCTAGACGCATATATCGCTCAGCAAATCAAAGCTAACTATGCTTGTGAAGCTGCAAATAGGTCGATCAAGACTAGTCGACCGTATACAGCATGCTACGATCAAATACAGTATCCGCCAGAATACATACTTCCGGTGTTCCACATGTACAAAGGAACCGAGAATCCTCGCCAGCACATCGCGCGATTTAAATCCATGTGCGGCAGCATCGGAGGAAATGATATACTGCTCCTCCGACAGTTCGTCAGCAGTCTAGCCGGCATTGCATTCGAATGGTATGCAGAACTCCCAAATGACTCCGTGAATACCTTCGACGAGATGGAGATACTCTTCTGTCGGAGATTCGCTAGTATGAATAAACGCACTACCATGACGACGTTGGTCGATGAAAAAGTTAGATCGAACGAGACTTGGGTTTAATATGTTACCAGATGGCGAAATCTCTGGTCAAAATGCGAGCAGCACATCGATGAAGCTCCAGCCGTGGGAATATTCATAGCCATCCTTGACCCAAATTCAATGATGTTCACATATATGGCCCTCTTCAAGCCGACGACCTCCCAAGAGCTCATTGATAAAATGGCTTGATTGCATCATATGGTCAAGATGCATCCTCTTCCAATGAAGATATATGAAAACCATAAGCAAGGTAGCGTTTTTCGCTAACGCTCAACAAAAAAAATGAGTGGCTATGAAGCAACCTGTCGCAAAAATAGTGATAGCACGCGTTCTACCCTTCGAAAGATTAGGATGCGAATACTTGCTCCCCCGAAATATACGAAGGGGGCATATTGCTCACTGGCGGAGGAATCTCCATGTGAGATAGTTCTTTCTTCAAAGAACAGAAAGGATATTAAAGGATCTATAAACGGGTCCTACAATCAAGTGGAATAGCCCGCTTGAAGCAGAAATCATGGAAAGGACGTAGAAATCATGTCCCACTCCTAAAATGGATGATGAGGGGAAAAGCTCCCAAGTCAAGTCATTCTTCCAAGAAAGAAGAAGACTCGGCGGAAGGAGTGACGTGATATCTCATTCCTTCGTATATGAAGATGATGCTTCGTCAGTGTCACAAAGTGACATTGATGAGCAGAAGGCAGGTGCCGTGTAAAATTCCCGGCATTTCCTGTAGGGCAACTCGATTGCTGCGATGGTAAAAAAAACTATCTAAGAAGGTGAAGATAGCTTAAGGTGTGAAGTATCCATACAAATAAAGGATAGGCAGCAGCGCCTAAGCAAACCGGTGTTGGAAGGGATGAGTTATGTAACTCTCCGACCGAATGATAAATTTTGGACTGAAACGTCCTTAAACTAATATTTATCCCAAACATGGGAATAATGGACCGGAACGTCCTTAAACTAATACTCGCCCCAAACACGGCGATAATGGACCGAGATGTCCCTAAACTAGCATTTCGTCCCGAACATGGGAATGATGGATCAGAACGTCCCTAAACTAGTGCATCGCCCCAAATACGGCGATGATGGACCGAAATGTCCCTGAACTATCGCGTCGCCGCAAATACGGCGATATGCTCTCTTGAGATCTATATTGCAATCAAAGTCCCAACGGCTAAGGATGCAACTCAAGTCCTACAAGTTACACAGCTACTCCGCGATGAAGCCATTCCCAAGTCCCACCGGAAAACAGATGGGTCATCTGCGGCGAAACTACTTTCGAGAGTTTTATCGTTCGCAAAAAAATGGTATGTCCACGAGCGAAATGGGTATGGATGAAAACCCGAAAGAGCGTCGTGAGTAAAAACAGCGGGACTGCCAGCGAGTTTGTGAAAACCTAAAAGGGTGCAATCTCGTTAAAAAAAAGAGAAACGGTATGTCCACAAGCGAAATAGGCACGGGTGAAAACCCGAAAGGGTGCCATGAGTAAAAACAGCAAGACTGCCGGCGAGTTTGTGAAAACCCGAAAGGGCGCAATCTCGTAAAATAAAAAAAAATTATGTCCACTTGTAAAGTCTTCTTGATCTTGTGAGGAGAAAATACCTACGTGAGATCCTTACGACCCACAAAGGATCAACACGCTTAGGAGTCCATGTGATTCCTTTGTAGAAATTACACTTGCAAAATACTCACTACTCATAAGGAGAATTCCCCCTATGAGACCCTCGCAGCTCATAGAATTCAAAAGTCTTAGGTTATAAGGATCTAAATCTATTCTTAAGCCGTCATATTCCTCAATTTTTTCTGTAAGTAGTTCGATATTGACTCTTGTATACAATCCACGGGCATGAACAAAATATGTTCCAACTGAGTTCCACCAAAGGCGAGAAATATCCGAATATGGTGAACAACACTTGTAAGTCATCTCGACTTATAAGGAGAAAATACTGTTGTAAGATCTTTACGACTTATAAGAGAAAACACATATAGAAATACTCACGATTCCTAAGGAGAAAAAACGCCTACGAGATCCTATCGACTCGTAGGGAGAAATACCTTTATGAGACCTTTACGACTCATAAATTCAAAAAACCTTAGTCGACAGGATCTTAATTCTGTTTGCTAAGCTACTTTTGTTCAAATCAATAAAGACAAATGATAATTCGCTCCTGGCAATATCCCAGTTGTAGAAATACTGATGCCTAAACAGGTGTCAAACTCTAAATCCTCTCACGGCATATGATAATTCACTCCTGGCAACATTCCAATTGTATCGATACTGATGCCAAGATTGGGATCAGATTCCAGATGCCTAACTCGCAATAAAAATCAGTGAGTAAGGAAAAACATGCATATAAAAATAGCCGAAATGATGGGGCAACTCGCAATAAAAATCAGCGAGCAAAAAAATATATGCATATGAAACAGCCGAAATGTTTGGGCAACTCGCAATAAAAAGTAGCGAGTAAAAATAAAAAAAATGACATAGCTGAAATTATTAGGCACCGCGTAAAAATAGACGAAATGATTGGGCAGTCACGACTTTCGCGATATGAAAAGCTGAAAAGATAGAGTATCGCGGAAATAAATAAAAGAAAGTGAAAATGAAACTTTTTAGGCCCTGCAAGTAGATCCATTCTGACTCTTGTATACAATCCATGGGTACAAATGAAAGAAAGGGGAACCATATTTTCCTACTATGCTTTGTCAAAAGAAGAATCGAGCCTTAATTGCACATCTATAGCCTAAAGATTAATTCGATATCTCTCTTACTCTAGCGGAGTACAGACGTGGTGTCGACAATGCTCTAAGGAGCCAAATCAAAATAGAGTAATGGCAAAATCCTAACTCCACCCGATATTCCTTCTCAGTGAAGACGCGACGTCAACAAGGACCCACGGGTCAAATAAAAGTGAAGCAATGGCATATTTCTAGCTTCAGATCATGACGATGACATTTACAGCCTAAAGATCAACTCGACATCCTTCTCATTTCAGTAAAGTGCAGACGCGACGTCAACAACGACCCAAGGGTCAAACAAATGTGGATTGACGGTATATTCCTAATTCCAAGTTTTGATGGCAATATATGCAGCCTAAAGTCCAATTCGACGTCCTTCTTACTTCAGCAGAGTGCAGACGTGGTGTCAATGAAGTTCTAAGGAGCCAAATCAAAGCAGAGTAATGGCAAAACCCTAGCTCAATTCGACGTCTCTCTTACTCCTGCATGGTGCGGGCGCGATGTTCATCACTAAAAACTGCATTTTAATACCGCTCATTCTTTATCTATTTTGTTATTTATCGGTATTATTAACCATTGTCTGCTCAGTAATTACAGATTACATGTATCCGTGACAAAATACTGGAAATATATTTAAAATCACGGATATATCGTTTGTGAGCCGACACTGCAACTGGAACGGGAAACCGACCGATATTCAAAGAGTTTTTGCTAATAAACAAGTGCACACACATTTTGGTCCAACGCATAGCAAGTGTGCACTAGCTCTTTGATGCATGGACCTAGAGAGGGGGATGCCCAAAGCACATGTGGGGGGACAAGAATAATAAATGCATAAAGGTGTGATGTGATGTATAGCTACATGTTCCCTCCAAGCTACTGAGTGCAGACCAGGTTAAATTAGAGAAATCTAGCAGCACCAGAGGGATATATGGGAGTACACAAGACCATCACTTCAAAACGAGCATGTTCCCTCGGAAAGTGGCCGGCCACATACCTATTCTAGACGAGCTGGCCGGTCCCCCTGCCTCCAAAATGTCCTAGTCTTCTGTGGGCCCTCCCTTGCTGCCACCTCATCATATTTTTATTGCTAGTTTTCTTTTCTCTTATGCCTATAAAAGCAGAACCAGTGAGCAAGGAGAGAGGGTCTTAGATTGTGATTCTTTGTCCAAGCTTTTGTTTCTCTTTTGTTCTTTCTCTTGTACATAGCTTAGTCCCCTTGAGCTCCTTACCTTCTCTTGATCTTGCAACCTCTTCATTGAGCTTGCAAGTTTAAGAGTCGGTTATTGATCTCAAGGGTTGTATCATGATATGAAGATTAATAAAGCTTTCTTCTTTGCCTTCATTTCCCTTGGGTTCTTTGCCTCCTCTTGATCTTGCAACCTCTTCATTGAGCTTGCAAATTTAAGATTAGGTTATTGAACCCATGGCTTGTAATGGTTCTATGGTTCTTAGTGTTCTCTTTTACTTACTTGCATTTATATTCTTGCTCTTTTAATTTCTTGCAATTTATTTCTATGCCCTTTACTTGCTTGCTCTTTAATTTCCTTGCACTTACTTACTTGTAATGTTGGTTACTCTTTTCTTTTCTTTGTGTATCTTTTCTTTTGCTATTTTTGTTGTTGTTGTGATGGTTTGTTATTATGGTGTTGCTAGGAAAGAAACCGTTATTGTAAGTTAAGGTTTCGTTTCTCTTTTCCTTTGCCCGTATTTTCCAATTGAACTCCGCCCAAACCTTATGCAAGCGCTCCGTTAGGCACCCTACCCTACAAAGGTATCGGTGATTCCTAACAACCGGTTGCGTTCGGTTTGGCCGGAGGCAAAAGCAAGCGACAAGAACGGATGGACAAGGGTCAATAAGCCGGATTTCACTAATACCGTGCTTAAGTACCCTAATCCACATTGTTGCCCATTGATCTAGCTTCATGGGTTAAGTTCGGCACAAAGGACTTGAATACGGATTTCCTTAACTTACACTAACCTATCTAATCCTAACAACTTTTAATTGTGCATATAAACACATAGGATAGATACAAACATTCCGCCTCACGCATTAACTCGTGAAAACAAGAACCTGAAACGCACCGTCTCACTGTGGATCGACCCGTACTTATCGCGGCTAGCTGCAAAAGCGACACCGTCCTGATTGCGGTTAAACTTAATAGAACTTCAAATACACGACATGCCAAAAGCGTGCAATCAAATGGCGCCGTTGCCGGGGAGACGGTAACGTTTTTATTCTTATTATTTCAGGTTAATCTTGTTAATATCCATCTAACACCATTCTTCAAAACAACATAAAAATCAACAAAAAATTTCAAAACCAACAAAAAACTAACATTGCTAACTTATTTTTGCTCTCTGGATTTAAGACCTGCAAGCACTCTGGATCTCAACTAAAAAGATAAACAATACCAGTAAGGCACTAGTGGAACACTGTAATCATAGAAGAAATTTAGAGCACAAACTCCTAAGTTGAACCGGCGGCATACCCTCCAAATCCGAGCTCGCCGGCCCCTTCACCTCCATTTGCTCCAAAACTTTCCACTGTGCTCCAGTGTTCTGTTTTTGTCCCATTTTTATTGCTTGGTTTTTTTAATTTTTAGTGTGCAGGTATTTGAGCATTCATATCGCTTTTCCGCACTAATATACGTTTTTCCGACATTTTCAGATTTTACGGATTTGCGACCTGCGATCATGTGGAGCAAAGTTTAAATTCAAGGCTAAACTGATTGCGAAGTACAGTGCCAAAGATCCAGATAGTTTGAACCGCACAATCGAACTTTCCAAGCTATTCGGATTTAAATTCAATGGAGGTTTCTTAACCCAAAAATTTATCGGTACGTACTTTATTAACACCTTCTTCTCAAATCCGACGAATCCAATATAATATCTTTGCAGGATTCTTTACAGGTTCGCTTTCAATCGCCAAAATTGACTAACCAGTATTTGTTGCAGTGCCGTGCTTAATATAAAAAAACGATTGTTTAATTCTTTGAATAATTCTTTTTCATTGATTTGCGCACTGCATCCATTAATACGGACTTAAGAGCAAGCGAACCCCACAACATACGGTAAAGGATTTCATCCCCTTTTCCGTGGCCCACAAATCACGAAATTGAGCATCACGTTTACCCGCACAAAAATTTTAAAAAAAACTAGACTTTAAGCCTTAAGGACTTCGCGCTCACTAGGAGAAGTTAACTGTGTTTAGAACACCGCTTAACGGTATATCGTTCACGGGGTGTCTAGGAAAGTGTTCACGGCGAAACCGCCAAAAGAGAAAGGGTTATCTAATTAAGGACCTTCGCGAAAGCGTCGGAAAACCTCTCCTTATCTCTACACTTACCTAGCCTCGTGATCAGTATATCTTGAGCCCGTTTCTCGACATAGTTTCACTTCGCCAATCAAGTTCTTGAGCAGGTCTAGTTGACTTAGGTGAACCCTAGACCGATTAGGTGTGTGGTATTTTTGTGTCGTGATTGTTTTTTGTCCAAATTCTTTTTGTGTGTATATTTCATTCTTTTGTTGATAACTTACAAAAAAAATAAAAATAATAAAAATAAAAAATCACATTCTTTTTCCTCTCCTTTCTCTCTTCATATCATGGGTACCCCACCTCGAAAAACTTTTGCCGAACTTTGGTACCCACAACCAGCCATTATTTCATACGGTTCTTGCTTTGGTAGAACGTCGAACGATCCCTCCATGCCCAAACTTTCTTTGAAAGATCGGATAGACGCGTCTAGGACAAACAGTTGGACTCCGCAATCCACTTTGTATCAACCGTTTCAACCTCCACCACTTCTTACGTTGATACCTCTTTTGAGAGTCCTGTTGTAACTCCAAGACCTATGTCTATTGCTGAACGTATTGAACAATCATGTAGCCGATCTTTCACTCCTTTCACCACTTCCAATTCTATGGATCAACAATTCCATTCACATTCTTATCCAAATGTTGATCCTACTCCTGTCCAACCATTCAATTCTTATCCATCCTACCCGACTTTTACACCTTCCTTAGACATAGCTTCTGAACAGCCTTTTGGGAGTTTCCAGTATCCAAACAATTTTGAATCTTTTTCTGAAACTCCTTCACAACCCATGTCTAGTCTGGAACAGTCGTTGGAAGATTTTCGTTTAGCGTCATACCATCAGATGATGGATTTGAATGCGTCCATGTCCACCCTCATACAACCTAACAAACCGGTAGCTAGTTTTCAACTAGCTCCAAAATTTCCAATGTATGATTAGGTGGTAGGACAGATTGAGGAATTGAGTCGTGTGAATGAGCGGTATACCCTTCCAAATCAAACCTACCCATTGCAAACTGAATCCCACAACTCCGGTTTTGAATATCTATTAAGTGTCCCGAACGATTCACCAATTGAAGAAAGAATGTTTAATGAGTTGTGCGACTTTGTAGTGTTTGATTTACCCGATTGTCAAGGGTCCATTCCAAGTGAAACCAATCTCAAACCTTTTAACCTCTACACTTCCATCTTAGAACCTGAATTGATTGAAATCCATGCTTTTTATGAGGTGTCTGAGAAATTTGATTTTCACTTGATTGAGGATATCGACGCTGAGAATATTTTGGATGATGAACCCACAGATTTGGATGAAATTTTCCCTCCAATTCATCATCCCGAGTCATTAACTGTTTTTCCCGAACCCTATATGCGTCTAGATATTGATGATAAATGCAAGGATGAGATAATTTTTTAGGAGAATTTTGAGGATAATATTGAGAATGAACCAGTTTTACTTGATGAGTCGGATTTTCCAATTCATCCTGTCCTTTTCATTGACTGTGTACACCCTCCTGAACCTTTAATTGATACCCTTCCTTGATCACTTCCCTCTATCATTTCCATCGTTCCGACCTTGCAAAACACCGTATCGCTTTCATTTACTATGTCTAGTTTACTAAGTTCCGTCTGCCCATGTTTTCTCACGAATCTTGAGGGATTTGACCCCATTTCTCGATGGGTTAATAGATTAGTACAATCGCTTGTTACACATCGGTCATCACAAATTGTACTAATTTATTCACTCCATTTTCACCCTCAAGTTCGTATTCCACTTCTTTCTCCCTTCCGCCATTCTTCTCCTCCACCGAGACCGTATCCTGCTTTTATCCCCATACCGTCTCGCGTATTCTCCATTTCTTTCCTCACCATATTCTTTCACCAGCCCAGGCCATATCCCGATAAAAATTTTGAATGGTTGGTGCTCACTTTTGGCCTGTGTAAAACCTTGTATAGATTGATACCGTTCTCACCCCCTAATCCTGAACTTCACCGCTTAAACAGTGGAAACACTATTTCACTTAAGTTTGGGGGGCCTTTTTGTGTATATATTTTTTTCTTTGCGTTTTGTTTTGTATATATTTCTTTTAGGAAGTACCGACAATTTTGACTCTCTTGGTGTAGCCTAACAGTGAGGGCACTGTCAAGTTTAAGTTTGGGGATGTGCTCGGTAAGGTTTCTTCCTTCGCATTCATTTATATATTTTGCATTTGCATACTTATTTAAAAACCCATAAAAATCGAAAATTTTCACAAAAATATAAAAACTTTGTCGTCAAGTTAGCTAATATAGCAACTTAGATTTTATTCCGAAAGTTTAGTTGATACATTATAAATAACTAAATCCTAGGCTTAGGAATTGAAAACCCTAAAAATAACCCTCATTTTGTTTAACCTTGGTAATTATACGTTCTTACAGTTTTTTTATAGAAGTAGGTAATTGAGTTCAGTTCTTGAGTTAAATCGAGATGAAGGGAAAGCTTTACTGAAGGATAAGTCTGAAAAATAGTTGTTATTCTTGAGTCCAAACTTAGAAAGTATATACCCTACAAACTGCACATATACGCACCTTGAAACTTGGGATAGTAGAGGATACCTAGAAATACTCTTGCCTGAAAACTTAGTATGAAAGAAAAAACAGCATTTAAAGCTAAACACCAAAAGAGCATATTAAAAAATATATTCGGTCTTGAAAAAGAAAAATAAAGAAAAGAAAAATAAATAAAAAAAGTCAAGACCTGGAAACTGCTATTTACGCTTTAAGCTCACACATTCAGTAATTGGCCGTTAATGCCTCAAGTAGTATTAATAGTCGCATGAAAAGTGTGTGAGCAACACCGTCCATCATTAATGAAAAAAGTAGTATTAGGTATTAGGGCAAGGGTACTATAGCTTGAATTGAATTCTCAAGTAAAGGGGTAAAATTTTACACACACGCAGGGGTATACAATCCATGTTTGGAGGAAAAATAGAAATAAAGAATAAGACTTATGTTTTCCGTGAAGATGATAAAAATTCCTGATTGGAGACCGCACTTTAGAAGGAAAACTCAAGAGATGCCGAGATCTTTCTAAACTGTAAAACGTATAGGATCTGAGGTTGAATAAATAGGAGGTGTGAATCATTCGGGTTGGATATTTCTAATTTAGGATAATAGAATTTTTAACCTAGATACTAAACTGTAGGAGTAGAATCGATATTAACTTTTGAAACTAGCTTGACGGAATTTTGTGGGTAGTATCCATTGAAAACCCTCAGGAGACAACACTCCTCCTGCTAGGGACACCTAGAGGTTTAACGGCCTGTTGCATGTGCTCAGTGCAATCGCGTTCGCTGCGAAAATGAGTCTAAGATTTTGTTTTGCTCGGGAAGAGCAAAAGTTAAGTTTGGAGGTATTTGTTCATCACTAAAAACTGCATTTTAATACCGCTCATTCTTTATCTATTTTGTTATTTATCGGTATTATTAACCAGTGTCTGCTCAGTAATTACAGAATACAGGTACCCGTGACAAAATACTGGAAATACATTTAAAATCACGGATATATCATTTGTGAGCCGACACTGCAACCGGAACTGGAAACCGGCCAATATTCAAAGAGTTTTTGCTAATAAACAAGTGCACACACATTTTGGTCCAACACATAGTAAGTGTGCACTAGCTCTTTGATGCATGGACCTAGAGAGGGGGCTGCCCAAAGCACAAGTGGGGGGACAAGAATAATAAATGCATAAAGGTGTGATGTGATGTATAGCTACATGTTCCCTCCAAGCTACTGAGTGCAGACCAAGTTAAATTAGAGAAATCTAGCAGCACCGGAGGGATATATGGGAGCACACAAGACCACCACTTCAATACGAGCATATTCCCTCGGAAAGTGGACGGCCACATACCCATTCTAGCCAAGCCGGCCGGTCCCCTTGCCACCAAAATGTCCCAGTCTTCTGTGGGCCCTCCCTTGCTGCCACTTCATCATATTTTTATTGCTAGTTTTCTTTTCTTTTGTGCCTATAAAAGCAGAACCAGTGAGCAAGGAGTGGGGGTCTTGGATTGTGATTCTTTGTCCAAGCTTTTGTTTCTCTTTTGTTCTTTCTCTTGTACATAGCTTAGTCCCCTTGAGCTCATTGCCTTCTCTTGATCTTGCAATCTCTTCATTGAGCTTGCAAGTTTAAGAGTCGATTATTGATCTCAAGGGTTGTATCATGATATGAAGATTAATAAAGCTTTCTTCTTTGCCTTCATTTTCCTTGGGTTCTTTGCCTCCTCTTGATCTTGCAATCTCTACATTGAGCTTGCAAGTTTAAGATTAGGTTATTGAACCCATGGCTTGTAATGGTTCTATGGTTCTTAGTGTTCTCTTTTACTTACTTGCATTTATATTCTTGCTTTTTTAATTTCTTGCAATTTATTTCCATGCCCTTTACTTGCTTGCACTTTAATTTCCTTACACTTACTTACTTCTAATGTTGGTTACTCTTTTCTTTTCTTTGTGTATCTTTTCTTTTTCTCTTTTTGTTGTTGTTGTGATGGTTTGTTAATATGGTGTCGTTAGGAAAGAAACCATTATTGTAAGTTAAGATTTCGTTTCTCTTTTCCTCTGCTCGTATTTTCCAATTGAACTCCGCCCAAACCTTACGCAAGCGCTCCGTTAGGCACCCTACCCTACAAAGGTATCGGTGATTCCTAACAACCGGTTGCGTTCGGTTTGGCCGGAGGCGAAAGCAAGCGACAATAACGGACGGACAAGGGTCAATAAGCCGGATTTCACTGATACCGTGCTTAAGTAACCTAATCCACGTTGTTGCCCATTGATCTAGCTTCAAGGGTTAAGTTCGGCACAAAGGACTTGAATACGGATTTCCTTAACTTACACTAACCTATCTAATCCTAACAACTTTTAATTGTGCATATAAACACATAGGATAGATACAAACATTCCGCCTCGCGCATTAACTCGTGAAAACAAGAACCTGAAATGCTCCGTCTCCCTATGGATCGACCCGTACTCATCGCGGTTAGATGCAAAGCGACACCGTCCTGATTGCGGTAAAACTTAATAGAACTTCAAATACACGACACGCCAAAAGCGTGCAATCACGCGACGCCAACAAGAACCCAAGGGTCAAATAAAAGTGGAGCAATGGCAAAATCCTAGCTCCAGATCTTAATGGCCACTTCTACAGCGTAGAGATCATATCCGCGTTCTTCTTATTCCGGTAGAGTGCAGACGCAACGTCAACAAAAGACCCAAGGGTTAAATAAAAGAGGAGTGATGGCAAAATCCTAGCTCCAGACCTCGATGGTGATACATAAAGCATAGAGGTCATTTGGATGTCTATCCAACTTCAGCGAAGAATTTGCGTGACATCATCAAAATAAAAACGAAGTGACGACATATTCCTAACTTCAGGTCTCGATGGCACAAACCCTAAAGACCCTTCGAGATCATCCCATCTCAGAAGGGTGAGGTTATGACTCTTCGGGGGCTTCAAATTAAGCCTAACCTCAAGTAAAAAGCACCACGACAATACCTAACGCTTGTTCTTCCGACGGTAAAATGGATATTCTGACCTATGAAGATTACTTGAAAACATCTTGTCCAGTCTCAGAAGGGATCAGAGACACGACAGACACGGGACTACTCGAGCAGCAACCTAAGGGACTACATATCGAGAAATACATCAGCCAACGCATCGGTACGATGGAGTTAAACATAATACCACAAACCTAACGGACCCCTATCAAGAAAGGGGGTTACATGTTAGCATACACCTGCGAGATCCTCTCGACTCGTAGAGAAAAATATCTTTATGAGACCCTAGCGGGTCACAAAGGTGAAAAAGCCTTAGGTGACGGGGATATCAACCTATTTTCTAAGCATTGCGGCTTTACAAGTAGGTCTAAACTGACTTTTGTATAATATCCACGGGCCACATTCTCTAAAGTCGCATACCGATGAGGAGGAGAAGCAACTTTCGAGTCCTCTCGACTTGTAAGGGAAAAATACTCTTGTGAGATCCTTACGACTCTCAAAAGAAAACACACTCAGGAGTCCTCATGAATTCTAAGGATAAAATACACCGACGAGATCCTCTCGACTCGTAGGGAGAAACATGTTTATGAAACCCTTACGGCTCATAAAGTTGAAAAGCCTGAGGCGACAGATCTAAACTTGTTTCCTAAGCCATCGCTGCCCTATAAGGAGGTCAAGACTGACTTTTGTATACTATCCATGGGCCATATTCGCCAAAGTTGCATACCGATGAAGTGAAGAAGCCACTTACAGATCCTTGCGATTTGTAAGGAGAAAGTACCAAAGTGATATCCTTACGACTCACGGAGGTGATGAATACTTAGGTTTTCTCATGATTTCTAGGGAGAATATGCGCCTATGAGATCCTCAATACTCATAGGGAGAAAAACATTCTTGAAACCCTTATGGCTCATAGAGATGAAAAAAGCCTTAGCTTACAAGGATCCTAAACCCGTCTCCTGAGGCATCAATTATGGCCATGCATAACTTTGCACTACTTTGCCCACGTATATACTTATGTAGGCAAAATAGTGGGGGGCACTTGTTCCCGCCAAATTTTTTGGCTGAGAGCTAGTTGTTGCCTTATAAAAAAAAGAGGGGAAGAAGAGAAGAGGAAACGAATTCCATCCATGTGCAAAGCATATAAGCGTACAGGCATCAAGGAGAATTAAAACCCAAAGTCTGGCCTCACGTGTTAAACATGTTAGTGCTTATATGCAAAGCATATAAACGCTGAAAATAAATAACCAGAAGGGCAAACATGCCTTACGTGTTAAACACGTGAGCGCTCACGCTGAAAGCATATAACCAAAGGGCAAACAAGCCTCACGTGTTAAACACGCAAGCACTCATATGTAAAGCAGATGAGCGCTAAATAAAAACAGTTTAAAACCCATACTGGGGTCATGTGTTAAACACGTGAGAACATACTTTTTGAAGCGCTAGATTCAGATAGAATTAAATTTTATATAGAATTAAATTCTATGTGGGAAATATTTCCCTGATCTTTCTCAAAATAGAAAGATCTTCTCTGTTAAACAGAAGACCCTTGGATCAAAATCCCAACGATGATTATAAAATCACCCATCGATCATTTGATAGAATAAAATTCTAACTTAGGAAAATATTTTCCTAATCTTGTTAAATAAACAAGAATGATTTTCTCTGTAAAACAGAGAACCCTTCGATTAAAATCCAATGGTGAATAAAATTCATCAGTTGATATTTAAGATCATTTCGATTGATTATGAAATCAATCATGATCACTCAATGAGAGATTTCCTCCAACAAATTGATTTTTCTCTTTTCTTATAAATAGGAGTAAGGAGATTAAATCTAGGAGGGAGGAGATCCCCATATAAACATCTGTTAAAAAATATACAGAAGGTTCTCTACAAGAATAAGAGAGAATTTAATTCTCAATAAAGAAGAAAGTTTGTCTTTCTCCTTAAAACCTTAGGTAAAGAAAAAAGAAAAGATCAAAATATCTCCTTTACCTACCGTATAAGAATACAAGGGTTTAACCCTTCTTAAAGAACTTAGTTCTTTCTCTGTATCTGAGATCCACAAGACAAGTCTTCCACAAGTTGAGAATTTAATTCTCATCGGGAAGATCTTGTTCTTGAGCCTAAAAAATTCTGGGAAGAACAATGTCGAAAAGAACATGGAAGAAAAGAATATGAAGAAGATGGAGTCCATAATACTCCAGGAACTTAGTTCCTTCAAATCAAGAATTAGTTCTTAAAGAACCGGATCCCAGATCCTCAAAATAGTGACCTTGGTGATCGTTAATGGTCAAAATACCATTAACAGAGGTTTAACCTCTCTAAAAATATCAACAGAGATTAAATCTCTAAGAAGCTGAGTGTCTCACATGAAACACACGTGAGTGCCAAAACTCGGCGCCTCATTTGAAACACACATGGACGCCTAAGCTTAGCGCCTCACGCACAACACACGTGAGCGCCTAAAGTTGAGCGCCTCACGTGAAACACATGTGAGCACCAGAAAAAACTAGTTCTTAGCACTATTTCAACACCTTACATGAAATATACGCGAGCGCTATATATCTGAGTGCTTAGCACTGCTAGGTAGTATAAAAACCTAGTCTTAGCCCCAAATTGGCTAAGTTTGTGAAGCTTGAGCTTACTTTTGCTTTTGAATCAATCGACCCCATATGCTCAAAATTTCCAAACTGATTTTAGTCCTATATATGACTAGTGATCTCTCATCGATGATATCTAAAATGATATTCATCGCACATCTTCTAAGTTAATCTTAGTCCCATATAAGACTATCGATTCTTAGATCCACCATGATTTTTTTCCTTAAATACGGTATTTGGTTCAAGGGTACATCTTTCCACACGTCTAATATATGTTGTTATAATTTCTCAACGTCTTCAGAGAGATGGTGGGTCTCAACAACCAACAACTCCTCTTTTGTCATCTCAAATATGACGATAATGGACCGAAATGTCCCTAAACTAATATTCGTCACAAAAATGGCCATAATGGACCGCGACATCCTTAAACTAATATATTTTGCCCTACGGACTGTCTCCATACCGACTACCGTATACTATCCATGGGCTATACATATATGATCTAATGATCAGTCAAGCCCATATGCTCGTTTGTTCCTAAGTCGATCTTAGTCTCATACATGACTAACAATCCTTAGATCAAACCCAAATTTCTCATAAATGGATGGACCTCACAAATGTGAGAAATGCGTCCTAAGTTTATTCCCGTTGGCAAACCAAACTATCAACGTAGACCCCGTCAAGAAAATCCTTGACCCAAACCCAAAAATATATATACGGATTTGGACTAATCTGCGTCCTACGAGCAAGAAAAGATTAGTCTCCGCATACAATCCACGGGCAACCTTAACAAGCAAAAATAACATATGACACGAAGTGAACTACTGGTGCAAGTGAAAGTTGTTATCGCAACGCGATAACATAATTAACTGCAGGGGCTTGCGCCTGCAAGGAAGAGATTCCCCATAGTTAAAAACCCCTCACAAATGAAGGGGAATCTGATGAAGTCTGCTATATTGGTTGCATCTATCCAAATCTCCGATATACGGTGCTATAAATCAACTTGATATCTTCGGAGAGGTGGATGGATATGTCCAAATGGTATCTGCCCCCAAATTCAGGCTAAATGTCCTCCGCGTCTCAGTCTGGTTTTCGGTGGTAACAAATGTAGCTTCCACTGAACAGTGAGGTTCATTGCTAAGGAATAGCGACTAAGTGCATCGAGAACTGCGTTCATCTTTCCAGGATGATATTGTAGGTTGACTACGAAAACCTTTAACATGCTTCTGACCACATGAATACTTTGTCTTTATGTGTAAGCTTGGTTAGGGGTGCTGTGATCTTTGAAAATCCTTTGATGAAGCGTTTGTAATATTCTGCTAAGCCCAAGAAGCTTCTTATATCTTTGACTGACTTTGGTGTCGGTCACTCACTGACAGCTGACACTTTAGCTGTATCCACAGAGATTCCTTCCTAAAACGGTGTGTCTGAGAAATCCGACCTTATCTAGCCAAAATTCACACTTGTTGTACTTAGCGTAGAGCTGATGCTATCGTAGTGTTTCCAGAACAATGTGTATGTGCTCGGCGTGTTCTTTCCGACTCTTGAAATATACTAGGATGTCGTTGATGAAAATAACAACAAACATGTTTAAGTACTCTCGGAAAACTTGGTTCATCATATTCATAAAAATGGCCGGTGCGTTGGTTACTCCAAGTGGCATTACGAGATATTTATAATGGCAATGATGAGTCTTAAATGCCGTCTTCTAAATGTCAGACTCTCTGACCTTCACTTGACGATAGCCTGAACGAAAATCTAACTTGGAGAAGACACAAGATCCACTTATTTGATCAAAAAGGTTATCGATGCGAGGTAGTAGATACTTGTTCTTAATTGTCATTTCGTTCAGTGCTCGATAATCAATGCACATCCGGTAGGTACCTTTCTTCTTTTTCACTAACAGCACCGGAGATCCCCAACTTGAGGTACTGGTCTGATCCATCCTTTCTTCAGGAGTACTTCCAACTGAATACGGATCTCTTTCAATCCTTTCGGACTTAGTCGATATGGAGCTTTTATTACAGGTTGTTCACCAGGTTGTAAATCAATGCTATACTCTAGATCTCGATCGGGAGTCAAACATGTTATGTCTTTAGGGAATACGTCATCGAACTCTCTGACGACCTCTGGCTTCGATCCTGCCACTTGCAACGCTGCAATCTCTGTTTTCTTTGGTTTTGCTCGGTAGATGCTTGGCTCCAAAGTCTGGTCTTCGCTTTTGAAATAGAACATTGGGTGATCTGGCATTTCGAACACTATCCTCTTTTGGCGATAATCGATGGTAGCGAAGAAAGTTCCTAGCCAGTCCATTCACAAGACCACGTCGAAATTCAATATGTTCAGTACCTTGATATTCGTATAGAATTCTCGACTACAAACGACCACTAGACATAGATCGTATCCCAAAGTTGCTTTTATAACATTGTTCCCTGAACTGACACTCCAGCTGGATACGAGCTGCTTAACTGGGATGGCATGAGTTCTTACAAACCGTTGAGACATGAAGCAATGTGATGCCCCGGTATCGAAGAATGTGAGTGCAGGTAGGATGGCTATTAAGATTGAACCTAAGTCGTGTGGGATAGGTTTAGGTATAACAAATATAGATAGTTAGGAATTGAAATGACTAGAAAGGAAAGAAGGAAGAGATTTACCAGTGATAACTTGACTCGTAGCTTCGACCTCTTCGATTGACATAATGAATGCTAGGCATCGCGGCACATTCCCCTATGCCTGGTTAAACACGCGGCATTGAGGTTAAGCGGTCTGGATGCGGGGAGTTGGAGCTGGTAGAGCTAACCGGGTAGGAGGAGTTTGGATTGCCAGTCTAGCTGAAGGGTTATTATTTCCTCGGTTCTGGGGGCATGCTCTGATAGTGTGAGTCGAAGACCCATAAATCAAGCACAAGTTGTTCGCCCTATGGCAGTTCTTCACTAGATGCCCTGTTCTTTTGCAGTAGTTGCAAAAGTCTATCTTATTGTTAGCGAACGAACCTCCTGGCCTTCGAGATGGTCCGTTGAAAGCTGGCCTAGAAAAGGCCATCCTATAATCTGGTGCACAGGGAATTTCACACCGTCCGATTGCGGCATGCCCTTCTTCTTAACAACCGCCTCATATCGTCGGGCAGCCTTCAAAGCGAGCTCGTTGGTTGAGAAATCCCCTGTATCGAGTGCAGCTTGGATTTTAGAGTCCCACCCCTGCCGGAATTGTCGTGCTCGGATCTCAGTAGTGGGAATGAGGTGTGAAACGAACCTGTTACGACCTTGTGTTAGCAGGGTTTAAGTGAGATGGGAAAATTTAACTTGAGACTATAACTTACCTGCCAAGCATGGTAAACTTAATATCATATTCATCCACAGACTTGACCCATATCGAGCCTTACTGTAGATAGATGAATTATTGTTCCATACAAAGCGGGTAGTCTCCGGAAAGTACTTTGTATCGAAGAAGTCTCAGAATGTTTTCCACTCTATTGGTTGTTCGAGGCGGCTCTCTTCTGTCTTCCACCATGCCCCGGCATTATATGTCAGTTGCAACTCAGCAACTCTTACCCAAACTATATCTGGCACTTGAGCCGCTGTCAGGTCATCCTCAATCACTTGAGCCTATTCTTCTACTTCAAGCGGGCTATCTTTACCCGAGAAGTTCTTTGGGTGCGAAGCCCGGAATTGCTTGACACCGGGTGCTTCCGCCTCAGGGCGAGCAAGACCTTGGTGCATCAGGGTTGTCTGCTCCTACTGTCCGTCCAATAGGCTCCTTATAGCCTCAAGAAGCACAGTCTGTTCATTGATAGGCGTTTTCATGGTAGGTGGAGGTAGTAGTGTCGACGGTGGTGTGTTACCGTTGACGTTGATGCTGGTATTGTTGGGAGAATCCATCACCTTGATGGAAAAGACAGATTAGGATAGATTCAAAAAAATTGAAATGTAAGGAATGTAAATATTTGTTGAATTCATTAATTCTTGTGGTATTTTTTAAGACTTCATGCAGAATGGATCTGCATGGGGCCACCAATAAAACCTGTAACGCCCCGCTTCTCAGTAGACGAAAACGGTAACGTGAAAAGCCCGCGACATATTTATCCAGAGAAGGTCATTCCCTAAATAAATATGCTAAGCGTATTGTAACAATAATACACAATGCAAGAATAAGTGGAGACTGAATATTTTTCAACAAACTTCTTTATTTACATTCAAACTTGAAATATTTACAAGACATAAGTTTAACTGAAAAGAAAATATAAGAACAGAAATGCCTAAAAAGGTGGTATACATAAACTGAAAGAAAAGATAAACTAATCTGAGTCTGAGCAGCGATCTGGTCATACTCCTCCTCCGTGGCATCCACATTCTCAATCTCCACAGTATCTGACAAACATTCCAAGAAAAAAAGATGGATGGAATACTCGTCAGCGAACTAGTGCTCGGTAAGTCCCAAGGTTAAGGTAAATGTGAAAGAGATATGTATAATATAATTATGAAGTAATGTAAATGGAAAGTGAAATTATATGGAAATGAACATGGTTATATATCCTACAGGTCTCTATATGATTACTATGTTAACGTTAAATTCTAAGTGTGGATGTCAACGCAACCGTAAAAATATTCACGAGCTCAAGAGTGAGGCCTCAGGGGCAAGGAAACATGGGCCCATTTCATGTGTTAGCATCGGAATCCAAGCTGTGGAGGAGTTGACCCGACTGAGATTCAAGTAAATAAAATTCGAGTAGGGTAATACGAGACTCCTGAAGTTCCGTTGGATTCACACCTGAAACTATCCTAAACACCCCGAGTATAATAGATTATAACTGTTGTATCGACTTAGTTGATTTGATTGGTTGATTATAACATGTCTTGATCGAAACTATAGACTGCAAAAGTGAATAATATAGTCGAGTAAGTCAAGTAGATCGCGAGTTATGTCAATTACAATTCTGGGTCGAGTCAAATTAGTTCGAGTTTAAGTTCAAGTTTAGGTTCGAGTATCGAGCTTGGATTCGAGTATCGAGTTCAAAACAAATTTGAGTTTGTATTCAGTTATAGTCATTTCATAATACTAGATTTAAATTTTATGAATAGCTTTAATCTTGTAATCTTTTGTGTTTGGAAAATTATCGATAACCGCTGCACATGGACGGTAAGATTTATGTTTTTTGAAAGACGATTATCATTGATAATTTCCACTTTAAGGTTACAAACTATATTTAGGGAAAGACAAGTGGTGAATCATTGTTTTCGGCACGCCCGAAGCAACTGACAAGAGAAGATGTCACTCAAACTAATGTGCAACCTAAATACGTAACCTAAACCAGTATATTGATTTTCTAGGGTATTTTAGTAAAATGTTATTTAAAAATTATCAAGGGTTTTTAATTTGTCCTAAAATCTCGAATAAGTTTTTTTATAAAAACCTACTGTTTAAAAGACGAGATTTTTGTATAAAAACGTATTTTATATTTTGTGGTATTTTAGTATAAAAATCTAATCTTTAAACTTTATGGTATTTTAATGAAAAAATACCACTTTTGGAAATTTGACGATATTTTATTAAAATTTTAATCTTTCATTTAAAAATAAAGTTTTTACAATTTGTTTCATAAAAAATACGGATTTTTATGATTTTATATAATTTTCCAAAGTTTTAATTTGTTTTAAAAGTCGTATTCTTTAAAATCGTATTTTTATTCCTTTCGAAATCGAATTCTCCGTGAGGAGTTCTGCATCTCATTCTACTATCCTAAAAACATGCGATAACTGACACCATCCATAAATGGGTCCCCTAACGAGGGTTGTAGAGGTGTAATTTCAAAGGTGTTAAAAAATAACAATTCTTAAAAAGTGTTTTTAAAAGTGAGGGTATTTTAATGAAAATTGTTTCTTGTAAATAAATATTTAACCAAAACTTCATGCTAGCATTGTGTACATGAGTGGGGTAGGTCATCACCCCGTGAGTTTTCTAGAATTATAGTTTATGATAATGTTAAAAGGTATAAGTAAGGTTTAAGGTATTCTTGTGTAATTTTGTTGTATGATTTATTTAACACAAAATTTTAAACAATTCAAAAGTAAACGAGATAGATAATATTTAAAGTGGTGTTAGAAGGATTAGGGTGAATTATTTAACATAGAAAGTATGATAAAATTAATTTTAAAAGAACATTCTAATGCTAACTCCATTTTAAATCATTATCCTTTTAAGAAGTGGTTTGAGATGAAATGAAAGAGAGGAAGAAGGGACTTACGGTTTTTACGTTTTGAGAAAAGAGGAAAAATAAAAGGAGGTCTTTGTGGAACTGTGGTAGTGTCGAGAATGACTCTAGTCTTCGAAAAAATGAACTTGGATTGAGCTAACTCCACTTGACAGGCTTAACCCCTTTTGAACTTGGAAATTTTTAAAGAATTTTTGCTTTAGATTTCAGAATACGAGGGAGCTAGGTGATGGGGTGGTATTTATTGGGTAAAATATGAGTGTATGAAAAATTAAAAATTGAATTAAAATGGATTTTAATGGTGTTAATGGAGGAAAATGAAGGGTTTATTGCTCTATGTTAATATTCATAGAAAATAATGTGGAAAAAGGGGTAAATGGGAGTCAAAGGGACGCACAGGTGAAGCATGGAGTCGAATGGGCAAGATACAACCACAACAGGCAGTTTTTGGGATTTTTTTGGGCGGCCGGGATTTGGAGATGGGTCTTGGGGTTTGGGCCATGTGCTATATTTGGTCTTAACTAATCATTTCTCCAGTTTGTTTTATCAGAAACTTTTCATTTCTCCGTGAATTGCACGTGCAAATCTTAGGCTTCCAAAAAATTGAAAAAATATTAAAAATAATCGGGACCGATGAGATTCGAATTTATAAGCTAAAGAATAGCGATGGAGAGTCTTAACTAGTGAGCTACAAATTGCTTCTTACTTGTATTGAATAATTTTTACTTATAACCCCTAATCAGGCTCAAATACCCTTTCTATACATTGACCGTATTACAATTGTACAGGGATTTCAGGGTGGTTATACAAATCATCTGTTATTTCATCTACCAAGTCCTCTTTCACACTCGATATTTTAACTAGAAGTTCAGTTAATCGTATCGCATGTTTGGACATTTCCGCAAGTATAATTTTGTATCCGGTCTCTGACACAACATCTTTCATGGCAAGTAGATTGAACTCGTTACATAAATTACTATACCGTGGCGTTTCATTCATCTCTACGGAAGGTGGTACGACATTTGTAATGAAAATATTTTAATTAACATTTCTCGTTCTTCTTGGAAAAATATATTCATACGGTATGCTATTCACATTTTTGGATAAAAAAACTCTGAATATATGCCTATATAATAATCCGGTTGATTCAAAATGATTGCAAATGAACTTGGAAAATTGTCCTTTTGTCATATATTGGACATGTTATTCTCTTCGCTTGTCTTTCTTCGGACTAGACAGTACGTTTTGAACTTTATATCTTGTTGTCCCGTCGGCTTTTAAAACTTTCTCGATATTAAATGATTGAGATTTCAGAAGCTCTATATGAATCTTTTCAAAAATACTGTTGGTGTAAACTTTGGAGGCGTCTAATTCCAGTGGCATATTTGTTGCACACATACGATTCTTGCATAGCACATCAAAATCCATTCATTTCTCTTGTTCGCATTGTATCCGTAGTGTACTTCTCATTTTCATAACAAACTCTTTAATTGTGGCATTTCAATTAAGATAGGTATCAAAAAAACATTCATGCTCTCACTACGTCTGATTGTTCACATTCATGCAGAAAAGTATCTTGATATATAAGACGATATTCATTTCTCCCGTATACTGTATATTATTGAAAGCCATTTATGCCTATTAACTTGACACTTTATATCTAGAGCAGTCCACTTATTTTCAAATTTCTCAACTATCGAACTTTTTTGCACGCAACAATTGAAGTCGTTTCGAAAACCGGTATCCTGATAATATAAACTCTGCAATTTCTCCGGATACTTCTGATAATGTGGCATATGCAATAATGATGTATTGTTTTCGGAAACACCATGGCAATAGCATTTGTCATAGCATGATCTTGATCGGTGATTATAGATAGCGATGCCTTATTATTTATCGTAATTAACTACTGCTGAAATAACCAGGTGAAAGAATTTTCAGACTCATTTCGCATTAACGCCAAACCAAATATATGTGATTTATAATGATAATTAATACCAGTGAATGGGACGACAGGCATTTGATATTTGTTCTTTCGATAAGTAGTGTCAAAAGTGAATGCATCACCAAAAGTCATATAGAAAGCCATTGAGCGTGCATCGACGTATAAGAGGGTTTCGATATGATTTTCTTCGTCACATTTTACTACGTAAGATAAAATTAGGCTCCTCAATATGAATAGATTGCAAATAAACTAAAGTAAGTTGGGCATCCAATACGTCCATAGATTGATGTTGACGTATTTTTTTAATTCACTTTTTACATCGTTTAGCCTGTAACCAAGATTCTCTATCCTGCCATGACCTTATCCTATTATCGTATATGTTTTGTTTGGACCAACCCCGCTATCCATCAAATTACGGATTTAACTTCTGTTGAATTTGAAAATACTTTTATGACAAGATAGGTATTGCACCATTGACTACGGTACAAATGGATAATTTTGATCTTTCTTGTAAGAAGTTACTTTCCGACGATTGTTCTTTTTAACAACAAACATACGAGCTTTGCATTTGGATCTAATATAATTGCTTCTTCGGAACGTCGAAAAAGACATTTTACGTTTTACATCGGGCTTGAAATGTTTAAGTTTTGCATCGGCCTTGTTACATTCATATAGTCTAAAGATAAGTTCAATACTATGAACTGCACGAAAAGTAGAACAAACTTTGATAGCAAACCCCATATTTCGAGGATAAGCCAAATAACAATCATAAGCATCATCGAGTGAATTGAATATCATGCCAATTTCAGCTTCTACCAAATCACTTGTGACACCTTGCTCGTTATCCTCATCAGGACTTACTTTAGGAGACGGCGCATTCTTACATTTGCTTCCACTAGTTGATAATATAAACTCAACTTTAGGTTACGAAATATTCATACATTTGCTTCCACTATTTGACGATATAAACTCAACATTTTTTCCTTCAGGGGTTACTAGGTCGATAGAAATAATAGGTTTTTTTCGAGTATTCATCTTCGTCTGTTTCCACCGCTAATCTGTCATCATCTTCTTCATAATCAGGGATAGTCCACTGATACACTATATTAATCGACATGCCAGCATATGTAAACCTAGAAGTAAAAAATTTTCCACGGCCATTTTGAAAAACTTCATTGAGGAAGAAGTAGACGTGCTCTGGCGGAAGGTAGGGTTCTAAACTCGACAGATCACTTTGAAAAACTACATTGAGAAAGAAGTAAAGTGCTCTGGAGGAAGATAGGATTCCAAAATCGATGGGTGATATATTGCTCAACTGTTTGAAAAAAATTACTGAAGTAACGGTATAATATTTATTTTTAACCGCTATTTTAAGTGGGGGTTAAATAATACCCGTTGGATCTTAACCGCTTCTTAAAATAGTGGTTGGATTTGCAAGGTACAGATTTATTGGATAAATCAACTTTTGATGTTAACCGCTATTTTAAGCAGCAGTTAAATAATGACCGTTGGATTTTAACTGCTTCTTTAAAAAGCGGTTAGCGTTGAACGGTTCTGATTTGTTGGTTACATTTTTTTATCCAACGTTGTATTAGGACCGTACCTTATTATTAAATATTATGTAATAAAGGAAAGAAAACAGTAGGTAATATATTGGAAGTGAACTACCCGTGTCTACCAGTGAAGTGAGATCCACATATTGATGAAAAGATGAGAAGGATGGAGATTTTACGTGTAGGTTACGGAGTCAATACTTGGACTCTATGTCCTTGGGCCCCACACCAAGCATGAAGTAGCCAGCCCTCTCCATCCATTGGGCTTGGTCCTAGTCATCGTGCCCACTTTAAATGAAAAGTTCATTTTGGATGCTGCTACTTGAATAAAACAAAGTTACCAAAATTAGAATGTATATTGCTTGACAAACGATGTAACTGCTATTTTTTGAAGGAAATATTAAGCCGGAAACAATATTCCCTTTCTAACGATTAACAATTCATCTTGATTAAATATTCTTAAGGCATACCCACTAAAAAAATTATGTGACTACAATATATACTTGTGTTGCACTTGCATTGAAAGATTGTAAATTTATTAGTTTACCAATAATACAACATTCTCTGTAACTATATTAACGTTAGAAAAATATCAAAATCATAAGAAAATTGATGTGTAAATATACTTTAGACCATAAAATTCAACATGGGGCTACATCAATTATAAAAAAGAAGGCAGAGGAAAGTGACTTTTTGATAAATATAGAGAAAAAGCGTTGTCCTTTGTTTTTATAAGTGTTTTTATTAAATTTATTTTGTTTTAGACCGATTTGAGTTCCAAGTCCATGACAACTTAAGTCAGATTTGAGGATTTATTGAATCAAATTCTCTATCAAAACTGACGTATGTAACTCCAATAATTAATAAAAACTTGTCAACTTACATGCGTCAATGACCATGACCTGCTCCCCTTCTACAAAAGTTATTCCAAAACTGCCACGTATTTTAGATGGAACCCCTTTTAATTTCTTTCATTTTAAATAGTAACTAATAATAATAATAACAACAACCGCCTCTCTTTTTTGACCAAAGATCATATGATTTCGTTTTTTGCCGCGGATTATGAATTTTTAGTCCTCAAGTATATATCCACGTGTGTGGCAATTTTTTTTATTTTTATTCTACAGAACCACAATTACGACAATATGGAGACTTATTATATTATTTGCATGTTTATAATATAAATAGGAAAACTATATGGAAGAGGAACAAATATATAGAGAGTTTATCTTTTATTTATTTAGAAAGCGACGTGCTCATGGACCCCTAATTTAGTCGACATGTAAATCCTATTTAGATTCTTCAGCTGTTTTATTAAACAAGCGAAGGATGTCAAGTTTGAGAATTGTTTAAGTTGTTTTAATATCTTGTATCATCTCCTTTCTACCGAGTAAGGAGTATACTCGTCCTCCATTATTGTATTTCTTTTTTTGATATAAATTAAAAAAAAAGATGGATTGGCCGGGGTCCAAGTAATACTCCAGCCATAAAAAAAATACAGACGGAGGGTAGTAAATGGCTTTATGATAAGATACGATCTTCTTAAACATGATTATAAAAGTTGTTTCGGCTAATGACGCGGATCACATATGGCTATTTTCGGAGAAGAAAAAGAGAGGCAAGGCTGTGGTTTCATCAACTTCAGTAACTACTGCTGTTATCCAGAAATGTTTATATTTCATTTTCGAAGTGACACTTTTAGACTTTTTCTTATTATTAATAACCTAAGCCACGATAGCTAGCAGTAAGTGTTGGTAAAGCAATCTTTTAAACTTTAGGTATTTAAGTGCCATCTAATCTTATCAGATTGTTGAGACACATAATACATGCATGGATAAAAATAAATGGAACAACGTCTAAACAAGAGAATAACCAATGAGACAAAAGAACAATCGAAGAAGAAATTTTTCGATCTCACCACATAAATAGTTTAATAATCTATACTAATTAGCAACAATTCAATTTCGTAAGCACTTGCGTGCGCGTTTTATGTGGTACATTTCACATAGACATATATTAAGTTTGCTATGTTTAGTCTACATTTTTAGCTGGTAAATTAATACCATATCGAACTTTAATTGACAATGATTGAATAAAACTTGATCTGATTATAAGCCTCCCTATATAAAAATATTGCATGATGAGAGAAAAAAATTCGAGCACAGATCCATATAGAAACGTTACGAATTGAAATAATAGATATACTAGAAATTAAGTGTTGTATGTGACAAAAATTCTGAATTTACGATGAGTCGGATGAAATTCTTTAATATTATAATGTTATAGTACTAGCAATGGCCTTCCCCGGAATACGTGAGTATGAATGAAGTCCTAAATCAAAAAAATTAATTTGAATGTTTATTTTTATATGGTTTATAAGTTGTAATATATTATATTTACAAGTTTCTAAAATATATGAAAAATTAACTTGCAAATACTTTTCCCGGCATTTTTCATATTTTCTTTGCTATACATATAAAAATCATGAAAAATTTAAAAACCCCAACAAAAAAAATTTCTTTGGGTTTCAATGTATTGCTTGCAAGCATAGAAAAATCACGAAATGTGTCAAAAATTTTGTTTTCTTCAAATTTTCAACATTTTGCACACGAATATTTTGAAATTTTAAAAAAATTCAAAATTTCTTTTTCTTTGACCTTTCAACATTTTGTTTACTTATAGTAAAAGAAAATCAGTAAATTTTCAAAAATAAAATATTTTTGATATCTTTGGTTTTTCAATATTTCCTATAATATAACACGTGAAAACAGACGATTTTTTTATCAACTAGAGTTAGCTCTCCAATATGAGAGGTCGCAAGTTCGATCGCTAAAGAAAGTTGATTTTTTCTTTAAAATGCACATGAAAACAACATATTTTTATAAATATCAAAAATTTCTATTTTCTTCATTTTTTGCAATATTATGCATGCTATAAAACATGAAAATCATGAAATTTTGAAAAATCTCAAATTTTTTTGTATTCCTCGATTTTTTAATATTTTGTATATTATAGCACAAAACAATCGCGAAATCTACAAAATCACCAAAATCATTTGTTTCCTCCAAAATTTACAATATTTTGCATGCTACCATACAAGTATTGAATTCCTTTAAAAAATCTTCAACTTTTCAGTTAGTTTTTTTCAATACTTTTGCTTATTATAGCATACAAAAATCGCGAAATTTTTGAATTTAAATTTTTTTCAGTTCTTTCGATATTTCAATAATTTCCATAGTAGGATACAAAAATTTCAAAAATCTCAAAAATTTCCATGTTATTCGGTTTTAAAATATTTTTCTTTGATATATACGCGAAAACTTCAAATATCCCTTTTTGGGTTTCTTTCAATTTTTCATTCTATAACAATCAAAAATTGTGAATTTAAAATTAAAAAAAAAGTTTAGTTTTCTTCAAATTTTCAATATGTTGATTTAAAAAAAACACAATATTTTTTGTTTTATCCGTTTTTTCAAAATTTTGATTGATATATATATAGAAATCACAAACTTTCCAAAAATATTAAAATCTTATGGTTTCTTTCGTTTTAAATATTTTTCCTTTTATAGCACACGAAAATTGTTAAATTTTAAAAAATCTCAATAGAAATACGTTTTCTTTGTTTCTATGACTTTTTGTATGTTGTATAACATATGAAAATTATGAAATTTTTAAATATCTCAAAATTCTTCGGTTTTTAATTAATTTTTTGTTATATGAAGCATGAAAATTGTAATATGTTCAAAAATTCTTATAACTTTTTTTCATCACATTGCTTGCATAATAAAAAAAATTCACCAAATTTTCAGAAATCTCATAAAATTTATGTTTTCTTAATTTTTCCAATAATTTGCATGAACAGCATATGAAAATCGCAAAGTATTAAAAATCTCAAAAGAAAATCTGAATTTTTCTTTTTTCATTATTTTATATGCTATATAACACAGAAAAATCATAAAATTTCATTTTTCTGTTTTTTTCGGTTTTCCAATATTTTATTTGCTTATACTTTTGGAGAGCTTCCGGGTATAAAAAAGACAAAAAAATATGTAAAGTAAGAGAAGGAAAGGTTGGTGATTGCTATTAAAAAACTAACAAAACAAAAAAGTCCTGTCCGAATGACTTGAAGCACCTGACAATACATGAAATCATAAAATTTTTAAAAATCCTAAATTATTTTGCTTTCTTAAAATTTCTAATATTTTGCTCACTCCGACAAACGAAAGTCGCAATTCAAAAATATCAAAAAAAATTTGGTTTTTTGTTATTTTTTTGTTATAACATATGAATATAATAAAATCTTCAAAAATCTCAAGAATTTTCTTAATTTTTTTTTCAAATTTCCAATATTTTTTATTTGGTTTTTAGTTATATTTTTGTTATAGCATATGAATATAGCACACGAAAATCTTAACATTTTCAAACACTCAATATTTTTTGCTTTCTTCCCTTTTTTATATTTTACATGCTATAATATAAGAAAATCGCAAAATTTTCAAATATCCCAAAATTTTCTATTTTCTTCTTTTTTCAATATTATCATGTATGCTATATATAGCACACGGAAATTATGAAATTTTAAAAAATCTCAAAACAAATTTCTTAAATTCTTTAATATTTTACATGTTATAAGCACATGAAAATAGCGAATTTTTCAAATATATCAAAATTATCTTTTTTCTTTGGTTTTCCTTTTTTTTTTGAAATACCAAAAAAAATTGTGAAATTTTTAACTTTAAAAAAATTCTCAATTTTTCAATATTTTGCATATTATACAACACACAAAATTTATGAAATTTTTCCATATTTTGTAGTAATACATGAATAGTGATAGAAAAATATAAAGTGGTATTAATATGGTACGCCGTTCGGAAGTTGATGATACTCATAAATGGAAATTCCACAGAGCACGACAAATAGTAAATGACGCGTCGTCCACGTAAGCCCACTAGATTGCTAGGGTCATGGAGCTGGAATAGATATGATGCATTGGAGATATTGCTCGGCTCCTAGCCTCCCAGGTTGCACCAAACCTTTTGAAGACCTACCTCGAGTACGTTCCCTCTTCACCTAACCATCAGCCAATTGCCCGTCTCCGAGCAATCATAAAGTTGAGCTTCCTCAGCTTCTTAACCCGTCTTCGAGTTATCCTATCGCAGAGGTTTCTCAGCTTCTTTGCTCATCTCCGAGCTATCCTATAGCTGAGACTCTCCAGCGTCCCTGTTTGGCCGGGAGCACGGAACACGAGTGCCCCCGTAACGGCTCCGTTTATTTCGCTACGATGAGATATCCGTCGATCCACGTCCCACATCCCACGCTAGCGTATCTCACTATTAATGAGCGTATCTCGATATTAATGTGCGTATTCCGCCATCAACGCGAACATGACGCAAGGGCGAGACGGACGGCGAGAATCTCGTATAGGCTCACTCCAATGCGACCCCTATATAAACCCCTACTCCAGACGATTTAGGTAACTTGAATTCAATCCAATGCGCCGCTACTCTGCCCAATTATTCTTCGATACTTACTTGATCATCGGAGGGTCCTACGGTGGCTTCCCATCCTGGACTTTCTTTGCAGGTAACTCGGCGTCAACAACAATCAATAACCCATTGAGATCCACACGCAACTTCCTACTACAAATCTCAACCGTTCAGCCCCGCTGGCTGCAAGATTGACCGAGAACAACATTTGAGGGAGATTCCGACCTCCATCGGTTGGCGCCGTCTATGGGAACTTTCGTTTTCCACTCAAAAAATTTGATCTTCCGCCTTCGACTCGATGACTAGTGATCATCGCAACGAAATCCTAGCACGAGCTATCCCGTCCTCCGCAACGGAGCCGAGGGTAGTTCTATTCCTTCCAACATCATTGAAGCCTTATCGGCACGGATCGACCGACTGAAACCGATGGTGGACGCGCTCGTTCTTGTCCAAACAGCCAGCTACACCCGACCAACCGCTGCCCATGCTCCCCAGAGCGGCGACATGCACGAGGCGACAGATAGACACATTCAGGTCCTCGTCCTCGCTTGTGCCAATCTCAACACTACGGAACACCGGCGTGCGGATTCTGGCAGTCGCGACTCCTTTACGAGGAATGATTCCATGACTCATTGGATGCCGGACTGTCCAACACCGAAATCTCAGGAACAACCAAATTATCACTTCAACGCTCGCCGCGTTCGCTCGCCTTCCGAGGCGAAGTCGGTCAGGTCGCCTGATTCCAGGTCAGGTCGCCTGATTCCAGGAAAGACCGACGTTGACGGGGATTTTATTAGTCTCCAATTTTAACCGCAAATATACATCGCAGTTGTACTTGAAAATCATTCTCACAGAGAGGTGTGTTAACTACATTTAAACTAAGTTAAAAAAAGTAAGGAAATTTAAAAGGTTGGATTTTATAAAGAGAAAAGTCTAGAGTTTTGTATTGTTTTATCTTTTTGGGTTGGTTTAAGAGATACTTCTTCTTTTCTAGATTTATGTTTACTATGTTTTCTATTAATTAAATCAAAAGCATAGATTATATTAATTAAATTTAAAAATAACCTATCAATTATTAAAACATCATTTAGAATGAAATTAAGTAATCATCATAATTAAAGATAAAAGAATTTTTATTGATATAATAAAGTACTTATAAATATAATTGATCTCCCTCTAGAAAACCCTAAGTTGAATACAATGAGAGAGATGAGAGAGATATGAAATCTTAAGGCTATACAAGTGCTTATATAGGGCTAAGGAAGATTAAAGAATAAGTAATAGAATATATAAGAGAATTTACTTGCCAACAACTATGATAATCTAATCTAATTGTTCTGTTGGATACTGTTGCGTGTCTTCAGAATCTTCAAAAGATAAAGCCCTACATCTCATATTAATCTATATGAAAATACAATTATGCCTATAAAAAATCTCCTCGAACAACCCAAAATCGACCGTTGATTCGCCGCCGTTTTTTGGTTTCGTAGCTTCAGATTTTTCTGTGGTTTTATCGTCAATTAGATGATTTTTAGCATATAAAATCTTGAATACCTCGTTGTATCTCTGTAGTTGCACAGATCTCCGAATTGTTCCTAAATTTAGCATATAATTAAACAGATTGATTTGTTGTTTTTTATTTGATTTGGTTTCTCCGACTGATTTGTTGTTGTGATGATTAATTCACCTCTATTTGTTGCAAATTTTACTGATTTATAATGATATTCCCAAATTTGTTATAAATTTGCAAATTATCTTTTGATTTTCTGAATAATTCCCTTAAATCTCCATTATACGCATATAATCTTTCTTTTAGGACAATTTTCCGTCCTTTTGCATCCAAGCCCTATTATCTCTAATAATTCACAAAAAAATACCCGGAACAGCATAATATATGACAATAACATGATAAATGGGTTAGAAAAATGTGAAATAAATTACACCTATCAAATACCTCCACACTTAACTTTTGCTAGTTCTCGAGCAAATTAGGCTTTCAAATTTTAAACTAAACTAAACTACTATCTAGCTAAATTCTACTCCTACTCCTATTCCTATAAAAGAAAATAAATGAAAATCTTAAGAAAATGAAAACTATATTAAAAGATAGAAATAGATAAGAAAAATACGAAAAACAAGTGTTTAAACTTTTACTAGATTTTCAGTCATCATGAACCATACCTTAATAGACTTTGATCTATACCGAAAATTACTTCCTCATCATTCTTTCAATCTTTCTTACCTATTTTACTTCCAAACATGATCATATACCCCTACGTGTGTGGAAAAAAAATTATCTTTACTCTCGGAGAATTCAATTCAAGCTCTCATACTCTTGGCCTTACCTTCTTATTACTTTTTAATCGACGGATCAAATTGATGGATATGTTCCCATATTTTTTATGCGACCGTTAATATTTCGTGAGATACCCACCAACCAATTACCGAATATAATCACTTACGTAAATAGCAGATCCCAAACCAGTCGGTCTAAATCACTAGGTGATAAAGCACCCTCGCCGAATTTTGTTTTTGCTACCATGATAATTGCAAGATGATATTCATTTTTTTGTGATATTTTTTTTTTTTTCGTATTAAGGCATTATAAATAAGAGCATGACAGGTCTCTTCTACTATCCCAAACTTCAAGATGTGTGCATGTGCGTATAGTAAGGTATCAACATTCAAATGTTTGGACAAAAAAATAAACTTCACTTACATTTTCTCAAACCTGATAACTCTTTTATGATACTAGCCTTTTGGGAACGGGCTCATGACAACTTATTACTAGATCCATTTAACCATCCTCTTTTCTTAATCTTCTTAAAATCTCTGTCTTTTATATACATTTTTTACATTTTAATTTTCATTTTCAAAATTTTCTAATTTTTTAAAGAACCTAAAATTAAAAGATTTTTTTTTGTAAAAAACTACCCCCCACACTTAAATCAAACAAAATCCTCATTGTGTTGGAATACATACTTTATTACACCCATATTGTTGTGCTTAATTTTGTTGAATTCTTTTTTATTTTAAATTCTTAATATTTACAGAAGAAGATGTGGGTGTGCATTTTGGTACCCAAACTAACTTGGGTTTATGGGGGTAAATTTTGAAGACCCATTTCAAATTGGTATATAAACATATATTTCTTTTCAACTCACAAGAATATACAAAGTGACCATATGCACCACAATATTGGCAAGTGTGATTAGATGTACTCATGGAACTAGATTTATATTTAGAATAGTGGTTGAAAAATATAGATGAAGAGAATTTTTGAATTTTCGAAATTTTAAGATTAACATCTCCTTTATTAAAAAATTTCTTCCTTTTACTTGGTGAAGGGTCAATCATTTCCTGTCTTTTTGAAAACTTAACAAAATAAACTGTTAAATCATTATTTTGTTATTTGAAGGAAGCAATTTTCTCGATCAACTTTCCTTGAGAAATTCAGGACAATTTTAAAGAATTAATTTCTCTTTTAAAAGATAAAACCAAATTTTCATGATCATTTCTTAAAACATCTCACAACAAAACAAATTTTCATTTTCAGTGTTTAAAGTATCAAAAGTTTTTTTATTGAATATCAATTTTTAAAAGAAACTCAATTTTCTCCTTCTCGAATTTATTAATTTGTGCCAGAAAATCAATTCTCTCCTTTTCTAATCTATCAATCAAAACAATATTTCTCAAAATTTCTGGTGAACTAGCAGAAGATTTAAAATTTCAAATTCACTAGTAAAAATTTCAATCAAACTATCATTTTCTTCCTTCAAAGAATTTCGAGACAATCATTCTCTTTTTTGCTTTTCAAATATTCATTTAACGAAACCAATTACTTTTTCTTCTTTTCTAAGACCAAAATTTTATTTCAAGGAAACTATTTCGAAACATTACCGTATTAAGTTGATGATGAAAAATAGGAGAAGTATCATTAAGTTGATCATGTGTATCAACAACAGAAGAATCGCTCTCAACATCATCACTAATAAATACAACCTCTCTGGATATTTCTTTTAGCTCTTTCAACCCATCATCCTTAAAGTTAAATATCTTATCATGAGAAACACCTTGAATCATATTAATTTAGCGATTTTGATCATATATGTCGCTTTGTTGTCTTCCTAAGTTAAAAATATTCAGTTCCATTTTTAGATTCTCTAAGATAAGCTGCATAAAACCATTATGACAGTTGATCAACGCGTTTGAGGTGGCTAAGAATGGTCGACCCAAGATCACCGGAATTTGGTTCCTAGGGTTAGATACGGGTTATGTTTCTAGAACGATGAAGTTTATAGTGAATATAAATTCCCCTATCTTAAGTAACACATCCTTAATTTCACCCTTCGGTTTCTTAATGGATCGGTCGACCAATTGTAAAGTAATCTTTGTGGGTTGAAGATCACCCAATCCTAGCTGTTCATAGACCGAAAAAGGTAAAAGGTTCACACTAGCTCCTAGATCAAGTAAAGCTCGGTTTATGACCTTGACACCTATGATGCAAGAAATGGTAAGACAACCGGGGTCCTTTTACTTTACGGGTATTGCATTACGGATGACGTCACTAACATTGCCGACTAGAAAAACCTTCTTAGGCATTTGTGTTTGCCTCTTTTTAGTGCATAGGTCTTTAAGAAATTTAGCATAGGAAGGAATTTGGTCAATCATGTCCGAAAGAGGGACGTTGACCTTGACTTGTTTAAATGTCTCCATAATCTTCGCCACTTTAGCATCTTGCTTTTTAGCCTTTAAACGTTTTGGATATGGTGCTTTAGGCTCAAGAAAGGTATCCATAGAAGATGGATGAAATGTGAGTGTATCAATAGACGCCGGCTGTGTATGTGGGGTAAGAGACTGCTGCTCCTCATTAGCTGGTATCTCTTCCGAATTTTCGGGCATCCTAACCTGATTATCAATCTGTTTTCCCGATCGCAAAGTAATTATAGCATTTGCTCTCACGAGATTTGCACATTGATCTTTTGGATTTGTTGTAAGTTGATTAGGTAAGGTGTCCATTTCTCGTCCTCCAATTGCTGCAACTAGCTGGCCAATTTGCCCATTACTAAGTTTTACAATATCTTGATTTAACTGCTTCAATTTGAACAATTGGCATAAATCCTCAAATTCTCTTATAAAGACATAGGCTTTTTCCGATTCTAGACCATGGAATTTAGAAAATGTGTTTATGAAAGCAGCTTTAATTTTATAGTCATCGGCAGCAATCGGTAAGACTATGCAAGATGGGAGCGAAGTATGTGCATGATAGAATCTATCCTGCAGCGTAAGTGTAGCGGGTACAATATTAGCCATAGTATCTGTAAAATCAAGACGATTCAAACGGTTTGTTTTGTCTCGACCCCACACGTGCATACACCATACACAAAGTTTTTTTATATGAAAAAACTAAGATGCAGAAACTAAACTGGAGATTCTAACAAATCACAATTGAAAATGCGCAAACAACTTAGATCTAGGTTTACCTAGGTCAAGTTACTAGAATCACTCCTAACGGCCAAGAGACAAATTGTGGGAAAGATCTTCTAACGGCTCTTTAACTACCTTGAGGCCAGATCAGTGCAAATTAAGTGGGAGGGTTCCGCTATACGAATCACCGAAATAGCGGGTCTTAATTAAATAACCACAACTAATCACACATCACTAGATACCTCAAGATTGAATCGGATAACCGTTAGATTACCTACAACCTCCTCTTGTCCTATTGAGCGCGATAAGTTCTTAGGGGCTGAAGTCTAGATATATATATTTTTTATTTAATGTAGCTTAATGCGGATACTCGGTTGTGATTTGTGGGGTCTAGAAAGGGTCATGAAATCCCCACCTAATCTGGATTTGAGTTGTTGCCCCTTAGAATCGTCTTAAATATGCAATGAATCTAAAACGATCAAAAATCAAAAATGTAAACTAATTTTTTTTATATGGCGCAAAGAATTCTGCAAATATCTGTTAGTTGGAATCAAATTGAGATTTTGGGAAGAACGAGATCTTACCTAGATTTGTCTCTGTTCGTCTTGATCTTCTCTTGCAGTAAGTTTGTCTCGATTGCTGAAATTTTAAATAAAAATTTTGCAGAATCAAACGCACTAAAGAAAATCTAATTTAATCTATAACTAAAATCTAAAACTTAAATTTAAATGTATTTAAACTACACCTCCCCGGCAACGGTGCCAAAAACTTGATGATGATTTTATTAGTCTCCAAATTTAACCGCAATTATACAGCTTATCGCAGTTGTACTTGAGGATCGTTCCCACAGAGAGGTGTATTAACTACCTTTAAACTAAATTAAAGAAAGTGAGGCAATTTAAATGGTTGGTTTTTATAAAGAGAAAATTCTAATGTTTTGTATTGTTTTATCTTTTACGGTTGGTTTAAGAGATACTTTTTCTTTTCTAGTTATATATTTAATATGTTTTCTATTAATTAAAACAAAAGAATATGTTATATTAATTAAACTTAAAAATAACCTATCAATTATTAAAACATCATTTAGAAACAATATCAAACATTTATACTTGTAGTTAATTAAAAGTACCCTAGGTTTAATCTTTGATTAACAATGTTAGGTAGCTAATCTATACTATTATTTTATTGAATTAATCTAGAACCCTTTAATTACCCAGGTTGAATTTTATTTTAATATAATTATTTTCTTACCGTCCTTAATTTGGTTTCTAGTTTGTCGGACCATCATTAACCTAATGAGTTTTTAGATGTATCATCCTATATCTAATTCAAAGTGTCAATTATCCCTATAAGATCTAGTATTCTCGTCCACATACCCTTGTTGTGTATTGGGTTAGGATGAGTTGGGTGAAGGACCTTGTCTTATCTTTTGGAATTGTTGGCTAATTTTGCTTTGATTCCATTGTTAATTAGGGTGGTTTTTCTATCCTTAGTTATAAATTTGAGAATAAGAATTATTATTATTATTTTGATATACAGTATTAGCGGTCTCTTGCCTTTGAGGACCGCTTAGAAGGGGAAATTCTTCAGAAAGGTGGAACGAGTCTCGACAGTTTAGACAATGAGAGGGTTTGCTAACTTTTTGGACGGAGACGGTTGTAGTTGATTTCTTTTCTATTGATTTTCTTATTGCTGCTAGCTCGGCTTGTATCCCTATAGTAGTTTCAACTGTGTGTAATCCTTCCCAAGATGCGGTCGAACCTCTTTCACTAGTACTCTCCTATTGCATGGTTTTATCAAATAATTTTTCTAGAAAGTTTCATGCGTCATCTTCCTTTTTCATCATGAAGTCGCCTTGACACATCGACTCTACCATTTATTTAGACTCCATACCATCATATACTATCTAGCATAATTCCCACTTAGCTATATTGTGATGTGAGCATTTAATGAAAAGGTCTTTAAAATGTTCAAAATATTTTCAAAAAGATTCCCCTGGTTTTTGTGAAATGTCCTAATTTTATTTCTGAATTTAGCGGTTTTAAAATACGGGTAGAATTTTTTAGGAAAACTTTAGTAAACTCTTCCCATGTGTGAATAGTGTTAGCCGACACACTGTGCAGCCAATACTTAGCTTTATCAGTGAGGGAAAATGGTATTAGTCTAAGTTTTACAGTATCTTGATTTAACTCCCATTTCTCGTCGTTGTAGTATAATGGTGAATATTCTCGCCTGTCACGCGGGTGATCCGGGTTCGATATCTGGCAACGGCGCCAAAAACTTGATGGTGATTTTATTAGTCTTCAAATTTAACCGTAAGTATACAGTTTATTGTAGTTGTACTTGAGAATCGTTCCCACGGAGAGGTGTGTTAACTACCTTTGAACTAAGTTAAAGAAAGTAAGAAAATTTAAAATGTTGTTTTTTATAAAGAGAAAAGTATAGGTTTTTGTATTGTTTATCTTCTAGGGTAGATTTATGAGATAATTCTTCCTTTCTAGATCTATTTTTAATATGTTTTCTATTAATTAAAACAAAAGTATAGGTTATATTAGTTAAATTTAAAAATAACCTACCTATCAATTATTAAAACATCATTTAGAAACTATATCAAACATCTATGTTTCTAGCTAATTAAAAGTACCCTAGGTTTAATTTTCGATTAACAATATTAGGTTGCTAATCTATACTATTATTTTATTGAATTAACTTAAAACCTTTTAATTACCTAGGTTGAATTTTATTTTAATCCAATTCTTTTCTTATCGTCCCTAATTAGGTTTCTAGTTTGTCGGACCGTCATTAGCCTAATGAGTATTTAGGTTTATCGTCAATATCTATATCTAATTCAAAACGTCAATTATCCCTATAAGATCTAGTATTCTCGTCCCCATACCTTTATTGTGTGTTGGGTTGGGTTGGGTTGGGTGGAGGACCTTATCTTATGTTTTGGAATTGTTGGCGAGTGTTGTCTTGATTCCATTGTAAATTAGGGTGGTTCCTCCATCCTTGGTTATAAATTTGAGAATAAGAATTATTATTATTATTTTGATATGCGGTATTAATGGTCTCTTGCACTTGAGGACCGTTTAGAAAGGGAAATTCTTCAGAAAGGTGGAACGGGTCTTGACAGTTTAGGTAAGGAGAGGGTTTGCTAACTTTTTGGACAGGGACGGTTGTAGTTGATAGCTTTTCTATTGATTTTCTTATTGCTGCTAGCTCGGCTTGCATCCCTATAGTAGTTTCAACTGCGTGTAACCCTTCCTAGATGTGGTCTAACTTCTCTCACTAGCACTCTCTCATTGCAAAGTTTTATCAGATAATTCTTCTAAAAAGTTCCATACGTCATCTTCTATTTTCATCATGAAGTCACCTTGACACATCGACTCTACCATAAGTTTAGACTCCATACCATCATACGCTATCTGGTATAATTCCCATTAAGCTATATTGTGATGTGGGCATTTAATGAGAAGGTCTTTAAAACATTCAAAATATTTCCAAAAAGATTGATCCGGTTTTTGTGAAAATATCCTAATTTCATAATTTAGCAGTTTTAAAATGCAGGTAGAATTTTTTAAGGAAATTTTTAGTAAACTCCTCCCATGTGTGAATAGTGTTAGTCGGCACACTTTACAGCCAATACTTAGCTTTATCAGTGAGGGCAAATGGTATTAGTCTAAGTTTTACAGCATCTTGATTTAACTGCTTCAATTTGAACAATTGGTATTAGTCCTCAAATTCCCTTATAAAGATATATGCGTCTTCCGATTCTAGACCATGGAATTTAGGAAATGTGTTTATGAAAACATGTTTAATTTCATAGTCACCGGAGGCAATCGGTAAGACTATGCAAGATGGGAGCGAAGTACATGCAAGATAGAATCTATCCTGCAGCGTAAGTGTAGTGGAGACAATATTAGCCGTAGTATCTATAAAATTAAGACGATTCAAACGGTTTGTTTTGTCTCGACCCCACACGAGCATACTCTGTACACGAAGTTTTTTTAATATGCAAAAATTAAGATGCATAAACTAAATTAGAGATTCTAACAAATCACAATCGAAAATACGCAAACAACCTAGATCTAGGGTTACCTAAGTCAAGTTACTAGACCTGCTGCTGTAGGGTTACTAGGCACTCTCAAGAGGTTCCACAAGGCATCAACCATGCCAAATTCAAAAATTTAGGTGCCGAGAAACCCTAATATAGATCGTTAACTAGAGGATAGGCGAAACTTTAAGCTAGCAAACAACTTTACTAGTAAGTGAAAGGGATTACAACCTTTGTAGATCCGGTCCTCCACTTCTTTAGCTCCGTGTTGACATCCCTCCGTTGCAATCATCGGAATCCTGGACTCTAGTGATGGTTTCGTCGGAGAAATAATCGGGCTAGGACGTTGACTTCGAGGCCGAAGATGATCTACGTCGGGGAGACTCAAACTCAAGCTATTCCTTCACTTAGTCAAAAAATTTATGAAGGGAACACCCTATACTACATGGCAAGTAGTAGAGGATGAAGAAATAGGAAATGGGTTCACTTTAGAATTGGATTTCTCACTCCTTTTCTTATGGCACCATTGGAGCTAGCAAGCTTTTGTGGAGCTTGATGATGAAGAACAAGAAAAGAATCAATAGAAAATAAATATCCAAATGAAACTTATCCTTTTAATTATGGCACCATGGTTGAGTTAAGCTCTCATGCTTAACTCATGTAGAGATTTAACCAAAGCATTAGGTTAAGGGTTGGGTTAACTAATATCCTAAGGAAATGACAAAAGATTTGACTTTGTCAAAGTTTCTTCAAGCTTCATGAAGCTTGATAACTTTGACCAAAATCTCACTCTTTTGTTATTTGTTAGGAAAATAGTAAACCCTAATTTAACCTTGATTTGGTATAAGTCTCATACACACAACTTGTTTGTATCATCAAGCATGATACAAACATGTACACTTGCATATATCACATATAAACAATGTGCACAATCAAGTGAGAAAATCAATCTTAAGTGAACCAATACTAGTTAATGTAAAGTAATATATCAAATATATAATTATACATTAAATCATTAAATCAACACTTGATTTAACGATCCGGTCATATTGCATATAACCGACTAATATCAATAGTAACAACTTATCGAATCAACACTTGATCCGATAACCCGGCTATATCGCATACAACCGATCAATGTCACAAATCGCGAGAATAGAATACAGTATCACATACTGGTATTATTCTCGGTCCCGCACATATCTCATATGCGCTCCTATTTTGTTTCGCTTGAGCCAGGAAACTCTTGTGTAAGACTCTAAAGACTCGTCAATACGCCGGCAGTAGGTGATGATCATATCAAACACCCACAAGCCGCAAGCGGTCTGCTAAACATAACGGCCACCCGGGTATTGAGCGATCAGAAGATCAACGAGCAAGCCCGCTCATACTCCTGTGAATCCAACCAGTAACACTTACCGTACAGTCCAGTCTGTTCGTCTGATATGCCGCATATCTCGTCTAGGGGTGGTAAACGTCAGACCCCAATAACTCGATAAGTCGTGTCGATATAAGGCTCATAACGGGTCGAGAAACTACTGGTAACACTTACCAGTAAATCCCTAAAGCAGCCTTGGCCAAGGACTTTCTGTTATAGCCAATCGAGCACAGCGCAACATCAACTCCCTATACCGGGAGAGACGAAACCCTTCCTATCGCTCATCGCCTCCATGTGATTCGGGACTGTACCCAAAAGCCACCTTTTTGCACGCCCTCTTGGACGTGGTATGATGGAAATCAAAGCACAGTGGGAATCATACAAGACTCTATGACGATCTCGGGTCTACAGACTAACCTGCACCAGTGTCACCAGAGAACTGCCATCTGACATAAGGTATAATACCATCTGGGAGTTCTCGGTGAGTCCGTCCAGTGTACCCAGTCTCCACTGAGCACCCGTATATCATCTCTGATGTCAAACACCAATGGATATGGGATCATCCATCGTCCATCTATATGGGTCGAGAAACTACACGCTAGTCTACTCTGGTATATCGATGCCCCGTCTCGATACACCCACGACTAGGGACTTTGAAGGATGTACTTATGGACTACCACGTCCCCACTAGTATGATCCGCATCATAGTCCAGGTAGTCAAGTACACATCCTAAGGGCTTTACCAACACGTAACAGAGAGACAATCAGTGTACACGTTAAGGTAAACAGTAACCAGATAGCATACTATCATATCGAGCAAGAAAGTCATCCCTATATATGTCCAAGCATCCACTACAATATACATCCTATGTATAGTAATGGCCTCTAGGGCATACATATAACTAACAGCTCCTAACTGTCAAGAGACAAATTGCGGGATAGATCATTTAACAACTCTTTATCAACCTCGAGGCCAGATTAGTACTAGTTAAGTGGGAGGGTTCCGCTATACGAATCACCGAAATAGCGGGTCTTAATTAATTAACTACAACTAGTCACACATCACTAGACACCTCAAAATTGAATCGGATAACCGTTAGATTATCTACAATCTCCTCTTGTTCTATTGAGCACGATAAATCCTTAGGGGTTGAAGTCTAGATATATCTTTTAAAATTTAATGTAGATTAATGCGGATGCTTGGTTATGATTTGTGGGGATTAGGAAGGGTGATGAAATCCCCACCTAATCTGGATTTAAGTTGTTGCCCCTTAGAATCTTATTAAATATGCAATGTAATCTAAAACGATCAAAGATCTAAAATCTAAACTAATTTTTTTATATGACGCAAAGAATCCTGCAAATATCTGTTAGTTGGAATCAAATTGAGATTTTGGGAAGAACGAGATCTTACCTGGATTTGCCTCTGTTCGTCTTGATCTTCTCTTGCAGTAAGTTTGTCTCGATTCCTGAAATTTTAAATAAAATTTTTGCAGAAACAAACGCACTAAAGGAAATCTAATTTAATCTACAACTAAAATCTAAAACATAAATTTAAATGTAATTAAACTACATCTCTCCGGCAACAGCGCCAAAAACTTGATAGGGATTTTATTAGTCTCCAAATTTAACCGCAAGTATACAGCTTATGGCAGTTGTACTTGAGGATCGTTCCCACAGAGAGGTGTGTTAACTACCTTTAAACTAAGTTAAAGAAAGCGAGGAAATTTAAAAGGTTGGTTTTTATAAAGAGAAAAGTTTAAGGTTTTGTATTATTTTATCTTCTAAGGTTGGTTTAAGAAATACTTCTTCTTTTCTTGATCTATATTTAATATGCTTTATATTAATTAAAACAAAAGCATAAATTATATTAATTAAATTTAAAAAATAACCTATCAATTATTAAAACATCATTTAGAAACCATATCAAATATCTATATTTCTAGTTAATTAAAAGTACCCTAGGTTTAATCTTCGATTAATAGTATTAGGTAGCTAATTTATATTATTATTTTATTGAATTAATCTAGAACCATTTAATTACCTAGGTTGAATTTTATTTTAATCTAATTCTTTTCTTACCGTTCCTAATTAGGTTTCTAGTTTGTCGGATCGTCATTAGCCTAATGAGTTTTTAGGTGTATCATCAACATCTAATTCAAAGCGTCAATTATCCCTATAAGATCTAGTTTATATGATGAAAATATAAAAAAAGGAATTAAATCAAAAGAAACTTTATAAATTAAGCATAAGAAAAGAAGAGATTGAAATCATCCGACCACTTGAATTAAACAACACAAACCCTAGAATGAAATTAAGTACTCATCATAATTAACGATAAAAGAAGTTTTATTGATATAATGAAATACTTACAAATATAATTGATCTCCCTCTAGAAAACCTTAGGTTGAAGACAATGAGAGAGATGTGAGAGATATGAAACCCTAAGGCTATACAAGTGCTTATATAGGGCTAAAGAAGATTGGAGAATAAGGAATAGAAAATATATGAGAATCTACTTGCTAACAACTATAATAATCTAATCTAATTGCTCTGTTGGATGCTGCTGCGTGCCTTCAGAATCTTCAAAAAATGAAGCCCTACATCTCATATTAATCTATGTGGAAATATGACATAAAAAATCTCATTGAATGGCCCAAAATCGACCGTTGATATGCCGCCGTTTTTTGGCTTCATGGCTCTAGATTTTTTTGTGGTTTTATCGTCAATTAGATGATTTTTGAGCACATAAAATCTTGAATTTCTCGATGTATCTCTGTAGTTGCGTAGATCTCCGAATTGATCCCAAATTTGGCATATAATTAGGCAGGTTGATTTGTTGCTTTTGATTTGATTTGGTTTCTACAACTGATTTGTTGTTGTGATGATTGATTTACCTTTATTTGTTGCAACCTTTTCTGATTTGTAATGATATTCCCAATTTTTTTCTAAATTTGCAAATTGTCTTTTGATTTTCTGAATAATTCCCTTAAGTCTTCATTGTACGCACATAATCCTTCTTTTAGGATAATTTTCCATTCTTTTGCATCCATGCCCTATTATATGTAATAATTCATAAAAGATACCTGGAACAGCCTAATATATGACAATAACATGATAAATGTGTTAGAAAAATATGCAATAAATTACACGTATAAGACGTCATCATACTCATCGAGGCCATGCGCATGGCACGCGTCGGGGGGAGCCACGAAGGGTTCACCCCGAGAATATGAGAAACATGATAAAGTGAAGCCGATGCCTCTCCATCGCCCAAGCTCGAATTAGAGACAACAGGCACTTCGATTATGGAGAATCGTTGGGGTACCAACAACGAATCGAGGTTCTCGAAAAGAAGATTGAGGACTTGCGGCTCGCCACCCGTTCGCCCGGCGCATCTGCAAAATATTCCGCGGACTCTCTCACGAAGCCCTTCACGGAGCAACTGTTGAGGAAGCGGGTCTCATCCTAGAACAAACCACACAAAGTGGCTCTTTTTGACGGGAAGTCTGACCTTAAAGATCACTTGGATGCGTTTACCGCAGGCATAAGCTTTCAAGATAACTCGAAGGCGGCTTAGTACCGAGCCTTCCCCGCCACTCTCATCTGGGCCAGGCGAGACTAGTTTTGCAGCCTCACTCAGCGCTCAATCTCAACTTTCAATGAGCTGACTACTTAGATCCTCAGCCACTTCGTCGACAACCGACGACAGAAGAGGTCGGTCAACTACCTATTCACCATCAAGAGTGAGAACATGGAATCTTTCAAAGGCTATATCACCTGGTTCTACAATGCTCTCCTGAAAGTACCCGAACACCGGGATGAGACGGTCATCACCATCTTGAGATCCGGTCTTAGGCATAAAGAGTGGCTCCGCTCTTTTGCATTGGCGAAACCTAATACTATGGCCGAGGTAAAAGTCTGGACCGAACGGGAAATCTAAGTTGAGTCTGAGGTGAATGCTAACCTTTCTCGTAGAGATCGGACGGACCGAAAGAAACAGGACCGAGAAGAGAAGAAGAAGGCCGATCGTCCGAAATCTTATTCTCCGATATTTCACGAGTACACTCCTCAGAATGTCTTTCAGGCCGAACTGCTAGAGGAGGAAAAGAGAGAGAGATTCTTCAAACTCTTGCCGATGATACAAAGGCCCGGCAAGAGACTCCATGACCCTTACCGTGCCTTTCATCGTTTACAGGGACATCCGACCAAGAATTGCAAACACCTGCACGATTACATCGAGGAGTTGACCTGCTACGGTCATCTAGCAAAGTACTTGCGAGACAAACGTCAATCAGACAGGGAGTAGGCAAGACCAACCTCCTACCGGAGAGTTGACGGTTGAACAGATCATGGTCGTCTCCGTTGGCTCGACTCTGAGCAATAAGGACACCCGCCGTATCCGGCCGGTTATGACCTTAAGTGCTCCTTCTTCTAAGAAGTACAAGAAGGTTGCTCCCATTACCTTCATCGACGAGGAGCTGCATGGCATATCCATCCTGTACAATGATGCCCTAGTGATCATGGCCTGGGTAAATCGGTATGAATTCAGGAGAATTCTCGTTGACTCGGGAAGCTCGGCGGATATCCTATTTTACGACTGCTTCCAGCGTATGAGATTAAACCCATCCGATCTCTAACCAACCTCGCACGTTCTCTCTAGGTTTACTAACCACTCCATCCAAGTCGAGGGAACAATGACTCTCCCTTTCAACATTGGGAAGGCCGGAAGAACCCGAACAATGTTGATAAGTTTCCTCGTCGTCCGGGTTCCTTCGTGTTATAACATCCTTTTGGGGCGCCCCACTTTAAACGCTCTTCAAGCTCAGATCTCGACCTACCACCTCACGCTCAAGTTTCCTCTGAGCGATGGGAGGATAGGCTGGGCCTACGGAGATCACCAAATCGCTAGGGAGTGTCTCGCTATGACAATGCCTGGGGAAAAAGAAGTTGATCTGACCGACGGACTGTATGATCCTCGAGAATCGCTGGATACACGTGATGACAAGAAGGAGATCCGGGGTTCCCCAGTAGAAGCCTTGTCCAAAGTCCCCCTCAAAGAGGGAGATAGTAGCCGAACTATCAAGATCGGCTCCCTCTTGACCAGGAAAACTTGGGACAACCTTATCCAGTTCCTCCGAAACAACTCCGACGTATTTTCTTGGACTCCCGCGGATATGGCGGTGATCAACCCCAAGGTGATCTCCCACAAGTTCGGTGTTGACTCAAAAGCTCGGCTGGTCAAAAAAAGGTAAAGAAGCTTCGCGTCTGTCAAACAGAAGGCGATTGAAGAGAAAGTGGACTGACTACCCACAGTAGACTTCATCAGAAATGTGGACTACTCGGCTTAGCTAGCTAACGTAGTCATGGTCAAGAAAATGAATGGGAAGTGGCACATGCGCATCAACTTGACCAATCTGAACAAGACTTGCCCGAAAGACAACTATCCGCTCCCTCGGATAGATCAACTGGTGGATACCTCAGCCGGTCACGAGCTGTAGCTTTATGGATGCGTTTTCTGGTTATAATCAAATCCGGATGGACCCGGCCGAAGAAGAGCTCACCGCTTTCACCACTGATCGAGGGGTCTATTGCTACAAGGTAATGCCCTTTTTCCTCAAAAATGCTGGGGCAACTTATCAATGGCTGGTCAACAAGCTGTTTAGGTCAAAGATCGGGCAGAATATGGAAGTCTACATCGATGACATGCTTATGAAGTCCACCTAGTCATCTGGGCATACCACGGAACTTAGCGAGACCTTTGAGGTCCTGCAAAAGTAAAAAATGAAACTGAATCCAACCAAGTGTGCTTTCGGCGCCACGAGCGGAAAGTTCCTCTGGTTTACAGTCACCTACTGAGGAATCGAGGCACACCAAGAGAAGATCAAAGCCATCATTGACATGACGATACCCAAGAGCAATGAAGAAATCATGTGACTCATAGGCAGCATGGCCGCTCTAAATCGATTCATGTACAGATCCGGGGAAAAGTGCATACCTTTCTTCAGAGCCTTAAAGAAGTTCTCAGGGTTCGAGTGGTCTGAGGAGTGTCAAGTCTCCTTCGAGCAGCTCAAGGCTCATCTGTCGACACCACCACTTCTCACCCGACCAGCCAAAAGTGACGAGCTGCTGCTGTACCTGGCGATCTCCGGCCAGATGGCTAGCTCCGTACTCGTCAAAGAATCCGAGGGGATACAGAGGCTGGTTTATTACATCAGCCACGTTTTCAAAGACGCGGAGACCAGATACCCGGCTATCGAAAAGATAGTCCTGGCGCTCGTCGTCGCCTCTAGGAAACTCCGGCATTATTTCTAAGCTTATACAATCATCTTTCTCACCGACCAACCTCTGGGGAACATCCTCAGTTCCTCTGAGTTGTTGGGCCATTTGGAGAAGTGGGGATTGGGGTTGTCGCAATTTGACATCTAGCACCGACTAAGGTAAGCTATTAAAGCCCAAGCTCTAGCCGATTTCATGGTCGAATGCACCATTCCCAATAAAGAAGAAGTGCCGACACAAGATCCACACCTACAACACTCAGTCAAAGAAAAGCTCGGTCCGATTCCGGACTGAATACTCTATATGGATGGTTCCTCTATAAAGGAAGGAAGTAGGGCTGCGCTTGTCATCCGCGGTCCCAATGCCGGATGGAATATTCTCTGCGGTTCAACTTCAAGGCCTTGAACAACCCCGCGGAATATAAAGCCTTATTGGCCGGCCTACGAATCGCCTCTGGGTGGGGCTAAAGAAAATCAGAATCCGCAGCGATTTCGCATTGGTCATCGGCTAAGTGACTGGACGATTCGAAGCCCAAGGACCCCTCGTGATGAAATATCTTGCCGAGGTGAAAAGGCTACAGAAAAATTTCGACGAAGTCCAAGTGGAGCAGGTTCCCCGGAGTATGAACGTCGAAGCTGGCGCCTTGAGCAAGCTCGCCTCCTCCTATTCAGCTAACCACAAAAGGAATATCCTGTTTGAGGTCTTGCCGCAACCCAGCATCGAAGATACTGCAGTGATACACAGGGTCTACACCACTCAAGGGAGTATCCCGGATTGAAAAAAGCCCATAGTGGAATTCCTTAAGGACGAAACGCTCCCCGAGGACCGAAAGGAAGCGCGCAGGACCCGCATGAAAGCTCGTCACTTCGTATGGAGCAAAGGTAACTTGTAAAAAAAACATATACCCAACCTCTACTCAGATGCGTAGATTTTGACAAAACTGAGTACGTTCTCCAAGAGATACACGAAGGAGTCGGAGGCGCACATCAGGGGACCCGCAATCTGATTCAAAAAATGCTGCTAAAGGTCCTATGAATTGACTAGCGCAGATCAGAGGACCCGCAATCTGCATCGTTGGAAACCAAAGGTCCTATGAATCGACTGAGCCGCTTCCACTCAGCCGCATGCACATCAACGGAACCGCCATCCTGTTTCAGGTTAATAAATCTTTCTTCCATTTCTTCTCAAGCAGATTGCGGAAAGAACTTCTCCATGAAACTTCATGAAAATGCTTCCCAGCTAATCAATTTGGGCAGATGGGTCCCCTCGACGAGCCACCACTCATGAGCATAATCTACCAGCTGTATGCGCACAACATCCACTCTCTTGTCTTCTGGAATCTGCACGGCGACGAGCAGATTCTCTGTATCAACTAGCCGCTGCTCCATTGGTAATGGCTTCTCGAATCTAGTAAATGTGGACGGACCAAGCCTCCTGAATTCTGCCACAGTTCCCTCACGCTGTGCTGGCCTGGGTGCTACTGTGTCTACAGACTGTTGGACTGTCCGCAGACTCTCCTGGAAACCCTCGACTTGCCGCTGATTCAGCTCGGTTTGCTGCTTCTGTTTTCCAGCATTCCACGTATTACTCCAAGCAATGTGGCGTCATCAACACGCCTCTGGTACGATCGCAAATCTCTATATGCCATTCTGAAGCCAAGACACTGAAAAGTATTAGCACGGTAAACAGGATTCATTAATAAGATAGTTGTAGATTCAAGAATGGCAAGATAGTAATGTGGGAGGACATGTTTCTAATTACGGGTTTTCTGGTTAGTGTATTGGGTTTAATACCCAACTACAAAAAAAAAAACAAACCCGATTAATCCTAAATCCTATGGCTCTGATACGAAACAAACCCTGTCATGCCCTCTTCCCAGAGTGCGCAAACTACGGCACGTGACAGAGCCAACCATGCTATCTGTGCATAGGAATCATCCCTCCACAGTCATATTACGGCTGTCTATAGGATATCAAGAACAGTAAAATATAAAAATCTATCTAGTACATGTCCATTTGCTAAAATAAAAGAGTCAATAAAATGTATGAGCGGAAACGATAATAATATCCAAAAACAACAACTGAAAAATACGTCCCAATATGGACTCACATCAAGAAATAAAAGTGCGGAAAAATAAGCTAAATTAAGCATCACTAAACTCAATTCCTCATTGTTCGGCTTGACGGCTAAAGTACTCATGTTCAGCCTGCGATAGAGATAGAGGAACTGGGTCTTGCAAAACCCAGACGTCAGTGCGTCATAATATCAAACAATAGTAATAACCAGGATATAACAAGATATGTAGACATGAAAAAAAATCAAAAACATGAATATAAACAGTGAGGTATGTGAGTGTATGTGATGTGCAACCTAAAACTGGGCTTCTAGGTTATCTAATCTATAATCTTCGAAATCAATTAATGTAATTCTCATCGTAACCCACCAGTCTATGCCCCGTTCATTCTCCACGGGACCACGGTAACAGGATTATTCCGTAACGCCCGGAAAAACGGCAAACATGATATTCCATAACGCCCGGAAAAACGGCAAACGGGATATTCCGTAATGCCCGGAAAAACAAAAAACATGTAATAATAGCCTTTTGAGTTACGCTTTGGATACATTCTAGATTTTTCCCTTTACCCTTAGGTTTGTGTTCAAGTCAGGTATTGCCAAGATAAATCTAATGCCAACACAGGATCAAACAGGTACAGGTTTTCGTCTATGCAGACGACAGATAACGTCCGTCAGGACAACACGTCAATATTGTTGGCATTAGTAACTAGATCCATGTAACAAATCAGTAGTGTGTCGTGAACCTGTCAGGTGTTGTATATACATCAACTAGATATCCAATGTAAACTGTAACGAATATCGAAACACGGTTAATGCACGGATGCACGTGTATCTATCTATGATATCCTTTTATAAGTCCATGATTACGTATGATGCATATTAGAAACCACGTTGTACTAATAGAAAAGTAATATGATATAATGAGGTTCCGGCATGCAACTAGATATGCAATTGTCAGTACGGATACATACGGGTATCGTAAAACGGTAAAACTATAATATGAGATGCATAATTAAAATACATGTATTATTTTTATTCATACGGATATAAATATAGTAACATAGCATGTAGAAAAATAAACTTGTCTGATCGGATCTCACGTCGGGGTACGTACGTCGCGTTCAACGTCGGTAAACGTCGTAGTGCACACACACGCGTACAGGACTGGACCTGGCTAATCCAAGATGTCACCACGCTGGATGAGGACGACAACTGGGTCGCCCGAATTGCCGGCGACGTGCGCGAATTCGGCGACGTCAAGAACCGATAAATCAAGAAAGAGAAAGAAAGAAGAAGAGAAAGAGAAGAAGAAGAAGAAGGGATGTGTTCTCTGTGTTGGCTCTGGCTTTTGAGCTCAGGGGTCAGATAGGGTGATGACGATGATGGGTGATCGGCGGTGAGTTGCAGGCGGGCGTCGGTTTTTTTCTGGGTTCTGTTGTGGTGTCGGGGAAAGCGGGGAGCTCGGGATTAGAGAGGGAGATGAGGCAGGGGAGAGGGTGTAGAGGTCATGGTGAGGTTGGTGATGTCGGGATGATGGGGCTGGCGACGAGGTCGGCAGTGGAGGAGATGGGGTTCTTGGGTATTGGTTGCAGGGATGGGTTGCATTGGTGGGTGCTTGGGAGTTGTGGGGAGTCTCATAGGGGATGAAGGGAGAGAGGAGGAAGTGGTGAGGGTGAAGTCGGGGTAGTGAGATGATCGGCGGAGATGGAGCGGCAAAGGATAGGGTTTGGTGTTTTCTTGGGTTTGCAAGGGTGAAGTCGAGGTCAGGGTGAAGGAGGAGAGGGGAGAGGAAGAAGAGAGGAGGAGGTTGAGGAGACGGGTGGTGATGAGGTTGGTCATGGGGAGGTCGGCGACGTTAGGTGAGGCGGCTAGGGATGGGTGTGGGTTCTTCACGGAGGTGAAGAGAAGAGAGGTGAGGAAGAGAGAGAGAGAGAGACTGTTGGTTTAAAATGATTAGGTTAATATATAAAGATTTATATATATAGGGGAGGGAGAGAGAGATAGACGTGAGGATTAAAAGAATATATATATTAGTTAAAAAAATATATTTAATATATTTTCGTATAAGCTGAAGTTTCTATTTTAGGTTTAAAAATATATTATAATATATATATTATAGGTTTTATAGATAATATCAAATATACTCTGAAAAATACCCAGGTTCTGTCTAAAACTCTAGTTTTAAAATACAGATAATATACGTATCAACCAAAACTATAATGCGATGTCCGGTTAAAGAAAATGCATACCCCCAAGAATGGATACACATAAAAACACGTAGCGATCCAAACGAGTCCGTTTTATTAAACGGGATAAGAACACAATGTTAGGATGCAGCCATAGGGTATGGGGAATGATGCAGACCATGCTAAGTATTTAAAATATTGTATTTGGTTATATTTGTATTATTTAAAATATATATGCAGATACTAGATATAAGATACATGTAATAGAACATATATGTGTGCATGGATCCTCTGTACTAGTAAGGATATGACGTAATCTAGAACTATAAGGGGTTTCAAGCATGCGGGTCGAGTCGGATATAACCAAAAATACTAAACGCATTATCCACACCCAAAACGATAATAAACAAGAAAATGCCACAAGATTAGGAAATACTCAAATAAAGCATGGTATAAATGAACTAGGGTGTTACAGGGTCCACCGTGTGCCTGCAGACGATGTCTCCTCTCTCCTCGAATCGGGTATACACATAACTCAGAACCGAGAAAACTCATGGTGGACGCCAAATATCATATCAAGAGAAAATTACGTATTTAAAAATAAATCATAGGTTTTTAAAATATATCTGCGGTTTCTCAAATCCAGAAATCTCATAAGCATGTAGCAATAATGAAATAATATGTACAGGCACAGAACAAAACTGTAAAGCATAAGTGTGTTTATATGAGCGTGTCGTTTAACTAGGTAAGGAAATGCAATAACTGAACTGGTATGTGTGGTACGGGGTACTAAACAATAACTAAAAATGCTACAGGTTATAAGGTGATATGGTGACGTAGCGATTTCTAATGTGTACATGGCATAGCAATTACCGATGATGTGTATGTGAGCCGGCAAGTAAGTGTACGTGCAAAATGTGTTGGGATCCAGCGTCCGCACCGTGGAGGCCACGGGCGAGGTGGAAGAGAAAAAAAATTTTGCGGGCACCGGACTCTCACACCCGAGGATTCGATCCAAACACCATAAACTAGCTAATCTAAAACATGCAAGGTTGAGAAATGCAACCTTTGTCGCGTGTCCACCCAATTGTGGAAGACCCCTCTAAACTCGTAGCCGCCGGGAATGTGGTTGAGTATCGATCACCCTTGCCGAAGACGATCCACCTGAGGGAATGCGGAGGAGGCTCAAACCGACGATCCAAAATTGCTAGGTTTGGATGGCCGGTGATATAGGAATACTTCACTATATTTTTCTCTCTAGAATCTTGCTTGAAAATGAAAGCAAGAAGAAGATGGAGAAGGATAAGATGAAGCATGAGCTAACCATGGAGGAGATGAAGAAAAATCCTCATCAAGTCAACAAGTGTAGAAAGGAATGGCTACAAAAATCAACCATGATACAATAGTGCATCCAAATGAAATAACAATATAAAAAGCCAAGCCATGCCTCTTGATCATGCTCATGCTACCTCATTTCCAATTTAATTTTCCAAAGAAGAAAATCAAATATGAGGTGTCCTTCTTCTAGAAATATTCCCGTATAAATACATAATACTTTACCCGGTATATGTATCGCTACATATACGCGTATCTGTATAAAAATACGGATAGCACCAAAGAGAGAAAATGGATAGCGAACAATAATACTAAAATACATATATCAAAATACATATATAAATTATTAAATCAAAACCTGATTTAATAATCCGGCTTAATTCTAAGCCGGCTAGTATTATCAACCTTCTGATTAAAGTCCGTGTACCGCGTACACATATTTAATCGGACCCCTGCACGTACCACCGTACGGCTCCTACATCTGTCGCCTGAACTGGGAAAACCCTCTGTGTGGGACTTTAATGATTCGACAATACGCTGGCAGTAGATTTAACCACAAGCACGTCAGCGGCACTAGCTGTATGTAAGGCTATCCAGGTACTTGTCGAAAGGGGGGTCGACAATCAAGTACTTTCTTACCCTACTGAGCCTGAATGTGACAATCTCCGTACAGTTCGGTTTCTTCATCAAAAAGTATCGCATATCGGATCTAGGGGGTGGATAACGTCAGACCCCTACTAACCCGATAAGTCATGTTTGAGTCAAGCTCATCACCAACAGAGATACTACTGATCAACTATCAGTAAATCTCCCCTACCGTGGCCACGGATTTCTGGTGATAGCCAACCGAACACAGCGCGATATCGACTCCTAATACCAAGAGAGACGAATCCCTGACAGCCGACCACTGCCTCCATGTGGCTCGAGATTGTACCCAACTATAACATGTTTCCACAAATCTTTTGAGCCGTGGTAGGGTAGTAATCAAAGTACAGTGGGAACTCATACGAGAAAAATGATGACTTCAGGTCAAAGGACTAACCTATACTTATGCCACCTAAGAACTTCCTTCTGACGATAGGTATAATACCATCTAAAAGTTCTCAGCGAGTCCGTCCAGTGTACTCACCTCCAGTGAGCACATGTATACTATCTTAGGTGACACAACACCAATGTCTTGTAAGACCGGCCACCGCCTCTCGTCGGGTCCTCGAAACGTATATACTAGTCTACTCCGGAATATCGATGCCCAGTCTCGATACTCTCACGATTAGAAACATTTAAGGATGTGCTTATAGACCACCCAGCTCTCACATATATGATCTCCATCATAATACTGATAGTCAAGCAAGAATCATATAGGCTTTTTCAACATGTAATAGTGATCTGCAATACCACATAATGCATGCACATGATTATAAAGACAAAACAGATAGCATACTATTATTTTGAGTAAGATTGTTCTACCTGTATAGGTCCTCCCTCAATTATCATAATCGCGTTCCTGCAATTACAATAATTGCCTTGAGGGCACTATATCCAACAATCTCCCACTTGCACTTAAGGCTAATTATTGCGGTATCGCGTACCCACAGCTCGTGTGCTACCGAATACCTAACTTCTCTACTAATTAGTTTCTCAAATCTCGTTTGAGGAACATCCATGTTCGAGAAATAGCCTTAGTGAGTGGATCTGCTATAATGTTTGAACTTCTTCTTTCTATATCTCAACTTTGCAGAGATCAACAATCGCCTAAACTGAGTGATACCCCGCCACAAGAATTTTTCTGGATACCTGATGGGACCAAGTTCATCAATGAACAACTCCTATCCATCAAATTTCTTGGACTGTATCCTCTGTTGAGTTATAACCAGCATCCTGCACTATGGTTACCTCAGTATCCTTATTGGAACACTATCCAATATACTGATCCTCAGAAGAGAATAAACTCATAACTCTGACAGCATCTCTGTCAACCAGGTCACCTTAGAAGCCATAACCGATAACCGCCTCCTGGAGGAGGTTGCCGTTACCAAATACCAAGAATATTCTCTTATGTTCTTTACTGCTTCCCTTTGTTTCTCAAAGATTGGATTAATATCTGCTTGTTGCAACTAGTGCAAAAGAAATATCCGGTGGTGTACAAGACTTTCCATGATTGACTTAATTGCGTAGGCAAATGATATGTGATTCATGCTAGTCCCTCTCTTCATCAATCTAAAAGACATCCTTTTTAGAGAGGGTGACTCCATCACATGTGGGTACACCACCACGCTAGAATTCGTTCATTCTAAAATACTTTTAGAATGCTGTCTAAGTACCTAATTGGGGAACTTCCCAAATCTAGATCTAAAACCATAGATCTAGTCACCAGAACTCCTGATACACTATCCATATCCAACGTGGAGAAAACACTGTGTGACAACTAAAATCTGACCGATTATAATATAGGAAATCACTTCCTATCCGGAGTATGTCATCTAAATCATGAACACTACTCTTTACATCTTTCTTATTAGATTCACCTTTGTTTTGACGAAGTCAATCACCTTGACTTTCACATCAATAACAGATGATCCGTTTTCGCTATCCTTGCTTTAGTCGATGAATATACATAAGCATCTGCACACCTTCCGCTGCTCCCATTGACTATGATAACCCTCTGGCAGAGTCATATACACGTGCACTTCCAAAATCCAATTTGGAAAGACATTATAGTCATCTACCTGCCAGATATCATATCCATGAACTGCATCAGTGCCAAAACATATCCATATGGACTTCAGCATAGACACTGAAGTAAAAGTCACATCACAATCTACATCAGGTATTTGATGAAAACTTTTTACAACAAGTCCAGCCTTATTAGGTTAGTATCTTTCCACCTGCACAGATCTCGAAAGATCTACCTGCTCTTAATGAGGTTTACACCATCAGGAGCACCCAGCAAAATCCAAAATCCATAATTTGCTGAAGTGCGTGGAGTCCATCTTGGATATGAAGCATCTGGTCACCAGGAAGTTTTCACTTCTTATGACCTACTGATAACTAGTAGGACCATCATTACCATGATGCCGACCTTCCTATCATCGTCTACGAGAAAACCGAAGTGTCTCTCGAGTGTCTGAGGTCACCTATTAAAATCTGCGGAGTGGCTAACGGTTTGTCAAGTCCAATTGAATCCTTAGGTTCTACTAAATTTTCAGTAACCGTTTGTGGTCCTGGAATCATTTCCACTTCTACCATACTCCCACTAGTTTCTTTTGCAAAAAGATCCTTTTATAAAAATGTGGCGAGTCGAGAACAATATAACTATTGATCTTGAAAATGGAAGAAACAAAATCCCAGCGAATGCTTGGGATAATCCACAAACTGCCATTACCGAAGCGTGTCTCGAGTTTGTCCGGATTCTGCTTTTAGACAGAAACCGGATAACTCCATATCTTAACAACCTGAAGATATGCAACCATTCTATATCCATATAGAATCAAGGCACTAATTTAGATGGAACCAGATTCAAATGTCATGCAGCTGTTTCCAGTGCATATCACCTAATAGAAAAAGGACAATACAACATTATTTATCATGGAGCGCGTCCACGGATGAGTAACATGTGAGAGAATCAAGTTCTTGATATTACTATAATGGAATACCTAGAATAAGTATCTACATTTTCGATCATCTCGAAGAATTTCGATACTTCTAACGTGTGGTTCTCTACTTTATTCTTATACATATAAAATTCTCAATTTTTTTGATCTTGCATTACTACGAATGTGTGTTTAAAAGCAGAGACTCATAAGTAATCCTGAATGAAGTAAGAGTATTAACCCCTTGTCCTGAAGGACACTGGACAACATACACTTTCATGTATAAGTCCTAAAAGTATACCAACACAAATTATGTGTTTTGTAAATTGAAAACTGTATCTTGGTTAAGAATGTCTTACACCGTTATTCAATACACCTTACCTTATTCTTAACTGATAAAGGTAAATGTTTACAACACAATTTTCAAAATGTATATCTCACTTTATAAAAATAAAGGTACAAATATTTCATTTTATAATCTGGTGCATAACAACGGTTATTCAAAACCAAATGTTTGCCGTCAGGCAAAAGCCAGATGATTTAATCCAATATCACCAATTGTAACGAATTCCGATATTAAGGATCAAATCGCCCATTTTCTAATATTCTACTCCTACTCATCTTCTGTATCATCGTACAGATGTGAGATCCAATACTGGTAAATACATACCCTGGAGTGAGAATTGACTGCGAAAACAGTTCTCTATTAAATGTACACGGAAAACTGAAACATGAAAATGTTTCATACGGGATGGTCAGGTATTCCTAGTCGTTCCTTTTCCATTATCCAGATTCATGACAGCAGTTTCAATTTCTTTTTCCTTCATTTCAATCCCTTTATATGTCTTTACATCTTATCTTCTGCACACCGTCCCTGCACTAACTGGTTTTCGTCCTTCCCTACCTTTCGGCATCAGCCTAAGGTTTGGAAGAACACTATCCAATAAGCGTAAAAGGTGTACTCTCCTAATCTAGGAGTTCTCGCAACCTGAGAGAAAGTAAAGTGAAGAGACAACCGAATAATCCTATTCAATTTCTTTAGAACCTGTGACTATGCTCAGCTGAAGTAACTTCTTCGAGTTCGTATGTAACTACACGATAGCTCTTCCAAGCAATATGGATCATCATAGTGATACGACGTGTTCTGAAGAAATGCAAAGGGTGAAGTAGGAGCGGCATGGATATATACGACTTTGTTGTGAATCAAGACAAACCAAAACCAAAGTGTGTAAAAAGGGTCGGTCAAATTGGTTCATGAGTTTTAAGGTAAGTCATGGGTCGCTGTACCAGAGAGAAAAAAAACACTCAGCGTGCATTCTATCAAGATCAGATTGGTTATCACTTTATCTGATTAGGATGGCTCCCATTATTTCCTCGAATTCTCCTTCAAATCCTAAAAGGAGAACCAGTCAGGATCATTTAAGTGAAAATCTCCTGAGGAGTAATATGTACTCATCAGTGGGAATTGGGACCCAACTATCATCATATGATAACCTGACAGAATCCACTCAAGTCACTACACTCCAGAAGGAATGCAGATGCCTGGCAAGTTTCTCGTATTTTTGAAACTCCCGATATGGTTTTTTCCCTTAGGACCCAAGTGGCCTTGACGGAGTCAACAAATCAAAAGGTTATATTCAAGTTCAACCCTTCATTATCTTGATTGCATTAAACCCACCTGCACGAGCCCTTGACGGAGTCAACAAGGCCGTACGACTGTCCTAACCAATCGCATTACTTGCTACAAACAAGCATTACAATCGCATTACTTGCTACAAACAAGCATTACATAGCTACCGCACACTACGTCTTTACGGAGTCAACAAACGCAGCATGAATACTAAGCAATATTCGTAGGAAATGATGGAGGGCTACTGCTAGTTTTTGGCGAAATACCTTTAACGTAATGAACTTGATATCGTTGAAGGAACTCGAGTCGCTTTGAAATAGAGTGGTTTAAGCTCCGCATTTTAAAACTAATAACATAAACTTTTGCTTAAGAGCGAATTCCCAATGAAGGGATTAAGGCTCTTCCCTCATAGAATGAGATGTGGGATATTCCTAACCGAATACCTCTATGCAAAGCAAAAGAATACGACCAAAAGTTTTGAAGAAAACCGAGTAGTTTTAAAATTGGTTCCGACAAAATCATTTAGGTTTATTTTTCCTTGCATTATTTCGATAATGCGTTCCCATCATTTTATATTTCCAAGCCACAAAAGAAACAGCCACAATAACATGCTTTTTATATGCCATCCGCATTCGCCACGGGGCCCCATCATGCACCGTTAGGTTACTTAACTAACGGCTAAGCGGGGGCTGGACTAGCGTGAATGCAAAACATATAGAATTGTCTACTAAATATATATAATATATATATCAATATCGCAGGAAGATAATAGTCATCACACCAGATAAAATCATCACAAGCATGCGAACAACAATATGGAATAGCGGATAATCTAGGAGCCCCGCGTTTCATTTGAGCCATAAATGAGACGCGACATTTCCTGGTCGTATGGATAGCCAGTGCAATGAAGATCCTAGATCCCTACGAGTGCGGCAAGTTATCCGTCAATCCCCGAAGTGAGGCAACCCCAATCAACAAAGTGAGTGGGCTACCCAGCACTCCACGGAATCTGGTAACTTGAGCACCCCTCCATGGGTCAACATATACCCCCTACGAGTGCGGCGAATAGCAGGCCAATTCTAAAGTAAGGCCCCTCGTCTCAACTCTATGTGATGCGGGCCCGTTGCCCTATAGAACCCGGCTATTCGAGTACTCCTCCATGGGGTAATCCTTGTACAGAAAAGAAAATATATATACAATGCCGATATCGAGCTCAACCGGGTCATGCCCCAACAAAAGAATATACAAACTGGCAGTGACGGCAGTCCACATGTCAGACGCTCACCCCGCAATGATGAATATACAAATGAATCTAAACTGTACATCTAACATTGCACACAAGGCTATCCATCACGACAATCCGCACAAAACATAACCAGACACACACACACACACACACACATATGACCGCAGAAGCAAGCAACACCAGAATGTGTGCAACCCCATCTAAATGAACATATAGTAATTAGACGACGTTCAGCAACATATATACAACATCAAAGATACCGACGATGCAAAAGTTTTGAGTTTTTAAAACTCCCGAGTTGTCCTTAACCTAAGATGACACAAAGTGAAATCTGGGACAAAACAAACAATACCAAAAATACCAATTTACAAAACCCAGCACACACCATGAAAACGAGCTCCAAACAAAATATAAAAACCGGCGGCGCCTGATTGATTCGATTTCTCGATGTGTCGTGTTTAAGAAATGATGTTTCACAATCAAAGAAATTTTTGACCGCAATCAATAACGGTGTCGTATGTAGCGCGTTAGCGAGTGCGGATCGTCCTCAGGGAAAGTGAGATTCATTCGAATTTGAATTAGATGAATTGAAAATTAAAGATAAAAAGAAAAGGCAATTCAATTCAAGATTTTAAAAGTGAATTTCAAGAATTATCTAGATCTAATATCAAGAAAACATTAAAATCAAGAATCAAGAATTGATGATTTCCAATCGAATTAGGTTTCAAGAATCGAAGTGAGGTTCGTAGGAATCGATCGAATCTATAGATGTGATGAAAACTAGTGATTACGTTTTCTTATCCATTAATGATTTGATACTAGATCGATGACGATTAATCGAGGTTTAAGGATCTTTCAAAGAAACTAGGGTTTCTTCATCTCATCCTTTGTCCTTTCGATGAATCTCATTCAAAAATCTAGCCTCTAGTAAATTGAAGCATCGATCGTGGATCGCTAATTAAGAGCGAAAACATTCAAGAAAGCATCGCTCGAAACTAGGTTGTCGATATTTCAATTTACAAGAGTTTACAAAACTTATAGAAATTAATAATCGTTCAAGATTTGTAACATCATCATCTATTGATTCTCTCGACTCCTTCACAAGCGGAGTTTTACTCAAACATCATATCAAAGAACACAATCAAGAATCGAGATCTAATCATGATGCAAGAATGTAAAGAAAGCAAGATAAAGAATTTCACCTTTTATTTATCAACAATTTTGTTACAATTCTCTCAAGATCTACAATGAGGAAAGAACTTGATCGTCGATTTGGCTTCGCTCGTCTTCGTGAGTCGCGGATCGTCTTGGACCACTTGCTCGGATGAAGATCGATTTCGCTCCTAAAAGGTTGAAGGCTTCTTGCTTGAATTGTACTCGGGGATCTTGAATTTGGCTTTGGTGATTGGATTAGGGTTAGGGTTACAAGTTGTGTCACTCAACTTGTTTTGGGAATTGATGGAGGGATCAACAACCTTGAGAGTGAAGCCTTAGGGTCCCTTTTATAGCCTTGATTAGGATTAGCTTCCTTTAGAAGCTAGGTTTAGTTTAGCTTCCCTTGTAAGCTTGGTAGTTAGGTAGAAGGTTCTAGAGTTAGTTAGTTAGCGTTAGCTTCTTTCATAAGCTTGGAGGTTAGGGAGAAGCTTCTAGGCTTAGGTAGTTAAGTAGCTTGCTTTGGAAGCTTGAAGATGTTTAGCTTGAACAATAAGCCTTGCTGTTCTGGCAGAAGCTTCTGGAGTTCTCTGGAGTTTGGAGTGGCTGAAAGGAGTTTTGAAGCTGAGGAGAAAAGCCTGAAGTGAAGCGACACTGATGTCATGCTGACGTGGCCGCGGATCCTCCGCGCAAGCCCTGCTCCGGCCGCGTATCCGCGGCCCATTGTTGGCTTCAGTGCATGAAATTTGCTGAGTTGCTTTATGTTGTCTTTATTGCTGTCTCCTGATGTGTGGAATCTTCTAAATATTTCTTGATCACTTCCAGATTACAAGTCTTGGACTTGGCGTATTTTTCTCAACACTTTTAACTGTTTTGACTCTTTTCCTGGAATTTCCTGCACAGATTCTCGAGACAAGTGTTGCGCTACACAAAGATTATGCGATGCAATGATAAACACTCAATTTCCCTCAAAAATGCCGGTGTTAGTATACAACACAAGTTATTTGGTATTTTACGGATGTTTTGCTAATATGTGTTATACTAATACCGAATACCTATAGATGAGTGCAAATGGTAGGGAAATTGACGTGTTAAAAATGCAATATTTTCGAATGATCAGCGCCGACCATATCCCCGATCTCACCGGGCCAACTTTGATGAAATGTTCACGTTTTGATTGTGTGTCTCTATCTAGTCAAGACTAAGCTTCTGCACTTGTATAAAAAAATTTTAGAGACCATAAAATTTTCGACAGAAACTGGGTTTTCAAAATCGGTGTTTTCAGTTTTGAAACTTAAGCATCGTCAAACACTAGTTTATGGTGTTTGAGTGGCTCTAATACCATGTTGTGATCCGGTGCCCGCACCGCGGAGGCCGCGGACGAAACGGAAGTGATAACAAAAACTTTTTGCGAGCATCGGACTCTCACACCCGAGGCGAGGAGGGAGAGAAAACAAAAACTTTTTGTGAGCAACGAACTCTCATGCTTGAGGATTCGATCCAAACACCCTAAACTAGCTAATCTAAAACATGCAAGGTTGAGAAATACAACCTTTATTGCGTGTCCACCCAATTGTGGAAGACCTCTCCAAACTCGTAGCTGCCGGGAACGCGCTTGAACATCGATCACCCTTGCAGAAGACGATCCACCTGAGGGAGCGCGGAGGAGGCTCAAACCGACGGTCCAAAGTTGCTAGGTTTGGATGGCCGGTGATGTAGGAATACTTCACTATATTTTTCTCTCTAGAATCTTTCTTGAAAATGAAAGCAAGAAGAAGAAGGAGAAGGAAAAGATGAAGCATGAGCTAACCATGGAGGAGATGAAGAAAAATCCTCATTAAGTCAACAAGTGTAGAAAGGAATGGCTACAAAAATCAACCATGATGCAGTAGTGCATCCAAATAAAATAACAATATAAAAAGCCAAGCCATGCCTCTTGACCATGCTCATGCCACCTCATTTCCAATTTAATTTTCCAAAGAAGAAAATCAAATATGAGGTGTCCTTCTTCTACAAGCATTCCCGTATAAATACGGAATAATTTACCTGGTATATGTATCGCTACAATACGCGTATCCATATAAAAATACGGATAGCACCAAAGAGAGAAAATGAATAGTGAACAATAATACTAAAATACATATATAAATTATTAAATCAAAACCTAATTTAATAATCCGGCTTAATCCTAAGCCAGCTACTATTATCAACCGTCCGATTAAAGTACGTGTACTGCATACACATATTTAATCGGACCCCTGCACGTACCACTGTACGGCTCCTACATCTGTTGCCTGAACCGGGAAAACCCTCTGTGTTGGACTCTAAAGACTCGACAATACGCTGGCAGTAGGTTTAACCACAAGCACGTCAGTGGCACTAGCTGTACATAACGGCTACCCAGGTACTTGTCGAAAGGGGGGTTGACAATCAAGTACGTCCTTACCCTACTGAGCCTGAATGTGACAATCTCCATACAGTCCGGTCACTTCGTCAAAGATTATCGCATATCTTATCTAGGGGGTAGATAACATCAGACGCCTACTAACCCGATAAGTCATGTCTGAGTCAAGCTCATCAACAACTGAGATACTACTGATCAACTATCAGTAAATCTCCCCTACCGTGGCCACAGATTTCTGTGATAGCCAATCGAACACAGCGCGTCATCGACTCCTAATACCAGGAGAGACGAATCCCTGACAGTCGACCACTGCCTCCATGTGGCTTGGGACTGTACCCAACTAAAACCTGTTTGCGCGACTCTTTTGAGCCGTGGTAGGGTAGAAATGAAAGTACAGTGGGAACTCACACAAGACAAATGACGAATTCAGGTCAAAGGACTGACCTGTACACATGCCACCTGATAACTTCTATCTGACGATAGGTATAATACCATTTAGAAGTTCTCGGCGAGTCTGTCCAGTGTACTCACCTCCAGTGAGCACCTGTATACTATCTTAGGTGACACAACACTAATGGCTTGTAAGACCGGCCACCGCCCCCCGTCGGGGTCTCGAAACGTATACACTAGTCTATTCAGGAATATCGATACCCAGTCTCGATACTCCCACGACTAGGGACATTTAAGGATGTGCTTATAGACCATCCAGCTCTCACGTATATGATCGTCATCATAATTCTGTTAGTCAAGCAAGAATCCTATGGGCTCTATCAACATGTAATAGTGATCTGCAATACCATATAGTACATGTACATGATGATAAAGACAAACCGGATAGTATACTATCATTTTGAGTAAGATTGTTCTACCTGTATAGGTCCTCTCTCAATTATCATAATCGCGTGCCTGCAATTAAAATAATTGCTTTGAAGGCACTATATCCAACAACATGTATATCATCGGTAATGGTACATGTGTCCTAACAGACGAAGTTATATATAATGATAAGGGTATGAATGCAATATATACATCGTAAATGAAATAATGCGAGCGTATGCAGAAATAAGAAATCGTATCGCGAGCGTTAACAGAATAAAGAAATCATAAACGCGAATGGTATAAAAATACGAAACTACGTATGAGTCATACAGTTATAGTTTAAAATAGTATGAATCGTTGTTTTTAGAAAAATGGGGGGCTACGATGTTTTAGAAAAAGATACTATTTGAAAAGTCGTAGCGTCCCTTGAAATTATCATTTAAAAGTGCGTAACGATTCGTTAGTTTTGAAAATAGGTTTGGCTCTAAATATATGGTAATATTTACTTAAGGATTTTAATCAATATTTCTTGAGTCGATATATAAACCTACCATTGCCGGTCCTAAATCCGGATGTGAAAGGGTGAGGGTTGTGGTAGGCTTGTGACAGCCAACGTAAAACTTTGTCACATTCTATGACATGAACTATAATAAGAATATCGTTGGGGCATCCCCTACTCAGCAACGCGCTATATCGGATCCCGGGTGTAGTGTTAAGTATGCAAGGGTTTCTAGGTCGTCGTCCAGAAACAGCGCACTACATCGGACCCCGGGTGTAGTGACAAATAAGCAAGGGTTTCAAAGGATCCGTCTAGCTTTCTGGAACATAGGTTCCCTTACAGGTAGACTAATAGAATTAGTGGGGGTGATGATTAGGAGGAGAGTTGGTATTATGTGTTTGCAAGAAACTAAGTGGGTAGGTGAAAAGAGTATAGTTATAGAGCCTTAGGGTTATAAGCTTTGGTATACGGGTATAGATAAAAATCTTAATGGGGTTGGCATAATAATAGATAGACGGTTTCTTGAGGATGTAGTTGAGATTAGGAGAAAAGGCGATAGAATTTTACTGGTTAAGCTTATTCTGGGTGGAGAGATCCTTAATGTTATTAGTGCTTATGCACCACAAATAGGTCTTGATGACGCTAGCAAGCGTCTATTCTGGAAGGATTTAGATGAGATGGTGCAAAGTATACCTAGTGGAGAGAAGTTATTTATTGGTGGTGATCTCAATGGACATGTAGGTACTAGTCGTAGTGGGTTTGATACTATCCATGGAGGTTTTGGTTTTGGATAAAGGAATGAAGTAGGTGGTTCGATTCTAGATTTTGCCTTATCTTATGACTTGATCTTAGCAAACACCCGGTTTAGGAAAAGAGAGTCCCACCTATCACTTTTAAGAGCGGATCAAGTGCTAATCAAATAGACTTTTTTCTGACGAGAAGAATAGATAGAGGTTGTTGTATCAACTGTAAGGTAGTGCTGGATGAGAGTATAACCACTCAACATAGACTTTTAGTTATAAATTTTTGATTTAGAAGAGGGCCTAGGAAGATTAGACGTAAGGTAGAGCCTAGAATTAAATGGTGGCGATTGAAAGAAGGTAACCAAAAGGCTTTTATAGATCATGCATTCCAAGAAGCGGATTGGCAGTCGGAAGATGATTCAAACAGAACATGGAACAAAATGGTTAGATGTATCAAGAGGGTAGCTAGAGATTTACTTAGTGAGTCGAGAGGTGGTGCTCTACCATCTAAGGACACATCATGGTGGAATGAAGATGTAAAGGCTGCTATTAAAATTAAAAGGGATTTTTATAAAGATTTGAAGAAAAGTAGAGATGTGGAGAGATTTGAGAAGTATAAAATAGCTAAAAAGGAAGTTAAGAAAACTGTCCGGGAAGCTAAATCTAAGGTCTACAAGGAGGTGTACGAGAAATTAGACACTAAAGAGGCTGAAAATGATATATACCGGATTGCTCGGATGCGGGAAAGGAAGACCAGAGACTTATGTGCGGTGAAGTGTGTCAAAAATGAAAATCAGAAAGTTTTAGTTCGAGATGAGGATATCAAGGAAAGGTGGAGAGATTATTTTGACAAATTGTTCAATAAGTGCTTTACTAAGAATTTGGATGGACTTGTCATTCAATCTCAAGATATAAACTGTGATTTCATGCGTAAAATAAGACTACCTGAGGTTAAAGAAGTTTTGAACAGAATGAGTTTAAGAAAAGCGGTTGGTCCTGACGGGATTCCTATTGAGATTTGGAGATGCTTAAGAGAAATAGGCGTTAAATGGCTGACAGATCTGTTTAATAAGATTTAACAGACAAAAAAGATGCCAAATGAATGGAGGAAAAGTATCCTTGTATATATCTGCAAGAACAAGGGTGACATTCAAAATTGCTCAAACTACCGTGGAATAAAACTTATGTGTCACACCATGAAATTTTGGGAGAGAGTGATTGAACACAGGCTAAGGAAGGATATTAAGATAACAGAGAACCAGTTTGGGTTCGTGCTTGGACGATCGACGACAGAGACTATTCATTTGCTTCGTCAACTTGTCGAGCGTTTTCGAGAAAGGAGAAGAGATTTGCATATGATATTTATTGATTTAGAGAAAGTGTAGGACAAGGTACCTAGAGAGGTATTATGGGAGACAATGATGAAGAAGGTGGTCCCTGTCAAGTATATTGACATAATCAAGGATATGTACGATGGAGTAGTGGCAAATGTCAGAACTTGCGGCAGTCTAACGAGTGATTTTCTAATTACAACTGGTTTACATCAAGGATCTGCATTAAGTCCATTCCTGTTTACCATCTTGATGGATGAGCTTACTAGAACTATCCAAGATGAGGTACCTTAGTGTATGTTATTCGCTGATGATATTGTTCTAGTAAATGAGACGAAAGCAGCGGTTAATGCCAAATTGGAATTATGGAGGCAAACATTGAAATCTCGGGGGTTCAGATTGAGCAGGTCCAAGACAGGATATATACATTGCAAATTTAGTAAACAGAGTAGTCAAAACCATATTGGTATAACATTGGAAGGGAAAGAGATATCACCGAGCGATCAGTTTAGATATCTAGGTTCCATCATCCAAAAGGATGGGTAGATCGATAGTAATGTTAATCAAAGGATCCAAGCTGGTTTGTTGAAATGGATGAGTGCAACAGAGATTTTGTGTGATCGTAACTTTCCGTTAAAATTGAAAGGGAAGTTTTATCAGAGCGCTATTCGGCCTGCCTTATTATATGGTACAGAATGCTGGGCTCCTAAGAAGTATCATACACAGAAGATGCACATAGCGAAGATGCGCATGCTTCGTTGGATGTGACGTAACACTAGAAAAGATATGGTGCGAAATGAGGATATTCGTGCAAAAGTTGGTGTAGCACATGTGGAGGATAAGATGTGGGAAAACCGGCTAAGATGGTTTGGTCATGTGCGATGCGGACCTATGGAAGCACCGGTTCGACGAATAGATACTCTCAATATGGGCAATAACAAAAGGGTAAAAGGGAGACCGAAGAAAACATGGATGTAGGTGATACGAAACGATATGGTTGCCAAAGGCTTCAATGAAAGTATATTGTTTGATAGGAGTGAGTGGAGGCGGAGGATTCATGTGTTGAACCCGGTGTGATTCTCATGTTGGTTCATGTAGCCTACCTCATATGCTTGGGATAAAAGGCTCAGTTGTTGTTGTATTTCTCGAGTCGATATATACATAAGTCGGCAATCCATCCTCATCATATCACGTACGGTATAATCCATCGTATGATATCATCAAATCAAATAGTACGGATCTATTGTCACGTACATCATATCATCTCATCTCGTCATATATCATCACATGTCATATCATTTCATGTCGCATCATGTATATATATCGCCTCATATCATCATATCATATCGAATCGTTTCATTATATCGGATTATATATTCATCATATTGTATCATATTATAAATATATGTAGCTATATACCTTCATGGTAGATATTGTAACGCCCCACACCCCAGTACAGATGGTATTGTCTGCTCTGGCCGAAACCGTATGGTTTTGTCCTTTAGAGCGAACCGAACCCGACCAGGGGCCACTCGCTATCACATACGGTATAATCCATCGTACGATATCATCAAATCAAATTGTACGGATGTATCGTCACGTACATCATATCTCATCTAGTCATATATCATCACATGTCATATCATTTCATATCGCATCATGTATATATATTGCCTCATATCATCATATCATATCGACTCGTTTCATCATATCGGATTATATCTTCATCATATTGTATCATATTGTAAATATATGTAGTTATATACCTTCATGAGTAGATATTGTAACGCCCCATGCTCCAGTACAGATGGTATTTTCTGCTCTGGCTGAAACCACACGGTTTTGTCCTTTAGAGCGAACCGGACCCGACTAGGGGCCACTTCCCAAGAGGTCATCCATCCCAAGACTTTCCTGGCTTGAGCACACTTAACTACGGAGTTCTCAAGCTCCTGTAGTGTCTATTCAGTTAAAAGGCGCATCTATAATTGAGGGTGGTATCATTACATTTATAATGCAGTTCGGTCATCTTTCGGAATGTGATTCGAAAATTCCCCATTGTTCTACAGTGGGTCCCACGGACTCAAGAGGTGGTCCCCACAGATTTAAGAGGTGGCCCCAGTCCCTTTGGCAAGACAATTGGGGTGGCACTTTGTTCCGTGAGCAAGAACCGGGTCCCGATATTCTCCTCACCTTTGAACAGTGGTTTGTCCTCGAACCACAGACCTTACTAGTAAGGGGCCTGGATGGGCCACCATAAATGTAACGTCCCACACCCCGGTACAGATGGTATTGTCCGCTCTGACCGAAACTACATGGTTTTGTCTTTTAGAGCGAACCGGACCCGACCAGGGGCCACTTCCCTGTAGGTCATTCATCCCAAGACTTCCCTGGCCCGAGCACACTTAACTACGGAGTTCTCAAGCTCCTATAGTTCCTATTCAGTTAAAAGGCACCTCTATAATTGAGGGTGATATTATTACATTTATAATGCAGTTCGGTTCTCTTTCGGAACGTGTTCCGAAAATTCCCCATTGTTCTACAGTGGATCCTATGGACTCAAGAGGTAGCCCCTACGGATTTAAAAGGTGGCCCCCTCCCCTTTAGCATAACAATTGGAGTGGCACTTTGTTCCGTGTGGTATTTTGTTCCGTGAACAAGAACCGGGTCCCGATAAATGTAACGCCCCATGCCCCAGTACAGATGGTAATGTCCGCTCTGGCCGAAACCGCATGGTTTTAAAGGTGGCCCCCGCCCCTTTGGCATAACAATTGGCATGACACTTTGTTCCGTGTGGTACTTTTTTCCGTGAACAAGAACCGGGTCCTGATAAATGTAACGCCCCACGCCCCAGTACAGATGGTAATGTCCGCTCTGGCCGAAACCGCACGGTTTTGCCCTTCAGAGCGAACCGGACCCGACCAGGGGCCACTTCCCAGGAAGCCACCCATCCCAGGACTTCCCTGCCCCGAACACACTTAACTACGGAGTTATAAAGCTCCTATAGTACCGGTTTACTTAAAAGGCGTCTCTATAATTGAAGGTGGTATCATTACATTTATAATACAGTTCGGTCCTCTTTCGGAATGTGTTCCGAAAATTCCCCATTGTTCTACAGTGGGTCCCACGGATTTAAGAGGTGGCCCCCACGGATTTAAGAGTAAGAGGTGGCCCCCACGGATTTAAGAGGTGGCCCCGCCCCTTTGGCATGACAATTGGGGTGGCACTTTGTTCTGTGTGGCATTTTGTTCCGTGAGCAAGAACCGGGTCTCGACTTTTCCTCACCTTTGAACAATGGTTCATCCTCGAACCACAGGCCTACTACTGAGGGATCTGCATGGGACACCATAAATGTAACACCCCATGCCCCAATACAGATGGTATTGTCCTCTTTGGTCGAAACCACACGATTTTGTCCTTTAGAGCGAACCGGACCCGACCAGGGGCCACTTCCCATGAGGTCACCCATCTCAAAACTTCCCTAACCCGAGCACGCTTAGCTACGGAGTTCTCAAGCTCCTGTAGTGCCGATTCACTTAAAAGGTGCCTCTGTACTGAAGAGTGGTATCATTTCATTTATAGTTTCGGATCTGCCCTCTTTCGGAATGTATTGTTCTCCATTGTTCTACAGTGGGTCCCACGGATTCAAGAGGTGGCCCCCACGGATTCAAGAGGTGGAACCTGCCCTCTTGGCATGACACTTGGCGTAGCACTTTTTTCTGTGTGACACTTTGTTCCGTGAGCAAGAACCGGGTCCCGACAGATATAAATCATAAGCTAAGAACTAGTACTAGAGATATGTCATTCTACTAATATACTACTATCGTCCATAATAATCTGGAAACACTAGTAACTAACTATACATATCTAATATCTATATATATAACTATATATCTAGTATCCTAATGTGTGTGTGTGTGTGTCTCTCTCTCTCTCTCTCTATATATATATATATATATATATATAGACACACACACACACAATAATACTGCGGTTGCGGGGGTGCTATAAGCCATCCACCTGACTTCCCCCGTAGATATACATCTACTCACTTACTACGCCTTGCTCTAGTTGATCCCGACGGATGCCTTGCCCTTCTTCGTCGTTCCGGAAGTCCACGCACTTGTACCTACAAATCAAGTCCATAACCAAAATCTAATGAAAACCCAAATCGAATTCCATAGAAATCCATATCCATAACCGATACGACAAGCGAAAGGCACATAGGTTATAACCTATGGTCAACGCATGCTAAAACAATAAAACAACCCCCGACGTTGATGTACGAATGTCAAACAACCGAGTCAAAACTCAAATATCAAAAACCTGGTTTCAAAAGTCGGAAAATATCGACAGAAAACAAGTAAAATGACTCGAGATTCAACCTAACATGAAATTAAATTTTGTTGCGTATAGGGTAGGTCCAGTTATCTAACGAGTGAGCTACAGACCAAGTTTCAGACTCTAACTCCAAAATTGTGCCGAAATTTGCGGCCAAAATCAATAAATTGGCGGCCAAAACTTGAGGGGTTGGGCTCGGGCTTCTAAGGTGGCTTCTTATGTGTCTGCACATCTCACTGTATCTGCTAATAAATTTTCATAGTTCCCTACTTATCCCGGATTCTAATTGATCACCAAAATTCCATGAAAAACCGATATCGGAAAATTCTAAGTTCGTCTAATCTAAGGTTACTTGCACTAACAGGTCTTTATCTATTACTTAAAGAGGTTATGGTCACTAATTAAGCCTCTACTACACTACCACTACTCATAACACCCACCAAAGCTCACTAAATCTAACCCTAGAATTTTCCAAGTTCATAAAACATGACCTATTGAACCTTAAACCGGTACATGAAGTTAGGATACTTTAAAACTAATCTAGAGGTGGAGTTATTACCTGATGGAGCAACTGAAGAAAATTCTAAGATGGCCAATGTTTCTCAAAACTAGAACTTGATCACTCTAAGTGTGTAGGATAAATTGAGAATCAATTTTTGTGAAGTGTTTGTGATATTTTGATTGATTTTGGAGGTGGTTTTAAGATGGTAGTGAGGGTGGTGAAGGAGATGAAGGAAGAGGAGGTGAGATGAAGAAAAAGAAAGGGATGAGATGAAGGATGGTAGCAACCATACCTCTCTCCCTCTCTCATTCTCTTTCATGCCCATATCCATGTGTCCCCCCTTGTCTCCTCTCATCATTTTCCTTTTTCTTTTCTAAAAAAAATAAAACCATGCTAAAATCATGAATAAAATTCTACATGTCACAAAATGTCATGCACACTTAAATACATGGTTTACAAAATAAAACATGGTTTAATGCCTAATTAGTGAAATATTAATCAAGTTTAATATTCAACTTGTATGTAAATAATATATATTAATTTGTAAAATTCTCAAATCAAATAAATGCTTTCATAATTAATAATTTATTTTAAATTCCCATTGTTTTCCAAAATATAGGTATATAATTATACCATTCTACTAAAACTTATTTCCATATTTCTATAATATTCGTGAAATTTATTATTCTATTATTTAAATTCCAAAATATTATTTTATATTTTTCTGAAATGTCACATAAAGGCCGCCTGGAAGACAGAGCAGATGGGTCGAAGAACTGCCCCGGATACTATGGGAATTGCGTACGTCGAAGAAGATACCCATAGGGGAAACCCCATTCAGTCTCTGTTATGACATCGAGGCAATGGTCCCCGTGGAAATCGGTCTACCTAGTTATTGAGTCGAACATTTCGAAGACGAAACCAATGTCTTAGCGCTTCGAAGTAAACTGGATATCCTGCTGAAGAAAAGAGACCGGGCGCAAATAAGAATGGCCGTATATCAGCAACAGATCACCCGATATAACAATACTCGGGTCAAACACCGAGCGTTCAAAACAGGAGACTTAGTCCTCCGACGCAAAGAATTCAAGGACCGAGGGAAGCTGCACAAGTTCTCCCAAAAGTGGGACGGCCCTTTCCTCGTGATTGAGGTATTTCCCGGAGGAGCGTACCGCCTCTAAGACTCCTTAGGACGAGCCCTTCCGCGGTCGTATAATGCCTAAAAGCTTCAATTGTATCGCTAAAAACATGTACTCCCTTTAATAATAAAGATTCTTGCTTCTCAGCAATCCGGACTGTTTCTCCTGATTCTAAACTCAGACGCTGTGCAAGGCCGACGGGCAGCCTCCTGCCCGTCGCGCCCCTTCAAAACGGGTAGTTTCCCGCCTAACCAAACCGAGGGTCTAAAGCCTTCTTTCGAGCCGCTAGGCTGTCTCCAGCCTGGCTCGGGGGCAAGGGAAGTATCCCAGGCCATCCCTTTACTCAGGTTAATGAAACACGGATACGCCTGTAGGTAGCCGACCTAAGTCTCGCTCCGTCCATCTTACCTTGACTTCAGGGTGAAGGATTGGAGGAGGGGCATCGATCTACCTACACTTGGAAGAATAGAAATGAGAAAGTTCTATGTTCTAACATTCTGAACAAAGAAAAAATCATGAGCAAAAGAAAAATTTATTAATAAGAGGTATTCTCGGCTCCTCAGCCTTACAAAAGTGCCCTGGGGCTCGCAAAAGAAAAGAAAAAACACTTATTAACGATTACAGCAAAGGATGAAGAGGGTCTTGAAACCATTCATCGTGGTACTCAAACCAGAAATTCGACAGCCAGGCCCAGGCAGCGTCCTATCGCTCCCTCTGCCTATGTCCGTGGACCCGAGCAGCTATGGTTCTGTCAGGAACTCCCTTTGTCGCGCATGAAGTTATGATCAAGCTCTGTTGGAATGATCGGCCCAGGATATCTATCGAGCGATCTCGCCTACTCTTCGAGATCAGGCCTAACTCATAGGCCGTGTGCACCTTGTCGACGGCCTCTTCCAGTACTTGTTGAGACAACGCCCTGAAAATGTCGGGGGAAGACCTCCAGATCACGTAGAAAAGCACCTACAAGAGAGACGATCGGCATGAGAGTAACCGCCCATAATGACGTTCCAGCCGGCCTATCACATCCTCGTATGTCGCCTCAGAACTGTCATAGTCATAGTAGTAGACGTCATCGTAGGATATGATATCTCAGATGTTGTACGCGTTGCCGGCCATCAGAAAACGATTGACTACAAAGGTCGGAGAAAGAAAAAGGCATGAGACGGAGATAACTAAAAGAAAATCGACGGAAGTGCCTAAGAGGAGGTTAAGGCTCCTCTATTTATAGCTTCAAAGAAAATTCCCCTACAGTCGAGATTCTCTCCCGCCAAGGCACGAATTACAGAGTATTGCATCCATCCGATGAGACGCCGCCACGCGGAATCCGGCCATTGGCCACCTCCCTTTCATGTGGATTCGGGAAAATTGAATGGTGTCGTCAGAGGATTCGTGCGGATCTCAAGATACCCGTCATACGCAACGTGGCACCGGGAATTAGGGAGGCGCAAATGTCAATGTTATAGCAATCCCAGCCTCCATTGATCTAAAGCCTTCTCACGAGACTGCTGGGAGTTTCCTGTCCGGCCAATCCGCAGCGGGCGGATTCCTGCTCGGCCCAAACTGTAGATCAAAAGCCCTCTCACAAGGCCGCCGGGTAGCTTGCTGCCCGGCCAACTCATAGTGAGTGGACTCCTGCTCGGAAACCCTCTCATGAGACCGCCGAGTAGCTTCCTTCCCGGCCAAATCACAGTGAGTAGAATCTTGCTCGGAAGCCCTCTCACAAGGCCACCGAGTAGATTCCTGCTCGGCCCAAACTATGGATCAGAAGCTCTCTCACGAGGCCGCCGGATAGTTTCTTGCCCGGCCAACTCACAACGTGTAGACTCTTGCTCGGAAGCCCTCTCATAAGGCCGCCGGTTAGCTTCCTGCTCGGAAAACTCACAGCGAGTAGGCCGTCGGGTAGCTTCTTGCCCGGTCAACTCATAGCGAGTAGACTCCTCCTCAGAAGCTCTCTCAAGAGACTGCCGAGTAGCTTCTTTCCCAGCCAACTCATACCGAGTAAACTCCTGCTTGGAAGCCCTCTCACAAGGCCACTGGGTAGCTTCCTGCCCGGCCAACTCGCAGCGAGCAGATTCCTACTCGGCCCAAACTGTGGACCAGAAGCTCTCTCATGAAGCCGCCGGGTAGCTTCCTGCCCGGCCGACTCTCGGCGAGCACATTCTTGCTCGGTCCAAACTATGGATTAGAATCCTTCTCACGAGGCCTCCATGTAGCTTCCTGCTCGGCCTAAACGGTAGATCATAAGATCTCGTATTAAACCAGCAAGCAGACCTATATCTGGCACTCATGCTTGAAGTAGGCAAACTCTAGTGTAGCCTAAGTAAAGAAGCTCGCCCACGGTCGATAACCGGCCCTACTCAAATTCCACTCAAATCCGAAGAGGGGATATCACCCTGTTTTTCTATGTTTAGTCCGAGTTCCTAAGAGTTTCCTGTTAGGTTTACTTAGCACCCTCGCTAAGTTTCGGCAAGCATTGAGTATGCAATTTCAAAAAATCTAGAGTAATAAGCAACCCGAACCAAGGATCTTACTAGAGATTTAGGGTTTTAAAGCATGTAAACAACTTTACACTAAGTGAAATAGGAATACAACCTTTGTAGACCGGTCCTTCACTTCTAAAGCTCCGTGTAGTAGTCTCTTTGCTCCAAGTAATAGCTCCCAAACCCTTCTTATGCTCCACTAGGCGAAAGAAATGAGCTTGCTCAAAGATCTTCGAGGCCGAAGATGATCTACGTCGAAGAATCTCTAACTCAAGCTAGCTCTTCACTGATTGATGGATTAGTGAAGTAAACAACTTATACTAAATGGCTAGTTTGGTATAGATTGATGAAGTAGGAGTTTTGCTCAATTTAGAATTATTTTTCTCTTTTTCTTTTTCACCTCATTCAAAATCAAGAGAAGAAAAATGAGATGAAGAAGAAGATCAAGTGTGAACCCTTTCAACAATGGGTGAGAAAATATCACAAATGATATTTGTAGAGACTTAACCATGGCTAAAGATAATGGTTGGGTTAATAAATATCTAGAGTAAAATAAAATTAGTGGACTAAGTCAAGATTTCTACATGCTTCCACAAGCATCCTAAACCATGCCAATTTCCACCTAATTTTGATTTATCCCTTAATAATTAAATTCCCAAATTATCTTTAGTTTGGTATGAGTCTCATACACCCATGTCCAATGTATCATCAAGCATGACACAAAAATAAATACATTAATATATATCTCATATATATTAATATGTATTTGTAGAAAACAAATTCTTAAGTGAGCTAATATTAGTTAATATATATATTAATATATCAAATATATAATTATATATTAAATTATTAAATCAACACTTGATTTAATAATCTGGCTATATCATATATAACCGACTAATGTAATTTATATCAACTTATCGAATCAACACTTGATTCAATAACCCTGCTATATCTCATATAACCGAATGATATCATATATCGCGAGATTAGAATACGGTATCACATACATGTATTAATCTCGGTCCCACACATATCACATATGTGCCCTAATTCGTTTTGCTTGAGCTAGGAAATTTCTGTGCAGGACTCTAAAGACTCGTCAATACGTCAGCGGTAGGTAATGATCATATCAGTCACCCACAAGCCGTCAGCGGTACTAGTTGGACGTAACGACTACCCAGGTATTGAGCGATCAGAAGATCAACAAGCAAGCTTGTTTAAACTCCCGTGAATCTGGTAAGTAATACCACCGTACAGTCTGGTCTCTTCGTCTGATATGTCGCATATCGAGTCTGGGGTGGTAAACGTCAGACCCCAATAACTTGATATGTCATGCCGATGTGAGGCTCATAACGGGTCGAGAAACTACTGATAACACTTACCAGTAAATCTCATCATCAGCCCTGGCCAGGGACTTCCTGTTATAACCAATCGAGCATAGCGCAACATCAACCCCTAATACCGGGAGAGACGAAACCCCTCCTATCACTCATTGCCTCCATGTGCCTCGGGACTGTACCCAAAATCCACATGTTTGCACGCTCTCTTGAGCGTGGTAGGGAGGAAATCAAAGCACAGTGGGAATCACACAAGACTCTATGAAGATCTCGGGTCTACAGACTAACCTGTATCAGTGTCACCAGAGAACTGCTATCTGACAATAGGTATAATACCATCTAGGAGTTCTCGGCGAGTCATGTTCAGTGTACCCATTCTCCAATGAGCACCTTTGTTGTCTGGATACTCCCACGACTAGGAACAATTAAAGGATGGACTTGTAGACTACCCTGGCCCCACTAGTATGATCTGCATCATAGTCCTGGTAGTCAAGTACACATCCTAAGGGCTTTATCAACATGTGAGAGAAAGACAGTATCACAATACCAGTCTACATGTTAAGATACAGAGTAACCAGATAGCATACTATCATGTCGAGCAAGAATGTCCTCTCTATATATGTCCAAGCATTCATTATAATATACAATCATGTATCATAATGGCCTCTAGGGCATACTTACAACTAACAACCTCCTACTTGCACTGAGGCCAGTTGTTGTAGTATCTCATATCCAACATCCCAAAGAGTCTCTCAAATTGTATCTGTGGGATGGCCTTCTTGAGTGGATCCGCCGTGTTTTTCTTCATGTCAACTCTCCTGACTTCGATCTCCCGGAGATCAACTATCTTCCTGATCAGGTGATACCGCCTAAGAATATGTCTGGATCACTGATGGGACTGAGGTTCCTAGGCCAAAGCCACAGCTCCATTGTTATCACAATACACAAGTATTGGATGCTTAATGGTAGGAACCTCACCAAGTTCATCTCATGAACTTGTTCATCCAGACAGCCTCTTTAGCAGCATCATTGGTAGCGATGTATTCAGCCTTTATCGTCGAGTCTGCAACGGTATCTAGCTTGGAACTCTTCCAACATACTGTCCCTCCACTTAGGGTAAAGACAAAACCCGAGACTGACTTTCAATCGACCTTATCACTCTGGAAGCTCGAATCGGTAAAGGACTACATCTGGAGTTCACCGTTACCATACACCAAGAACAATTCTTTAGTCCTTCTCAAGTACTTAAGAATGTTCTTCACAGCTGTCCAATGCTTTTCTCCAGGATCTGATTGACGCATACTCACTACACCTAGTGAGTATGATATATCCTCTTAGATCTATCTGTAAAGATCTTAATCCCTGGATGTAGGAAGCATCACCCAGATCTTTCATGGAGAAACTATGATAAGTAGAGCTTGACCGAGTGTAGCATAGGAACATCATTTCCTATCAAGAGTATATTATCCACGTATAATACGAGGAAGACAACCTTACTTTCTACAACCTTCTTATATATATAAGGTTCATCTACCTTTTTGATGAAGTCAAACTCTTTGACTGCCACATCAAAACAGATGTTTCAACTCCGCGATACCTGCTTTAATCCGTAGATTAATGTAAGCAGCTTGCACCTTTCCACCGCTCCCACTGTCCACGAAGCCCTCTAGCTGTGTCATGTACACGCTCTCTTCTAAATCACCATTTAGAAAAGCGGTCTTGACGTCCATCTGCCAGATTTCGTAGTCATGGTTTGCAGCGATGGCAAGTAGGATCCAGATGGACTTAAACATAGCCACTGGAGAAAATGTTTCATCATAATCCACATCTGGTCGTTGATGAAAACCTTTTGCTACAAGTCTAGCTTTGAAATTCTCAACTTTTCCATCTACACCAATTATCTTCTAAAGATCCACTTGCTCCCAATGGGTTTTACCCCTTTAGGTGCAACATCCAAAGTTCATACTTTGTTTGTGTACATGGATTCCATATCAGATCGCATTGCATCCAGCCATTTCACAGAGTTCCCACTCGTGATGGCCTGCTCGAAACTAGTTGGGTCATCATCTTCTATGATGCAATCCTCGCTCCCACCATCTCCGAGAAAACCATAGTATCTCTCAGGTGGATGAGGAACCCTACTTGATCTGCGGAGTGGCTGAGATTCGTTGGAGGCTATTGAATCCTCCAGTTCTATCAAATCATCAACTGTAGTTTGTGTAGCTGGAACTTCTTCCAATTCTACCTCATAACCACTAATTTTTTTCATAAGAAATTCCTTTTCTAAAAAGGTGGCATTCCGAGAAACAAACAACTTTTGTTCCTCACTGTGGTAGAAGATATACCCTCGCGAATGCTTGGGATATCCTAAAAGCTTTCACAGAACTGACCTTGCCTCGAGCTTGTCCGGATTTTGCTTTTTGATATAGGCCGGACAACCCCATATCTTAACTCGTTTAAGAGATGGTCTCTTCCCATTCCATATCTCATATAGAGTGGTAGGTACTGATTTAGTTGGAACTCTATTCAATAGGTATGCGACTTCTCGAGCGCATAAACCTAAAAGAAAATAGGTAACTCAGCAGTACTCATCATAGAGCGCACCATATCTAATAGGGTGCGGTTTCTCCGCTCCGATACACCGTTGTGCTGTGGTGTATACGGAGGAGTAAGCTGAGAGAGAATCCCATTCTCTTTTAAATAGTCACGGAATTCTGTGCTTAAGTATTCTCCTCCCCGATCAGATTGAAGGATTTTAATACTTTTACCCGTTTGGTTCTCTACTTTGCACTTATATTGCTTGAATTTCTCAAAAACTTCAGATTTGTCTTTCAATAGGAATACATGTCCGAATCTTGAGAGATCATCGGTGAATGTAATGAAGTACGAGGAACCATTTCTGGCATGTGTAGACATAGGACCACATACATCAGTATGTATCAGTCCCAAGAGTTCAGTAGCTCTTTCTCCGTGTCCAGTAAACGGAGTTTTGGTCATTTTGCCTTTGAGACATGTGTTCATATCATAATATTGCAATTCATATTCCCCAATTCTTATTCGTTTTATAACTAAACAGGTGCTTTTGACGCATGACTGCTGCATATTACAGGATACAGGTTCTTGGAGCAAATACAGTGAAAAAGACGAAAGTTGATACAAAAGAGTGACCTTTGACAAGCAAGTAGAAGGGTCCTACTCAAGCCTAGACGAAGAACAATTCACAAGGCAATGCATGGTCCGAAATGTTAAAAGAAACAGTTAAAAGACCACTACAAATTTCACTGAAAAATCTAGAGAAGATCCAGAATCCAAATAGAGAAAAGTACTGAATAAATAGAGAAGAAAAGACACCAGAAGGCAGCTCAAGAAATTTGGTGAGATGATCTCACCAAAGTGCCGCGGAACCGTGGCCCAAGCCCACTAATGCCGTGGTTCCGCGGCCATTTAAAGCCCGTGTCGGTGAAATTTTCTCGTGTCGGTGCGTCGGTGCGTGGGTTGGGATTTTTCGTAGGCATATCTGTAAAAGCGCATGCGCGTGAATCTGTAACCCTAGTTTTTCCTGTTTACTTATAAATTGTAATCACAAGTTTGTAAACCCGATGCCTCTTTTCAATCAATAAAAATTCAGAATGTTTTGAGAATTGAAGAGCATCACCTTACTGTAAGTTCTTTTAAATTTCTGCCCTAGTTTATAATTCATTTCTGGCCCTAGCTCTAATTTAATTATTGCCTTAGATAAATCCTTTCATTGCCCTAAGTAATTCTAGTATAGAACTTTTTAATCTGCAGTAGATAATTAGTTCTTTAGATCAAAACCAAAACACATAACAAAAATATCATTTTTAGAAGATTCCCTAATGAGCGAGTAATTTCCTCGCTTGTTAGGGTTAGGAATAAGGGAGGGATTGAGAGATGAATATCTCTCATCTCTTTCAATGCCAAATATTTTTATAAGTAGAACTTCATGCACGCATGCATGATCCGCTCCCTACGGCACCCTACCCATGAGGTAACGGTGAAACCGTAGTATAAAGGACCGGACATGCATGACGTCCATGAAGGTTATAGCAATTAGTAGGAAAGGACGGACAAGGATCAAGAGGAAGAAACTTCGTTTCTTCCCAATCATCCTAATCCCCTTTACTAATAATTGTTATGACTTCTAAAAAAGTTTTAATCGAAGGCATTGAAAGAGGCGTAAATACAAATCTTATCAAACCCTACTTTAGACCTAACCCTAGCAAGTTCCTTAATATCATACAACTTAGTTTTTAGACTCAATCAGCAAAATCAAACCACATTTGGAATCAATTAGTAAAAACACATAAGAAAATTACACATCTCTGTGGATCGACCCGTATTCACTGGCTAGCTGCAAAGCGACGCCGTTTCTGATTACGGTTAACATATATTTTGCATTAATCAAATGGCGCCGTTGCCGGGGATGGCGTAAAATTTCTTTTGTGTAATTTCGGGTTGAAATAAATTTTAAAAATCATAAAAAATCTGAAAATAGAAAAATACAAAAACATTTTTTATCAATTTTTATCTGTTTGAAGGGTTTAGTGTTTGAATCTTGCAGGAACAGCGAAGAATCGCGGATCTGGAAAATTACAGAGTGAAAAACAGAAAAAATCACATCGGAACAGAAGGGAAATTCCACAACAGAGGGGCATAATTTTTTCAGGGCTTTGTTACCACCATACCGCCGCCCTTCCGCGGCATAAGTGCCCCCTAAACCGCGGTTCCGCGGTGATACGGCCACATTAGCCCATCAAATTTGCATGGTTTGCTTCCTCCTTCTCCCCTCTGTAACCTATAATATATCCATTGTCAAAACTTTCTGCAGGAATTCTTTGCGCTAAAAATTCTTCTTCCCCCTTCTAAATAACAGATTTTCTACAGGTTTCTTTGCGCCACACTAAAAAAATTGATTGCAAGTGAATTTAATGTTTTGCATAATTTAATCGGACTTTAAGGGGCTAATTAACCAAACTCAGATTGGGTGGGGATTTCATCACCCTTCCCAGGACCCCAGAAATCACCTTAAAGCATTTTGCATCGACCACTCTTAATTAAAAAAATATTAGACTCAGCCCTAAGGACGTCGAGCTCAATAGGAAAAAGGACTAGTATAGGCATCGACCGTTTATCCTAACTGACTTTGCGGTGTCTAGGCAAGTGTGTCAAGGCAAGTGGTTACTTAATTAGGACCGCTACTTGTAGCGGGGAGCCTCGCACTTACCTGGCACTTACCTGGCCGCAATTGGCGGTGAAGAGGCGGTTTGAGGTCCTATTTCTAGCCCTAGTTAGGAGCTGTCTAGTAGACCTAGGTGACCCTAGATCTAGGACTGATTGTGCATGTGTGGTAGATACATTTGTGTCACAAGTCTCTTTTCAAAAATCTCTTTGCAAAACTCTCACATAAAAAAAAAGAAAAAAAAATCTTTTCAAAACTTGCAATTTGTCGCTAAAGAAAACTTGCAACTCACTTACACCACTTCTTCTCATTGACGTTCTCTTACCTCCACATTCTGTCTTCCATTTTTTTTCTGACTGCACTACCCCTTTAGTGTATGTCACTTTGGACTAGGGATACTAACGCCCGATTAGTTCGTGTTTCGTTGGTACCGACCGACGAACCTTTCGACACCGAAGTCGAAATTCCATCCACTTTCGTAACTCCACCTTCAAATTCTTACTCCGAAGGCATATCGGGATTCAACCCCAATGATACCTTACCGACGGGAATGATTCCACCTCCGTTAGGTGCGAATAACCCGAATCAACCGCCTGTTGAAGCGCCCGCACGAGTTGCGCTCCAGGATCTCTTCTACCCTGTCCGCACTTCTTTACCCTCCTGTCTTTCACCCCCACCGGCAAATGGGGAAAATTTTGAAATAAAACCACATTTCATCAATATACTGCCAAAATTTCATGGTTTGGAATCAAAAGATGAGTATATTTTTATTAATAAATTCCAAAACGTTTGCGCTATGATGAAAACTACCCAATTAAGTGATGACGCTATAAGGTTAAGGGTCATTCTTTTTACCTTATGTGACCTAGCCGAGAAGTGGCTATACAGCACCGCATCACATTCCATTACAAATTGGGACGAGTTTGTGAAAGCTTTTCTGAAAAAGTTCTATCCTCATCACAAAACTGCTAGAATCTGTAACGAGATTATACAATTTTCACAGCTTCCTTCCGAACCATTTTGGAAGTGCTTCGAGAGATTTAAAGACCTTCTCATTCAATGCCCTCATCATGGGATCGAAAGTTGGCAACTTTTCCAAACATTATACGAGGGATTGAACTCGGCAACGAAGCAGTTGCTAGAAACCATCTGTCAAGGTCATTTTCTCTCCAAGTCTAGTGACGAAGCGTGGCAGTTTGTTGAGGATCTTAGTGAGCAAACAATTCAGTGGGAGAGCTCCAAGACCACATCATCTTCTTCTAGTGGTCAATCTAGGGCAGGCATACATCAAGTAGAGATGTCAATTGCTATGAAGGCCGAGATAGCCGCCCTTGCTAAAAAGCTAGAAGCGATTGAGACCAAAATCTCGTCGTCTTCTCCTGCCCCTGTTATGCCTCCACGAACTGTGTGTGCTTGTTGTTCGGCTCCATCACACTTAACCGAAGAGTGTCCTTACAATGCATCTACTCAAGGACAGGATCAAGTCAATACTGCCTTTCAGCAACGACAGAGAAACGATCCGTACTCTTCGACATACAATCCGGGGTGGAGGAGTCACCCAAATTTCGCTTGGAACCAAAATCAACAATCCCAAGGAAATAACAATTATCAAGGGCCTTCTCCACAACAACAACAAGCACCCCCACAAACTCAATTTCAATAGCAACCTTTTCAACAGCAACCTTACCCTAATCAGGTGAACAATTTTGTGCCTAACAATTCTTACGCGCCAAACAATTTTGTTCAACCTAACAATGACAAGGTTAGTTCGCTCGAAAGAAGTCTAGATACGTTCCTAAAGCAATCTACACAGTCTACAGCAAGACTAGAGACTTTTATTCAATCTTTGGTGCAAAACAGTGCCTCACACGATCAAAGCATCAAATCTATTGAGGCACAAATTGCACAACTCAATGCAGCTTTGAGCGAGCACGAAAAAGGAAAGCTCCCATCTCAACCACTGCCCAATCCCGGTCACGCACATGCTGCACATCAACAGCAAACTCATAACGTAAACGCTGTGACCACGTTGAGATCGGGGAAAATGTTGCAAAACAATGTGGGCATTCACAATGACACCACTGCCGGTGGTTCTTCTTCACCTTCTTCTTCTTCGTTAGAGCCTGTTCTCCATCATTCACAAGGCTCTACTCCTTCTAGCTCGAACGGACCCACTTCTCACAACACGAACACATCTACACGGGGTTCCGTTCCAACTCAACAATCTGATCCGCAAAAATTGGACTCAACAACATTTCAAAATGCTCCTTTCCCAAACCGGTTGAGATCCAATAAACCAACTCCACAAATGGAGAAGATTGTCGAGTTATTCAAACATGTAAGCATAAATATCCCTCTTTTGGATGCGATCCAACAAGTTCCTTCATATGCAAAAATCTTAAAGGACTTATGCACTAAAAAGAGGAAGTCACAAGTACCAAAGAAAATTTTTGTGGCTAGTGCTATTAGCGATGCTCTTGTCAATTCTTTACCCCAAAAGTAAAAGGACCCCGGTTGTCCTACTATTTCGATAACAATTGGGGACAAGAACATCAATAAAGCACTACTAGATCTTGGTGCTAGTGTCAATTTGCTACCTTATTTTGTGTACGAGCAATTAGGCATTGGAGAGCTTAAGCCCACTCGTTGTACTCTCCAAATGGATGATCGATCAATCACCCATCCTAGGGATGAGCTGGAGGATGTGTTGATCAAAGTTGGGGACTTCATATTCCCTGTTGATTTTATTGTCATGGACACACAACCGGTTGCTAACCCAAGAAACCAAATTCCGGTGATCCTCGGTCGACCATTTTTGGCCACTTCCAATGTCGTAATAAATTGTCGCAATGGCTCCATGACTCTATCCTTCGGGAAGACGTCTAGCGAGTTCAATATTTACAAGTCAACAAGTCTGCCCCCCGTGCCTAATACTTGTACACGAGAAGTTTGCTCTATTCACGAAATCACGCAGGAGGACTGCGAGTTTGAAAGTTTCTTGTTTGATGAGAACAGTTTTGACGCCACTAGTGCGTCCCTCCTTAAGCCTACCACAGTCGAAACAACCGATATTGATTATGAAAGTTTCACTTTTTCGGATGATGACGACTCACAGCCCAAATATGAGTCTTTTGAATTTTTGGATGAGTTAGTTGAACCTTCCGAATCGGTTGTTTGTAATGATTCGAACCTGTGTTGGAGTCCTTTGAGTTCGAGGTAGATTCCGCAATGATTCTTTCGCCTCCGAAACTCGAACTCATGTCCTTGCCGCCTCACCTTAAATATGCTTACATAGGTGAGAATAAGACTTTCCCATTATAATATCAGCCTCTCTAGCCTTCGAGCAGGAGAACGCTATTTTAAAGGTCTTACAAGATAGGCGGCAAGCTTTCGGTTGGACTATGGCGGACATCGAGGAGATTAGTTCCCTCATAATTGAATATCTTATGCAAATGATGGATGATGCCAAGTCAATAACGGATCCACAGAAACATTTTGGGGGTATTGTGGTGAGTCAACCTCCTCCTTTAGAAGTTGAACCACCCCCATTTCTTTTAATAAGCTATGAGAATGCCAATATTCCACTGACTGCTGATCATTCTCATTCTTGTTTTGATTCATCACCACATCATATCTATTCACTTCCATACTTTCCTTACCATCACTCCTATCTTCCCCAATTCTTTTTGGATCGGTACAACATGTTCTTCCACCAACCAACACTCTTTACAGATAAATTTTTCGACTGGTTGGTGTTGATGTTTGGTCTGTGCAAAGTCCGGCAGTAATGTCTAACATTGTTTAAATGAAGTTTGGGGGGGCCTTTCTGTATATATATTTTTGTTTTTCTTTTAACAATAAAAAAAAATAATAAACAGGGGAGTGCCGACATTTTCACCCTATTGGTGCAGCATGACAGTGAGGACACTGTCAAGTTCAAGTTTGGGGGTATGCTCGGTACGTCTTCTTCCTTCGCATTCATATGTATATTTTTGCATTCGCATATTATTTGAAAACCCATAAAAATTGAAAAAAATTTAAAAAAAATTATAAAAATTATTGTATTCAATTTTGGCCACATTTAACTTGAGTTTGACAAATAGGTTAACTAACTACCAACAACTAGATCTTAAACTTGGTAAATTAAAAACCCTAAAAATAACCTTCTTTAAAGATTAATGGTAGAAAGTATATGTCTTTGTAGTTTATTTAGAAATAGGCAAATTTTGAGTTCACTTTTTAGGCTAAGTTGAAATTAAGGAAAAATATTGATATTCTTATTAGAGTATAAGCTTGAAAAATAATTCCTGGCTTAAGTATGGATTCTAAAAATGTATACCCTACAAAATTGCACAATCACGCACCTTGAAACTTGGATTAGTAGAAGAGACCTTGAAATGCTCTTGTCTAAAGTCCTTAGTACAATGCAAATAAAAGAAAAAAAAGTGAATAAAGAAAAAATGGACACTGGATTTTGTGATTACTTAAGGATGTAAAAATAAAAAATATTTAGCGAGGGTGCTTCATCACCTAGTGCTTTAGACCAACTGGTTTGAGAGTCACTGCTAAAGCCTTGGGTATTGCAAAACTAGGAAGTACGCTTTAAAGTGCTAACGCATCTTGTAATCGGTTGTTGGTACCTCAAGAAGTATTAACGGTCGCATGAAGGATGTGTAAGCGAAATTCACCAATTAATAAGTGCTTTGGACAGCAGACAAGAGTATGATTGCTTGATTTGAATTTCCAAGTGTAGGGGTGATCTATACACACACGTGGGGATATGTGATTAGAGTTTAGATAAGAGAAAGGAATGAAGAATAAAACTTATATCTTTAGTGGAGTTGATAGAAAAATTCCTAAGTGGAGATGGAACCCTAAAAGGAAAACCTAAGAAATGCCGAAAACTGAGTGATTCTATAGAACATATATAATCTTAAGTTAAATGATGAGGAAGTGTGAAGAATATGGGTGGATAGTTTATGAGTCAATGATAATAGAATTCTGTGTTAGAAAACCTAATTGGAGAATTATTGTCGAAAGAGCCAAATTGATAGGATTTTGTGGGTGTAATCCGCTGAAAACCCTCAGGAGACAACACTCCTCCTACTAGGGACACCTAGAGGTTTAACGGCTTGTTGCACGTGCTCAGTGCAATCGCGTTTCCCTGCGAAAGTATGGTTAGGTTTTATCGAGATAAAATAATAAGTTTGCTCGAGGACGAGCAAAAGATAAGTTTGGGGGTATTTGTTCATATCATAATATTGCAATTCATATTCCCCAATTCTTATTCGTTTTATAACTAAACATGTGCTTTTGACGCATGACTGCTGCATATTACAGGATACAGGTTCTTGGAGCAAGAAACAGACGAAAGTTGATACAAAAGAGTGACCTTTGACAAGCAAGTAGAAGGGTCCTACTCAAGCCTAGACGAAGAACAATTCACAAGGCAATGCATGGTCCGAAATGTTAAAGGAAACAGTTAAAAGACCACTACAAATTTCACTGAAAAATCTAGAGAAGATCCAGAATCCAAATAGAGAAAAGTACTGAATAAATAGAGAGGAAAAGACATCGTGTCGGTGCGTCGGTGCGTGGGTTGGGATTTTTCGTGGGCATATCTGTAAAAGCGCATGCGCGTGAATCTGTAACCCTAGTTTTCCCTGTTTACTTATAAATTGTAATCACAAGTTTGTAAACCCGATGCCTCTTTTCAATAAATAAAAATTCAGAATGTTTTGAGAATTGAAGAGCATTGTTCCCGCCAAAAATTTCTGCGCAAAAGAGTCCAAGATATCAAATTGCAGCGATATGCTTAAGGAAATGCAAACAAGTATCTTCCGGGCTATTTTTTGACAAACTCCCGAATGAGAAATAGATAAATTCTGATGTTATCGAAAGCGGCTCGAAAAACCCTTCGATTTGATATATTATGGGCCTCGTAATTCATCCGGGGTCAAAAGTTATGAGGAATTACGTGTCCACACGTGATGGGCTTTTAAGGACCCGCTGGAGGAGTTAAAAGATACAATAAAAACTCAGAAAAGACCCCAATGGGGCATCACGTGCTCACACGTGACCATGGGTCACGTGCAGACACGTGATGGGCTTTTAAAGCCTCTAAAATAATGAATAGAATTTAATTCTAAAAGTCAGAAAATACCTCAACAAGGTATCAAGTGCTTACACGTGACCAATGGTCACGTGTTGACACGTGATGGTTAAAACTGAAACATAAATAAGCGGCTGGGAAAGGAACCCAATTGGGGGTCACGTGCTCATACGTGACCAAAGGTCACGTGCCAGCACGTGACTGGCTTTAAAAGCATTATAATTTAATAGAATTAAATTCTAAAAGTTTCTGAATCTTTCCAAATGGAAAAGGGTCATAGGAACCGTTGGATTAAAAATCCAAGGGTGATTAAAAATCACCAATTTATAGAAAAACCTTGGACAAGGAAAGATTTCCCTGAAAATCTCACCAGAATAACAAATAGAATATCTTTTGGATTTAAAAATCCACGGTGAATAAAATTCACTGAATGATCTAAAGGCCCAGATTAATGATAAATATAAATCAAATCTCTCAACATACAAATCAAATCTCTCAGTGAAAGATTTGCTAAACAAATTGATTCTTTTCCTTCTCCTATAAATAGGAGCCAAGAAGAGAAGAGAGGGGGGATCTACTTTTTTGAGAGAAAAACAGGGGATCTACTTTTTTGAGAGAAAAACAGGGGGATCTACTTTTTTGGAGAGAAAAACAGAGAGAGGAGAATTTAATTCTCTGCAAAAGAAAAACCCTAGGTAAGAAAAAAGAGGCTTCAAAAGAGAATTTAATTCTCAAAAGAGTTTAACTCTTACATAAAGAAAAGAACTTAGTTCTTTCTCTGGTTGAGGATCTGCAAAGTGCACATCTCCCCATGAACTGAGAATTTAATTCTCATTGGGTTGAGATCCTGCCATGCAGATCTAAAACACAGAGGAGGAATTGAGTTATGAGAATTTAATTCTCCCAAACTTTCAGGAATTTAATTCCTCCTAAAACAAAACTAGGGTTTAACCCTAATCAAGAATTTAATTCTTTTACAGATCTGGGAATTTAATTCCTTTAAAAAGAAATCAGGGTTTTATCCTAAATAAGAATTTAATTCCTTCACGATAGGAATTTAATTCCTCCAAAATCATAATTAGGGTTGAACCCTACAAAGAATTCAATTCTTAAAAGATCTCTGTTCATGAAAAGAACTAGGGTCACGTGCCCCACGTGACCCCTGAACAGATCCCCCAAAAATGAGAAGAGGAAAGCTTTGAGGCAATGCCTCACGTGTTCCCACGTGACCCTCATTATATATGGAACAAAAGCAAAGGCAGAAACAATTCTGGGCGCTCTCACGTGTTACCACGTGACCCCTAATAAATGTTCTAATAAATCAGGGCATGAGTATATGTCACGTGCCCACACGTGATGGCTATGAAAATTAAAAGTGTTGAACACTTGTTTGCAGAACAAAATAAAGGAGATCTGGCCCCACTTTTTGATGTCATCACGTGCTCCACGTGACTTCCAAAACGCAGAAAGAAAAAGCAAAGGAAATGAAAGCTTTGGGCGCTCTCACGTGTTATCACGTGACCCCTCAGCAAATGTTTTAACAATTGGCGCACAGATCCCCATCACATGCCAACACGTGATGCTCTAAAATAAAAATAAAAGTGTTTAACACTTGTTCGCAGATTTGAGGATAAACCAAAAGGAGATCTGGCTCCACATTTAGGGCGCCCTCACGTGTCACCACGTGACCCCTAATGAGCATTCTAACATACCAAAGCGGGGGCCTTCATCACGTGGTCACACGTGATGACCGCCAGAATTAAAAGAGTTAAACACTGATCTGCAGAATAAAATAAAGGGAATCAGGGCGCTCTCACGTGTCCACACGTGACCCCTCTCTCCTTAGTGTTTAACACTAATCCGAAGACTTTGTCCTCAGTGTTTAACACTGATTTTCTTAGTGTTTAACACTAATTTGGAAAACTCTATTGGCAGTGTTTAACACTGATTTGCTTAGTGTTTAACACTAATTTGAAAACTCTGTTCCCAGTGTTTAACACTGATTATCTTTTAGTGTTTAACACTAACTTGCTAATCTTAATTCCAGTGTTCAACACTGTTGGTCTTTAGTGTTCAACACTATCTTTAGCCCAATTGGCTAAGTTTCTAGAGGCAAAGCCTCTCCTTCAATGGACCGACAGAGGGCCAATATTTCAAACATAATTGGACTTAGCCCAAACTGGCCGTAAGTCCTCAAATCATCTTGATCTGAGCACATCTGCTCTTTCAACCAACTCATTGGTTCAAGGGTACATCTCGGAACTCCTCTGATATTTGTCGTTGTAATCCTTCAACGTCTTCAGAGAGTTGACGGGTCCCGACAACCACACATCAACACGGACTGTGGGGTCCTTAAACTCATGGACTTATGCGTCCTTAAACCAAGATACGGACTGTGGGGTCCTTAAACCAGCGGACTTATGCGTCCTTAAACTAATGGACTAATGCGTCCTTAAACACACCCATATGGACTGTGGGGTCCTTAAACCCATGGACTTATGCGTCCTTAAACTACCATTGGACCACTATGTCCTTAAACTGGTATTGGACCACCACGTCCCTAAACTGGAACATGGACCACCATGTCCCTAAACTGGTAATGGACCACCATGTCCCTAAACTAGCATTGGACCCCTATGTCCCTAAACTGGAACAATAGAGCCAATTGCTTTTTTGTCGGATCTAAACGATCCCATTAAGTCGATCTTAGTCCCAAACTGGACTAACATATCCTTAACAACCGTTTAAGTTGATCTTAGCCTCAAAAATGGCTAACGTATCCTTAAACTTTCAAACAGACTCTAGTCCCAAATTGGACTATAAACCCCCTAATCAACTCTGGCTCAAGGGTACATCTCTGAACTCCTCTGACATCTGTCGTTGTGATCCTTCAACGTCGTCAGAGAGGTGATGGGTCCCGACGGCCATACATTTAATGGACCACTATGTCCCTAAACTGGAACAATAGAGCCCCCAAATGCTCTTTTGTCGGATCTAAACGATCCCGTTAAGTTGATCTTAGTCTCAAATTAGACTAACGTATCCTTAACAAACGTTTGAGTTGATCTTAACCTCAAATATGGCTAACGTATCCTCAAACCAAAACCCCAAAACCAAATCTAAGAAAATACGGATTTGGACTAATCCACGTCCTACGGGCGACGACATAAATTGGTCTCCGTATACAATCCACGGGCAACCACAAATAAAACAAACACACACGACACGAAGTGACCATCTGGAGAAGGAGAAAGTTGTTACCGCAATGCGGTAGCGTAATTAACTGCAGGGGCTTGCGCCTGCAGGGAAGAGCGTCCCCACAATCAAAAACCCCTCAAGCGAGGGGGAATCTGATGAAGTCTGCTACATCGGACGCATCCGTTTAAACCTTCGATACATGGTACCATAAATCAACTTGGCATCTTCGGAGAGGTAGACGGATAGCACCAATTAGCATCTGCCCCGAACCTCAGGCGAGACGTCCCGCGTCTCAGCCGCCATTCGGAGGGGAACAAGCATCACCTTACTGTAAGTTCTTTTAAATTTCTGCCCTAGTTTATAATTCATTTCTGGCCCTAGCTCTAATTTAATTATTGCCTTAGATAAATCCTTTCATTGCCCTAAGTAATTCTAGTATAGAACTTTTTAATCTGCAGTAGATAATTAGTTCTTTAGATCATAACCAAAACACATAACAAAAATGTCATTTTTAGAAGATTCCCTAATGAGCGAGTAATTTCCTCGCTTGTTAGGGTTAGGAATAAGGGAGGGATTGAGAGATGAATATCTCTCATCTCTTTCAATGCCAAATATTTTTATAAGTAGAACTTCATGCACGCATGCATGATCCGCTCCCTACGGCACCCTACCCACGAGATAACGGTGAAACCGTAGTATAAAGGACCGAATATGCATGACGTCCATGAAGGTTATAGCAATTAGCAGGAAAGGACGGACAAGGATCAAGAGTAAGAAACTTCGTTTCTTCCCAATCATCCTAATCCCCTTTACTAATAATTGTTATGACTTCTAAAAAAGTTTTAATCGAAGGCATTGAAAGAGGTGTAAATACAAATCTTATCAAACCCTACTTTAGACCTAACCCTAGCAAGTTCCTTAATATCATACAACTTAGTTTTTAGACTCAATCAGCAAAATCAAACCACATTTGGAATCAATTCGTAAAAACAAATAAGAAAATTACACATCTCTGTGGATCGACCCGTATTCACCGGCTAGCTGCAAAGCGACGCCGTTTCTGATTACGGTTAACATATATTTTTGCATTAATCAACATGACTAGCAAGTTTCATAAGATGTAAATTCGAACGGGTTCAAATATCCATCCTTATGTAACTTAGCTAATTGTATCGCATTGATATGACCTAGTCTACAATTCCACAAGAAGGATTCGTTCATTTTTGAACTTTTCCTCTTGTGTGTTTTCTGTACGTTAAGAACTGTATTTTGATTCAGAGCGTATAAACCATTACATAATGTACCAAACCCAATCAACACTTGATTTAGAAAAATGTTCATAACATTTTTCTCTACTACAAAGTTATATCTTTCTTTATCTAATAAAGAATCTGACATTAAATTGCACAATATTTTGGGTGCGTAATAACTATAGGGATTCTTTAGCACCATGCCTAGGGTTAGGGTTGCATCACACATGCTGTAACAAAAATTTACAGGGTGCTAAACAATCCTAACCATGAATAAAACTAGAAAGTTAGGATAATAACTTGTAATATCACATATTAGCTAGTGTCTAACACTAAGTGGGGAGAAATACAACATTTGTAGAACTCCTCTTATGACTCCTTGGATCTCCTAGAGTTTAAACCGGCTTGCTTGAATCCTTCCAAATCCATGACGATCCACCCGGAGTCCATTTGCTCAAGCTCCTTGCTCCACTTGATCAAGATGAAGATGAAGCAAACAATCTACACTAATGAACTAGAATAGTATAGATTGGTGATGTGGTTTGTGTTCTCACTTGAAAACCCTTTCTTTTTAAGTTCCTCGCTCAATGAAAAAATCAAGAGAGCATGAAGGAGGAAGAAGAAGGAGATGGCTAGCTTGAGCTCTTTTGTGATAATGATAATTCTCATGATAAATGAGAAAAGAAAATAGATATATGAGTCACACTCATATACAAACCATGGTTAATAAATATCTAGATATTTTCATTTGTGAGTTAAAGAGCAAAGAAATTAAACCATGGTCAAAACTTAGGTCAAGTAAAGAATAGTGATGAAGAATATTCAACCATGCTTTAATCATTTTCTTCTTCTCAATAATGAATATATATATATATATATATATATATATATATATATATATATACACATACATACATACATACATACATATATATCTACCATGTGAGTCTTGCATTGCCATCTCCTATGTATAAGCAACCATGACACATGTATGTATGTATGTATGTATGTATGTATGTGTGCATTCACATCAACATGTATATATGCATACATACATTCATGCACACATCAAAATAGAAAAGGTTTAAACAAGTGAGCTAAAAGTCAATATTAAATCAACACTTGATTTAATAAACCGGTGATATCTCATACGACCTGACCAATAGAAAACGCCCGATTAAAACACGGTATCATATACACGCATTTAATCGAGCTCCCGTGCATATCTCATATGCACACCACATCTTTTCGCCTGAGCTAGGAAACTCCCTTGTGGGACTCTAAGACTCATCAATACGCCGGCAGTAGGTGATGATCATATCAAACACCCACAAGCCGCAAGCGGTCAGCTAAACGTAACGGCCACCCGGGTATTGAGCGATCAGAAGTTCAACAAGCAAACTTGCTCATACTCCTGTAAATCCTATCGGTAACGCTACCGTACAGTCCGGTCTCTTCATCTGATATGTCGTATATCTAGTCTAGGGGTGGTAAACGTCAAACCCCAGTAACCGATAAGTCGTGCCGATGTGAGGCTCATAACGGGTCGAGAAACTACTGATAACACTTACCAGTAGATCTCCATATCAGCCCTGGTTAGGGACTTCCAGTTATAGCCAATCAAGCACAACGCAACATCAACCCCCAATACCGGGAGAGACGAAACCCCTCCTATCGCCCATTGCTTCCATGTGATTCGGGACTGTACCCAAAATCCAACGTTTTGCACATTCTCTTGAACGTGGTAAGATGGAAATCAAAGCACAATGTGAATCACACAAGACTCTATGACGATCTCGGGTCTACAGACTAACCTGTACCAATGTCACCAGAGAACTGCTATCTGACGATAGGTATAATACCAGCTAGGAGTTCTCGTCGATTCCGTTCAGTGTACCCAGTCTCCACTGAGCACCCGTATACCATCTTTGATGTCAAACACCAATGGATGTGGGGTCATCCATCATCCATCATATGGGTCAAGAAACGTATACGCTAGTCTACTCTGGAATATCGATGCCCTGTCTCGATACACCCTCGATTAGGAACAATTATAGGATGTACTTGTGGACCACCCTGGCCCCACTAGTATGATCTCCATCACAGTCCTAGTAGTCAAGTACACATCCTAAGGGCTTTATCAATATGTGAGAGCAAGACAGTATCACAATACAAGTCAACATGTTAAGACAAAGAGCAACCATATAACATACTATCATATCGAGCAAGAAAGTCCTCTCTATATATATCCAAGCATCCACTATAATATACATCATATGTACAATAATAGCTTCTAGGGCATATACATAACTAACAATAATGGTTGTTCAGAATCAATGTATTACCTTCTGGTAATACTAGGTGATATTTGCCAACTGCTTTGGCTGCAACCATTGCACTATTCCCTACTAGGAGAGAATGATCACCTATTCCCAGTCGTCTACCTTTCTTTAGCCCATGTAACATATTACAAATGTGGGATTCTGATCCGGTATCTAATACCCAGTACGTAGAACAAACTGAGAAACAATTCTCGGTAATGAACACATCCGAAGTAGATGCATCAACATGCTCATTCTTCGTTCGGGTTGCATGGGAATCCGGATATTCCCCTATTTCCTCTCAGACCTATAACAATTATAAGGTAGAGCGGAACCAACGTTCTCCAGCTCAGTATAACAAGCGGATTCGGTCAATACATACATATTATTATCTTGATTAAGGCATGTCATGGTCGCTACCAGGAGAGAGAGAAGAAAACACTGCGTGCACTCTTGCAAGATTAGATTGGTTATTGTCTTATCTAATCAGGATGGCTCCCACTGTTTTTATCAAATCTTCCTTCAAACCCTAAAAGGTAAGACTAGCCGGGATTAATTACATTCTACAAGTTCGCTAACCGGTCGGCCATGCCAATGTCGGTACTTTGAGGGAGGTTCCCCATCCTTTCGCACGGACCTAATTACAATAAACCTCATTTTCCCAAAGGCATAACCCCATTAACACCTTTCTAGACATCTACTAGATTAGCTAATTGTAAAGTGTAAAACTCTTTCAGGAGTAACTCTTACTCGCAGTGGGTATCGGGATTCAACTATCTCATATAAGGTATGCAATTTCATTGCAAATTCAACACTTGAAATTCCCAATAATGTTTTTGCCCCAAGTGATTTATGACCTTGACAAGGTCAACAAACCATAAACCACAAGTCAAGTTCAACCCATTCATTTCGTGATTGAATTAAACCCAATCGCACGACCCTTGACAAGGTCAACAAGGCCGTACGACTACCCTAATCCAATCGAATCATATGCGTTGCATATAAGCACTAATCAGCTACCGCACACTACGCCTTGACAAGGTGAACAAACGCAGCACGAATACTAAATAGTCCTTATCTGAAATGATGGAGGGCTATGACAGGTTTTTAAGAAAACCTTTTGCGTAATGAACTTGATATCGTTGTAGAATCGAGTGATTTGAAAAGGAGTGGTTTAAGCTCCGCTTTTAAAATCAAGTTTTTCAAAATAAACCGACTGGGTGTAGCAACTGCTAGGTTTTACTAAAAAGGTCACCCCCGGTGAAGGGATCTAGGCCTTTTCCTCATCGAATGAGGTGATGGATATTCATCAAGGAATACCGCTATGTAAAGCAAGAACTAGAGCTACCTTTTGAAAATTTGATTCTACAACAACATTAGGTTTTTTTCTTTTTATTAATCTCATTAATGAAGTCCCATCATTTATTCTTCCTAAGCATCATAGATAAAAAAAACGAAAATACAACATACGCTTATGCCATCCGTATTAGCCACGGGGTCCCGTCATGCACCGTTAGGTTAGTTAACTAACGGCAGAGCGGGGGAAGGACTAGCGCGGATGCAAAATATAAGCAACGTTTATTATATATCATATATACAATATAAAGCATTTGTCTCACGCAGTTATATGATCTCATCACAGAACATTGCAGCAGAAGTCAACATATGAAATATTGGATATATTAGGAGGTCCGTGTTTTAAATTAAGCCAGTAAAAAACACGGATTCTACGGTTGTAATGAATAGCCAAACCCACATCCTTAGACCCCTACGAGAGAGGCAAGCAACCCTACCAATTCTAGAGTTTGGAGACCCGGACTCGACTCCTCGAGATGATCTCCCACTGGACTCTGGAACCCGGTTACTTGTGCTCCCCGCCTTGGGTCTATCCTAATGCGGAGAAATAAATAATATACATCAATGGTGATATCATCCTCAACCCGGAAGTGTCCTAATAAAAGAATATTACACATAAATTTTTACATGAATGAAAATGAAAAACTCTCATCTCACTCAAAAACCCCCGACTATTCAAACACGACGATCCAATATAATATATCACAGTAACACATAATTTCACATGTCATCAACAAAGTAAATATGCGTATCCCAATTGTCGTTGAAGTATAGCAACAAAACTGGGATACACCACATATTACACTTACGGTCGCAGAAAAGAAAGTGAAAACCACAATAATTGGAATCCAGAACATCCTTAGACATCATAAACCTGAAATATCACATACTTCGGATTTCATGCCTAACCATATAAATTCCTTAGACATCATAAACCCGGAATATCACATATTCCGAATTTCATGCCTAACGATATAAACCCGACATTTTAGTTTCAAATTGAAAACACTTTTCAATATTCAGTTGGGCAATTCAACAAGATTCCCAATGAATGATCGAATGCTCGTCGGAAACATTAGTAGACGGCCACACCCTCAATGCTATCGACGAAGCGCACTTAGGCAGAACACCGAGGTCGCGAGCATCCGAATGGATGCTTTTGGCTATGAGGTTCTCCTACAGTCACTTGGTCGGGGCTTTGGGACGTGGCTTTCCAGTAGTGTTACCCGGCGAACATTCGCATACTATACAAGATTACGACGGAGTTTTGATCCGAATCAAAACCCCGCAGCAACCGATCAAAAGAGACTAAATTGCTAGATTCACAAAATTCTAATTAGTTTCACAAATCTAATTATTGTGGATTCCAAATATTGTATCACAAATCACAGATATCTAGACGATGTTAAACATTTCGATCGATTTATCAAACACCCAAAATTCCCAGAGATCTCAACACTTGAGTCACACTTAAAAATACCTAGAATGTGCCACAAGTACCTACGGATCATCACAAGAAGGCACGTTCCCTTCCTCACCAACGACGTCGCGAAACCGCGGCTTAACCTATGGTTTGGCCGCGGTTGCGCGGCCGTTTAGTCGAGTTGGGCCATCGTTTTTCTTTGGGATCCATACAAAACCCTGCACAATTTTCTGGTAATTTTTAATTTGGAAAAATCCAACATTTGAAAAAATTTCCAGAGAGTGGGAAAAGTTTAGGTTTCGATGTTCGATCGAACACTTTAACTTTGTCTAGACGACTCCTAATGTTCTAACTTGGCTCAGATACCACTGCTGGGTTTACTTAGCACCCTCGCTAGGTTTCGGCAAGCATCGAGTATGAAATTTCAAAAAACCTAGAGTGCTAAGCAACCCAAACCAAGGATCTTACTAGAGAATTAGGGTTTTAAAGCATGTAAACAACCTTACACTAAGTGAAATAGGAATACAAACTTTATAGACCGGTCCTTCACTTCTAAAGCTCCGTGTAGTAGTCCCTTAGCTCCAAGTAGTGGCTCCCAAACTCTTCTTAGGCTCCACTAGGCAAAAAAAACGAGTTTGCTCAAAGATCTTCGAGGCCGAAGATGATCTACATCGAAGAATCTCTAACTCAAACTACCTCTTCACTAATTGATGGATTAGTGAAGTAAACAACTTATACTAAATGGCTAGTTTGGTATAGTGTAAATCCCCGTTCCCATCTATGAATTTTTCCTACATTTTCCCAAGTCCCCGAATGTTATCCCATTTTTTCCGTATTATTATTTTGTGTGAAGATTAGTTGCTTAGTGTTCAGTTGATAAAACTGCACATTTGTTATTACATTTTTCCTACTATTTCTATATTAAAAAAGGTCTTTATTATAATATATCATACATATGAGGGTTTATCTGTAAAAATACTATTTTCCATGTGTTGATATATTATAATTAGTATTTGGTAGGAAAATGTATGCAATAAAATATTATTGACCAAATCTTAAGAAAACAAACTCTACGAAATATCATTTGAGTTGTTGTGCAGAATTTTCAGGACTAAAATCAAGAAAATCAAGTTGTTAAAGCAAACCTGCCTAATTAAGAAAGCAAAACTTAGAAATCAAGTTTGGCAGCAACTACGAGAATATTTCCAAGTTCCAAAAATTCCAGAGATCGCCATATGTCACAAGGATCAAGCCACAGAGAAATGATCAAAAGATCACAACCCTTGGCCGCAGATCCGCGGCCCAACCTCCCTGTTGGCCGCGGATCCGCCGCAGTTCAGAGAGGTTAGGAGTTGCGCTTTTTTTGGGTGAATCTTTACTGTTGGTTTCCAAATTTGGAAGCTAGACTTCTGGCTTTGAGACTATAAATAAAGACCGAGAGCCTCTTGGAAAAATTATCAAGTCGACGCGATCACGAAGTCAAAGACGGCTCACGCATCCAGAATGATCATCAACGGTTCATCTACCTTCTTAGAAGTGATCGAGAAGCAACTAGTCTTTGTAATCATTTTCTAAGGAATCAAAGTGTAATGAATATTGTTGATTAATAAAGGTAGCTTTCTTTTTCTTATTCTATTTTTTCGTAGTTTAATTATGCATTTTCTCTCCATCTCTTTTTCTCCCAACATGCGCGAGTAATTCTTCGCTTGTTAGAGTTCGTAGGATTAGGGTAAGTTAATGGATGATGAAAATACCTAAACTCTTTTTACGTCCTATAAAGTTTATAAACTTTATCAATAGAATCATTGACATCCTAATCGGGCGGGCTACCAATTCTATTGTTAATCTCGACCGCGATTAGAGATTAGATTAATGATTATTTTGGTAAAGGCTAGATATGAACGGAGTTCCGTGTCGAGATAAAAGTTAAGAGTGGGATTCCTTTTCCCTCCAGAAACCCTAATCTACACGCATCACTGTCGTTCTAGTTTTAAATCTATTAAAGGATAGAAAGAGTAATTTTTAATTAATCATCCATAACTACTAAATCCTAATGAACCCTACAAGCCCTCTTCTTATATAAACTTACATCCATAGTTAATCTAGATCTATATTTTGCATCCGTGTTTAACGTAGATCTAGATCCTACAACCATTCTACAACATTCTTTATTCTTCCTCCTCTCTTTCTCAACACATCCAAAGTAAGATTAAAATATTCAACGTTTTCCTGAGGACGATCCGTACTCACCTCGGTCTAGCTACGCGCGACACCGTTCTGATTGCGGTTAAACTACACAAACACTAAATTCCAAACCAATCACTTAGGTTGTAGTATTTTTTTTCTAAACCAATTAAAATCAAAGCCCAAAATTAAAACTAAATATTTACCCTAAAACCTCAGCCCATGTTCCCTAATTCCTCAGCCCAAGCTCTTTTCTCCCCGGCCCACTTCCTTCTCTTTAGTTAATAAATGAATTATTTTTCCCTTGCCGGCCCAACCCATGCCAATCCCTCACGCGCCCGCTAACCCGACCCGACCCGCTCTCTACCCTCTTCCTCTTTTCTAAAAATTTCCCGCTCGTTTTTTTTCCTTCACACCCACGTCCCCGAGCTCGTCGCCAACGTCCTCGCAAGCTCATCAACCCACTCCTCGTCTCAAACTCCTCTCTCCCTCATCACTCTCGTTCTCTCATCTTCCTCACTTCACCTCTCTTCAAAACTCCCAACTTGAGCCCCTGCACCCCGCTCACCCCCGACGACGACGACGAACCTCCTCCAACCTCCTCCTTCATCACCGAGCACCCTAGCTTCCTCCTAAAGCCCTCACCTTCACTTCAACACCCACTGCTCTTCACCAAAACCCATCTCCTCGCAAGAACCCCCTCGCCTGCACCCGACCTCGTCCATCGCCTGCACCCCGACGCCGACGAGTCCCCACCACCTCGTCTTTCCTCCCTCGCTTCCTTCTCCTCTGAACTCGAACCCCACCGAGTTCATCTTCCCTCGCCTGTGAACTCAGCCCACCGCCGAGCCCTCACTGCACCCGAGCTCGAGCCCCTGCACCCTCTCGCCGACGAGCTCCCATCGCACCGCTGGCCACATCGTCGACCTCTACACCCTCATCATCATCCCCATCACCAGTACCATCAAACCCGAGCCCCAGTAACTCACTCCCTCTCTCCAAACCCACTGCTTCACCCCTCTGCTGCCTATCGCCGGAGCGACACCGCCGACCATCGCCGACCCCAACATGCCCCAGGAGGTCCACAGCATCTCACTCTGCTTCCAAGAATCGCGAGACATCCCCGGGCAACTTCGACGACGAACCCGAACACGGGCCGAGGCCGCGAACCCTAGCCGTGCCGTTCATAGCGCGTTCGTGCAGTTTCTGCTGTCGTGCGTCGCCAGAGCATCTCCAGGCAAGTACCCTACTTGCTACATGCTAGATTATTTCCGTTACAAATCAAAACCGTATTAATTCCATGCTTACGATTCATGAAAACTTATACGACCCAAGTGCTTGTTGTAAAACTCAAACAAAAACCTTCCTTTAAAATGACGGAAATTGATCGTATAATCTGGCCCATGCGATAATGAACATTGTGTAGAAATTTGACTGAAAAATATGATTGTTACTGGCTTGAACGATCACCCCCAATTGCACCCGTAAAAACTGAGAATTTCCCGCTTCTGAAACTTATTAAAATCATAATTAATTGCTTACGTATTGAAATGATGCGTTCAAGGGATTAAATCGAAGCCGACTCGACGACCTGGAACCCATAAAAGTTTTATATTGTTTCTGTACTGAAAATCTGACGAGATCTGATTTGGAGAGCGGCTCTGGACTGCAGTCCAGAGCAGCTCCGGCTGTTGGTTTCTATCTTGTAATGCTTACTACTTTGCTGCCTGAACTTTTATGTTGTGGAACCCTATACCTTATTGAATATGAAACTGTTAGCTAAATAATGCAAGTGATTTCACCCCTTTTTATCATCGTTTACTATTTAAACTGCAATTTAAAAGAACAGGACGTATAGCAGTCCCAAACTAAAACAGAACTGACACCCTATGATTGAACAGTACATACCTTCTTACGTAGAGATGAGACTGAGGATACGTCTATTGCGTTGGAAACTCTACCAAAAATCCTAAATTTCATCCAACTGTAGCATCGCTAAATTCTGATCCCAACTGGGTGAAAATTGTGCCGCGAAATGGACGTTCAGTTCAGAAACTGAATTTCCTGCAGCGAGCACTTAAATTGAAACGGCTGTAACATGAATACCAGAAATCCGATTGTACTGAAACAAATTTTTCTAAACTTCCAAAAGAGTTTACTTGTTACCGTATTTGTATCGTTTCACTAAATTCTGAGCATATGAATTACTGCAATTTTTGTACGCTTATGATGTGCATAATAGTTCATATTACACATGACTTGTTAACTGCATATATGTACATACCTTACCCAACAGCCATATACATAGTGATAGTGCGCGTTATTATTCAGTGGACATTGCATTATCGTGCATGAATGGTATTGGTTTAGGAGTGTCAAGTACGCCAATGGAAAAGTGAATAATTCGTGACAGTGATTAATACAATGAACAGTGACAAAACCGTGCTATTGGTGCATACTTGTACACGACTAAATCATAATCATCAATAGTGTAAACCTGAGGAAAAAGGGGAAATCGAAGTGGAAAGAGCATCGTATTTAGCGGGACCGTGTTTTAGAGGATGATCATTCGAACATCGACTCTTATATATATTAGGTAGGATCTAGCGATCCGGCTAACAGGGTTATGTCCCGGGCGTGTGGGCCGTTGTTTCGGGTATGTACGAGACTCCCGTTAAACATGATCCTCCTTTCCACTATTCGATTTCAAACATGACTTAGAGACTGATAGGGACACAGATCATACTTTGCATCATTTAGTGACATAGTGATCATCTGCATTTTATCTCCACTGTTATTACTTTCATTTTCTGGTTTCTTGTTATTATTACTATATTGCTATTGTGTCACTCAGACGACCTGAGTATGCATGCTCAGTGATAGAGGTGGATTCGCCTGACCTCGAGAAGACCGTGAAGATCCAGACTAGTGAACTAGCTATATTTCTACATTGATATTCCTGGTTAGTTGCCTTTTTGCTTACTCCCATTGAGCTCAAATTCCTTTATACCTGATAGATTTAGTGACTGCATTCTCTTTACCCGTATTGCATTTTACTGATTACCATGTAATGCTAGACGCCAAAGTGTGACTACGGTGGGATTATTCCTTGACCATAGGAGCATGGCTGGCCTAGTCATCCCTCGTTTTCCGTATTTTGGGAAGCGGGACGTGGCATGGTTTTGTTGGTATCAGAGAACCGGGTTTAGAATAAAATTGCAGTTCAATTTAGGGATCCTTTGAATCATACTTGGTTTCCTTACTTTCACTTCCATACTACTTGTGCAACTACTTGTGCATCACCACTCAAGTTCATGTTTTGAATCTTATCTACTTTATCTTTCCTTCGTGTCCGCATCATTAATCGTTATTTTCCTTCTTGTTTCACTATTTGATCATGACCCTTACTTTTCTGGCCATGGCCAACCGTGCACCGCTTCTTGAGGAGGACACTCGGTCCTGCGTTTCTTTCGACTGTATGTTAGCGAGTTCAGATAACGAGGTGATTTGGTCCACAGGTCATATTCAACGACGGCGAATACGAGGACGAGGGAATCGATGTCGTAGCTCCAGAGATCAATATGATTAATGACTCTATTGATGAAGAGGACCCAATATGAGAGAATCCACAGGGAAATGCGGTAGAGGAGGAACCCGATGAAGATCCTGAAGAGGAAGACCCTCTGGAAGAGGATCTAGAAGAGGACTCGGAGCAGGCAGCTATAACGCAATTCTCGGGATGGATTGGATGAGTACCTTCCATGTGGTTATTGATTGCCGAGCAAGGAATGTGATCTTCCGCATTCCCAATCACCCGGAGTTTATTTTCGAAGGCGGGAGCGAATCTTTGGAGCCAGCCAAGTATAGAGCCAAGCCAAAGGAGCTGACAGTTATGGAGATTGATGAGAGCCCAGCCCCAGAGATTGTTCGGAACTTTCTGGATGTGTTTCCTGAAGATTTACCAGGTCTACCACCTCCACGCGTCTTGGAATTCTCGATCGACTTGACTCCAGGTACAACACCAGTTTCCATGGCCCGTACAGAATGATACCGGTTGAGTTAGCAGAATTGAAGAAGCAAATTGAAGAACTCTTAGAGAAGGGATTTATCCGGCCGAGCGTTTCACCGTGGGGTGCACCAGTTCTGTTAGTGAAGAAGAAAGATGGATCGCTGCAGATGTGTATAGATTATCGGGAGCTGAACAAAGTCACAATAAAGAACAAGTACCCAATTCCGCGCATCGACGACCTATTCGATCAGCTAAGTGGGGCCAAGGTATTTTTGAAGTTGGATCTCCGTTCTGGATATCATCAAATCAGAGTAGCAGCCGAGGATGTATGCAAGACGGCTTTCAGGACCCGATACGGACACTATGAGTTCCTCGTAATGCCATTCGGTGTTACTAATGCTCCAGCAATATTCATGGACTTGATGAACAGGGTGTTTGCAAAGTACTTGGACACGTTTGTCGTTGTATTTATCGATGACATATTTGTCTACTCGAAGACCCGGGAGGAGCATGTTGAGCATTTGCGCACGGTTCTACAAATTCTTCGGGAAGAGAAACTGTATGCGAAATCGAGCAAGTGTGAATTCTGGCTCGACAAGGTTCAGTCCTTGGGACACATTGTTTCGGACGAAGGCATCTCAGTCGACCCGGCAAAGATAGAATTTGTCAGAGACTGGCCGACGTCGAAGTCTGTGACCGAGATCAGAAGCTTTCTAGGATTGGCAGGTTATTATCGGAGGTTCGTCCAAGACTTTTCAAGAATCGCTGAACCGTTGACGAGGCTAACACGGAAGGATGTACCGTTTGCATGGACAGAGGAGTGTACTCAGGCATTTGACACACTGAAGCAGAAGTTAACCACGGCGTCTATTCTTACAGTACCAGATGATTCCGGTGGTTTGGTGATACATAGTGATGCCTCAGGGAAGGGATTAGGCTATGTTCTGATGTAGCACGGTCGAGTGGTTGCCTACGCCTCTCGACAGCTGAGAACTCACGAGAAGAACTATCCTACGCATGACTTGGAGTTAGCTGCAGTGGTTTTTGCGTTGAAGATTTGGAGGCACTATCTGTTGGGCGAGAAAGTAGAGGTGTACACGGATCATAAAAGTCTGAAGTACGTCTTCACTCAGAAGGAACTAAACATGAGGCAGCGCCGATGGCTAGAGCTGATGGCGGATTATGACTTGGACCTTCAGTATCATCCGGGGAAAGTAAATGTTGTACCGGATGCTCTCAGTCGCAAGCCAGCGGTCATGATGTTGACCAGTCAGAGGAGCATTATTGGGGACTTTCAGAGACTCGAGCTTGAAGCCGTTATACCGAGCGCACTCAGTCAATTTTGGTAACTACAGGTGCAGTCTTTCCTTGTGGATCGCATCAAGGCTGCACAAGCGGATGATCCTCGATTGCAAAAGTTCAGAGCGCAAGTAGAAGCCGGGCAGAGAACGGACTTAATCATACATGAAGACGGCTTTCTGAGATTCGGTAGCAGACCCTGCGTACCTAAAGGGGATGTTCGAGAAGAGGTACTGGCTGAGGCACATAGCTCAGCTTATTCTATACATCCGGGAGGTAAAAAGATGTATCGAGATCTAAAGCAGCATTTTTGGTGGAACGGGATGAAGCGAGAAATTGCGCGGTTCGTATCCAGATGCTTGGTATGCCAGCAGGTGAAGGCGGAACATCAGAGGACATCAGGATTGTTACAACCGCTTCCGATACTAGAATGGAAGCGGGAGCACATTACCATGGATTTCGTGACGGCCTTACCACGGTGCCCTAGAAGCGACAACGTCATTTGGGTTATCGTCGACCGCCTCACGAAAGCTGCACACTTCTTACCATTCCGAGTGGGACAGTCGACAGAGTCACTGGCAGAGAGATACATGCAGGAGATAGTACGACTTCACGGAGTTCCGGTTAGCATTGTATCAGATAGAGATACTAGATTCGTTTCGCATTTCTGGAGGAGCTTACAGGAGAGTTTGGGTACCCGCCTCAAGTTCAGCACAACTTATCACCCGCAGACGGACGGACAATCCGAGCGTACGATTCAGACGCTCGAGGATATGTTGAGAGCCTGCATGTTGGATTTTCAGGGTTCCTGGGAAGATCATCTGCATCTAGTCGAATTTTCTTATAACAACAGTTATTAGGCTAGCATTCATATGGCTCATTTCGAAGCACTTTACGGGCGGAAGTGTCGATCCCCAGTTTGTTAGGATGATGTGGGAGAACGAAGACTACTGGGTCCCGAGCTTATTGTTCAGACAGTCGACAAGGTCCAAATGATCGGGTAGCGTATTAAGACGGCTCAGGATCGACAGAAGAGTTGGGCAGATACCAGCAGGAGAGCACTAGAGTTTGAAGTCGGAGATCACGTGTTCCTGAAAATTTCCCCTGCCCGTGGAGTTATCAGGTTTGGGGGTCGCGGGAAGCTCAGTCCCCGTTTCATTGGGCCTTTGGAGGTGCTAGAGCGAGTATGAGAGGTGGCCTACCGACTTACCTTGCTTCCATCGCTAGCTGGTGTGCACAATACCTTCCACGTGTCTCAGTTGCGGCGTTATGTTCGGGATGAGAGCCATGTTCTGGACTATGCGGAGTTAGCTTTGGGTACCGACCTATCTTACGAGGAGCATCCCACCACCATCCTCGACCGCAGGGAGAAAGTGCTGAAGAACAAGGTCATTCCGTTAGTCCGAGTGTCTTGGAGCGGTCGTTCCCCAGGAGAATCTACCTGGGAGCGGGAGGAAGAAATCCGTGCGCGTTTTCCACATCTCTTTGTTTAGTACTTTTGTTTCTTCGTATCCTTGTTAAATTTCGAGGACGAAATTTTTGTAAGGGGGATATGATGTAAATCCCCGTTCCCATCTATGAATTTTTCCTACATTTTCCCAAGTCCCCGAATGTTATCCCATTTTTCCGTATTATTATTTTGTGTGAAGATTAGTTGCTTAGGTTGTAGTATTTGTTTTTCTAAACCAATTAAAATCAAAGCCCAAAATTAAAACTAAATATTTACCCTAAAACCTCAGCCCAAGTTCCCTAATTCCTCAGCCCAAGCTCTTTTCTCCCCGGCCCACTTCCTTCTCTTTAGTTAATAAATGAATTATTTTTCCCTTGCCGGCCCAGCCCAGTGCTTCCCAGCCCATGCCAATCCCTCACGCGCACGCTAACCCGACTTGACCCGCTCTCTACCTTCTTCCTCTTTTCTAAAAATTTCCCGCTCGTTTTTTTCCTTCACACCCACGTCCCCGAGCTCGTCGCCCATGTCGCCAACGTCCTCGCGAGCTCATCAACCCACTCCTCGTCTCAAACTCCTCTCTCCCTCATCACTCTCGTTCTCTCGTCTTCCTCGCTTCACCTCTCTCCAAAACTCCCAACTCGAGCCCCTGCACCCCGCTCACCCCCGATGACGACGACGAACCTCCTCCAACCTCCTCCTTCATCACCGAGCACCCTAGCCTCCAACTAAAGCCCTCACCTTCACTTCAACACCCACTGCTCTTCACCAAAACCCATCTCCTCGCAAGAACCCCCTCGCCTGCACCCGACCTCGGCCACCGCCTGCACCCCGACGCCAACGAGTCCCCACCACCTCGTCTTTTCTCCCTCGCTTCCTTCTCCTCTGAACTCGAACCCCACCGAGTTCATCTTCCCTCGCCTGCGAACTCAGCCCACCGCCAAGCCCTTACTGCACCCGAGCTCGAGCCCCTGCATCCTCTCGCCGATGAGCTCCCATCGCACCGCCGGCCACATCGTCGACCTCTACACCCTCAGCATCATCCCCATCACCAGTACCATCAAACCCGAGCCCCACTAACTCACTCCCTCTCTCCAAACCCACTGCTTCACCCCCCTGTTGCCCATCGCCGGAGCGACACCGCCGACCATCGCCGACCCCAGCACGCCCCAGGAGATCCACAACATCTCACTCCGCTTCCAGGAATCGCGAGACATCCCCGGGCAACTCCGACGACGAACCCGAACGTGAGCCGAGGCCGCGAACCCTAACCGCGTCGTTCGTAGCGCGTTCGTGCAGTTGCCGCTGCCGTGCGTCACCAGAGCGTCTCCAGGCAAGTACCCTACTTGCTTCATGCTAGATTATTTCCGTTACAAATCAAAACCGTATTAATTCCATGCTTACGATTCATGAAAACTTATACGACCCAAGTGCTTGTTGTAAAACTCGAACAAAAACCTTCCTTTAAACTGATGGAAATTGATCGTATAATCTGGCCCATGCGATAATGAACATTGTGTAGAAATTTGACTGAAAAATATGATTATTACAGGCTTGAACGATCACCCCCAATTGCACCCGTAAAAACTGAGAATTTTCCGCACCTGAAATTTGTTAAAATCATAATTAATTGCTTACATATTGAAATGATGCATTCGAGGGCTCAAATCGAAGCCGACTCGACGAACTGGAACCCATAAAAGTTTTACAATGTTTCTGTACTAAAAATCTGACGAGATCTGATTTGGAGAGCGGCTCTGGACTGCAGTCTAGAGCACCTTCGGCTGTTGGTTTCTATCTCGTAATGCTTATTATTTTTCTGCCTGAACTTGTATGTTGTAGAACCCTATACCTTATTGAAGATGAAACTGTTAGCTAAATAACGCAAGTGATTTCACCCTTTTTATCGTCGTTTACTATTTAAACTGCAATTTAAAAGAACATGACGTATAGCAGTCCCAAACTGAAACAGAACTGACACCCTATGATTTAACAGTACATAACATCTGATGTAGAGATGTGACTGAGGATCTGTCTATTGCGTTGGAAACTTTATCGAAAATCCTAAATTTCATCCAACTGTAGCGTCGCTAAATTCTGATCCCAACTGGGTGAAAATTGTGCTGCGAAATGGACGTTCAGTTCAGAAACTGAATTTCCTGCAGTGAGCACTTAAATTGAAACGGCTGTAACTTGAATAGCAGAAATCCGATTGTACTGAAACAAATTTTGCTGAACTACTGACAGAGTGTACTTGTTACCGTATTTGTATCATTTCACTAAATTCTGAGCATATGAATTACTGCAATTTTTTTACACTTATGACGTGCATAATAGTTCATATTACACATGACTTGTTAACTGCATAAATGTGCATACCTTACCCAACTGCCATATACATAGTGATAGTGCGCGTTATTATTCAGTGGACATTGCATTATCGTGCGTGAATGGTATTGGTTTAGGAGTGTCAAGTACGCCAATGGAAAAGTGAATGATTCGTGACAGTGATTAATACAGTGAACAGTGACAAAACCGTGCTATTGGTGCATACTTGTACACGACTAAATCATAATCATCAATAGTGTAAATCTGGGGGAAAAGGGGAAATCGAAGTGGAAAGAGCATCGTATTTAGCGGGACCGTGTTTTAGAGGATGATCATTCGAACATCGACTCTTATATATATTAGGTAGGATCTAGCGATCCGGCTAACAGGGTTATGTCCCGGACGTGTGGGCCGTTGTCTCGGGTATGTACGAGACTCCCATTAAAAATGATCCTCCTTTCCACTATTCGATTTCAAACATGACTTAGAGACTGATAGGGACACAGATCATATTTTGCATCATTTAGTGACATAGTGATCATCTGCATTTTATCTCCACTGTTATTACTTTCATTTTCTGGTTTCTTATTATTATTATTATATTACTATTGTGTCGCTCTGACAACCTGAGTATGCATACTCAGTGATAGAGGTGGATTCGCCTGACCTCGAGAAGACCGTGAAGATCCAGACTAGTGAACCAGCTATATTTCTACATTGATATTCCTGGTTAGTTGCCTTTTTGCTTACTCCAATTGAGCTCAGATTCCTTTATACTTGATAGATTTAGTGACTGCATTCTCTTTACCCGTATTGCATTTTACTTATTACCATGTAATGCTAGAAGTCGAAGTGTGACTACGGCTGGATTATTTCTTGACCGTAGGAGCATGGCTGGCCTAGTCATCCCTCGTTTTCTGTATTTTGGGAAGCGGGGCGTGACATATAGATTGATGAAGTAGGAATTTTGCTCACTTTAGAATTATTTTTCTCTTTTTCTTTTTCACCTCACTCAAAATCAAGAGAAGAAAAATGAGATGAAGAAGAAGATCAAGTGTGAACCCTTTTAACCATGGGTGAGAAAAAATCACAAATGTTATTTGTAGAGACTTAACCATGACTAAAGATAATGGTTGGGTTAATAAATATCTAGAGTAAAACAAAATTAGTGGACTAAGTCAAGATTTCTACATACTTCCACAAGCATCCTAAACCATGCCAATTTCCATCTAATTTTGATTTATCCCTTAATAATTAAATCCCCAAATTATCTTTAGTTTGGTATGAGTTTTATACACCCATGTCCAATGTATCAACAAGCATGACACAAAAATAAATACATTAATATATATCTCATATATATTAATATGTATTTGTAGAAAACAAATTCTTACGTGAGCTAATATTAGTTAATATATATTAATATATCAAATATATAATTATATATTAAATTATTTAATCAACACTTGATTTAATAATCTGGCTATATCACATATAACCAACTAATATCATTTATATTAACTTATCGAATCAACACTTGATTCAATAACCCGGCTATATCTCATATAACCGACTGATATCATATATCGCGAGATTAGAATACGGTATCACATACACGTATTAATCTCGGTCCCGCACATATCACATATGTGCCCTACTTCGTTTCTCTTGAGCTAGGAAACCTCTGTGTAGGACTCTAAAAACTCGTCAATACGCCAGCAGTAGGTAATGATTATATCAGTCACCCACAAGCCGTCTGCGGTACTAACTGGACATAACGGCTACCCAGGTATTGAGCGATCAGAAGATCAACAAGCAAGCTTGTACAAACTCCTATGAATCCGGTAAGTAACACTACCGTACAGTCCGGTCTCTTCATCTTATATGTCGCATATCGAGTCTGGGGGTGGTAAACGTCAGACCCCAATAACTTGATAAGTCATGCCTATGTGAGGCTCATAACGGGTCGAGAAACTACTGATAACACTTACCGGTAAATCTCATCATCAGTCCTGCCCAGGGACTTCCTGTTATAGCCAATCGAGCATCGCGCAACATCAACCCCCAATACCGGGAGAGACGAAACCCCTCCTATCGCTCATTGCCTCCATATGACTCGGGATTGTACCCAAAATCCACCTGTTTGCGTGCTCTCTTGAGCGTGGTAGGGAGGAAATCAAAGCACAGTGGGAATCGCACAAAACTTTATGACGATCTCGGGTCTACAGACTAACCTGTACCAGTGTCACCAGAGAAATGCTATCTGACGATAGGTATAATACCATCTAGAAGTTCTCGGCGAGTCCTGTTCGGTGTACCCATTCTCCAATGAGCATCTGTGTACAATCTTTGATGTCAAACACCAATGGATGTGGGATCATCCATCACCCCATACAGAGTCAAGAAACATGCACACTAGTCTACTCTGGAATATCGATATCCTGTCTCGATACTCCCATGACTAGGAATAATTAAAGGATGAACTTGTGGACTACCCTGGCCCCAGTAATATGATCTGCATCATAGTCCTGGTAGTCAAGTACACATCCTAAGGTCTTTATCAACATGTGAGAGAAAGACAGTATCACAATACCAGTCTACATGTTAAGATAAAGAGCAACCAGATAGCATACTATCATGTCGAGCAAGAATGTCCTCTCTATATATGTCCAAGCATCTATTATAATATACAGTCATGTACAATAATGGCCTCTAGGGCATACATACAACTAACATTTCCAAGGGGACACCGGTCTATCTACACTTGGAAGAATAAACCTAGTGTTTGCTCGACTCATGTTATCTCGTCTTCGGGATGAAAGAGGACACCGGTCTATCTACACTTGGAAAAAGAAAAAGAAAAAAGAAATTTTCCAATCAAACACATCACAAATAAGCAAAAATACTTCATTAATTTCAAAATTATGTGTAAGGTATTATGAGTTCCTCAGCTTTACAAAATCGTTAGAAAATTGCCCGAAGGCCAACAAAAAAAAGGAGAGAGTAGAGAAAGCAACGGATTCAAGTCGTCTTCTCGGCCAAGGTCTCCTCGCCGACCGCCTGCTCGGCGCCTCCACCCTTTAGCTCTTCCTCCAGGAGAGGGCACCTCGTGTGGAGCTCTTGGTCATCGAACCCATGCATCATCTCCTTAACGGCGTCAAGTGTGTTATGCTACCTAACGGTCGCAGAGTTAGCGAGGTCGACGTAGAACTGGTCGGACATCTTATAGTCCTCCACAGCCTTCTCCGCCTTCTCCTGGGCATCCCCTTGAACGAGTCTCTTTGCTTTCTTATGGCATCAAAGAGCTCGTTGATTTCGATGACTTGGGCCTGAAGGGTCCAGTTGGACTCAGTCAAAGCCCGGTGGGACTTCTTCAGCCTCGTGGCCTTCACACTCTCCGAGACCAGCCGCAACTCGAGGGAGGCGGCGTTATCCTCGGCCTCCTTCAGCCTAGCGAAGAGTTCTTCCTCGCGCAAGAATTTCTTTCCGGCTCTTTTTATCGCCGGGGTAACTTCTTCGACCTCCATGGCGTCCAGGAGGGCGCAGTGTTGAAGGACCTGCAAAAAAAATGAACAACTTTCGTGAAGGACTGAACAGGGAAAAAATAACTTGGAAAATCAGTGGAAAAATCACCAACCTGGAAGGCCTCCTGAGCTATCGCAGCAACCTGGGATTTCATAATCCTCCGAGGTATTTTGGCCCCCACCGCCTTATCCATATCCGCCAGTAAGTTGTCGGTCACAGATAGCCCCGACGGCACCTCGAGGAAGAAGTCACCCTCCTGTATGTGTATCCCGGTCGGAGACGGCCAGGAAACTACCTTCTTGAGCCTCTCGGCTGAATACTCGGCGGAAGAAGGCGCCTCCGGGCTCATCCGGGGACTTGTTCCCTGGCTTGTTTCTGCCCGCTGTTCTTGCGCTCTTCGAGGACAGACGAAGCGGCGGCAGTCTTTGCCGAGGGCCCCTGGAAGGACTCCCCACTCTGCGCGGGCTTGGACAAGCTACCACCGCCGCCCTTCTTTTCCTGTACCTTAGCGGTCAAGGCGGGTATTATCATCAACTGGTCCATGGGCTCTACAGGAGGAAACAAAAAGGGTTAGCAACAGAAGCGACAAAATATACCAAGTTTAAATTGATCAGCTAAGACCTAACTTACCTATGTGGCACGCAAGACTAAGTCCCGTCCAGCTCAGGGCCTGCTCGGAAAGTAAGATGTCAGCAAGCTGGATTGGCTCCTATCGGGACATGATCCCCGCCTCCGGGGCATTCGACTGGTTGGCCTTCGGGAAATCTGCCTTATGCCACTTGGCGGACATCGGCCACTCCTCACCCTTCCGAGGACCGACGAATTCGATCTTCTCCTTCCACTCGTGGATGGAAGAAGGGATGACCACTACTCCCGACCTGGCTGCCCTACCCTTATGCTTTTTAAAAGAAAAGTAAACCTAACTCGGTTCATCCTTACGGGTATCCGGATGGTTATTGTAGCAGAGAAAGGATAAGAGAAACCCTAGGCTAAAGAGGATCCGATCAATTTTAAGCCGGACCAGGAATCCGAGGAGAATTCTCTACGAATTCGGTGTTAGCTGGCCCGGGGCGAGTTGAAAACAATGAAGGACTGCACAAATCTCAGGCGAAAAGGGCAGACGCGTCTCTGTTCGGAACGCTTCCAAGTACAGGGCAATCCCATTACCATGTACCCGGTTTGCCCGTTCACCCTTCCTGACCAGATGAAGCGTATAGACAGAGGGAATGTAGAAACAACCCTGGTTGTCGGAAAGCTCGTCCGACTTGTTCAGCATCGAGGCAGCGTCATGAGTATTCTTGATACACACCTTTGGGGCCTTCTTAGCCCCCAGACGATGGGGAACAAGGGAATCGCCGCCCCTTAGGGACGAACCCGATACGAAGGAAGAATAACTTTCTCTGCTATTAGAAGTTGAGGAAGACCCACTAGATTCGGCTTCAGAGATCGAAGCCTTATCATCTGACGCTACCCTAACTACATTTATTAAAGGATCAGATGAAGACATCTGACCCGATTCAAAGGAAGTGGAGCTGAGGAAGGATTTGGACTAGGGATTCGACCTAAGAGCGGGAACGCCGAGCAATCCACACACACTAAAAGGCAAGCGAAACAAAGGTGTTGTTTGGGAATATGCCACCCCTATTTATACACTCTACAAAGGCCATCCATCGGCCCAGATCCGCTCCCGCCAAAATGAAACGTCACGCCAAACGATCCAAATGGTGCCACACGGCATCCAACCATTGGATGCTTCCCCCTCACATGGATCCGATCGGCTGAAACGACGTCTTACAATCTGCCATCCGATTGCGGCTACGTGGCACGAAATCGACGGTCGGCCTATCGCCACGACGGCCCGAACAAGCGAAGCGATGTCTCCATGATGGCACCGTCCTCTCAGTGATGCGCCGACGTCATCGGGGACACTCGCGAAAATTAAGGCGCACGGTAAAACGCCACATGGACTCGGAGATCGAAGAGACACAACCGCCAAACGCCGTGTCGTTCCCGGACAATTCACCGCAAAGAATTCTCGGCACCAAGCTGAACAAAGAAAACCGAGTGTACCACTCTTAACCCAACCTATAAATAGGCTGGAACGAGAGTAGGGGGCTAATGATGATACTCATAAATGAGAATTCCCCACATTACGACACGTAGCAAATGACGTATCGTCTACGTAAGCCCATTAGATTCTTAGGGGCTATAGAGATGCAATAGGTATGATGCATTGGGGACATTTCTCGGGGCCTAGCTTCCGAGATTGGACCAAACCTTTTGGAGGCCTCCCCTGAGTACGTTCCTTCTTCGCCTAACCACTGGCTAATTGCTCATCTCCGAGCAATCATAGAGTTGAGCTTCCTCAGCTCCCCAGCTCGTCTCCGAGCTATCCTATAACTGAGATTCCTCAACTCCCTTGCTTGTCTCCGAGCTATTCTATAGCTGAGACTCCTCATCGTTCCTGTTTGGCCAGGAGCACGGAGCACGAGCACCCCCGTAACGGCTCTGTGTATCTCGCCACGACGAGGTATCCGTCACTCTACATCCCGCATCCCACGCTAGCATATCTCATCATTAATGGGCATATCTTGCCATCAACGCGAATGTGACGCAGGGGCGAAACGGACGACGAGAATCTCGCATCAGCTCACTCCAATGCAACCCCTATATAAATCTCTCCTCTAAGATGATTCAGGTAACTCGAATTCAATCCAATACACCGCTATTCTGCCAAATTATTTCTCGGTACTGATTTGATCGTCGGAGGGTCCTACGGTGGCTTCCCACCCCGGGACTTCCTTTGCATGTAGCTCGGCGTCAACAATAACCAATAATCCATTGAGATCCACACGCAGCCTCCCGCTACAAATTTCAACCATTCAGCCCCGCTGACCGCAAGATCGACGGAGGACAATATTTGAGAGATTCCGACCTCCATCAGAAGCCGTATAGGAAAAAAGAGATAAATGTTGATTTGGGAGCCAAAAAAATTTCAATGATTCAAATGTAGCAAGAGAATTAAATATGACTAGGCAACCATTTTTCAAATCAAGTCCAAATTAGATAAGAGAAGTATTGTAAGAAATATTTTCTCCTGTAGTTTTATATCTATAATATAGATTGTGAAGTCCACAAATTTGATGGAAGAATGGTCAAGGATTGTTGACTTAATGCTCTGATGCATTTCTTTTGAGACGTAAAGTAAACAAGGAGTGTGGTTAAAATTTAAAACAGATGTTATCACAAAGGCAAGAACATTTATCTTACATAATATAGTTTTAGAATATAATAAAATTAGAGGTTACAATATACGAAATGAGAAAGTGTAGGCCGTTTTAGATTGAAATAAACCCAAACAATTAGTATAGAGGTGCTGGCATTTGGGGAAAATTTCAAACTCATGATTTTTTAAAACTATTTTTTCTCCGGAGGATAGAATGTTTATTCTAACCCTATTTTTTAAAAGAACATTCCCTACTCAGATATATCATTTCGTCCGTCAATCTAAGATTAATTGAGAAATGGAAGCTGGCTTGGAAGTTCATATGATATTATTTAACAGAATTTCATATATTTAATTTACTTTCCATTCTAACATGTTTACTTTTAATTTTTGGATCATTTTTGTACTTTTGCATGATATTATTGAATATCGTTTTAAAGTTAGCCTCTTAAAAGCCATTTTTAGTCGGAAGTGAAAATGTATGTAGAAAGTTTCACATTGAACTAGTAAATAACTTTCCTATCATAAAAGGGTTTTCCCTATGTTTCTCTTCAAATTCTCTCTTATTTTTAAAAATCTCCCTTATATCAGTATTATTATAAATTTTATTTTAAATCATTTGAGTTACCCAAATTCCTTCCATGATATTAAATGGCAACACTCCTATTTTTATTTTTTTGCCTCTAAATACAATATATGGTAACACTTCTACTTGTCGCTTGGATTCCTATAAATAATCAAAAGAGACATTTAAAAGGTGATATTTCTAGCAAATTTAAAGCATTAGTGTCATATAAACCCAAGACTTTCAGCATAGGAAATATTGTACATTTGTACCTTAAGATATAAAACACGATTTCGGTAAAATAATTGAACTATCAAAAATTAGGTTGGCATTACTTATATCTTTCGCCCAACGACTAAAAGTTATTTGTTGTGACATGTTGGCAATAAATCTAAGCCATCATGAAACCTCAAAGTTAAGTTGGATGCATTAATAATTTCATCATCCTCAGACTCTCTAAAGTCAAGAACCTTCTACTTGCATGCTAATATACAACAGAAGTATACAGGTCTTATTTTGTATACCATAAACTTTCTTACCAAAAAAACCAACTTATTGTCTGTTGTTCACTCATATTTAGTATTTTTGCCTTATAATATTAATGACATTTAAAATTGGATAAGTTCCAACTTATATTGAATTGTATAATCTGAAATGCTACACTACATTAGAAACTATAAATATGGATGTAACAAAATCGAATTATAGCAAAAGCTAAAATATAAATAGAGAGAGATTGTCGTAATATAGGCTTTTATCTCTATTACTTATTTCAAGAATTAATTTCCAATACATCAATATATATTGATAATAGTGGTGTCAGAGAAAATTTTCTAAATACGGAGAAAAGCTTGCTTCCACTTTTTGCTTTGAAGTTATTCTATCAGCTTAAAATCAAGATTGTAATTCATATCTTCTAATTTTCGATCAGACTATTGTATCAATTTATCTATTATAAAAGTTGCCTTTATTTTCTTGTTATACCAAATTATCTATAATAAAAGTTGCCAATAATTTCTTGGGAAAGCTTTCCAGTCATTATAATTCTAAATTATTTTTATCTAATTCTCATCATATTTTAACTTATTGTTTGAGTTATTAAAATATTACCAAAGTAATGATGAGTACTTCTTAATTTTCATGTACACATATCACAAGTAAATAGCAAGTATCGATGTATACAAAATAACTAAATTTTACTAAAAGTATTAGCACTTTTTAGTTTTCATGCAAATACCATGTACCAACGTGACTAAAGTCTAAATAAATATCATGAACTTAGAAAGAGAGGGAGGATTGAAATTGAAAACTAACCCAAACTAAGAAACTATTTGGAAAACACAAATATTACGATTTTAAAATATGAAGGTACTTAATTGTAAAAAGACAACTGAAATTGACAACTCGCATCCAACTCGTTTCCCCGATATTTTGACGCGAGAAAATCGTCACTCGTCTCCTCCCCACCCATATAAATAAACGTCATCGCCCCCTGCAATTTCTCCCACATTTTCTCTTCTTCTTCTTCTTCCTCCTCCTCCTCCTCACAAATTTCAAGATCTTTCTTTTTAAATAAAAAGGCATTTTTATCTCGTGCATGGCAGTGAGCTTGCTCTCTCATGAGGTATCTGATCTTTGCATCGGCAAGCCGCCGCTGAGATCGCTTCCGGCGACCGCCACCCTCGCCGAAGCCCTCGTCGCCCTCAAGGTGTTCGGTGAGACCTTCGTCAGCGCCGCCGCGGAGACGACGACCAGGAGCAGGAAGAAGGAGGGGGCTGCTTCCGCAGCCGCTGCGATCGTTGGCAAAATTTGCATGGTGGATGTGATTTGCTACCTCTGTGCTGAGGAAAACATCGATGATCCTCTTTGCGCTTTGAAGAATCCTGTTTCGGTTTTGATTGGGAAAGGTGAAGGATTGGTTCCCAGAGTGGAGACGAATTCGAGGTAAATTTGGGTTTTTTTTGATAGTCTTTAAATTGGGGGTTTTGGTTTGTTTTTTTACCTTTGTAGGGTTGGATTTGCTGTTTATGGTAAACATTGTTTTTTTTTTGTTGTAATTTTGATTTTAAAAAAAAAGGAGATTAGGGGTTATTTAATGAAGATTTTGGCCAATTTGATGAGAATTTGCTAGAGCAGGAAGTTAATTTGTATTTATTATGTTTAAAAAGAATTAGGTTTTATGATCGCCTTAATTTTAACATGAATCGATCGTCATTTGCATTTTTACATATTTTTAGATCTTTGTATTAGGAAAAATTAGTTCTTTTTAAGGATTATATAAAAATTTCTATTTTTTCTTGAAATGATCTATAGAATCTGCTTGTTCTTTAATATCTAATTCCAAAATTCCATTTTTATTGCCCCAAAAAGTTGCAAACTTTCTATTTGTTTGATGATCTGAAGCCTATTGGAATCAGCAGTATATTCTAAAAATTCTAAAACTATTATATGAGATCAGAATCACAAAAGTGCTAATGGTTTCTGCCTCTGATTATTTAATGGAAAAGAATCAGCAAGTACTATTCTGACTTTTGCCACCATTTTTTTAAAAAGAAAGAATAGAAGTTAAATCAAAATTTGCTTTTGCATCTCACTCATAACAACTACTAATCTCTTCTTGTTCTTGTTGTGATGCAGTATTTTGGAGGCATTGGATGCAATCCTAGAAACGAATTCCCAAACCCTAATAATACCCATACCCAAAAAACCCCAACAATTTTGCTCCTTAACTCAAGAAGACCTCCTTAGGTTCTTCCTCAACAACATCTTCCTCTTCCCCTCCATTGCACCCCTCTCCGTCTCGGCCCTCAACCTCGTCCGCCCCGCGACACTCTCCATCCCCTGCCATTCCCCTGCCCTCTCCACCCTCCATCTCCTCGGCTCTGCCCTTAAAGAAAATGCCTCCATTGCCGTCCTCACCTCCGATTCCAAGCTCATTGGCGAAATTTCCCCTACGGCTCTCTCCGCATGTGATGAGTCTGCCGCCGCCGCCTTGGCGGCCCTCTCCGCTGGCGACCTCATGTCATACATTGATTATAGCAGTTTCGGTGGGCCGGCTGAGTTGGTCATCCAGGCCGTCAGAGCCAGGCTGAAGGAGAAGTGTTTGGATGGGATGATTGAGTTTCTTGATTCGACTGCAGAGTTGTCGATGCTGACATGTTTGTCATCTGCGTTGTCCTCATCGACGTCGTCCTCTTCTGACGAGGAGATGTCGACGAGCGGGAAGAAGAGGAGGCCAAGGAGGGCTAGGTCAGGGAGTTACTCAGCAAGGATGGGGAGGAGGTCAGAGGAGGCGATTGTGTGCCATCCTGAGAGCTCGCTGGTGGCTGTGATGGTACAGGCGCTGGCGCACAGGGTGAGCTATGTCTGGGTTGTGGATGAGGAGGATTATGGGCTTGTCGGGGTCGTGTTGTTTCAGGACGCGTTGAGGTTGTTTCGGGAGCAGCTTCGTTAAACAATCCTCCATTTGTAGCGGGATCAAGTGAGAGATGATAAGAGATGAGTTGTGTGAATACTGTATGTGTTTGTGCTGATGAACTCTGTTGTTGATTTTGGATGGTTGTAGTTTTGTTTATCCCTTGTAACGAACAAATAACTTCTCTGTCGAGTTGTGTTTCTTTTATGTATTCTTCTTTTGCTGTGATTTGATTATTTTGAATGTTTGTTTTGGTTCTCTGTTTGTGGCGGCTCTGGTGGTATTGTGATCTCCATGAAGCATCAAGTTCAAAGCTTTTGGTGCATTTATGAGTTTTATGAATAATATGTTTCTTTTTTGTTTCCCCCTTTATTTGCTTTTATGATGACAGTCGCCCAACTTGGAAAGATTTGCTGTAGGGCTATGCTCCTTTGATGCAGTGAGTTTTATGTTATTATCTGTTGATTTTGGATGTTTATTTAGTTTGTTTATTCCCTTTTTATCCGAATGCAATGAACAAAGGGCTTTGTTTTATGCCCTAAATTCACTGTGATTGTTGTTGGAAGCGCTACTTTGGTTTTCTTATGCAAATGCTGTCATGTGTTGTACTTTTGCCCCGAAAAAGTGGAATAATATGCTGTAATGGCTAAAAATCCCAGGAAATTCTTTGGAAATTCTTTGGTGCTTCCCAAAGGAGAGAGAGAGAGAGTGAGTGTGTGAGAGAGAGAGAGAAAATTGGGAAGCACCAAAGAATTACCCAACAATCTCCTGAAAAATAGAAAGTTTAAATTTCTGGTGCAAATTGTGCTGTGAAAACTTGAACAGATTCAAAAATAACAAAAGGATATTATGATAACATGCTTCTGATGCAGGAGAGTTGGCAACATTGAATGCTGACATGTTAGAAGATCAATTGAGAAGTGATATTTCTGGATATTGTTTATTTAAGCCGTAAAAATTGACACTGTGTGATTATTGAGGGAGTTGAATATCTTGTTATGATAGTTGATCTCCGGTCAACAACAAACCTAGCATATATTAAAGTTGATAAGACCACGGCATTTTATTTATAAAACGCATGGTTTTAATATAATGAGAACAAGTCTACTCTTCTCATGTTGGACCACATGCTTTGGGTGTGATTTGGAGAATTTCTGTTTACAGATTGCATCTCATGATGCAAGTGGGGAGTTGTTGATGCAGTTATGAATCCAGGTTGGCAAAAGACTAAATTTGGATCATATTGAAGTCTTTTTGAACTACTATAAGGTGTGCTAAGCTGTAGGGATGTAAAGGATTGGATTTGAAGCGGATGCAGGCGTTATCGTGTCAGTATGCGGTGGTCATTGGCATATGCAAATACGTATATCGGGATATTGTCATTCCCAAAAGACGGAGAGCGAGAGCAGATGAGCCCCGCAACCTATTCACACCTAGAACCACTCCTTCCCAAAATGAATACGCTAAACGTCTGTATAAGTAGTAACAGTAAAATATAGTACAAGAATTTAAAGTATATAAAATATCCAACAATACTTATTACAAATCAAGTACAAACGGACACAAGTGTTTCACAAACAAAAAGAAATAAGGATATAAGAGGCTGTAAAACGAAATCTCGAACAAGTGAATATTGCATCACTAATGATCGGCTTGTGAAGATGGATGGTTGAAATCCTCCTCTGGCTCTTTCTCGTACCGGGCCTCGTCACTTGCCCCAAGGCTGTCTGACAACATTCTCAAGAAAAGAAAATAAGAAAACAAGAAAAATTGAATGCCGCTAGCGAACTAATGTTCGGTTAGTCCCCAGTTAAAAAGAGTGGAACTTTAAAATAAATAAAATACGGTATAGAACAATAACATAAACATGAAGATAAAAGAGGAAGATCAATAGAGTGTGGATCAATAAAGTTATATATCTATCAGGAAAAAATATACTTAGAGTGTCATGATATTAGTTATTATAGTGTTTTAAGTTATAAACTCGAATTGTGAGAGTTTTACATGTAACTAGGTTATTCTGTTATTTCCACGGAACAACAGCAATACGAGATTCACGAGATTCAAGATTTATATATAATACAATGTACCGTATTCTCCGGGATCACGAGAAACAAGTATAATCCACTGTTACATATAAATACACCCGTTCTTTGAACTACCACATCCCTATGATATTCTTGTTATTAAAGTGTGTGTGTGTGTGTGTGTGTATTAACATGAATTTCAATTGCACAAATAAGTCATGCCATGTTCACAGGATTCAAAATTTGTAATTCACAAACTTCATGATAAACACATAGTAATAATAATATATCAATGAAAATATAGTTCAGGCTCAAATCTGTATAAATATATATATCATAAACTAACAAGACATGAATGATACAAAGTGAAAAAAATAGTATCCAACAGAAGTGCTGAAACTACTAATTACTCAACTCATATAAATTCAGAAATAAATCAAGAAATGTAGCCTTATATGTTATGCAGACGTGAGTTCAATTCTCGTCTAATTCTAACTACTGGTTTGGAAGATAGACGCGTTTGGTACCGTTGCGCAGAACAGATCAGAATCTGTCCAGCACCAATATATGTTTTAAAAACACAGTTTGCGATATTTTATGTCGGTTTTCAAGTCTCGAATTTAACTAGGGACAGATATGTCTTTCAGTTTAGTTATCTAAACAACTTGAGTTTGCGTGATTTGGATCTCTGTGTTGGATATGTATGTCCTAGAGGCCATTATTGTATATGTATACATGTGGATGTTTGGACATATGTATGTACATGACAATTTTACTCGATATAATAGTATGCTATCTGGTTTGTTTTTATCTTAACATATGCATATATTTTACTTGTTATTACGTATCATTTATACATGTTGATAAAGACCATAGGATCATTACTTGACTACTTGCGTTGTGATGGCGATTATACTTGTGTGAGCTGGGTAATCGATAAGCACATCCTTAAACTGTCCCTAATCGTCGGAGTATCGAGACAGAGTATCGATATTCCAGAGTAGACTAGTGTATATGTTTTTAGACCCCGACGAGGGGTGATGGTTGGTCTCACAGCCATTGGTCTTTCGCACCTAAGATCGTATATAGGTGCTCGCTAGGGGTGAGTGTAATACCCAGTCCTTTTGAATACCAATATCCGTATTTTTGTCACTCTCAAAATTTATTTATTTTATAATTATTATTTTTATTATTCTAAAAACCCAAATCCTAATGTAATCTCATATCTTTTAATTTTCCCTAACCCAAACCCTCATTCCCTTCCTCTTTTATTATCCCCTTTCTTGTTCATTTTTAGCCCAGTCGTTACTTTTCCCAAGCCCAAAGCCGGCCCACTACTCTAATCCTTTTCTCATTCACTTAAAATCCCAAGCCCGGCCCCTTTCTTTTTCCTACTATCTTATCCCTTGGCCCGAGCCCATTTTCCCTCCCCAGCCTATTTTCCCTCCCCAGCCCATTAAAATAACAATTATCCCACCTCATTTCTTTTAAATCCCTTCAAATCCAAACCCAAATCTCCTCTATAAATTCCTATTAAACCACCAAGTTAATGCCTCTTTAATCCCAATTAATTTCCCCCATAAATCCCTTTTAAAATCCTATTAATCACCACTTAATTCTCATTCATTCTATTCCCTCTCTCTCATCTCACCCATGTTCTTTCTTTCTAATTCCCTCTCTCTCTCTCTCAATTTCTCTAATTCTCTCTCTCTCTCTTTCTAAATCCCCCCTCTCTCTCTAATTCTCTCTTCCTCTCTCTCTAAATTTCTCTCCCTTTATCAGCGTCTCACCCTCCCTCACATCAAATTAAGGAATAGCGTGAAGCAGTGAAGAAAAGGAGGGCACGAAGAGCAGCTAGATCGAGTGAAATTGTCGGATTCCAAAGGACTGAGCCGGTGCTGCGTTCGTGGCGCGATCGTGCTGATACCACTGCAGTATTATTGTCGACACATTTCCAGGCAAGTACTTTTACTTGCTACATGCTATATATTCAAGTTGCAAATTTAAATTACATAGATCGCAAAATTACAATTTCTGATCGATTAGGCGTCATACCTGTTCGATGTGTGTTTTCAATGAGAATACTTATCAAATTTGACGGAACTGGACGATTTGCATTGGCCCTGGTAGGGATGGATAACGTGTGCAAATTTCGCTGGAAAATATGACCGTTAACGACTAAAACGACTACCCCCAAGTTTAATCGTAAAACTGCAATTTTATTGTACCTGAAAACCGTTAAATTCACCATAAATTATATACATACTAGAATGGTGCGTTCGAGGGCTTAAATCGAAGCCAACTCGACGAACTTTAACCCTATACTACTTTCCAGTTTTTCCTGTACTTAAACTGTGACGATATTTGGATCGGAGTGCGACTCTGGACTGCAGTCCAGAGCGACTCAAATTGTTGCTTGCTGTTCCATAATGGGTACCACATGATTTCCTTAACTCGTGGGTTGCGGAACTCCACTGTATATTGTAGGTGAACCTGTTAGCTAGGCAACATAAGTGGTTTCATTCTGTTTCATTATCGTTTGTTATTTATTCTGTAATTTAAAAGATCGGGACGCATAACAGTCCCAACAGAATCAGAATTGACATACTAGAACTAAACAGTGTATATCTCCTGACGTACAGACGCGATTAAAGGTCCGTCTATTGCGTTGAAAACCTTACTGAAAACCCTAGATTTCATTAAACTGTATCATCGCTAAAATCCGATACCAACTGCGATTAAAATGCGTTGCGAAACGGATTTCTGATTCTGAAACCAGATTTCCAGCCGTGAACGCTTAAAACGAAATGGCTATAAATAATGATCCTCGAACCCGATTGGCGTGAAACTAAATTCGATAGATAGATAACTGAACATACTAATTATTACCTGTTCATCGTCTCACTAAATCGTAACCGTATGATTTATGATAAATTGTGCAAGTGGTAAATTATTGATTGAGGACATCCTAAACATGCTTTATATACTGTATACGCATCATATCATACACATGTCGTTGCATTGATAACATAGTGATAACGTGCATTTACCCAGTATTAGGTTTTAGTGATGATTGTGGCAAGTACATCAGTGTTCGTGTATAAGTGATTAAGTGAAAGTGATACGTACTTGTACACAATCAGTGAACCTGATTATTCTATTGCATTGTCGATGTCTGTGGGATGCGTGTACGTGCGACTATAAGTGGTATGGGACACTTATGGAAACTCTTGCACGGGTGTCACAGATAAGGCACTAGAAACTGCCATTTATCTTAGGTATTAGTCGGGATGTGCTTGATGGAGGTCCTGCCTCCAGTTCTCGCACAGACTTGTCACAGACTGATTGGTATTTAGGGTTATGGTTAGCGTTTGGTGTAGACCACGGGGTGTGGGGTAGTTTAAGTGTGAGTTCAACAGAATCTCGGGAGTCCCATGCCGGCTTATATATATTTAGGGAGATATATGGAGATTTACAGGGTATGTGATTATCACCGTGATATACATGTTGGGCCCGTGGTCCCTTGCCCTTGGGTTCTACCCTTGGTGGAGGACACTCACGAGTGGTTGACTCTCACACTTGGACTGACGATAGGCTTAGTGACCTGTACAGTGAGACTTAGAGACTGATAGGGATACTGTCATTGATATATCTTACTTACTGTGTTGACATACGTGGCATATCGTTCTACTGCTTTTACTGTTCCGCTGCATTGATTACTGTACATTCTTATTCATGTTGTCATTGACTTACTATTATACATATCTATTACCACTGTTAGAGTTGTCGCATGATTTTATATATATTATATTGCTATTGTGTCGCTCTAACGACCTGAGTATGTATGCTCAGTGTGAGGAGAAGATTTAGCCTGGACCAGGACTAGACGTTTATCACAGACACCTCGATTTGTTATCCAGAGTTATATTCGTTTGTTTCCCCTCAGGTCAGTCCTTTACACTGTTTCATCCAGTTACTGCTTTTCTCATTACCTGTGCATCATTTACTGTTTACCATGAAAAACTAGAAGCCGAAGTGTGACTACGGCAGGACTTTTCCTTGACCGTAGGAGCATGGCTTGCCTTGTCTACCCCTTACATTCCGTATTTTAGGAAGCGGGGCGTGACATGGTTTAGTTGGTATCAGAGACCAGGTTGCTTCGTTTGGGATTGCATTTTTCCGTGTAGAGCTTGACAATCTATGACATCCCTCAGTCTAGATTGTAAATTTGATATCCTTGATCCTTATTCACATTGTGTATCCTGTTATCCATCCGTTAGGGTTTCGGGCGACTTGGCAGAGTGACGAGGTTGTAATTGTGAACTACCTCATAATTACAATACTGTACCCGGTTTAAGCGACTTAGAGCCCTACAGTTGATTTTCACTTGTAATGAATCTCATCACATCTAATATTCTTGAATCCTTGCCCAATCCGTATTCTATTTTGATTCTTATAGCTTGTGCCTTATATCGTCCTCAAAATTATTGTTTCAAGATCATGTCGTCCAACGACTCTTTCTGTATCTCCACTCCCCAGAATCAGACCGTTGAAATTCTGAGGGCACTGCAAGGTCTGAAGGGAGCCCAGGAGCGAACGAACGACTTATTAGCGGAAGGACTGAGAAGGCAGGTGAATCAGGCACCAGCGGGAGTCTCCAGTCGTAAAGGGATCCCTGTTAGACGAGGAAAAGAGAAGAAGATGAAGCGCCCATTTGTTCCCCGAGACAGAAGCAGAAGAATATCCAATGTTGTGGGTACTGCAGGAGGCCAGGACATCTTCAGAGGGATTGTCGCCGCGCCCAGGGGAAATGCCTGATTTGCGGATCCAACGAACATCTTATCAACGGTTGCCCTAATAGGAAGGAGCTACAAGGAGGCAGTTCGCCCACACTCCCCACTCCTGCTAATTGATGGATATTTCGTAGATCGAGCTTCGAGGATAGTGCGGACCCAGCTTAGAATTCAACCCGTGTGACGAGATTGCAGTGATCCAGAAATCAAAGAAGAGTTATTATGTTTTCTGCTTTCTATAATAATGTTGTTACCCTTTTTGTAAAAATTTTCTTTCGTTTGAAATCTCGTATCCGTCGAACTTTTAGTTGAATGCAATAAAACTTCGAATCATGATGTATGTATCATTCACTTACTTTCCCCCTTATTTATACTAATCATTACAGCAGCATTTTTATTTTTTAATTTTTCAGTCCTTGCCTACCGCATATTTTTCTTGTACTCTGTATACTGGGTTATTTACTCAGTGTATCCCACTATCTAATCATGACTCTTTCTTTTCAGACCATGGCCCACCCTGGAGCAACGCCGCATCCAGATGAGGATGCGCAGCCATGTGTTTCCTTAGACCGCATGCTGGTGAGCTCGGACGACGAGATCAACGGTCCCCAGGTCATTTTCGGACACGGCGATTCCGAGGACGAAGGAGCCGCCGCTCCAGAGGTTGACATGATCGGCGATTCCGACGAGGAGGAAGGAGACCCTGAAGAGAACCCGATAGAGTAAGATCCCGAGGAAGACCCGATAGAACAAAATCCAGCGGAGGAAAACCCCGTGGAAGAAAATCCAGAAGAAGAAAATCACATGGAATCAGACCTCGATGAAGAAGCTCTATCCGAGGAAGAAGGACCAGAAGATCAAGATCCTGCTGTGGAAGAACTCCCAATGGCGATCCCTGCGAGACGATATAGGAATGGACGCCCCTATCTGAGCGCGCGAGCCTACCGCAACCTGCTGAATCTCCACAACCGCGACTGACGGGATTCCTTTTTGATGTTGTCTTTCTGGTCAAATAAAACTGTGTATAGTTTAGGGACACCTTTCATCTTTAAGAATGCTTTGTTTAGAATTTTCTGGAATGAAATAAATTGCTGAGTTCGCTAATCCTTCGATCTTCTTAATTTCCTTAATGCTTGATTATTTCTTCTATACAATTATTTTCCTACTGAGGTCTGTTCACCCCTACTCCTTACATTGTTCTAACCCTCACTGAGATTAACTAGTACCACACCCGATCTTTTAGAGGTCCACCCTCCATCCTCCGTCCGTACCTCGCTTGAGATCCTTCTGAGAGGAGGAAATTTTAGGGAAATTTCCGAGTTCGCTAACCCTTCAAATTTTGATTCGTGTGATGTATTGACTGTTGTTTCCCCAATACTTTTCCTCTTGTATTCCTTTGTTGCTCATCCTTACTTCCTGTGCTGACCTGATCACAGTCTCCTTGATCTTCAGCCTAAAGCCGCCACACACCGACCTTCTGAATGAGCCACACTTCTTTGTAATCACTACCTAGCCAGCCCTAAATCTCTTTGTGTTTTCCTATTACCCTAAATATTTATATGGGCATTATTACTCGAAAATTTGGTTTTCATTATTTTATATTTATCAAAGAGTGTGTGATATCGACTATTCCCGTTTTACGCATTTCAAGTACTCCACTACTAGCTTTCACATTACTTTCAGTAGCGCAACCTTACACCGCGCATATTTTGTTCCATGTTTCTTATTTTCACTATATGAGTTTTCTAAGTTATTTTAAAACTATTTGATCGATACACTATCCTAAATTGTTTTAACCTACCGACAAATATTTCACTACTTTATCATCGTTACTATATTTTCGGGTGTTGTGCCTATGTTTACTATTATAAATGATTGTGTCTTATACTTATTACTTCTACCTTGATATACTTATATGAGCACACATTTGGGTTTCGATTTTTATTGAACACACCTTGATTATTTTTGTTCGTTATTGTTATCGATATTCTCGTGTACTTGTAGTTCGTCCTTATAGTTGTTCCTGCCGTATACTTATTTAAATCCACCCTTTTGTATATTGTTCTTGCATATATACATCTTCAAAAAAAATAAAATTCATCCATCCGTTTTAAGTAAACCATTATGAGTTAGTTTGTGATATGGTAGCTTTCGCTTTTGATTTTACAACTTATCGTTTAGTTTTAAATTTCGAGAACGAAATTTTTATAAGGGTGGTATGATATAATACCCAGTCCTTTTGAATACCAATATCCGTATTTTTGTCACTCTCAAAATTTATTTATTTTATAATTATTATTTATATTATTCTAAAAACCCAAATCCTAATGTAATCTCATATCTTTTAATTTTCCCTAACCCAAACTCTCATTCCCTTCCTATTTTATTATCCCCTTTCTTGTTCATTTTTAGCCCAGTCGTTACTTTTCCCAAGCCCAAAGCCGGCCCACTCCTCTAATCCTTTTCTCATTCACTTAAAATCCTAAGCCCGGCCCCTTTCTTTTCCCTACTATCTTATCCCTTGGCCCGAGCCCATTTTCCCTCTCCAGCCCATTAAAATAACAATTATCCCACCTCATTTCTTTTAAATCCCTTCAAATCCAAACCCAAATCTCCTGTATAAATTCCTATTAAACCACCAAGTTAATGCCTCTTTAATCCCAATTAATTTCCTCCATTAATCCCTTCTAAAATCCTATTAATCACCACTTAATTCTCATTCATTCTATTCCCTCTCTCTCATCTCACCCATGTTCTTTCTCTCTAATTCCCTCTCTCTCTCTCTCTCAATTTCTCTAATTCTCTCTCTCTCTCTTTCTAAATCCCCCCCTCTCTAATTCTCTCTTCCTCTCTCTCTAAATTTCTCTCCCTTTATCAGCGTCTCACCCTCCCTCACATCAAATCAAGGAACAGCGTGAAGCAGTGAAGAAAAGGAGGGCACGAAGAGCAGCTAGATCGAGTGAAATCGTCGGATTCTAAAGGACTGAGCCGGTGCTGCGTTCGTGGCGCGATCGTGCTGATACCACTGCAGTATTTTTGTCGACACATTTCCAGGCAAGTACTTTTACTTGCTACATGCTATATATTCAAGTTGCAAATTTAAATTACATAGATCGCAAAATTACAATTTCTGATCGATTAGGCGTCATACCTGTTCGATTTGTGTTTTCAACGAGAATACTTATCAAATTTGATGGAACTGGACGATTTGCAGTGGCCCTGGTAGGGATGGATAACATGTACAAATTTCGCTGGAAAATATGACCGATAACGACTAAAACGACTACCCCCAAGTTTAATCGTAAAACTGTAATTTTATTGTACCTGAAAACCGTTAAATTCACCATAAATTATATACATAGTAGAATGGTGCGTTCGAGGGCTCAAATCGAAGCCAACTCGACGAAATTTAACCCTATACTACTTTCCAGTTATTCCTGTACTTAAACTGTGACGATATTTGGATTAGAGTGTGACTCTAGACTGCAGTCCAGAGCGACTCAAATTGTTGCTTGCTGTTCCATAATGGGTACCACAAGATTTCCTTAACTCGTGGGTTGTGGAACACCACTTTCTATTGTAGGTGAACCTGTTAGCTAGGTAACATAAGTGGTTTCATTCTGTTTCATTATCGTTTGTTATTTATTCTGTAATTTAAAAGATCGGGACGCATAACAGTCCCAACAGAATCAGAATTGACATACTAGAACTAAACAGTGTATATCTCCTGACGTACAGACGCGATTGAAGGTCCGTCTATTGCGTTGAAAACCTTACTGAAAACCCTAGATTTCATTCAACTGTAGTGTCACTAAAATCCGATCCCAACTGGGATTAAAATGCGTTGCGAAACGGATTTCTGATTCTGAAACCAGATTTCCAGCCGTGAACGCTTAAAACGAAATGGCTATAAATAATGATCCTCGAACCCGATTGGCGTGAAACTAAATTCGATAGATAGATAACTGAACATACTAATTATTACCTGTTCATCGTCTCACTAAATCGTAACCGTATGATTTATGATAAATTGTGCAAGTGGTAAATTATTGATTGAGGACATCCTAAACATGCTTTATATACTGTTTACGCATCATATCATACACATGTCGTTGCATTGATAACATAGTGATAACGTGCATTTACCCAGTATTAGGTTTTAGTGATGATTGTGGCAAGTACGTCAGTGTTCGTGTATAAGTGATTAAGTGAAAGTGATACGTACTTGTACACAATCAGTGAACCTGATTATTCTATTGCATTGTCGACGTCTGTGGGATGCGTGTACGTGTGACTATAAGTGGTATGGGACACTTATGGAAGCTCTTGCACGGGTGTCACAGATAAGGCACCAGACACTGCCATTTATCTTAGGTATTAGTCAGGATGTGCTTGATGGAGGTCCTGCCTTCAGTTCTCGCGCAGACTTGTCACAGACTGATTGGTATTTAGAGTTATGGTTAGCGTTTGGTGTAGACCACGGGGTGTGGGGTAGTTTAAGTGTGAGTTCAACAGAATCTCGGGAGTCCCATGCCGGCTTATATATATTTAGGGAGATATATGGAGATTTACAGGGTATGTGATTATCACCGTGATATACATGTTGGGCCCGTGGTCCCTTACCCTTGGGTTCTACCCTTGGGTGGAGGACACTCACGAGTGGTTGACTCTCACACTTGGACCGACGATAGGCTTAGTGACCTGTACAGTGAGACTTAGAGACTGATAGAGATACTGTCATTGATATATCTTACTTACTGTGTTGACATACGTGGCATATCGTTCTACTGCTTTTATTGTTCCGCTGCATTGATTACTGTACATTCTTATTCATGTTGTCATTGATTTACTATTATACATATCTATTACCACTGTTAGAGTTGTCGCATGATTTTATATATATTATATTGCTATTGTGTCGCTCTGACGACCTGAGTATGCATGCTCAGTGTGAGGAGAAGATTTAGCATGGACCAGGACTAGACGTTTATCACAGACACCTCGATTTGTTATCCAGAGTTATATTCGTTTGTTTCCCCTCAGGTCAGTCCTTTACACTGTTTCATCCAGTTACTGCTTTTCTCATTACCTGTGCATCATTTACTGTTTACCATGAAAAACTAGAAGCCGAAGTGTGATTACGGCAGGAATTTTCCTTGACCGTAGGAGCATGGCTGGCCTTGTCTACCCCTCGCATTCCGTATTTTGGGAAGCGGGGCGTGACGGTGAGTAAACTGGACGGACTCACCGAGAACTTCTAGATGGTACTATACTTATCGTCAGATAGCAGTTCTCAGGCGACATGAGTACAAGTTAGTCTTTAGACCTAAGATTATCATTTGTCTCGTGTGAGTTCCTACTATAGTTTGATTACTACCCTACCACGGCTCTACTGAGTCGTACAAACAGCTTTTAGTTGGGTACAGTCCCGAGCCACATGAAGGCAGTGAGCGATTGTTGAGAATTCGTCTCTCCCGGTATAGGGAGTCGATATCGCACTGTGTTCGATTAGCCATCACCATAAGACCTTGGCCAAGACAGTTGGGATTTACTGATAGGTAGATCAGGAGTTTCTCAGATTGGTTCTGAGCCACATCAGTACGAATTATCGGGTTATTAGGGTCTGACGTTTACCGGCCCCTAGACCCGGTATACAATACTGTTAGACAAAAAGACCGGACTGTACGGAGATTGTCACAGATAGGCTCAGTAGGGATCCGGATGAGTTTGCTCGTCGGCCTTCCTTTTCGACAGGTACCCGGGTAGCTGTTACGTACAGCTAGCACCGCTGACGTGCTTGTGATTATGGATTTATCCAGTAATTTACCGCCGGCATACTGTCGAGTATTTAGAGTCCCACATAGAGGGTTTCCCTAGTTCAGGTGAAATGATGTAGTAGTCGTATTGGATACGTGTAGGGTTTCGATCGAATGATTGTACTAGTTACCCGGACTTTCGATCAGACGGTTGATATTACTAGCCGGCTCGGGTTTGAGCCGGACTATTAAATCAGGTATTGATTTAATAATTTACGTATATGTATTTCGATACGTATATTCTAGTATTATGTTCTTTGTGTTATTCTATCTCTTTGAGTATTCGTATTTTGATACGAATACGGGTATGTATATACAGTAGAATATAATCCATATTTATACGGAAAACATTCTAGAAGGTGGACGCCTCATTTTAGATTTATCAAATTATCTTTAAATGGAAAATGAATTGTAAAGGTAGTGAGAGAAGTATGGTGAGAATCATGCTTCAATAGTATTGACAAATGGATTTTCAATTCATTTGTGCAAATCATTCAAGCATTGTTGGGTTTTAATATTGAAAAAATAATTTTAACAAACCATGGTTGAGTTTTTCTCTCTCATGAGATTTTCATTCTCACTATATTTTCTTTGCTTCACTCTTCTCACTACTTTTCTTGAGCTCTTCCACCTTCATCTTGAACCTCCTCTCTATAATCTCATTTGTTGAGAATTGCCATGCCCCGCTTCCCAGTATACGGGTAAGAAGACGCGACGAGGCCCGCTATGTATTTACTTAGAAGTAAACAAGGTAAGCGTAACTGAGCAATATAATGTAAATATACACAAGAAGACATGAAATGTAAATGAACAACAACTTTTATTTATTAAACATTTCTTTACAATACAACTGAAAAGTAAATACAACGATGAAAGCAATGCTAAACAATGGTATGAACACGAAAATAAAGTATATACAAGAGTCTAAAGCCCAGGGTCCTCGTTGAACTGATCCAAGTCCTCTGAACTAGGCTCTATCTCCATTGAGTTGGATCCACCTGACAACATTCCAAAGAAAGAAGAGAGAAGGAATCTCGTCAGCGAACAATCGTTCGGTAAGTCCTAAAGAAAGGTAGAAATAAAATAGACAGATGAATAGACAGATATGAGAATATAACTGGTGTATTGTGAGTTTGTTATGTTAACGCAGTTGATTGTAGTTTGGTACAGAATATGCCAGTGTATACAAGAGGAGTCCAACTTACACTGTGGACTATGGTAACCCGTAGTACAAGGATCCGTCGATAAAACCACGGAACAACAGCAATGGATGTATAGTTACATCTTTTAATGACCATCTCGTGCCATCTTTAACACATTCCGTGCCAGTCTACCCTTTTAAAACCCCGTAGTGTATTTTGTATTGATTTGTATTGGCAGTTTAATGGATGTACGGCTTTCCGAAACCATGATATCATGTAAACGGAATGGATATAAATGGATAGTCATGTAATCAGAATGTATCCATAGTTCAGTTTAGTCAAGTTATGTTGATATGGATTGAATTCTGGAATAAATGGATTCATGTTGAAATAGAGTTATACTTGAATCATATTCAAGAATAGATTGATTTCATATTAGACTGAGATTCTGTCTGAGTCAGACACTTTAAAACGAATTGAAGTCCTGAATTAGTTTTGATGTTATCGGTAACTGCTGCACATGGACGGCAGGATTTGTGTCTTTTTCCAAGACAATTACCGTATTGATAACACCGTTTTTAGGTTGTCTACCTTAGATAGGCAAGCACCCATATTCTCCGACTCTCTGAGGCTCAAGAGAACTGGTCCCGCTTAAACCTATGTTTACTAGGGTCCTTATTGTAAATTATAGTTTGAAGGGGTTTTATGAAAACTAGTTTTGATATATTTTCAAAATAAATCTCAAGTATTTATTTATCGTCTTTAGGGTTTTCATAGTTGTAGTTTTTTTTTATAAAATGAAATATTCTAGTGGATATAAAGCTAACTTGAATAGTATATGATATTATAGTGTAATATTGGAATTGTATTGATTTGTATTTGTAGTTTCATGAAATTTGCGATTCCTTTGATTTAGAAAATATGAAATATATATATATATATATAAATATATATATTGTATATTTAAAGTAGATATTTTGATTATATATATATATATATATATATATATTTATAAAACTAGAACTTATTTATTAAATAGAAATCACATTTTTCTTAAAAATTGCATTAAAAATTCCATTGAGATTGGATGCTCCGTGAGAAGGTCTGCATCTCGCTCTACTAGGCACGAGAATGTGCGATAACCCGCATGATTGTATACGAATTCTTGTTGTGTATGTTAGAAAATTGTATAGAAATCATAACCAAAAATTATTTGACCGCAATCAATAACGGCGTTGAATGTAGCGCGTTAGTAAGTGCGGATCGTCCACAGGGAAAGTGTAATCGTTCGTGTTTCGATTTAGATGAGTTGAAACTTTAAAGAAAAGAAAACAAACAATTCATGATTTGTAAAATTGAATTTCAATAATTAGAAAATCTAGGTCTAAATCAAGAAAACAATAAAATCAAGAATTGAGATGTGATGATTTCCTAACCAACAATCAAGATTCGAAGTGTGGCTCGTAGGAGTAGATCGGATCTATAGATGTGATGAGACCTAATGATTACATACTCTTATCCATTAACGAATTGATACTAGATCGATATCGATTTATCGAGGTTAAGGATCTTGCGAAGAAACTAGGGTTTCCTCATCTCATCCTTTGTCCTTTCGATGAATCTCATTCACAAACTAGTTTCTAGAAAATCAAATGATCGATCGTTGATATCTAGTTTCGAGCGAACACAATCAAGAAAGCATCACATCGAAACTAGGTCATCGATCACTTGATTTACAAGAATTTACAAACGTTATAGGATTTAAGAATTGTAAAAGAATCTAAATCATCATCATTCTATCTATCGTCTCGACTCCTTTACGAGCGGAGTTTTACTCAAACATCACAACAAGAACCATAATCACAAATTGAGATCGAATCATGATGCAAGAATTTAAAGAAAGCAAGATAAAAGAATTTCACTTTTTATTTATCAACAATTCCATTACAATTCTCTCAAGAACTACAATGAGGAATGAACTCGATTGTCGATTTGGCTTCGCTCGTCTCCTTGAGTCGCGGATCGACTTGGATCACTTGCTCGATTGAAGATCGGCTCCGCTCCTAAAAGGTTGAAGGCTTCTCGCTTGATTTGGTACTCGGGATCTTGAATTTGGCTTTGGAATTTGAATTAGGGTTTACAAGTTATGTCACTCAACTTGTATGAAGAATTGGTGATTAATGAACAACCTTCAACCCTAGATCTAGGCTCTCTTTTATAGACCTTCATAACCCTAGATCTAGGATTCAAAATTTGAATTTCCCTCCAAAAGTTTGTTAGCTAGAGAGGCTTCTAGAAGAAGTTAGTTGGAGGGATGCTTCTAGAAATGGTTTGTTAGAAGGAAATTTCTGGAACTAGGTTGTTAGGCCGAGCCTTCTAGATGAAGCCACGTAGACAATCTGGAGTGTTCTAGAAGCTTTGCCAATAGAAATAAGCACATGGAGAAAAACTGAGGTGGTGACGTCATCAAGACGCCGCGGATCCGCGGCACGTGCCTGCTCCGGCCGCAGATCCGCGGTCACGTGAGGGCCTCAATGCTTGATAATTCTTCTGTTGCTTTGTACTGACTTTAGGGTATTTATCTGATATGTTGAATTGTATAATTCCCTCTGTATTAATACCAGATCAAACATCTTAGACTTGGCTTAATTTTGATCAGCATTTTGACAATTTTGGCTCGGTTCCTGAAATTTCCTGCACAGACTTCGAAACAAGTGTTGCGCTACACAAGAATGATGCGATACCATGATAAACACTCAATTTCCCTCGAAATGCCGGTTTTAGTATACAACACAAGTAATCTGGTATTTTATGGGTGTTTTGCTAATATGTGTAATATGCAAACCGAACATTTCTAGATGAGTGCAAATGATAGGAAAATTGACGTGTTAAAAATACATTATTTTCGACTGATCACCGCACCATCCCGATCGGGGTTCCCCAAAATGGGTTGTAGAGGCGCATTTGCAAGGAATTAAATAATACACTTTTAAAGAAAATAATTTTTGAATGTTTATAGTATTTAAATGTAAACTCGTATTTATCCTAGAAACTAATATTCCAAAAGCCATCGTGCTATATCAAGAATGAGTGTTGGGATGAGGTAGGTCATTATCTCGTGAGTTTTCTAAAGGTAATATGAGCAAAACCAGAAGGTAATGTCGTATGCAAATTTAAGGGTATTTTACTGTAAAAGTGAAATAGAAGTTGGAATACATATTATTTTGAGATGAAACTTATTATGATGTGTTTGTTTATTATTGCTAAACAATATACAAAAAGATTGTAAATTTGTTATTAAGATAAGTGGTGATTTTAGTTAAATTAGAAATGGAAGTCGGATTAACTATGCTTTCGACTAGTTTTGAAAATGGAATTCGTTCTAATAGAAGGAAAAGTGGGAAAGTGGGACTTACTGATTTAGAAAAGAGGGAGGAGGTAGAGGGAACTATCGAAGGTGTCGTGGAGTTGTTTCGTCGCCGGATTTGTCCCGAAATATCGCCGGAACTTTGCCTTGAGCTAACTCCACTTGTACAACTTTTGAACTTAAGATTTTTAGAGAGTTTTTATTGGATATAGTGCCCTCAAAATCAATTATTGGATAGTAGGCACGTGATTGCAATGATTGCGTAGGACCTATACCGGTAGGACAGTCTTACTCGAGATGATAGTATGCTATCTGGTTTGCCTTTATCAGTCGTGTACAGGTTCAGGTGACTGATCACATGTTACACGTTGATAGAGCCCTTAGGATCTTGCTTGACTAGCAACAGTATGAGGGCAATCATATACGTGAGAGTTGGGTAGTCCATAAGCACATCCTTAATAGTGGTCCCTAGTCGTGGGAGTTTCGAGACAGGGCATCGATACTCTAGAGTAGAACTAGTGTATACAGTCGAGACTCCGACGAGGGCGGTGGCCGGTCTCACAAGCTACTGGTGTCAGTTGGATCACCTAAGATGTATACATGTGCTCATTAGGTTATGAGTACACCGGACAGGACTCGCCGGGAACCTGCTAGTTGGTATTATACCTATCGTCAGATAGCAGTTCCCTGGTGACATGTGTACAGGTTAGTTCATCGACCTGAGGTCGTCATTTGTCTCGTGTGAGTTCCCACCGTGCTTTGATTTCTACCCTACCACGGCTCAAAGGAGTCGTGCAAACAGGTATTTTTTGGGTACAGTCCCGAGCCACATGGAGGCAAGTGAGCGGATCGGCAGGGGATTCGTCTCTCCCGGTATTGGGGGTGGAGATCGCGCTGTGTCTAGGAAAGCCATTACACCAAGTCCTTGGCCAAGGCAGGTGAGAATTACTGGTAGGTACTCCGGTAGTTTCTCAGGGTGTTCAGGGCTTGTCTCCAACACGACTTATACCGCTATTGGGGGTCTGACGTTACTAGCCCCCAAGGCCGGATATGTGATACTCATAGACGAACGGACCGGACTGTATATACATTGTCACTGTTAGGCTCAGTAAGGTTTCAGGATGAGTTCGCTCATCGGCTACCCTTGCGGTCAGTACATGGGCAGCCGTTACGCACAGCTAGTGCCGCTGACGGCTTGTGGTTAAACCCACTGCCAGGGTACTGACGAGTCATTAGAGTCCCCCACAGATAGTTTCCCAAGTTTAGGGGAAACGTTGTAGAGGCCATATGGTTTTATGGCAGGGTTCGGAAAATGCACGTGCGTTTACGCACGTGTCATATTTCGGGCAGATAATACTGGTGGGCTTTGGTTTAAACCGGCTCCGAGTATTATTCTGTGTAGATATAATATCTTTGTCTCAGTTGCATTTGTATTCGGTCGTAATACAAATGCGGGTATATTTATACTGTTACGGGGTTATCCTGAAATTCGTTTCGGGATCGCTTTTGGAAGTTGCCAGTTTCCAGTTTTCTATCACCTGTCTTAAACATTCGGTTTAATACGGATTTATCTTTTTCTTGGGGTGAGTCATGAGTGTGGAAGCTTCTTGAATGGTGACTAGGATTAGTGAGTCACTCATTGCATTTAATGATTTGGTGAGGTGTTTCATGACTCATTATTGCATTAATTATATGTTGCAAGGTGTTTTGGTGACTCATTCTTTTGATGATTGATCTTTATCTTATGGTTACCACTCCTTGTTCCTACACTCACTCTCTCCTCTCTTTATATTGGCCGGCCATTATGATGGAGGCAATATGGTTGTTGATTAAAAAGTTTATGTGATTTGTTGTACGGAAATTTCATAGCTCCTTTTATTCCATCACAGTTTCAAATGGCAACTTCATTAACCGTTCGTCCATGGCTTTGGACGAAGTGAGACAAAGTGTTCTACTCATTCTCTACATCAATCTTGATCATCTCTTCTAGCAAACTTGATGACCGAGTTGCCTCGGGTCAGAGGCGGGAGCCCGTTTAAAGATCCGTTGACGTGGTGCCACCTGGATGAGGAGATCGGAGATCGACGAGATCGGAGCAGCCGCAACGGAGCGTGGGATCATGGTTAAAGAACGAAGGACTCGGATCGTTCGGTATAACCTTTTTACCCTCTTTGTAGTTTGTTAGTTTAGCGTTAATGGCAGATCCGGGTTATAGTATGCGATAGCACCAGTTATAAAAGTTTTTATTCCGCATTTGACATCAGTTTAACGGCCGGGGCGCTACCGTAGACTTACATGGTATCAGAGCCTCGCCATAAACTTTACTAACTTGAGCTAATGCGTTTAAAATATCGATCGAACGGATTTTCGAAAACCGCAAATTCCATGTCTATAGTTTCTGTTGATTTTAAATCTGATCTTAAAATCATTTTGAATATACCAGAAAATTGAGCAGGCTTTTTAAAGGACACTAGAGAAATACGATCGCCTGATTCGACCATACAGCCGCGGATCCGCCGCCAAAGCCATGCTTTGGCCGCGGAAACGCGGCCGTCTTGGTGAATCAGAGGGTAGTTTTTCTTCTGGTGATTCTACTTGGGAAATTGTGATTTCTGGAATTTTTCTTTTGGGCTCAGTTTTTGTTACTGTACAGCAGATGTATGTGGGGCCCACTTCAGAAAATTTAGTCGATCGAAATTTAAACGTGTTAGTTTACAGTACTTACATTATATCTCCGACCGTGAATGTCATTTGAGCGGTAAACCGCGTCTGATTGCTATAGTTCTTTTAGACGGGTTTGTGAACGTGACATTCGCATTGATATTCTGTGTTGTGCTGTGATGTTGCGGATATGTCGTGGTGGATAGCAGTGTGCAATGGTAGTGCAGTTTGAGTTTATTTATACATTTGATATTGCGGGGCGAGCGTCCAACATGTGGACTGCCGTCTCTGCCTGTTTGTATAATATTCTTTTGGGGCACGACCGGGCTGAGGTCGATGTACCCGTTGTACATATTTTTCATTTCTGTACTAGGTTTACCCCGCGGCAGAGTGCATGGATAGCCTGGTTCTGGAGGGCAACGGGTCCGCATCTCATGGCTTTGAGAGGCAGAGGGGCCTCACTTTAGAATTAGCAGACTATTCGCCGCACTCGTAGGGGGTACAGGTTGACCCAAGGAGGGGTGCTCAAGTTACCGGACTCCGTGAAGTGCAGGGTGGTCCATTCACTTTGCTGTAGGGGGCTGCCTCGCTTCAGGTTTTGGCGGGTAACTTGCCGCACCCGTAGGGGTCTAGGTTTCATTGCACAGGCTTTCCACACGACCACGGGAACGTCGGGTTTCAGTAGCGGCTCTGTGAAACCCGGGGATCCCAGATTATCTGTATTGTTCTGTGATGCTTATTACTTTTCTGTAATGTTGCATATTATCACGTCTTGAGCGATTATTGTATATTGGTATATATACTAGTAGATGTTGTATATGTTTTGCACCGCGCTAGTCCAGTCCCCGCTATGTCGTTAGTTATGTAACCTAACGGGTAATGACGGGACCCAGTGGCGAATGCGGATGGCATATACGTACATTTTATTTTCGTTCTTTTCTGGTGTGATTTATTGATGGGACTGCGTTGATTCTGATCAATGCAAAGGAAAACAAACCTGTTTGGATGTTGTTGGAACAATTTTAAAAAGTGTTATTACAAAGACGTTTTCTTTTGTTTTGCACAGTGGTATTTGGTTGGAATATCCTGCACCTCATTCGACGAGGCAAGGGCCGATATCCCTTCACCGGGAGTGACCCCTTGGGCAGAAGTTTACATCAGGGTAATAACTTCACTATAGTCGATTACAAGTTTCTTTGCATCGCGGTATTCAGTGGAATATCCTGCACCTCATTCCACGAGGAAAGAGCCGAGATCCCTTCATCGGGAGTGACCTCTTTAGCAAAAGTTTTCGCCACTATATTTTTATAAAAGCTATCAGGTTTCTTCAACGAGATCAAGTTCATTACGTTAAAGGTTTTTCGCCAAAAACCAGCCGCAGTCCTCCGTCATGTCTTATGGATGGTCAGTAGTATTCAAGCTATGTTTGCTGGCTTTCGTCAAAGCATAGTGTTTGGTAGCTGCTGGGTATTCATTTGTTGCATAGATAGATGTGTTGGTTTGGGACAGTCGTATTACCTTGTTGGCTTTCGTCAAGGGTATGTACAGGTGGGTTCAAATTGACAAGAATATGACGGGTAGAACTTGACATGTGACTTATGATTTGTTGGCTTTCGTCAAGGTCATAAGAACATGGGGTAAAAATCATATCGGGAGTTTCTAAAGAAATTGAAACTTGCCAGGCATGCGCATACCTTCTGGAGTGTGATAATGTGAGTGGATTCCGTCACGTTATCATGCGATGAGAGTTGGATCCTAATTCCCACTGATGAGTTGGTTTACTCTTCGGGTGATCCCGATTGATTCTTCTTTCAGGTTTGGAGGAGAATTTGACAGTACAGTGGGAGGTTTCCTGATTAGATAAAATGATAACCATTCTGATCTAGGTTAGAGTGCACGCAGAGTGTTTCTTTTCTCTCTTTCTTTAGCAGCGACCTTTGACCGACCCTAGACTATGACTCAGTGACCAAGTTGACCGAACCTTCTTAAAATACTGACTTTTGGATTGTCTAAGTTGCATAAGTCATTACCACTCCTTCTTTTACCCTTTGGATTTCTCAGAACACCCCGTATTACTACGAACATCCACTTCCATTGGATAGATCCATCGTATGGTTATATACGAACTCGAAAGATTTCTTCGAGGATGGATCCAGGTTCAGGAGAAATAGAATTGGTTTATTCAGTTGTCTTTTATTATCACCTTCTCTCAGGTTGCGAGAGCTTCTTGGTTTAGGAGAGTACACCTATTACGCTTATTGGATAGTCTTTTTCCAATAGACAGGTGCCGAAAGGTAGGGAATGAAGAAAACCAATTAGCCTAAGTAGGGTGTACAGAAGGTAATATGTAAAGACAAAATAAGGGATTAGAAAGAGGGCAAAGTAAATTGCGACTGCTATCATTCACGACCAAACCGCGTACTTCATCGCCACTCCTATTTCACCTTTGCTTTTTTCCCCAGTTCGGGAGAAATAGAATAAGGTATTATTCAGTTGTCTTTTATCATCACCTTCTCTCAAGTTGCGAATACTCCTTGGTTTAGGATGGTACACCTATTATGCTTACTGGATAGTCTTCTTCCAAACCATAGGTTGGTGCCGAACGGTAGGGAAGGAAGAAAACCACTTAGCCTAAAAGGGGTGTACAGAAGGAAATGACTAAAGACAAATAAAGGGATTTGGAGAGATGGAAAAGAAATATACGGTTGCAGTCATGAATTGGATTATGGAAGAGGCATTACTAGGAATACCAGGATAACCCTACGAAACATTTTCATGTTTCAGTGCGTTGTTAAAGGAAAACTGATTTCCCGATTAGATACTTACTCCAGGGTATGTATTTACCAGGTATGATTCTCACATCTGTATGGTTTTACAGATGATGAGTGGGAGTAGGCTATTGGGAATAAGGTGATCATTCTCATTATATCGGAATTCGTTGTAATTGGTGGTATTTGAGGAAATCGCCTGGGTTATTGCCGGAAGGCATGTATTTGGTTTTGAGTATCCGTTGTTGTGCATCAATTTCAAAATGATATATCTGTACGTTTATTTTTATAAAGTGAGATATAACCTTTTGAAATTATGTCGATGACATTTACTTACATCAGTTGACGATTGGGTAAGGAGCATTGAACAACAGAGTAGTTCTTAACCATAAGTACAGTTTTCAACCTACGATGCACAGGTTTTGAGTTATTAAACTCAACGGACTTATACAGAGTATTGTATGTTGTCCAGTGTCCATCAGGACGAAGGGGTTGGTCCTCGTACTATGTTCTGTTTACTTATGACTTCTCTAGTTTTTAGACAAGTGTTTCGCAGAAATACAAGGTCTAAGTTTTGAGAAGTTATGGGTATAAGAATAAAGTAGAGAACCAGGTGTCACAAGTATCGGAATTCTTCAAAGAGATCGAAGATGTAGATACTTGTGATTGGTATTCAGATGATAGTAATGGTTTTGAGAAACTTGTTTCTCTTTCGGGTTACTCATAATTGGATGGATTCCTAAGTTGAGTAATGCTGATTGGCCTCTCTCCATTAAGTTGATATGCACTGGAGACAGCTGCATGATTTGAATCTGGTTCCAATTAAATTGGTGCCAAAGTTTCTATATTGGATATAGAATGGTTCATATCTTAACGATGTTAAGCTACGGGGAGTTGTCCAGCTTATGCTTAAAACCAAACTCTAGATAACTCAGGGCACGTTTCTGTAATGGCAGTTTGTGGGTTGACTTGGGCTATGTCGAGGGTTAACTTTCTACCATCTGGAAGATCAATAGAGATATTGTTCTTGACTCGCCACAGTTTTAGTAAAATGGATTTTTTTTCAGAAAACAGTAGTGGGAGTATGGTAGAACTGGAAGTGATTCCAGAACCGCAAACGATTACGGAAAATTTAGTAGGACCTAAAAATTCAATCAGGTTTGACATTCCAATAGCCACTCTGCAGATATGAGGGTAACCTCAGACACCCGAGAGGTACTCCGGTAGCCTCAAGGATGGTGATAGGGAGGTTCTTGCTTACCCAGACTTGACACTACTGTTATTCCAGACTATGAGACCCGGCAGGAGGTTAAGTATAGCGTCGTTCTAAACTAGCTTTAGAAGTGCACGTATATATTATTCTGCCAGAGGGTTGGTGTGGTCAGTGGGAGCAGCGGAAGCATAGTGGGCAAGTAGCTTATGTCTATTTATAGACTTGAGCAGTTATAGCGGAGATAGATCATCTAATTTTGATGTGACAGTCATGGCTTTGACTTCATCAGAAAGGGGATGGATCTGTTAAGAAGGTAGTAGGGTGTGATGTCCTGGTATTTGAATGACATATACAAAGTAGGAAGTAAAATTCCTATACTACGATCGGTTGTACTGTGGTCGTCACACAGTTGTTTCTCCAGACAGGATATGGATATAATATCAGATATTCTGGTTTCTAGATCTATGGTTTTAGATCTAGATTTGGGTAGTTTCCCAATGTGGGTACTTTGACCGTATTCTAATAGTTTTTAGAATAGATGACTCCTGGCATGGTGGTGTACCTGCAAGTGATGGAGTCACTCTCTCTAAAGGTGTCTTACAGACTAAAGGGGAGAGGGATGTGCATGATTGGCAGATCACTTGCTTAGGCAATTGAGTCAATCATGAGATGTTAAGTACCACACCAGATGTTGTTTTTGTACTAGATGCGATAAGTTTATATTAATCTAATCCTGGAGAAACATAAGGAAGCAGTTTTGGAACATAAGTGGATGTTCTACGGATTTGATGACGGCGGCCTCCTTCGGGAGACGGTTATTATTCCAGGCTTCAAAGGTGACATGGATGACAGAGTGATTGTCAGAGTTATAGTTTTCCCTCTGACACGAGGGGCAGTATTATGGACAGGTGGTCCAAGAGGATACTGTGGGAGGCATGGTGCAGGATACTGATTAGGTTCAGTTGACGATACAGTCTAAGAAGTTTGGATTTGGAGTTCATTTATGAACTAGGTCCTATCAGATATCCAGACATGTTCTAAGACAGGTATTACTCGATTCGGGAGATGGCTTTCTCTGCGAACTTGAGATTAAGAGAGACATAGAAAGAAATATCAGGGCGGATCCACTCATTGAGGCTATTTCTCGAACACAATAGTTTTACAAACGGGCTTTGTGAAACTGATTAGTAGAAGAGTTGGATGTTCGGTATCACACGGGCTGTGAGTATGCGACATCGCAATAATTAGCCTTAAGTGCAAGTGGGAGATTGTTGGATATAGTGCCCTCAAAGTCAATTATTGGATCGCAGGCACGTGATTGCAATGATTGCGGAGGACCTATACCGGTAGGACAGTCTTACTCGAGATGATAGTATGCTATCTGGTTTTCCTTTATCAGTCGTGTACATGTTCAGGTAACTGATCACATGTTACACGTTGATAGAGCCTTTAGGAACTTGCTTGACTACCAACAGTATGAGAGCGATCATATACGTGAGAGTTGGATAGTCCATAAGCACATCCTTAATAGTGGTCTCTAGTCGTGGGAGTTTCAAGACAGGGTATCGATACTCCGGAGTAGACTAGTGTATAAGTCGAGACCCCGACGAGGGGCGGTGGCCGGTCTCACAAGCCACTGGTGTCAGTTGGATCACCTAAGATGTATACAGGTGCTCATTGGGTTATGAGTATAATGGACAGGACTCGCCGGGAACCTGCTAGTTGGTATTATACCTATCGTCAGATAGCAGTTCCCTGGTGAAATGTGTACATGTTAGTTCATCGACCTGAGGTCGTCATTTGTCTCGTGTGAGTTCCCACCGTGCTTTGATTTCTACCCTACCACGGCTCAAAGGAGTCATGCAAACAGGTATTTTTTGGGTACAGTCCCGAGCCACATGGAGGCAAGTGAGCGGATCGGCGGGGGATTCGTCTCTCCCGGTATTGGGGGTGGAGATCGCGCTGTGTCTAGGAAACCCATTATACCAAGTCCTTGGCCAAGGCAGTTGAGAATTACTGGTAGGTACTCCGGTAGTTTCTCAGGGTGTTCAGGGCTTGTCTCCGACACGACTTATACCGCTATTAGGGGTCTGACGTTACTAGCCCCCTAGGCCGAATATGTGATACTCATAGACGAACGGACCGGACTGTATATACATTGTCACTATTAGGCTCAGTAGGGTTTTAGGATGAGTTCGCTCATCGGCTACCCTTGAGGTCAGTACATGGGCAGCCGTTACGCACAGCTAGTGCCGCTGACGGCTTATGGTTAAACCCAATGCCAGGGTACTGACGAGTTATTAGAGTCCCCCACAGATAGTTTCCCAAGTTCGGGCGAAATGTTGTAGAGGCCGTATGGTTTTATGGCAGGGTTCGGAAAATGCACGTGCGTTTACGCACGTGTCATATTTCAGGCAGATAATACTGGTGGGCTTTGGTTTAAGCCGGATCCGAGTATTATACTGTGTAGATATAATACCTTTGTCTCGGTTGCATGTGTATTCGGTCGTAATAAAAATGTGGGTATATTTATACTGTTACGGGGTTATCCTGAAATTCGTTTCGGGATCGCTTTTGGAAGTTGCCAGTTTCTAGTTTTCTATTACCTGTCTTAAACATTCGGTTTAATACGGATTTACCTTTTTCTTGGGGTGAGTCATGAGTGTGGAAGCTTCTTGAATGGTGACTAGGATTAGTGAGTCACTCATTGCATTTAATGATTTGGTGAGGTGTTTCATGACTCATTATTGCATTAATTATATGTTGCAAGGTGTTTTGGTGACTCATTCTTTTGATGATTGATCTTTATCTTATGGTTACCACTCCTTGCTCCTACACTCACTCTCTCCTCTCTTTATATTGGCCGGCCATTATGATGGAGGCAATATGGTTGTTGATTAAAATGTTTATGTGATTTGGTGTATGGAAATTTTATAGCTCCTTTTATTTCATCACAGTTTCAAATGGCAACTTCATTAACCGTTCGTCCATGACTTTGGACGAAATGAGACAAAGTGTTCTACTCATTCTCTACATCAATCTTGATCATCTCTTCTAGCAAACTTGATGAACGACTTGCCTCGGGTCAGAGGCGGGAGCCCGTTTAAAGATCCGTTGACGTGGTGCCACCTGGACGAGGAGATCAGAGATCGACGAGATCGGAGCAGCCGCAACGGAGCATGGGATCATGGTTAAAGAACGAAGGACTCGGATCGTTCGGTATAACCTTTTTACCCTCTTTGTAGTTTGTTAGTTTAGCGTTAATGGTAGATCCGGGTTATAGTATGCGATAGCGCCGGTTATAAAAGTTTTTGTTCCGCATTTGGTGTCAGTTTGACGGCCTGGGCGCTACCGTAGACTTACAGTTTTGGCAATGGAATTCTGAATGAGGAGGGCTATGGTGTAGGGTTGTATTTATAGGAGAAATTAGGGTTTAGGGTAATGAAGAATGAATTAAAAATATGCATTAAATATTTGGATTAATACCTCATTTTAATTCTCTGGAAATGTGCAGGGAAATCAAACAGTCTAGGATTAGTGGGGGAGTCCAAGGGTGCTAGGATAAAAAAATTTAGGCATTACCTACGGAGAAAACCGGCGGCCCCGGCCCTGGGTGATCTTCGCCGGTCCAAATCCGAGGGTTGGTGTCTAGATTCTTGTCACATGTTGGTGTTGTTTCAACTAGCCTAACGCACGTGTTTGATTTCTGTGTGACTTTTCATTTTACGTGTAGTGTACGTGCAAACTTTTGAGCTTCTAAAAGATTAAAAGAAAAAAGAAATAAAAATATTATGTGACTGGGGCGATTTGAAAACAGGGGCTATGCCACAGTAGTGCAGGGCTTTACCAATAAACTATAAGTGCTTTCTTGTTGTTCAAAAGCAATTTAACTTTATAACTTGTGATCATGCTTAGGTACTCCTTTCTGTATTTTTGAAAAAAAATTATGTACAGGAAATTTAGGGCTGTTACATTCTACCCTCTTTATGAACATTTCGTCAACGAAATTTATAGAAGGAAAGTGTAACAGATTCAAGAAAATTTTGGTGATAGAACTATTGATAGTGCATGAAAAAAATTTGGAAGAACGAAAGAATACAAAAGTTTTGGAAAGATTGAAAAAAATGTAAGGAAATTACCAGGGTTACCTTGGTCTACAGTCTTGGCTTCTACGGCCGCTAAAGTGAAAGCTTGATGCCGGGGTACATTCCTGCGATTTGGAGGCACATTTCTCTGTCCTTGGTGCATATTTCCCTACCCTCGAGGCATGTTCCTCAGTGCTTGATGGAATTGGCGTGGAGGCTGTATGGGAAGTCCACATGGAGGTGGAGCTGGGAGAGCAAGATGAGTTGCAGGAGCCTGGACAGCTGGCCGCTGCGGATAAGTGTTGTGAGTTGGAACTGGGTTGCGTCTATAAGAACATGTTCCAATTCCATGAGTGGATGCACCACAAACTAAGCATAGGCCCTTTGCGCGCCTACAGTCCTTCCACAGGTGTTCATCCCTCTTGCAGTAGAAGCAAAAATCTGGACTTGTCCGGTTATTTGTTACTTCCGGTTTCCTGGGTTCATCAGTTGGTTTTGAAGAGGCTCCTCCTGACATCTGAGTGGCAGAGCGCTTCACACCGGCAGATTGAGGTCTGCCCTTCTTCTTCACTACCTCCTCGTATCGACGGGCAGCTTTCAGAGCTAGGTCGTGGATTGGGAAATCCTCTGTAGCCAAGCTAGCTTGGATCTCCTGCTTTAACCCTTGCTGAAATCTTCTGGACCTGATCTCAGCAGTCGGAATGAGGTGTGCCGCAAACCTGTTATGTTCTTGTGTTAGCTGTGTAGTATGTGATATAAATAAATCAAATATTTGAGACATATCTTACCTACTGAGCATGGTAAGCTTAGCATCATAGTCATCCTCAGATTTGGTCCACATCGAACCTTGTTGTAGATGGATGAATTGCTGTTCCATGTCAAATCGGGAAGTCTCGGGGAAATATTTCGCGTCGAACATCTCGCGAATAGTCCTCCATTCGATCGGCTGGTCAAGACGGCCTTCTTTCCCCTTCCACCAAACTCTGACGTTATCTGTGAGTTGTAGCTTCGCAACTCTAACCCAGGCAATCTCTGGCACTTGTGTTGCTGCCAGATCGTCCACAATGCTCTGAGCCTATTCTTCAGCTTCTAAAGGGCTCTCTTTACCAGAAAATTGCTTCGGGTGCAATGCTTTGAATTGCTTCACTCCGGGTGCTTCCGCTTCTGGGCGGTTCAATAAGATAGCAGTCTGCTGCTGCTGTCCTTCCAGGAGGCTTCGGATTTTCTCAAGCAATACCGTTTGCTCGTTGATCGGAGCTACAACGGTAGGAGTAAGTGGAAGAGGTGGTGGTGTGTTGTTGAAGTTTGTGCTGGTATTGTTTGGAGAATACATAATCTTGAAAGAAAAAATAGGGTTAGGAAAGATTCAAAGAATATGAAATTGTAAGATTCAAGAAATATGAAATATAAAGAATGTTTTTATTTGCTGATTCTTGTGTTATATTGTTTAGGACTCCATACAGAATTGACCTGCATGTCCATGCAGAAGTGACCTGCATGGTAGTGTTTCATGCAGAACTGACCTACATGGGCCGCCAACAACCTGTCACGCCACGCTTCCCTATGTACGGGTAAGAAGACGCTACGAGACCCGCTACGTATTTACTCAGAAGTAAACACACTAAGCGTAACTAAGCAATATAATGTAAATATACACAAGAAGACATGAAATGTAAATGAACATCAAATTTTATTTATTAAACATTTCTTTACAATATAACTGAAATGTAAATACAATGATGAAAGCAATGCCTAAAAAATGGCATGAATATGAAAATAAAGTATATACAAGAGTCTAAAGCTCGGGGTCCTCGCTGAACTGATCCAAGTCCTATGAACTGGGCTCTATCTCCAGTGAGTCGGATCCACCTGACAACATTCCAAAGAAAAAAGAGAGAAGGAATGTCGTCAGCTAACAATCGCTCGGTAAGTCCCAAACAAAGGTAGAAATAGAATAGACAGATAAATAGACAGATATGAGAATATAACTAGTGTATTGTGAGTTTGTTATTTTAACACAGTTGATTGTAGCTTGGTACAGAATATGCTAGTGTATACGAGAGGAGTCCAACTTACACCGTGGACTATGGTAACCCGGAGTACAAGGCTCCGTAATGTATAGTTACGTTTTTTAATGACCATCTCGTGCCACCTTTAACACATTCCGTGCCAGTCTACCTTTTTAAAACCCCATAGTGTATTTTGTATTGATTTGTATTGGTAGTTTAATGGATGTACGATTAGCAGAAACCATGATATCATGTAAACGAAATGGATATAAATGGATAGTCATGTAATCAGAATATATCCATGGTTCGGTTTAGTTGAGTTATGTTGATATGGATTGAATTCTGGTATAAATGGATTCATTTTGAAATGGAGTTATACTTGAATCATATTCAAGGATAGATTGATTTCATATTAGACTGAGATTCCGTCTGAGTCAAACACTTTAAAACGAATTGAAGTCTTGAATTAGTTTTGATGTTATCGGTAACTGCTGTACATAGACGACAGGATTTGTGTCTTTTTCTAAGACAATTACCGTATTGATAACACCGTTTTTAGATTGTCTACCTTAGATAGGCAAGCACCCATATTCTTCGACTCCCTGAGGCTCAAGAGAACTGGTCCCACTTAAACCTATATTTACTAGGGTCCTTATTGTAAATTATAGTTTGAAGGGGTTTTATGAAAAATGGTTTTGATATATTTTCAAAATAAAATCTCAAGTATTTATTTATCGTCTTTAGGATTCTCATAGTTGTAGTTTTTTTTTATAAAATGAAATATTCTAGTGGATATAAAGCTAACTTGAATACTATATGGTATTATAGTGTAATATTGGAATTGTATTGATTTGTATTTGTAGTTTCATGAAATTTGCGATTCCTTTGATTTAGAAAACATGATATATATATATATATATATTGTATATTTAAAGTAGATATTTTGATAATATATATATATTTATTTATTTATAAAAATAGAACTTATTTATTAAATAGAAATCACATTTTTCTTAAAAATTGCATTAAAAATTCCATCGAGATCGGATGCTCCGTGAGAAGGTCTGCATCTCGCTTTACTAGGCTCGAGAATGTGCGATAATCCGCACCATCCCGATCGGGGTTCCCCAAAATGGGTTGTAGAGGCGCATTTTTAAGGAATTAAATAATACACATTTAAAGAAAATGGTTTTTCAATATTTATAGTATTTAAATGTAAACTCATATTTATCCTACAAACTAATATTCCAAAAGCTATCGTACTATATCAAGAATGAGTGTTGTGATGAGGTAGGTCATTACCTCGTGAGTTTTCTAAAAGTAATATGAGCAAAACTAGAAGGTAATGTCGTATGCAAACTTAAGGGTATTTTACTGTAAAAGTGAAATAGAAGTTGCAATACATTTTTTTTTTGAGATGAAACTTCTTCTAATGTGTTTGTTTATGATTTCTAAACAATATACAAAAATATTTTTAATGTCGTATACATTTTTTTTTTGAGATGAAACTTCTTCTAATGAAGTCGGATTAACTCTGCTTCCGACTAGTTTTGAAAATGGAATTCATTTTAATAGAAGGAGAAGTGGGAAAGTGGGACTTACTGATTTAGAAAAGAGGGAGGAGGTAGAGGGAACTATCGAAGGTGTTGTGGAGTCGTTTTGTCGCCGGATTTGTCCCGAAACGTCGCCGGAACTTTTCCTTGAGCTAACTCCACTTGTACAACTTTTGGACTTAGGATTTTTAGAGAGTTTTGGCAATGGAATTCTGAATGAGGTGGGCTATGGTGTAGGGTTGTATTTATAGGAGAAATTATGGTTTAGGGTAATGAATAATGAATTAAAAATATGCATTAAAAATTTGGATTAATGCCTCATTTTAATTCTCTGGAAATGTGCAGGGAAATCAAACAGTTTAGGATTAGTGGGGGGAGTCCAAGGGGTGCTAGGGTAAAAAAAAATTGGGCATTACCTACAGAGAAAACCGGCGCGCCGGCCCTGGTGTGATTTTCGCCGGTCCAAATCCGAGGGTTGGTGTCTGGATTCTTGCCACGTGTTGGTGTCGTTTCAACTAGCCTAATGCACATGTTTGATTTCTGTGTGACTTTTCATTTTACGTGTAGTGCACGTGCAAACTTTTGAGCTTCTAAAAGATTAAAAGAAAAAATCAATAAAAATATTTTGTGGCTGGGGCGATTCGAACACAAGGGCTATGCCACAATAGTGCAGGGCTTTACCAATAAGCTATAAGTGCTTTCTTGTTGTTCAAAAGCAATTTAACTTTATAACTTGTGATCATGCTCAGGTACTCCTTTCTGTATTTTTGAAAAAAAATTATGTACAGGAAATTTAGGGTTGTTATATTCTACCCTCTTTATGAACATTTTGTCAACGAAATTTATAGAAGGAAAGTGTAACAGATTCAAGAAAAGTTTGGTGATAGAATTATTGATAGTGCATGAAAAAAATTTAGAAGAACGAAAGAATGCAAAAATTTTGGAAAGATTGAAAAAAATGTAAGGAAATTACTAGGGTTACCTTAGTCTACAGTGTCGGCTTCTATGGCCGCTAAAGTGAAAGCTTGATGCCGGGGTACATTCCTCCTAGTTGGAGGCACATTTCTCTGTCCTTAGGGCATGTTTCCCTGCCCTCGAGGCATGTTCCTCAGTGCTTGATGGAATTGGCGTGGAGGCTGTGCGGGAGGTCCACATGGAGGTGGAGCTGGGAGAGCAAGACGAGTTGCAGGAGCCTGGACAGCTGGCCGCTGCGGATAAGTGTTGTGAGTTGGAACTGGGTTGCGTCTATAAGAACATGTTCCAATTCCTTGAGTGGATGCACCACAAACTAAGCACAGGCCCTTTGCGCGCCTACAGTCCTTCCACAGGTGTCCATCTCTCTTGCAGTAGAAGCAAAAATCTGGACTTGGCCGGTTATTTGTTACTTCCAGTTTTCTGGGTTCATGAGTTGGTATTGAAGAGGCTCCTTCTGACATCTGAGTGGCAGGGCGCTTCACACCGGCAGATTGAGATCTGCCCTTCTTCTTCACTACTGCCTCGTATCGATGGGCAGCTTTCAAAGCTAGGTCGTGGTTTGGGAAATCCCTTGTAGCTAAGGCAGGTTGGATCTCCTGATCTAACCATTGCTGAAATCGTCTGGACCTGATCTCAGTAGTCGGAATGAGGTGTGTCGCAAACCTGTTACGCTCTTGTGTTAGCTGTGTAGTATGTGATATATGAAAATCGAATATTTGAGACATATCTTACCTACTGAGCATGGTAAACTCAGCATCATACTCATCCACAGATTTGGTTCACATCGAACTTTTTTGCAGATGGATGAATTGTTGTTCTATGTCAAATCGGGAAGTCTCGGGGAAATATTTCGCGTCGAACATCTCGCGAAAAGTCCTCCATTCGATCGGCTGGTCAAGACGGCTTTCTTTCCCCTTCCACCAAACTTCGAAGTTATCTGTGAGTTGCAGTTTCGCAACTCTAACCCAGGAAATCTCTGACACTTGTGTTGCTACCAGATCGTCCTCAATGTTCTGAGCCTATTCTTCAGTTTCTAAAGGGCTCTCTTTACCAGAAAATTGCTTCGGGTGCAATGCTCCGAATTGCTTCACTCGAGTGCTTCCTCTTCTGGGCGGTTCAATAAGATAGCAGTCTGCTGCTGCTGTCCTTCCAGGAGGCTTCGAATTGCCTCAAGTGTAACAACTCCAATTTTTGTATACATAAAATTGATTTAAATTTGAGGTATACTTGGAGTATTTAATGTTGCTGTTACCACTTTAAGTATTTATTTTCCCACAATAATTACAAGAAGGAGCTTGTAGCTCATTGGTAATACCTTGCACTGCTGAACCAAGCCACCAGAGTTCAAATCCCCTGCCCCACATTATTTTTAGATTATTTTTGTTTTAAATTTCTTGGAAGCCCAACAGTCCACATGCCATAACTCCCAAAAGTTGAATTGAACCCTAAAAAGTAAAAATACCAGGAGCTACGTCTGAAGACCCCCCCAACGACCACCAGACTCGGCCGGGATCGGCCGAGTCGGCCGGCGGACCGGCCGACTAGGGCCGGCGCCGCCGGCAGGACTCGGCCGGATGGCTGAGTCCCCAAAACAAAAAATGTGGCATTTTGTATTCCCTAATCTTCTGCACACACCATTTATTTGGATCGGTTCCCGAATCTTAAATACACCCAATTTATTACAATTTTTAATGATTTTTTAAATAATTTTTACATTTTTTTTAATTAAAAACCTTTCACCTACCCTATCCTAGCCTATCCTATAAATACACCTTCTACCCTCTACCCTCTCATCCCAAAACCCTAAGCTTACTCTCTCAAAATTTTCCAAGAGTGTGTAATTTGAAAACGAGTGCACGGCGAAGCTCCGACGAAATTCCGGCGACGTTTTTAGAAACAACCGGCGACGAAGCAACGCCTCGGCAACTCCTTTAGTTCCCCTACGCTCCTTAGTATAGATCGAAACCCGTAAGTCCCATTCTATCCCCCTTTCTATTTCTTTAAAATACGAAATTACGAAACCGTACGGAATCGGAACAAATCCGATTCCCGACTCGGTTTTCTATAAAATTTCAATTCTAACCAATACATTCATTCCTAAACATCTTTATCTTGACTATTAAACTTTTAAAAATCAATTTGAACAAGTTTTCTCACATGAAATGATAACCTTTCCAATTTACCATATTTTTTCACTTTAATACCATCATGTTTCAATTTCACATTTAACCCTTAACCTTACTATACATTTAAAGTAGAGCACGAGGTAATGACCTACCTCCACACACACGCAAATACAAGCCTAAACGACATCATCAAAACTTAGAATACGATAAAACGAAACTTTCATTTAAATACCATAATCTCAATAAAACCATTCTTAAAAGTTTTAGATTTGATACAATTTTAAATAAATACCTTGTATTAGGAAAATACGATAAGTTGTGGACATCGATCGTTTATCTAAACCTAACTTTGTGGTGTCTAGGCTAGGCAAGTGAGCTTAGGTAACTTTAAAAGGCCCGTCTCACGATTCGTGAGCAGATCCCTCCTTCTTCACTTGTATTTACCTGGCCACAATTGGCGGTGAAGAGGCGATTTGAGGCTTCTAACGACTTGTCGTTTAGACCATTTAGAAATAGGCTAGTTGGCTTAGGAAACCCTAGAATCTAAAATACGGAAAATTACACCTTTGCAAATAAATACCTTTTACTTTATAAAACCGTTTTCTAAAGGATTAGCATTTTACAATCTTTGCAAAGCGCCGCTACAACCCACCTTTGGGGAACTCATTAGGGATAGTACGGTTTATCGTGCACCCTCGGGCTTAGTAGTGCGAGATTCAGACCTCCGCAAGGAGCATTCGGTCTCGAAAGGTTTAAAATACGACATCTTAAGAAAATAAGATTTTTGGAATATAAAATATTTATTAAAATTACTTCTGTATAAACATATGTATATTTATCATTTAAATATCTATCTTATTATAATATAAATTTTCCACCTTTTTTTAAAAATCACAAGAATAAAGTTTACACTAAAATACCATGAACTTCAAGTAATCAATATTACAGATAAATACCCTTATTTATAAAACTAGGATATTTTCACTAGAAATGTCACACTATAAAATCCACTCTCATTACAACTCTAAAGACGAACAATAAATACTTGAGGTGTATTTTGAAAAGTATATAAAAGTATTTTTACATAAACCCTCTCAAGTTTTATAAATTACCCTAAAGACCCTAGCAATTATAAGACCTCGATTCACAATTCTGATTGTCTGACTCGGGTTTGAGTCTGATTAATCTGACTTGAATATGATTCAAGTTAATCTATAATCTATAAGATTCCAATTCAATATGAACACATGAATTCATGAATACAATTATCAATTTATACAATTTGACTGAACCGAACCATGTATATATATTCATTTTACATGATTCTCAGTATTCCATTTACATGACTCTACGGTTATAACCGTTTCCTGATATCATGGTTTCGGTCAGTCAGTCAATCAATCATGCAATCAATACAATTTTACAAGATAGCAATACAAACAAGATATCGCGGGGTTTAAGAGGTAGATTGGTACAGAAGGTGTTAAAGGTGGCACGAGGTGGTCAGACTTAATACACCTAACATGAATCCAGTTGCTGTTGTATCGTGGCATAGATGGTTCCTTGTACTATACGTGCCTCTATTCTCTAGCATATAGAGACTCCTCTCGTATACACTGGAATTCTTCTATACCAAGCTACAAACAACAGCGTTAATACGACACTACTACATGATAATACAACTCTAAAATATATCTTCTTATTCTACTTTCCTCTTACCTTTGGGACTTACCGAACGACCTGTTCGCTGACGACATTCTGTTTCTCTCTTCTTTGAATGTCGTCAGGTGATTTGGACCCGGCAGAGGTCGAGCCATCGCAAGAAGACTTGGAGCAGTTTACTGAAGACCCTGCACTGTAGTTTCATTGTACACTTTTCCTTTCTGTACTTTTCATTTCCTGTTATGCCACTGTTTAGGCATCTTTTTATTTCAGTTGTATTTACTTTCATGCATTGTACAAAGAATGTTAATAAATAAAAGTTGCTGTTCTTTTTATTTCTTGTCTCTTGTGTATTTATTTTATATTGCTTAGATACGCTTAGCGTATGTACCTATGAGTATATACGTAGTGGACCTCGTCGCGTCCCCTTCGCCGTACACTGGGAAGCGGGACGTGACATCAAGCAATACCGTTTGCTCGTTGATCGGAGCTGCAACGGTAGGCGTAAGTGGAAGAGGTGGGGGTGTGTTGTTGAAGTTTGTGCTGGTATTGTTTGGAGAATACATAATCTTGAAAGAAAAAATAGGGTTAGGATAGATTCAAAGAATATGTAATTGTAAGATTCAAGGAACATGAAATGTAAAGAATGTTTTTATTTGCTGATTCTTGTGTTATATTGCCTAGGACTTCATGCAGAATTGACCTGCATGTCCATGCAGAAGTGTCCTGCATGGTAAGGTTTCATGCAGAACTGACCTGCATGGGCCGCCAACAAAACTTGTCACGCCCCGCTTTCTAGTGTACGGGTGAGAAGACGCGACGATACCCGCTACGTATGTACTCAGAAGTAAACACGCTAAGCGTAACTAAGCAATATAATGTAAATATACACAAGAAGACATGAAATGTAAATGAACAACAACTTTTATTTATTAAACATTTCTTTACCATATAACTGAAAAGTAAATACAATGATGAAAGCAATTCCTAAACAATGGCATGAATATGGAAATAATGTATATACAAGAGTCTAAACCTCGGGGTCCTTGCTAAACTGATCCAAGTCCTCTGAACTGGGCTCTATCTCTAGTGAGTCGGATCCACCTGATAACATTCCAAAGCAAAAAGAGAGAAGGAATGTCGTCAGCTAACAATCGCTCGGTAAGTCCAAAAGAAAGGTAGAAATAGAATAGACAGATAAATAGACAGATATGAGAATATAATTAGTGCATTATGAGTTTGTTATGTTAACACAATTGATTGTAGCTTGGTACAGAATATGCTAGTGTATACGAGAGGAGTCCAACTTATACCGTAGACTATGTTAACCCGTAGTACAAGGTTCCGTCGATAAAACTACGGCACAACGGCAATAGATGTATAGTTACGTCTTTTAATGACCATCGCGTGCCACCTTTAACACATTCCGTGCCAGTCTACCATTTTAAAACCTCGTAGTGTATTTTTTATGATTTGTATTGGTAGTTTAATGGATGTACAATTAGCTGAAACCATGATATCATGTAAATGAAATGGATATAAATGGATAGTTATGTAATCAGAATATATCCATGGTTCGGTTTAGTCGAGTTATGTTGATATGGATTGAATTCTGGTATAAATGGATTCATGTTGAAATGGAGTTATACTTGAATCATATTCAAGGATAGATTGATTTCATATTAGACTGAGATTCTGTCTGAGTCAGACACTTTAAAACGAATTGAAGTCCTGAATTAGTTTTGATGTTATCGGTAACTGCTGTACATGCAAGACAGGATTTGTGTCTTTTTCCAAGACAATTATCATATTGATAACACCGTTTTTAGGTTTTATACCTTAGATAGGCAAGCACCCATATTCTCTGACTCCCTAAGACTCAAGAGAACTAGTCCTACTTAAACCTATGTTTACTAGGGTCCTTATTGTAAATTATAGTTTGAAGGGGTTTTATGAAAAATAGTTTTGATATATTTTCAAAATAAACCTCATGTATTTATTTATTGTCTTTAGGGTTTTCGTAGTTGTAGTTTTTTTTATATAATGAAATATTCTAATGGATATAAACCTAACTTGAATAGTATATGGTATTATAGTGTAATATTGGAATTGTATTGATTTGTATTTGTAGTTTCATGAAATTTGCGATTCCTTTGATTTAGAAAACATGAAATATATATATATATATATATTGTATATTTAAAGTAGATATTTTGATAATATATATATATATATACATATTTATAAAAATAGAACTTATTTATTAAATAGAAATCGCACTTTTCTAAAAATTGTATTAAAAATTCCATCGAGATCGAATGCTCCGTGAGGAAGTCCGCATCTCGCTCTACTAGGCCCGAGAATGTTCGATAACCCGCACCATTCCGATCGGGGTTACCCAAAATGGGTTGTAGATGCGCATTTGTAAGGAATTAAATAATACACTTTTAAAGAAAATGGTTTTTGAATGTTTATAGTATTTAAATGTAAACTCGTATTTATCCTACAAGCTAATATTCCAAAAGCCATTGAGCTATTTCAAGATTGAGTGTTGTGATGAGATAGGTCATTACCTCGTGAGTTTTCTAAACATAATATGAGCAAAACTAGAATGTAATGTCATATGCAAACTTAAGGGTATTTCACTGTAAAAGTAAAAAAGAAGTTGCAATACATATTATTTTGAGATGAAACTTGTTCTAATGTATTTGTTTATGATTGTTAAACAATATACAAAAAGATTGTAAATTTGTTATTAAGATATGTGGTGTTTTTATTTAAATTAGAAATGGAAGTCGGATTAACTTTGCTTCCGACTAGTTTTGAAAATAGAATTCGTTTTAATAGAAAGAGAAGTGAGAAAGTGGGACTTGCTGATTTAGAAAAGAGGGAGGAGGTAGAGGGAACTATCGAAGGCGTCGTGGAGTCGTTTCGTCGCCTGATTTGTCCCGAAACGTCGCCGGAACTTTGCCTTGAGCTAACTCCACTTGTACAACTTTTAGACTTAGGATTTTTAGAGAGTTTTGGCAATGGAATTATGAATGAGGAGGGCTATGGTGTAGGGTTTTATTTATAGAAGAAATTAGGGTTTAGGGTAATGAAGAATGAACTAAAAATATGCATTAAAAATTTGGATTAATACCTCATTTTAATTCTCTGTAAATGTGCAGGGAAATCACACTGTCTAGGGTTAGGGGGGAGTCCAAGGGGTGCTAGGGTAAAAAAATTTGGGCATTACCTACGGAGAAAACCGGCGCTGGCCCTGGGGTGATCTTCGCCGGTCCAAATCCGAGGGTTAGTGTCTGGATTCTTGCCACGTGTTGGTGTCGTTTCAACTAGCCTAATGCACATGTTTGATTTCTGTGTGACTTTTCATTTTACGTGTAGTGCACGTGCAAAATTTTGAGTTTCTAAAAGATTAAAAGAAAAAATCAATAAAAATATTATGTGGCTGGGGCGATTCGAATACAGGGGCTATACCATAGTAGTGCAGGACTTTACCAATAAGCCATAAGTGCTTTCTTGTTGTTCAAAAGCAATTTAACTTTATAACTTGTGATCATGCTTTGGTGCTTCTTTTTGTATTTTTGAAAAAAAATATGTACTGGAATTTTAGGGTTGTTACATTCTACCCCCTTATGAAAATTTCGTTCTCGAAATTTATAGAAGGAAAGTGAAACAGATTCAAGAAAAGTTTGGTGATAGAACTATTGATAGTGCATGAAAATTTTTGGAAGAACGAAAGAATGCAAAAGTTTTGGAAAGATTGAAAAAAATGTAAGGAAATTATCAGGGTTACCTTGGTCTACAGTCTTGGCTTCTACTGCCGCTAAAGTGAAAGCTTGACGCCGGGGTACTATTCATATCAGAATTTTGCATTATTATATCGCCCATTCTTAATCATATTACATATAAATAGGCGCTTTTGATCCATGTCTGCTAAATAATTGCAGGTTACAGGTTCTCAGATAATTACAGTGAAATTCATGAAAAAATGCTACAAATGTGAGACTACGACCAACAATAGATGAATCTGTATGATACCGCCTACCAGTTCTAGAAACAAATGAAAATCATTAGACAGTTCAATGCACAAAGTTCAAAGGCAGCACAAGATTCAAGACTTCAACGTGAAGCTCGCGACAAAAAAGTCCACAACATTTCGCACTATGGAAATCTGGAAGAAAATAGAAGAGATTTTGAGGAACCAAGTGAAGAAAACAGAAGGAAAAAGCAACATGAAGCAACCCTGAAGAACAGAGCCAGAAATCCCACCAATTGGCCGCGGAACTGTGGCCAAACATGCCTTCCTGCCGCGGTTCCGCGGCCGTGCAGTGCACGCGTCGGTGCACGTGTCGGTGGGTGTCGGTGCTTTGACCCGGCTTTCTTAGGGTAGTATTGTAAATTCAAATGTGGATCAGATGTAAAACCTAGGGTTTCTCCTATCTATAAATAGGAAAACCAGAAGCCTAATTATGCATGCCTTTTTTTAATTTCTAGCTTAAAATTTTAAATTCAGTTGTAATGCATTGTTGAGCGGTATCAATAAAGTAAGTTTTCTTTCTATTTGCATTCTTTCCTTTTATCTGAATTTTAATTCCTGAAATTTTTATCTGTTCTTTATTATCTGCAATTTATTTCGTCTATTAAAAATAAAAAAAATGAATGTTAGTGTCACTTTCCTAATAAGTGAGTAATTCCTCACTTGTTAGGGTTAGGATAAGGAAGGTTTGAGAGAAGGAAATCTCTCTCACTCCTTTGTTTGCCCATATAATTATTTAAAATACGGACTCTTTTTAATTCAACCCCACACCGTTCACTACGACACCCTATCTTGCATGATAGCGGTGATTCCCTAGTTAGACCGGTTGTGGTTGAATTAACTGGAGGTTAGGGCTAAGAGTTAAGAAAGGACGGACAAGGACCAAAAGGAAGAAACCGAGTTTCTTCCTAGTCGTGCTAATCTCCTTTGTTGACTATTACCCTTACACCTATATTCTTAATTAGGGCAAAGAAAGCAGTGAGTAGAATCCCTATTCCAAACTAACCTAATCCTAACCCTAGTAAGAGTTTAAATCAATTGAATCTCATTCTTATATTTTAAAACAAAACCTACCAAAAATAGGACTTAACTCGTAAGAACTTAAAGAAAATAACACCTTTTCCCTATGGACCGACCTGTACTCAACCGGCTAGCTACCAAGCGACACCGTCTTGATTGCGGTATTCTTAAATTTTAAAACGCACGCAAAAACGCGAACAATCAAATGGCGCCGTTGCCGGGGAGACGGCAGTTTATTTCTTTTTGTAATTTCGGGTTAATTAAATAAAAAAATTATAAAAATTGAAAAATAAAAAAATACATAAAAAATCATCTTGTTATTTTTGATTGGTTTTGTGTGAATTGTGCAGGAAAAGAAGACGGTCTGATTCAGATCTGGAGCAAGCCCAGTGAACAAATCAAGAAACAGAGGATCTGAATAGACAAAGGAGAACAAATTCAGCACAGAGAAAATTTTTGAAGCTCTGAACCGACTAATCCGCCACGGAACCGCCGCCGATTCGAGCATTTAACCGCGGATCCGCGGCCGTTTACTGACGTCATCAGTCCATAATTCTTTGTGAGTATTTCTTTTCTTCTCTCCTACCCTTTGCACTCCACTGAAAATTTTTCCTGCAGGGTTCTTTGCGCAAAAATTCTTCTCCGTCTCCAATAAATTATTTTGTGCAGGATTCTTTGCGCCGCAAATAAAAATAAAATTTTTTTGGCACGTGTTTTAGATTTTGTGTGTTACTGCTTTGCATATTTAAAACGGAATTTAAGGGGCTCTAACACCAATCAAGATTGGGTGGGGATTTCATTACCCTTTCTAAGACCCCAGAAATCACAAAAAGCATATGCATCACCCTTGAGCTAATTAAAAAATATCTAGACTCAGCCAATTAATGACTGCCGCGCTCATTAGGACAGAGGAAGGTTGTGGGCATTCAGTCGTTTATCTAAACCTGACTTTGTGGTGCCTAGGCTAGACAAGTGAGAAAGGTAATTTTAAAAGGCCCATCTCACGGTGATTCGTGAGCGGATCCCTCCTTTCTTCACTTGTGCTTACCTGGCCATAATTGGCAGTGAAGAGGCGATTTGAGGGATATCTCACAACTTGTCGTTTTGAACCAGTTAGGAGCAGTCTAGTTAACTTAGGAGACCCTAGCTCTAGGCTTGATTGAGCATGCTTAATTTGTGATTGTTTGAAAGAGTGTCGTAGTTCCGTACAAAACTTTTTGAAAAACTCTTTATAAAAAAAACACAAAATTTTTTTTTTACAAAAATTTGCCATTTGTCGCTAGAATTCCATTGCACCCAACCTTCACCCATATTTCCCCACTGACGTTTTCTTACTCTCACATTCTACGTTTTGACTACACTACAACTCGTTTAGTGTATGTCCGGTTGGACTAGGGACACTAGCGCCCGTTTAGTCCGTGTCTTATTAGTCGCTACTGACGACGCGTTCGACTCCGAAGTCGAAATTCCCTCCACTTCTTTTTCATCCTTACCTTCATCTTCACATTCATCATCTTCTAAAGAGATGTCAGGATTTAATCCTAACAACCCTTTACCTACCTCGGGACTGATTCCACCTCAATTGGGTGCGAATAACCCGCAACAACTTCCTGTTGAAACGCCACAGCGAATTGCGCTCCAGGATCGTTTCTATCCCACCCGCTTCGCACTTCCTACTTGTCTTTCACTTCCGCCAGCAAATGGAGATAATTTCGAAATTAAGCCCCACTTCATCAATATGTTGCCCAAATTTCACGGGCTGGAATCCGAAGATGCCTATATCTTCATTAACAAATTCCAGAATGTTTGCGCAATGATGAAGACCACCCAACTGTCCGATGATGCTATAAGGATACAAGTCATTCCCTTCACATTATGTGACCTAGCTGAAAAGTGTCTATATAGTATAACATCGCATTCTATAAACAGTTGGGAAGAGTTTGTTAAGGCATTTCTTAAAATATTTTACCCACTTCACAAGACCGCGGGAATTCATAATGAAATTAACCAATTTTCCTAGTTTCCTTCCGAATCTTTTTGGAAGTGTTTCGAATGATTTAAAGACCTTCTTGTTCAGTGCCCTCATCACGGTATTGAGAGATGGCAACTTTTCCAAACTTTATACGAAGGACTAAACCCAACAACTAAGCAGTTGCTGGAAACCATTTGTCAAGGTCACTTCCTAACCAAATCAGACGAGGAAGCTTGGCAATTTCTCGACGATCTTGTTGAACAAACGCTTCAATAGAAAAACACTAGACAGACCGCTTCGTCCACTTCATCTACCTCAACCGGTCCGTCTAGGGCAGGCGTTCATCAACTTGATATGTCAATTGCAATGAAAGCCGAAATGGCAGCAATTACACGAAAACTAGAAGCAATTGAGAGCAAATTCTCATCGCCTTCTCCTGCCCCTGCTTTACCCCCTCGCACTATATGCGCTTGTTGTTCGGATCCATTCCATTTGACCGAAGAGTGTCCTTACAATCCACCTGCTTAAGGACAGGATCAAGTCAATGCTGCCTTTCAGCAAAGACAAAGAAATGATCCATACTCTTCAACTTACAATCCTGGTTGGAGGAACCATCCCAATTTTGCTTGGAATCAAAATAAAAAACAATTCCAAGGCAACAACAATTTTCAGAGGCCTCCTCCTCAACAACAAGCTCCTCAATAAACTCAATATCAGCAACCTTTCTAACCCCAACCTTACCAAAATCAGACGAAAAATTTTGCATCTAACAATCCTTTTCCTCAAAACAATTTTGTTCCGCAAAATAACAATAATGTTACCTCGTTCGAGCGAAGTCTGGATGCGTTTTTAAAACAATCAACTCAATCCCCCGCCAACATCCAGTCTTCCATTCAATCTTTGGTGCAACACACCGCGTCATATGGGCAAAGCATCAAAACCATTGAAGCCCAGATTGCACAACTGAATGCTGCTTTAAACGAACGAGAAAAGGGGAAGCTTCCATCTCAACCACTCCCAAATCCCGGTCACCCACAAAATGCACATGTTGCTCTTGAACAACAAAACCATAATGTGAGTGCCGTGACTACATTGAGATCTGGAAGGATGTTGCACAACAATATTGGCACTGATGATGACACCCCGGCCGCTTCTTCTTCTTCTTCTTCATCTTCATCTTCATCGTCTTTAGAGCCTGTTCTCCATTCTTCACAAGGCTCTACTTCTTCTACTACTCCGAACAGACCCACATCTCACTCCACGAAAACACCAGCACTGGGGTCCGTTCCCGCTCCACAATCTCCTCCACAAACATTGGACTTAACCAATTTTCAAAATGTTCCATTTCCAAACCGGTTGAGATCCAATAAACAAACTCCATAAATGGAGAAAATTGTGGAATTATTTAAACAGGTTAGCATTAACATTCCCCTCTTGGATGCAATCCAATAAGTCCCTTCTTACGCTAAAATCTTGAAAGACTTATGCACCAAGAAGAGGAAATCACAGGTACCTAAGAAAGTTTTCTTGGCTAGTGCAGTGAGTGATGCTCTTACCCAACCTTTACCTCAAAAACGAAAGGACCCTGGCTGTCCTACAATTTCAATAACTATTGGGGATAAGAACATCAACCGTGCACTTTTAGATCTTGGTGCCAGTGTTAACTTGCTTTCTTATTCAGTATATGAGCAACTAGGCGTTGGAGAGCTGAAACCCACACATTGTACTCTCCAAATGGCCGACTGATCTATCACTCATCTTAGGGGTGAGTTAGAGGATGTGTTGATCAAAGTAGGGGACTTCATATTCCCTGTCGATTTCATTGTTATGGACACACAGCCTGTAGCTAACCCCCAGAGTCAAATTCCGGTGATACTCGGTCGTCCATTCCTTGCAACTTCTAATGCGGTGATCAATTGTCGAAATGGTTCAATGAACCTATCTTTTGGAAACATGACAATTAAACTCAACATTTTTAAGTTGGGGAATCATCCCTCCGAACCTAATGATAATATACTTGATGTTTGCTCGATCCAAGAGATCACCCAGGAGGACTGTGAGCTCGAGAAATTTCTGTTCGATCACAACAATTTTGACGCCACTAGTGCGTTCCTCCTTGAATCTGATACTGCTTTCACGCCCGATAATGACTACGAGTATTTCACTTTCTCAAACGATTTTGACCAATCACCACCCGAGTTTGAATCCTTTGAATTTTCGGATGAGTTAGCTGAACCATCCGACTCGGTTGCTTACACTTGTTTTGAACCTCTGTTGGAATCCTTCGAGTTTGAGACAATCTCACCGATTTTACCTTCAATTGTTTCGCCTCCAACACTCGAACTCAAGCTATTGCCGTCTCACCTTAAATACACTTACTTAGGCAAGAATGAGACCCTTCCTGTTATCATCTCGGCTTCTCTAGCCCCCGAGCAAGAGAAAGCCCTTTTAATGGTCTTACACAGCAATCGACAAGTTTTTGGCTGGACTATGACGGACATCAAGGGGATTAGTCCCCTAATAGTTGAACATCATATTCATATGATGGATGATGCCAAGCCAGCAAGGGATCCACAGAGACGACTCAACCCAATCATGAAGGAGGCTGTTAAAAAGGAGATCGTAAAATGTCTTGATAGTGGTATCATTTACCCTTTCTCTGATAGCCAGTGGGTTAGCTCCATTCACGTTGTCCCAAAGAAATCGGGCATAACGGTCATAACTAATGAGGCGAATGAGTTAATACCTACTCGCACCCAAACTGGGTGGCGAGTTTGCATCGATTATAGAAAACTCAACGCCGTGACACGGAAAGACCACTTTCCATTACCTTTTATTGACCAAATGCTAGAACGATTGGCTGGGAATGAATTTTATTGCTTTTTGGATGGCTACTCCGGCTATAATCAAATTCCCATCACTGAAAAGGACCAAGACAAGAGCACATTTACTTGTCCTTTCGGTACGTTTGCTTACCGTCGCATGCCTTTTGGGTTATGCAATGCACCTACTACCTTTCAGCGGTGTATGATGGGTATTTTTTCAGACATGGTGGAAAAATTCTTTGAGATCTTCATGGATGATTTCTCCATTTTCGGAGACTTCTTTAATGAGTGTTTGCTACACTTAGACACAGTCCTAACCCGGTTTAAGGATAAGAACCTTAGTTTAAATTGGGAGAAGTGCCACTTCATGGTACGAGAAGATATTGTCTTAGGACGTATAATCTCACAAAATGGTATTGAGGTAGATAAAGCGAAGATTGAAGTGATTTCCAATCTCCCTCCTCTCAAATGCGTCCGAGCCATTCGAGCCTTCCTTGGCCATGCCTGTTTCTATAGACGGTTCATCAAGGATTTTAGCAAGATAGCTAGACCCTTGACTCTTTTGTTGTCCAAGGACACCACTTTTGATTTCGACTCGAGCTGTATGAAGGCGTTCGAATCATTGAAAAACTCACTTACTTCTGCTCCCATTCTTTCGTCTCCTGACTGGATGCATCCATTTGAAATTATGTGCGATGCATCTGATTTTTCCATTGGTGCTGTTCTTGGACAGCACATCGAGAAGATGCCGCATGTAATTTATTACGCTAGCCGAACATTGAACGAGGCCCAATTAAATTACACAATAACTGAGAAGGAATTCTTAGCTGTTGTGTTTGCATTAGAAAAGTTCAGGGCCTACTTAATCGGCTCTCCAGTCATCGTTTACACTGACCACTCGGCTCTTCGCCATCTTTTTGCGAAGAAGGATGCTAAATCTCGGCTGATACGTTGGATCCTCTTACTCCAAGAGTTTGACCTTGTCATCAGAGACAAAAGAGGATGCAAAAACATAGTCTCCGACCATCTTTCATGCTTCCTTTCTTCGTCGACGCTTCAATTTCCTATAAAAGACGTTTTTCCAGCTGAGCGGCTCTTGACTGTGTCATGCGAACCTTGGTTCGCAGATATTGTGAATTATTTGGCCACCAGACTTATACCAAATGAGTGGTCAAATCAGGACAGACTCCAATTCCTATCCCAAGTCAAACATTTTTACTGGGATGAACCTTATCTATTCAAATACTGTCCCGACCAAATTATTCGTCGGTGTGTCCCCGACAATGAGTTTAAGAGGGTGCTGCCATTCTGCCACGATCAAGCGTATGGTGGGCATTTTGGCCCTAAAAAGACAGCCGAAAAGATCTTGCAGTGTGGCTTCTACTGGCCACAACTTTTTAAAGACGGACATGATTACTGCAAGACATGCTCCCGGTGCTAACACTTTGGCCGGATATCTAGGAAAAATGAAATGCCGCTCCAACCAATATTGGTTGTTGAAATTTTTGATGTTTGGGGGATAGATTTTATGGGACCGTTTCCCAATTCTTTTGGGAACGTGTATATTCTCTTCGCTGTTGATTATGTTTCTAAGTGGGTCGAGGCTATGCCCAGCCGAACTAATGACAATAAGGTTGTTGTTAGATTCCTCAAAGAAAACATTTTCTCTCGGTTTGGGCACCCCCGCGCAATTATCAGCGATAATGGAACTCATTTCTGTAATAGGACTTTTGAGTTCTTAATGCGGAAATATTCCATTAATCACAAGCTATCCACGCCCTAGCATCCCCAAACTTGTGGGCAAGCCGAGCTTTCAAATCGGCAAATTAAACAGATATTGGAGAAAACGGTTTCCAAAAACCGTAAAGATTGGTCGTCAAAATTTATTGATGCCCTTTGGGCATTTCGAACTGCCTATAAGATCGATCTTGGCGTGTCTCCGTATAGGCTTGTTTATGAAAAGGCTTGCCACCTTCCAGTTGAAATTGAGCATCGAGCATTTTGGGCAATAAAAGAGTTGAATTTATTTCTTGGAGATACGGGCATCCATAGAAAGCTGCAATTAAATGAATTGAACGAGTTTCGGGATGAAGCTTACGAGAACGTGGTAGTCGTTAAAAACCGAACGAAGGTGTTTCACGATAAACACCTTATGCGCAAGACATTCAAACCTGGTCAACAGGTTTTACTTTACGACACCCGGCTACATTTCCATCCCGGCAAGCTTAGATCTTGATGGAAAGGGCCATTTTTGGTATGCACCGTATATCGGCACGGTGCGGTCGACTTAGAGAATCCGGAGGACGGTTCACTATTTAAAATGAATGGACATAGACTCAAACCGTTCCTCACTGCGGACCCTTCAGAAGAGCTCCTACTGTTGCAGGAGTCGATTTACATTGACTGATATTCCTCCATCTACCCCTAAATTTCGGTTATCCAGCCATAAATAGTGGAAACACTGTTTCAAATAAGTTTGGGGGTATATAACACTTGTAATTATATAAAAACAAATTAAAAAAATTAAAAAAATATATAAAAAATAATTTCAAATTTTTGGGGGTATTTTTGTAAATTTTCAGTTTTAATAAAAAATAAAATAAAAATTTTTATTTGCAAATAAATTCCTCTTTTTAAGAGGGCCTTTTGGCAAATGACCAAAACACCCCCGATAAAAAGAACCCGACCCCTCTACTGTTTTTACCAAACCCTAATTATTCCTCTCTAAAATCCCTAGCCGCCGCAGCAGCCAGAGCAAGGAGATCTCTCCAGAGCACCACGCTTCCGCCGCCGAAGGAGCTTCTGACCGCTCCGCCGTGCCTCTGCTTCATCACCCTCTGAAATTTTCAGAGGAGATTTGCACTCCTTTTTCCCTCTCTGTCGATTTCATATTTTGGTATCTTGCTCTCTGTAATGGAACCAACTCTGCAGTTTGAGAGAGACTTTTCACAAATGTTTGCACACACGGTCTATGGTAGCTATTTCGGTGAAGAGATCCGAAGGCGTGGGTGGAACTTTTTACTTTTTAACCATCCAAATTCCTTCGCGCTTCCGGATCTCATCACCCGATTTTACGAGTGCATGGAGGATGGCTGCCTCTCACAACACGGATACATTAGGCTAATTTGGGGGGATAGGGAAATAATAATCGATAGGGACTTCATCCATGAAGTCACCTTAATACCTAGACTACCTACTCATGACTAACCCCTCCAATTCGAGGATTACCTACCCTTGATGGGTAATGATTGTTCGAGGAAGCCAGGTAAAGGCATTCAGGCTAGAACCCTCTTTGCGAATGTACTAACTGTGTGCCGTTGGGCACAAAATAACATTTTTGGCAGTTCGCACAATACTACATTTTTCACACCATCCCTTCATATCGTGTACACCTTGATGACTAGGAACCCCAGCTATGATATGTGCACGGTATTACTTCATTCTATTGGTGCGGGCAAGAGGGCTGCCAATTACCCATGCCCTATATTGGTGACACAACTGTGTCGCCATTTCCTCCCTGTGGAGGAATTTGAGTTTTATATGCATGGAGGGATCCCTATTAGACCTCTTCTTGAGGGCGTATCCACGTCCTACACCCGCTTACATGATGTATGGTCGCGCACCGAGTCGGCCAAGGATGTACCCGCCAAGACACCCAGCTCCAGCTCGACCGCGAGCGAGGAAGAGCTTACCCCTGCAGCACATGCATGTTTACTTAGGAGAGCTACTAGGGGGATAGACAGATTGATAGGGATGGTGACCAACCTGGATCAGCGAGTGACAGAAATAGAGCACGGCATGACCACCCTGCTGGTGAGAGAGGAACGTTCCCGTTCACGTTTGAGGGGATGGCGAGGCCATGAGCAGTGAGGCCACTGCTTTTGATAAGTTTGAGGGTGGAGGTGGTTTATAAATAGTTATCATTGCATTGCATATTTTAATTTTTTGTACATAATTGTTTCTTCTTTTTTTACATATTTAATTCCGCATTGCATCTTTATAAAAAAAATATATAAAATTTAAAAATGAAAATAAAAATAAAAAAAAAGTATAAAAAAAATAAAATCAAATAAAAAATTGAAATTTTTTAAAAATTATAAAAATTTTAAAAATTCAATTTTGACCATATTTGACTTAAGTTAAACAAGACGGTTGACTAACTTGGAAAAACTAGGTCCTAAACTTAGTAAATTAAAAACCCTAAAAATAACATTTCTTAAAGTTTAACCGTAGAAAATATATGTCCTTGTAGATTATTTAGAAATAGGCAAATTTTGAGTTCAGTTCTTGAGCTAAGTCAAAATAAGAGAAGAGCATTGAAATTTTTATTTGAAGTGTAAGTTTGAAAAATAATTCTGAATCTTAAGTCTAAATTATGAAAATATATGTCTTACAACTTGCACAAACACGCACCTTGAAACTTGAAATAGTAAAGGATACCTTGAAATGCTCTTGTCTAAAATCCTTAATATGAAAATAAAATAAAAGTACAAGTGTGAATAAAGAGATAAAAAAATGAACACTGGTTTTCTAATTACTTAAGGCTGCATAAATAAAATATATATCGAGGATTCTTTATCACCTAGTGCCTTAGACCGACTGGTTTGGGAGTCACTGCTAAGCCTTAGGTATTACAAGACGAGGAATTACGCCTAAATGCGCAAACACATTTTGTAATCGGACATTCAGTACCTCAAGAAGTATTAACGGTCGCATGAAGGATGTGTGAGCAATTTCATCTAAGATTCACCAACTAAAAGTACTTTGGACGATGGACAAGAGTATGATAGCTTGAATTGAATTTCTAAGTGTAGGGGTGATAATTACACACACGTAGGGGTATATGATTAGGGTTTGGATGAGAGTTAGGAATGAAAGATAGGGCTTATACCTTCAGTAAAGATGATAAAAATTCTTGAGTTGAGATTGAATCTTAGAAGGAAAATTCAAAAGATGCTAAAAGCTTAATAAATTTGCAGAACATATACGATCTTAAGTTAAATGATAAGTGAGTGTGAAAAATATGGGTTTATGATTTCTAAGTTGAAGATAATAGAACTTCTTGTTAGAATACCGAATTGAAGAATGAGGGTCAACAGGCCAAATTGATCGGATTTTGTGGGTAGCATCTTCTGAAAACCTTCAGGAGACAACACTCCTCCTACTATGGACACCTAGAGGTTTAACGGCTTGTTGCACGAGCTCAGTGCAATCGCGTTCCCTGCGAAAGTGAGGTTAGGATTTTGTTGAGAATAAAATTGGTTTCGATCGAGACGAGCAAAAGATAAGTTTGGGGGTATTTGTTCATATCAGAATTTTGCATTATTATATCGCCCATTCTTAATCATATTACATATAAATAGGTGCTTTTGATCCATGTGTTAAATAGTTGCAGGTTACAGGTTCTCAGATAATTACAGTGAAATTCATGAAAAGACGCTACAAATGTGAGACTACGACCAACAATAGACGAATCCGTATGATGTCGCCTACCAGTTCAAGGAATAAATGAAAATCATTAGACAGTTCAATGCACAAAGTTCAAAGGCAGCACAAGATTCAAGACTTCAACGTGAAGCTCACGGCAAAAAAGTCCACAACATTCTGCACTATGGAAATCTGGAAGAAAATAGAAAAGATTCTGAGGAACCAAGTGAAGAAAACAGAAGGAAAAATCAATATGAAGCAACCCTGAAGAATTGAGCCAGTGATCCCACCAATTGGCCGCGGAACAGCGGCCAAACATGCCTTCCTGCCGCGGTTCCGCGGCCGTGCAGTGCACGTGTCGGTGCACGTGTCGGTGGGTGTTGGTGTTTTGACCCGGCATTCTTAGGGTAGTATTGTAAATTCAAATGTGGATCAGATGTAAAAGCTAGGGTTTCTCCTATCTATAAATAGGAAAGCCAGAACCCTAATTAGGTATGTCTCTTTCTAATTTCTAGCTTAAAATTTTAAATTCAGTTGTAATGCATTGTTGAGAGGTATCAATAAAGTAAGTTTTCTTTCTATTTGCATTCTTTCCTTTTATCTAAATTTTAATTCCTGAAATTTTTATCTGTTCTTTATTATCTGCAATTTATTTCGTCTAATAAAAATATAAAAAAAAATTAATGTTAGTGTCACTTTCCTAATGAGTGAGTAATTGCTCACTTGTTAGGGTTAGGATAAGGAAGGTTTGAGAGAAGGAAATCTCTCTCATTCCTTTCTTTGCCCATATAATTATTTAAAATACGGACTCTTTTTAATTCAACCCCACACCGTTCACTACGGTACCCTATCTTGCATGATAGCGGTGATTCTCTAGTTAGACTGGTTGTGGTTGAGTTAACTGGAGATTAGGGCTAAGAGTTAAGAAAGGACGGATAAGGACCAAAAGGAAGAAACTGAGTTTCTTCCTAGTCGTGCTAATCCCCTTTGTTGACTATTATCCTAACACCTATATTCTTAACTAGGGCAAAGAAAGCAGTGAGTAGAATCCCTATTCCAAACTAACCTAATCCTAACCCTACCAAGACTTTAAATCAATTGAATCTCATTCTTAGATTTTAAAACAAAACCTACCAAAAATAGGACCTAACTTGTTAGAACTTAAAGAAAGTAACACCTTTTCCCAGTGGACCGACCCGTACTCAACCGGCTTGCTACCAAGCGACACCGTCTTGATTGCGGTATTCTTAAATTTTAAAACGCAAGCAAAAATGCGAACAATCAGGTACATTCCTCCTAGGTCGAGGCACATTTCTCTGTCCTTGGGGCATGTTTCCCTGCTCTCGAGGCTTGTTCCTCAGTGCTTGATGGAATTAGCGTAGAGGCTGTGCGGGAGGTCCACGTGGAAGTGGAGCTGGGAGAGCAAGGCGAGTTGCAGGAGCCTGGACAACTGGCCGCTGCGGATAAGTGTTGTGAGTTGGAACTGGGTTGCGTCTATAAGAACATGTTCCAATTCCATGAGTGGATGCACCACAAACTAAGCACAGGCCCTTTGCACGCCTACAGTCCTTCCACAGGTGTCCATCCCTCTTGCAGTAGAAGCAAAAATCTGGACTTGGCCGGTTATTTGTTACTTCCGGTTTCCTGGGTTCATGAGTTGGCATTGAAGAGGCTCCTACTGATATCTGAGTTGCAGGGCGCTTCATACCGGCAGATTGAGGTCTGCCCTTCTTCTTCACTACTGCCTCGTATCGATGGGCAGCTTTCAGAGCTAGGTCGTGGGTTAAGAAATCCTCTGTAGCTAAGGCAGCTTGGATCTCCTGATCTAACCCTTGCTGAAATCGTCTGGACCTGATCTCAGCAGTCGGAATGAAGTGTGCCGCAAACTTGTTATGTTCTTGTGTTAGCTGTGTAGTATGTGATATATGAAAATCGAATATTTGAGACATATCTTACCTACTGAGTATGGTAAACTCAGCATCATACTCATCCACAGATTTGGTCCACATCGAACCTTGTTGCAGATGGATGAATTGCTGTTCCATGTCAAATCGGGAAGTCTCGGGGAAATATTTTGCCTCGAACATCTCGCAAAAAGTCCTCCATTCGATCGGCTGGTCAAGACGGTATTCTTTCCTCTTCCACCAAACTCTGACGTTATCTGTGAGTTGCAGCTTCGCAACTCTAACCCAGGCAATCTCTGGCACTTGTGCTACTGCCAGATCGTCCTCAATGCTCTGAGCCTATTCTTCAGCTTCTAAAGGGCTCTCTTTACCAGAAAATTACTTCAGGTGCAATGCTCCAAATTGCTTCACTCCGGGTACTTCCGCTTCTGGGCGGTTCAATAAGATAGTAGTCTGCTGCTGCTTCCTTCCAGGAGGTTTCGGATTGCCTCAGGCAATACCGTTTGCTCGTTGATCGGAGCTGTAACGTTAGGCGTAAGTGGAAGAGGTGGTGGTGTGTTGTTGAAGTTTGTGCCGGTATTGTTTGGAGAATCCATAATCTTGAAAGAAAAAATAGGATTGTGATAGATTCAAAGAATATGAAATTGTAAGATTCAAGGAATATGAAATGTAAAGAATGTTTTTATTTGCTGATTCTTGTGTTATATTGCTTAGGACTTCATGCCGAATTGACCTGCATGTCCATGCAGAAGTGACCTGCATGGTAGGGTTTCATGCAGAACTGACCTGCATGGGCCGCCAACAAAACCTGTCACGCCCCGCTTCCCAGAGTACGGGTAAGAAGATGCGACGAGGCCCGCTACGTATTTACTCAGAAATAATCACGCTAAGCGTAACTAAGCAATATAATGTAAATATACACAAGAAGACATGAAATGTAAATGAACAGCAACTTTTATTTATTAAACATTTCTTTACAATATAACTGAAAAGTAAATACAATGATGAAAGTAATGCCTAAACAATGCCATGAATATGAAAATAAAGTATATACAAGAGTCTAAAGCTCGGGGCCCTCGCTGAACTGATCCAAGTCCTCTGAACTGGGCTCTATCTCCACTGAGTCGGATCCACCTGACAACATTCTAAAGAAAAGAGAGAGAAGAAATGTCGTCAGCTAACAATCGCTTGGTAAGTCCCAAACAAAGGTAGAAATAGAATAGACAGATAAATAGATAAATATGAGAATATAACTAGTATATTATGATTTTGTCATGTTAACATAGTTGATTGTAGTTTGGTACAGAATATGCCAGTGTATACGAGAGGAGTCCAACTTACACTGTGGACTATGGTAACCCATAGTACAAGGCTCCATCGATAAAACCACGGCACAACGACAATAGATGTATAGTTACGTCTTTTAATGACCATCTCGTGCCACCTTTAACACATTCCGTGCCAGTCTGCCTTTTTAAAACCCTGTAGTGTATTTTGTATTGATTTGTATTGGTAGTTTAATGGATGTATGATTAGCAGAAACCATGATATCATGTAAACAAAATGATATAAATGGATAGTCATGTAATCAGAATATATCCATGGTTCTGTTTAGTCGAGTTATGTTGATATGGATTGAATTCTGGTATAAATGGATTCATGTTGAAATGGAGTTATACTTGAATCATATTCAAGGATAGATTGATTTCATATTAGACTGAGATTCTGTCTGAGTTAGACACTTTAAAACGAATTAAAGTCTTGAATTAGTTTTGATGTTATCGGTAATTGCTGCATATGGACGGCAGGATTTGTGTCTTTTTCCAAGACAATTACCATATTTATAACACCGTTTTTAGGTTGTCTAGCTTAGATAGGCAAGCACCCATATTCTCTGACTCTCTAAGGCTCAAGAGAACTGGTCCCGCTTAAACCTATGTTTACTAGGGTCCTTATTGTAAATTATAGTTTGAAGGGGTTTTATGAAAAATAGTTTTGATATATTTTCAAAATAAACCTCAAGTATTTATTTATCGTCTTGAGGGTTTTCATAGTTGTAGTTTTTTTTTTATAAAATGATATATTCTAGTGGATATAAACCTAACTTGAATAGTAAATGGTATTATAGTGTAATATTGGAATTGTATTGATTTGTATTTGTAGTTTCATGAAATTTGCGATTCCTTTGATTTAGAAAACATGAAATATATATATATGTATTGTATATTTAAAGTATATATTTTGATAATATATATATATTTATAAAAATAGAACTTATTTATTAAATAGAAATCACATTTTTCTTAAAAATTGCATTAAAAATTCCATCGAGATCGGATGCTCCGTGAGGAGGTCTGCATCTCGCTCTATTAGGCCCGAGAATGTACGATAACCCGCACCATCCCAATCGGGGTTCCCCAAAATGGGTTGTAGAGGCGCATTTGCAAAGAATTAAATAATAAACTTTTAAAGAAAATGGTTTTTGAATGTTTATAGTATTTAAATATAAACTCGTATTTATCCTACAAACTAATATTCCAAAAGCTATCGTGCTATATCAAGAATGAGTATTGTGATGAGGTAGGTCATTACCTCGTGAGTTTTCTAAAGGTAATATGAGCAAAACTAGAAGGTAATGTCGTATGCAAACTTAAGGGTATTTTACTGTAAAAGTGAAATAGAAGTTGCAATACATATTATTTTGAGATGAAACTTATTCTAATGTGTTTATTTATGATTGCTAAATAATATAAAAAAAGATTGTAAATTTGTTATTAAGATAATTGGTGTTTTAAGTTAAATTAGAAATGGAAGTCGGATTAACTCTGCATCCGGCTAGTTTTGAAAATAGAATTCGTTTTAATAGAAGGAGAAGTGGGAAAGTGGGACTTACTGATTTAGAAAAGAGGGAGGAGGTAAAGGGAACTATCGAAGGCGTCGTGGAGTCGTTTCGTCGCCGTATTTGTCCCGAAACGTCGCCGGAACTTTGTCTTGAGCTAACTCCACTTGTACAACTTTTGGACTTAGGATTTTTAGAGAGTTTTGGCAATGGAATTCTGAATGAGGAGGGCTATGGTGTAGGGTTTTATTTATAGGAGAAATTAGGGTTTAGGGTAATGAAGAATGGTTTAAAAATATGCATTAAAAATTTGGATTACTGCCTCATTTTAATTCTATTGAAATGTGCAGGGAAATCAAACAGTCTAGGGTTAGTGGGGGGAGTCCAATGGGTGTTAGGGTAAAATAATTTAGGCATTACCTACGGAGAAAACCAGCGGCACTGGCCCTAGGATGATTGTTTCCCCCAATCAGAGCAAAGCTCTGTTCAAAATTCAAATTTTGAAATAAAGCAACGCTTCAGATGCAGCGCCAAGTGCGCCGCGCTCTAAGCAGCGCACCACGTGCAAAGCACGGATGCGCTAGCGCTAGGTGCGCTGCACTCTAAGCAGCACACCACATGTGCGCTGCACTTTAAGCAGCGCACCACGTGCAGGCACGGATGCGCTAGCGCTAGGTGCGCTGCACTTTAAGCAGCGCACCACGTGCAGGGCACGGATGCGCTAGCGCTAGATGTCCTGCGCTCTAAGCAGCGCACCACGTGCAAAACACGGGTGCGCTAGCGTTGGAACTAAAAGCTCCCCACCGTTAGATCAAAGATCTAATAATAATGTTAAATCATTAATTGATCAGAATTAAATTCTGTTAAGAAAAGATTTCTCAAAATCTTTCCAAATAACAAGATTGTGCTCTGTAAATCAGAGCACCGTTGGATCAATGATTCAATGGTGATTAAAAATCACCAAAACACAGAATAAATTCTGTATGGAAAGATTTCCCAATTTTTGTTAAAAAAACAAGAAGATCGCCTTCTGTAAATCAGAAGCCCTTAGATCAAAGATCCAACGATGGGAAATTCCCCAAATCAATTGGAGAAATGATCTCCTTAACTGATTGAACTGATCGGCTTGCCCTATAAAAAGACCCCTAGACTTTAAGTCTCAGAGAGAGAGAAGCATAGAGAGGAACCCCCCATAAGCTTTGAGAGATCTCAAAAAGAAGAGCCAAGCTATCAAAGAAAGAAAGAAGATTCTTCTTCAAGGTAAAAAAAAAGAATGTTGAACATAGAGAAGAAATCATCTTATAATTAAAAAGAAGAACTTACTTCTTTAAAGATCATAGATCTACAAAGACCAAGGTCTTTTCAAAAGAGATCAAAAGATCCCATCATAAAATAATAAGAAGAATATAAATCTTCTCACAGATCATAGATCTATAACACTATGGTCTTTTACAACATGAGAGCAATACATCTCATTATAAAAAGGGAGGAGAATAATTCAATTCTCTTAAGGATCACAGATCCATAAAGGCAAAGCCTTTCATCAATATAAGAGATTGAAACATCTCCTACAAAATAAGAACTGTTGTTCTCAGATCTTGAGACAAAGTCTTTTTTAAAAGAACATAAATTTATTTCTCAGATCATAAAATTGATCAGATGCGCTTTGCGCTCTTGAACTGCGCTTCTGCTCTCTTAGACTGGCGCTCAGCGCTAAGCATGACACGTGTCCCTCATGTATGCGCTACTTATCAGATGCGCTTCGCACTCTTGAAATAGCGCACTGCGGTCATGGGCTGGCGCGCAGTGCCAGGCGCACCACGTGTCACTCACGTGTGCGCCGCTGAACTAATAGCGCAATGTGCTCATAAACTAGCGCTCTGTGCTCATAAACTGGCGCAATGCGCCCATCATCTGGCGCTTAGCGCCAAGTGTGACACGTGTCCCTCACGTGTGCGCTACTCGACAGAAGCGCACTGCGCTCTTTGACTGGCGCAAAGCGCCAAGCGCACCACGTGCCCTTCACGTGTGCGCTGATAGATCATAAATTGTTTTTTAATAAACCCAGAGCTCTGACGAATGCTCAACATTCAATAAAAGACAAAACAGTGTCAGAACGCAAGTCAATGCTCAGTATTGTTAAAAGGGCCAAGCCCAAATAAATGCTCAACAGCCCAAAATAAATGTTAAACATTTTTAACTTGATTGGACTTAGCCCAAGATCGGCTATAAGTCCTCAACTCAGATTAATTGAGTCCATATGCTCATAAATCTTTTAACAGATCTTAGTCCCAAATTGGACTACAGATCTCAACCAAAATTGGTTCAAGGGTACATCTATGAACCCCTCTGATATATGTCGTTGTAATCCTTCAACGTCTTCAGAGTGGTGACGGGTCCCGGCAACCATACATTTCACAGACTATGACATCATTAAATTGGACTGTGGGGTCCTTAAACCCATGGACTATGATGTCCTTAACCCCGGACTGTGTAGTCCTTTAAAACCCATGGACTATAATGTCCTTAACCTCGGACTGTGGGGTCCTTTAAAACCCATGGACTATGATGTCCTTAAACTTTATAGACTATGATGTTTTTAAACTATGGACTGTGGGGTCCTTAAACCCATGGACCATGATTTCCTTAACCTCGGACTGTGGGGTCCTTTAAAACCCATAGACTATGATATCCTTAACCTTAGACCTAGATGTCCTTAAACTAACAATGGACCGAGATGTCCTTAAACTAACATTGGACCGTAATGTCCTTAAACTAATTGACCGCAATGTCCCTAAACTAAACAATAGAGCCCAAATGCTCTCTTGTTGGATCTAAATGATCCCGTTGAGTTGATCTTAGTCTAAAATTAGACTAACGTATCCTCAAAGAACGTTTAAGTTGATCTTAGTCTCAAATGAGACCAACGTATCCTTAAACCCAACCCCAAACCCAAATCTAAGAAGATACGGATTTGGACTAATCCACGCCCTACGGGCAAAAACATAAATTAGTCTCCGTATACAATCCACGGGCAACAAAAAACAAAACAAACACATACGACACGGAGTGACCATCTGGAGAAAGAGAAAGCTGTTACCGCGATGCGGTAGTGTAATTAACTGCAGGGGTTTGCGCCTGTAGGGAAGAGCATCCCCATAATCAAAAACCCCTCATCATGAGGGGGAATCTGACGAAGTCTGCTACATCAGCCGCATCCGTTTAAACCTTCGATACATGGTGCCATAAATCAACTAGGCATCTTCGGAGAGGTGGACGGATAATACCAATTAGAATCTGCCCCGAAATTCAGGCGAGACGGACCTGCGCAGTCGCGTCTCCACGTTTCGGAGGGGAATAGATTCTGGCACGCCCGGTGGGACCTTTTCCTCTTTCCACTCCGCACTCCGTGTGTCGTGTTTTGCGAACGAATCGCGGTTTGACATGGTTACCCCTGGATTTGAGATACTAAGATTTGGTGTCTTGCTCCGTGCAGAAAACAGAAGATCAATGGCTTCAAATTGCACTAACTGCAACTGCAACTCTCGCTCCGTCCCGTCCGGAGGAGTGACTTACGGGTCCCAAGCGGCCTCCATCTTCGCTATGCCGGTGGAACAGGTGACTCATGCTACCACTGGATTGTTCTTCAGGACCATGCTCCCACCAACGAGCTTCAGCGCCCCTGTACTGTCGCAAGAGGCACCAAAGAAGTCGGTCTTTCATTGACTCACAACTACTTCGGCCCCTCTCAACGGGTCGCCCAACTCCATTGCCTCAGTTTTTAACAGACTGGGCCAAAACTCCAACGGGCCCATGAAGAAGCCTGCAATACCAGAAAGGGTTATTCCAAAAAGGATAGCCATTCTTTCTCTCGAAGTCGTCAAAGCGGCTTCTCCAGCTAAGAAGTCAGTCTTCACAAGGCTGGCCATTCCGGCTCCCACTCCAGGCGAAGTCCTCAAAGCCGCTTCCCCTGCCCAGAAGTCTGTCTTTGACAGATTGGACATTGCTTCTCAACAGACATCGGTCTTTAAGAGGCTGACGCCGGCGACAACCCTTCGCTAAAACAGGGGGCACGATGAAGTCACCCCTACAGCTGAGACAATCCCAACGGCTTGACATGCTCGCCGTTGTCACTGGCGCCGAGTAAGGAAGGCTGGGGGCAGCTCCCCTTCTGGACTGACTCTGCCAGCTCCCATGGTGGAAATCGATGTTGCTGTTCCAACTGGGAACAGCTTTGAACCGCTAAGGAAGGTGCGCAAAAACTCCCCGACTGCCGTACTGAAAAGATCTCCCCCACCTGTGGAGAATGCTACAGAAAAGAAGCCGGAGCAGCCAGCTCAACGGCTGTCCTCCAAAATTTATAAATTCTGGCGACAGGTCCAGGAATCGGTGATTGACCAGGACTACTCTTGCCAGCCAAAGAAGCTTAAAGCTCGGCAAGAAAGGAGCCATCCCGTGGTACCACAAAAGATGTCATCCGTATGGATGCCCGCTGCAACGGCTCCCTCAACGTCAACCGCTCACAAGAGAAGGAGGCAGGAGAAAGCCCACGTGATCACGGCGAACGGCAAGGGTGCTGAATCTAAACGCCCCAAGTCTGGGGGCATGGTAACACATACCGTTTATATGGCTTCCGGAAAAGAGAAAAGCCGTGCTTCTATGGGTCATCGACCGCTTACCCGATCGATAACAAAGGTTCAGGAGCAACAGCAGCAAAAGCTCCAAAAGATGCTGACTGCAATGGCCGCACTCATTGGGCCGAAAGAAAATCCAGAGACCTCGGAGCAGCGTTAGGAATAAGAAACTGATGCTGAATTCCTTCGAAGAATGCTCGAGAGGAAAGAAAAAGAGGCCGCGGAACTGGCGGCCAACATAAAACGAATGGCTCTTTTGTTTCAAGACATGGCTGGGATGATGTTACAGCTGGAACCTCCAGCCGAAGACCCCCCGATTATCATTGAAGACGACAGAGAGGAGACACCGAACCCTCCTCCGGCTCTTTCAGCAGCCAAGGAGGAGACCTTCTCCAAGGCCGCTCTGGATGATTACATTGCTCAGCAAATACAAGCTCACCAGGCGAATGAAGCGGCCGGCCAAATTGTTAAAACTGGACGACCGTATCCAGGATGGTACGATCAGATCAAGTATCCGCCAGGATACACGATCCCCAAATTCTACGTATATAAGGGGACAGGCAATCCCCATCAACATGTTGCTCAATTCAGAGCCTTGTGCCGCAACACTGGAGGTGATGATAAACTTCTGCTCTGCCAGTTTGTTGGCATCTTGTCGGAGACAGCGTTCGAGTGGTATTCTGAACTTCCGAATGATTCCGTTAAGACATTTGCGGAGATGGAGCTGCTGTTTACACAGAGATTCTCAAGCGCTAGCGAGCGCATCCTGATCACCGCATTATTTAACGCCAGGGTAAACCCAGACGAAACATGGGTGCAATACGCAATACGATGGCGAAATCTATGGTCGAAGTGCGAGCAGCGCATCGAAGAAGCGCCTGTGGTGGGCATGTTCGTGGGTACTCTCAACCCTCAAGGGACCATCTCCTAATTTATGATGTTTATCAAGCCAACCACGTTCCAGGCCTTGATTGACAAACTGGCCCAAATGGACCAGATGGGTCATAGACCGTCTCCTTCAAAGCACCAGCCACGGAATGAAAAAGGCAAAGGGAAAGTGACTTTCATCGCCAATGCTCAACAGCTGCCCAGTGGCCCAAAACTAACGGATCGATTAGATGAGAGACGGCGATACTATAATGAGAAAATGAAGCGCCCTTATTCGTTTCCCCAGGACAAAACGAGGAGATTGTTCGAGCTAGCGGTGCACAACAGGCTCATTAATTTGCCAAATCCAAAACGCCCATTGCAACTCGGTGAGGCTAATAGTCCTAATTATTACCCCTACCATCATGCGGTAAGCCATCTAATTGAAGATTGCTTCGTCTTTAAAGGCTGGATCGAAGACCAATACTAACAGGGCAAGTTCGCATTGTCCGAGAATTGGAAAGTAAGCTCGCCGCAGCCGCACGCTCTCAAAAAGACGGACACACCGGGGGCATCATGCTCTTTTTTAGAAGAAGCCCCATGGGAGGTCGTTCTTTCAGCCAAGACGAAAATAATGCTGAAGGATCTCCAAACATGCCCGGCGATCAAATGGAGAAGTCCGCTGGAACCCGAGATCATCGAGGGAATGTTGAAGCCGCGCACAACTCCAAACATTGGTGGTGATAGCCAAAGCGCTCATATCCAGCCGTCAAAGTCTTCGAAGAAGAAGAAGAAGACTAAAAAGCCCGTGAATCCTGGTGACAAGCGCATGGACCTGCAAAGACAAATTGATGCGTTGGAAGAATATAACCAGAAGGCGCGGACTCCAGTCACACTCAAAGAATTTCTTAGTCACGTCCTTGAGGACGGAGATGATGACAATGGAGAAGACTCGTTGGATAAGCCTGAAGATTATGTGGCAAGCTGCCACGTGATCTCTCACTCGTCGATAAACGATGAAGAAGCTCCTTACGCAGAGAAACTGGGGGTAGATCCTGAGCCTGAACTTCTAGGACCATTAGACGAAATGATTGATGCGTTCCTAAACGAAGCTCTTCTTAAAAGCAAAGCTGATCGAGAGTGCGAGATGGCCATATTTGAAAAGGCCAAACACCGATGGCTGGACGAAAGGGTTGAAACAATACAACCAGATCAAAGCACATCTGCCACCAGCAAAAGCAGGTTCAAGACGAAGAAAAGGTTCGCCAAAGCCATATCGATGGGAATGAAGCTGCCACCCTCCGAAGGAAATATTTCTGATTAGATAAACCTTAATGAAGAGGATGTGCATTCTAATTACTGTTTATATCATCGAAGGATTGCGCACCCAACTGAAGAGTGCAACGCCTTTAAAAATTGGTGGCAAGGGTATGCCGCTCACATGCAACACTTCAAATGGATGAAGCGTGAAGCTCATCGACAGCGGAAAAATGCGACAGGCGTGTTGGAGATAGTGCCCTCAGAGTCAATTATTGGATCACAGGCGCGTGATTGCAATGATTGAGGGAGAACCTATCCCGGTAGGACAGTCTTACTCGAGATGATAGTATGCTATTTGGTTTACCTTTATCATCGTGTACTGCTTTAGGTGACCTGACAGGTCGCTATTGCACGTTGATAGAGCCCCTAGGATTCTTGCTTGACTGCCAGCAGTATGAGGGCGATCATATAAGTGAGAGCTGGAGTCTATAAGCACATCCTTAAAAGGTCCCTAGTCGTAGGAGTTTCGAGACAGGGCATCGATTCTCCAGAGTAGACTAGTGTATACAGTCGAGACCCCGATGAGGGGAGGTGGCCGGTCTCACAAGCCACTGGTGTCAGTTGGTTCACCTAAGATGTATACAGGTGCTCATTGGGTTATGAGTACACCGGACAAGACTTGCCGGGAACATGCTAGTTGGTCTTATACCTGACGTCAGATAGCAGTTCCCAGGTGACATGTGTACAGATTAGTTCATCGACCTGGGGATCGTCATTTGTCTCGTGTGAGTTCCCACTGTGCTTTGATTACTAACCTACCACGGCTCAAAGGAGTCGTGCAAACAGGTGTTAGTTGGGTACAGTCCCGAGCCATATGGAGGCAGTGAGCGTATCTTCAGGGGTTCGTCTCTCCCGGTATTGGGGGTGAGGTCGCGCTGTGTCTAGGAGAGCCATTACACGAAGTCCTTGGCCAAGGCAGGAGATTTACTGGTAGGTATTCCAGTAGTATCTCAGGGTGTTCTGGGCTACACTCCGACACGACTTGTACCGCCTTTGGGGGTCTGACTTTTACCAACCCCCTAGGCCCGACATGCGATGCTCATAGACGAACGGACCGAACTGTACGGATATTGTCACTGACAGGCTCAGTAGGGTGTCAGGATGAGTTCGCTCATCGACGTCCCTTTTGGTCAATAGCTGGTGGCCCGTCACGTATTGGCTTATACCTCTGACGTGCTGGTGGTTAAATCCACATCCATAGTATTGACGAGTCTTTAGAGTCCACCACACTTACAGTTACTCAAGCTTTCGGGCGAAACGCTGTAGAGGCCGTATGGAGATATGGCAGGGTCCGATCAGATACGTGCGGTATTGCACGGATCAGGATCGGACGGTTAGTACTAGAGGCCGTATAGATATATGGCAAGATTCGATCGGATACGTGCGGTATTGCACAGATCAGGATCAAACGGATATTACTAGCCGGCTTTGGTTTAAGCCGGATCCTAGTATAGTACAGTGTAGATTTTGTCTCTTTGCATTTGTGTTCAGTGGGAATACAAATGCGGGCGCATGTATTTGCAGTAGCGGGGTTTTTCCTGTAATTTATTACGGGACCAGTTTTCTGGAGTTGCCAGTTTGCATTTCGTTCCGGCCGGTTTTCCTTTGTTCTTTCCCGGCCGGACTTTTCCGATGGAGGGGGTTATTTGCAAGTTTGCAAATAACACATTGTGGAGGGGTTTCTTGCAAATGTATTGATTATGATGGCATCTTTTCTTTTCCACCATCATTTGATTCTCTTTACATCAACCTTTTGCATTAAATTGAGATTAGAGTTGATTAGAGTTTGATTTGATATTGTAATGATGGTTTTGGATATGGTCACCCTTTCTCTTTTCCTACACTCACCTCCCTTCTTGTTATGGATTCATATTCATTCCTCCACCATTCTCACAAGAAGAGGTTGGCCACACTTGAGAGAAGAGAATGAGAGAGTTCATTTTGTTATGTGAGGAATTCTTCATCTCATCTTCTTCTTGCTAGAAAATTGAAAGCACCAATTTTCCTTACCTCTTCCTCCATCCTCCATGGCAACAAAAACCCCAAATGAGACATAGCCTCTACACTACATTCTACAGTAAATCTTGGGCATGTCGACTCGCCAGCTTCATGCCCGAGTTGCTTCGGAATTGAGGTGGGAGCCCATAAAAGATGCAGGCGATGTGGTGCCCTTCCGGCGAGGAGGCGACGACCGGAGTTTCCGCAGGAGATCGGGATGACAACGAGAAGACCGGAGGACTCAGATCACTCGGTATATCTCTTCCCCATCTTGTAGTTAGCTAGAACTAGTTTAATGGTCCGATCCGGGTGTTTAGTGCGCGGTGGTGCCGGTTTGCTAAGTTCGTAAAATTAAAGTTTATCACCGCTTCCGCATTTGGCCGTCAGAATGACGGCCGGGGCGCCGCCGTGCACTTACAGTGGTATCAGAGCCTCGCCATTAATTTCGTCTAGCTTTGTTTTATGTGTTTGCATTTCCGATCGATCAAAATTCCAAAATCCGCGTTTTTTCTTCACATCAGTTTTCTGTCGAAATTTTTTGAAGTCCAAAATTTTTTCAGGTTGTAGAAAAGTGATGTACTCGAAGATCTAAGAATACTGTAAAAATTCGACACAGTAAATCGACAACCAGAGCGCGGAACCGCGGCCAAACCCCCCTCTAGGCCGCGGTTCCGCGCACTATGATGTCTTTGCCATGTCGAATTTCTACAGTTGCCTTCTGGGCTGAAAATAGGGGTTTTGGAATATTAAAATTGGGCCCAGAATTTCTGTGAGTGCTACAGTATTGCTTGGGGGCCCACTTGTTAATTTTTGATCGATCGGATATTTAAAACATATTATTTCACAGTATTTACATTATATCTGCGACCGTGAATGTCACTTGATCGGTAAATCCAGTCTAACTGCTATAGCCCGGTTAGTCGGATTTGCGAACGCGACTTTCACGTTGATATTCTGTGATTTTGCTGTGATGTTGCGGATCGGTCGTGGAGGATAGCCTGGATGCAATGCTAGTACAGTTTTTGTTGTATTATGTACATTTGATATTGCGGGGCGAGCGTCCGACATGTGGACTGCCGTCACTGCCTGTTTGTATTATTATTTTGGGGCACGACCAGGTTGCGGTCGATGTACCCGTTGTATGTATATTTTACTTTCTGTACTAGGATTGCCCCGAGGTGGGGTGCACGGATAGCCGGGTTCTGGAGGGCAACAAGCCCGCATCTCATGGCATTGGGACGGAGGGGGCTTCACTCTAGAATTGGCGGGCTATTCGCCGCACTCGTAGGGGGTACATGTTGACCCAGGAGGGGTGCCCAAGTTACCGGATTCCGTGAAGTGCTAGGTGGTCCATTCACGGTGCTGAAGGGGGCTGCCTCGCTTCAGGTTTTGGCGGGTAACTTGCCGCGCCCGTAGGGGTCTGGAATTTCATTGCACAGGCTATCCACACGACCAGGGGAACGTCGGGTTTCAGTAGTGGCTCTGTGAAACCCGGGGATCCCAGATATCTGTATTGTTCTGTGATGCTGTACATTTCTGTGATGTTGCATTTTTATCACGCCTTGAGCGAATATAATATATTGGTATATATATTAGTAGATGTTGTATATGTTTTACATCCGCGCTAGTCCAGTCCCCGCTCTGTTGTTAGTTAGCTAACCTAACGGGTAATGACGGGACCCAGTAGCGAATGCGGATGGCATATACGTACATCAGTATATTTCGTTCTTTGTGGTGTGAGCAAATGATGGGACTGCGTTGATTCGGATCAATGCAAGTTAAAACAAACCTAATCTGATATTGTTGGAACACTTTTCAAAAAGCTGTTATTGCAAGGACGACTTTTGTTTTGCATCGTGGTATTCAGTTGGAATATCCTGCTCCTCAGTCGACGAGGCAAGGGCCGAGATCCCTTCACCGGGAGTGACCCCTTGGACAGAAGTTTGCGTCAGGGCATTAACTTCACTATAGCCGATTACTTTTGCTTTGCATCGTGGTATTCATTTGGAATATCCTGCACCCCATTCTACGGGGAAAGAGCCGAGATCCCTTCACCGGGAGTGACCTCTTTAGTAAAGGTTTTCGTCACTATATTTTCTAAAAAGCTATCCGTTCCTTCGACGATATCAAGTTCATTACGTTAAAGGTTTTCGCCAGAAACCATTCGTAGCCCTCCGTCGTTTCATATGGGTAGTCAATAGTATTCAAGCTGTGTTTGTTGGCCAAAGTCAAGGCACAGTGTTTGGTAGCTGTTGGTTATTCATATGCAGCATAGATAGATGCGTTGGTTTGGAACAGTCATACTGCTTTGTTGGCCAAAGTCAAGGGTAGGTACGGGTGGATTCAAAACAACCTGGAGAATGACGGGTAGAACTTGACATGTGGCTTATGATTTGTTGGCCAAAGTCAAGGTCATAAGAGCATGGGGTGAAAATCCACATCGGGAGTTTCAAAAGTACTGAAACTTGCCAGATATGCGCATACCTTCTGGAGTGTGACACCGTGAGCGGATTCCGTTACGTTATCATGCGATGATAGTTGGATCCCGATTCCCACTGATGAGTTGGTTTACTCCTCGGGTGACCCCGACTAATTCTTCTTTCAGGTTTGGAGGAGAATTTGAGGTACAGTGGGAGGTTTCCAGATTAGATAAATTGGTAACCATTCTGATCTATGTTAGAGTGCACGCTGAGTGTTTCTTTTCTCTCTCTCTTTGGCAGCGACCATTGACCCGACCCTAGACTATGACTCAGTGACCAAGTTGACCGAACCTTCTTAAACACTGGTTTTTGGATTGTCAGAGTTGCAGACCTCATTGCCACTCCTACTTTTACCCTTTTCTCCAGGACACCCCGTATTACTGCGAACGTCCACTTCCATTGGACAAAACCATCGTATGGTTAGATACGAACTCGAAGGAATTCGAGGATGGTTTCCGGTTCGGGAGAAAACGGATAAGGTTTATTCAGTTGTCTTTTCCTTTTTTCCTTCTCTCAAGTTACGAGTACTCCTTAGTTTAGGAGATAGTACACTTATTACGCAAATTGGATAGTCTTCTTCCAAACCTTAGGCTAGTGCCGAACAGTGGGGAATGAAGAAAACTAATTAGCATAACGATGGTGTGCAGAAGGTATTAAGATTAAGACAAAGCAAGGGATTAGTAAGAGGGCAAAGTAAATTGCGACTGATATTCACGACCAAACCAAGTATTTCTTCGCCAATCCTATATCACCTTTGTATTTCTCCAGGACACTCCATATCACTACGAAGATCCACAGTTTATTGGATACTCCATCGTATGGTTATATACGAACTCGAAAGGAACTTGTTCCAGTTCGGGGATGGATTCTGGTCCGGGAGAAATAGGAATAAGGTTTATTCGGTTGTCTTTTATCTTCACCTTCTCTCGCATTGCGAGTGTTCCTAGGATTGGGACAGTACATCCATTATGCTTATTGGATAGTCTTCTTCCAAACCATAGGCTGGTGCCGAACGGTAGGGAAGGAAGAAAACCATTTGGCCTAAGGGGTGTGCAGAAGGTAATGACTAAAGACATATGAAGGGATTTGGAGAGGTGGCAAAGAACTATACGGTTACAGTCGTGAATCTGGAAGTGGCATTACTAGGAATACCAGGATACCCCATCGAAACATTTCAATGTTTCAGTTCAACTGTGTACTGTTAAAAGAAAACTGATTTCCCGATTAGACACTTGCTCCAGGGTATGTATTTACCAGGTTTGATTCTCACATCTGTATGGTTTTACAGATGATGAGTGGGAGTAAGTTATTGGGAATTAGGTGATCATCCTCATTATATCGGAATTCGTTGTAATTGGTGATATTTGAGGAAGCCACCTGGGTTGTTTGCCGGTCGGCAAATATTTGGTTTTGAATATCCGCTGTTGTGCACCAATTTCAAATTGATATATCTGTACGTCTATTTTCATAGAGTGAGATATACATTTTGATATTATGTCGATAACATTTACCTATATCAGTGGATGGTTAGGTAAGGAGCATTAAACAGCGGTGTAATTCTTCTTAACCATAAGTACAGTTTTCAACCTGCGACACACAGTGAAAGAGTTGTTAGACTTAGCGGACTTATACAGAGCATTGTATATTGTCCAGTGTCCATTAGGACAGAGGGGTTGGTCCTCATACTATATTCTGTTTACTTTTAACTTCTCTAGTTCTTAGACATGTGTTTCGTAGAAACACAGGGTCTAAGTTTTGAGGAGTTATAGGTATAAGGATAAAGTAGAGAACCAGATATTGCAAGTATCGGGATTCTTCAAGGTGATCGAAGATGTAGATATTTGTGCATGGTATTCAGATGATAGTAATGATTAAGAGAACTTGCTTCTCTTACAGGTTACTCATAATTGGAAGTATTCCTAAGTTGAGTAACGCTGATCGGCCTCTTTCCATTTAGTTGACATGCACTGGAGACAGCTGCATGATTTGAATCTGGTTTAATTAAATCAGTGCCTCTGGTTCTATATTGGATATAGAACAGTTCATATCTTAACGATGTTAAGGTACGGGGAGTTGTCCGGCTTATGATTAAAACCAGACACTGGACAACTCAAGGCACGTTTCTGTAATGGCTGTTTGTGGGTTGACCCAGGCTATGACGATGGTTGACTTTCTACCATCTGGGAGATCAATAGTAATATTGTTCTATACTCGCCACAGTTTTAATAAAAATGGATTTTTTCAAAAACAGTAGTGGGAGTATGGTAGAACTGGAAGTGATTCCAGAACCGCAAACGATTACGGAAGATTTGATAGGAACCTAGAGATTCAATCTGATTTGACATTCCATTGGCCACTCCGCCGATACGGTGGGTAACCTCAGGCATCCGAGGGGTACTCCGGTAGCCTCAAGGACGGTGGCAGGGAGGTTCTTGTTTACCCACACTTGCCATTGCTGTTGTTCCAGGCTGTGAGACCCGGTGGGAGGATGAGTATAGCGTCGTTCTAAACTAGCTTTAGAAGTGCACGTCTCTATGACTCTGCCAGAGGGTTGTCGTAATCAGTGGGAGCAGCGGAAGCATTGGTGGACAGGTGGCTTATGTCTATTTATAGACTAAAGCAGAGTTGCGGAGATAGATCATCTATTTCTGATGTGACAGTCATAGGTTTGACTTCATCAGAATAGGGGATGGATCTGTTGAGAAGGTAGTAGAGTGTGATATCCGGGTTTTGGATGACATACACAAAGTAGGAAGTGATATTCCTATACTACGATCGGTTATACTTTGGTCGTCACACAGTGGTTTCTCCACATGGGACTTGGACATTATATCAGACATACTGGTTACTAGATCTATGGTTTTAGATCTAGATTTGGGTGGTTTCCCAATCAGGGTACTTTGACAGCATTCTAAGAGTATTTAGAATGGACGACTCCTGGCACGGTAGTGTACCTGCAGGTGATAGAGTCACCCTCTCTAAAGGTGTCTTATAGACTAAAGTAGAGAGGGATGTGCATGATTGGCAGATCACTTGCTTAGGCAATTGAGTCAATCATGAGATGTCAAGTGCCGCACCAGATGTTGTTCTTGCACTGGATGTAATAAGTTGATATTGATCCAATCCTGGAGAAACAGTTGGGAGCAGCTTTAGAACATAAGTAGATGTTCTAGGGAAATGATAACGACAACCTCATTAAGGAGACAGTTATCATTCCAGGCTTTCAAGGTGACATGGACGACAGGGTGATTGTCAGAGTTATAGTTTTTCCTTCTGATGAGGGGCAGTATTTTGGACAGGTGGTCCAAGGCAATACTGAGGGAGGCATGGCGCAGGATACTGATTAAGTTCAGTTGACGATACAGTCTAAGAAGCTTGGATTTGGAGTTCATTTATAAGCTAGGTCCCATCAGACATCCAGACATTCTAAGACAGGTATTGCTCATTTCGGGAGATGGCTTTTCTCCGTGAACATGAGATATAGAGAGACATAGAAAGAAACATCAAAGCGGATCCACTCACTGAGGCTATTCCTCGAACGCGATAGTTTCGCAAACAGGCTTTGCGAGACTGACTAGTAGAGGAGTTGGATGTTCGGTATCACACGGGCTGTGAGTATGCGACATCGCAATAATTAGCCTTGAGTGCAAGTGGGAGATTGTTGGAGATAGTGCACTCAGAGTCAATTATTGGATCACAGGCGCGTGATTGCAATGATTGAGGGAGGACCTATCCCGGTAGGACAGTCTTACTCGAGATGATAGTATGCTATCTGGTTTACCTTTATCATCGTGTACTGCTTTAGGTGACCTGACAGGTCGCTATTGCACGTTGATAGAGCCCCTAGGATTCTTGCTTGACTGCCAGCAGTATGAGGGCGATCATATAAGTGAGAGCTGGAGTCTATAAGCACATCCTTAAAAGGTCCCTAGTCGTAGGAGTTTCGAGACAGGGCATCGATTCTCCAGAGTAGACTAGTGTATACAGTCGAGACCCCGACGAGGGGCGGTGGCCTGTCTCACAAGCCACTGGTGTCAGTTGGTTCACCTAAGATGTATATACGTGCTCATTGGGTTATGAGTACACCGGACAGAACTCGCCGGGAACATGCTAGTTGGTCTTATACCTGACGTCAGATAGCAGTTCCCAGGTGACATGTGTACAGGTTAGTTCATCGACCTGGGGATCGTCATTTATCTCGTGTGAGTTCCCACTGTGCTTTGATTACTACCCTACCACGGCTCAAAGGAGTCGTGTAAACAGGTGTTAGTTGGGTACAGTCCCGAGCCACATGGAGGCAGTGAGCGTATCTTCAGGGGTTCGTCTCTCCCGGTATTGGAGGTGAGGTCGCGCTGTGTCTAGAAGAGCCATTACACGAAGTCCTTGGCCAAGGCAGGAGATTTACTGGTAGGTATTCCAGTAGTATCTCAGGGTGTTCTGGGCTACACTCCGACACGACTTGTACCGCCTTTGTGGGTCTGACTTTTACCAACCCCCTAGGCCTGACATGCGATGCTCATAGACGAACGGACCGGACTGTACGGATATTGTCACTGACAGGCTCAGTAGGGTGTCAGGATGAGTTCGCTCATCGACGTCCCTTTTGGTCAATAGCTGGTGGCCCGTCACGTATTGGCTTATACCTCTGACGTGCTGGTGGTTAAATCCACAGCCATAGTATTGACGAGTCTTTAGAGTCCACCACACTTACAGTTACTCAAGCTTTCGGGCGAAACGCTGTAGAGGCTGTATGGAGATATGGCAGGGTCCGATCAGATACGTGCGGTATTGCACGGATCAGGATCGGACGGTTAGTACTAGAGGCTGTATAGATATATGGCAAGGTTCGATCGGATACGTGCGGTATTGCACGGATCAAGATCGAACGGATGTTACTAGCTGGCTTTGGTTTAAGCCGGATCCTAGTATAGTACAGTGTAGATTTTGTCTCTTTGCATTTGTGTTCAGTGGGAATACAAATGCGGGCGCATGTATTTGCAGTAGCGGGGTTTTTCCTGTAATTTATTACGGGACCAGTTTTCTGGAGTTGCCAGTTTGCATTCCGTTCCGGCCGGTTTTCCTTTGTTCTTTCCAGGCCGGACTTTTCCGATGGAGGGGGTTATTTGCAAGTTTGCAAATAACACATTGTGGAGGGGTTTCTTGCAAATGTATTGATTATGATGGCATCTTTTCTTTTCCACCATCATTTGATTCTCTTTACATCAACCTTTTGCATTAAATTGAGATTAGAGTTGATTAGAGTTTGATTTGATATTGTAATGATGGTTTTGGATATGGTCACCCTTTCTCTTTTCCTACACTCACCTCCCTTCTTGTTATGGATTCATATTCATTCCTCCACCATTCTCACAAGAAGAGGTTGGCCACACTTGAGAGAAGAGAATGAGAGAGTTCATTTTGTTATGTGAGGAATTCTTCATCTCATCTTCTTCTTGCTAGAAAATTGAAAGCACCAATTTTCCTTACCTCTTCCTCCATCCTCCATGGCAACAAAAACCCCAAATGAGACATAGCCTCTACACTACATTCTACAGCAAATCTTGGGCATGTCGACTCGCCAGCTTCATGCCCGAGTTGCCTCGGTATTGAGGTGGGAGCCCGTAAAAGATGCAGGCGATGTGGTGCCCTTCCGGCGAGGAGGCGACGACCGGAGTTTCCGGAGGAGATCGGGATGACGACGAGAAGACCGGAGGACTCGGATCACTCGGTATATCTCTTCCCTATCTTGTAGTTAGCTAGAACTAGTTTAATGGTCCGATCCGGGTGTTCAGTGCGCGGTGGTGCCGGTTTGCTAAGTTCGCAAAATTAAAGTTTATCACCGCTTCCGCATTTGGCCGTCAGAATGACGGCCGGGGCGCCGCCATGCACTTACAAGACGAACGTGGAAGAACTGCCGGCAACTGTCGTATGATCTCACCTTCGGGAGCGACTCTGACGAAGAAATAGCCCTCGGCTCTCTCTTCAAAGAATCCACCCCAGGAAAGGAGGAAGAACCGAAGAGCTGTGAGAACATTCAGCTGCGCAATCGCACATTACCTGAAAAGAATCTCGGACCCATAAACAAGGGATCGAATAAAAAGGATAAGGGGAAAGAAAATGTTCCTGAAGATATTGCCCTCGATGATCAAGTCGTCAAAGAGCTGACAGCCAAGGACCCGCTAAAGAAAAACAAGGTGGACTATAATGTTCTGGCACACTTGAGGAAGCTACCTTCATAGCTAAGCATTCTCGATGCACTTTTGTTATCAAAAGAGGCAAGGGATTCTTTGATCAGGGCGTTACAAAAGCCCGAACAATTACAAGCTTTCCTCACCGAAGAAAAGATGAAGGACGAGTTGGAAGAAGTACACACGGCCGATATCACCTTCGACGATGAAGATCTCCTCCTCGGGACGTGCGAGCATAACCGTCCCCTTTATGTCTCCGGATATTGCCATGACATTAAGATAGGGAAGATCCTGGTGGACAATGGGTCCTCCGTCAATCTCCTCAGTGTAAGAGTGTTGAAGAAATCTGCATGAGCGTTCAGCACCTCGCTCGGGATAAGATCACTATCTCCGGGTTTGACTCCCAGTCATCACGGACGCTCGGGTCTGTAATATTGACACTACGCTTTGGGCTGCTTGTCACGGATATCAAGTTTCATGTCATTGACGCCAAGACATGCTACAATGCTTTGTTCGGCAGACCTTGGTTACACGAGTACAATATCATCCCTTCTACACAACATCAGTGTATGAAGTATTTCAAGGATGGTCTCGAGTATACCGTGACAGGGGAACTGAACCCATTCTCCATGAATGAAGTCCACAAATATGAGGATGCCAAGTACTTCCTGCCAGATTTCGAAGACACGGAGAGATGTCATAAACCGAAGGACAAAGCCATCACCACTATTCCAGTCTTTGGGAGTGACACTGAGGAGGAAGAAGAAATAGTTTATTCAGGGCCGCCCCAATACACCAAACCGGGACCGTCCATCCCTATGTTGATCTTCGGCAGCGACTCAGAAGATGAAGGCAATGCCATATTTTCTGTTCGGCCATCAATTCAAGCCTTCGCTGATGAAGGTCAAAGTTTGCAAATCGTCATGGTTCCGCGAGAGCATTACAAAGAGCTCGATGCACTTAATGCCTATAGTGTGCAGGAACTGCAGACATTCTACGTCCCTCCCAGGCGAAGAGGTGAAAGGTGATCCTATTCTACCGATCCGCGGAAACCAAGATGGAGAAAGAAATTTGGTATGGTGCTGATTCTACACTTGAGAGGCTCCGGCCCATCTGTCTGCTCAGATACTACACGGACGGATTAAAAAGACTGTTGAGGCACCAAAGCGTACCCTTCAAACAGACTGCTCGACAAGCCCGGTTTTATAACAGGATCTGGAACGTTCCCGGAACTCAACGAAAGTTGCCCAACGGGAGAATGGAAACCATCAGGCTTGGATATGTTCAATCCAAGAAACGGGAGCGATTCCGCGGCTGCTACGTCGTACATGACTTTGATGAAGAAGGAGATGCTCTATGGGAAGATGCTAATCCTGAACCAAAGCAAGCTCCCATCGTGAAAATGCCAAGCCCGTCGTTCGAAGAACAAATGGACAAGCTTATAAGGGAAGCAAGTCAAAAGGTTCGAGACGAACATAATCACGAAATGGCCATCTACGAGAAAGCCAGAACGCAGCGCCTCCTTCAACAGGCTGCAGAAAATGATGATGCCCTTCGTCGCCAACCCGTCACAAAGAAGACCCGGCACAGAGGCAAAAATAAACCCAAGAACGGATAAAGCGTTCGACAGCGACAAGGCGGGTCCAAGAAGCCACGCGATAGAGAATCAAGCAACCAGGATTCGTCTCTTATAAGGAAAATGGGTCGAGCATACTCCTTTTCCCAAGACAAGATAAGGAAGATACTCAATCTTGCCATAAAACATCAGATGATTACCCTCCCGGAGTCCAAGCACCCCGAGCAAGCAAGCAAGGTCTCTCACCCGGATTATTGCTCTTACCACCGAGCGATAGGACATCCTCTTGAAGACTGCTTCACATTCAAAGACTGGGTAGAAGACCAGTATCAGCAAGGCAGGTTCGCTCTATCCAGCAGTTGGAGGGTAACCCCGCCGCAGAAGAATGAACCCAAAGCCAGAACCGGATCAACATCGGTCTTGGAAGCGATCTCGCACATGTCACGTGATAACGATGTCAGGAGAAGGAATATGCGAAGATATAGCTGATCACCCCTGGTGCTTCAAAAACGATGCCGACCCGAGTTCCTACCGGTGCCAAAAGAGCTGGAAGACGGGATACATACTACTGCAGATAACCTCAGAAAAATCGACTTGGGGACGGCAAGCGACCCGCGGCCTACGTTCGTCAGCGAGTTGCTGTCTGAAGAAAAGGTGGCTACGCTAAAAGATGTGCTCATGCAATATAAAGACTGTTTCGCATGGAACTACTGCGAAATGCTGGGACTAGATCCAGAGGTAGTGATTGGTCTAGGATTTTGCGTGCGAGCATTTTAAAAATTAAAGTTAAGAATACCGCAATCAATAACGGTGTCGCTTGGTAGCTAGCCGATTGAGTACGGGTCGGTCCACAAGAAAAACGTGTTCTTTTCTTATTGATCTAACGAGTTAAGTCCTATTTTGGTAGGTTTTGAATTTTTAGAAAAATTAAGATTGAATTTAATTCAATTTAAAACCTTGCTAGGATTAGGATTAGGTTAGTTTGGAAAGATAATTCTTCTCACTGCTTCCTTTGCCCTAATTAAGAACATAGGTGTTAGGGTAATAGTCAACAAAGGGGATTAGCACGACAAGTAAGAAACTTCGTTTCTTCCTTTTGGTCTTTATCCGTCCTTTCTTAACTTTTAGTCCTGACCTCTATTTAAATCAACCACAATCGGTCTAACTAGGGAATCACCGCTATCTCGTAGGATAGGGTGCCGTAGTGAGTGGTGGGTGTTTGATTTACATAGAGTCCTAATTTAAAATATTAAACGGGAAAGAAAGGAGTGAGAGATTTCCATCTCTCAAACCTCCCCAATCCTAACCCTAACAAGTGAGGAACTACTCACTCATTAGGGATGTTATGATGAAGTTCATTTTTATAATTTTCTTTTAATTACCTAATTAACGTGCAGATAATAAAAGACAGATACGAAAATTGCGGAAATTAAATTGCAGATAAGAAAAATTCAAGATAAAATACTTACTTTTATTGACACCTCTTGACGATTACAATGAAACTAAAATTTAATCTAGAATTAAAAAGAGGCATCCTACAAAGACGCACACTAAGAAAGGCCTTGAGCTCTCCTATTTATAGATAGGAAAAATCCTAAGTTTACATTCTGATCCATACATGAAATTATAAAACAACCCCAAAAACCAAGTCAAAGCACCGAAACCCCACCGACACGTGCAGAGCACGGCGGCGGAACTGTGGCAGAATAGCCTGTTTGGTCGCGAATCCACGGCCATTTGGTGGGCTCATGGGCCCAATTCTTTAGGGTTTCTTCAAGTTGCTTTTATCTTCTGTTTTCTTCACTTGGTCTCTCAGAATCTCTTCAATTCTCTTCCAGATATTCAACAGTGGACTTTTGGCTTGAGCTCCGCGTTTGAAGTCTTGGATCTTGTGTTGCCCTTGTGCTTTGCATATTGAAATGCTCAATGATTTTCTATTTGTTGCTTGAACTGGTAGGCGGCATTATATGGATAGTGTGCGGAAACCCGTATTTCTCTGTTTGTTGGTCGGAGTCCCACATTTGTAGCGACTTTTCATGAATTTCACTGTAAAGAGCTGAGAACCTGTAACCTGCAACTATTTAGCAGACATGGATCAAAAGTACCTACTTACATGCAATGTGACTAAGAATGGGCGATATAAAAATGCAAAAATCTGATATGAACAAATACCCCTAAACTTATCTTTTGCTCTTCCCGAGCAAAACCAATTTTATTCTCGAAAAATCCTAACCTCACTTTCGCAGGGAACGCGATTGCACTGAGCTCGTGCAACAAGCCGTTAAACCTCTAGGTGTCCTTAGTAGGAGGAGTGTTGTCTCCTGAGAGTTTTCAGCGGATACTACCCACAAAATCCGATCAATTTGGCCTGTTGACTTTCATTCTTCAATTCGGTATTCTTACAAGAAATTCTATTATTTTCAACTTAGAAATCATCAACCCGTATTTTTCACACTCACTTTTCATTTAACTTAAGAAAGTATATGTTTTGCCAGTTTATAAAGCTTTCAACATCTTCTAAGTTTTCCTCCTAAGGCGCAATCTTAATTTAGGAATTTTTATCATCTCTACGGAAGATATAAGGCCTATCTTTCATTCCTATCTCTCATCCAAACTCCAATCATATACCCCCACGTGTGTGTAATTTTTACCCCTATACTTGGAAATTCAATTCTAGCTATCATACTCTTGTCCATGTCCAAAGTACTTTTAGTTGGTGAATTTTGGATGAAATTGCTCACACATTCTTCATGCGACCGTTAATACTTCTTGAGGTACTAGACGACCGATTACAAAATGTGCTTGCGCATTTAGGCGTAATTTCTCGTCTTGTAATACCTAAGGTTTAGCAGTCACTCCCAAACCAGTTGGTTTAAAGCACTAGGTGATAACGCACCCTTGCTATATTTTTTTTATGCTGCCTTAAGTAATTACAAAACTAGTGTTCATTTTTTTATCTCTTTATTCACCACTTATACTTTTATTTTATTTTCCTTCATACTGAGGATTTTAGACAAGAGCATTTCAAGGTATCCTCTACTATCCCAAGTTTCAAGGTGCGTGTAAGTGCACGTTGTAGGGTATATATTTTTAGAATTTAGATTTAAGGTTCAGAATTATTTTTCAGACTTACATTTCAAATAAAAATTTCAACACTCTTCCCTTGTTTTGACTTAACCCAAGAACTGAACTCAAAATTTTCCTATTTCTAAATAAACTGCAAGGACATATATTTTCTATAATTAAACTTTAAGAGAAGTTATTTTTAGGGTTTTTAATTTACTAAATTTAGGATCTAGTTTTTCCCTACTATTCAACCGTCATGTTGAACTTAAGTCAAATATGGCCAAAATGAAAATTTTCAATTTTTTATAATTTTTAAATTTTTTGATTTTTATGGGTTTTAAAATAAGTATGCAAATGCAAAAATATACATATGAATGCGAAGGAAGAAAGCTTACCAAGCACACCCCCAAACTTAAACCTGACAGTGCGCTCACTGTCAGGCTACACCAAGAGGGTCAAAATTGTCGGCACTGCCCCCCCTTTTTAAAAATTTTTATTTTTATTATTAACAGAAAAAGAAAACAAAATATATATACACAAAAAAGTTCTCCCTAAACTTAAGTGAAATATTGTTTCCACTGTTGCCATTTTTTAAAATCTCATAAACTTGTAAACTTGGGAGGAAAAATTTATTAACGGGGACATGAAATATGATCGTGAAAATCTCCCCCAAACTTATTTTTGGCTCACCACATTTAGTTAGAAAAAATTATTTTCGAGAGCCATATTATACCCCCCCCCAAAACTTGAGTTAAACAATGTTAAGCTTTTAAAGAGGGGGTTCAAAGTTATTGATCAATGCCAAGCTTTGCAAAGACCAAAAGTTAACACTAACCATTTGAAGAATTTATCAATGTAACGTATAGGTCGGTGGAAGAACATGTTATATAGAGTCAAGTGGGGAAGAGATAAGTGGTGGTATGGAAAGGGTTTGCATGAACGTGAATGTGAGGAAATAAGAGGTGATGATAAATAAAAACGAGAATGTGAATGATTAGAAATGAGTGGAATATTGGAATTCTCATATTTTATAAGAAGAAAGAGTGGTGGTTCAAATTCTATAGGTGGAGGTTGATTAATCACAAAATCCATATTGTTTAGGAATGCAAGTTCGTTAGCGAAAAGTTCTTCAAAAACTCTCATCGATGTAATTGAACATTGTACTGTCATAAGTTTTGTGCCAGAATTTATCATACTTGATTTGTCAAAAATTATGGAGGTAGGAGACTCGAAAAACTTATCTACCTCATTTTCAAAAGTATCAAAATCAAGTTGGCTTTCTGGAATGATCAAACTTGAATTATCGGATTGTGATTCATCAACACTCACTGAAATTATAAGAAGAATAGAAGAAGAACCTGAGAAAGTGGGAGAAAGAAGTAAAATACGAACTTGAGGGTGGAGATGGAGTGTATAAATTAGCACAATTTGTAATGACCGATGTGTAAAAAGCGATTGTGCTAATCTATCAACCCACTGAGAAATGAGGTCAAATCCCTCAAGATTCGTGAGAAAACATAGGTATGTCGAACTTGGTAAACCAGACATAAAAATGAAAGTGATACGGTTTCTTGCGCGGTCGGAACGATGGAAAGGATGAAGGGGAGTGATTTAGGAAAAGTAACAGTTAAAGGTTTCAGGAGGGTGTACACAGTCGGTGGAAGGGACATGATGAATTGGAAATCCGAGTCATCAAGCAAAACTGGTTCATCCTCAAAACTATCCTCAAAATTCCCCTCAAAAGTTATCTCATTCATGCATTTATCATCAAAATCCAGACGCATATGAAGTTCGAGAAAAGCAGTTAATGACTCGGGATGATGAATTGGAGAGAGAAACTCATCCAAATCTATGGGTTCATCATCCGAAATATTCCCAGCGTCGATATCCTCATCAAGTGAAAATCAATTTTTTCAGACACCTCATCAAAAGCATGGATATTAATCAATTCAGGTTCTAGAGTGGAGGTGTAGAGGTCAAAAGGATTGGTGATGCTTTCACTCGAAAGGGACCCTTCACAATCAGGTAAATCAAATACTACAAAGTCGCACAACTCATTAAACGTTTTATTTTCAACTGGTGAATAATTTGGAACACTTGATAGACATTCAAAACCGGAATTGTAGGATTCAATTGGGGATAGGTAGGTTTGATTTGGAAGGGTGCACAGCTCACTCTCTCCACTCAAATTATCAATCTTTCCAACCGCCTCATTATACATTGGAAAATTTGGAGCTAGTTGGAAACTAGCTACCGGGTCACTAGGTTGTATAAGTGCGGCCATGGACGCATTCAAATCCCTCATCTGTTGGCATGACGCTACCATAAAGTCTTCCAACGACTGTTCCAGACTATACATGGGTTGTGACGGGATTTCAATAAAAGATTCAAAGTTGTTTGGATACGTGAAACTCCCAAATGGCTGTGTAGAAGCAATATCTAGGGAAGGTGCAAAAGTCGGGTAGGACTGGTAGGAATTGAATGGTTGGACATGAGTAGGATCAATATTTGGATAAGAAGGTGAATGGAATTGTTGATCCAAAGAATTCGCAGTGGTGAAAGGAGTGAAAAATCGGTTACGAGATTGTTCAATATGTTCAGCAATAGACATGGGTTTTGGAGTTACAACAGGACTCGAAAAAGGGGTATCAACGTAAGAAAGTGGTGAAGCTTGAAATGGTTGATATAAGGTGGATTGTGGAGTCCAACTGGTTGTCCTAGACGCGTCTATTCAATCTTTCAAAGAAATTTTGGGCATGAAAGGGTCGTTCGAAATTCGACCAAAACAAGAAGCGTAGGAAGTAATGTCTGGTTGAGGGTACTAAAGTTCGGCAAGAGTTTTGCGAGGTGGGGTACTCATGATGTGATGAGAGAAAGGAGAAGAAAAAGAATATGAATTTTTATATATTTTTATATATTTTTAAAATATTTTTTTGATTTTTAAAAAAAAAAGAATTGTTTGTTTTCGGAGTTTTGAAAATTTTGAAAGTGTTTTTAGAGAAAGAGTTTTTGCAAAATTTGTACGGAACTACGGCATAATTTCAAACAACCACAGTTTAAACATGCACAATCAAATCTAGAGCTAGGATCTCCTAAGTTAACTAGACTACTCCTAACTGTTCCAAAGCGACAAGTTGTGAGATATCTCTTAAATCGCCTCTTCACCGCCAATGGTGGCCAGGTAAGCACAAATGAAGAAAGGTGGGATCCGCACAAGAATCACCGTGAGACGGGTCTTTTAAAGTTACTTTTCTCACTTGTCTAGCCTAGACACCCCAAAGTCAGGTTTAGATAAACGACTGAATGCCCACAACCTTCCTCTGTCCTAATGAGCGCGACAGTCTTTAATTGGCTGAGTCTAGATATTTTTTAATTAGCTCAAGGGTGATGCATATACTTTTAGTGATTTTTGGGGTCTTAGGAAGGGTAATGAAATCCCCACCCAATCTGAATTGGTGTTATAGCCCCTTAAAAGTCCGTATTAATATGCAAATCGGTTAACACACCAAAAAAATCTAAAACTCTTGCAAAATATTTTTTTTTATTTGGCAGCGCAAAGAATCCTGCACAAAAACAATTTATTAGAGAGGAGAAGAAGTTGCTGTGCAAAGAATACCTGCCGGAAAATTTTTTCAATGGAGTTCTGGGGATAGGAGGAGAAGACAAAAAATACTCACAGAGAAAAAATGGGATGCTGACGTCAGCAGTTGACCGCGGAACTGCGGTCAAATGCCTACTTATGCCGCATTTCCGCGGCGGTTTAATTGGTTTAGAACTCTGAAATTTTTCTCTGTTCTGTTGTGGTTCTCCTCTTTCTGTTTAGATCTCCTGAATATTTATTTGTTCACTGAATTTGCTTCAGATCTGAAACAAAGTTTGCTCCAAGCCTGCACACTTGCACAAAAACCTTTCAAAAATAACAAGATGATTTTTATTTTTATTTTTATTATTTTCTATTTTTGTTTTAAAATTTTTCAATTTTTATAATTTTTAAATTTTTATAATTTTTTTTTATTAACTCGAAATTATACAAAGAAAGAGATTACCGTCTCCCCGGCAACGATGCCATTTGATTGGTCTGGGATTTTGCGTGCGAGCGTTTTAAAAATCAAAGTTAAGAATACTGCAATCAATAACGGTGTCGCTTGGTAGCTAGCCGATTGAGTACGGGTCGGTCCACAGGGAAAACGTGTTCTTTTCTTATTGTTCTAACGAGTTAAGTCCTATTTTTGGTAGGTTTTGAATTTTTAGAAAAACTAAGATTGAATTTAATTCGATTTAAAACCTTGCTAGGGTTAGGACTAGGTTAGTTTGGAAAGATAATTCTTCTCACTGCTTCCTTTTCCCTAATTAAGAATATAGGTGTTAGGGAAATAGTCAACAAAGGGGATTAACACGACAAGGAAGAAACTTCGTTTCTTCCTTTTGGTCATTGTCCGTCCTTTCTTAAATCTTAGCCCTAACCTCTATCTAAATCAACCACAACCGGTCTAATTGGGGAATCACCGCTATCTCGTAGGATAGGGTGCCGTAGTGAGTGGTGGGTGTTTGATTTACATAGAGTCCTAATTTAAAATATTAAACGGGCAAGAAAGGAGTGAGAGATTTCCATCTCTCAAACCTACCCAATCCTAACTCTAACAAGTGAGGAACTACTCACTCATTAGGGATGTTATGATGAAGTTCATTTTTATAATTTTCTTTTAATTACCTAATTAACGTGCAGATAATAAAAGACAGATACGAAAATTGCGAAAATTAAATTGCAGTCAAGATAAAAAACTTACTTTTATTGAAACCTCTTAACGATTACACTGAAACTAAAATTTAATCTAGAATTAAAAAGAGGCATCCTCCAAAGAGGCACACTAAGAAAGGCCTTGAGCTCTCCTATTTATAGATAGGAAAACCCCTAGGTTTACATTCTGATCCATATATGAAATTACAAAACAACCCCAAAAACCGAGTCAAAGCACCGACACTCCATCGACACGTGCAGAGCACGGCCGCGGAACCGTGGCAGAATAGCCAGTTTGGCCGCGGATCTGCGGCCATTTGGTGGGCTCATGGGCCTAATTCTTTAGGGTTTCTTTAAGTTGCTTTTATCTTCTGTTTTTTCACTTGGTCTCTCAGAATCTCTTCAATTCTCTTCCAGATATTCAATAGTGGACTTTTGCCTTAAGCTCCGCGTTTGAAGTCTTGGATCATGTGCTGCCCTTGTGCTTTGCGCATTGAAATGCTCAATGATTTTCCATTTGTTCCTTGAACTGGTCGGTGGCATTATACGGATAGTGCACGGAAACCCGTATTTCTCTGTTTGTTGGTCGTAGTCCCACATTTGTAGCGACTTTTCATTAATTTCACTGTAAAGAGCTGAGAACCTGTAACCTGCAACTATTTAGAAGACATGGATCAAAAGTTCCTACTTACATGCAATGTGACTAAGAATGGGCGATATAAAAATGCAAAAATCTGATATGAACCGGTAGCTGTGCACAAATTGGCGATATCTCCGGACATCAAGCCAATCAAATAAGCACTAAGAAGGATGCGGCTCGAACATGAAATGAGCATTAACGCCGAGGTCAAGAAGCTAATCGACTCTGGCTTCATCCAAGAGGTTCAATATCCTGACTGGATCGCCAACATTGTCCCAGTAATGAAGAAAAACGGGACGGTGCGCATCTGCGTGGACTTTCGGGATCTCAACAAAGCTTGCCCGAATGACGACTTTCCAGTACCGATCACCGAGCTGATGATAGATAATACGTCCACTCATGAAGTTTTCTCCTTCATGGACGGCTCATCAGGATACAATCAGATAAAGATGCACCCCGAGGACCAGAAGCATACTGCTTTCCGGACCCCTTTGGGCATATTCTGCTACAAGTTGATGCCTTTCGGTCTAAAGAACGCCGGTGCCACCTATCAGAGGGCCATGACGAAGATTTTCGATGACCTCATACATAAAATCGTCGAATGCTATATCGACGACCTCATAGTTTAAAGCAAATCATACGAGGAACATTTAGAGCATCTAAAAATTCTGTTTCAGCGCCTTCGGAAATACAACTTGAAGATGAACCCTCTCAAGTGCGCGTTCGGAGTTTCCTCAGGCCAGTTCCTAGGATTCGTCGTCCGACACCGAGGTATCGAGATAGACCCGTCGAAGATCAAGGCGATCATGGAAATGCCTCCGCCAAAAACTCTCAAGCAACTGCGATCCTTCCAAGGGAAGCTCGCGTACATCCGGCGATTTATAGCCAATCTCTCCGGCAAGTGCCGTACTTACAGTCACCTAATGAAGAAGGGAACCCCGTTCGTCTGGGATCGCAAATGCCAAAGCGCATTGGACGAAATCAAGCAATACCTGCAGAATCCGCCAGTATTGGCCTATCCTGTTAAAGGAAAACCTCTCGTCCTGTATACAACAGCTCTCGAAGGTTCCTTAGACGCGCTACGGGCACAAGAGAATGACCAAGGGAAGGAGAGAACCTTCTACTATTTGAGTCAAGTTCTACTGGGGACAGAAAGCAATTATTCTCCCATTGAAAAACACTGCCTGGCATTGATCTTCGCGATAACGAAGCTCAGACACTACGCATTGGCACATGAGGTCCATCTCATATCGAAGGTGGATCCTTTCAAATATTTAATGTCAAAGGCTATATTAACGGGACGACTCGCTAAATGGGCCCCGCTCTTGATGGACTTCTCGATAATTTATCGACCCCTCAAGGCAGTGAAAGGCCAGGCCATCGCCGACTTCCTCGCTGAGCATCCGATACCTGCCGATTCTCCCTTGAACTGCGACTTTCCAAATGAGCACGCGTTTTACATGATCGACGGTGAGAGAAGAGAGAGTGACACCCGCTAGGAACTCTACTTCGATGGGGCATCTTCTATGAAGAAGCGCAAACAAAGCACCCCCATAATCAAAGCAGGGGTGGGCCTCATCTTTGTGACTCCACAAGGAGGGATAATGCGCTTTGCCTTATTTTTAACAGAGCCGAGGACGAATAATGAAACCGAATATGAAGCTTTGATAGCAGGTCTTGAGATCGCTGTCGACATGGGAATTGAAAACCTCCTCATATACGGAGACTCCCAGCTGGTCGTTAGTCAAGTAAATGGAGACTATTAAACGTGCAAGCCAGAGCTGGTGAAGTACGGCGAGAGAGTGCAGCAACTGCTGACTCAAATTCCTTCCTACACCCTGGAAAGCATACCGCGTGCGGAAAATAGCAAAGCGGATGCATTGGCCAAGCTCGCTAAAGAATTGGCTGACGAGAATCTCGATGACATGAGGATCGTTGTACAAAGCCGTCGGGTTCTTGCACCGGCAGAAATATCTCCGGAGTCTTCTGAAGAAAAGGGAGCTACCGAGCAAACGACCCTACAAATAAAGGACCAGGAAAAAGCTAAGGATATAGACTACTTCAAATCCCGTCGAACACCTGAAGATGCGTCTTTGAGACATCAGCTCATGAAACGAGCTCTATCTTTTGCCTTCGTCAATGATACTCTGTATAAGAGATCATTTGATTCTTTATGGCTAAGATGCCTGGGACCTGAAGAGGCAAGGAGAGTCGTCTAAGAAACTCACGACGGACTCTGCGGCTCTCATCAAGCCGGGCCGAAGATGAAACTAAAAATCAAAAGGATGAGCTACTATTGGCCCACGATGATCCAAGACTACCTCGAATACGCGAAGCAGTGCCACTCGTGCCAGATTCACGGGGACTTTATCTATCAGCATCCAAATCCGCTACACCCGACGGTGGCTAGCTGGCCATTCGAAATGTGGGGAACTGATATAATCGGGCCCATCGAACCGGCATTGTCCAGAGGTCATAGATTCATTTTAGCGACAACTGATTACTTCTCTGAGTGGGCAGAAGCAGTACCACTAAGAGAAGTGAAGACGGAGGAAATCCTCCATTTCTTCAAGACACACGTCATTTACCGGTTCGGTACTCCGTGACGGATTATCTCCGATAATGGGCCAGCCTATAGAAGCCACAAAATCAGCCGCTTCGCACAACAACATAACATAGACTGGAGGTACTCTTCTGTCCATAACCCCCGAGCTAACGGTCTAGCTGAGGCTTTCAACAAGACATTGACGAAGATCGTGAAAAAGACGGTGTCTCGAAATAAGAAGGACTGGCACGAGAGACTGCATGATGCTCTCTGGGCGTATCGAACTACGTTCAAAACAACCATGAACACAACGCCGTATGCATTGGTATTCGGCATAGAAGCGGTATTCCCCCTCGAGATAGAGTTACCCTCTCTACGAGTTGCCGTTCACTACGAGCTAACAGACGAAGAAAATGCTCATCTTCGGCTTGAGAAACTTGATGCCCTTGATGAAACCCGGCTCATGGCGCAACAAAACCTGGAGGCTTACAAAGCGAAGATGACGTGCTCATATGAAAGATTGACTAGGCCGAGAACATTCTGCCAAGGCGAACTCGTGCTAGTGGTCAAAAGACCTATGATCCCCAATCGTGCCAAGCGGGGGAAATTCGAGCCGAACTATGAAGGCCCGTATATTATAGACAAGGTCTACCAGGGTGGAGCATATCTACTCATGGAAATGCATGGTGAAAGACCTTTCAGGCCAATAAATGGTCGCTTCCTAAAAAAAATACTACGCCTGACGAGTCATGGCCTAGGTCAATGATAGATGACGACGCCTATGTCCGCTCGCTATCTTCCTATGCCCAAACTCTATAAGTAGTAGCCGGCTACGGACCGAAACGTCCTTAAACTAACAACGGACCGAAATGTCTTAAAACTAACGATGGACCGAAACGTCCTTAAACTAACAATGTACCACTATGTCCTAAAACTGGCGTCGGACCGAAATGTCCTTAAACTAACGATGGACCACTATGTCCTAAAACTGGCTGTTGACCGAGACGTCGATAAACTACTACGGACCGCAGCATCCCAAGGCTGACAAAAAAAATGAGAAGAAAACGGTATGTCCATAAGCAAAATGGGCATGGATGAAAACCCGAAAGGGCTCTATGAGTAAAAACAGCAGGGCTACCGGCGAGTTTTGTGAAAACCCGAAAGGGCGCAATCTCGTTAAAAGACACTTGCAAGGTCCTCTCGACCTTGTGAGGAGAAACCACCTGCGTGAGATCCTACGACTCATAAGAGAGCAACACACTTAGGGATCCTCACGATCCCTAAGGAGAAATTACACTTGCGAGATCCTCACGATTCGTAAGGAGAACCCTCTTATGAGACCCTCATGGCTCATAAGATTCAAAAGTCTTAAGCTACAGGGATCTGAACCTGTTCTTAAGCCATTACAACCTCCAATTCTGCTCTACAAGCGTCTCGACCCTTGTATACAATCTACGGGCGTGAATAAACATTTCCCTAACAAATTCCCGCCCGCGACTAGGGATATGTTTACACAGTGAACAACCCTTGTAAGTCTTCTCGACTCATAAGGAGAAAGTACTCTTGTAAGATCCTTACGACTTACAAGAAGCCATACACTTAGAAATCCTCACGATTTCTAAGGAGAAAACGCACCTACGAGATCCTCACGACTCATAGGGAGAAATACCTTTATGAGACCCCTACGGCTTATGAAGTCAAAAGTCTTAGTCGACAGGATCTTAACTCTGTCTACTAAGACACCCTTGTTCGACATCGACAGAGGCAAATGATGATTCGCTCCTGGCAATATCCCAGATGTAGCGATGCTGATGCCTAAATCGGTATCAAATCCCAAACTCACAGTAAAAAATCAGTGAGCCACAGATGCATACAAAAGAGCCGAAATGATGGGGCGACTTGCAACAGAATCAGCAAGTAAAAATGTATGCATACAAAATAGCCGAAATGATTGGGCAATTCGCAATAAAAAGAAGCGAGTAAATAAAAAAAATAGCTGAAATGATTGGGCACTGTGAAAAATAGCCGAAATGATCGGGCAATCGCGACTTTCGCGATATAAAAGCTGAAATGATAGAGCATCGCGGAAAGAAAAATATATAAAATGAAATGTTTGCCCTACAGGTGAGATCACATCGATCCCTGTATACAATCCAGGGGCACAAACAAAGAAAGAACCATACCTTCCCACCAGGCTCCATCCAAAAGAGAGCCAAGTCTCAACGGTTCACAAAGCAGCCTGGAGATCATCTCAACATTCGCCTCATGTCAACGGACACAACATCAACAAATTGGAGCCGCGGCGAAGTTCTCAGTTCCGTGACTCGACGATGCACAGACAACCGAGAGTCAATCGCCGAATCCATGAAATGCGGATAAAGTCAACCAATCCTGGTTTGGTGGAACACGGCTTATGTCAATACTGACCCCGTGGGAAGCATCCAGAGAAAATCCTGGTCACGTGGAACATGGCTATGTCAATCCTGACCCCGTGGGAAGCATCCAGAGCAAATCTTGGTCTAGTGGAACACGGCCTATATCAATCCTGACCCCGTTGGAAACGTCCAGAACGGATCCTGGTCCTTGCAGAACACGGCCTATATCAATTCTGACCCCGTGGGAAGCATCCAGAGCAAATCCTGGTTTCATAGAACACGGCCTATGTCAATCCTGACCCCGTGGGAAACGACCAGAGCGGATCCTGGACTTTGCGGAACATGGCCTATGTCAATCCTGACCCCGTGGTAAGCGTCCATAGAAAATCCTGGTTTCGTGGAACACGTCCTATGTCAATCCTGACCCTGTGGGAAGCGTCCAGAGCGGAACCTGGTCCTTACGGAACACGACCTATGTCATTCCTGACCCCGTGGGAAGCATCTATAGAAAATCCTGGTTTCGTGGAACACGGCCTATGTCAATCCTGACCCCGTGGGAAACGTCCAGAGCGGATCTTGGTCCTTGCGGAACACGACCTATGTCAATCCTGACCCCGTGGAAAGCATCCAGAGCAAATCCTGGTTTCGTGGAACACGGCCTATGTCAATCCAGACCCCATGGGAAACGTCCAGAGCGGATCCTGGTCCTTACGGAACATGGCCTATGTCAATCATAACCCCGTGGGAAGCATCCAGAGCAAATCCTGGTTTTGTGGAACACGGCCTATGTCAATCCTGACCCCGTGGGAAACGACCAGAGCGGATCCTGGTCCTTACGGAACACGGCCTATGTCAATCCTGACCCTATGGGAAGCGTCCAGAGCAAATCCTGGTTTCGTGGAACACGGCCTATGTCAATCCTGACCCCGTGGGAAGCGTCCAGAGTGGAAGCTGGTCCTTGCGGAACACGGCCTATGTCAATCCTGATCCCGTGGGAAGAGTCCAGAGCAAATCCTGGTTTCGTGGAACACGGCCTATGCCAATCATGATCCCGTGGGAAGCGTCCAGAGCGGAACCTGGTCCTTGCGGAACACGGTCTATGTCAATCCTGACCCCGTGGGAAGCATCCAGAGTAAATCCTGGTTTCGTGGAACACGGCCCATGTCAATCCTGACCCCGTGGAAAACGTCCAGAGTGGAACCTGGTCCTTCCGGAACACGACCTATGTCAATCTTGACCGGTGGGAAGCATCCAGAGCAAATCCTGGTTTCGTGGAACACGGCCTATGTCAATCCTGACCCCGTAGGAAACGTCTAGAGCGGAACCTGGTCCTTGAGGAACACGGCTATATCAATCCTAACCCCGTGGGGAGCATCCAGAGAAAATCCTGGTTTCGTAGAACACGACCTATGTCAATCCTGACCCCGTGGAAAACGACCAGAGCGGATCCTGGTCCTTACGGAACATGGCCTATGTCAATCCTGAGCTCGTGGGAAGCATCCAGAGCAAATCTTGGTTTCGTGGAACACGGCCCATGTCAATCCTAACCCCGTGGAAAACGTCCAGAGCGGAACCTGGTCTTTGCGGAATACGACCTATGTCAATCCTGACCCGTGGGAAGCATCTAGAGCAAATTCTGGTTTCATGGAACACGGCCTATGTCAATCCTGACCCCGTGGGAAACGTCCAGAGCGGAACCTGGTCCTTGCGGAACACGGCTATGTCAATCCTGACCCCGTGGGAAGCATCCAGAGCAAATCCTGGTTTCGTGGAACACGGCCTATGTCAATCCTGACCCCGTAGAAAATGTCCAGAGCAGAACCTGGTCCTTGCGGAACACGGCCTATGTCAATCCTGACCCCGTGGGAAGCGTCCAGAGCAAATCTTGGTCCCGTGGAACATGGCTAAAATCAATCTTGACCCCGTGGGAAACGCCCAGAGCCACTCCTGACTCCGTAAAATGTGGATAATGTCAACACCACCAAACACTTACGGGTCCTTTCGACCCCTAAGGAAGAAAACTTTCTTATGAGATCCTTACAACTTATAAGAGAAAACACTCTTAGGAATCCTCACGATTCCTAAGGAGAAAATAAACCTACGAGATCCTCACGACTCGTAGGGAGAAAAATCTTTATGAGACCTTCACGGCTCATAAAGTTGAAAAGCCTTAGGCAGCAGATCTGAACCTGCTTCTTAAGCCATCATTACCTTTCTAAGAATTCAAGACGGAATGCTCTCTATCATCTACAGGCTACGCTTACTAAAGTAACTTGTCGGTAACAAAGAAAAGAGAAGAAAGCAAGAGATGACATAAGATAGTGTGAAAGAAATGTATCTTTTATTCATAAATTCAATTGGGTACAAAATATATCATATGAAAGAATAAAAGGTGGATGCATATTAATCAAAATTTACAAATTGGTACAAGAACAACTATTAGGAGGGAAGCGTTTTCAATAGGCCAGTCAGTTGCTCGCGCACTCCCCTAAGCCCCTTTTCATGGTCAGCTGCCGCGGCCAACTCTGCTTCAACCTGAGCTCGTTGCTGCAAATAGGATGAAAGTTGCTCTTCGACGACCTACTGAGCTGCCCCACGATTCTGTGCATCTCGCTCGATGAGGTCAAGCTTCTGCCTCAGCGTTAGCCCGTCAGAAATACATCGCAGAAGGCTTTCAAAGATAGCTTTTAGCTGTACAGCATTTGCGTCAACTTGAGCATGCAGCTGGGCAGATTCTCTTGAAGTCTCCTCGCACTCCTTACACCTCAAGGCCGCTTCTTGTTCAAGATGGCGGAAGTAGGGAGTGCTCTGCTCGACTCATGCGGCCCGTTGGGAGTTCACCGCCAGGACCTCCGGAGCAGGATGTCCGACCTCGAGCTCATGCAGACAAGCCTCAATTTTCCTGCAGTGATTAACCCAAGACTCAACGACACCCTCTCTATGAAAGTGCACGAGCTTTGCCAGCATGGGATTAACCTCAGCAGCAAAATCTACAGCAAGGATAGGAGTCTCCGCGTCAAGTTCCTCGAGGTGATCGCACAACATACGCAGACTATTCACAGCGCCTTTTGAAGATAGACGTCTGGAAAAGGGGCCCGCTGGCATTATGATTCTAGACTCGAATGAAGCTGAAGTCGGTATCACTGCTGCAAAATAAACCATAGTCAAATAACGGTTCAAGAGATAGATAAGTGTTCATACCATAATTTTGCATTATTATATTCCCCATTCTTATTTATTTTATAAATAAACAGGTGCTTTTGATCCATGTCTGCTACATTGTTGCAGGTTACAGGTTCTCGGAACAAAAACAGTGAAAATGATGAAAAGATGATACAAAAGTGAGACTACGACCAACAAATGGAAGAATCTTGATCATGCCTACAGTTTGAAGAACAAATGAAGATCAATGGACAAGTTCACAAAGCACAAAGGCAGCGCAAGGTTCAAGACTTCGACACGAAGCAAACGGTAAAAGTCCACGACATTATGCACTGTAGAAATCTGGAAGAAAACTAGAAGAAAATTTGAGAAACCAAGTGAAGAAACAAGTACCCAAATGCAACCAGACCAAGACCAGATAAAATGACCCAACGACCCCACTATATGGCCGCGGAACCGCGGCCAAACATGCCTTCTGGCCGCGGATCCGCGGCCATATGAAGCCCGTGTTGGTGCAATTTCGTGTCGGTGCGGCGGTGCGTTGACTAGTCTTCTTTAGGGTATATTTGTAAATGCAGATGTGAGTCGAATGTAACCCTAGGGTTTCTATGATCTATAAATAGAAACCCTAAACCTCTTTTTTGAGGTATGCCTCTTTTTATTTCATCTATTCAGAATTTTAATTCGGTGTAAATGTTTGAAGAGAGCCATCAAATAAAGTAAGATTTTTATTTCATTGCCCTAGTTCTTAATTTTCTTTCTGCCCTAGTATAGATTTCATTATCTGCCCTAATTAATTAGTTTAGAACATATTAATCAATTCCCTAATGAGTGAGTAGTTCCACACTTGTTAGGGTTAGGAATAGGGAAGGTTTGAGAGATGAAAATCTCTCACCCCTTTCTTGACCATCACATATTTTTATAGGACTCCATGCATACATACACACACCGCTCCCTACGGCACCCTATCCCACGAGGTAGCGGTGATACCGTAGTTTAAAAGACCGGTTGCGTATGTCTTCCATGGAGGTTAGGGTAAGAATTAAGAAAGGACGGACAAAAACCTAGAGGAACAAACATCGTTTCTTCCCGATGGTACTAATCCACTTTATTAATTATTACCATAACACCTAAATAGATCTAAATTAGGGCATTGAAAGCGGTGGGAAATCTTAAATTTCCAAACTTAACTTAAACCTAAACCTAGCAAGATTCTAATCCTAGTTTAAATCAACTTTAGTTTTTAGTGATAACCAACCCAACACCGTTTGGAATTAACTCGTTAGAACAAATTGAGAATACACAAAATCCCTGTGGACCGACCCGTACTCACCGGCTAGCTACCAAGCGACGCCGTTCTTGATTGCAGTAATTAATTCTTTGATCATAAAACTTAGCTAAAATCAAATGGTACGGTTGCCGGGGATGGCGTAGTATTTTCTTTTTGCAATTTCGGGTTAATATAAAATCATAAAACTCATAAAAACTGAAAAATTAAAAAAAAAAATACATAAAAATTTTATCATCTTGTTATTGTTTGAAGTGTGTTTCATGTGAATTTTGCAGGATCAACGAACGAGTTCGGATCTGGAAAAATCCAGAGAGCAAAACATAAAACCCTGAATCTGAACAACAGAGAAAAATCAGACCAGAGGAGAAGAAAAATTCTCGGGAACCGAACAGTCTAGCAGACCGCGGAACCACGGCAAGAGCATTACTTTGGCAGTGGAAGCGCGGTCAGGAAGTGACGTCATCATCAGAAAAATCCTCTGTAAGCTTCTCTTCTTCTTCTCTGCAACCCCATTATATCCTCTGTAAAAATTTCCTACAGGATTCTTTGCGCCAACAATTTCTCCCCTTCTCCAATAATTGATCTTGTGCAGGATTCTTTGCGCTGCGCTAAAAAAAAAATTGTTTGCAAGTGATTATGTTTATTGCTTTGCATATCTAAATTGACTTTAAGGGGCTTGAACACCAATCCAGATTGGGTGGGGATTTCATCACCCTTTCCAGGACCCCAAAAATCACATAAGGCATATTGCATTGACCATCAAGTAATTAAAAAAATTAGACTCAGCCCTAAGGACTTCGCGCTCAATAGGACAAATGAATAGTTATAGGCATCGACCGTTGATCCTAACCTGATTTTGTGGTGCCTAGGCTAGACCGGTAGTGAAAGGTAACTTTAAAAGGCCCGTCTCACGGTGATTCGTGAGCGGATCCCTCCTTTCTCTACTTGTGCTTACCTGACCACAATTGGCGGTGAAGAGGCGGTTTAAGGTCCTACTTCTTGCCGTTTGGAACAGTTAGGAGCTGTCTAGCTGACCTAGGTGACCCTAGATCTAGGCTTGATCTTGCATTTGTGATTGATTGAACGTGTGACTAAGCCTTTTATCGAAAATCTTTTTTGCAAAAAGCTCCACATAAAAAAAACACAAAAAGAAAAAAAAGGAAATTTTTTTACAAAAACTTGCAACTTGTCGCTAAGAAATCCGTGCACCCCACTTACACCCACTTTCTTTTCATTAACGTTTTCTTACCCCCACCTTCTGTTTTTCATCTTTTTGACTATACTACCTCTTTAGTGTATGTTCGGTTGGACTAGGGACACTAGTGTCCGATTAGTCCGTGTCTCGTTGGTACCGACTGATGACACTTTCGACTCCGAAGTCGAAATTCCTTCCACTTCCTTACCTTCACCTTCAAATTCTTCGTCATCTAAGGAGATGTCGGGATTTAATCCTAACATCACCTTACCCACGGGATTGATTCCACCTCTGCTAGGTGCGAATAACCCACAACACCCGCCTGTTGAAGCGCCTCAACGAATCGCGCTCCAGGATCTAATCTACCCTATTCGCACCGCCTTACCCACTTGTCTTTCACTCCCACCGGCAAATGGGGATAACTTTGAGATCAAACCCCACTTCATCAACATGTTGCCAAAATTTCACAGACTGGAATCCGAAGATGCTTATATCTTCATAAACAAATTCCAGAATGTTTGTGCAATGATGAAAACAACACAACTTTCAGATGATGCTATAAGGCTAAGGGTCATTCCTTTCACCTTATGCGACTTAGCCGAGAAATGGTTGTATAGCATAGCATCATACTCAATTAAAAATTGGGAAGAGTTTGTTAAAGGTTTTCTTAAAAAGTTTTACCCACATCACATGACCGCGAGAATTCGCAATGAGATTATTCAATTTTCCCAGCTTCCTTCCGAACCTTTTTGGAAGTGTTTTGAAGGATTTAAAGACCTACTTGTTCAATGCCCTCACCACGGTATCGAAAATTGGCTACTTTGCCAAACTTTATATGAAGGATTGAACCCAGCAACGAAGCAGTTGCTGGAAACCATTTGTCAAGGTCACTTTCTAATAAAATCAAGCGAGGAAGCTTGGAAGTTTCTCGACGATCTTGCTGAACAAACACTTCAGTGGGAAAGCACCAAGACCACCTCATCTTCTTTTATTGGTCAGTCTAGGGCAGGCATACATCAATTAGATATGTCGATTGCAATAAAGGCCGAAATGGACGCACTTACGAAAAAGCTAGAAGCAATTGAGACCAAAATCTCATCGCCTTCTCCTGCCCCTGCTTTACCCCCATGAACTGTTTGTGCTTGTAGTTCGGATCCATCACATCTTACCGAAGAGTGTCCTTACAATCCACCTGTTCAAGGACAAGATCAAGTCAATGCTGCCTTTCAGCAAAGGCAAAGATATGATCCATACTCTTCAACTTATAATCCGGGTTGGAGGAGTCACCCAAATTTTGCTTGGAATCAAAATCAACAATTCCAAGGAAACAACAACTTTCAAAGGCCTCCTCCTCCACAACAACAAGCACCCCAACAAACTCAATACCAGCAACCTTTCCAACTACAACCTTACCAAAACCAAATGAACAATTTTGTACCCAACAACTCTTACCCTCAAAACAATTTTTTTCAACCAAATGACGATAAGGTTATCTCGCTAGAAAGAAGTCTAGATGCGTTTCTAAAATAATCTACACAATCTGCAGTAAGGTTGGAGACTTCCATTCAGTCTTTGGTGCACATTAGTGCTTCACATGATTAAAGTATCAAATCAATCAAGGCGCAAATTGCACAACTAAATGCTGCGTTGAGCGAGCGAGAAAAGGGAAAGCTTCCATCTCAACCATTGCCAAATCCCGGTCACACACAATGCACATGTTGCTTATGAACAACAAAATCATAATGTAAATGCTGTGACCACGTTGAGATCTGGAAAAGTGTTGCACAATAACATGGGTAATAGTGATGATACCCCTGCCGGTGATTCTTCGTCATCCTCATCTTCTTCGTCAGAGCCTGTTCTTCATTCTTCAAAAGGCACTTCTTCTTCTAATCCGAACGGACCCACATCTCACGTCACGAACACACCAACACTGGGATCCGTTCCAACTCCACATTCTACTCCACAGACATTGGACTCAACAAATTTTCAAAATGTTCCTTTTCCAAACAGGTTGAGATCCAATAAATCAACTCCACAAATAGAGAAGATTGTGGAGTTATTCAAACAGATTAGCATAAATATACCTCTCTTGGATGCAATCCAATAAGTCCCTTCTTACGCGAAAATCTTAAAGGGCTTATGCACCTCGAAGAGAAAGTCTCAGATACCCAAGAAAGTGCTAGTAGCTGGTGCCGTGAGCAATGCTATTAACCAACCTCAACCCTTACCCCCAAAACGAAAGGACCCTGGCTGTCCTATAATTTTAATAACAATTGGGGATAAGAACATCAATCGAGCAATTTTAGATCTTGGTTCTAGTGTTAGCCTACTTCCCTATTCCGTGTATGAGCAATTAGGTGTTGGAGAGTTAAAACCCACTCATTGTACTCTCCAAATGGCTGATCGATCAATCACCCATCCTAGGGGTGAGTTAGAGGATGTGTTGATCAAAGTAGGGGACTTCATATTCCCCGTTGATTTTATTGTTATGGACACACAACCTGTTGCTAACCTATGGAACCAAATTCCGGTGATTCTCGGTCGACCATTTTTGGCCACTTCCAATGCCGTAATCAATTGTCGCAATAGCTCTATGACTCTATCCTCCGGGAAGATGTCTAGTGAGTTCAATATTTACAAGATAGGAAGTCTGCCCTCCGTGCCTAAAGCTAGTATACGAGAAGTTTGCTCGATCCACAAAATCACGCAGGAGGACTGCGAGGTTGAAAAATTTATGTTTGATCACAACAGTTTTGACGCCACTAGTGCGTCCCTCCTTGAATCTGACACAGTTTGCACAACCAATAGCGATTACGAGTGTTTCACTTTTTTGGATGATTTTGAAGACTCACCGCCCGAGTTTGAGTCTTTTGAATTTTCGGATGAGTTAATTGAACCATCCGACTCGGTTTCCTACAGTGATTTCGAACCAGTGATGGAATCCTTCGAGTTCGAGACAGTTTCACTAATTTTACCTTCAATTGTTTCACCTCCAAAACTCGAACTCAAGCTTTTGCCGTCTCACCTTAAATACGCTTACCTAAGTGAGAATGAGACCTTTCCCGTTATCATATCGGCCTCTCTAACCCTCGAGCAAGATAAAGCCCTTTTAATGGTCTTATAAAATAACCGGCAAGCTTTTGGTTGGACTATGGCAAACATCGAGAAGATTAGTTACCTCATAATTAAATATCATATGCATATGATGGATGATACCAAGCCAGTAAAGGATCCACAGAAACATCTCGGAGATTTTATGGTTAATCAACCTCACCCTATAGAAGTTGAACCACCCCTATTTTCTTCTAATAAACTACGAGAATGCCAATATTCCACTGATTTCTGATCATTCCCATTCTCGTTTTTATTCATCATCACCTCCTATATTTTCACTTCCACGTACATGCAAACACTTTCCATACCACCACTTATCTCTTCCCCACTTCTTCTTGGCTCTGTACAACATGTTCTTCCACCGACCGATACTTTACACAGATAAATTTTTCAACTGGTTGGTGTTGACTTTTGGTCTTTGCAAAGTTTGACATTGACTTGTAACATCGTTTAACTTAAGTTTGGGGGGACCTTGTAGTATATATATTTTGTTTTGTTTTAACAATAAAAAAAATTAAAAAAATTTGAAAAAAATTGAAAATAAAAAAAAAATTTGGGGGTATTTTTGTAAATTTACAGATTAAATAAATAAAATAAATTTTTTTCGCAAATAATTTTCTCTTTTTAGAGGGGTTTATTTGCAAATATCCATCATTTCCCCCTATTTAAAGGACCCCGACCCCTTTCTGTCTTTCTAAACCCTAAAATTTTTTCCTCTCAAACCCTAGCCACCGCCGCCTCTTTTCTGCAGCGAGTTCCCTTCATCGCGCCGCGATTCCGCCTCCCGACCCCTGTTTCGACCGCGCTTTTGCCGCCTGTCAGCCGCGTCGCCCCCTAAAATTTTCAGGGGAGGTTCGTCTTTCAAAACCCATCTCCGTTTCTCAATTTCTAGATCTGTAGAACACCTCATGGCACACAGCATGCAGCTTGAACCCGATTTTTCGCAAGTTTTTTCATACGAGGTGTACGGTAGTTATTTTGCAAATGAAATCGCGCGTAGGGGTTGGAACTATTTAATATACAATCACCCTAATGCTTATGCACTACCGGAATTAGTCACTCGTTTTTACGAGTGTATGGAGGATGGGTGTCTCAACCAATTTAGGTTTATTAAATTGCAATGGGGTGATCGAGAAATTATCATTGATAGGGATATTATACACGAAGTCACACTAATCCCTCGCATACCCGTACATGACCAACCCTTGCAATTTTAGGATTACATGCCCTTGATGGGCAACGATTGCTTAAGGGAGCCGCGGAAGGGTATCCAAGCGAGAACCCTTTTCGCAAATGTCTTAACTGTGTGCCGATGACCACAAAATAATATTTTCGGTAGCTTCCACAACACAACATTTTTTACACCCTCCTTGCATATTGTGCATACTTTTATGATAAAGAACCCCCGTTTCGACATGTGCACAGTTTTGCTAAACTCCATAGGTGCGGGCAAACGAGCCGCAAATTACCCTTGTCCCATGCTGGTTACACAATTATGTCGATATTTCCTCCCCGTGGAGGAGTTCGAATTTTATATGCATAGAGGCATACCGGTCAGGCCTCTTATTGAGGGCGTTTCTACATCCTATTCTCGATTGACAGATGTGTTGTCGAGGACCGAACCGGCGGAGCATGTACCCGCCCGCACACCTAGCTCTAGCTCGGCCGTGAGCGAAGGAGAAATGACCACTCTAGAACATGCACAATTGATGCGGAGAGTAGTTAGGGGCATTGATGAGTTGAGGGAGCAATTGAGGGTAACATCGAGGGAGCACGACCGTCGGTTGACGCAGGTTGAGTAGGGGATTCGAACCCTGCTGGCTAGGGAGGAGCGTTCACGTTCACACTCGAGAGCGCGGCGTGGGGCCGAGCAGTGAGGGCACTGCTTTGGTTAAGTTTGGGGGAGTTGGTGGTTGTATATAGTTATCTTTTGTATTGCATACTTTTTTAAATTTTTGTATATATTTTTTCTTTTTCTTTTGCATGTTTAAATTCTGCATTGCATCCTTATATAAAAATCATAAAAAAATTGAAAAAAATATTGAAAATAAAAAAAATAGAAAAATATGAAAATCAAATAAAAAAACTAAAAAATTTAAAAAAATTATAAAAATTAAAACATTCAATTTTGGCCATAATTGACTTGAGTTTGACAAAAAGGTTAACTATTTAGAAACAACTAGATCTTAGACTTAGTAAATTAAAAACCCTAATAATAAGCTTTCTTAAAATTTAACGGTAGAAAATATTTGTCTTTGTACTTTATTTAGAAATAGGCAAATTTCGAGTTCACTTCTTGGGCTAAGTTAAAACAAGGGAAAAGTATTGATATTTTTATTAAAGTATAAGTTTGAAAAATAGTTTCTAAGCTTAAGTCTAAATTCTGAAAATATATACCCTACAAATTTCACAAACACGAACCTTGAAACTTGGAATAGTAGAAGAAACCTTGAAATGCTCTTGTCTAAAGTCCTTAGTACGAAGAAAAATAAATAAAAATACAAGTGTGAATAAAAAAAATGAACACTAGTTTTTGTAATTACTTAAGGTTGCATAAATAGAAAAAAATATTTAGCAAGGGTGCTTTATCACCTAGTGTCTTAGACCAACTGGTTTGGGAGTCACTGCTAAAGCCTTAGGTGTTACAAGACTAGGAATTACGCTTTAATGTGCAAACACATTTTGTAATCGGTCGTTGGTACCTCAAGAAATATTAACGGTCGCATGAAGGATTGTGAGCAAATTTCATCTAAAAATTCACCAATTAAGAAGTACTTTGGATGATGGACAAGAGTATGATAGCTTGATTTGAATTTCCAAGTGTAGGGGTGATATATACACACACGTTGGGGTATATGATTGGGGTTTAGATGAGAGATAGGAATGAAAAATAGGACTTATATCTTTAATAGAGATGATAAAAATTCCTAAGTTGAGATAGAACCCTAGAAGGAAAACTCAAAAGATGCTAAAAGCTACGTAAATCTACAAATCATATATAATCTTAAGTTAAATGATAAGGAAGCGTGAAAAATACGAGTTGATAATTTCTAAGTCGAAGATAATAGAGTTTCTTGTTAGAAAACCTAATTGGAGAATAAAAATCAATTGGCCGAATTGATAGGATTTTGTGGGTAGTATCCGCTGAAAACCCTCAGGAGATAACACTCCTCCTACTAGGGACACCTAGAGGTTTAACGGCTTGTTGCACGAGCTCAGTGCAATCACGTTTCCCTGCGAAAGTGAGGCTAGGTCTTTTTCAAGAATAAACTAAGTTTGCTCGATGACGAGCAAAAGATAAGTTTGGGGGTATTTGTTCATACCATAATTTTACATTATTATATTCCCCATTCTTATTCATTTTATAAATAAACAGGTTCTTTTGATCTATGTCTGCTACATAGTTGCAGGTTACAAGTTCTCAGAACAAAAACAGTGAAATGATGAAAAGATGATACAAAAGTGAGACTACGATCAACAAATGGAAGAATCTTGATCATGCCTACAGTTTGAAGAACAAATGAAGATCAATGGACAAGTTCACAAAGCACAAAGGCAGTGCAAGGTTCAAGACTTCGACACGAAGCAAACGATAAAATTCCACGACATTATGCACTGTGGAAATCTGGAAGAAAACTAGAAGACAATCTGAGAAACCAAGTGAAGAAACAAGTACCCAAATGCAACCGGACCAAGACCAGAGAAAATGACCCAACGACCCCACTATATGGCCGCGGAACCGCGGCTAAACATGCCTTCTGGCCGTGGATCCGCGGCCATATGAAGCCCGTGTCGGTACGGCGGTGCGTTGACTAGTCTTCTTTAGGGTATATTTGTAAATGCAAATATGAGTCGAATATAACCCTAGGGTTTCTATGATCTATAAATAGAAACCCTAAACCTCTTTTTTGAGGTATGCCTTTTTTTCTTTCATCTATTCAGAATTTTAATTCAGTGTAAATGTTTGAAGAGAGCCATCAAATAAAGTAAGATTTTTATTTCATTACCCTAGTTCTTAATTTTCTTTCCTCCCTAGTATAGATTTCATTATCTGCCCTAATTAATTAGTTTAGAATATGTTAATCAATTCCCTAATGAGTGAGTAGTTCCTTACTTGATAGGGTTAGGAATAGGGAAGGTTTGAGAGATGAAAATCTCTCACCCCTTTCTTGCCCATCACATATTTTTATACGACTCCATGCATACATACACACACCGCTCCCTTCGGCACCCTATCCCACGAGGTAGCGGTGATACCGTAGTTTAAAAGACCAGTTGCGTATGTCTTCCATGGTGGTTAGGGTAAGAATTAAGAAAGGACGGATAATAACCTAGAGGAAGAAATATCGTTTCTTCCCAATGGTACTAATCCACTTTATTAATTATTACCATAACACCTAAATAGATCTAAATTAAGGCATTGAAAGCGGTGGCAAATCTTAAATTTCCAAACTTAACTTAAACCTAACCCTAGCAAGAATCTAATCCTAGTTTAAATCAACTTTAGTTTTTAGTGATAATCAACCCAACATTGTTTGGAATTAACTCGTTAGAACAAATTGAGAATACACAAAATCCCTGTGGACCGACCCGTACTCACCGGCTAGCTACCACGCGACGCCGTTCTTGATTGCGGTAATTAATTCTTTGATCGTAAAACTTAGCTAAAATCAATAAGCTACATGAACAATAGAGTTTACTATACCAGTTGCGGCAGGAGGCAAGGCTGGGAGTACTGGTGGCGCAACTGTTCTTTCGTCTCCTTCTTCAATCTGTAATGTTGCAGTCAAGATGAATAAGAATTAGAAACGATTCGGCTGCCCGTGAAAGAAAAGACATTAGCTAAAGACTGTACTCACCAGCGCCACTAGGTGAGGCAATCTCTGACTGGAAGGAGAAATGTGGGTGCAGCACCTGATACAGGTGATCAAAAAGGACTCCTGCAAGGATGTAATAATGCAACGTCGGTACATAAAGTATACTGCCTACAATGAAACTGATGGGTCACAAATCCGTACCTTCCAGTATTTGAGAGGATATGAGAGAGGGCAAAAAGGCGACCACCGTCCAAGCAGCAACTAGAGATGCTTCCTCGGGTGGCACAACCTCAACGCTCACCACACCTGCACCTGAAACAAGAGGGGTACTGTCAGAAGAGATTGAAAAGGGATTGCAGAATGAAATGGAAAGCAATAACCCAAAATCTATCTGGTGAGTCGCCGGTTGAAACCGCGACAAGGGCGTCACTAGATGCAGTGACTGCTTCACCCTCCTCCACCGGAATGGTTTTGCCACCCGTGGCCTCATCCCCTGACTCCATGAGAGCCGTCGTAACATTCGCGACGCCAGGAGATAGCAGAGAACCGCAGGCGGAAAGAATGGCGATTGGGGCAGTGCCAGACTCTTGAGAAAGAGCGGCTACTTCAGGCTCGGTGGTTGCTGCCATCTCACCTACCGCTTCCTCGTCAAGACTCGGCCCTGCAGGATACTCGGCCCTGCAGGATAGGATATATGAGAATCTAAAGATTAAAACTTTGACAAAAGAGCTCAGTGTTATGTTACCTTGGGTTGATCTTTCAATTTCTTCCCGAGCTGCACGCGCTGCCTGTTTGTGAGCGGTAGACAGGGCGGCCGAAGCATCCCCTAAAGGAGTAGGGGCAGGGGTAGCAGCGCTCGAGCCTGCACCCGCGGCCAAGGCAGCGTTACGTTCCCTTGCTGTATGCATTCTGCGCTTCCTTTCCGCCCGGGCCGTGAGAGCTGATCTTCTCAAGACCTCCGTTAACGGGACGTCATCGTCCATACCAGGAGTTACCTCTGGAGCCGTCATGGCATCCGTCATCGGTTGCTTAAGTGAAGCTTCTTTCGGTAATACCGACGGAACTGGGACTTCTATAGCCGACCTTGGAAGCGTCTCTGCACCGCCGTACGAAGTCGGTACCACACCTGGAATAACCTGAGTGGAGGTAGTTCCTGTAATAAGATGAAAAGGAGGGGTCAGATTACCCATAAGAAATGGGAGTGGAGACGCGGTGAACCGAAATGTACCGATGCCTGAGGATGCTCGAAGTCTTTCCTCCTCTCAAAAGTCATGAGAGAAGCTGCGAGAGCTTCTTCGGTGGAAATTCCTGTTAAAGAAGGAAAAGTGTCAGTTAAAACATGACGATAAAAATATGATGCAATGACAAAAGGTACGGCTGATGCTTACATGATTGCGCAAGGATGGCCAATCCCGCTTTGTGGCTTGCTAGTCGCTCAGAAGCTGCAATAGATGCCTCGAGGTCGGTATCGTCCGGCGCTATGAATAGACCTTCGTTGGTCCCATATTCGCCCAAGCCCTCACTATAAGGAGCATGAGGCTCCTGGCCAAATGCAACATCGAAAGAGAGAATTGACTTCTTCTTCCTCTTCTTCGAGCGAACACCGATCGCCGCTAGCACAAGCTTATGCTTGGTGGGCACTTTGGGACGACGAGTCCCGATATCTGAACCTACGCCAGACTCGGGGGATGCTACGGTCACCGCTTCCATGGGAGTACGGGGTATCGGTAGTTTGGGCCTATCATGCGGGACTTCGACCGCAGCAACTTCTCTTAAAGGAGGACGGACAATGGTCCGTCGCTTCAGAGGGACGTTTGGATTACCAGCCGGAGCGGTACCCTTACGATCAAGCAGCAATCGCTTCTCCTCCCTGATGACGGCGCCCATTGAATGTTGATACCAGGCCACATACACATTGAGGGCCTTCGGAACATAGCTCGGTTCGCTGATAAAGAAGTTGGACCCCGTATTCAGGCGCATAAAATGATGCAGCGCGCTCCGCATTCCCACTTCGGTAGCAGCAGGTTCTTCCAAGAAAGCCTCAAGCGGGACTCCCTTATTATAACTCGGCTGCTGGGCAAAATGATGTGGGTTGTATCTCATAAATAACGCCGCATCATTTTGCCTAAATACAAGAAAGCCCGGCCGGATGGAGTACAGATGAAGAATCTCCCGAGCTTTCAACACAGAGGCCCCGTCTTTAAAGATGTCTTGCAATGGCGGCACTACTTTTGTAGACTCCTGGCCGACGGTCAAAATTTTGTCTGTAAAGGACATACCATCTCCAACCGTGCGTGGACGAAGGAGCAAACCCCTAGCTTCCTGATTGTTAGGATAGGAGCGTGTTCAAGTTCTAGTTTAAATACCGCAATCAAGACGGTTTCGCACGTAGTTAGCCGGTTGAGTACGGGTCGTCCGCAGGGAGATGGGAATCTTTTTCTATGTGTTTTTCGACGAGTTAAGTCCGGTTGTTCAGATTTTGTTTGTAGTTATCTAAGTGTTGAGTTGATATTTAAAGAGAGCTTGTTAGGGTTAGGATTAGGTTAGTTTGAGTTAGGAGTCTCCACATCTTTCGTTGCCCCACTTAATATCGGTGTTACGATAATCGGCAACAACGGGGATTAGCACGACTAGGAAGGAACTTGCGAGTATAAGCTAGGCTTTCCAACGCATAGTCCTTCCTTTTGGTGCTTGTCCGTCCGTTCTTGGCTCTTATCCATAACCTCCGGTTAATTCAACCACAACCGGTCTCACTACGGAATCACCTCTATCATGTAGGATAGGGTGCCGTAAGGAGCGGATTGTGGTTGGGTTAACGGGAGTTGATTTAAGTTGTTGGGCAAGGAAAGAGTGAGAGAGATTTCCTTCTCTCAAACTTCCCTTATCCTACCCTAACAAGTATAGAACTACTCACACTTCATAATACGGAAAAATAAAACAACACAAAAGAGGAAGATAGAAAGAAAGAGATTAGAAGAATACGACTAACTGTTTGCGACCTCACCTTGGCGAGGATCAAGCGTAAGTATCATTGTCGTATGCAAGGATAAAGAAAAAGAGAGAAGAAACAAATAACAAGGAAATAACAACAACTACTTAACAATTAAAATTACAACAATTATAACAAGTAAAGAAAGAGACAAGCATGATAATAAAAATGGTCTTCTTTATTCATCACTCTTCACTCAAAAGCTCACTTACAAGTTTAATGGAGAAGAGGTGAGAAGAGGAAGAAGAACATGTACTAAAACCTAGCAAAGAAAAATACAAGATTATGGACCCCTTCCTTCACAGAATTCTGGGGTATTTATAGGCTGGAGAATGAGAAACTAGGGCAAAAATACTGGCCCATATGAAATTACCAAACACCCCATAAAAACCCTAACTGTCTGGCGCCAGAACGGCCGCGGAAGCGCGGCCAAGACCCCCCTTTGGCCGCTCTTCCGCGGCCGTATTGTGGAGTTGGCCTTTGGGCCTTTTTCTGGTAGCCTGGTTTTCTGAGTACTTTATTCTGGCATATGTATTTTCTCCATTTGTTTTCACGATTTTTCCAGAATTTCTGTTGAAGGAAAGGTGGACTTTTTGTTAAGATTTTGTCATGATTGTCTCGAGCGCCGCGTAGATCTCTTGGATCTTGTGCTACCATTGAGCCTTGTGCCTGAAAACGACATTGATTTGACATTTTGTCTTCCTAAACTGGTATCTGGTAGCATACGGATGAAGGACGGAGACCGTGTTTTATCTGTGGCCTGCAAGAACCCGGATTTTTCGTGTTTTCCATGAATTTCACCATTTTGGAACCGAGAACCTGTATCCTGCAATTGACTAGCAAACACGGCTCAAGAGTATCTACGGACATGCAATGTGATAAAAATTGGGTGGTATGAAAATGCAAAAATCTGATATGAACAAATACCCCCAAACTTATCCTTTGCTCGTCCCGAGCAAAGTCCATTTATTCACAAAAAAATTTCCTAACCTCACTTTCGCAGGGAACGCGATTGCACTGAGCATGTGCAATAAGCCGTTAAACCTCTAGGTGTCCCTAGTAGGAGGAGTGTTGTCTCCTGAGGGTTTTCAGCGGATACTACCCACAAAATCCGGTCAAGTTGGTTTGTAAAAATGACTAAGTTTCAAACCCTACTGTTTTGTTTTAGAAAATAACAATTCTATAATCCTTAGTCTAGACTATCGAACCTTTGTTTTTCACACCTCACATCTTATTTAACTACAGATTTTATATGTCTTTACGTGCAGTGCGGATAGTGTCGTTAAGTTCCAGAAGGATCGATTAGAGTCATCATGTCGCACAATAAAGCCCAGATAACAATTTTAAAAGGATCACATAAGTTTTATAATGAGTTAAGCATTTTTAAAGTTTCGTTTTGCAGTAAGGTTTCAACTTTAGAATTTCTATATTCCTTAACAGGAAACTAAGTCGTATTTTTTCACTCCACCTTTTTCTTGTTTTCATTTCATACACACCACTGTGAACGTGCAATAGTCTTTATCAAAGAGTAAAACCTTCATATCTCCGTTAAAAATTTTTTAAAAGCCTGTCTTTTATCAAGATTATTCTCACACAAAGAACCGTTAGGAATTTTAACTCGGAGAGAACACTTGCTTGACTTTGTTTTAAACTGGACTTTCTAGGCTTCTTAGCGAGCTTTGGGCCAATGCACCCAAACCAGTTGGTTTTAGGGCATTAGGTGTAGAAACACCCCAGCGGACTTAATTACTCAAGTTACCTAGGTCCAAAAACAAAAGACAGTTTGGCGTGAAAATCAGATGATTTAATACGAACGGAGATATAACCGGCAGTTCAAATATATTTTTGGATAAAAGACGTGTCTAGTGGGTTTGGTGTGTAATCATTCCAATCAAGTTTTAGATGGGTTATTTTTCAGACTTAGCTCCTATTACGGCATCAATAACATTCCTTCATATTCGCTTTACTTCATAAACTATTCTTGTCATTACTTATTTCAGAACAAACCTATTTGATTCTCAGAAAATCATTTATCTGTTTAAAAGTTTGAACATGAAAGACTTGTCATCTAATTCCCAAAACTCACGACACGTGTAGTGTGATGTAAAGACGTATATCAGCTATAGTTAACTTCAAAGGAGAGTTATCTTTCAGGTTTTCAAAATCCAAACATAAGATCTAGTTATTCTTATTTTATCAAACAAAAACCGTCGAATGTTGAATCAGAGTTCTTCCACAAGCTAACTTGACAAAAAAGTTTTTATATTTTTGGAAAATTTTCAAATTTTTATGGATTTTATGGATTTTAATATGCAGATGCAAAATATACATATGAATGCGAAGGTAAGAAATGCGTACCGAGCGTACCCCCAAACTTAAACTGGACAGTGTCCTCACTGTCATTGCATGAAGAGAGTAGTTTGAAGGATCAAAATTGTTGGTTAGCGATACACAATTTTTATTTGTTTTTGTTTTAAAAGAAAAGAAAAAGAATATACACAAATATAAACAAAATGGTTTGTACATACCCCCAAACTTATTTGGAACAGTGTCCACTGTTCTTGGCTGGATAACCGAAGTTTGGAGGTAGGCAGAGGAAGATCAAGCAAGGTAAACCGGCTCCTGTAAGAACAGGAGCTCCTCTGTTGGTTCGGCGCTAAGGTACGGTTTGCATCGGTGTCCGTTCACTTTGAAGAGTGAACCGTCCTTTGGATTTTCCAAATCCACAGCGCCCTGCGGATACACAGTCCGCACAAAATACGGCCCTTTCCAGCGAGATCGGAGCTTTCCAGGATGGAAGTGAAGTCGGGTGTCGTAAAGAAGTACCTGCTGACCAGGTACGAAGGTTTTGCGCACAAGGTGTTTATCATGAAACACCTTCGTTCGATTCTTAACGACAACCGCGTTGTCGTAAGCCTCATCCCTAAGCTCGCTCAGTTCGTTCAGCTGCAGCTTCCGATGGCTGCCCGCGTCCTCCAGAGACAGATTCAGCTCCTTTATCGCCCAAAACGCGCGATGCTCGATTTCGACAGGAAGGTGGCAGGCTTTTCCGTACACAAGCCGATAGGGAGACATGCCAAGGTCGGTCTTATAAGCGGTTCTAAATGCCCAAAGGGCATCAGTGAGTTTCAAAGACCAATCCTTACAGTTCTTGGAAACCGTTTTCTCCAGTATCTGCTTGATCTGCCGATTTGAAACTTCGGCCTGCCCGCAGGTTTGGGGGTGGTAGGGCGTAGAAAGCTTATGATTAATGGAGTATTTCCGCATCAAGGCCTCGAAAGTCTTATTGCAGAAATGACTTCCATTGTCGCTAATGATCGCTCGGGGGTGCCCAAACCGTGAGAAAATGTTTTCTTTAAGGAACCTAACGACAACCTTGTTGTCGTTAGTCCGGCTGGGCACAGCCTCGACCCATTTAGAGACGTAATCAACAGCTAGAAGAATGTACAAGTTCCCAAAAGAGTTGGGAAACGGCCCCATGAAGTCTATCCCCCAAACATCGAAAATCTCCACAACCAAGATCGGTTGGAGCGGCATCTCGTTCCTCCGGGATATCCGGCCCATGTGTTGGCACCGGGAGCAAGTCTTGCAATAATCGTGAGCGTCTTTGAAAAGTTGTGGCCAGTAGAAACCACATTGCAAGATCTTCTCGGCTGTCTTTCTGGGCCCAAAATGCCCGCCACATGCTTGGTCGTGGCAAAATGACAGCACACTCTTGAATTCCTCATCTGGGACACACCGACGAATAATCTGGTCGGGACAGTACTTGAACAAGTAGGGTTCGTCCCAGTAAAAGTGTTTTACTTGGGATAAGAAGCGAAGTCTGTCCTGACGTGACCATTCAGTCGGTAGCAATCCCGTGGCCAAATAGTTCACAATATCTGCGAACCAGGGTTCGCAAGATACTGTCAAGAGTTGTTCATCCGGGAAAACGTCGTTTATCGGAATTGGAAGCGAAGGCGAAGAAGGAAGTCGCGAGAGATGGTCGGCAACCACGTTTTCACATCCCCGTTTGTCCTTAATGACAAGGTCAAACTCTTGAAGCAAGAGGATCCAACGGATTAACCGAGACTTGGCATCTTTCTTCGCAAAAAGATGGCGCAGAGCTGAGTGGTCAGTGTAGACAATGACTGGAGAGCCGATGAGGTAGGGCCTGAACTTTTCTAAGGCAAATACAACAGCTAAGAATTCCTTCTCAGTTGTTGTATAGTTAAGTTGGGCGTCGTTCAGGGTTCGGCTCGCGTAATAGATTACGTGCGGCATCTTGTTGATGTGCTGTCCAAGGACAGCACCGATGGCAAAGTCGGATGCATCGCACATGATCTCGAATGGGTGCGTCCAGTCAGGAGAAGAAAGAACGGGAGCAGAAGTGAGTGAGCGTTTTAGTGACTCGAATGCAGTCACACAGCTCGAGTTGAAGTCGAAAGGCGTGTCCTTAGCCAGCAAAAGTGTCAAGGGCCTAGCAATCTTGCTAAAGTCCTTGATAAACCGTCTATAGAAACCGGCATGGCCAAGGAAGGCTCGGATATCTCTGACGCATCGGGGAGGAGGCAGATTGGAAATGACCTCAATCTTTGCTTTGTCGACCTCTATGCCATTTTGCGAGATGATATGTCCTAAGACAATACCTTCACGCACCATGAAGTGGCATTTCTCCCAGTTCAAAGTGAGATTCTTGTCCTTACATCGCGTAAGGACAGCGTCAAGATGCAGCAAACACTCGTCAAAGGAGTCGCCGAAAATAGAGAAGTCATCCATGAAAATCTCCAGAAATTTCTCCACCATGTCTGAGAAAATTCCCATCATACACCGCTGGAAGGTAGAGGGCGCATTGCATAACCCAAAGGGCATGCGTCGATATGCAAACGTGCCGAAAGGACAAGTGAAAGTGGTCTTGTCCTGGTCTTTTTCGGCGATGGGAATTTGATTATAACCAGAGTAGCCATCAAGAAAACAATAGTACTCATGTCCGGCCAATCGTTCGAGCATCTGGTCAATAAAAGGTAGCGGAAAGTGGTCTTTCCGCGTTGCGGCGTTGAGTTTTCTGTAATCAATGCAAACTCGCCACCCAGTTTGGGTGCGAGTAGGGATTAACTCATTCGCCTCGTTGGTTATGACCGTGATGCCCGACTTTTTGGGGACAACATGAATGGGGCTAACCCACTGGCTATCAGAGATAGGGTAAATGATACCACTATCTAGACATTTGACGATCTCCTTCTTTACAGCCTCCTTCATGACTGGATTAAGACGTCTTTGTGGATCTCGGGCTGGTTTGGCATCATCCATCAGATGAATGTGATGCTCAACGATGAGGGGACTAATCCCCTTGATGTCCGCCATGGACCAGCCAAAAGCTTGCCTGTTGCCGTGCAAGACCGTGAGAAGGGCTTTCTCTTGCTCGGGAGCTAGAGAAGCCGAGATGATGACAGGGAGGGTCTCGTTCTCACCTAAGTAAGCATACTTAAGGTGAGACGGCAACGGCTTGAGTTCGAGCGTTGGAGGTGAAATGATGGAAGGCAAGACTGGTGCAAAGGTCTCGAACTCAAAGGACTCCAGCAAAGGTTCAAAACGAGTGTAGGCAACCGAGTCGGATGGTACAGGTAACTCATCCGAAAAGTCGAAAGATTCAAACTCGGGTTGTGCGCGGCTAAGATCGTTCGTGAACGTGAAACACTCGTAGTCGTTATCGGGCGCAGAAACAGCAGCAGGTTCGAAGAGACACGCACTAGTGGCGTCAAGATTATCGTATTCAAACAAAAACTCCTCGAATTCACACTCTTCGGGGGTGATCTCCTGGATCGAGCAAACATCCAGTATATGAGCATTAGGTTCGGCGGGCTGATTCCCCAACCTAAAAATGTTGAGTTCAATTGTCATATTTCCAAAAGAGAGGTTCATTGAACCATTGCGACAATTGATCACAGCATTTGAGGTTGCGAGAAATGGGCGACCGAGTATCACCGGAATTTGATTCCGGGGGTTAGCTACAGGCTGTGTATCTAAGACAATGAAGTCGACGGGGAATATGAAGTCCCCGACTTTTATTAACACATCCTCTAGCTCACCCCTAGGATGGGTGATCGATCGGTCGGCCATCTGGAGAGTGCAGTGTGTGGGTTTCAGCTCTCCGACGCCTAATTGCTCGTATACTGAATACGGAAGCAAGTTAACACTGGCACCAAGATCTAATAGTGCGCGGTTGATGTTCTTATCCCCAATAGTAATTGAAATCGTAGGAGAGCCAGGGTCCTTCCGTTTTTGTGGTAAAGATTGGGTAAGGGCATCACTCACAGCACTAGCCAAGAAAACTTTCTTGGGTACCTGAGACTTCCTCTTTTTCGTGCACAAGTCCTTTAAGATTTTCGCGTAAGAAGGGACTTGTTGGACAGCATCTAAAAGAGGAATGTTAATGTTAACTTGCTTGAATAACTCCAAAATCTTCTCCATTTGTGGATTTTGTTTGTTAGACCTCAACCGGTTTGGAAATGGAACATTTTGAAAATTGGTTGAGTCTAATGCTGGAGGAGGAGATTTTGGAGTTGGAACGGATCCCAGAATAGGTATTTTCGTGGAGTGAGAAGCGGGTCCGTTTAGAGAAGAAGAGGAAGGAGAACCTTGTGAAGAACGGAGAATAGGCTCGGAAGACGAAGAAGAAGAAGCAGGAGAAGAAGAAGCGGCCGGGGTGTCATCGTTGATTTGCTTGCCAATGTTGTTTTGCAGCACCCTCCCTGATCTCAGTGTGGTCACGGCACTCACATTATGGTTTTGTTGTTCAAGAGCAAAATGTGCATTATGTGGGTGGCCGGGATTTGGAAGTGGCTGGGACGGGAGCTTCCCCTTCTCTCGCTCGCTCAAGGCCGCGTTCAGCTGTGCAATCTGGGCCTCGATGGTCTTGATGCTCTGCCCGTGTGCGGCGGTGTGTTGCACTAAAGATTGGATCGAAGACTGGATGTTGGCGGTGGATTGAGTCGATTGTTTAACAAACGCATCCAGACTTCGCTCGAGCGAGGAAACCTTATCGTTGTTCGACGGAACAAAGTTGTTTGGTGGAAAGGAATTGTTCGGTGCAAAGTTGTTCGTCTGGTTTTGGTAAGGCTGGGGTTGGAAGGGCTGCTGATACTGAGTTTGTTGTTGCGCTTGTTGTTGCGGTGGAGGGGCCCTTTGGAAATTGTTGCCCTGAAATTGATTCTGATTCTGATTCCAGGCGAAATTGGGGTGGTTCCTCCAACCGGGATTGAAGGTGGAAGAGTATGGATCATTCCTCGGTCTTTGCTGGAATGCATTAACCTGATCCTGTCCTTGCGAGGGTGGATTGTAAGGACACTCTTCAGTCAAGTGGGACGGATCGGAACAACAAGCGCAGATGGTACGAAGGGGGAGAACAGGGGCAGGAGTAGGAGAAGAAAATTTGCTCTCTATTGCTTCAAGCTTTTTTGTTATTGCAGCCATTTCAGCTCTCATCGCAATAGAGACATCAAGCTGGTGAATTCCTACCCTAGACTGACCGGTAGAAGTGGAGGTAGAAGAAGAAGAAGGAGTCGGTCTGGTGCTCTCCCACTGTAGCGTTTGCTCCGCAAGATCGTCAAAGAACTGCCACGCTTCCTCGTCAGATTTGGATAGGAAGTGGCCCTGACAGATGGTTTCCAGCAACTGCTTCGTTGCTGGGTTCAGTCCCTCGTATAAGGTTTGGCAGAGTTGCCATTTCTCTATACCGTGGTGAGGACACTGAACAAGAAGGTCTTTGTATCGGTCAAAGCACTTCCAAAAGGGTTCAGAAGGAAGCTGGGAGAATTGGTTGATCTCATTTCGAATTCTTGCGGTCTTATGATTTGGGTAGAATTTTTTCAGAAACGCTTTAACAAACTCGTCCCAGTTGGTGATTGAGTGGGAAGCGGTGCTATACAGCCATTTTTCTGCGAGATCGCATAAAGTGAACGGAATGACCCGTAGACGTATAGCATCGTCCGACAGCTGGGTTGTTTTCATCATGGCACAGACGTTTTGAAATTTGTTAATGAAGATATAGGCATCTTCAGATTCAAGCCCATGAAAACGTGGAAGCATGTTGATGAAATGAGGCTTAATTTCAAAGTTGTCCCCATTGGCCGGAGGAAGAGAAAGGCAGGTTGGAAGTGCAGAACGGGTAGGGTAGAAACGATCCTGGAGCGCAATTCGCTGCGGCGCTACAACAGGCGGAGGTGGTGGGAGATTGGTCTCCATAGGAGGTGGAGCCAATCCAGGGGTGGTCAACGAGATGTTCGGAATAAATCCCGACATCGCGGAAGAAGAGGTTGGTGAAGGTGAAGGTGAAGATGTATGAACAGAATTCCGGTCAACGTCGGAGTTGGCCGGCAAAGGAAGGGGTGAAAGAGGAGTGGACGGAGTATCGACTTCGGAGTCGATCGCGTAGTCGGTCGCGACTAACGTAACGCGGACTAGACGGGCGCTAGTGTCCCGAGTCCAAACGGACATACACTAAACGAGTTTAGTATAGTCAAAGCGAAGAAGGTGAGGGTAAGAAAACGTCAATGAAGAAAGGCGATGGGTGTTGGGTGAAAATGGATTTGGCGACAAAAGGGCAAGTTTTTATAAAAGTTTTTGATTTTTTTCTTTTTTTCTTTTTTTTTAGAAAAAGATTTATAGGAGTATGTACGGGAATACGGCTTAAGCAATCACAAACAAGATATGCACAATCACACCTAGATCTAGGGTAACCTAGGTCTACTAGACCTGCTCCTGAACTTGATTGTCGAAGTTAAACAGTGTCGAGAAACAAGCTTAAAAATACACTGATCACGAGGCCAGGTAAGTGCAGAGATAAGGGGAGGTTGTCCAACGCTTTCGCGAAGTTCCTTAATTAAATAACCCTTTCTCTTTCGGCGGTTGCGCCTTTAACACTTTCCTAGACACCCCGTAAACAATATACGGTTAAGCAAGGTTCTAAACAAGGTTTATCTTCTCCTAATGAGCGCGAAGTCCTTAGGGCTGAAGTCTAGTATTTTTTAATTACAATGGACAATGCATATGCTTTAGTGATTTCCGGGGTCCTGGGAAGGGTGATGAAATCCCCACCCAATCTGGATTGGTTTCAAGCCCCTTAAGTCCGTATTAAAGAATGCAAAACAGTAACAATATCAACAGCAAACAATTTTTATTTGCGGCGCAAAGAATCCTGCACAAGAACAGTTTATTGGAAAGGGGAGAAGAATTTGCGCAAAGAAGCCTGCAGAAAACACAATTCAGTGGAGCTTAGAGGAGTGGAGAGAGGCAGAGAGAGTTACCCAGAAAAAATGGCAGCCCAAGGGCACCAAGTGGCCGCTCTTCCGCGGCCAAACACGTGCTAATGCCGCGGAAGCGCGGCAGTAACAGAGGATTGGGACTTCAGGTTTGGTTCAGGTGCTTCTCTGGGTCTCCTCCTCTTGTCTGGATGTACTGAATCTTGAATTGCTCACTGTATTTGCTCCAGATTTGTACAGTAGACCGTATGCTTTGTTTTTGTCCGTCGCGGTGTAGCCGCGAAATGTGGGTCTATCTTCCCACGTCTTTGGCACTGTACTTGAACTCCGTATTTCCAACGTCTTAGGCGTCGATCTTGAGCTTCGTATTTCCTGCACACTTGCACAAAAACTAATCAAGAATAACAAGATGATTTTTACAAAGTATATTTTTTTTTTGGTTTTTTGGTTGTTTTTATATTCACAAATTAACCCGAAATTTCACTTAGAAATAGACTACCGTCTCCCCGGCAACGGCGCCATTTGATTGTTAGGATAGGAGCGTGTTCAAGTTCTAGTTTAAATACCGCAATCAAGACGGTTTCGCACGTAGCTAGCCGGTTGAGTACGGGTCGTCCGCAGGGAGATGGGAATCTTTTTCTATGTGTTTTTCGACGAGTTAAGTCCGGTTGTTCAGATTTTGTTTGTAGTTATCTAAGTGTTGAGTTGATATTTAAAGAGAGCTTGTTAGGGTTAGGATTAGGTTAGTTTGAGTTAGGAGTCTCCACATCTTTCGTTGCCCCACTTAATATCGGTGTTACGGTAATCGGCAACAACGGGGATTAGCACGACTAGGAAGGAACTTGCGAGTATAAGCTAGGCTTTCCAACGCATAGTCCTTCCTTTTGGTGCTTGTCCGTCCGTTCTTGGCTCTTATCCATAACCTCCGGTTAATTCAACCACAACTGGTCTCACTACGGAATCACCTCTATCATGTAGGATAGGGTGCCGTAAGGAGCGGATTGTGGTTGGGTTAACGGGAGTTGATTTAAGTTGTTGGGCAAGGAAAGAGTGAGAGAGATTTCCTTCTCTCAAACTTCCCTTATCCTACCCTAACAAGTATAGAACTACTCACACTTCATAATACGGAAAAATAAAACAACACAAAAGAGGAAGATAGAAAGAAAGAGATTAGAAGAATACGACTAACTGTTTGCGACCTCACCTTGGCGAGGATCAAGCGTAAGTATCATTGTCGTATGCAAGGATAAAGAAAAAGAGAGAAGAAACAAATAACAAGGAAATAACAACAACTACTTAACAATTAAAATTACAACAATTATAACAAGTAAAGAAAGAGACAAGCATGATAATAAAAATGGTCTTCTTTATTCATCACTCTTCACTCAAAAGCTCACTTACAAGTTTAATGGAGAAGAGGTGAGAAGAGGAAGAAGAACATGTACTAAAACCTAGCAAAGAAAAATACAAGATTATGGACCCCTTCCTTCACAGAATTCTGGGGTATTTATAGGCTGGAGAATGAGAAACTAGGGCAAAAATACTGGCCCATATGAAATTACCAAACACCCCCTAAAAACCCTAACTGTCTGGCGCCAGAACGGCCGCGGAAGCGTGGCCAAGACCCCCCTTTGGCCGCTCTTCCGCGGCCGTATTGTGGAGTTGGGCTTTGGGCCTTTTTCTGGTAGCCTGGTTTTCTGAGTACTTTATTCTGGCATATGTATTTTCTCCATTTGTTTTCACGATTTTTCCAGAATTTCTGTTGAAGGAAAGGTGGACTTTTTGTTAAGATTTTGTCATGATTGTCTCGAGCGCCGCGTAGATCTCTTGGATCTTGTGCTACCATTGAGCCTTGTGCCTGAAAACGACATTGATTTGACATTTTGTCTTCCTAAACTGGTATCTGGTAGCATACGGATGAAGGACGAAGACCGTGTTTTATCTGTGGCCTGCAAGAACCCGGATTTTTCGTGTTTTCCATGAATTTCACCGTTTTGGAACCGAGAACCTGTATCCTGCAATTGACTAGCAAACACGGCTCAAGAGTATCTACGGACATGCAATGTGATAAAAATTGGGTGGTATGAAAATGCAAAAATCTGATATGAACACTTCCCGCGGTGACGGACTTACGATGGAGGCGTCGACCAGCCGCATTATCCGAGGGAATTTACATCTGTCGTAAAAAGAAGGTCTTTTGTGTATACCGAAGACCCCAAGCACGTGCAACTCTAACCATGAGGTGAAATAATGCATTGAGAAGTTGGCAGGCCGCACTCCTGGTTCAGTGGTATCCGCTGCCAAGCTGAGGCCGTGATATAGGTGGGCTAATCCAGCGATCCCGATGGCCACTTGTGTCAGTTATATGTATACCCTAGAGGCCATTACTATTCATGTGTTGTATAGTGGATGCTTGGACATATATAGGGATGACTTTCTTGCTCGATATGATAGTATGCTATTTGGTTACTCTTTATCTTAACGTGTATACTGATTGTCTCTCTGTTACATGTTGGTAAAGCCCTTAGGATGTGTACTTGACTACCTGGACTAGGATGCGGATTATACTAGTGGGGACATGGTAGTCCATAAGTACATCCTTCAAGGTCCCTAGTCGTGGGTGTATTGAGACGGGGCATCGATATACCAGAGTAGACTAGCGTATGCCTTCTCGACCCATACAGATGGGCGATGGATGATCCCATATCCATTGGTGTTTGACATCAGAGATGATATACGGGTGCTCAGTAGAGACTGGGTACACTGGACAGACTCGCCGAGAACTCCCAAATGGTATTATACCTTACGTCAGATGGTAGTTCTCTGGTGACATTGGTACAGGTTACTCTGTAGACCCGAGATCGTCATAGAGTCTTGTGTGATTCCCACTGCGCTTTGATTTCCACCTTACCACGTCCAAGAGGGCGTGCAAAACGGTGGTTTTTGGGTATAGTCCCGAGTTACATGGAGGCAATGAGCGATAGGAGGGGTTTCGTCTCTCCCGGTATTGGGGGTTGATGTTGCGCTATGCTCGATTGGCCATAACAAGGAAGTCCCTGGCCAGGGCTGGTTTAGAGATTTACTGGTAAGTGTTACCAGTAGTTTCTCGACCCGTTATGAGCCTCTCATCGGAATGACTTATCGGTTATTGGCGTCTGACGTTAACCACCCCTAGACTTGATATGCGACATATCAGACGAGGAGACCGGACTGTACGGTAGTGTCACTGTCAGGCTTTTTGCAGGAGTTGGAGCGGGCTTGCTTGCTGATCTTCTGATCGCTCAATACCCGGGTAGCTGTTACGTCCAGCTAGTACCGCTGACGGCTTGTGGGTGTTTGATATGATCTTCACCTACTGCCGGCGTATTGATGAGTTTTTAGAGTCCTACATAGAGGTTGTACTGGCTCAGGCAAAACGAGATAGGTGCGCATATGTGATATGTGCGGGACCGAGAATAATGCGTGTATGTGATACCGTATTATATTCTCGCGATGTTTGTATCGAATGGTTGTATGCGATATAACCTAATTATCGAATCAAGGGTTGATTCGATAAGTCGATATATTGGATGTTAGTCGGTTGTATGCAATATAACCGGATTATTAAGTCAATAGTTGATTTAATAATTTAGTGTATGATTGTATATATGATATACTAATTTACATTAACTAACATTGGTTCACTTTAAGCATTTGTTTTTCTCACTTGTGCACAAGTTAATTTATATGCGATATATATTCATTTGTGTACAAAGTTGTATCATGGTTGTTGATACACACTACATGGGTGTATGAGACATACACCATACTAATTATATTGGTTGGGATTTAATATCTAAAGCAATTCTAAAACAAGTGGATAATAAGCTCATTTGCATGAAGCTTCATGAAGCATTTTCTTGCATTGACTTTTTCCACTAGTTTTGTTTTCCTTATGATATTTGTAAACCTAACCACTATAATTAACCTATGGCAATGTCTCTACATGAGTTAGCATATGATACTCACTCACTATGGTTAGTTCACTCTCTCTCTTGATCATTATCCTTTTATATTCATTTTTGAGCTCATCTTCTTCTTCCTTGAGTTTTCATTCTAGGGTTTGAAAAAGAGAGAGATACAAAGTGAGAAATGAAATTCTAAAGTGTACCCATTTCCTATCTCACCATCCTCTACTAGACTAACACTTTAGTTTTGGGTGTTTTCTTCACTAATTCTTTGATTAGTGAAGTAGAAGCTTGTGTCCGTATTCCCTCGACGTAGATCATCTTCGGCATCGAAGACTTCAAGCGATTCCGTTGTAATTTCTCATGGAGCCGTTCAAGAGTCCGGGATCCCGATGATCGCAGTGAAAGGGACATCCACACGGAGCTATTGAAGTGAAGGACCGGATCTACAAAGGTTGTAATCCCTTTCCTTTAGAGTAATGTTGTTTACTTGCTATCTTTTTCGCATAATCTCTAGTTAACGATCTTGCTTCGGGTTGTTCGGCACCAAATAATTTTATTCCGGCATGGTCGAACCCTTGTAGAGCCTCATTAGTGTGCCTAGTAACCCTACAGTAGTATCAGAGCCTAGCTAGAGCATTAGGCAATGTGTTAACGAAGTTAAAACCCCGATCGAACCCGAATACGGCATTTCAAACCCCTCTCTGTACATTTTTTAAAATCTGGGTTTTTCCAGAATTAAAAATACCTAAAAAATTCAGCAGGCTAATATAAGAATTATGGTGAAAAATGAGAACCCAATACGTCCAAACCGCCGCGGAACCGCGGCCGTACCGCGCTTGGGCCGCGGATCCGCGGCAGTACAGTGGAGTTAGGTACTTTTCTTTTCACGATAATTCTTATTTCTGTGACTTATATTTTATGGGTATTTTTATACTGACTCAAGTGTTGAGTATTTTGGGGTTTATTTTGTAATCGTCGATTCGATCGGAGAATTTAATTTTGTTATGTTTTCCGGATAATTTTAGTAAGTGTTAAAAAGTTCGACCGGATATAAATACCCACTTTTTCCCCTGTCGGGAAATTTCCGAGTGTTGGATCTTTCCGTAGTTCAAGAACGTTCGGAGTAGTGCAAGTAACGCGATGGTCTCTCTAGAAGACAACAAACCTTAACTCGATTATGTGTGTCACGCCCCGCTTCCCAATGTACGGCGAAGTGGACGCGACGAGGTCCGCTACGTATGTACTCAGAAGTACATACGCTAAGCGTAGCTAAGCAATATAAAATAAATACACAAGAGATAAGAGTATGAAAAGAACAGCAACTTTTATTTATTAACATTCTTTGTACAATACATGGAAAGGAAAATACAACTGAAATAAAGATGCCTAAACAGTGGCATAACAGGAAAAGCAAAGTACTGAAAAGAAAAGTGTACAATGAAATTATACTGCCGGGTCTTCGGCAAATTGCTCCAAGTCTTCTTGGGTTGGTTCAACTTCTGCCGGGTCCAGGTCACCTGACGACATTCAAAGAAGAGAGAAACAGAATATCGTCAGCGAACAGATCGCTAGGTAAGTCCCAAAGGTAAGAGGGAAGTAGAGAAGACAGAATAAGAAGATACATTTTTAAAGTGTAAACTATTGCTGTAATGTTATGTTAACGCTGTTGTTTGTAGCATGGTACAGAAGGATGCCAGTGTATACGAGGGGAGTCTCACTTGCCAGAGACTAGGGCACGTATAGTACAAGGAACCGTTATGCCACGGTACAAAAGCAATGGGATTCAGGTTAGGTGTATTAATCTGACCACCTCGTGCCACCTTCAACAACTTCCGTACCAATATACCCCTTAAACCCCACGATGTCTTGTTTGTATTGTTATCTTGTAAAATTGTATTGATTGTAAGATTGATTAACTGACTGACTGAAACCATGATATCAGGAAACGGTTATAACCGTAGAGTCATGTAAATGGAATACTGGGAAACATGTAAAAGGAATATATCCATGGTTCGGTTCAGTCAAGTTATATAGATTGTTAATTGGATTCTGGGATTCATGTATTCATCTTGAGTTGAAATATAAAGAATATAGATTGAGTTGAATCATATTCAAGTCAGAAATAGTCAGACTCTAACCCGAGTCAGACTAAAAGAAAGATAATTTGAAGTTCTGTATTTGTTAGGGGCCTTATTGTAATTTATAAAACTTGAGAGGGTTTATTGTAAAAAGTAATATTGTATAGTTTTCAAAATACACCTCAAGTAATTATTATTTGTCTTTATAGTTATAATGAGTGTGGATTTTATTTGTGTTATTCTAGTGAATATATCCTAAATAAAGTATTAATTTATAATATTGATTTTTTTGAAACTCATGGTATTTTAATGTAACTTTTAATCTTGAAATTTTAGAAAAAAATGGAAACTTTATCTTATAATAAAATAGGTGTTTAAATGATAATTATATATATTAACACAAGAATAATTTTAAATAATTATTTTATTTTCCAAAATCTCATTTTTCTTAAATGTCGTATTTTAAATCTTTCGAGACCGAATGCTCCTTGCGGAGGTCTGAATCTTGTACTACTAGCCCGTGGGTGCACGATGAACCGTACTATCCCTAACGGGTTCCCCAAAGGTGGGTTGTAGCGGCGCTTTGCTTAGGTTTAATAAATACTATTCATTTAGAAAAACGGTTTTATAAATATAAGGTATTTATTTGTAAAAGGGTATAGTTTTCCGTATTTTAGTTTCTAGGGTTTCCTAAGCCAACTAGCCTATTCTAAGGTCTAAACGACAAGTCATTAGAAGCCTCAAATCGCCTCTTCACCGTCAATTGCGGCCAGGTAAGTGCCAGGTAAGTGGGAAGGAACCACAGTCGTGAGCCTAATTAAAAACCACTAGCCTAAACACACTTGCCTAGACACCACAAAGTCAGTTTAGATAAACGATCGATGTCCATGACATATCGTGCTTTTATTTTAAAAGATTTTATTTAGAATTGTGTACAACTTAAAGCTTTCAAGAAAGATTTATAAAGAATATGGTATTTTAGTGAAAAGTCCCGTATTTTCGTATTCTATATTTTGATATTTATCAATTAGGGTTATATTTATGTGTGTGTAGAGGTAGGTCATTACCTCGTGACTTATCTTAAGGTTTAATGAAGTTTTAGAGGTTAAACATGTTAATGTCCATAGCGAGTTCTGAAAGCTGTTTTGTGAATATCAGCTTCCTTGACCTTCACTTGATGATAACCTGAACGAAGATCTAGTTTAGAGAAGACACAAGATCCACTTACTGATCGAATAAATCGTCGATGCGCGGGAGTGGATACTTGTTCTTTATTGTGACTTCGTTCAAGGCCCTATAATCGATGCACATTCTGTATGAACATTCCTTCTTCTTCACCAATAGTACAGGTGCTCCCCAACTTGAAGTGCTGGGACGAATCCATCCTTTCGCCAGTAATTCGTCCAACTGTGTTCGAACTTCCTTCAATCCTTCCGGACTTAGTCTATACGGTGCTTTGATCACTGGTTGTGCTCCTGGTACTAAGTCAATATTGAATTCAAGAGCTCGATCGGGAGGCAAACCTGATATATCGTCAGGGAATACATCATCGAACTCTCGAACTACCTCCGGTCTTGATTCTTCCTCTGCTTGAGCTGCTTCAACTATTGCTTCTCTTGGCTTCACTTTGTAAGTACTTGGCTCCAATGTACGGTCTCCACTTTTAAAATAGAAGACCGGATGGTCTGGAATCTCGAATACTACCCTCCTTTGACGACAGTCGATGGTAGCATAAAAGGTTCCAAGCCAGTCCATTCCTAGAACCACATCGAAGTTCAGTATGTACAGTATCTTGAAGTCAGCATAAAACTCTCGACTGCAGGCGACGACTGGACACATGCTGTATCCCATAGTTGCCTTTAGAACACCATTTCCGGAACTGATGTTCCAGCTGGATACAAGCGGTGAGACTGGAATCGCATGGGTTCGGACAAACCGTTGCGACATAAAGCAGTGGGATGCTCCAGTATCAAACAGTGCAAGTGCAGGTAGTGAAGCTACTAGGATTGTACCTAAGGTATATGGGATAGGTTTTAGGTATAGGGAAAGTGTGTAGGTAAACAAGACTAAAAGATAAGTTTGAGAAGGAAGTTTACCAGTAATGACTTGGCCAGTGGCCTCAGCTTCTTCCACAGACATCATGAAAGCCTGGCGCTTTGGCACATTCCTCCTGGCTTGAGGAGCATTCCTCTGAACGTTCTTTTGAGCTTGATGGAACTGTCGAGGAGGTGGTGCAGCTTGTGGTCCCCTGGGTGGTGCAGTCAGTGCAAGTCTGGGAGTAGGGGCCTGAAGAGCTGGTCGCTGCTGATACGTATTTGCTGGCCTGGGTGCAGCAACTGAGTTCTGTCTTTGGGGACAAGACCCAATACCGTGAGTGGCTGAACCGCAGATCAAGCAAAGGCAGTTAGCTCGACGGCAGTCCTTCATCATATGTCCAGTTCTCTTGCAGTAGGTGCAAAAGACTGGGTTAGGACGATGGGTTGGTACTCTGGGTCGCCTTGGCACGAAGGGTGGTCTGGACGTGGCTCCACCTGCCATCTGATTGGCAGGGCGTTTGACTCCAGCAGACTGAGGTCTGCCCCTCTCTTTTATCACTGCCTCATAACTGCGGGCAGCTTCTAAGGCTTCCTCATGAGTCAAAAACTTTCCTGTGGCTAGAGCAGCCTTAATCTCTGTGTCCAAACCTTGCTGAAAACGATGGGCTCTGATCTCATCCGTCGTTATCAGGTGTGCCGCGAATCTGTTTAAAGATTGTGTTAGCTGTGTAGTATGTGATATCTGAAAATTGAACTATTGTGACATATCTTACCGGCTCAATATAGTGAATTCAGCGTCGTATTCATCTACCGATTTGTCCCACATTGATCCTTGCTGTAGATGAATAAACTGCTGCTCCATTGCAAACCTGGCAGTCACAGAGAAATATTTCGCGTCGAACTTCTTGCGAAATGTCTTCCATTCAATCGGCTGCACCAGACGGGTTTCTTCCGCCTTCCACCAATTGCGAGCATTATCCGTGAGCTGTAGCTTCGCTACACGGACCCAAGCGTGGTCTGGAACTTGAGCTGCTGCCAGATCGTCTTCGATGCTTTGTGCCCATTCTTCCGCTTCCAGAGGGCTTCCTTTACCAGAGAACTGCTTTAGGTGCAAAGCCATGAATTGCTTTACTCCCGGGGCATCAGTCTCAGGACGGTTCAGAAGTTGTTGCCGTCCCTCGAGAAGACTGCGGATCGCCTCAAATAGCATCGTTTGCTCAGTGGGTGGTGCAGGAACAACTGGTGTGAGAGGTAGTGCTGGAGGGGTGTTGTTGACGTTAGTGCTGGTGTTGTTCGGGGAATCCATGACCCTGAAGAAAAATATGGATTAAGACAGATTCAAATACATGAAATGAGAAGATTCAAGGAATAGAGATTTGCAAGATCCAAGGAATATGAATTGTAAAGAATGTTTTAGTTACTGGTTCTTGTGTTATATTGCTTAGGTTGTTCACGCAGACCAGAACTGCATGGCGGGGATTCATACAGCTCTGACCTGCATGGGCCACCAACAAAACCTGTCACGCCCCGCTTCCCAGTATACAGCGAAGTGGACGCGACGAGGTCCACTACGTATGTACTCAGAAGTACATACGCTAAGCGTAGCTAAGCAATATAAAATAAATACACAAGAGACAAGAGTATAAAAAGAACAACAACTTTTATTTATTAACATTCTTTATACAATACATGGAAAGGAAAATACAACTGAAATAAAGATGCCTAAACAGTGGCATAACAGGAAAAGGAAAGTACTGAAAAGAAAAGTGTACAATGAAATTATACTGCTGGGTCTTCGGCAAATTGCTCCATGTCTTCTTGGGTTGGTTCAACTTCTGCCGGGTCCAGGTCACCTGACGACATTCAAAGAAGAGAGAAATAGAATGTCGTCAGCGAACAGATCGCTCGGTAAGTCCCAAAGGTAAGAGGGAAGTAGAGAAGACAGAATAAGAAGATACATTTTTAAAGTGTAAACTATTGCTGTAATGTTATGTTAACGCTGTTGTTTGTAGCTTGGTACAGAAGGATACCAGTGTATACGGGGGGAGTCTTACTTGCCAGAGACTAGGGCACGTGTAGTACAAGGAACCGTTATGCCACGGTACAATAGCAATGGGATTCAGGTTAGGTGTATTAATCTGACCACCTCGTGCCACCTTTAACAACTTCCGTACCAATATACCCCTTAAACCCCGCGATGTCTTGTTTGTATTGTTATCTTGTAAAATTGTATTGATTGTAAGATTGATTAACTGACTGACCGAAACCATGATATCAGGAAACGGTTATAACCGTAGAGTCATGCAAATTGAATACTGGGAAACATGTAAAAGGAATATATCCATGGTTCGGTTCAGTCAAGTTATATAGATTGTTAACTGGATTCTGAGATTCATGTATTCATCTTGAGTTGAAATATAAAGAATATAGATTGAGTTGGATCATATTCAAGTCAGAAATAGTCGGACTCTAACCCGAGTCAGACTAAAAGAAAGATAATTTGAAGTTCTGTATTTGTTAGGGGCCTTATTGTAATTTATAAAACTTGAGAGGGTTTATTGTAAAAAGTAATATTGTATAGTTTTCAAAATACACCTCAAGTAATTATTATTTGTCTTTATAGTTATAATGAGTGTGGATTTTATTTGTGTTATTCTAGTGAATATATCCTAAATAAAGTATTAATTTATAATATTGATTTATTTGAAACTCATGGTATTTTAATATAACTTTTAATCTTGTAATTTTAGAAAAAAATGGAAACTTTATCTTATAATAAAATAGGTGTTTAAATGATAATTATATATATTAACACAAGAATAATTTTAAATAATTATTTTATTTTCCAAAATCTCATTTTTCTTAAATGTCGTATTTTAAATCTTTCGAGACCGATGCTCCTTGCGGAGGTCTGAATCTCGCACTACTAGCCCGCGGGTGCACGATGAACCGTACTATCCCAAACGGGTTCCCTAAAGGTGGGTTGTAGCGGCGCTTTACTTAGGTTTAATAAATACTATTCATTTAGAAAAACGGTTTTATAAATATAAGGTATTTATTTGTAAAAGGGTATAGTTTTCCATATTTTAGTTTCTAGGGTTTTCTAAGCCAACTAGCCTATTTCTAAGGTCTAAATGACAAGTCATTAGAAGTCTCAAATCGCCTCTTCACCGTCAATTGCGGCCAGGTAAGTGCCAGGTAAGTGGGAAGGAACCACAGTCGTGGGCCTAATTAAAAACCATTAGCCTAGACACACTTTCTTAGACTCCACAAAGTCAGTTTAGATAAACGATCGATGTTCATGACATATCGTGCTTTTATTTTAAAAGATTTTATTTAGAATTGTGTACAACTTAAAGCTTTCAAGAAAGGTTTATAAAGAATATGGTATTTTAGTGAAAAGTCCCGTATTTTCGTATTCTATATTTTGATGTTTATCAATTAGGGTTATATTTGTGTGTGTGTAAAGGTAGGTCATTAACTCGTGACTTATCTTAAGGTTTAATGAAGTTTTAGAGGTTAAACATGTTAAATTAAACATAAGGGTATTTAAGTGTAAGAATACGGTATTTGAAAACGCTATCATTTCATGGGTGAAAACTCGTTCAAATTGATTTCTAAAAGTTTATTTATCAAGATGAACATGTTTAGGAGTGAGGGATTTACTTAGAACAATAAAAATAAACTTTATGAAAAGAATACGGTTTTACAAGAAAGCTATCATTTCATGTGAGAAACTTTGTTTAAATTGGTTTCTATGTGATTAATAGTCATCATGTATATGGGTAGGTATCATGGATTAGGTGACAAGTGGAATTTTGTAGAAAAACCGAATCGGAAATCGGTTTGTTCCGATTTCCGTCGGGTTTCATAATTTCGTATTTTAAGAAATAGAAAAGAGAGAAGAATGGGACTTACGGGTTTAAACTCTTCTAAATAGTAAAGAGAACTAGAGAGGAAGACCGAGGGGTGGTTTCGTCGCCGGTTGGTTCAAAACACGTCGCCGGAATTCCGTCAGGGCTTCGCCGGGAACTCGATTTCAAAGCACACTTCTTGTGGAAATTTCAAGAGAGTTTTTCTATGGTTTTGGAATGAGAAGGTAGGGGGTAGGGGTCTATTTATAGGATAGCTAGGGTAGGGTAGGTGAAGGGTTTTCTTTTATTAAAAAAAATTATAAAAATTTGATAAAAAGCATTAAAATTGACATTAAAATGGTTGTATTTAAAATTCAGAAATTGATCAAATAAATTGGAGTTAACCATGAGTTTCAGAAGACCAAAAGCCAACTTTTTCATGTTGGGACCCCGGCCGTCGGCGCAACTCCGTCCGGCGGTGCCGGCCGCACGCCGGTCGAGTTGGCCGATTCCGGCCGGCGTTGGGTGTGGGGTCTCCTGACTAGGCTTTTGGCATGGTTCATTTTTTGGGGTTCAGTTCACTATTTGGGAGTTATGGCCTGTGGACTTTTGGGCTTCCAAGAATTTTAAAGAAAAATGTGCTAAAAATAATGTGGGATGTGGGATTCGAACTCTGGTGGCTTGGTTCAGCAGTGCAAGGTATTACCAATGAGCTACAAGCTCTTTCTTGTAATTATTGTAAAGAGATAGATACTTAAAGTGTTATCAACAACATTAATACTCCCAGTATACTTCAAATTTAATTCAAATTTTGGTATACAAAAATTGGAGTTGTTACATTGTGACCGTCTTGAACTGCCCTTTGAACCTTAGGGTTTGGGGCAGTACGGCGTGCCACATGTGAGGCGTTAGCTTGACCCTTCTACGACTGGACCGTTGGTACTGTGGCATGAAATGGATGTTCTTAAACTTATTTCATGTATTGAGCTGTTTCGGAAAAACTTGGGTGTTTGATTGTTCGATCGAAAAGTTTAACATTGTCTATTTATCTGGAATATGATACAATATTTGGAATTCACAAGTTGTTATGAGATAACTAATATGAATGTTATAGACATAGCACTTTAGTCTCATTTGATCGGTTGCCACGGGATTTTGATGTGATCAAAAGTTCGTCGCAATCACGTAGCGTACGCGGATACTCGCCGGATAAACTTAATAGACAGCTACACCCCTTAGCCCCGACCAAGTGACTGTAGGAGAACCCCGTCGCCGAAAGCATCCGTTCGGGTGCTCGCGGCAGCAGTGTTCCGCCTTAGTGCACTTCGTCGACGGCATCCGGGGGTGTGGCCGTCTACTCGAGTTTGCGACGAGCATTCGATCAGAATATCAGGAATCTTGTTGAATTGCCCGACTTGATATTGAAAAGTGTTTTCGATATGGAGACTAAAATGCGGGGTTTATAACTGTTAGGCATGCGATGTCTAAGGAGGTTGCGGATTCCAACTGTTGTAGTTTTACACTTTCTTTTCTGTGACCGTAAGTGTAATATATGATATCGCCGGTTTCGTTGCTATATGTCAACGACAATTGAGATGCGCATATTTACTTACGTTGATGACATGTGATGTTATGTGTTGCTGGACATGTTATATTGGATCGTCACGTTTTGAATAGCCGGGTTTTTTTTATGTGAGATGAGTGTTTTTCTTTTTCATTCATGTAAAAACTTGTATGTAATATTCTTTTATTGGGGAATTTCCAGGTTGCGGAAGATGTCACCTTTTGTATATTATTTACTTTTCCGCACTAGGATAGACCCAAGGAAGGGAGCACAAGTAACCGGGTTCTAGAGTCCAGTGGGAGACCAACTCGAGGAGTCGAATCCGGGTCTCCTAACTCTAGAATTGGTAGGGTTGCTTGCCGCTCTCGTAGGGGTCTAGGGGTGTGGGTTTGTCTATTCATCGCGACTGTGGAATCCGTGTTTTATACTGGCTCGTATTGAAAACACGGACGTCCTTGTATATCCAATGTTTCATATGTTTCTTCTGCTGCGATATCTGTGATGTGATCATTTGGTATGCTGTGATGGATACTGTATATAGTATATATGATATATTATATAGACGTTACTTATGTTTTACACCCGCGCTAGCCCTGTCCCGCTCTGCCGTTAATCACCTAACCTAACGGTGCACGAGGGGACATCGAGGCGAATACGGATGGCATAAGTGTACGTCGTATTTATCTGTGATGTTTAGGTGAATAAAATGATGGGACTTCATTAATGTGATTAATAAAAGAAAAGAAACCTAAAAGATGTTGTGGAATCGAATTTTCAGAAACAGGTAGCTACAGTTCTTGCTTTGCATCGCGGTGTTCCTTGTAGAACATCCTGCACCTTATTCGATAAGGAAAGGACCGAGATCCCTTCACCGGGAGTGACTCCTGTAGCAATAACTGGCAGATGCTACAACCCTCGGTTTGTCTTTTGATTGCTTATATAGTTTTTGCTTTGCACAGCGGTATATATGATATATCCTGCACCTCATTCGATGAGGAAAGGGCCGACGATCCCTTCACCGGGAGTGACCCCTTTAGCAAAACTAGAAAAGCCTAAAAAACACTCCATTTCAAAATCATTTGATTCTACAACGATATCAAGTTCATTATGCAATAGGTTTTCAGAAAAAACCTGTCGTAGCCCTCCGTCATTTCATATAAGTACTAGTTAGTATTCGTGCTACGTTTGTTGACTATGTTAAGGCGTAGTGTGCGGTAGATGATTAGTGCTTATCTGGATAAGCATATGATGCGATTGGATTAGGGTAGTCGTGTGACTTTGTTGACTATGTTAAAGGTCGTGCGGGTGAGTTTAATTCAATCGGGAAATGACGGGTTGAACTTGACTAGCACTTATGATTTGTTGACTATGTTAAGGTCATATAGCTGCTAGGGGAAAAATTATCGGGAATTTCAAGTGTTGAAATTTGCAATGAGATTGCATACCTTCTATGAGATAGTTGGATCCCGATACCCGCTGCGAGTAAGAGTTACTTCTGCGAGAGTTTTACCCATTACAATTAGCCGATCAAGTAGGTGTCTAGAAAGGTGTCAACGGGGTTACGCCTCTGGGAAAACGAGGTTTACTTTAATTAGGTCTGTGCGAAAGCACGGGAAACCTCCCTCAAAGTACCGACACTGGCCTGGCTGAAAGATTGGCGAACTTGTAGCGTGTAATTAATCCCGGCTAGTCTTTCCTTTTAGGGTTTGAAGGAAGATTTGATAAAAACAGTGGGAGCCATCCTGATTAGATAAAATAATAACCAATCTGATCTTGCAAGAGCGCACGCAGAGTGTTTTCTTCTCTCTCTCTCCAGGTAGCGACCATATCACGCCTTAATCAAGTTAATAATACGGATATTTGACCGAACCCGCTTGTTATACTGAGCTGAGGAACGTTGGTCCCGCTCCAACTTATAATTGTTATAAGACAGAGCAGGAAATTGGGGATTGCCAGAATTCCCGTGCCGCCCAAACGAAGAAAGTGCATACTGATGCATCATCTTCGGATATGTTCATTACAAAGAACTGTTTCTCAATGTCCTTTACGTCCTGGGTATATGATACCGGATCAGGATCCCACAAATGTAATCTGTTACATGGGCTACAGATAGGTAAAGAACTGAGAACGGGTGATAAGTTTCATGAGATAGAAAATGATGCAAGTGTTGCAGCCAAGTCTGTTGGTCACTATCACCCTGTATTACCAGAATACATTGATTCTGAACAAATGTTATTAGATACCGAACCTGATATACAAAATCATATCAGTCTCTTTATTAAGATAAAGAAGGATATAATTTTGTATTGTTGGATAATGTTTTGAACATTTCCTAAATCAAGAGTTGATCGGTTTAGGCACGTTATCTAAAAGCATTAACGTTCTAAATCAAAATACAGTTCTTAGTATACAGAACACACACAAGAGGAAGAGTTCAGAAATGAACAAATCCTTCTTGAGGTATTGTAGACTAGGTCATATCAATGCAACCCGACTAGCTCAAGTTACATTAAGATGCATATTTAAATCAGTTTGAATTTACATCTTGTGAAACTTGCCAGTCATGTCACAGAAATAAAATGACCTTAGCTCCGTTTACTAGAAACAGATAAAGAGTTAGTGAACTCTTGGGATGATACATGTTGATGTATGTAGGTCCCCTGTCTACATATACCAAGACCGATTCTTTGTACTTCATTACATTCTCTGATGATCTCTCAAGATTCAGACATATGTTCCTGTTGAAACACAAGTCCGAAGCTTTTGAGATATTCACAGAATATAAATTAGAAGTAGAGAACCAAAATACGGGTATAAGTATTATGTCCTTTGATGGTATCAGGGAGGAGAATACTTGAGCACGAAATTCCTGGACTATTCTAAAGGAGAATGAGATTCTCTCTCAGCATTACTCCTCCGTATACACCATAGCACGATGGTATAACGGGGCGGAGCAATAACACCCTATCTGATATGGTGTGCTCTATGATGAGTCCTACTGAGTTACCTATTTCCTTTTGGGAGTTATGCACTTATGAATATGCATACCTATTGAATGGTATTCCAACCAAATCAGATGCCTACCACTCCATATGAGATATGAAAAGGGAAGAGCCCATCTCTTAAGTCAGTTAAGATTTGGGGTTGTCCGGCCTATGTCTAAAAGCATAATCCGGACAAGCTCGAGGCAAAGTAAGATCTGTGGAAGTTTGTTGGATATCCCAAGCATTAGCAAGGGAATATCTTCTACCAAACCGAGGAACAAAAATGTTTTATTTCTCAACATGCCACCTTTGTAAAAGGGAATTTCTTGAGAAGAAAATAGATGGTCATGAGGCAGAACTGGAAAAGGTTCCAGCTATACAAATTACAGCAGATGATTTGGTAGAACCAAAGGATTCAGTAGATTCCAACGAACCTCAACCTCTCCGCCGATCTAGTAGGGTTCCTCACCCACCTGAGAGATACTTCAGTTTCTCTATGACAGTGGGAGTGAGGATTGCATCATAAGATGATGACCCAACTAGTTTCGAGCTGGCCATCAGGAGTAAGACTCTGTAAGAATGTCTGGATGCTTATCGATCTGAGATGGAATCCTTATACACCAACAAAGTATGGACTTTAGTTGCTTTGTCTGAAGGGTTAAATCCCCATCAGGAGCAAGTATATCTTGAGAAGATTACGTGGTGTACATGGAAAAGTTAAGACTTTCAAAGCTAGACTTGTTAAAGGTTTGCATCATTGACCAGGTATGGATTATGTTGAAACCTTTTCTAAGTAGCTATGCTTAAGTCCATCCAGATCCTACTTGCCATGGCTACATACCATGACTACGATATCTGGCGGTTGGGTGCCATGACTACTTTTCTAAATGATGTTTTAGAAGAGAGCGTCTATAAGTACACAGCCAGAGAGCTTCGTAGACAGTGGGAGCAGCGGAAACGTGTGCAAGATGTTTTATGTGATAAAACAGGCATCGCGGAGTTGGAACGTCTGTTTTGATGTGATAGTCAAAGAGTTTGACATCATCAAAATGGCAGATGAACCTTGTATATACAAAAAGGTAGTAGGGAGTATGGTGGTGATCCTCGTAGAGTAAGTGGATGACATATTCTTGATAGGGAAGCAGTTTCCTATGCTACGCTCGGTCAATCTCCGCTTATCACAATAATTCTCCACATAGGATTAAAGTGATACCTACTAAATCCTAGGTTTTGGATCTATGAGATAGATCTAATTTGATGTTAGGATACTCACTAGATATAGTGAGATGGTATCAATCGATCCTGGGGAGAATCACTGGAAAAGTTCCAGGGTGATAAGGACGACTGAAAGTCAGTCACAGGCATTGTCTTTACCCTTAGTAAAGGGACGGTATGTTGGAAGAGTTCCAAGCTAGATACCGTGACATACTAGACTATTAAAGGCAAGATACATCGTTACCAAAGATACTACCAAAGAGGAAGTCTGGGTGTATATTTGTTCATGAGATGAACTTCGTTCCTACCATTGTGTGACAATGGAGTAGTGGATTATGCCTAGGAACGCCCGTCCCATCAGTGATCCAGATATAATTCTTAAGTAGTGTCACCTGATCATAGAGATGGTTGATCTCCAGGGGATCGAGGTCAGGAGAGTAGACTCAGAGGACAACACGGCGGATCCACTCACAAAGGCCTTTTCCCACAGAGAGACTAGTTATGGGATGGTTGAGTATGAGATACTACAACCACTGTTATCAGATGGCCCTAGTGCAAGTGGGAGATTGTTAGTTATATGTATGCCCTAGAGGCCATTACTATACATGTGTTGTATATTGTAGTGGATGCTTGGACATATATAGGGATGGCTTTCTTGCTCGACATGATAGTATGCTATCTGGTTACTCTTTATCTTAACGTGTATACTGATTGTCTCTCTGTTACATGTTGGTAAAGCCCTTAGGATGTGTACTTGACTACCTGGACTATGATGCGGATCATACTAGTGGGGACATGGTAGTCCATAAGTACATCCTTCAAGGTCCCTAGTCGTGGGTGTATCGAGACGGGGCATCGATATACCAGAGTATACTAGCGTATGCCTTCTCGACCCATACAGATGGGCGATGGATGATCCCATATCCATTGGTGTTTGACATCAGAGATGATATACGGGTGCTCAGTAGAGACTGGGTACACTGGACGGACTCGCCGAGAACTCCCAGATGGTATTATACCTTACGTCAGATGGCAGTTCTCTGGTGACACTGGTACAGGTTAGTCTGTAGACCCGAGATCGTCATAGAGTCATGTGCGATTCCCACTGTGCTTTGATTTCCACCTTACCACGTCCAAGAGGGCATACAAAATGGTGGTTTTTGGGTACAGTCCCGAGTCACATGGAGGCAATGAGCGATAGGAGGGGTTTCGTCTCTCCCGGTATTGGGGGTTGATGTTGCGCTATGCTCGATTGGCTATAACAGGGAAGTCCCTGGCCAGGGCTGGTTTAGAGATTTACTGGTAAGTGTTACCAGTAGTTTCTCGACCCGTTATGAGCCTCTCATCGGCATGACTTATCGGTTATTGGGGTCTGACGTTAACCACCCCTAGACTTGATATGTGACATATCAGACGAGGAGACCGGACTGTACGGTAGTGTCACTGTCAGGCTTTTTGCAGGAGTTGGAGCGGGCTTGCTTGCTGATCTTCTGATCGCTCAATACACGGGTAGCTGTTACGTCCAGCTAGTACCGCTGACGGCTTGTGGGTGTTTGATATGATCATCACCTACTGCCGGCGTATTGACGAGTCTTTAGAGTCCTACATAGAGGTTGTACTGGCTCAGGAAAAACGAGATAGGTGCGCATATGTGATATGTGCGGGACCGAGAATAATGCGTGTATGTGATACCGTATTATACTCTCGCGATGTTTGTATCGAATGGTTGTATGCGATATAACCTAGTTATCGAATCAAGGGTTGATTCGATAAGTCGATACATTTGATGTTAGTCGGTTGTATGCAATATAACCGGATTATTAAGTCAAGAGTTGATTTAATAATTTAGTGTATGATTGCATATATGATATACTAATTTACATTAACTAACATTGGTTCACTTTAAGCATTTGTTTTTCTCACTTGTGCACAAGTTAATTTATATGTGATATATATTCATTCGTGTACAAAGTTGTATCATGGTTGTTGATACACACTACATGGGTGTATGAGACATACACCATACTAATTATATTGGTTGGGATTTAATATCTAAAGCAATTCTAAAACAAGTGGATAATAAGCTCATTTGCATGAAGCTTCATGAAGCATTTTCTTGCATTGACTTTTTCCACTAGTTTTGTTTTCCTTATGATATTTGTAAACCTAACCACTATAATTAACCTATGGTAATGTCTCTACATGAGTTAGTATATGATACTCACTCACTATGGTTAGTTCACTCTCTCTTGATCATTATCCTTTCATATTCATTTTTGAGCTCATCTTCTTCTTCTTTGAGTTTTCATTCTAGTGTTTGAAAAAGAGAGAGATACAAAGTGAGAAATGAAATTCTAAAGTGTACCCATTTCCTATCTCACAATCCTCAACTAGACTAGCACTTTAGTTTTGGGTGTTTGCTTCACTAATTCTTTGATTAGTGAAGTAGAAGCTTGTGTCCGTATTCTCTCGACGTAGATCATCTTCGGCATCGAAGACTTCAAGCGATTCCGTTGTAATTTCTCATGGAGCCGTCTAAGAGTCCGGGATCCCGATGATCGCAGCGAAGGGGACATCCACACGGAGCTATTGAAGTGAAGGACCGGATCTACAAAGGTTGTAATCCCTTTCCTTTAGAGTAATGTTGTTTACTTGCTATCTTTTTCGCATAATCTCTAGTTAACGATCTTGCTTCGGATTGTTCGGCACCAAATAATTTTATTCTGGCATGGTCGATGCCTTGTAGAGCCTTATTAGTGTGCCTAGTAACCCTACAACTTGTATTCCGACAACCATTTGATGCGCAGGGTAGAAGACAGAAGGCCTCATATAGCGAGGGTGCATAGGAAGCGCGAACCAGCTTAACCATAAACCGAGGAACCTGAGAAAGAACGCTTCCTCATCAATTCCCGGTGCGGAAATTTCTGACAGGGGGACTATCACGACGTTGGGAAGAAAGAAATCCTTTTGATCGGCTTCCAATAATATTGGCCGACGATCCAACCCAAAGCCGAAAGGATCGTCAAGTTTAGCAAACTTTTCACCTTGTCGCGACAAGACTTCCGCACAAAGAAAACGGGTGATGAAGTACGCAAAGCTGACCCCCCGGCCTCCGGATTCAAGAAAGAGGCTCTCATACATATTCAACACCTTTATCAGACTTGGGAACTGGTGCTGAATGTCGTTCTCTGGGGTGAGACCCATTACCACTGATTTGGTAGCAAAAACATACTCATCCGGAGTAAGCAGCTCCTCGTAGTGCTCTCCCCTAACTGGTAAACCAGAGACCTCGGCGAATTCCTGCAAGGAAATGGAGAGCTTTCGATCCAATAGGAGGAAGGTGTGGGTCGGAATGTTCCACTGCTCTAAAAATGCCTTGATCCACCATATGGGAGGTGCAGAATACTGGAACAAGGAAGCATAGATCGCAGGGTATAATCCAAGCTTCAGCAGCTGCGATTTCTTTGCCGATAAGATATATCGGTCCCACTGTAAGTATCCGGCCGGATGATGGGGAGTTAGTCCGATATTGTAGGGCTGTCCCTAAGGGCGCGACTCGCCTGACATATGCGCCGCCCTAGGGTGTCTAAAGCCACTGGCGGCTGCACGGGTATTGCGGCAATAGAAGGCCGAAGGAGACCTTCTGAAGTTCAATTTACCTCCTTCACAGTATAATTGATCGGGGGTGCATCTGCATAAGGGATCGCAGAGATAGGCTCCGAGGGTGTCGCACAAGAAAAGCTCCGGCGGCCTCGGATTGTAAGTCCATGTCACGCACCCTATGAACTTGCGGGGAGGCGGAATATATGAAAAACGATTATCAAAGCTTCGTGACACGGACTTGAGCGCATGAATCGTATCTAAACCGTTACTAGCAAACTACGAAAGGTTTAACTACTCGGATTCGAAATTATACCTCACGTTACTTGTCCTTCGGGTCTTCATCGTGGTCCTCCACTCCTTGTAGGCTCCTTTGAACATCGGCACCTCAACGGCCTCCTCGAATCAAAGATGATCCACCCGAGAGCTCCTACTACAAGCTTGATCTCTAACTTGAGATAACTAGGTTGCTCAAAGTGCTAATCTAAGCTACCTAGGGGATATAGAGTGAGGTTATGGATGTATTAGTCTAGCTAACTCTTGATCTCAACACATGAGAGGTTAGGGTTAGGGTTTCAAGAATGGGAGAGCTTGAGGAGAGAGAAGGTGATGATAAGAATAAATTGAAATTGTTTCTCACTTCTAATATATTATGAAGCATAAAGAATTATCAAATGAATAATTCAAATGCATTATCATCATGCTTCATTGAATATGTGCAATGAATCATTAAGTGAGTCATTAAGCAATAAATGCTTTATTAACTCACTTGAATGATTCATCTCATGAGTCACAAAATCAATTAATGCTAATGCCTCCTTACCTTCCAAGTCACCATGCTTCTAGAAGCTTCCCGGAAAATTACGAGAACGCCCCTCCAATCCGTGAAAACACGGAAAAACTTTAGACTATATAAATCCAATAACCCGATACTAGAATCCGGCTTAAACAAAAGCCGGCTAGTAAAAACTGTCCGAACGTCGTACGTTCGTAAATACACGTATGCGTCCGAACCCTTGTCGTAAAACCATACGACCTCTATATCGTTTCTCCTGGAGCAGGAAAACTCTCTGTGTGGGACTCTAAAGACTCGACACAACGCTGACAGTGGGTTTAACCACAGACTGCAAGCGGCACTAGCTGTACGTAACGGTCCCCAGGTAGATGTCGATAAGAAGGCCGATGAGAAAACCCATCCGAACTCCTACTGAGCCTGACGTGACAATCTCCGTACAGTCCGGTCTGTTCGTCTAAGACTATCGCATATCTAGCCTAGGGGGCGGCAAGCGTCAGTCCCATAATAGCGGTATAAGTTGTATCGGAGCGTAGCCCATTACACCCTGAGAAACTACTGGAACCTACCAGTAAATCTCATTTGCCCTGGCCAGGGACTTTGCGTAATGGCTCTCTGACACAGCGCGATATCATCTCCCAATACCGGGAGAGACGAATCCTGTCTAACCGCCACTGCCTCCAAGTGCTCGGGACTGCACCCAACTGCTACTTGTTTGCACGACTCATTTGAGCCGTGGTAGGGTAGCAATCTAAGAACAGTGGGACACACTTGAGGCAAAGTAGCAGTGTCAAGTCTGCGGACTATGCTGTACTCATGTCACCTGTGAACTGTTAACTGACGACGGGTATAATACCAACCAACAGTTCCCCTGCGAGTCCTGTCCGGTGTATCCGTAACCTAACGAGCACCTGTATACTATCTCCAGTACGACGTACTGATGGCTATGGGACAGTCCATCTCCCCAACTGGGATGAGAAGCGTACACACTAGTCTACTCTGGAGTATCGATGCCCTGTCTCGATAATCCTACGCCTAGGGACATATATAGGATGTTGCTTATAGACTACCCAGCCCCCACTAGTGTGACTGCCATCACAACGCTGGTAATCAATCAAAGAACCTATGGGCTCTACTAATATGTATAAGTGATACGTTACAAGAAACATATGCACATATTAAAGTATACACAAACCAAGTAGCATACTACCATTTTTAGCAAGACTGTATATACAACTGTGAATATCCCAAGCTTCCATTAAGTAATATACAACCTAGTATGATACAATAATGGCCCCTTGGTCATATACACTAACAATCTCCCACTTACACTAGGGCCATGAGCTGGCATATCGTAGACCTATCATCTCGAATAGCCTCTCGAACTGCGTCTGAGGAATGGCCTTTGTGAATGGATCAGCATTGTTATTCTCCGTCTTTACTCTCTTTATCTCGTTCTCCCGGCTATCGACGATCTCCCTGATCAGGTGATATCGCCTTAAGATGTGTCTGGACTTCTGATGGGACCTGGGTTCCTTCGCTAAAGCTATAGCGCCGTTGTTGTCACAATACAGAGGTATTGGATCAACACTGGTAGGAACCACCTGAAGTTCTGTGAGGAACTTCTTCATCCAGACAGCTTCTTTTGCGGCATCGCAAACAGCTATGTACTCCGCTTCCATCGTTGAGTCAGCAACGGTCTCCTGTTTGGAACTCTTCCAACAGATCGGCCCTCCATTGAGGGTAAAGACATAACCCGACATGGACTTGGAGTCATCTTTGTCACTCTGGAAGCCAGAGTCGGCAAAGGCCTCGATCTGGAGGTCTTTTCCGCCATATACCAAGAACATCTCCTTAGTCCTCCTTAGGTACTTGAGAATGTTCTTTACTGCTATCCAGTGATTCACCCCTGGATTTGCCTGATACCGGCTTACAACGCTCAATGCGTATGCTACATCTGGTCTGGTACATAACATCGCATACATTATAGAGCCTACCGCTGAAGCGTAGGGTATAATTGACATGCGATCCCTTTCCAAATCAGTCTTGGGAGACATCTCTTTAGAGAGGGTGATTCCGTGACAAGCCGGTAGACTACCGCGCTTAGAATCTTCAATACTGAATCTTTTCAATATGGTGTCTATGTACCTGGACTGTGAAAGTCCCAACATCCTCTTTAATCTATCACGATAGATCTGGATCCCCAGAATGTAGGTGGCATCACCCAGGTCTTTCATGGAGAATTTCTGTGACAAGAATCTTTTGACTGACTGTAACATAGGAATATCATTTCCTATTAGGAGAATTTCATCTACGTACAAGACGAGGAATACTACAGCTCTCCCTACAATCTTTCTGTATATGCATGGTTCATCTGGATTTTTGATAAAGTCAAATTCTTTGACAGCATCATCAAAACAGATGTTCCAACTCCGAGATGCCTGTTTTAGTCCATAAATGGACTTAAGCAACTTGCATACTTTACCGCTGCTCCCACTCTGAATGAATCCCTCTGGTTGATCCATATAGACGCTCTCTTCCAAATTTCCATTTAGAAAGGCCGTCTTTACGTCCATCTGCCAGATTTTATAATCGTGGAAGGCAGCAATAGCAAGAAGGACCCTAATGGATTTTAGCATAGCTACTGGGGAAAAGGTTTCGTCATAGTCCAAACCAGGTCTTTGACGGAAACTCTTTGCAACAAGTCTAGCTTTATAGGTTTCAACCTGTCCATCTACACCAATCTTCTTTCTGAAAATCCATTTGCATCCTACGAGTTTTACCCCATCTGGAGCAATGTCCAAAGTCCATACTTTGTTAGTGTACATGGACTCCATTTCGGTCCGCATTGCATCCAGCCATTTTACTGAGTCACCGCTCTGAATGGCTTGCTGGAAGCTAGTAGGCTCATCATAGTCAATAGTGCAATCCTCTATATCCCCGTCTATGAGAAAACCGTAGTATCTCTCGGGCAGATGAGACTGCCTACTACTCCTGCGGATAGGCGTCGGGATGTCCCTTTCTTCTGGAGCCTCAGGTTCTACCATACTTTCAGTAGTAGTTTGTGGTTCTGGAATTTCTTCCAGTTCTATTTCGCTCCCACTTGTTTCCTTTTCTAAAAACTGATATTCTAGAAAATGGGCATTACGAGAAACAAAAACTTTTTGTTCCTCTGCGTAATAGAATAGATACCCCTTGGAGTTCTTTGGATATCCCACAAACTTATAATGTACTGATCGTGCCTCGAGCTTGTTCGCATGCTGCTTTTTAACAAAAGCCGGACATCCCCAAATCTTTAGATACTGAAGATAGGGTTTCTTCCCACTCCACATCTGATATGGTGTAGTAGGCACAGTCTTGGTAGGAACTAGGTTCAAAAGATATGCAGCTGATTCTAGTGCATATTCCCAGAATGATAGTGGTAACTCGCCGTTACTCATCATAGAACGAACCATATCTAATAGGGTTCGATTCCTCCTTTCCGATACACCGTTGTGTAGTGGTGTGTATGGAGGAGTAAGCTGAGAGAGAATTCCATTCTCTTTTAAGTAACCCAGGAACTCGGTACTTAAGTATTCACCACCTCGATCAGATCTCAGTGTCTTTATACTCTTTCCTGTTTGTTTTTCCACTTCATTCTTGTATTCTTGGAATTTCTCAAAGGCCTCGGATTTATGTTTCATTAAGTAGACATATCCATACCTAGAGAAATCATCCGTAAAAGTAATGAAGTAGGAATAACCACCTCGCGCATGTGTAGACATTGGACCGCACACGTCACTGTGTACGAGTCCCAAGAGCTCGCTTGCTCTTACTCCGTGTCCAGTAAACGGAGTCTTTGTCATCTTTCCTATGAGACAAGATTCACAAGTAGCATAAGATTGATATTCGAACGGATTCAAATATCCTTCTCTATGTAACTTAGTCAACCTTCTCTCATTGATGTGACCTAGTCTACAATACCATAAGAAAGCCTGATTTAATTCCGGAGACTTTCTTTTAAGTGTGTTCTGGACATTGAAAACCTGAGCTTGACTCAATACGTATATGCCGTCATCTAATGTACCGGACCCAATCAAAACTTGATTTAGCTGGATGTGAACTACATCACTTGCGAATGTAAAATCATATCCCTCTCTTGAAAGTGAGGACACTGATATGATATTGCAAGTCATACTAGGTACATAGAGACAGTTACGTAGAATCAATATCTGCCCACTTGTCAAACCTAGGCGATATTCTCCCAAGGATTCAGCGTCCACGCTCATTCTGTTTGCAACTCTGAGAGACAAATCACCTACCTTCATAACTCTACGGTTTCTCAAAGCATTTAATGAATTACAGATATGAGATCCTGCTCCGGTATCTAGTACCCAGGAAGTAGAGTTAATTGACAAACAGTTCTCAATTACAAATACACTTAGGGCTGAAGCCACAACATGCTTCGTATCCTGGATACTGGCTTCAAAAGCCCTGCAATCTTTCTGCCTATGCCCAATCCCATAACAATAGGAACGTCCCTCTTTTACTATATCCAGTCCCGAAACTTTTACCCTTCTATTTCCTTCTACTTCCCTGGTTTCCTTCAGGGTAGAAGGCAGAGACTGTAGAATTAAGTCAGTATCTGACTCGTTTCCCAACGTGGTTTCCAGGTCCTGGAGCTCATCAATATAGCTAGTCATTGTAAGGACGTTGTCCCCTACCCGAAATCCAACCTCGCTTGAATTAATTCGTTCGAGGTCTCATATCTTACGATATGAGATTGCTCTCCATATAAATCTTTGTTATGGAGAAAGATGGAAACTAAGTCCATCTTCTCGTGCTGCTTTTGGTTTACACCATCAACTGAAGCTAACATGAGGCACTTGGCTTTCGTTTTATCCTTTTCCCTTATCTGACGGATATCCATATCCGTGACAGTGGAAACTGGACCTGGGACGGCGGGATCTTGAGTAGTAATAGGGTGGTCCAGCTTGTCATAGGTAATGGACATCTGGACAGACCTTTGCCAGTCATATAAGTCAGATTCAGTCAATTTGTTATCTAGATGTAACCTAGTCGTGGTCACAAGGTCGCTGCAATTTATAAGAGAGAAGAAAATACTATTAGCATGATGCTCTTGCAAGTTTAGAGCGGTTTTTAATTTATCTAAACAGGATGGCTCCCACTGTTTCTCGAATCTCTCCTCAAACTATAAAAGAAGAATTACCCAGGACTATTCACACCGTACAATACTTGCTTAACCGTTCAGCCAGGTCAGTGTCGATACTTCGAGAGAGGTTTTCCAACGCTTTCGTGAAGTTCCTTAATTAAATAACCTCTTTTCTCTGGGGGCGTAGCCCCGCTGACACCATTCTAGGCACCTACTTGGTTTATAACATTGATCGTTAAGTGACGAATCCCCTGATAAGTAGCATGTACTCACAGTAGGATCGGGATCCAAAATATCATCGTATGATAATGTTGAAGGAATCCTACCAACATTCATTAAACTCCAAAATGGTATGCTCTCTCTGCAAATTTCAGTTTCTTTAGAAATTCCCGATATAAATTTTTGCCCCATGCTTTTATGACCTTGGCGTTGGTCAAAATATCATAAGTCACATGTCAAGTTCTACCCATCATTATCCTTGTTAATTTGAACCCACCCGTACATATCCTTGACGTTGGCCAAAATGATAATACGACTGTCCCAAACTAACTCATCTATCTATGAAACAAATGAATATCCAGCAGCTACCAAACACTATGCCTTGGCGTTGGTCAAAATACATAGCTAGAATACTACTGAATACCCAAATGAAAAGACGGAGGGCTACGAATGGTTTTGGCAAAAACCGTGAACGTAGTGAACTTGATATAATTGAAGGAACCTGATACTTTTTAAAAGGAGTGGTTAAAGCTCCGCAATTAAAAATTCTGATCTTTTAAAATAACCGAATGGTTTCTTTTAAATTTGTTCCAACGATTACACTTTGGTTTATTTTCTTTGCGTTATAATAATGCGTCCCATCATTTATCCTATCATTGCAGAAAACAACGAAAATACCACGTCCTTTTATGTCATCCGCATTCGCCACGGGGTTCCGTCATCACCCGTTAGGTTACTTAACTAACGACAGAGCGGGGGCTGGGGTAGCGCGGGTGTAAAACATAAGTGACATCTAATAGCTATCATATATAGATATTGTACATTCGTCAGACGCAATAATAAGCATTCCAGATCACTGATGAATTTTATTGGATATACTAGCAATCCGCATTTGCTTTGAGCCTGCAATAAAAGACGGATTATACAGTTGTGATGAATAGCCATTACCCCACCCTAGACCCCTACGGGTACGGCAAACTACCCGCCAAGTGCCTGAAGTGAAGCGGTCTCCCTCAACAACGTGAGTAGGCCACTAAACACTTCAAAGTACCCGGTAGTTTGTGCACCCCACCTTGGGTCTATTCTAGGAGCAAAAACAGTAAAAAGAAATAATACAACGGTGGCTACAACCACAACCTGGACGCGCCCCGCAAAAGAATATTACATCATATTTCAATTACATCGAATGAATGAATATTAAACCCATCTCAAACCCCGGCTAATCATCACAACATTCCAATCAAGTCCATATACACAAACAGTAAACATTACAGAAATGTGCAACCCCTTGCCAATCGACATACTAGCAGTTAGGGGAGGTTTACGAACACATTAAACATTACAGATAAAAATCCAATTAGCAAATATCTTAGAACATCGATCGACCACCATTTTTCGTGTCTACCCTAAAAGCAAACCTGTACTGAAGTAACCTGGGTAGAAACAGAATATACAGAAAAACAAAAAACGAGAAAACATGAATAACAGAGCAAATCCGAGTCAACTCGGAGTTGACTCGGCGGCGGATCCATGGCCAAAAGCACTCTATTGCCGCGGATCCGCGGCCATATAACCGAGTTGGAACATCGTATTTTCCCAGTATTCTTATATTTCCCTGCTGTGAATTTTAAGGCATATCAAATAGGTTTTTAGACATGTTTAAAATTAACAGAACTGTTAGGGTTCCGGAATTTCGTTTTCGTGTTTTCCGTCGATCGAAGTTCTAATTAGTTACTAACAAGCTAGTAATGGTTTAATTGGCTCTGATACCACTGTAAGTCCATGTCACGCACCCCACGAACTTGCGGGGAGGCGGAATATATGAAAAACGATTATCAAAGCTTCGTGACACGGACTTGAGCGCATGAATCGTATCTAAACCGTTACTAGCAAACTACGAAAGGTTTAACTACTCGGATTCGAAGTTATACCTCACGTTACTTGTCCTTCGGGTCTTCATCGTGGTCCTCCACTCCTTGTAGGCTCCTTTGAACATCGGCACCTCAACGGCCTCCTCGAATCAAAGATGATCCACCCGAGAGCTCCTACTACAAGCTTGATCTCTAACTTGAGATAATTAGGTTGCTCAAAGTGCTAATCTAAGCTACCTAGGGGATATAGAGTGAGGTTATGGATGTATTAGTCTAGCTAACCCTTGATCTCAACACATGAGAGGTTAGGGTTAGGGTTTCAAGAATGAGAGAGCTTGAGGAGAGAGAAGGTGATGATAAGAATGAATTGAAATTGTTTCTCACTTCTAATATATTATGAAGCATAAAGAATTATCAAATGAATAATTCAAATGCATTATCATCATGCTTCATTGAATATGTGCAACGAATCATCAAGTGAGTCATTAAGCAATAAATGCTTCATTAACTCACTTGAATGATTCATCTCATGAGTCACAAAATCAATTAATGCTAATGCCACCTTACCTTCCAAGTCACCATGCTTCTAGAAGCTTCCCGGAAAATTACGAGAACGCCCCTCCAATCCGTGAAAACACGGAAAAACTTTAGACTGTATAAATCCAATAACCCGATACTAGAATCTGGCTTAAACCAAAGCCGGCTAGTAAAAACTGTCCGAACGTCGTACGTGCGTAAACACACGTATGCGTCCGAGCCCTTATCGTAAAACCATACGACCTCTATATCGTTTCGTCTGGAGCAGGGAAACTCTCTGTGTGGGACTCTAAAGACTCGATACTACGCTGGCAGTGGGTTTAACCACAGACCGCAAGCGGCACTAGCTGTACGTAACGGTCCCCAGGTAGATGTCGATAAGAAGGCCGATGAGGAAACCCATCCGAACTCCTACTGAGCCTGACGTGACAATCTCCGTACAATCCGGTCTGTTTGTCTAAGACTATCACATATCTAGCTTAGGGGGCGGCAAGCGTCAGTCCCCTAATAGCGGTATAAGTCGTGTCGGAGCGTAGCCCATTACACCCTGAGAAACTACTGGAACCTACCAGTAAATCTCACTTGCTCTGGCCAGGGACTTTGCGTAATGGCTCTCTGACATAGCGCGATATCATCTCCCAATACCGGGAGAGACGAATTCTGTCTAACCGCCACTGCCTCCAAGTGCTCGGGACTGCACCCAACTGCTACCTATTTGCACGACTCCTTTGAGCCTGGTAGGGCAGCAATCTAAGAACAGTGGGACACACTCAAGGCAAAGTGGCAGTGTCAAGTCTGCGGACTATGCTGTACTCATGTCACCTGTGAACTGTTAACTGATGACGGGTATAATACCAACCAACAGTTCCCCTGCGAGTCCTGTCCGGTGTATCCGTAACCTAACGAGCACCTGTATACTATCTCCAGTACGACGTACTGATGGCTATAGGACAGACCATCTCCCCAACTGGGATGAGAAGCGTACACACTAGTCTACTCTGGAGTATCGATGCTCTGTCTCGATAATCCTCCGACTAGGGACATGTATAGGATGTCACTTATAGACTACCCAGCCCCCACTAGTGTGACTGCCATCACAACGCTGGTAATCAAGCAAAGAACCTATGGGCTTGTAGGGTGTTTTTCGTCACCCCATTGAGATGGGAATACGCGCGTGCTTGTCAGGCGTACTACAGATTCCCCCTGCCTAGGGTAGGCCGGGGTATAATGATTGTGGGGATCCGAATCTCCGGCAGCCGCGGACTAAGCTGCCGTTAATTACCCCCCCGCCTTTGGGGTGAGGGAACCTCCGATTGACGGGTCAAACTGGTCATGTGAACTCAATGTGCAGTGTACGTGTGTTGTTGTTTTGGAGGAGGGTTTGAATATATCGGGAGCCACGCAGAGTTTTTTACGGCGGGCCCGCTACCCGGATAGCGGGCTGGGGGTCAAGGGGGCTAGCAGCCTCCTTGCGGGATGCGGGGCAGTGCCCCGTTAGAAATTTTTTTTCTAACAGGGACAGTGTCGTGGAGTATGTGTATGTGTACATTTGTATACATATGTATATATATAAAAAAAGGGGGAAAAAGACATCCAAAGGATGCGTGGGGCCAGCGCCTGGGCGCCTGAGCGCAAGCGCGCCACGTGTCGGCACGTGGGCGCTTTGCACTCGAGCGCAGAGCGCGGGAGCGCAACGCGCCAAGTGTCGGCATGAGGGCACTTTGCGCTCGAGCGCTGCGCTCGAGCGCAACGCGCCACGTGTCGGCACGAGGGCGCTTTGCGCTCGAGCGCAGAGCGCAGGAGCGCAAGCGCGCCACGTGTCGGCACGTGAGCGCTGTGCGCTCGAGCGCAGAGCGCTCGAGCGCAGAGCGCTGGAGCGCAAGCGCGCCACGTGTTGGCACGTGGCGCGCTTTGCGCTCGAGCACCAGCGCACCAGCGAGGAAAAAGGGGGGCTTTTAGCCCCGGAAATTCTCTAAAGAGAAAATATGGTGGAGTTAAACTCCTAAGATGCTTTGGGTTAAGGAAATGGGTCCTTCTTCTTCCTTTGCTGGCCGAATCTTGGAGATAAAGAGATGTGAGATTTAAAAATCTTTTCTTTTTGAGATCTGATGGCAGATCTGAGTTTCCCTTAATGGGTTTTGTGGTGGAAAACTATTTAGTTTTGAAAAAGGAAGAGTAAAACTCTTGATTTAATTCAAAAGAAAGAAGAAGATTTTGGAACCTTGAAGAAGGAAGAAAGATCTCAGATCTGAAGCTTTTTTTGGAGAGAAAAAAGTTGTTGAGATATTTCATTATCTTTGCCTTTATAGGCTATACACTTTACACATAGCCCCTTGGGCTTCACAAAATGGCATTTTTCCTATCCCATGGCTCATGTGCCATTTCTTTTTGCACATAAGCCATGGGCTTTACAAAAATTTGGCTTTATGCCTATTTTTCTTACATTTATCCATAAATTAAAATAAAAGAAATACAACAAAATTATTTATTACAAAATTTTTATCTTGGCATGGGGGGAGGCCGGCCGCTTCATGTTCTGGCTCGACCCGGGCATGGGCCAACTGGATCTGGGCTTGAGCCCACTTGGCTTGGGGTTGACTTTGATTTTGACTTGGTCAACCGGGGTGTAAATTTTTACCCCAACAAATTGCCCCCCATCAATAAATGCACACCACATATGTGGGTCGTGTGCATGAAATTGATGGATCTTCTTTTACGTGGAGGCGACTTGATTTGGTTCCCGTTTTTTGGGAAGCTGGCACTGCCCTTTTTACGACATGGACGGTCGTTGCTTGACATGTCTCCGAGACGGAGTGTCCGTGATAGACGTTTTCTCTGGCCCGGAGTGATCTGGTTTCCGCGTTGGAATCCTGCGCTGCCCTTTTTGCGACCTGGACGGTCGGTGCTGCCCTTTTTGCTACTTGGACGGTCGGTACTGCCCTTTTTGCGACTTGGACGGTCGGTGCTGCCATTTTAGCGACTTGGACGGTCGGTTCTACCCTTTTTGCGACGTGGACGGTCGATGCTGGCATTTTAGCGACGTGGACGGTCGATGCTGCCCTTTTTGCGACTTGGACGGTTGATGCTGCCATTTTAGCGACTTGGACGGTCGGTTCTGCCCTTTTTGCGACATGGACGGTCGGTGCTGCCCTTTTAGCGACGTGGACGGTCGATGCTGCCATTTTAGCGACTTAGATGGTCGTGGCTGCCCTTTTAGCGACTTGGACGGTCGGTGCTGCCCTTTTAGCGACGTGGACGGTCGGTTCTGCCCTTTTAACGACGTGGACGGTCGGTTATGCCTTTTTTGCGACTTGGACGGTCGATGCTTCCCTTTTTGCGACTTGGACGGTCGATACTGCCCTTTTAGCGACTTGGACGGTCGATGTTGCCATTTTAGCGACGTGGACGGTCGATTCTGCCCTTTTTGCGACTTGGACGGTCGTTGCTGCCCTTTTAGCGACGTGGACGGTCGATGCTGCCATTTTAGCGACTTGGACGGTCGTGGCTGCTCTTTTAGCGACTTGGACGGTCGGTGCTGCTCTTTTAGCGATGTGGACGGTCAGTGCTGCCCTTTTAGCGACGTGGACGGTTGGTTCTGCCCTTTTTGCGACTTGGACGGTCGATGCTGCCCTTTTTGCGACTTGGACGGTCGGTTCTTGATTTGACTTGCTCTGCTTCTTGCAGTGTCAGGGGTAGACTTGACTTGCTCCGCTTCTTGCGGTGTCGAGATTGGATTCTGACTTGCTCCGCTTTCTGCGGTGTCGGAGTGGAAGTTCACTTGTTGATTTTGATTTGGGTTGACATCAGCATCGCTATACTGGAATATGGTACCAGGAGCGAATCATCATCTGTCATTGAGAGGATTTTGGGATTGTTTTACGCCCGTGGATTGTATACGGTTTTGCAGGATGTATGATCCAGACCATAGGGCCAGAAAAATTTCGGGATTTTGTCGGCGTCTGCATCGCTGCACTGGAATATGGTACCAGGAGCGACTCATCATTCGCCGTTGGGGTATAAGATTTGGAATTTGGTTGGCGTCTGCATCGCTGCACTGGAATATGGTACCAGGAGCGACTCATCATTCGCCATTTGGGGATTGGGGAGCGATGGCTTAGGAGACAGGTTTAGATCCCTATCGCCTAAGACTTTTCAATTTTATGGACCGTGAGGGTCCCATAAAAGCATTTTCTCCCTACGAGTCGTAAGGATCCCGCAGGTGTATTTTCTCCTTAGGAGTCGTGAGGACTCCTAAGTGTGTTTTTCCTTTATGAGTCGTAAGGATCCCACAAAGGTTTGTTCTCCTCATATATCGTGAGGATACATGAGTGGGTCTTATCAATGGAGCATCATTCCCAAAGCGGAGACCGGCCGCATAACTGGTGATTACGGTGGGGCATGGGTATGATGAGAATTATTTGAGCCCGTGGATTGTATACGATGGTCAATTTGGGGACCCACCATAGGGCCAGGAGAATTTTGAGAAATCGGATTTTGGTTGGCGTCTGCATCGCTGCACTGGAATGTGGTACCAGGAGCGACTCATCATTCGCCGTTTGGGCACTTGGAATTTGGATCTTATTTGGCATCAGCATTGCTGCACTGGAATAATGCCAGGAGCAACTCATCATTTGCCTTGGGATTTGGGTTTTTGGTCGGCATCAGCACCGCTAACACTGAAGTGAAACGCCAGGAGCGACTCATCATTTGCCGTTGCCCGTTGGGGGACGATGGCTTAGGAGACAGGTTTGGGTCCCTATCACCTAAGGCTTTTCAATTTTATGGGCCGTGAGGGTCCCATAAAAGCATTTTCTCCCCACGAGTCGTAAGGATCCCGCAGGTGTATTTTCTCCTTAGGAATCATGAGGATTCCTAAGTGTGTTGCTCCTTTGTGAGTTGTAAGGATCTCACGCAGGGGTTTTCTCCTCACAAGGTCGAGAGGACTTTGCGAGTGTATTTCATCTCTTTTCACGAGTCTGCGCCCTTTCGGGTTTTCACAAACTCGCCGGTAGTCCTGCTGTTTTTACTCACGGAGCCCTTTCGGGTTTTCATCCGTGCCCGTTTTGCTTGTGGACATACCGTTTTTTTATTTATTTTTCTTTTTTCTTTTTCTTTCTCTTTTTTTTCTTCTTCTTTTTTTTTTGTCGCTGGTGGGACTTTAAAAGTAGTCTCACCGGCAGGATTTGGGAGAGTTAGGGGGTCATTTACGCCCGTGGATTGTATACTGTTTTGCAAGATGTACGATCCAGACCGTAGGGATGATGTGCTCAATTCGCCTGCGACTTGGAGCATTCACGTGTAGTATTTCTTGAGATATCGGCCATTGATGGGTGGCATGGGCCTTTCTCCCTCGGCACTTATTAGTTGGTAGGATCCTCCGTCGAACACTTTCTCGATGACGTATGGTCCTTCCCAGTTTGGCTCAAATTTTCCCTTGGCATGTCGATTGGGGATGATCGGTCTTTTGAGGACCAACACCAATTCACCTTTCTTGAAAGCGCGGAGACGGGTCATCTTGTCATAAGCCCGTGACATTTGGGCTCGGTATAGCTCCAGATTTTGCTGCACCGCGAGCCTCTTTTCTTCAAGGGCATCGAGCTCTTCAAGTCGAAGGAGAACGTTTTCCTCCTCCGTCAACTCGTGCTGAACAACCATTCTTAAGCTTGGAACTTCGACTTCGAGGGGGAGGACCGCCTCCACTTCGAAGAGCAATGAGTATAGAGTGGACTGAGTTGGAGTACGGTGCGTGGTACGATATGCCCACAACGCCTCGTGAAGTTTGAGATTCCAGTCTCTCTTGTTGGCTGAAGCATTTTTCCTCAGGAGCTTGCATAGAGTCTTATTGAAGGCTTCTGCTAGCCCATTGGCTCTTGGATTATAGATGGAGGAATATCTCCAGTCTATCTTGTGCTGAGTAGTGAACCTTGAGACATTGAAGCTCTTGAAAGAAGGCCCGTTGTCAGAAATGATTCTTCTTGGTGTACCAAAGCGGTATAGAATATTATGCTGGAAGAATGTCAGAATATCTTTTGTCTTGACTTCTTTTAGCGGGACAGCTTCAGCCCATCTGGAGAAGTAGTCTGTCGTGGCCAGTATGAACCGGTGGCCTTTGGATGATGGAGGATCAATTGGGCCAACAATGTCGGTGCCCCAGACTTCGAAGGGCCACGACGCCACCGTAGGATGCAACGGATTGGGATGCTTGTGAATGAAATCACCATGGATTTGGCAGATCTGACATTTCTTTGCATGCTCTCCGCAATCCCATATCATGGTGGGCCAGTAATACCCAAGCCGTTTGATTTGAAGTCGCATCTTGGGGCCAGATTGGTGAGCACCGCAAACGCCCGAGTGAACATCTTTCATGAACTTTTGGGCTTCGGCCAATGACAGACACCTGAGCCAGAGTTGGTCATATGACCTGCGGTATAACGTGTCATTTACAAACACGTATCGGAGAGCTCTTTTCTTCAGCTGAATCCTCGCAGATTTTTCTTCGGGCAGCTTGCCTTATCGGAGGTACTCTATGAAAGGTTCTCTCCAATCGGGCTCGTCTTGGATGATCGAAGCTTCTTCGGCAGGACTGCTCTTCTGTTCCGCACTTTCCTCTTCTCGTAGAGAGACTGGGGGTAGAATTTGTTGGCTCCTGACCGTGATCAGAATTTTGTCCATGTCAGGATCAGCCAGCTCCTTGGCTAGGCGAGCGAGTATGTCAGCCTTTCCGTTCAACGCTCTAGGGACTCTTGTTAGTTCAATGTGAGTGAACCGTTTCATGAGTTCCACCACTCGGCCTCTGTACCGAGCTAATTCGGGTTTGTATATCTTATAATCGCCGCTTACTTGGTTGACGACAAGCTGGGAGTCACCGTAAACCCGTAGCCGAAGGATTTCCATTTCTATGGCGAGCTCCAAACCAGCTATCAGAGCTTCATACTCAGACTCATTGTTTGTGCGAGGCTCGGTGAGAGCAAAAGAACGTCGTAGGGTTCCCATTGATGGCGTGATGAATACCAATCCTATCCCTGCTTTTATCTCCGGGACACTTGATTTACTGGAGGTCCTTATCGATGAGGCCCCATCGAAGTAGAGCTCCCAACATGGCTCGTCATTCTCTAGGTGTAGCACTTGTTCGTCGGGTAACTCGCAATTGAGTGGTGACCCTTCTGGTATGGGATGAGCAGCGAGAAAGTCTGCAAGAGCTTGCCCTTTTACTGCTTTCTGAGGAGTATAAACTATGTCAAACTCAAGTAGCATGACAGCCCATCTTTCCATTCTGCCGGCTAGGCTTGCTCTGGTCATCAAGTGTTTGAGCGGGTCGACCTTGGAGATCAGCATAACCCGATGAGCAAGCAGATAGTGCCTCAGCTTCTTCACAGAAAATATCAGAGCCAGGCATTGCTTTTCGATTGGGGAATAGTTATGTTCCGCCCCGACTAGAGTTCGACTGAGGTAGTAGAGGGCATTTTCTTTTCCCTCCTCGTTATTCTGGGCAAGGAGCGCACCGAGTGACTCATCCAGCGCGGCAGTGTAGAGAATCAGCGGTTTATTTGGAATGGGAGCGGCCAGCACTGGAGGGTGCAACAAGTACTGTTTGATGCTTTCGAACGCTGCTTGACATTCAGCATCCCAGATAAAAGGAGCTCCTTTCTTCATGAGCTTCGAGAAGGGCCTACATCTCCCCGATAAATTTGAGATAAACCTCCGTATATAAGTAAGCTTGCCTTGAAAAGATCTTAGCTGCGTCAGACTCTTCGGAGGGGGCATCTCCATGATGGCCTTTATCTTTGATGGGTCAACTTCGATCCCTCGATGTCGAACTATGAAGCCAAGGAATTTTCCCGATGACACGCCAAAAGCGCATTTCAGAGAATTCATCTTCAGGTCAAATTCCCTCAGTTTGGTGAGAACGGTCCTAAGATCCTGGATATGATCGGCCTTGGTTTCAGTCTTAACGACCAGATCATCAACATAACATTCGATGACTTTATGAATTAGGTCATCGAAGATATTGGTCATTGCCCTTTGATATGTAGCACCTGCGTTCTTCAGTCCGAACGGCATCACCTTGTAGCAATATTCCGATCGGGGTTCGAAATGCTGTGTGTTTCTCATCCTCAGGCGACATCTTGATCTGATTATATCCAGACGAGCCATCCATAAAGGTGAACAGTTCATAATTTGAGGTGTCATCGACCATCATTTCCATGACCGGTAGCGGGAAGTCGTCTTTAGGACATGCCTTGTTGAGGTCCCTGAAATCGACACAAACTCGGATCTGCCCATTTTTCTTCTTCACTAGGACTATGCATGCGATCCAGTCTGCATATTTCTCTTCCCTGATGAAGCCGGCATCAATGAGCTTCTTAGTTTCCTCGATGACCTTTTCTTCTAGTTCCCTTCTCATTCTTTGAGGAGCTTGTTTGACTGGCTTAGCATCAGGAGATATGGCCAACTTATGTACGGCCACTTCAGGGGAAAGGCCATGCATTTCTTTGTACGTCCACGCGAAGCAGTCGACGAACTCATGCAGCAGGGCAATTATCTGCTCTTTCATTTTCTCCGACAAGAGTGAGCTGATATAGGTCGGCCTTGGATTATCGGGCGTTCCTAAGTCAATCTCGGTTAGCTCATCAAAGGTTGCGTGTCCGCCATCTTCGAGCTCTTGAGAAGCTTCTTCTGGCTCGGCTATCTCGTCATCATCATTTGATCTTTCGCTGGCCTCACCAACATGGATCATGTAGCACGCTTTGGAATCAGGTTGAATGTAGCCTATGCCCCGTCTATCTGGAATTCGTCCATCGATGAGTGCTCGGACCTGGGGTGGATGCCATTGCCCTTCGTAAAACTTTGCTTCGGATTCCGTTTGATATAACCGGCATCTGCACTTTTTAAAGTATTCCCGCATCTCGGGCGCATAGTATCTGGGATTGAGGACGGCTCTTATGCCTCTCTCATAGGGAAGGCACGCGATAGAAAGATCGTCCGGGTGCACAACGGTGGTTGACCCGTAAAACAGGATGCCCTTCTGTCCATTTTTCCTCCCGGGCACGTAGAAAGTTTTCAGCTGGTCCACGGTAGAGACTGACAATGCGTCGAGCTCTTTGCACATCTGCTCCGGCACCTTTGTGACGGCTAGGGACCCTTCTGCAATTTCGAGGGTCTCTCGTAGTTTCGCTTTTTGCATGGGGGTCCGATCTGCACCGCTGTTGCACGACAAGTCCTCTTCCTCTGACTCTTCAGTGTCGCTGCCAAGATGAGGGCGGACATTACTGCGAGATGGGGCTTCAGTGACAGATTCGTCTGTATTGCTACCGAAACGAGGGCGAGTTTTACGGAAGGACGGGCTTCCAGCGTCGGACTAGTCAGTGTCGCTACCGAAATATGGGCGCACTTGGGCGTTTTTACTTTTGAAAGTGACAACCGGCGCAGATTTGCTTTTGGGTCTTGGGGCCGGTCTATCCTCAGTCAGTTGTGGCTTAGCATTTTGGTGGTTCATAAAGTACCGAGAATCTTCATAGCGGACTTCATGCACACCGAACGGCTGGATGTCTCCGTCAATGCGTCTTTCTTCGCCATTTTTATTATACTTCTTGCATTGATGGAGAGTTGACGGAATGGTGCCATAATCGTGGAGCCATGGCCGCCCCAAGAGAATCTTATAAGACGTGTCGGCGTCGATCACGTATGTCTTAGCTTCAGTTTGCAGATCCCCGAATTTGATTGGCAAAGCTATAGACCCCAGAACTTGCTGGCAATTTTGGTTAAAGCCTTGAATGACAATCCTTTCCCTTGACAGGTGTCGGACGTCCATTGACAAACTCTTCAGAGTTCACAAGCTCATGATGTTCACTGAGGACCCCGGATCAATCAATATGTGATTAATTCGATCTCTGTCGCTGTACCCGGTCACGTAAAGCGGCCGATTATGCTCAGCCGTTCCCAGTAGCAAGTCTTCATCCTTAAATGTGACTGCGGCGGCATGCAAAGCGTGCTGGGCTTCTTTCATATTAATTTCCGCAAAGTGAGCCTGATACCGCTCGGGGTTTTGTAGAGCGTGAATGAGAACATCTCTAAGCTCCTTAGATAGGACCAAGGCGTCATAGATGCTCTGGAGAGACGGAAGCTTCCGGAGATGTGCCAAGACATTATAGTCCACCGAGGAAGGACTTGTGTTTTCATCAGCTGGTTCTCTGCCATCTTCTTCATTAGCGACTTGTTTTTCCTTCCCTTTTGGGGCGTTGCCCTGATGTGGCGGTAGAGCCCTGCCGCTTCTAAGCTGGATTTAATTGGCCGTTGTGGCGAGCTCTTCGTCCTCTTCGGGAAAACAGAGCTTCTCTTCCGAGTCGCTGCTAAGATGGATGGCGTAGCAGGTCACTACTGGGATCTCTTCATTGGAGTCTTCTTCTAACTCCTCCAGAATTTTAGCCGCTTGTACAGGGAAGAACTCCTTCAATTGAATCAATGTTCTTTCCTTTTGTTCATATTCTTCGAGGGAATCGATATATTTTTGAATGGTCGATCTCCCTGCAAACTCTTTTTCGCGCCGAGCTGCACTTTTCTTCTTCTTGAGCTTCTTGGATTTTGAGCCTGATAGAGCCGCATTGGCAGCTGGACTGGTAGGCTTCTTCTGTCCTTCCCATTCCATCCTGGGCTCTTTCTGAAGCAGCTTTAGCATCTTCTTCGTCTTATTAGATATGTGCCTACTCCACGGAGGCCATGATGAGTCAGTTTCACTTGTCAGGGCAGAAGGTTCAGCTGTCTGCTCCCAGAAGGCTTCAACTTCTGTCTGTATAAAGTTGGCGGTTGCAACTTGATTGTTCACCAACACGCTTTTGGACAGCTCGATCTCTCCAGCCTTGTACTGCTTCTCGACCCAGTCTTTGAAGATATAGCAATCCTCGATCGCATGGCTCACTACTCGGTGGTATGGGCAATACAGAGGATTGTCGGTCATTTTTGCTTCTTGGGGTCTTTTCGACTCCGGCAATTGTAGGCCGTTGTTCAAGGCATCTTTAAATATCTTGCGGACCTTGTCCCTTCTGAAAGAGTAAACCTTGTTCTTTTTCTCCTCTAGGGAAGGCCCATCTCCTCCTAGCAGTGGCTTTCGAGACCGGTTGGTTTTGGATTCGCCCGCCCTTCGCTTTTCTTCTTTGTCGGAGGCATTGAAGACATTGGTACTGCTGGAACTCCCGCTTCTACGGCTGTCGTCCCGCTTGCTTTTCCAGGTTTTGTCTCTCTGAGAGTCCGGCGGGGACACTTGCTTCGAACGTTCCAGCATTTGGACTTTCTTGGTTAGCTCCTGAAATGTCTTGAGGCCCGCTGTACACAAGAATGGGACCATCCAATTGCTGAGGTTCCCAATGAGAAGGCTGACGGACTGGTCCTGCTCCAGCGGCGGTTCGCACTTGACTGTGAGATTACGCCATCGGGCGATAAAGTCGGTGTTGCTTTCATTCTTCCCCGTCTTGGTCCTCACAAGGTCGGCAATGGAGATTTTATCCCTGACACTCATAAACCTTTGCCGAAACAGGGACTCCATTTGGGCAAAGGTAATGACGGACCCGTCCGGTATACTCGCATACCAGTCGAAGGCGACGCCGGTCAGGCTGTTGACAAACTGACGAAGAAGGAGCGCGTCATTGCCCCCTGTATTTCTGCACGATGCTTTGAAGTGGGCGACTTGCTGATTTGCATTCCCCGTTCCATCAAATCTTCCGAACTTAGGAATGACGTAGCCGCTTAGGAATTCAATCAGATCGTACTGCGCGGGATATGGCCGCTCACTACTGCCGATTTCTTTGTGAGCTTCAGCTTCGGCCACCAATGTTTTAACCTTGCTGGTGACCAAATCCATTATCCGATCCTGTGTTAGCGGGAGAGTGCTATCTGGGGCCAAGGCGTCCCCAGAAGCAGAATGTAGCCGGCTTTCATGCGGCTCGACCAGTCTTGGACCCAAAGGAACAGGCATTGGCTGCCTCGGATTGTCATCACCCGGCTGATTATTAGCGGCTTGTGCTTGATTAGGAGGCGCTCGAGCAATTTGAGCCGTGAGCTGCATTACCACGTTTGTTAAATCATCAATCTTCGAATAGAGCTTGGCCATCTCTTTGTCTCTGCTCCTGAGCTGTTTTCGAAGCTCTTGAAGCAGCTCTTGCTCCGCAGTCCTGGGGCGGAAAGTCGGCTCTTCCTCACTATCCGAGCTTGACTCTGCATGGACCGAGGGGTCTTTCTGCCTATCATCCTTATTGAGAGGGTTTTCTTCATCCAGCGGGGGCGGCTGTTCTTGGGTAGCGGCAACCACATTCAGGCTAGATTGGGCTTGGGATGTGGTGGCCCCATCCTTACTTTTGCTGCGAAGGTTGTCGCTGGGGCGCCCGCCCGCCATATAGACCGTATGGATGATATATCCGGCCGTCTTTCTATCATTGGCAGCTGATTTCACGGATCGCTGTCTTGACCCCCTTGTTTCGGTAGCTGGTAGTCGATTGAAGGCGGCTGGCCTAACCAGGTTCTTGAATGGTGCTGGCGCTTCTTTTCTGGGTTTGCCCCATTGCTTTCGTGCGGCACAGAGTGCTTGATAGACTCTTGAAGAGACAGTGTCATACTTCTTCTGTTGGGGCCGGGACACGTCTCTTTGTAGAATCGTTCGGACCGCTGTCTTCTTGATTCTGGCGGTCATGGCATTTTTTTAAACCCACTTCAGAGGCTCGAAGGAATTGCTGATTCTTACGCCCGACTCAGCCGTCGTCGCGGGGCAACCCTGCACTTGGAACTTCACATGATTCCATTTGGCCGAAGCCTCGGCCCTCTTGTTGGCTCGATACCTGAGCCGCTTCTGCCTTAACTTTTCTGTTCTAAGCACCTGGCAGACTTCGGCTCTTTGGGAAGACGCCGCAGACCGGGCGACGGAGGGCCTTGGAGATACGCTCGATTGTGCATTTGTTGGAGTCATCTCCTGAGCTCGTCCGCAACATTTGATGTTGCCCTTTGTACCGAAGTTCTTGCCCCCAGCTAGAGCGCCAGGGAGTCGTTCAGACACCATCTTAAGTTTCGGTTGTGGTGCCTTGACGATCACGACATTTGGCCTCTTACCCCTTGAGACCGGCTTGGCCACCTGTTCCTCCAGGATTTCCGCCAGATGAGCGCTTCCGGCAAGGTAGATGATGACGGAGCCAAACTAGCGGGGCGGTTCCTCCCACTGTCGACTGAGGCTTACGGGGAGAATCACACGAGCGTTGATCTTGACCACGTACGGAATCGGGGTCACGTTGGAAGCTGAATTCGTCTGGGGAGACATTGTCGTCGAAGGTTGATTGCTGCATGGAAAAAAAAAGAACATCATTTCAGTAAAGGCAATCGATATGTATATTGATTGAGTTCACATGAACGTTTAACCCGAAATATGGAAGGAGAGATTGGTCCCACCGGGCGTGCCAGAATCTGTAGGGTGTTTTTCGTCACCTCATTGAGATGGGAATACGCGCGTGCTTGTCAGGCGTACTACAGATTCCCCTTGCCTAAGGTAGGCCGGGGTTTAATGATTGTGGGGATCCGAATCTCCGGCAGCCGCGGACTAAGCTGCCGTTAATTACCCCCCCGCCTTTGGGGCGTGGGAACCTCCGATTGACGGGTCAAACTGGTCATGTGAACTCAATGTGCAGTGTACGTGTGTTGTTGTTTTGGAGGGGGGTTTGAATATATCGGGAGCCACGCAGAGTTTTTTACGGGGATCCCGCTACCCGGATAGCGGGCTGGGGGTCAAGGGGGCTAGCAGCCCCCTTGCAGGATGCGGGGCAGCGCCCCATTAGAAATTTTTTTTCTAACAGGGACAGTGTCGTGGAATATGTGTATGTGTACATTTGTATACATATGTATATATATATAAAAAGGGGGAAAAAGACATCCAAAGGATGCGTGGGGCCAGCGCCTGGGCGCCTGAGCGCAAGCGCGCCACGTATCGGCACGTGGGCTCTTTGTGCTCGAGCGCAGAGCGCTGGAGCGCAACGCGCTGGAGCGCAACGCGCCACGTGTCGGCACGTGGGCGGTTTGCGCTCGAGCGCAGAGCGCTGGAGCGCAACGCGCCACGTGTCGCTATGAGAGCGCTTTGCGCTCGAGCGCTCGAGCGCAGAGCGCTGGAGCGCAAACGCGCCACGTGTCGGCACGAGGGCTCTTTGCGCTGGAGCGCAAGCGCGCCACGTGTCGGCACGTGGGCGCTTTGCGCTCGAGCGCAGTGCGCTGGAGCGCAAGCGCGCCACGTGTCGGCACGTGGGCGCTTTGCGCTCGAGCGCTAGCGCGCCACGTGTCGGCACGTGGGCGCTTTGCGCTCGAGCGCTAGCACACCAGCGAGGAAAAAGGGGGGTTTTTAGCCCCGGAAATTCTCTAAAGAGAAAATATGGTGGAGTTAAACTCCTAAGATGCTTTGGGTTAAGGAAATGGGTCCTTCTTCTTCCTTTGCTGGCCGGATCTTGGAGATAAAGAGATGTGAGATTTAAAAATCTTTTCTTTTTGAGATCTGATGGCAGATCTGAGTTCCCCTTAATGGATTTTGTGGTGGAAAACTATTTAGTTTTGAAAAAGGAAGAGTAAAACTCTTGATTTAATTGAAAAGAAAGAAGAAGATTTTGGAACCTTGAAGAAGGAAGAAAGATCTCAGATCTGAAGCTTTTTTTGGAGAGAAAAAAGTTGTTGAGATATTTCATTATCTTTGCCTTTATAGGCTATACACTTTACACATAGCCCCTTGGGCTTCACAAAATGGCATTTTGCCTATCCCATGGCTCATGTGCCATTTCTTTTTGCACATAAGCCATGGGCTTTACAAAAATTTGGCTTTATGCCTATTTTTCTTACATTTATCCATAAAATAAAATAAAAGAAATACAAAAAAATTATTTATTACAAAATTTTTATCTTGGCATGGGGGGAGGCCGGCCGCTTCATGTTCTGGCTCGACCCGGGCATGGGCCAACTGGATCTGGACTTGAGCCCACTTGGCTTGGGGTTGACTTTGATTTTGACTTGGTCAACCGGGGTGTAAATTTTTACCCCAACAGGGCTCTACTAATATGTATAAGTGATACGTTACAAGAAACATATGCACATATTAAAGTAGACACAAACCAAGTAGCATACTACCATTTTTAGCAAGACTGTATATACAACTATGAATATCCCAAGCTTCCATTAAGTAATATACAACCTAGTATGATATAATAATGGCCCCTAGGGCATATACACTATCACTGATAATTTGATCATATCATCTACCCCATAGGTGAAGATTCTTGTGCTCTGGGTCATGGTCCTTGATCAGCGCAAGAACCTCTCGGTCTACGGGCGCTTCAGGAAATCCGCCTTCTGAGCGGACGAACGGAAAGGAAGCGTCGAAAGACATGTCACCTGCACGAAAAAGAACAAAGTCAACCGTCAGTGCTATAATTTAAACTCTTACTCTTGGTACTTTAAAATTCGTACCGCACTGCAATGTAGTAAAAAGGGGACCAAAGTGGGGACCCACTAAATCTAGATGACAGTTCATCATTAATAGAACAGCCTCATCATTTGATGAGACTGTCAATTAAATGAGGAAATCCTCAATTGATTCTCATTTAATGAGAAATCTCTAGGGCTAAGGAGTAAATCTCCCCCTGAGTGCTGTGCTTTGTGATAGAATGACACCTGTCAAGTGCTAATGATGAAGGAATAAAAATTCCTCAAGAGCCTGGCTCTGTAAAAATGATGAAAAAACCCATCAGTAAAATTGAAATCAATTTTTATATGAATTAAAATTCTGAGATCTCCAAGATCTATGAACAAACTCTGTGAGTTCTTTATAAGAGATCAACAAATCTCCGTTATTTATGAGAGCAAAGCTCTGTTAGTGGGTCAAGAAACCCTCAAATGGTTTTCTTTAGATCTAAGATCTATGAAGAGCAAAGCTCTGTTAATGGGTAAAACCCTAATAACATTTTCTAGATCTAAGATCTATGAAGAGCAAAGCTCTGTTAATGGGTGAAACCCTAGATTATTAAAAAGTTCTTTAAAAGATTTAATCTTTACCTAAAAATTCTGACAGAGTTCTGTCCTTAAGAAAGTTCTTAAGCCAAAGAGCTATGCTCTGCAAGAGAATAATAATTCTCAGAAGGAAGAAGATGAACAGAAATCATCCTAAGGGCAAAGGGTCCTATTTATAGGCACTGAGATGCCTTTTCAACATCTGAGTTGATCCAAGGGCGGAGATGCTGCCACCGCCGCACTCACATGTGGGCCACGTGAGCCCAACGGTGGGGGAAGGGGCATTTGTTTCCCCCAATCAGAGTAATGATCTATTCAAAATTCAAATTTTGAAATGAAGCAACGCTTCAGATGCAGCGCCAAGTGCAATGCGCTCTAAGCAGCGCACCACGTGCAAAGCATGGATGCGCTAGCGCTAGGTGCGCTGCACTCTAAGCAGCACACCACGTGTGCGCTAGCGCTAGGTGCGCTGCGCTCTAAGCAGCGCACCACGTGCAGAGCACGGATGCGCTAGCGCTAGGTGCGCTGCACTCTAAGCAGCGCACCATGTGCAGAGTTCAGGTGCGCTAGCTCTAAGTGTGCTGCACTCTAAGCAGCGCACCACATGCAAAGTATGGGTGCGCTGGCGCTGGAACTAAAAGCTCCCTACCGTTAGATCAAAGATCTAATAATAATGATAAATCATTAATTGATCAGAATTAAATTCTGTTAAGAAAAGATTTTTCAAAATCTTTCCAAATAACAAGATTGTGCTCTGTAAATCAGAGCACCGTTGGATCAATGATCCAATGGTGATTAAAAATCACCAAAACACAGAATAAATTATGTATGGAAAGATTTCCCAATCTTTGTTAAAAAACAAGAAGATTGCCTTCTGTAAATCAGAAGCGCTTGGATCAAAGATCCAACGATGGGAAATTCTCCAAATCAATTAGAGAAAAGATCTCCTTAACTGATTGAACTGATCAGCTTGCCCTATAAAAAGGCCTCTAGACTTCAAGTCTCAGAGAGAGAGAGAAGCATCGAGAGGAACACTCCATAAGCTTTGAGAGATCTCAAAAAGAAGAGCCAAGCTTTCAAAGAAAGAAAGAAGATTCTTCTCCAAGGTAAAAAAAAGAATGATTAACATAGAGATGAAATCATCTTATAATTAAAAAGAAGAACTCACTTATTTAAAGATCATAGATCTACAAAGACCAAGGACTTTTCAAAAGAGATTAAAAGATCCCATCATAAAATAAAAAGAAGAATATAAATCTTCTCACAGATCATAGATCTACAACACTAAGATCTTTTACAAAATGAGAGCAATACATCTCATTATAAAAATGTGGGAGAATAATTCAATTCTCTTAAGGATCACAGATCCATAAAGGCAAAGCCTTTCATCAATACAAGAGATTGAAACATCTCCTACAAAATAAGAACCGTTGTTCTTAGATCTTGAGACAAAGTCTCTTTTAAAAGAACATAAATTTATTTCTCAGATCATAAAATTGATCAGATGCGCTTTGCGCTCTTGAATTGCGCTTCTGCGCTCTTGGACTGGTGCTCAGCGCTAAGCGTGACACATATTCCTCATGTATGCGCCACTTATCAGATACGCTTTACGCTCTTGAAATAGCGCACTGCGCTCATGGGCTGACGCTCAGCGCCAGGCGCACCACGTGTCACTCATGTGTGCGCCGCTGAACTAATAGCGCAATGCGCTCATAAACTAGCGCTGTGCACTCATAAACTGGTGCATTGCTCCCATCATCTGGCGCTTAGCGCCAAGCGCGACACGTGTCCCTCACGTGTGTGCTACTCGGCAGAAGCACACTGCGCTCTTTGACTGGCGCAATGCGCCAAGCGCACCACGTGCCCTTCACGTGTGCACTTATAGAACATAAATTGTTCTTTAATAAGCCCAGAGCTCTGATGAATGCTCAGCATTCAATAAAAGACAAAACAATGTCAGAATGCAAGTCAATGCTCAGCATTGTTAAAAGGGCCAAGCCCAAATAAATGTTCAACAGCCCAAAATAAATGTTAAAATTTTTTAACTTGATTGGACTTAGCCCAAGATCGGCCATAAGTCCTCAACTCAGATTAATTGAGCGCATATGCTCGTAAATCTTTTAACAGATCTTAGTCCCAAATTGGACTACAGATCTCAACCAAAATTGGTTCAATGGTACATCTTTGAACTCGTCTGATATATGTTGTTGTAATTCTTCAACGTCTTCAGAGAGGTGACGGGTCCCGGCAACTATACATTTCACAAATAATGACGTCTTTAAACTGGACTGTGAGGTCCTTAAACCTATGGACTATGATTTTCTTAACCTCGAACTGTGGGGTCCTTTAAAATCCATGGACTATGATGTCCTTAACCTCGTACTGTGGGGTCCTTTAAAACCCATGGACTATGATGTCCTTAAACTTTATAAACTATCATGTCTTTAAACTATGGACTGTGGGGTCCTTACACCCATGGACTTTGATGTCCTTAACCTCGGACTGTGGGGTCCTTTAAAACCCATGGACTATGATGTCCTTAACCTTGGACCGAGATGTTCTTAAACTAACAATGGACCGAGATGTCCTTAAACTAACATTGGACCGTAATGTCCTTAAACTAATCGACCGCAATGTCCCTAAACTAAACAATAGAGCCCAAATACTCTCTTGTTGGATCTAAACGATCCCGTTGAGTTAATCTTAGTTTAAAATTAGACTAACGTATCCTCAACGAACGTTTAAGTTGATCTTAATCTCAAATGAGACTAACGTATCTTTAAACCCAACCCCAAACCCAAATCTAAGAAGATACGGATTTGGACTAATCCACGCCCTACGGGCGACAACATAAATTTGTCTCCGTATACAATCCATGGGAAACAAAAAAAAAAAAAAAACACATACGACACTGAGTGACCGTATGGAGAAGGAGAAAGTTGTTACCGCGATGCGGTAGCGTAATTAACTGCAGTGGCTTGCCCCTGCAGGGAAGAGCGTCCCCACAATCAAAAACCCCTCATCATGAGGGGGAATCTGACGATGTCTGCTACAACGGCCGTATCCGTTTAAACCTTCGATACATAGTGCCATAAATCAACTTGGCTTCTTCGGAGAGGTAGACCGATATCACCAATTAGCATCTGCCCTGAAATTTAGGTGAGACGGACCTGCGCGGTTGCGTCTTCGCATTTCGTAGGGGAACAATGATCTTCGCCGGTCCAAATCCGAGGGTTGGTGTTTCGATTCTTCCCACGTGTTGGTGTCGTTTCAACTAGCCTAATGCACATGTTTGATTTCTGTGTGAGTTTTCATTTTACGTGTAGTGTACGTGCAAACGTTTGAGCTTCTAAAAGATTAAAAGAAAAAATCAATAAAAATATTATGTGGCTGGGGCGATTCGAACACAGGGGCTATGCCACAGTAGTGCAGGGCTTTACCAATAAACTATAAGTGCTTTCTTATTGTTCAAAAGCAATTTAACTTTATAACTTGTGATCATGCTTAGGTGCTCCTTTCTGTATTTTTGAAAAAAATTATGTACAGGAGATTTAGGGTTGTTACATTCTACCCTCCTTATGAAAATTTCGTCCTCGAAATTTATAGAAGGAAAGTGTAACAGATTCAAGAAAAGTTTGTTGATAGAACTATTGATAGTGCATGAAAAAAATTTGGAAGAATGAAAGAATGCAAAAATTTTGGAAAGATTGAAAAAATGTAAGGAAATTACCAGGGTTACCTTGGTCTACAATCTCGGATTCTACAGCCGCTAAAGTGAAAGCTTGACGCCGGAGTACATTCCTCCTAGTTGGAGGCACATTTCCCTGCCCTCGAGGCATGTTTCCCTGCCCTCGAGGCATGTGTTTCCTGATTAAAAATCAGGAATTACCTCAATGAGATATCACGTGTTCACACGTGACCAATGGTCACGTGATGACACGTGATGGTTAAAATCTCATCAAACAGCAACATAAACAAGCGGCTAAAAGATGACTCAATTGGGGGTCACGTGCTCACACGTGACCAAAGGTCACGTGCCAGCACGTGACAAGCTTTGAAAGCCTTACAACTTAATAGAATTTAATTCTAAAAATCAGGAATTACCTCAATGAGGTATCACGTGTTCACATGTGATGGTTAAAATCTCATCAAACAGAAATAAAAACAAAACGGCTGAAGGAAATACCTCAATGAGGTATCACGTGCTCATACGTGACCAATGGTCACGTGTTGACACGTGATGGTTAAAACTGAAGCGTAAATAAACGCTGAGAAAAGGACTCAATTGGGGGTCATTGCTCACACGTGACCAAGGGTCACGTGTCAGCACGTGACTGGCTTCGAAAGCCTTATAGTTAATAAAATTAAATTCTAAGAGCTTCTAAATCTTTCCAAATAGAAAAGAATTATGGGGACCGTTGGATCGAAAGATCCAGGGGTGATTAAATATCACCAATTTATGGAAAAATCTTAGACAAGGAAAGACTTCCCTAAATCTCACCGAAAATAACAAACAGAATATCTTTGGATTGAATATCCAACGGTGAATAAAATTCATTGAATGATCTAAAGGCTCATATTAATTATGAAAACAAACAAAATCTTTCAATGAAAGATTCATTAAACAAATTGATTCTTTTTCCTCTCGTATAAATAGGAGCCAAGAATAAGAGAAAAAAGGAGGAGATTTTTTGGGAGATAGAGAATTTGGCATCTTGAAAATTCAGAGAGAAAAGAAAGGAGAATTTAATTCTCAGTAGAGAAAACCCTAGGTGAGAAAAGAAAGGGAATCAAAACTTCAAAAGAAAAGAGAATTTAATTCTCAAAGATCTAAGAGTTTAACTCTTTTGCAAAAAGAACTTAGTTCTTCCTCTAGTTGAAGATCTGCAGAAGCATATCTCCCCATAGGTTGAGAATTTAATTCTCATCGGGTTGAGATCCTGCCATGCAGATCCAAAACTTGGAGGGGGGATCGAGTTCAGAGAATTTAATCCTCCCAAATTTATAGGAATTTAATTCCTTCAAGATGAAACTAGGGTTTAACCCTATATGAGAATTTAATTCTCCCAAACTCACAGGAATTTAATTCCTTCAAGATAAAACTAGGGGTTAACCCTAATTGAGAATTTAATTCTCTCAGATTAATGGGAATTTAATTCCTCTAAAGAAAATTAGGGTTTAACCCTACATAAGAATTTAATTCTTTCATAATAGGAATCTAATTCTTCCAAAATCATGATTAGGGTTTAACCCTACAGGGAATTTAATTCTTAAAAAATAAGGAGACTTAAAAGATCTCCATGCATGCAAATAGCTAAGTCACGTGTACCCACGTGACCCCCAAACAGATCCCCTAAAAATGAGAAGAAAAAGGTTTGAGGAATGCCTCACGTGCTCCCACGTGACCCTCATTATATAGGGAACAAAAGCAAAGGCAAAATCTAACTTGAGGCGCCCTCACGTGTCCTCATGTGACCCCTAATAAAAGCCTTAACAAATCAGTGCATGAGTGCCTATCACGTGCCCACACGTGATGGCCAGGAGATTAAAAGTGTTAAACACTTATTTCCAAAGCAAAGTAAAAGGGATCTGGTTCCACTTTTGGGTGCCCTCACGTGGCCCCACGTGACCCATTCCTATTTAGTGTTTAAACACTAATTTAAAGGATTTCTTTCCAGTGTTTAACACTGTTGTTATCTAGTGTTTAACACTAGTTTTAACCAAATTGGTTAATTTTCCAGAGGCAAAGCCTCCCACTCAAAATTGAGTAAAAATCAGAGCTATAATGTCTACTGCTTAATCACAGATAAAAATGTTACCAAAGCCCTCAAACTCTTGTTTAGCATTGCTAAATAATGTAGGCTGAAACCAGACAAATGTCTAATGGTCCAACAAAGGGCCAACATTTTGAATCTAATTGGACTTAGCCCAAATTGGCCATAAGTCCTCAATTCAGACTTAACTGAGCCAATGTGCTCATAATTTAATTAATTGATCTTAGTTCAAAATCGGACTACAGATCACTTAATTCACCTTGGTTCAAGGGTACATCTCTTTACTCCTTTGATATTCGTCGTTGTAATTCCTCAACATCTTCAAAGAGGCGACGGGTCCCAACAACCACACATTTCATGGACTGTGGGGTCCTTAAACCCATGGACTATGATGTCCTTAACCTCGACCGTGATGTCTTAAAACTAATATCGGACTGTGGGGTCCCTAAACCCATGGACTATGATGTCCTTAACCTCGACCATGATGTCTTAAAACTAACATCGGACTGTGGGGTCCTTAAGCCCATGGACTATGATGTCCTTAACCTCGACCACGATGTCTTTAAACTAACATTGGACCGTAATGTCCCTAAACTAATTATGGATCGCTATGTCCCTAAACTAAAACAATAGAGCCCAAATGCTTTTTTGTCAGATCTAAACGATCCCGTTAAGTTGATCTTAGTCTAAAATAAGACTAACGTATCCTTAACAAACGTTTAAGTGGATCTTAATCTCAAATGAGACTAACGCGTTCTTAAACCCAACCCAAAACCCAAATCTAAGAAAATACGGATTTGGACTAGTCCACGCCCTACGGGCAACAACATAACTTAGTCTCCTTATACAATCCACGGGCAACCAAAACACAAAACAAATACCCACGACACGAAGCGACCATCTGGAGAAGGAAAAAGTTGTTACCGCGATGCGGTAGCGTAATTAACTGCAGGGGCTTGCGCCTGCAGGGAAGAGCGTCCCCAAAATCAAAAACCCCTCAAACGAGGCGGAATCTGACAAAGTCTGCTACATCGGCCGCATCCGTTTAAACCTTCGATACATGGTGCCATAAATCAACTTGGCATCTTCGGAGAGGTGGACGGATAGCACCAATTAGCATCTGTCCCGAAATTCAGGCAAGACGGACCTACGCGGTCACGTCTCCGTGATTCGGAGGGGAACAACATGTTCCTCAGTGCTTGATGGAATTGGCGTGGAGGCTGTGCGGGAGGTCCACGTGGAGGTGGAGCTGGGAGAGCAAGACGAGTTGCAGGAGCCTGGATAGCTGGCCACTGCGGATAAGTGTTGTGAGTTGGAACTGGGTTGCATTTATAAGAACATGTTCCAATTCCATGAGTGGATGCACCACAAACTAAGCACAGGCCCTTTGCGCGCCTACAGTCCTTCCACAGGTGTCCATCCCTCTTATAGTAGAAGCAAAAATCTGGATTTGGCCGGTTTTTTGTTACTTCCGATTTCCAAGGTTTATAAGTTGGCATTGAAAAGGCTCCTCCTGACATCTGAGTGGTAGGGTGCTTCACACCGGCAGATTGAGGTATGCCCTTCTTCTTCCCTACTGCCTCGTATCGACGGTCAACTTTCAGAGCTAGGTCGTGGGTTTGGAAATCCCCTGTAGCTAAGGCAGCTTGGATCTCCTGATCTAACCCTTGCTAAAATCATCTGGACCTGATATCAGCAGTCGGAATGAGGTGTGCCGCAAACCTGTTACGTTCTTGTGTTAGCTGTGTAGTATGTGATATAAGAAAATCGAATATTTGAGACATATCTTACCTACTGAGTATGGTAAACTCAGCATCATACTCATCCACAGATTTGGTCCACATCGAACCTTTTTGCAGATGGATGAATTGCTGTTCCATATCAAATCGGGAAGTCTCGGGGAAATATTTCGCGTTGAACATCTCACGAAAAGTCCTCCATTCGATCGGCTGGTCAAGACGGCCTTCTTTCCCCTTCCACTATACTCTGACGTTATCAGTGAGTTGCAGCTTCACAACTCTAACCCAGGCAATCTCTGGCACTTGTGCTGCTGCCAGATCGTCCTCAATGCTTAGAGCCTATTCTTCAGCTTCTAGAGGGCTCTCTTTACCAGAAAATTGCTTCGGGTGCAATGCTCCGAATTGCTTCACTCCGGGTGCTTCCGCTTCTGGGCGGTTCAATAAGATAGCAGTCTGCTGCTGCTGTCCTTCCAGGAGGCTTCGGATTGCCTCAAGCAATACCGTTTGCTCGTTTATCGGAGCTGCAACGTTAGGCGTAAGTGGAAGAGGTGGTGGTGTGTTGTTGAAGTTTGTGCTTGTATTGTTTGGAGAATCCATAACCTTGAAAGAAAAAATAGGATTGTGATAGATTCAAATAATATGAAATTGTAAGATTCAAGGAATATGAAATGTAAAGAATGTTTTTATTTGCTGATTCTTGTGTTATATTGCTTAGGACTTCATGCCGAATTGATCTGCATGTCCATGCAGAAGTGACTTGCATGGTAGGGTTTCATGCAGAACTGACCTGCATGGGCCGCCAACAAAACCTATCACGCCCCGCTTCCCAGTGTACGGGTAAGAAGACGCGACGAGGCCCGCTACGTATTTACTCAGAAGTAAACACGCTAAGCGTAACTAAGCAATATAATGTAAATATACACAAGAAGATATGAAATGTAAATGAACAGCAACTTTTATTTATTAAACATTTCTTTACAATATAACTGAAAAGTAAATACAATGATGAAAGCAATGCCTAAACAATGGCATGAATATGAAAATAAAGTATATACAAGAGTCTAAAGCTCGGGGTCCTCGCTGAACCGATCCAAGTCCTCTGAACTGGGCTCTATCTCCAGTGAGTCGGATCCACCTGACGACATTCCAAAGAAAAAAGAGAGATGGAATGTTGTTAGCTAACAATCGCTCGGTAAGTCCCAAACAAAGGTAGAAATAGAATAGACAGATAAATAGACAGATATGAGAATATAACTAGTGTATTGTGAGTTTGTTATGTTAACACAGTTGATTGTAGCTTGGTAAAGAATATTCCAGTGTATACGAGAGGAGTCCAACTTACACCGTGGACTATGGTAACCCGTAGTACAAGGCTCTGTCGATAAAACCACGGCTCAACGGTAATAGATGTATAGTTACGTCTTTTAATGACCATCTCGCGCCACCTTTAACACATTCCGTACCAGTCTACCCTTTTAAAACCCCGTAGTGTATTTTGTATTGATTTTTATTGGTAGTTTAATGGATGCACGATTAGCCGAAACCATGATATCATGTAAACAAAATAGGTATAAATGGATAGTCATGTAATCAGAATATATCCATGGTTCGGTTTAGTCGAGTTATGTTGATATGGATTGAATTCTGGTATAAATGGATTCATGTTGAAATGGAGTTATACTTGAATCATATTCAAGGATAGATTGGTTTCATATTAGACTGAGACTCTGTCAGAGTCAGACACTTTAAAACGAATTGAAGTCCTAAATTAGTTTTTATGTTATTGATAATTGCTGCACATGGACGGAAGGATTTATGTCGTTTTCCAAAACAATTACCGTATTGATAACACCGTTTTTAGGTTTTCTACCTTAGATAGGCTAGCACCCATATTCTCCGGCTCCCTGAGGCTTAAGAGAATTGGTCCCGCTTAAACCTATATTTACTAGAGTCCTTATTTAAATTATAGCTTGAGGGGGTTTTATGAAAAATAGTTTTGATATATTTTCAAAATAAACCATAAATATTTATTTATCATCTTTAGGGTTTTCATAGTTGTAGTTTTTTTTTATAAAATGAAATATTCTAGTGGATATAAACCTAACTTGAATAGTATGTGGTATTATAGTGTAATATTGGAATTATATTGATTTGTATTGGTAGTTTCATGAAATTTGCGATTCCTTTGATTTAGAAAATATGGAATATATATATTGTATATTTAAAGTAGATATTTTGATAATATATATATATATATATATATATTTATAAAAATAGAACTTATTTATTAAATAGAAATCATATTTTTCTTAAAAATTGCATTAAAAATTCCATCGAAATCGGATGCTCCGTGAGGAGGTCTGCATCTCGCTCTACTAGACCCCAGGACGTGCAATAACCCGTACCATCCCGATCGGGGTTCCCTAAAATGGGTTGTTATCACGCCCCGCTTCCCGATGTACGGCGAAGGGGACACGACGAGGCAGCTATGTATTTACTCAGAAGTAAATACGCTAAGCGTAACTAAGCAATATAAGAGAAATCTACACAAGAGTCAAATGTAATGAAACAAAAACTTTATTTATTAACATTCTTTTATACAATGCATGGAAAAGTAAATACATCTAAATGGAAGCAATGCCTAAACAGTGGCATAACAGAAATGGAAATACAGAATGTAAAGGAAAATGTACAAGTGTAACTATAGCTCAAGATCTTCAGTAAACTGGTCCAAGTCCTCGCTAGTGGGCTCGATCTGCTGAAGGTCCGATCCACCTGACAACATTACAAAGAAGAAAGAGATGGAATGTCGTCAGCGAACAATCGCTCGGTAAGTTCCAAAGATGAGAGAGAAGTAGAATAGACAGGGAGAGTATAGTTTTTTAATGTTTATTTTAATGTTAGCGCTGTTATTTGTAGCTTGGTACAGAAGAAGCCAGTGTATACGAGAGGAGTCTCACTAGACCAGAGACTACGGTATATAGAATACAAGGCTCCGTTAGAATGCCTGGAACAACGGCGATTGTATTCAGTTTAGGTGTCTTAATGGTTGCAGTCTTGTGCCACTTTTAACACCTTCCGTACCAATCTACCCCTTATAAACCCCTATTCCCCTCCGAATGGCGGCGGAGACGACGTGAGGACGTCTAGCCTGAGATTCGGGGCAGATGCTATATGGTTTTATCCGTCCACCTCTTCGAAGATGCCAAGTTGATTTATGGCACCGTGTATCGGAGGTTTAGACGGATGCGGCCGATATAGCAGATTTCGTCAGATTCCCCCTCGCTTGAGGGGTTTTTGATTGTAGGGACGCTCTTCCCTGCAGGCGCAAGCCCCTGCAGTTAATTACGCTACCGCATCGCGGTAACAACTTTCTCCTTCTCTAGAATTTCACTTCGTGTCGTGGGTGTTTGTTTCGTTTGTGGTTGCCCGTGGATTGTATACGGAGACTGAGTAATGCCGTCGCCCGTAGGACGTGGATTAGTCCAAATCCGTATTTACTTAAATTTGGGTTTGGTGTTTTTAGTTTAAGAATACGTTAGCCATATTGAGGCTAAGATCAACTTAAACGTTCGTTAAGGATACGTTAGTTTGATTTAAGACCAAGATCAACTTAACGTGATGGTCCATTTAATATATGGCCGTCGGGACTCATCACCTCTCTGACATTGTTGAAGGATTACAACGATAGGTGTCAGAGGAGTTCAGAGATGTACCCTTGAACTAAAGTCAATTTGGATTTTTACAGTCCGTTTGAATGTTTAAGGATACGTTAGCCGTGTTTGGGGCTAAGATCAACTTAAACGGGATCGTTTAGATCAGGCAAAAGAGCATTTAGGGGCTCTATTGCTCCAGTTTAGGGACGTGGTGGTCCATATTCCAGTTTAGGGACGTGTGTTCCCCTCCGAAAGGCGGCGCAGAGGACCGCGATGGCCTGACGCTGAGATTCGGGGCAGATGCTATTTGGTTTTATCCGTCTATCTCTCCGAAGATGCCAAGTTGATTTATGGCACCGTGTATCGGAGGTTTAGACGGATGCGGCCGATGTAGCAGACTTCGTCAGATTCCCCCTCAGGGTGAGAGGTTTTTGATTGTGGGGACGCTCTTCCCTGCAGACGCAAGCCCCTGCAGTTAATTACGCTACCGCATCGCGGTAACAACTTTCTCCTTCTCCAGAATTTCACTTCGTGTCGTGTGTGTTTGTTTTGTTTGTGGTTGCCCGTGGATTGTATACGGAGACTGAGTAATGCCGTCGCCCGTAGGACGTGGATTAGTCCAAATCCGTATTTACTTAGATTTGGGTTTGGTGTTTTCAGTTTAAGAATGCATTAGTCGCGTTGTGGCTAAGATCAACTTAAACGTTCGTTAAGGATACGTTAGTCCTGTTTTAGACTAAGATCAACTTAACGTAGTGATTAATTTAATGTATGGCCATCGGGACTCGTCACCTCTCTGACGTCGTTGAAGGATTACAACGACATGTATCAGAGGAGCTCGGAGATGTACCCTCAAACCAGAGTTGATTGGGAGTTTTATAATCCATTTGAATGTTTAAGGATACATTAGCCGTGTTTGGGGCTAAGATCAACTTAAACGGGACCGTTTAGATCCGGTAAAAGAGCGTTTGGAGGCTCTATTGTTCCAGTTTAGGGACGTAGTGGTCCGATATTAGTTTAGGGACGTCTCGGTCCGATGTTAGTTTAGGGACGTTTCGGTCCGATATTGGGTATGTGGCCGTTGGGACCCGTCACCTCTTTGACGTCGTTGAGGAATTAAAACGATGGATGTCAAAGGAGTTCGGAGATGTACCCTCGAACCGGATGTAGATTGATTTAGAAGAGCAATTTTGCTCAGTCAATTTAATTTAAGGATTTATGGCCAAAATTGGGTTAAGTCCAGTTGAAATGTTCAATATTTTATTTGCTTTTGCATTTCATTTCTTTTTTTATTTTTATTTGGGTTTTGCCCAAAAAGGATGCAGAGCATCAATTTGTTTTGGGCTCTGCCCTTTTAGGAATGATGCAAGGCATCAATTTTATTTGGGCTCTGCCCTTATATAAAGGATGCAAAGCATCAATTTATTTGGGCTCTGCCCATTTATTGCCTTGCAATTTATTTTGGCCTGTCAGGTCATTTTGATTTGGGCCTGGCCCTTTTAGTAATGCATTGCATTTGTGCAAAGCACTGTTAATTTGAGAATCTTTTAGATTCAAGAACCGATGGTTCAAAAAAAGAAGTGCAAAGCACTATTTGATTTAGATCTAAGAAAAAACAAGTTTTTTCTTGTTTTTCTTATCTCAGAGAACCAGAAGTTCATAAAAGTGCAAAGCACTATTAATTTAAGAACCTTTTAGGTTCAAGAACCGATGGTTCATAAAACAAGTGCAAGACACTATTTGATTTAGATCTAAGAAAAAACAAGTTTTTTCTTGTTTTTCTCATCTCAGAGAACCAATCATGAAAGTGCAAAGCACTATTAATTTAATAACCTTTCAGGTTCAAGAACCGATAGTTCATAAAACAAGTGCAAGGCACTATTTTATTTATTTATTTATTTATCCTTGAAGATCTATGATCTTGTTCATAAGAGAATTTTCTCTTCTTTTAAAGGTTTTTACCTTTTTTTTATTCTTCAAGAGTTCTCCAAGAATTCTCTTTGTTTTCTTTCTGATGTTCCTCCTTATCAAATGAGGTCTGGGGTCCTTTTTATAGTGCCCATAAATTAGTTAAAGTTTGTTAAAGAGATCATTCTCTGAGTGATTTGGGGAATTTTCCCCACCGTCGGATCTTTAATCCAAAGGTCTCTGTTTTACAGAAGAAATTTTCTTGTTTTAACAAAAACAGAAAAGATTTCCTCAAATTTTTATTCTGTTTTTTGCATAACTCCTCAGCGCGTGACACGTGTCGTGCAGCGTTTGCGCAACTGCGCAGACACGTGTCGCGCAATAAATTTTTTTTATTTTTTTTATTATTTTATTATTATTATTATTATTATTTTTAATTATTATTATTTTTTTTTTTACTGCGCGCTGCGCCCGAGCGCTGCGCGCAGCGAGCTCAGTTGCGCGCTGCGCAGCGAGCTCAGATGCGCGCTGCGCGCGCAGCGAGCACAGTTGCGCGCTGTGCAGCGAGCTCAGATGCGCGCTGCGCGCGCGCTCGGGCGCTGCGCGCGCTGCGCGCAGCGAGCTCAGTTGCGCACTGCGCATTGCGCAGCGCACTGCGCGCGCAGTGCGCACTGCGCACTGCGCGCGCAGTTGCGCACTGCGCAGCGCGCTGTGCCCACTGCGCAGCGCGCACTGTGCAGCGCAGCACACATTTTCTCTCTCTCTCTCTCTCTCTCTAAGAGCTTTGCTCTTATAGAGTACGCTACTTTATTTATTTTAATTTTAATTTTTAAGACAGAGCTTTGCTCTGATTGGAGAAAAACAGAAGTATTGCTTCTTTTCCCACCTTAGAATTTAAACAGAGATTTGCTCTGATTGAGTTAAACAAATGCCCTCCCACCGTTGCGCTTACGTGGCCTCCTAACGTGAGCGCAGCGGTGGCAGACTCCGAACCGTCGCGCCATCCCTTGGTAGCTGAAAGGGCACTTGATGCTTATAAATAGGACCTTTGGTCCCTTCGATGATTCTCATCTCTTAAAATTTTACTTTCAGAACTTGGAGCCCTGCTCTGTTGTTTAAACACTTTTAAAAGTCCAAACTTTTAGAGAATTTTAGGTAAAAATATTAATTTTAATTAAATTAAATCAATTTTAAGAGCATTGCTCTCAATAGATCCCAGATCTAAAGAAGACCCATTTAGGGTTTCACTTAGTAGAGCTTTGCTCTAAGGGGGTCTATAGAAGACTAAGGAGAGCCCTATTAGAGTTCCATTAATATAGCTTTGCTCTCTAAAAGATTTTCCCTGTATTTTCTCATTTCATTAATGGAGCTTTGCTCCTCCCAAATCATATAGAAGAACTCTTAAGAATTCTTCATGGATCTCGGAAGTTAAATATGGCATTTTATTCCTCAGTGCATTATATCGTTTTGCTTAATCAGTCTTTCTGATAATTCTGTCGATCCTCTTTCACAGGAACAATGAACGCCCACATGTATGCTCTTAACGAGATCATCTCTCATGAGGGCATCTGCCGACTTGGCCATTCTCAAAATCGGGAATTCACAAACGAGGAGTGTGCTGAAATAATGAGTCGCTTCGACGCATACGACGGTCCACTGCTTCCCCGACGTTCCTTTCTTCTTAAACTTATCGTGGGAGCTATCTGGGAAGCGCTTCCCCTATTCTGTTCCGGCGTGCCGCTTAAAGCGTTGGATGCCGCTGAGGACAGGGTGCACTCTGTGTACCTATTGAACTTTATCTCGAAGAGACGGCGAGATAGTCTTATTGACCTCTTGCACGAGGTCTTTCAACAGTCTGCCATACTCGCTGCTTATCGGGGGGGTGGAAGACATCGAGAGGGACCCTGACGCTTGTGCTCGCGAAAGGAAGCACACTAGGATGGTCCGCGAGGCTTGGAAAGTCATAGATAGGATCGCTTTTGAATTCCCCAATCCATGCTCTGGATCTGAGGTTATTCCATTGTAACTTTCGTTTATTGTTTTTATGACTGTAAGAACTTCGGGCAATATTAATGGAAAATTTTTTATCCCAGCTTGTCTTTATTATATATCTTTGTCCTGAGTCTTTTTGCCCATTCATGAATGAATACATCCTGAACGCTTGATCAAACGTAAATCGGGTGCTCTTTCTGTTGCTTTTCCTCTTTCTCAGTATGTCGTCACAATTAGCAGGTAATAGAGTAAGCTTCTTGATTTCTTCATGAGATAGCGAGGGCTTAGGCCGCAGGTTCAGATCTGCTGCCTAAGACTTTTCAACTCTATGAGCCGTGAGGGTCTCACAGAGACTTTTCTCCCTACGGATCGAGAGGATCTCGTAGGCGGGTTTTTCTCCTTAGGAATCATGAGGATTCCTAAGTGTGGTTTCCTCTTGTAAGTCGTAAGGATCCTACAAGAGAATTTTTCCCTCTTACGAGTCGAGAGGACTTGTAAGCGGTTGCTTCCCTCCTTGTCGAAGTTCGACGTTGGAGAGTGAGACCCGTGGATGGTATGCAAGAGACTGTTTTGGGCCAACTTACGGGGTCCCAATGCTTAGGAAACAGGCTTCTTTTATGCCCACTGCCTAAGGCTTTATCCCACGAGTCGAGCCGCCTCGACAATTTTTCACAAGTCGAGACGAATCGAACGTTTCTCGCAAGAACATCTTAACGTCGCATTTAACCTCTGCTCTTTACGACAGAAGCCCGTTAAGGTTGGTGGTACTTAGGGTTTTGGCCATCGTACCGTCGCATAAGCTGATATAGTCCTCGATAGGCAATCGTGCTGTTCGAGTAGCCCTGCGACTGCCGTGTCTTTGATCCCTTCGGGGGCTGGACAAGACGTCTTCAAGCAATCCTCCTTGGCAGTTTGACCGTCGGAAGAGCAAGCGCTAGGAATTTGCCATGCCGCTTTTTATTTGAGGTTAGGCTCATTTTGGAGAGCCCCGATGAGTCATAACCACTCCGCGCTGGTGTAGGATGATCTCCGATAGTCTTTCGGGCTTTATATGAGTTGCCGTCAAGACCCTGAAGCTAGGAATTTGGCCTTTGCTTCGTTTGCTGGCATTATGTCTGCTATATCGAGACGAATGTTGTGGTGGGAACTAGGGATTTTGCCGTGGCTCCTTTCGTTTGATGACGTTGCGTCTGCTGTGTCGAGACGAACGTTGGGGTGACATCTCGTCTGCTGTATCGAGACGGACGTCGAGGTTGTCTCTAGGTTGCTAGTGAACCGCCGAGGTTTGGAACTAGGGATTTTGCCGTGGCTCCATTTGTTTGATGACGTTGCGTCTGCTGTGTCGAGACGAACGTTGGGGTGACATCTCGTCTGCTGTATCGAGACGGACGTCGAGGTTGTCTCTAGGTTGCTGGTGAACCGCCGAGGTTTGGAACTAGGGATTTTGCCGTGGCTCCATTTGTTTAATGACGTTGCGTCTGCTGTGTCGAGAAGAACATTGGGGTGACATCTCGTCTGCTGTATCGAGACGGACGTCGAGGTGGTGACCATTCTGTGCTGGTGCGAGATGATCTCCGATTGTCTTTCCGGTTTTATGTAACTTTGCCGTCAAGACCCTGAAGCTAGGAATTTGGCCTTCGCTTCGTTTTCTTTGGTGTGTCCGGATCCTGTTGGAGGAAGGATGCTGTAGTGACATTTCGTCTGCTGTATCGAGACGAATGTCGTGGTGGTGACCACTCCATGTGGGATGATCTTTGTTTGTCTTTCCGGTTTTATATGACTTACCGTCAAGATGTTGAAGCTAGGAATTCGGCCTTCGCTTCGTTTGCTTTGTCACGTCCGAATCTCTGTTGGAGGAAGAATGCTGAGGTTGACATTTCGTCTGCTGTATCGAGACGAACGTCAAGGTGGTGACCACCCTGTGCTGGTGCGAGATGATCTCCGATTGTCTTTCCGGTTTTATGTGAGTTACCGTAAAGACGTTGAAGCTAGGAATGTGGCCTTCGCTTCATTTGCTTACACTGCGTCTGGTGTATTGAGACGAATGCTGAGGTGGAGCTGGGATTTTGCCATCACTCCGCTTTGTTTCGACCATGGGGTCTTTTGTTAACTTTGCATGTACACCCCGCTGGGCTGCGAAGGAACGCCGTTGTTGACATTGCGTCTGTTGTAACGAGACGAATGCTAAGGTGGAGTTGGGATTTTGCCGTTACTCCGCTTTATTTCGACCGTGAGGTCTTTTGTTGACGTCATGTCTGCATCTAGTTGGAGTGAGGAGAAACGCCGTTGGTGATCTTTAAGTTGTCGATATTGACGTCGAGACCCTGAAGTTAGGGACCTTCCTTTGCTTCATTTGTTGACATCGTGTCTGTAATATTGCGACAAATGTCGAGATGGTCTCTAGGTTATTTATGAACCGTCAAGATTTGGCTTCGCTTTCTGGTGGAGCCTGTTGGGAAGGTATTGTTCCCTTTTTATCTGTGCCCCTGGATTGTATACAGGGATCGATGTGATTTCACCTGTAGGGCAAAAGTTTCATTCTTTCATTTTTTTTCTTTCCGCGATGCTCTATCATTTCAGCTTTTATATCGCGAAGGTCGTGATTGCCCAATCATTTCGGCTATTTTTTTTTTGCGGTGCCCAATCATTTCGGCTATTTACTTTATTTTTACTCGCTACTTTTTATTGCGAGTTGCCCAATCATTTCGGCTGTTTTGTATACATACATTTTTACTTGCTGATTCTGTTTGCAAGTTGCCCCATCATTTCGGCTATTTCGTATGCATTTTTTTTTTGGGCTCGCTGATTTTTTTATTTTTTTTTATTTTTTTTTTTGCGTGTAGTGAATTTGGGGTCTGATACCAATCTTGGCATCAGTATCGCTGCGACTGGGATATTGCCAGGAGCGAATCATCATTTGCCTTGAAAGGACTTGGAATTTGATACCGATTTAGGCATCAGCATCGCTGCAACCGGGATATTGCCAGGAGCGAATCATCATTTGCCTTGAAAGGACTTGGAATTTGATACCAGTCTAGGCATCAGCATCGCTGCAACTGGGATATTGCCAGGAGCGAATCATCATCTGCCATGAAAGGACTTGGAATTTGATACCGATTTAGGCATCAGCATCGCTGCAACTGGGATATTGCCAGGAGCGAATCATCATCTGCCATGAAAGGACTTGGAATTTGATACCGATTTAGGCATCAGCATCGCTACAACTGGAATATTGCCAGGAGCGAATCATCATTTGCCTTTGTCGATCCCGAACAAAGGTGGCTTAGTAAACAGGATTAAGGGTTCTGACGGCTAAGGCTTTTGACTTTATGAGCCGTAAGGGTCTCACAAAGGTATTTCTCCCTACAAGTCGTGAGGATCTTGTAGGTGTGTTTTCTCCTTGGGAATCGTGAGGATTCCTAAGTGCATGTTCTCTTGTAAGTCGTAAGGATCTTACAAAAGGGTTTTCTCCTTATAAGTCGAGAGGACTTATAAGGGTTGTTCACCATATGGACATATCCCTAATCACGGGTAGGACTTTGCTGGGGAAATGTTTATTCACGCCCGTGGATTGTATACAAGGGTCAGTATTGAGCCACTTGTAGGGCAAGATCGGAGGTTGTGGAGGCTGCTTAAGAACAGGTTAAGGTTTCTGCAACTTAAGACTTTCAAATCTTATCAGCCGTAAGGGTCCCACAAGAGAGTTCTCCTTACGAGTCGTGAGGATCTCGCAAGTGTATCTTCTCCTTCGGAATCGTGGGGATCCCTAAGTGTGTTGTTCCTTTGTGAGTCTTAAGGATCTCACGCAGGTGGTTTCTCCTTACAGGGTCTAGAGGACCATATAAGTGTTTCTTAACGAGGTTGCGCCCTTTCAGGTTTTCACAAACACTCGCCGGTAGCCCTGCTATTTTTACTCACGGAGCCCTTTCGGGTTTTCATCCGTGCCCATTTTGCTTGTGGACATACCGTTTTTTTTTTATTCTCTTTTTTTTCTTTTTCTTTTTCTTCTTCTTCTTTTTTTTTTTTTAAACGAGGTCGCGCCCTTTCGGGTTTTCACGAACACTCGCCGGTAGCCCTGCTGTTTTTACTCACGGAGCCCCTTCGGGTTTTCATCCGTGCCCATTTTGTTTGCGGAAATACCGTTTTTTTTTAACGTCAGCCTGAAGATGCTGCGGGTTGGGAGTAGTTTAACGACGTTTCGGTCATTTGCAAGTTTTAGGACATTGCGGTCCGCCGTTAGTTTAAGGACGTTTCGGTCCGTTGTTAGTTTAAGAACGTTTCGGTCCGTTATCCAGTTTTAGGACGTAGTGGTCCGTTAGGCTTTCTCTATGAATGAGCATGATGCCCCCGGCGTGTCCATATTTTTCGGAGCATGCGGTTGTGGCGGGTTCACCTTCCAAATTTCGGACAACGCGAACTTGCCCTGTTGGTATTGGTCTTCAACCCAGTTTTTGAAGACGTAGCAGTCCTCGATCAGGTGACCTACTGTTTGGTGGTAAGGGCAGTAATTAGGATTATTAACGTCGCCTGGCTGCAACGGACGTTTTGGATTCGGCAGATTAATGAGTCTATTGCGCACTGCCAGCTCGAACAGTCCTCTTGTTTTATCTTGCGGAAACGAGTAAGGACGTTTCAACTTTTCCTGGAGGGATTGCCGCTTGTTGCTTTGGCAAGCAACCGGTCTAGGGTCACCTGATTGCTGGTGAGTGCTGGCGACGAGGGCCTTTTTTCCTTTTCTTTTATCCTTTTTGTTCGATCCTTTGTTTACGGGGCCGAGATTTTTTTCGAGTAGCATGCGATTGCACGGCTGAACGTTCTCGCGGCTTCTCAATTCCTTTATTTTTGAAATAGATTCCCCGAGGGAAGAGTTGGGGGTAGCTTCTTCGTCAGAGTCGCTTCCAAAGGTGATAATTTGTGATCCCTTGAAGTCGGCTATATGACAGTCGGCGGTGGCGCTTTTGCGCTCATCTATCGCATTTTTCCGATGTCCACAAGCTTCACACTTTGTCCTGTCGAAGTGTCGCTTTTGAGCGACATACCCTTGCCACCAACAGTTAAAGGATTCGCAGTCTTCGGTAGGATGTATGATCTTCTGATGATATAAACAGAAGTTAGGGTGTATCTCTATCTCAGAGAAAGGATTTTCTTCGGAGGGCGGTAGCTTCATTCCTACTGATAGAGCTTTGGCGAACCGTTTCCTCGTCTTGAATTTGTTTTTACCCGCAGTGTATGGCTTTTGATTTGACGGGAATACCTTGGTTCTTTCCAGTATGGCCATTTCATGCTCTTGATTGGCTTTTGCTTTCAGACGAATTTCATTTAGGAAGGCATCGATCAACTTGTCTGACGGCCGCGGAATTTCTGTTTCAGGGTCCGCCGTTGATTTCTCAGCGCAAGGATCCTCCTCATCATCCGTCAGTGAATGAGAAATCACATGACAAGTCGCTACGTAGTCTTCGGATTCATCCGATAATTTTTCTCCATCGTTTTCATCCTCGACGAAAGAACAAGTTGCCCCCGGCGTGTCCGTCTTCTTTGGAGAGTGCGGCTGTGGGGAGTTTACCTTCCAGCTTTCAGACAGCGTGAACTTGCCTTGCAGGTATTGATCCTCGATCCATCCCTTAAAGACGAAACAATCCTCAATCGGGTGACTTACCGTTTGGTGGTAAGGGCAATAATTGGGATTATTAAGATCGCCTGGCTGCGACAGACGCTTTGGACTCGGCAGATTGATGAGTCTGTTATGCACTGCCAGCTTAAACAGTCTTCTCGTTTTATTCTGAGGAAACGAGTAAGGACGTCCTAGCCTCTCTTCGAGGGATGGGCGTGGACGCACGTTGTTTTGGCGAGCGACCGGCTTTGAGTTGCTCGACTGTTGCTGAGCGTTGGCGACGATGATCGCTTTTCCTTTCTCATTTCGGGGATCGGGTCTTGGAGGAGACGGTCTATGGCCCATCTGGTCCATTTGGGCTAATTTGTCGATCAAGGCCTGGAAGGTGGTCGGCCTGAAGAACATCATGAATTGCGAGATGGTCGCTTGCGGATCGAGAGTGCCCACAAACATGCCTACCGCAGGTGCCTCTTCTATGCGTTGTTCGCATTTCGACCATAGGTTCCGCCATCGTGTTGCGTATTGGACCCACGTTTCGCTCGGCCTTATCCTGGCATTTATCAGTGCTGTTATCGGAGTGTGTTCACTAGCACTCGCGAATCTTTGTGTAAACAGCAGCTCCATCTCTGCAAATGTTTTGATAGAGTCGTTAGGCAGCTCCGAATACCATTCAAAGGCTGTTTCTGCTAAGCTGTCGACGAATTGACGTAGCAACAATTTGTCATCGCCTCCAGTATTGCCGCATAAGGCCCTGAATTGAGCGACATGCTGATGCGGATTCCCTGTCCCTTTATATACGTGGAATTTGGGGATCGTATATCCTGGCGGGTAACTGATTTGGTCATACCAGCTCGGATACGGTCGTCCGGTTCTAACAATTTGCCCAGCCGCTTTATTCGCCTGATGAACCCGGATCTGCTGAGCTATATATTCGTCTAGGTCAACTTTGGAGATTGCCTCCTCCTTGGCCGTTGATAGAGCCGGCGGAGGATTTGACGTTTCTCCCCTGTCGTCTTCAAGGACGATCGGAGGATCTTCAGCAGGAGGGTCCGGCTGTAACATCATCTCTACCATATCTTGGAAGAGGAGCGCCATCTGTTTTATGTTAGCCGCTTGCTCTGCAGCTTCTTTGTCCCTCTTTTCGAGGACTCTGCGTAAAAAGTCAGCGTCGGTTTCTTGTTCTTGACGCTCATCTAATGATGCTCCCGGACTTTCTTTTGGCTCTGTAAGTGCAGCCATTGTAGTCATCATTTCCTGAAGCTTTTGTTGTTGCTCCTGGGTTTTCGTCACAGATCGGGTGAGCGGTCGGTGGCCCGTAGATGTGCGGCTTACCTCCTTTCCAAAAGCCATATAAACAGTGTGCACCACCATGCCCCCAGACTTGGGGCGTTTGTGTTCGGTGTCTTTGCGATTTGCCGAAGACACAGGGGCTTTTTGCGGCCTCCTCTTTTGAGTGATTGGAGTTAAGGGAGCCGTTGTAGTGGGCACCCAAGTAGATTTTGCTTTTTGTGGTTTGACAGAGTAATCCTTCCCCAGCCGAACCTTCATCTTTTTCTGTCGTTGGAGGCAGTCTTGATCGATCACCGACTCTTGGACCTGTCGCCAAACTTTGTAAATTTTAGAGGACAGCCGTTGAGGGGGCTGCTCTAACTTCTTCTCTGGAGTATTCTCCACAGGTGAAGGAGTTCGTTTCAACATCGCAGTAGGAGAGTTTCTGCGCACCTTGTTGAGCAGTTCAAAGCTGTTCTTGGTTGGAACAGCAGCATCGATCCTCACCATCGGAGTTGGAGGAGTAAGTCCAGAGGGGGAGTTTCCCCCAGCCTTCCTCACTCGGCGCCAGTAGCGACGTCGGGCATGTCGTGCTGATGGAGTTGTTTCAGCTATAGGGGTGACCTCCTCATGCCCCCTGTGTTGGTCAGAATATGCTGGTACCAGCCTTTTAAAGATCGACGTCCGTTGAACGGGGACGGCCAACCTGTCAGAAGCGGGCTTCCGAACATGGGTAGCGACCCTGGTGACTTCGCCAAGAACGGGAGCTGGGATAGCTATCCGTTTCGGGATAACGCCTTCTGGTATGGCAGGCTTCTTCATGGGCCCGATGGAGCTCTGGCCTAATCCATTAAAACCTGAAGCAGTGGAGTTGGATGACCCGTTGAGAGGGGTCGCGACAGTGGTGAGTCGATCGAAGACCGACTTCTTTGGAGCTTCTTGCAATGTCATTGGGGCGTTGAAGCTCATTGGTGGGAGCATAGTCCCAAAAAATAGTCCAGTCGTGGCTTGAGCCACCTGCTCCACCGGCATTTTGAAAAGGGAGGCCGCTTGGGGCCCATAAGTCACTCCTCCAGCAATGACGGAGCGAGAGTTGTTGCTGCAGGCGATGCAGTTCGAATCCATTGATCTTCTGTTTTCTGCACGGAGCAAGACACCAAATCTTAGTACCTTGAATCCACAGGCAATCACAGCAAACCGCGATTTGTTCGCGAACACGACACACGAAGTGTGGAGTGGAAAGAGGAAGAGGTCCCACCGGGCGTGCCAGAATCTGTTCCCCTCCGAAAGGCGGCGCACAGGACCGCGATGGCCTGACGCTGAGATTCGAGGCAGATGCTATTTGGTTTTATCCGTCTATCTCTCCGAAGATGCCAAGTTGATTTATGGCACCGTGTATCGGAGGTTTAGACGGATGCGGCCGATGTAGCAGACTTCATCAGATTCCCCCTCAGGGTGAGAGGTTTTTGATTGTGGGGATGCTCTTCCCTGCAGGCGCAAGCCCGTGCAGTTAATTACGATACCGCATCGCGGTAACAACTTTCTCCTTCTCAAGAATTTCACTTCGTGTCGTGTGTGTTTGTTTTGTTTGTGGTTGCCCGTGGATTGTATACGGAGACAGAGTAATGCCGTCGCCCGTAGGACGTAAATTAGTCCAAATCCGTATTTACTTAGATTTGGGTTTGGTGTTTTCAGTTTAAGGATGCATTAGTCGCGTTGCGGCTAAGATCAACTTAAACGTTCGTTAAGGATACGTTAGTCCTGTTTTAGACTAAGATCAACTTAACGTAGTGATTAATTTAATGTATGGCCATCGGGACTCGTCACCTCTCTGACGTCGTTGAAGGATTACAACGACATGTATCAGAGGAGCTCGGAGATGTACCCTCAAACCAGAGTTGATTGGGAGTTTTATAATCCATTTGAATGTTTAAGGATACATTAGCCGTGTTTGGGACTAAGATCAACTTAAACGGGACCGTTTAGATCCGGTAAAAGAGCGTTTGTAGGCTCTATTGTTCCAGTTTAGGGACGTAGTGGTCCGATATTAGTTTAGGGACGTTTCGGTCCGATGTTAGTTTAGGGACGTTTCGGTCCGATGTTAGTTTAGGGACGTTTCGGTCCAATATTGGGTATGTGGCCGTTGGGACCCGTCACCTCTTTGACGTCGTTGAGGAATTACAACGATGGATGTCAAAGGAGTTCGGAGATGTACCCTCGAACCGGATGTAGATTGATTTAGAAGAGCAATTTTGCTCAGTCAATTTAATTTAAGGACTTATGGCCAAAATTGGGCTAAGTCCAGTTGAAATGTTCAACATTTTATTTGCTTTTGCATTGCATTTCTTTTTTTATTTTTATTTGGGTTTTGCCCAAAAAGGATGCAGAGCATCAATTTGTTTTGGGCTCTGCCCTTTTAGGAATGATGCAAGGCATCAATTTTATTTGGGCTCTGCCCTTATATAAAGGATGCAAAGCATCAATTTATTTGGGCTCTGCCTATTTATTGCCTTGCAATTTATTTTGGCCTGTCAGGTCATTTTGATTTGGGCCTGGCCCTTTTAGTAATGCATTGCATTTGTGCAAAGCACTGTTAATTTGAGAATCTTTTAGATTCAAGAACCGATGGTTCAAAAAAAGAAGTGCAAAGCACTATTTGATTTAGATCTAAGAAAAAACAAGTTTTTTCTTGTTTTTCTTATCTCAGAGAACCAGAAGTTCATAAAAGTGCAAAGCACTATTAATTTAAGAACCTTTTAGGTTCAAGAACCGATGGTTCATAAAACAAATGCAAGGCACTATTTGATTTAGATCTAAGAAAAAACAAGTTTTTTCTTGTTTTTCTTATCTCAGAGAACCAGAAGTTCATAAAAGTGCAAAGCACTATTAATTTAAGAACCTTTTAGGTTCAAGAACCGATGGTTCATAAAACAAGTGCAAGGCACTATTTAATTTAGATCTAAGAAAAAACAAGTTTTTTCTTGTTTTTCTCATCTCAGAGAACCAATCATGAAAGTGCAAAGCACTATTAATTTAATAACCTTTCAGGTTCAAGAACCGATGGTTCATAAAACAAGTGCAAGGCACTATTTTATTTATTTATTTATTTATTCTTAAATATCTATGATCTTGTTCATAAGAGAATTTTCTCTTCTTTTAAAGGTTTTTACCTTTTTTTTATTCTTCAAGAGTTCTCCAAGAATTCTCTCTGTTTTCTTTCTGATGTTCCTCCTTATCAAATGAGGTCTGGGGTCCTTTTTATAGTGCCCATAAATTAGTTAAAGTTTTTTAAAGAGATCATTTTCTGAGTGATTTGGGGAATTTTCCCCACCGTCGGATCTTTAATCCAAAGGTCTCTGTTTTACAGAAGAAATTTTCTTGTTTTAACAAAAACAGAAAAGATTTCCTCAAATTTTTATTCTGTTTTTTGCATAACTCCTCAGCGCGTGACACGTGTCGTGCAGCGTTTGCGCAACTGCGCAGACACGTGTCGCGCAATAAATTTTTTTTATTTTTTTATTATTTTATTATTATTTTTATTATTTTTTCATTATTATTATTATTTTTTTTTTACTGCGCTGCGCGCGCAGTCGCGCGCGGCGTGGCGCGGCGCTGCGCGCTGTGCGTGCACGGCGCGCGCAGTTGCGCACTGCGCAGCGCGCAGTGCCCACTGCGCAGCGCGCACTGTGCAGCGCAGAACATATTTTTTTTTCCTCCTCTCTCTCTCTCTAAGAGCTTTGCTCTTATAGAGTACGCTACTTCATTTATTTTAATTTTAATTTTCTTTTTAATTTTTAAGACAGAGTTTTGCTCTGATTTGAGAAAAACAGAAGTATTGCTTCTTTTCTCACCTTAGAATTTAAACAGTGCTTTGCTCTGATTGAGGTAAACAACGTTGTGGTCCATTATTAGTTTAAGGACGTTTCGGTCCATCGCCAGTTTAAGGACGTAGTGGTCCATCATTAGTTTAAGATCGTTTCGGTCCAATATTAGTTTAAGGACATTTCGGTCCATCGCCAGTTTAAGGACATTTCGGTCCAGTATTAGTTTAGGGACGTTTCGGTCCACGAGTTTAAGGACCCCGCAGTCCATATTCATGTGTGGTCGTTGGGACCCGTCACCTCTCTGACGTCGTTGAAGGATTACAACGAGAACTATCAGAGGTGTTCGGAGATGTACCCTTGAACCGGATGTAAATTGATTTAAGAGAGCAATCTTGCTCAGTCAATTTAGTTTAAGGACTTACGGCCAAAATTAGGCTAAGTCCAGTTAAAAATGTCCACATTTTTTTTGCATTTGGCCTTGTCTGGGCTTTCCCCTTTTTAGAATAATGCATAGCATTGTTCAGGCCATTTATGCCCATTTTGATTGGGCTCTGCCCTTTTTATTATAATGCAGAGCATTTGTTTTGGTCCATTGGACCTCTCAATTGGGCTCTGCCTCTTTAAATAATTCATAGCATTTTTGTTTGGTCTATTAGACCTTTATTCGGGCTCTGCCCTTCTTTAAAATAATACATTCCATTTTATTTGGCCTGTTATGCCCTTTTTAATTGGGGTTGGCTCTTCTGTAAATAATGCAGTGCATTAATTATCTGATAATGGCTTGTCAGGCGCTTTGCGCCAATTATTGAGCGCAAGCACATGTGGAGGTGATACGCGTCACGTTCTGGTGAGCGCAAGCGCAGTTGGCGCAGCGCGCTGCCCCAGTGCGCTGCGCTGTTGCGCCGCTGACACATGGTGCGCTCTGGTGAGTTGCGCCAAATTCAGAGAGCAATGATCTATCTTTCAAGCGCATAGCGCAAGTGGTTATGGGGCTGACACGTGGCGCACTCTGGTGGCTTGCGCCAATCCAGGGGCGCAATAGTGCAGATCTGCAAGTGCAAGGCACTGTTTTAATTTCTTGATCCAATCTGGATTTAAGAAAAGAATCTTTAAGATTCTAGAACCAATGGTTCATAAAAGTGCAAAGCACTATTTTTTTTATTTTTGTTTTTTTCTTGTTTAAAGAACCAGTGGTTCATGAGAAGTGCAAAGCACTGTTCTTTTTTATATGAAGATAATTGATCTGGTTTTTAGATTAATGATCTATTAGAAGAAATTTCTTCTCTTTTGTGAAGGTTTTTACCTTTTTCTTGGAATTTTTCTCAGAGTTCTCTCTGTTTGAAGCTTCTTGATTTTCCAAGAAAAATGTTGATGCCTTTGAATTGAGGTCTAGAGTCCTTTTTATAGTGCCCATAAATTAGTTAAATTTGTTAAAGAGATCTTTCTCTGAGTGATTTGGGGAATTTTCCCCACCGTTGGATTTTTGATCCAAGGGCTTCTGTTTTACAGAAGAAAATTTCCTTGTTTTAACAAGAACAGAAAAGATTTTTTTAGAATTTTAATTCTGTTTGGCGCAAATGCCCAGCAGTACTTGCGCAACTGAAGCGTTGCTTCCTTTAATTTTAATTTAAATAGAGCTTTGCTCTGATTGGGCGCGCCTTCTTGGGCGCTGTGCTGACGTATCAGCGCCTGACATGTGGCGCGTTGCGCCCGAGATTTGAAGCGTTGCTTTAAAATTTTGAATTTTGAATTTCAACAGAGCTTTGCTCTGATTGGGGGAAACAAATGCCCCCCCAATGTTGCGCTCATGTGGCGCACACGTGAGTGCAGCGGTGGCAAACTCCTGATCGTTGGATTAAGGGGTGAGCTGAAGGGGCGCAAGCGCCTTATAAATAGGACCTCTGGCCCTTAGAAAAATCTCACCATTTTCTAGATTTTGATTTCCAGAGCTTTGCTTTTGCTTAGAACTCCAGAGCTTTGCTCTCGTTTCCAGAACTTTAGAGCTTTGCTCTCATTTTCCAAGTTAGAAAACTTTAGGTAAAATTAATCTTAAGTTAAATTAATTTTAATTAACCAATAGAGCTTTGCTCTCACAGATCTTCTGATCTAAAGAAATCCCGTTTGGGGTTTCATCAACAGAGTTTTGCTCTCATGAATCCATAGATCTACAGAGATCTTGTTCATGGGTTTTAACCCATGAACAGAGCTTTGCTCATGGATCCAAAAATAGCTCTTTTAGATTTGAAAGATGAAGAATCTTTTTATAAGTTTTTCATGAATTTTTCAAGATTCCAAAATTTTTAATTCTTTTAAATGTAAAAAATTTTCTGATGGACCTTTTCCATTATTACCACAGAGCCATGCTCCTTTAAGGAATTTTTTTCCTTTGAGACCAGAATTTGACAAATGTCATTCTGTGACAGAGCTTTGCTCTGAAAGAGGAGATTTTCCCCTTGTCTCTAGGGATTCCCTACTGATGATAATATTCTCTTGGGGATCTTTTCTTTAATTGACAATCTCACCCAATGACGAGGCTGTCTTATTAAAAGAGGCATTTTCATCCAGATTTTGTGGGTCCCTATTTGGTCCCCCACCCGCTGCATTGCTGTATGGTGTAATTAATTAGTTTTAATCCAATTAATTTTTAAATTTGTTTAATTGAAGATTTTTTTTAAATGCCAAGCGTTGGGATTGTAGCACTGACGGCTATTTTGTTCTTTTGCAGCGATCATGTCTCTAGACACTTCATTCCCGTTCGTCCGCTTGGAGGAAGGATTTCCCGAGGCGCCCTTGGACCGTGAAGTACTGGCCATGATTAAGGAGTACGACTCGGAATACAAAAGTCTCCACCTTTGGGGGTCGTGGTACAATCAGATCATCATGGGCCGACGGAGCTTCACATGCGCGGTGCCGTCAGAACCCATAACGGCGATTCATTACGCCAGCCCACCCCCGGTGTAGTACGCCGTGGAGATGGTTGATTGGACATCAAAGGGCTTTCTTCATCCGGCTATAGATGCAATCCCGGTCCAGCGTCCCATGGTTTTGGATATCCTGGGACGCCGTATCTGTCAAGGCGAGGCACGACCTTGGGGGCAATCATATAATATCGGTCTGATCCCTCGCCACCTAATCGGCTATCTGCCGTGGGCCCGGTATATCCTGTCGACGAAGAAGTCGCAGTTGATAATGTTAGGATTGTACACCGCAGTGTACGTCTCTCTGTTCCAATATCCTACTCTCCCCACCCGGTGGTTCAAGGCCTTCCCGGAGCAGTGGAACATTCCTACCCACACTTTCCTCGCCATGGATCGGGAAGTGTCAATCTCTTTGGAAGAGTTTACGGAGGTATCCGGTTTACCGGTCATGGGGGAACATTATGAGGAGTTGCTCCCGACGGATGAGTACATCTTTAGTGCTAAGCCGGTGATAAGGGGGCTCACGCCGGAGAACGTTGTTCAACACCAATTTCCAAGTCTGATCAAGGTGTTGAACATCTACGAGGCCCTTTTCATTGAGCATGGGAGCCGCGGAGTTAGTTTTGAGGATTTCATTGCTCGGTTTCTTCACCCAAACGTCCTCTCGGCCGAAGCTGCCAAGTTTGCCACCCTTGAGGACCCTTTCGGTTTAGGTTTGGATAACCTGCCGGCGACGGAAATAGACCAAAAGGATTTTTTTCTTCCTAACTTCCCAACCATGTCTTTTGCTGAAGTCGCAGCCCTCGAGATGGACGAGGAGGCCTTCTTTTTAGGATTTCTTGGGCTTTTGCTGAGTTGGTTTGCGCTCCCAATGCACTCTCACCGTATGCGGCCTTCCGTCTTTTACCCGGCCCACCGGATGACCATCGGGGTAAAGGTGGCCGTTGGGATCGCTGGCTTGGCACACCTATATTATGGCCTCAGCCGAGCAGCGGATGCTAACGAGCCTGGGGTATTGCACGTGGTCTTCCCGATGCACTACTTCATGTCGTGGCTCGAGCTACATACATCGGGTGTTTTCGGTATGCATAAAAGGCCCTCGTTCTATGAAAGGTGCAGTTTTCCTCGCATTATACAGCTGATCGGCGCATCAATTGTAAATCCATCGCCATGAAATGCCAGGGGTTTACTCCTTTGCTCCGACACCGTTGGAGCCGGTGTGTCTTTCGTTGACAAGGTGTTGACTATTGGAAAAGCGTCTACCACTGCAGTACGGTCATTGCAAGACACTTTCAAGGATGGAGCTTCAGTTTTAACGGCCCGGGAGACCTTTCACTTATATTCCATCAGACCGGGCTTCTTGGTGTTTAGGCAGAACGGGGCATCGATATTCATGAGATATAACTCGCATCGTTTCGCCCAACAACTGAGCTATAATCAAGGGGTACTGCTGGAGGCTTTCTTATCGGAACCTGCTGCGACCGAAGAAGGGATGGAGAGAGCGCTGCATCATTTCATGCGTCTAAACATGGGCTCCCACTTATTTATCAGTGAGCTGGCTTGCGCCCCACGACTTCTCAGGGTATATACAGAATGGTACAGTCATTCGACGGGAGCGGTCATAAAGGAGGAAAGGCGGTTGTTGATCGACCGTAAGGGTGCACCTCCAGGTAGCGATCGCAACGCTACTTTGGTGCCAAGGACCCCGGTAATCCCCCCTTTAAAAGATGCCAGAGCCGGACCTTCGCGTGCGCAGAGTCCTCCACGCGGATCGCCGCTCCCTGATATTGCAGATGCACCCCCAGCGCCCTGTGCTCCAGTGGAGACAGTGGTTATAGCCTCGCCAGAGTCTGGCGTGGGTGCAGACATCGAGACCCGCCGTCCCAAGGTGGCTACTAAGAATAAGTCAATCCCGCGTGCGCCTAGGGTTGGTGGGCAGAAGAAAAAGAAGTCGCTCTTTGCCGCCGATGTTGTGTTTGGTGAGGAACCCCATGCTCCCTATGCCGAGGGCCTGATCGAATATGGCACTAACGAGGGATTAGTCATGCCGCCGCCGGACGATACAGACTTGGAGGACGCTCTCGAAACTTCATCGTGGTTGGCAAAGCGTGACGCGTGGCTGGCTAAGCTTGCACAATCAGGTAACTACTAATCGCATTTTCTTTATCGTAACACATCCTCCTCATTGCCTTTGACTAACGCTTTTCTTTCCTTTCTTCCAACAGGCATCGCTGATGAAGAAGCCATTGTCGCTTCTTTGAAGACTTTCCAGGAGGAAGAACGTCTTAGAGCGTCCATGGGCCTTAGTAAGTTTCAATTCATCAAGTTTCCATCTCCCTCGTGTTATGGTCGATCTAACCTTTCCCTTTTTATCACAGGAATCTCAATGCCGCTCCCGCCAAGTGACGCAGACGTTCTACCAATCGCCGATGTTCCTGCTTCCTCAGGGTTACCGCAGGAGGTTCGTCTTGGAGAGCCGATGAGATATGCCTTAAAGGCTCTGGAGGCATCTTTAAATGAGGACGACGATTCTTCGATAAAGGAAGCGTCAAAGAGGTCCATCCTGACGGCCCGGGAGGAGAGGAAACGGTCGAGGCACGAAGAAAAAGCGCGCAGGGCTGCTTTGGCCATTGGAGCGGGCCCCAGCACCGTTCCTCGAGCTGACACTCCGTCAGAAGAGTCCCCGGTCGCCCTGTCTACAGCTCATAGACAGGCGATCCACGCCAATAGAGAGGCTAACGACAAGTCTACCTCAGGTAATACTTCTTTCAGAATTTCGTCATAAAACTCATAAAGTTGTTGGTTCTTATATATTTTATCTTGCAGGGCCAAGTCCGACCGAGGGGGAGACGGAGACCGTTGAACCCAAGAAAGCAGAGGAGGCGGCACCTACCGAACCCGAGCCGACGGCGGGCAACGTTGCTGAGGCTTTGGAGCCTGAGGTGGAGGTTGGGGGGTCTGTAGCCAGAAGGTCATTCATGCCGAGTCTGAAGTGGCGGCAAATGAAATGATCGTTGTAACTGAGCCCAGGGTAGTGGCGGACGAGGCGCTTGAGACCGGCGACCTTGTGGTGGCGGCGAATAAGCCGATGGAGATCGCGGAACCCGAGGAAGTAGCGGGTGAGATGGGTACGACTCTTGGGGAAGAGTCAGCCGCTCTCTCAAGAGTCTGGCAATACTCCGATCATTGCCCTCCCCGTCTACGATCTTCCGCCGTCTCCTGGCCGCACGAGCACGACGACGGCCCCTATCGAGTCGGGTGATGAGGCCACGGGCGGTGGCCTCATGTCCATGGAGGAAGGAGTCGCCTCCGTTTCAGCCGACAGCTCATCAGGTAAATCCCAAGTTGCAGTCTTTCTTTACCTTACAATTCTTTCTGACAAATTTGCCCCCCTTTTTTTTAACGCAGGTGCAGCCAGCGCCGATGTCCCACTGCTCGAGGGAGCGCCTTCGACGACTGCTTTGGCGGTGGTCACCTCTCAACCCTCTCTCATACCCTCGAAGATGTTGGAAGGTATGGGTTTGCAATTTATTAATCTTATCTTCCGGACGCATAATTTGTGTACTAAAGTTACACTGTTGTGTCTTTCAGGAGTTCTTTTTGACCATCTCTATCAAGTGTTGCTCCTACACTTCTCCTTCCCATCTGAATTCGGCTCTCCTTCTGGTGGCGCTGGTGAGTACCGTTCTCGATTGATATCTTTGTTTTTCAGTGGTAGAATTATTTCTCACTCCCTCTTGTCCTGACTGCAGTGTTACAAATCGAAGGGGGAGAAGAAAGATCGGTTGCGCCACCGGCCCTTCCGGCCTTGCCACCTGCTTCAACCGGTATAGCAAACTATCTTATCAATGACTTTCTCCATATCTATTGAATCATCATCTAATCGCATTTTGTCTTTTTCAGTTGTCGTTCCAGTCTCGGTGCCTTTTGAGTCTCATATTACAATACCGGGCGGCCCTTCCCAGAGACGTCCGTCCTCAAAAGGTGCGGCGAATAGTCTGCGCATGTTGAGCGACTACATCGAGGAACTCGACGTCGAGACTCCTACATCTGCTGAGGACTTCGCTACGACGGTTAACCCGATGTTGGTGATATTTGCCACCTTCCATGACGAGGGCATTGTCACCTCTTGGGTTAACCATTGTCGGGAGATTGAGGCTCGCCTTCAACAGTTGGAGTCGATGCGTCTATCCCCCGAGACTTTGGCCGTGAGCACTCAACGGGGAGCATGGCTCGAGCAAAGCACTTCTCATTTCCGTCATTTGGAACAAGAAGCAGCTTTGAGGCTGAAGGAGTGCCAGGAGTCTTCAAGCGAAACTGCTCGCCTGCATGCTGAAGTTGAGGCGAACGCCGCTGAGGTAAAGGCCGTCTTCGAGGGCCTTCTAGAGCGCATCTCAAATGGGCTGAAACTGTAGCGGGCACTTGATGTCGCCGAGCATGACACTCCAGGCCGTGAAGCTGCTCATCAGGCCGTCAGGGATCAGCTTGCGTCTGTCGCGCAGCAACGGGCCCAAGTGGAGGCGGAGTTGGCAGTGGTGGCCGATCAGGAGAAAGTGGGGAAGGAAGTGCGCGAACAATTGCTAGAGTTATACAGGACGCTTCCTTCTCAGTAACTCTCCTTGTATCGTTTGTACTTATAAATAAAAAATGTATATATATATATTTTTCATCCTTTAGCACAATGTATCCTATACTCAATCAAGTTTATGAATAAAAGATACACATTTTCTGTAATGTCTTGTGTCATTTTTCCGCTTTTTCTTTATTTTACTATCAGCATGCCACCTTAGTAAACATGGTCAACAGATAATAGAGCACGCATCTTGACTTTCTTAAGAAATAGCGATGGCTTAGGCCGCAGGTTCAGATCTGCTGCCGAAGAATTTTCAACTCTATGAGTCGTGAGGGTCTCGTAGAGATTTTTCTCCCTACGGATTGAGAGGATCTCGTAGGTGGGTATTTCTCCTTAGGAATCGCGAGGACTCCTAAGTGTGGTTTTCTCTTATAAGTCGTAAGGATCCTATAAGAGAATTTTTCCCTCTTACGAGTCGAGAGGACCCGTAAGCGGTTGTTTCCCTCTTTGTCGAGATTCGACTTTGGAGAGTGAGACCCGTGAATAGTATGCAAAGCCCTTTTTGGATTGACTTGCAGGGTTCCATTGTTCAGGAAGCGAGTTTTTTTTAGTCCCTGCTGCCTGAGGCTTCATCTTGCAAGTTGAGACGAATCTGGAATTTTCCCGCGGAGACACTGGTTTCTCTGCGAGCCGACGCGAATCAGGAGGCTCTCGTCAAGGAGTGTTTGTATCCGTGAGTCGAGGAATTTGCTAGGGATTATTTGTTTCCCTAGCGCCAAGGATTATTTGTTTCCTTGGGGTTTGGAACGAGTCGAGAATTTCCCACGGAGGCACTGGTGGCTCTGTGAGTCGACGCGGATCAGGAGGCTCTCGTCAAGGAGTGTTTGTATCCGTGAGTCGAGGTGTTCGCTAAGGATTATTTGTTTCCCTAGTGCCAAGGATTATTTGTTTCCTTGGGGTTTGAAATGAGTCGAGAATTTTCCACGGAGGCACTGGTGGTTCTGCGAGTCGACGCGGATCAGGAGGCTCTCGTCAAGGAGTGTTTGTATCCGTGAGTCGAGGTGTTCGCTAAGGATTATTTGTTTCCCTAGCGCCAAGGATTATTTGTTTCCTTGGGGTTTGAAACGAGTCGAGAATTTCCCACGGAGGCACTGGTGGCTCTGCGAGTCGACGCGGATCAGGAGGCTCTCGTCAAGGAGTGTTTGTATCCGTGTGTTGAGGAATTCGCTAGGGATTATTTGTTTCCCTAGTGCCAAGGATTATTTGTTTCCTTGGGGTTTGAAACGAGTTGAGAATTTCCTACGGAGGCACTAGTGGCTCTGCGAGTCGACGCGGATCAGGAGGCTCTCGTCAAGGAGTGTTTGTATCCGTGAGTTGAGGTGTTCGCTAAGGATTATTTGTTTCCCTAGCACCAAGGATTATTTGTTTCCTTGGGGTTTGAAACGAGTCGAGAATTTCCCACGGAGGCACTGGTGGCTCTGCGAGTCGACGCGGATCAGGAGGCTCTTGTCAAGGAGTGTTTGTATCCGTGAGTCGAGGAGTTTGCCAAGGATATTGGCTTCTTCGGGGTTGGGATGAACCGTCGAGCTTTGGCTTCGTTTTCTGGCGGAGCCTGTTGGGAAAGTACGGTTCCCTCTTTGTTTGCGCCCTTGGATTGTATACAGGGATCGATGTGATCTTAACTGTAGGGCAAAAGTTTTATCATTTCTTTTTTTTATTTCCGCGATGCTCTATTATTTCAGTTTTTATATCGCGAAGGTCGCGATTGCCCAATCATTTCGGCTATTTTTCGCGGTGCCCAATCATTTCGGCTGTTTATTTTGTTTTTACTCGCTGCTTTTTATTGCGAGTTGCCCCATCATTTCGGCTATTTTGCATGCATACATTTTTACTTTCTGCTTTTTTTCGCAAGTTGCCCCATCATTTCGGCTATTTCATATGCATGTGCGGCCTACCGGTTTTTCACCGTAAACCTGAAATTAGATGTCGATTTTGGCATCAGCACCGCTACAACTGGGATATTGCCAGGAGCGAATCATTATTTGCCTCCGTCAGTGTCGAACAAAGGTGGCTTAGCGAACAGGGTTAAGGTCCCGCCGACTAAGGCTTTTGACTTCATGAGCCGTAAGGGTCCCACAAAGGTATTTCTTCCTACAAGTCGTGAGGATCTTGTAGGTGTATTTTCTCCTTAGGAATCGTGAGGATTACTAAGTGTTCGTTTTCTCTGTAAGTCGTGAGGATCCTACAGGAGGGTTTTCTCCTTATAAATCGAGAGGATTTACAAGGGTTGTTCACCATGCGAACATATCCCCAGTCACGGATGAGACTTGGTTAGGGAAATGTTTATTCGCGCCCGTGGATTGTATACAAGGGTCAGTATTAAACCACTTGTAGGGCAATATCGGAAATTGTGGGGATTGCTTAAGCACAGGTTGAGGTCTCTGTAACTTAAGATTTTCAAATCCTATGAGCCGTGAGGGTCCCATAAGAGAGTTCTCCTTACGAGTCGTGAGGATCTTGCAAGTGTATTTTCTCCTTAGGAATCGTGGGGATCCCTAAGTGTGTTGCTCCTTTGTGAGTCGTAAGGATCTCACGCGGGTGGTTTCTCCTTACAAGGTCGAGAGGACCCTGTAAGTGTCATTTAACGAGTTTGTGCCCTTTCAAGTTTTCACAAACACTCGCCGGTAGTCCTGCTGTTTTTACTCACGGAGCCCTTTCAGGTTTTCATCCGTGCCCATTTTGCTTATGGACATACCGTTTTTTTTATTCTTTTTATTTTCTTTTTATCTCTTTTTTTTACGAGGTCTTGCCCTTTCGGGTTTTCACGAACACTCGCCGGTAGCCCTGCTGTTTTTACTCACGGAGCCCTTTCGGGTTTTCATCCGTGCCCTTTTTGCTTATGGACATACCGTTTTTATTTATTATATTTTTTTTCTTTCTTTATTTTTTTTATTCATCAAGTCAGCCTAAAGATGCTGCGGTATTAGTTTAAGGACGTTTTGGTCCGTCATTGAGAAGGCTGGCTACTTCTTATAAAGCTTGAGCTTAGGAAGGTAGCGAGCGGACATAGTCGTCGTCATCTATCATTGACCTAGGCTTTGACTCATTAAGCGTAGTATTTCTTTAGGAAGCGACCGTTTATCGGCCTGAAAGGCCTTTCACCGTGCATATCCATAAGTAGATAGGCCCCACCTTGGTAGACCTTATCTATGATGTACGGGCCTTCATAGTTTGGCTCGAATTTTCCCCGCTTAGCGCGATTGGGGATCATAGGCCTTTTGACCACTATCACGAGTTCACCTTGGCGGAATGTCCTTGGTCGGGTCAATCTTTCATATGAGCGCGTCATCTTTGCTTTATAAGCTTCCAGATTTTGCTGTGCTATGAGCCGGGTTTCATCAAGGGCGTCAAGCTCCTCAAACCGAAGGTGATCATTTTCTTCGTCCGTCAGCTCGTAGTGGACTCCCACTCGTAGAGAGGGTAATTCTATCTCGAGAGGGAGTACTGCTTCCGTCCCGAATACCAACGCGTACGGCGTTGTGTTTGTGGCCGTCTTGAACGTAGTTCGATACGCCCAAAGAGCTTCTTGCAGTCTCTCGTGCCAGTCTCTCTTATTTCGGGACACCGTCTTTTTCATGATTTTCGTCAGGGTCTTATTGAAGGCTTCAGCTAGACCATTGGCTCGCGGATTGTAAACTGAAGAATATCTCCAGTCTATATTATGCTGCTGTGCAAAGCGACTGATCTTGTGGCTTCTGTAAGCTGGTCCGTTATCGGAGATGATCCGTCTTGGTGTTCCGAACCGATATATGACACGCGTCCTGAAGAAATGAAGGATATTCTCTGTCTTCACTTCCCTCAGCGGTGTTGCCTCTGCCCATTTGGAGAAGTAGTCAGTCATCGCCAGGATGAAACGATGTCCCCTGGACGATGCTGGTTCGATGGGACCGACTATGTCAGTCCCCCACATTTTGAACGGCCAGCTAGCCACCGTTGGATGTAGTGGATTTGGATGCTGGTGGATGAAGTCCCCATGAATTTGGCATGAGTGGCATTGCTTCGCATATTCGACGCAGTCTTGGATCATCGTGGGCCAGTAGTAGCCCATTCGTTTGATCTTCAACTTCATCTTTGGGCCTGCTTGGTGAGAACCGCAGATTCCGTCATGAACTTCCTGGACGACCCTTTTCGCTTCGTCGGGTACTAAGCATCTCAGCCACAGAGAATCAAATGACCTCTTGTACAGAGTATCATTGACGAAGGTGAAAGACAGAGCTCGTTTCATGAGTTGATGTCTTGTGGACGCTTCTTCAGGCATTCGGTGGGACTTGAAGTAATCTATGAAGACTTCTCTCCAATCCTCGGTATTTTTCTAATCTTTTACTTGCAGGGTTGTCTGCTCACTCGCTCCCTTTTCTTCGGATGATTCCGGAGATATTTCTGATGGGGCAAGCACTCGACGGCTTTGTACCACGATTCTAACGTCATCGAGGTTCTCATCAGCCAGTTCTTTAGCAAGTTTTGCCAACGCGTCTGCTTTGCTGTTTTCCGCGCGCGGTATGCTCTCCAAAGTATAAGAGGGAATTAGGGTCAACAATTGTTGCACCTTTCCACTGTACTTCACCAACTCCGGTTTGCACGTTTGGTAGTCTCCGTTTACTTGACTAACGACCAGCGGAAAGTCTCCGTATATGAGGAGGTTTTCAATTCCCATGTCGATGGTGATCTCGAGGCCTGCTATCAAAACTTCATATTCGGCTTCATTGTTTGTCCTCGGTTCCGTCAAGGAGAAAGCAAAGCGCATTATCCCTCCTTGTGGAGTTACAAAGATGAGTCCTACCCCCGATTTGATTATATGGGTACTTTGTTTGCGCTTCTTCACGGAGGATGCTCCGTCGAAATAAAGCTCCCATCTGGTATCACCACCGTCGATCGCGTCAAACGCATGTTCGTCTGGCAAATCGCAATTTAGAGGAGAATCGGCAGGTATCGGATGCTCAGCGAGGAAGTCGGCGATGGCCTGGCCTTTCACTGCCTTGAGAGGCTGATAGGTTATCGAGAACTCCATCAAGAGCAGTGCCCATTTAGCAAGTCGTCCCGTCAATATGGCCTTTGACATTAAATATGTAAGAGGGTCCACCTTCGAAATGAGACGGACCTCATGCGCCAACGCATAGTGTCTAAGCTTTGTTATCGCGAAAATCAACGCTAGGCAATGTTTTTCAATGGGAGAGTAGTTGCTTTCTGCCCCCAGCAGAACTCGACTTAAGTAATAGAGTGCTCTTTCTTTTCCTTGATCATTCTCTTGTGCCCATAATGCGCCTAAGGAACCTTCGAGGGCGGTTGTATAAAGAATGAGGGGTTTTTCCTTGACCGGAGCAGCCAACACCGGCGGGTTCTGCAGGTATTGTTTAATTTCGTCCAGCGCGCCCTGGCATTTTTTATCCCAGACGAATGGAGTTCCCTTCTTCATCAGGTGACTGTAAGAGCGGCACTTGCCAGAGAGGTTGGCTATAAATCGCCGAATATATGCGAGCTTTCCTTGGAGAGACCGCAACTGTTTGAGAGCCCTTGGCGGAGGCATTTCCATGATCGCCTTGATCTTGGACGGATCTATTTCGATACCCCGGTGTCAGACGATGAATCCCAGGAATTTTCCAGAGGAAACTCCGAATGCACACTTGAGCAGGTTCATCTTCAAGTTGTACTGTCGAAGGCGTTGAAACACGGTCTTCAAATGCTCGAGATGCTCCTCGTATGATTTGCTTTTAACCACGAGATCGTCGATATTGCATTCGACGATTTCGTGTATAAGGGCATCAAAGATTTTCGTCATGGCCCTTTGGTAGGTGACACCGGCGTTCTTTAGACCAAAGGGCATCACCTTGTAACAGAATATTCCCAGAGGAGTCCTGAAGGCGGTGTGCTTCTGGTCTTCGAGATCCATCTTTATCTGATTATACCCTGACAAGCCGTCCATAAAGGAGAAAACCTCATGAGTGGACGTGTTGTCTATCATCAGTTCGGTGACTGGCACCGGGAAATCGTCTTTCGGGCAGGCTTTATTGAGATCCCGGAAGTCCACGCATATGCGCACTGTCCCATTTTTCTTCATCACCGGGACGATGTTGGCGATCCATTCAGGGTATTGAACTTCCTGGATGAAGCCAGAGTCGATTAACTTTTTGACCTCAGCGTTGATACTCATTTCAAGCTCGAGCCGCATTCTCCTCGGCGCCTGTTTGACTGGCTTGATGTCCGGGGATATCGCCAATCTGTGTACAGCAATTTCTGGATCTAGTCCCGGCATTTCGGAATAGTTCCATGCGAAGCAATCTCTATGCTGTAGAAGCACATCCTTTAATGCAGCTACCCTTTCTTCAGATAGTAACTCGCTGATGAATGTCGGTCGTGGATCGTTTGCCGTCCCCAACTCAATTTTCTTGAGGTTATCTGCAGTGGTATGGATTCCATCTTCCAGCTCTTTTGGCGCTGGTGGGAACTCTGAGATCACCTCCTCGTCGCTATTTTCGAAGCACCAGGGAAGGTCATTTATGTCCTCGGGCTCTTCTTTTAATATTGTAATCATGTGACAGGTGCGAATTCGCTTCCAATCCTAATGTGGAACCGGTTCTTCTTTCGTGGCCTTGGGCTCGTGCTTCTGTGGCGGCGCTACCTTCCAGCTGTTAGACAGAGTGAATTTGCCAAGCTGATACTGATCTTCAAACCAATTCTTGAAAGTGAAGCAATCTTCAAGAGGATACCCTATTACTCGATGGTAAGAGCAATAGTTTGGGTGTGAGACTTTGCCCGCTAGTTCGGGGTGTTTAGACTCCGGCAGTGTAAGCATTTGATGTTTTAGAGCAAGGTCAAGTATCCTCTTCGTCTTATCCCGAGGAAAAGAGTATGCTCGACTCATTTTCTTCATGAGGGATAGATCAATAACGCACGACTCCCGTTTGCGTGGCTTCTTAGCCCTGCTTTGTTGCTGTTGAGCGCCTTTTTGGCCTTTCGACTTATTTCTGCTTTTGCGCCGAGCCTTCTTTATAACGGGTTGACAAGGAGCGGCATTTTCATCTTTCACGGCCTGTTGAAGGAGGCGTTGCGTTCTGGCTTTCTCGTAGATGGCCATTTCGCGGTTATGGTCGTCCCGGACTTTTTGACCTGCTTCCCTTATAAGCTTGTCCATTTGTCCTTCGAACGACGGACTGGACTCTTTTGGATCTGGAACTTTCACTGTCTCAGGATTAGCGTCCTCCCATTGAGCATCCGCTTCTTCATCGAAGTCATACATGACATAGCAGCTGTTTAGTAGCTCTCATTTCTTTGACCGGATATATCCAAGTCCTTTTGTCTCCATTTTCCCATTAGGCAGTTTGCGTTGAGTCCCAGGAACGTTCCAGACTTTGTCATAGAACTTGGCTTTTCGAATGGTCTGCTTGAAGGATATCCCCTGGCGTTTCAGCAGCTTTTTTAAACCTTCCGTATAATATCTGGGAAGACGGATAGGCTGAAGCCTGTCAAGCGTAGGATCCACACCGTGCCAGATTTCTTTCTCCACTTTGGTTTCTTCAGAGCGGTAGAATAGAATTGCCTTCTCACTTCCTCGCCTGGGAGGGACATAGAACGTCCGCAGCTCTGCTATACTGTAGGTATCGAGTGCATCTAGTTCTTTATGGTGTCTAGGTGGCACCATGGCGACTTGCAAACTTCGCTCTTCACCAGCGGATGTTTGTATTGAGGGCCGAGCAGAGAATACCGCGTGGACTTCATTTTCTGAGTCGCTGCCAAAGATCAACGTAGGAGTAGATGGTCCCGGCTTGTTATGCTGGGGCGGGCCCGAATAAACTATCTCCTCTTCATCCTCGCTATCACTGCCGAAGACAGGGATGGTAGCGTTAGACTTGTTCTCCGGCATGCGACACCTCTCCGTGTCTTCGAAATCCGGTAAGAAGTATTTGGCATCTTCATATTTGCAGACTTCATTCATGGAAAATGGATTCAGTTCTCCCGTCACAGTATACTCGAGACCATCCTTAAAATATTTCATACACTGATGTTGTGTAGAAGGGATGATGTTGTACTCGTGTAACCATGGTCGGCCGAGCAAAGCGTTGTAGCATGTCTTAGAATCTATGACGTGGAATTTAATGTCTGTGACGAGCAGCCCAAAGCGTAGCGTCAGTATCACAGATCCAAGAGTCCTTGACGATTGGGAGTCGAACCCGGAGACGGTGATCTTATCCCGAGCAAGGTGCTGGACGCTCATACAGATTTCTTTTAACATCCGCACGTTGAGGAGATTAACGGAGGATCCATTGTCAATCAGGATTTTGCCTATCTTAATATCGTGGCAGTATCCTGAGACATAGAGGGGGCGATTGTGTTCGCACGTCCCAAGGAGAATGTCCTCGTCGCCGAAAGTGACATTGGCCGTGTGCACTTCCTCCAATTCATCCTTCATCTTTTCCTCGGCCAGGCATGCTTGGAATTGTTCTGGATCTTAGAGTGCCTTAATCAACGAATCTCTTGCCTCTTTTGATAGCAAAAGGGTGTCAAGAATGCTGAGCTGCGAGGGCAGCTTCCTCAGATGTGCTAAGACGTTGTAATCCACCTTATTCTTCTTTGGCGGGTCTTTGGCAGCTAGCTCTTCCACCACTTGGTCATCTAAGACGATATCTTCAGGGGCCTTTTCTTTCCATTTATCTTTTCTGTTCGAGGGTCCGAGGTTCTTTTCGGGCAGCGTGCGATTACGTAGCCGGATATTTTCGCAAACCTTCGGTTCTTCTTCTTTTCTCGAAGTGGACTCTTTAAAGAGAGGGGCAAGTTCTAACTCTTCATCAGAATCACTCCCGAATGTAGGCACTTGTGATCCACCGGTGTTAACCATGCAACAATCGCTAGCAGTTCTTTTAATCCCTTCGGTCGTATTTCTTTGCTCCCGACGAGTTTTGCGTTTCTCTCGCTTAAAGTGTTGTCGATGAGCAACATACCCTTGCCACCATCTATCGAAAGCTTTGCACTCTTGTGTGGGGTGCGAAATCTTTTGATAATATAAGCAATAGGAGGGGTGCGTTTCCACTTCACCGGTGATGTTTCCTTCGGAGGGTGGTAGCTTCATGCCCATTGATATGGCCTTAGCAAACCTTTTCCTCATCTTGAATTGGATTTTATCCGCAGTGGGTGTACTTTGCTCCAGCGGGAGTATCTCAATTCTTTCGTCAAGGCGTTGGCGCTTGGCCCTTTCGAATATGACCGCCTCGCGTTCTCGATCAGCTTTACATTTTAAGAGAGCTTCATTGAGGAATGCATCAATTATTTCATCTGATGGCCCCAGAATTTTTGGTTCAGGATCTGCCCCCGGCGTTTCAGTACAAGGAGTCTCTTCATCGTCCATGAACGAATGGGAAATTACATGACAGCTCGCCGCGCATTCTTCGGATTCACCAGATGAACTTTCTCCCTCATCTTCCTCTTGAAAGACGTGATCGAGGAACTCTTGGAATGTAATGGGAGTCCGTGCCTTCTGGTTGTATTCCTCTAGCTCGTCAATTTGTTTTTGCAAGTCCGTGCGCCTGTTGCCAGGCTTCAAGGGCTTCTTTGACTTCTTCTTCTTCTTTTTCGAAGATTTTGATGACTGGTTGCGAGTGCTTGAGCCACCACCATCGGTCTTTGGAGTTGGGCGTGGTTTCAACATCTCCTCAATGACCTGCGGTTCCAAAAGGTTCTTCCACCTAATCGCTGGGCATGTCTGAAGATCGTTTAGCATCCTCTTTGTCTTGGCTGATAATACAACCTCCCAAGGAGCTTCTTCAACGACGGAGCATGTTGCTCCCGGCGTATTCGTCCCCTTAGAGGTATGGGGCTGCGGGGGATTCACTTTCCATTTATCAGATAACGTGAACTTGCCCTGTCGGTATTGGTTTTCAAGACAATTTTTGAAAACGTAGCAGTCTTCGATCGGATGGCCTAGTATTCGATGATAAGGACAGTAGTTGGGCTCGTTGACGTCACTTGGTTGTAACGGGCATTTTGGATCCGGCAGATTTATGAGTCGGTTGCGCAACGCCAGCTCGAATAACCTCCTCGTTTTATCGTGGGGAAAGGAGTAAGGACGCCCCAGTCTCTCCTCGAGGTCTACGTATGGGCGCATCTTATTTTGACGCACAACCGGCTTCGAGTTGCTCGGTTGTTGTTGAGCATTAGCGACGACGATCGTTTTTCCTTTCCCTTTGTCATTTTGGGAGTCCGGCTTTGGAAGAGGAGGTTTGTAGCCCATCTGATCCATCTGTGCTAGCTTGTCAATCAAGGCCTGGAAGGTAGTCGGCTTGAAAAACATCATAAACTGCGAGATGGTTGCATGTGGATCGAGGGTTCCCACAAACATACCCACTGCGGGAGCTTCTTCAATGCGCTGCTCGCACTTCGACCATAAGTTCCGCCATCGTATAGCGTACTGAACCCACGTCTCGCCTGGCTTTACCCTGGCGTTAATCAGTGCCGTCATTGTGGTACGTTCACTGGCGCTTGCAAAACGCTGAGTAAACAGTAGCTCCATTTCTATGAAGGTCTTGATAGAGTCGTTCAGGAGTTTAGAGTACCACTCGAACGCCGTATCTGACAAGCTACCAACGAACTGGCGAAGCAAAAGCTTGTCATCACCGCCGGTATTGCCGCAGAGTGCCCTAAACTGGGCAACATGTTGGTGAGGATTGCCCGTCCCCTTGTAGGCATGGAACTTGGGAATTGTGTAACCGGGTGGGTACTTTATTTGATCATACCAACTTGGATATGGTCGCCCCGTTTTTACGACCTGGCCGGTTGCTTCGGTCGCATGATGAACCCGTATTTGTTAGGCGATGTACTCATCCAAATCAGCTTTGGAGATTGTATCCTCTTTAGCCATCGACAGAGCTGGTGGAGGATTTGATGTCTCTCCCCTTTCATCTCCAAGGTCGATCGGGGGCTCTTCGGTCGGAGGATCTTGTTGTATCATCATCCCTATCATGTCTTGGAAGAGGAGGCCCATACGCTGTATGTTGGCCGCTTGTTCAGCAGCCTCTTTGTCCTTCTTCTCCAATATCCGACGAAGGAATTCGGCGTCGGTTTCTTCCTCTTGGCGTTCATCCGAGGACGCTTCAGGGTTTTCTTTTGGCCCTGTAAGTGCGGCCATAGCGTTCATCATTTCTTGGAGCTTCTGCTGCTGCTCCTGCGCCTTGGTCACTGATCGCGTAAGTGGTCGATGACCCGTAGATATGCGACTATCCTCTTTACCAGACGCCACATAGACGGTATGCACTACGATGCCCCCTGATTTAGGGCGTTTGGGTGCACCACCTTTGATATTTGTCATCGGCATTGGCACGTTCTCCGGCCTCCTTCTTTTATGGGCCATAGAAGTTGAGGGGGCCGTTGCTTTGGGCACCCTGGTGACTGTTATCCTTTCCTGTTTGATCGGACGGTCTTTTTCTTTTTCCACTTTCGCCTTTTTCTGTTGACGAGAGCGATCTGGGTCAATTACAGAGTCTTGAACTCTCCGCCAAACTTTATAAATTTTTGAGGACATCCATTGATGGGGCTTTTCTTGCTTCGTTTCTGGAACTCTCTCCGCGGGCGGAGGAGATCTTTTCAATGTAGCGGTTGGAGAGTTCTTACGTACCCTCCTCAACAGTTCAAAGCTGTTCCCAGTTGGAACAGCAGCGTTGACTTCTACTACCGGAGTCGGTGGAGTTAGCCTTGAGGGGGAGTTGCCCCCTGCCTTCCTCACTCGTCGCCAATGGCGACGTCGGGCGCGACGAGTCGTCGGTATTGTTTCAGAAATAGAAACAGCTTCTTCTTGCCCCCTGTTCGGGTGCGGGCTCATTGCCGGCGTCAGCCTATTGAAGACTGATGTCTTTTGAGCAGCAGGAGCAGGAGTGGAATTTGGGACGGTCAGTCTTGTAAAGATTGATCTCTTAGAAGGAGAAGCCGCCTTGACGACTTCAAGAGCAGGTTTGGGTACTCCTTTTGGAATAACCTTTTCTGAGACTGCACGCTTCATTGCAGGTCCGCGAGAGTTTTGGCCCAATCTGGAGAAGACCGAGGCACTGGTGTTGGGCGACCCGTTGAGAGGGGCCGCAGTAACTGAAAGTCTATCGAAGGCCGACTTCTTAGGAGCTTCTTGTACGGTCACGGGGGTGCTAAAGCTTGTTGGCAGAAGCATGGTTCCGAAAAACAACCCCGTGGTGGCTTGAGTAATCTGCTCCACGGGCATGGTGAACAGAGAGGCCGCTTGGGGCCCGTAGGTTATGCCCCCAGTTGAGGCTGAATGCGAGCTGCAGCTGCAGTTGGAACACTTCGAACAAGTTGAGGCCATCGATGCTTGATTTCTCTTCTGCACCAAGCAAGAGACCAAATCTTAGTAACTTGAAAATCCGAAGGCAACCATTTAACAAACCGCGATTGGTTCGCGAAGACGACACACGAAGTATGAAGTGGAAAGAGGAAAAGGTCCTACCGGGCGTGCCAGAATCTGTTCCCCTCCGAATGGCGGTAGAGACGACGTGAGGACGTCTAGCCTGAGATTCGGGGCAGATGCTATATGGTTTTATCCGTCCACCTCTCCGAAGATGCCAAGTTGATTTATGGCACCGTGTATCGGAGGTTTAGACGGATGCGGCCGATGTAGCAGACTTCGTCAGATTCCCCATCGCTTGAGGGGTTTTTGATTGTGGGGATGCTCTTCCCTGCAGGCGCAAGCCCCTGCAGTTAATTACGCTACCGCATCGCGGTAACAACTTTCTCCTTCTCCAGAATTTCACTTCGTGTCGTGGGTGTTTGTTTCGTTTGTGGTTTCTCGTGGATTGTATACGGAGACCGAGTAATGTCGTCGCCCGTAGGATGTGGATTGGTCCAAATCCATATTTACTTAGATTTGGGTTTGGTATTTTTAGTTTAAGGATACGTTAGCCGTATTGAGGCTAAGATCAACTTAAACGTTCGTTAAGGATACGTTAGTCTGATTTAAGACCAAGATCAACTTAACGTGATGGTCCATTTAATATATGGCCGTCGGGACTCATCACCTCTCTGACGTCGTTGAAGGATTACAACGATAGGTGTTAGAGGAGTTCAGAGATGTACCCTTGAACCAAAGTCAATTTGGATTTTTACAGTCCGTTTGAATGTTTAAGGATACGTTAGCCGTGTTTGGGGCTAAGATCAACTTAAACGGGATCATTTAGATCCGGCAAAAGAGCATTTGGGGGCTCTATTGCTCCATTTTAAGGACGTGGTGGTCCATATTCCAGTTTAGGGACGTGGTGGTCCATTATTAGTTTAAGGACGTTTCGGTCCATCGCCAGTTTAAGAACGTAGTAGTCCATCATTAGATTAAGGATGTTTCGGTCCAATATTAGTTTAAGGACGTTTCGGTCCATCGCCAGTTTAAGGACGCAGTGGTCCATCATTAGTTTAAGAACATTTCAGTCCAGTATTAGTTTAAGGACGTTTCGGTCCAATATTAGCTTAGGGACGTTTCGGTCTAATATTAGTTTAAGGACGTTTTGGTCCAATATTAGTTTAGGGACGTTTCGGTCCACGAGTTTAAGGACCCCGCAGTCCATATTTATGTGTGGTCGTTGGGACCCGTCATCTCTCTGACGTCGTTGAAGGATTACAACGAGAACTGTCAGAGGAGTTCGGAGATGTACCCTTGAACCTGATGTAAATTGATTTAAGAGAGCAATCTTGCTCAGTCAATTTAGTTTAAGGACTTACGGCCAAAATTGGGCTAAGTCCAGTTAAAAATGTCCACATTTTGTTTGCATTTGGCCTTGTCTGGGCTTTCCCCTTTTTAGAATAATGCATAGCATTGTTCAGGCCATTTATGCCCATTTTGATTGGGCTCTGCCCTTTTTATTATAATGCAGAGCATTTGTTTTGGTCCATTGGACCTCTCAATTGGGCTCTACCTCTTTAAATAATGCATAGCATTTTTGTTTGGTCTATTAGACCTTTATTTGGGCTCTGCCCTTCTTTAAAATAATGCATTGCATTTAATTTGGCCTGTTAGGCCCTTTTTAATTGGGCTTGGCCCTTCTGTAAATAATACAGTGCATTAATTATCTGATAGTGGCTTGTCAGGCGCTTTGCGCCAATTATTGAGCGCAAGCGCATGTGGAGGTGACACGCGTCACGTTCTGGTGAGCGCAAGCGCAGTTGGCGCAGTACGCTCCCCCAGTGCTCGCGCTGTTGCGCCGCTGACACGTGGCGCGCTCTGGTGAGTTGCGCCAAATTCAGAGAGCAATGCTCTATCTTTCCAGCGCATAGCGCAAGTGGTTATGGGGCTGACACGTGGCGCACTCTGGTGGCTTGCACCAATCCAGGGGCACAATAGTGCAGATCTGCAAGTGCAAGGCACCGTTTTAATTTCTTGATCCAATCTGGATTTAAGAAAAGAATCTTTAAAATTCTAGAACCAATGGTTCATAAAAGTGCAAAGCACTATTTTTTTATTTTTGTTTTTTTCTTGTTTAAAGAACCAGTGGTTCATGAGAAGTGCAAAGCATTGTTCTTTTTTATATGAAGATCATTGATCTGGTTTTTAGATTAATGATCTATTAGAAGAAATTTCTTCTCTTTTGTGAAGGTTTTTACCCTTTTCTTAGAATTTTTCTCAGAGTTCTCTCTGTTTGAAGCTTCTTGATTTTCCAAGAAAAATGTTGATGCCTTTGAATTGAGGTCTAGGGTCCTTTTTATAGTGCTCATAAATTAGTTAAATTTGTTAAAGAGATCTTTCTCTGAGTGATTTGGGGAATTTTCCCTACCGTTGGATCTTTGATCAAAGGGGTTCTGTTTTACAGAAGAAAATCTCCTTGTTTTAACAAGAACAGAAAAGATTTCTTTAGAATTTTAATTCTGTTAGGCGCAAATACCCCAGCGCGTGACACGTGTCGTGCAGCGCACAGCGCAGCGCACCTGCGCTAGCGCATCTGCGCTGACACGTGCCGCGCAGCGCAACTGCGCTAGCGCATCTGCGCTGACACGTGCCGCGCAGCGCACAGCGCAGCGCAACTGCGCTAGCGGCTCTGTGCTGACACGTGTCGCGCAGCGCACATCGCAGCTCATCTGCTTAACTGAAGCGTTGCTTCCTTTAATTTTAGTTTAAATAGAGCTTTGCTCTGATTGGGCGCGCCTTCTTGGACGCTGTGTTGACGTATCAGCGCTTGACACGTGGCGGGTTGCGCCCGAGATTTGAAACGTTGCTTCAAAATTTTGAATTTTGAATTTCAACAGAGCATTGCTCTGATTGGGGGAAACAACCCCGCGAAGTCTTGACTGTATTGTTTGTAAATGTGTTGTTTTTACTGTTTTGTAAATGTAAATGGAAGCCTTGCCGAAACCATGATATCGTATAATTGGAAATGGAGGTAGTGGATAATCATGTAAATGGAATATATCCATGGTTCGGTTCGGTCAAGTTATATAGATTGAATATATTGTACAGATTGAATATATGGATTCATGGATTCATATTGAATTGTAGTTTGATACTTGAATCATATTCAAATCAGATTATTTATAAGGAGACTCAGTCTGAGTCAGACAATTAGAAAAGAAATTGAATTCTAAATTAAGTTTTGATATTATCGGTAACCGCTGCACATGGGCGTCATAATTTGTGTCTTTTTCAAAGATGATTACCGTGTTGATAAAACCGTTTGTTAAGTTGTCTACCTTAAATAGGCAAGCACCCACTTCTCCGGCTCCCTGAGACTCAAGAGATTGGTTCCGCTTAAACCAATGTTTACTAGGGTCCTTAGGGTAATTTTTAGAACTTGAGGGGGTTATATGTAAAAATACTTTTTGTATAATTTTCAAAATACACCTCAACTATTTAATTATCTTCTTAAGAGTTTTCATAGCTGTAGATTTTATATTTGTGACATTTCTAGTGAATAAACCTATTTTTCATAATACATGGTATTTAATTGTAAAGTGTTGGATTTTTATGGAATTTCATGGTATTTTCATGTAAAGTGATTCTTGTGATTTAGAAAAGTTAGAATATTTATGGTATATCAAAAATAGATATTTTGATGACACGCACACACACACATATTTATAAAAATAATTTTAATTTATTATTTTCTAGAAATCTCATTTTCTTAAGATATTTGTATTTTAAATCACTCGAGACCGAATGCTCCTTGCGAAGGTCTGCATCTCGCACTACTAAGCCCGAGGATGTGCGATAATCCACACCATCCCGAAGGGGTTTCCCAAAATGGGTTGTAGCGGCGCTTTGCAAAGATTTGTAAAAATACGTAATCTTGTAGAAAACGGTTTTATTAGTAAAAGGTAGTTTTGTGTAAAACGGTATTTCCCGAATCTATATTTCCCAAAAGGTATTGTTCTATATTGCATATGAGTGTTATGAAGAGGTAGGTCATTACCTCATGATCTATCTAAAGGTATAGCAAGATTAATGATGTTTTAAAATAGAAAGTAAACTACATGGTATTTTAGTGAAAAAGAGCGGTAAAAGTTACAAACTGAAATATTTTGCTATGAAACTTGTTCAACATGTTTTGTTAATGATTAATAGTCAAGATGTAAGAGTTTAATATGGTTGTGTTAAGGAAAATTGAACTTTATAAAGGAAACCGAATCGGAAGTCGGATTTAACTCCGCTTCCGTCGGGTTTTAATACAAGAAGTTTTAAGAATAGAGAATAGAAGAGGGAGGTGGGACTTATGGGATTTCAAATTAGAGGAGAGGGAGAGGGATCGGTAGGAGGTGCCGGTGCGTCGTTTCGTCGCTGGAAGCTCCTAGAGTCGTCGTCGGAAGATCGCCGGAGTTTCGCCCTGCGCTAACTCCACTTGTACACAAAATTCTAGAGAGTTTTCTTGAGAGTTTTGGACAGAATTTGTGAGTGAGGGGGTGTGTTTAGGGGTGGTATTTATAGGGTAAAACTAGGGTTAGGGTAGGTGAAAGGGTGTGAAGAAAAAATGTATTAAATTGTATTAAAAATTGGATTTATTGAGATTTAAAGAGGCTCTGTTACCGATCTATGAATTTAAACTATACAGGAGTGATGGGGAGCTCAAGAGGCACAAGTTCACAGAAGGAAGATCGGTGATCCAGGGTGAATCGGCCGGCGGCGGCGGGCCGAGTCTGCCGAGTCGCCGGCCGATTCAGGCCGAGTCAGGCCGGGGATTGCCGCCAAAGGTTCGTCGTCGTTTGATGTAGCCCCTGGGCCAGTTTGTTTTTAGTGTGGCATGGGGTTTTTACGAGTTATGCACATATAGACCCTTGGACTTCTATAATTTTAAAAGAAAACAATATTAAAAATAATGTGGGTGATGGGATTTGAACTCCGGTGCTTTGGTTCAGCAGTGCAATGTATTACCAATGAGCTACAAGCTCCTTCTTGCTATTAAAATGCAAAACAAACTTATAACTTTGCTCAGGCAAAAATACCCCTTTCTTTATTTTTTGAAAAAAATTGTACAGAAAATTTTGGGTTGTTACAGTTGTAGAGGCGCATTTACAATGAATTAAATAATATACTTTTAAAGAAAACCGTTTTTGAATGTTTATGGTATTTAAATGTAAACTCGTATTTATCCTACAAACTAATGTTCCAAAAGCCATCGTGCTATGTCAAGAATGAGTGTTAGATGAGGTAGGTCATTAACTCGTGAGTTTTCTAAAGGTAATATGAGCAAAACTAGAAGGTAATGTCGTATGCAAACTTAAGGGTATTTTACTGTAAAAGTGAAATAGAAGTTGCAATACATATTATTTTGAGATGAAACTTATTCTAATGTGTTTGTTTATGATTGCTAAAAAATATACAAAAAGATTGTAAATTTGTTATTAAGATAAGTGGTGTTTTTAGTTAAATTAGAAAAAGAAGTCGGATTAACTTCGCTTCCGACTAGTTTTGAAAATGTAATTCGTTTTAATAGAAGGAGAAGAGGGAAAGTGGGACTTACTGATTTAGAAAAGAGGGAAGAGGTAGAGGGAACTATCGAAGGTGTCGTGAAGTTTTTCCATCGCTGGATTTGTCCCGAAACGTTGCCGGAATTTTGCCTTGAGCTAACTCCACTTGTACAACTTTTGGATTTAGGATTTTTAGAGAGTTTTAGCAATGTAATTCTGAATGAGGAGGGCTATAGTGTAGGGTTGTTATTATAGGAGAAATTAGGGTTTAGGGTAATGAAGAATGAATTAAAAATATGCATTAAAATTTTGGATTAATGCCTCATTTTAATTATCTGGAAATGTGCACAAAAATCAGACAGTCTAGGGTTAGTGGGGGGAGTCCAAAGGGTGCTAAGGTAAAAAAATTTAGGCATTACCTACGGAGAAAATAGGCGGCGCCGGCCCTGGGGTGATCTTCGCCGGTCCAAATCCGAGGGTTGGTGTCTGGATTCTTGCCACGTGTTGGTGTCGTTTCAACTAGTTTAATGCAGATGTTTGATTTCTATGTGACTTTTTATTTTACATGTAGTGCACGTGCAAACTTTTGAGCTTCTAAAAGATTAAAAGAAAAAATCAATAAAAATATTATGTGGCTGGGGTCATTCTAACAGAGGGCTATGTCACAGCAGTGCAGGGCTTCACCAATGAGCTACAAGTGCTTTCTTGCTGTTCAAAAGCAATTTAAATTTATAACTTATGCTCAGGATTAGGTGCTCCTTTCTGTATTTTTGAAAAAAATTCTGTACAGAATGTTTAGGGTTGTTACAAGAATTAAGAGAAGATGTGAGATAGATACACACTTAGAACCTTTCACTACATCCTAGACACTTTAGATTATCAATCTAAAGTCTCTAGATGCTCCAGTAAACTCTTAGTGTGGAGCTAGAGCCATGGACTACATCCCTCGGGTGGATCATCTTCGATGGAGGAAGACCAACGATCAAGTTCGATCCAGGAGATCTCAAGGAGCAAGGAAAAGTGATCAAGCACGTTCAAGGAGATCCCTAGGAGCAAACGAAGAGGATAGAAGACCGAAGGAAATGGATCTTTTAGTGAGACACTTCTATCATAGTAGTTAGATCTCCTCTTCGTTAGCTAGTTTAGGTTTATGGAAGATTCTAGAACGGTTTTTTCTAGCGCCAGTTTTTCAAATCCCAAAATTTTTTGTTCCGTAACTGCCACGGTAGATAGTCAGGGCGCTAGGAAATCCCAACATGGTATCAGAGCTACCCCATAAACCCTTATTAGCTGTAGGGTGTTTTTCGTCACCCCATTAATATGGGAATACACACGCACTTGTCAGGCGTACTACAGATTCTCTCTGCCTAGGCTAGACGGGGGTTTATTGATTGTGGGTATCCGAATCTCCGGCGGCCGTGGACTAAGCTGCCGTTGATTACCCCTTGCCTTTGGAGCTAGAGAACCTTCGATTGACGTGTCAAACTGATCATGTGAACTTAATGTGCCATGTGCATGTGTTGTGTTTTGAAAGGGTTTTGGATATATCGGGGGCTTCGCAGAGGTTTGAAAGGTAGTTGGGATTTACTGATAGGTAGATCAATAGTTTTTCGGATTAGTCCTGAGCCACATCAGTATGAATTATCGAGTTATTAGGGTCTGACGTTTACCCCTAGACCCGGTATGCGATACTCTTAGACGAAGAGACTGGACTGTACGGAGATTATCACAGATAGGCTCAGCAGGGATCCACATGAGTTTGCTCTTCGGCCTTCCTTTTCGACAGGTACCCGGGTAACCGTTACGTACAGCTAGTGCCGCTAACGTACTTATGGTTATGGCTTATCCAGTAACTCACTGCTGGCGTACTGTCGAGTCTTTAAAGTCCCACACAGAGGGTTTCCCTGGTTCAGGCAAAATGATGTAATAGCCGTATTGGATACGTACAGGGTTCCGATCGAATGATTGTACTAGTTACCCAGACTTTCGATCGGACGGTTGATAATACTAGCCGTCTCGGGTTTGAGCCGGATTATTAAATCAGATATTGATTTAATAATTGACATATATGTATTTCAATATGTATATTCTAGTATTACGTTCTTTATGTTATTCTATCTCTTTGGGTATTCAAAATTTGATACAAATACGTGTATGCATATAAAGTAGAGTATAATCCGTATTTATACGGAAAACATTCTAGAAGGTGGACACCTCATTTTATATTTATCCATTTATCTTTAAATGAAAAATGAGGTGTATTGGTAGTGAGGGGAGTATGGTGAGAACCATGCTTCAATAACGTTGACTAATGAATTTTCAATTCATTTGTGCAAACTATTCAAGTATGTTTGGGTTTTAATATTGAAAAAATGATTTTACAAAACCATGGTTGAGTTTTTCTCTCTCATGAGATTTTCATTCTCACCATATTTTTTTTGCTTCACCCTCCTCACTATTTTTCTTGAGCTTCTTCACCTTCATCTTGAACCTCCTCTCTACAATCTCATGTGTTAAGAATTAAGAGAGGAGGTGAGATAGATACATACTTTGAACCTTTCACTACATTTTAGACACTTTAGATTAGCAATCTAAAGTCTCTAGTTGCTCCACTAGACTCTTAGTATGGAGCTAGAGCCATGGACTACATCCCTCGGATGGATCATCTTCGACGGAGGAAGACCGGCGATCAAGCTCGATCCAGAAGATCTCAAGGAGCAAGGAAAAGTGATCAAGCTCGTTCAGGAAAATCCCTAGGAGGAAACGAAGAGGATAGAAGACAGAAGGACACAGATCTTTTGGTGAGACACTTCTATCATAGTAGTTAGATCTCCTCTTTATTAGCTAGTTTAGGTTTATGGAAGATTCTAGAACGGTTTGTTCTAACGCCAGTTTTTCAAACCCCCAAAATTTTTGTTCCGCAACAGCCACGGTAGATGGTCAGGACGCTAGAAAATCCCAACACTCTGAAACTACAATTATGATTTATTTAATAGAAAGGTTTAAAACGGTTTTTATTTTCTAGATAACATGGAGGGGATGACTTGCAGAGTATATATTAGGTCGATATACACATTTCTGAGTCTCGGGTATTACAGGAAAGTTGTAGGTCTGTAAATTTGGTATCCATACATCTAAATTTTTTCTAAAACCGAGTTCTGTAGTTCGAGTTATGACATTTTTTCATGCCACGCTTCCCAAAAGAACGGTAACGGGTATGTGACGAGGCCCATGACTTATTCCGAGAATATTCTTTCTCGCAACAAATACGTTAAGCGTTTAGCAAGCAACATAAATATAACAAGAGTAAACAATAGAATAAAAATCCAATAACTGATTATTACATCCGAATTTCCACAGAGTTCAATAAAGACAAAATGTCTGAATACAATAAACGGTAACAATAAAGAAAGCCTTAACAAGAGGCATACGGGAAATGTAAAAACTGGAATGAAACTAGAAGTTATCTTGTGATGAAAACTGTGAGTAATCCCCTTTTGTTGGTTCTATCTCCTCTATCGCTACGTCACCTGACGAACATTCCAAAGATAGACAGAAAACATGGTGGAATATCCGTCAGCGAACTTGGGCTCGGTAAGTGCCCAATAAGGTGGGTTTATAAGCATAAATGTATAAGGGCAAGATATATAATTGAGAAGGAAAATTATGGAGCAGTGAACAAGTAGGGGTTGATAGTTAAGCATTGCAATTAAACTAAGCATGGCAATTCTATATAGCATAGCAGTTCTATATAACATGGCAGTGTAGTTTAGACATAGTGTTGATAACAATAAGCATGTAATAAGTAAAAGTGCAAGACATGAAGTAATTGACAATGTGTCTTAAGAAGTCTCTACAAAAGGGTAAACTAACCTGACGCCATTTCAAGTGTGAATATCAACCAATCTGAAGAGTATTCTCAAACCCAAGGCCAAGGCTATAATCTAGGGGTAAGGAATCACAGGCCCGAATCAAGCGTTAGTAACGGGACTTCCACCATCGTTGAAGTATTCACAAACCCAATAGGTTATAATACAGGGGTAAGGAAACACGGGCCCTCATGAGTAAGCTTGTGTTAGTATTCATGGATTCATGTACTAGGGGGACTTCTGAGATTATGTTGTATTCACAACTCGAACTACCCCAAACATCCCGCGTAGTTTAATTTAAAGTTAACTTCACAAGTCATGATCGAATCCATGAATACATAAAAGAGAGTAAAAGTTCAGATTTCAAGTTGAGTTCATGTTAAGTGTTTGTATTCATGTCAAGTTAAAGTATTCATGTCATATTCAAGTACTCATGTCAAGTTGTATTCATAGTTCGAATCAAGTCAAGTCAATCATGTACTAATCAAAAGATTCAAGTAGATGCAACAATAAGGAGTCACATAGCATTATAATATCAGATTAAGATCATATTAAATATCTAGTAACATGTTAAGCAGGGTATAAATCGTAAGTACGAGTCGTTTAATATGTCGATAGAATATCAGTTTTCATATCAGTTTGAGACGACTCAAGATTGCTTGGGCCGCCTCACAAATCATTTCAAATCATGATTTGATTTTCTGGTTAAAAGAGACGGCTCAAAAGTTTCTTGAGCCGGCTTGACATGTACTTAAGATGGCTCAATCAAAATTGAGCCGGCTCGAGTCATACCGACATGATGATTTTCCTCTCTGGATCCATGAGACGGCTCAACCATGACATGAGATGGCTCAACCATGATATGAGACGGATCAAATCTAAACTTGAGTCAGCTCACGACATTCCTGAAGGTGGGTATTACTTCTTTGTGTGTATAAGACAACTCATGTTCTGTTGAGCCGGCTTAAGGCCTGTTTGTTCAAATAATCAGGTTTAAGAGTTTAAGTATTTACATATCGAAGCAATCTTTTGTTTATACTCATTCCATAGTGTCAAAAATGTGTGTTTTCAATGTCTATGGAATGTATGAGTTGTTGATTTGGAGAGGTTTTATCGATCAAAAATATTTACCGCAATCAAGAACGGCGTCGCATGAAGCTAGTCGGTGAATACGGGTCGGTCTACAGGGATGTTGTAAATCTTCTTTAAGTTCTTACGAACTAATTACAAATGGTGTTTGGTCTTATAATTAAACCTAAAAATTGAAGTTGTGTGATACTACGATTAGAAACTTGCTAGGATTAGGTTTAGGAAAAATTTGGTAAACAAAGATCTACACCTCTTTCCAATGCCTTTAATTAGAGATATCATATTAGTGTTATGGTAAATCTTAATAAAGGTGATTCAGATGATTGGGAAGATTGATTCTTCCTCTAGATCCTTGTCCTTCCTTTCTTAATCTTTACCCTAACCTCCATGGAAAACCTTAAAATCCGGGCCTTTAGACTACGGAATCACCGTTACCTCGAGGGTAGAGTGCCGTATGGAGCGGAATAAGAAGGTATGCATGGAGTTCTAATGTTCATAAAATATTGGCAAAGAAAAGAGATGAGAGATCTTCATCTCTCAAATCCTTCCCTATTCCTAACCCTAACAAGCGAGGACACTACTCGCTCATTGAGGGGATTAAGAAAGACATGATTTTTGTTTTTCTTTTATTAAAGAGAAGAAACATCTATTGCAAGTTAATAAAATTCTAAACTAAATTAAACTAAGGCAAGAAAATAATTTACCTAGGGCAGATATAAAAAAAACTATAACTAGGGCAAGAAAAATAACCTACTTACGATTGATGCGCTCTAACTTCAAGAAAACAGAATTTTATTCATGAATAGAGGTATGAGAAAATACAAGGGTTCGGGTTCTATTTATAGGACATAGAAACCCTACGTTTACAATTGCTCCGCATGTCTACAATTACAAATATACCCCTAGAAAATCTTTCCAAAGCCGCCAGAACATTATGGTAAAAAATTCTCTGAGTGAGGGCTTCATATGGCTGCGGAACCGCGGCAATGGCGAGCTTGGGCCGCGGTTCCGCGGCCCTTTAGTGAGATCTCCTGACACTTTTTTCTGGGCTTCTTTAGGTTTCTCTGGGCTTTTCATTTATTTAGTCTTTTCTCCATTTGGGCTTCTACATTGATTCCAGATCTTCAGTGAACACTTGTAGCGATCTTTTAACCGTTTGCCTTGATAATTTGGATCTTGCGTTGTCTTGTTGATTGTGAACTGTTCTTCGTCTAGGCTTGACTGCGATCCTCCTAATTGTTGGTCAAAAGTCCTTCTTTTGTGTTGTCTTTTGTGTTTTTCACTGTTTTAGATCCACAAACCTGTAACCTGTAACATGTAGCAGACATGCGTCAAAAGCACCTGTTTTTATTGTAAAATGCATAAGAATGGGGAATATAAAATGCAATATTATGGTGTGAACAGTTGTCACTATCATGGTAGGAAATATTTGATTATAGATTTGAACGAGAATAACAATTAAATTTAATAAAACCATATACCACTAATCTATTCATATAAAACTACATTTCATTAGAATCTATGACAAAGTGAGGGCAGCGGTTTCGTGGAGGAGCATGATAAGGAAAGGAGAGAGAAAGAGACGAAGAGAGAGAGAAAGAAAGATTGAAGAGAAGAAAGGAACTTACTCGTGTTACGATACGATATAAAAATCGTATCACCGTTACAAGGGATAAGGACTCAAGAGTGGAAACTTCGACGTCTAAGAGGAGGTGTATCTTCGATTGGCCTTAGAAGATCTTTGATTTGGAGAGAAATTCTTTGAGTTGAATTTTTCAGAGAGGATTTTAAGAGAAAATTAGGTTTTGATAGCAATGGAGAATTGAGAAGAAATAGCAATTAAAAATGATGGTGGATTAAAGGAATGAATGTCATTAAATGAGAATTGATGGAGGAAATGAAGAGTTGGGGAGTTATCAGACTTAAAGTGGCGGTTTAGAAGAGGAAATGAAAGGATACGATCCCAAAAGACTCGTCTCTTGGTGTCTGGAACATTTCAGGATCGAAAGAGCCATGAGCCGGTTCAAAAGTAGCTTGAGTCATCTCATGCAGACAGTGAAGGAGACAACTTTCCAAGTGAATGATGAGCCGGCTCAGTTAATGTTGAGCCGTCTCAAGCATAAATATAATTTATACTCGAAAGGAAAAAGAAATTTTATTAATGATGAAAATTACAAAAGAGTACTTGAAATTTAGAATTGTTACACATTTTGAAAAGCGGTCTGTAAATCAGAACAGATTCTGTTCTGATTTGACACATAATTTTAAAAGACAGAAATAAAATATTTCCGTCGGTTTTCAGAAGTCGGGTTGAATTAGGAAAAGTTAGATCTTTCAATCTAGTTGTCAAAATAATTTGATTTCACTCAATTTGGGTCTCTGAAAAAAGAGTTGTGTATTTTTGAAGATAGACGTTGAAATCTGTTTTTAGAACTGTCAAATATAGCTACTGCGAGAGCCATAAAATTTAAATTATATATCGAAATGTTTTGAAAATTTTCAGCACATTTAGAAAATAATATTCTAACTTAAATATTTTTTTCTGAAAATTTTAGAAGTAGAAATTAATTCTTAAAAATTATTTCGAATGTAAAGGTGTTGATATGGTCGTATTTTGAGAAAGGTCGAAAAGGAAAGTATTTAATTATGGCTTTGCTTTCTCTAAAAATTAGGCATAAATAAGAAAACATAGCAATGATGAATTATGTGAGATGAAAAATACAAGACAAGTTTGTAAATTGGTTAAGCAATACACATTGAATCGACAAAAAGGATTTCTAACATCTTATAAAAATACTTCTTTTATAAACGATCGGATTCTATGAGAATTCATGCTAGGTGTTGTACCGACGGTAAACCGGCCTGATGGTGCAGTTTGTCAGTGGTCGTGTTTTGTTTGTATGGTTTGAATGTGCTTAAGCCATTACTTGGAATTGAGAATTACATTCTCTTATCCAGTAATGATCCAAACAACTTAAGAGCTTAGTCTTCTTTAATTTTAAATGAAGGTTATATGGAATGGATATAATCAATTCAATACTTGAAAAATACAGAATCATAAAGACGGTTCTCTTTATTCAATATTGAATCAATTAACCCATATCCATGATACGATCATGGCCCTACTTTATCAGTCAATACCGTTACAGATTGGTATCATCGAAAGAGGCATGAGCCAGGTCAAGAGTAGCTTGAGCCATGTCATGCAGATAGTGAAGGAGACAACTTTCCAAACGAGTGATGAGCCGGCTCAGTTAATGTTGAGCCATCTCAACCTAACTATCAAGCATAAATATAATTTATACTCGAAAGGAAAAAGACATTTTATTAATGATGAAAATTACAAAAGAGTACATGAAATTTAGGATCGTTAAGCATTTTGAAAAGTGGTGTGTAGATCAAAACAGATTCTGTCTAGATTCAACACATAATTTTAAAAGACAGAAATAAAATATTTCTGTCGGTTTTCAGAAGTCGAGTTGAATTAAGAAAAGTTAGATTTTTCAATCTTGTTGTCAAAATAATTTGATTTCACTCAATTTGGGTCTTTGAAAACAGAGTTATGAATTTTTGAAGATAGACGTTGAAATCTGTTTTTAGAATTGTCAAAAATAACTACTGCGAGAACCGTAAAATTTAAATTATATATCGAAATGTTTGAATTTTTTCAGCGTATTTAGAAAATAATATTCTAACTTAAATAATTTTTCCTGAAATTTTTAGAAGTCAAAATTAATTTCTAAAAATTATTTCGAACGTAAAAGAGTTGATATGGTCGTATTTTGAGAAAGATCGAAAAGGAAAGTATTTAATTACGGCTTTGCTTTCTTTAAAAATTAGGCATAAATAAAAAAACATAGCAGTGAGAAATTTTGTGAGATGAAAAATACAAGACAAGTATGTAAATTGGTTAGGCAATATACATTGAATCGACAAAAAGGATTTCTAACATCTTATAAAAATACCTTTTTTTATAAACGATCGGATTCTATGAGAATTCATGCAAGGTGTTGTACCGACGGTAAACCGGCCTGATGGTGCGATTTGTCGGTGGTTATATTTTTTTTGTATGGTTTGAATGTGCTTGAGCTATTACCTGGAATTGAGAATGACATTCTCTTATTCAGTAATGATCCAAACAATTCAAGAGCTTAGTCTTCTTTAATTTTAAATGAGGGTTATATGGAATGAATATGATCAATTCAATACTTGAAAAATACAGAATCATAATGACGGTTCTCTTTATTCTGTATTGAATTTCCATGATACTATCAAAATAAAACTAAAAAAAGAAGTGATAATGGTAAAAATGCAACATGATACCAATCTTTAACGGCATTGACCGATAAAGTAGGGCCATGATAAATAGTTAGCCAATCTGTATAATATAGAGTAGGGATTTTGTAAATTATTTAGTCAATCTTTATAATAAAGTAGCGCTCTTAGTAGAGTTACATAAAACCATATTTTTTATATGTTAAAGAAAGAAAATAAGAAGATTAGGTTACGCACTTCGAAAACAACAAGTAAACAGAATTTTTACAAGTTTGTTTTGTTAATTATATCTTTTAAAGAATATCCCCTATTAAGAACAGAAACATATAAAATATAAATGAAAGAGATATTAAAAGTGTGTTCATTACTATTTAAAGAGACAAGTTCAATTTAGTAGATAGTGTTCCATTATTGCATGAGAAGAGAAAAGACTGCACTATTGCAAATTAAAGTAAAGGTTATAAACTGTCGGGAATAATCCCGACATCCTCACCTCTTGGAGAGAATGCGAAGAACCGATGCAAGAATTGAACAAAAATCCTTCTCTTTATTGAATGAGAATAGGTATGGGTACAAAGCCTCTCTCTTTTTTTCAGAGTGGAGAATTTTTGTGAATGTGTGTGTAAAATTATGACATCCGCCCTCATTTTATAGGCTAGGGGGATGGCACAATTGTAATTAAAAGAAGAGGGAAAAACCCTCTTTGAATTCAAAAACTAATAACTACTCCCACCAAGACAATGTGAGGGGGCAATTTGTTAAAAAAAGTGTGCAAGTGCAAGTGTAGACATGTCATGATATATATTTTTGTTAACTTGAACCAAACCGTCCCCAAGAGGGGACCGGTGCACCGAATAGGCCCCAAAGGGAAGACCAGAGCCATCAAGCCGGCCCTAGCAAGGGGCCGGAAATAACCAAGCTGGCCCTACTAAGGGGCCGGTTCACCAATTAGGCCCCCATATGGGGAGATTCACTAAGCTGGCCCTATGGGGGGCTGGTTCGCCATCGTGGCTAGACCCTATGGGGGTCCGGGCTTTACTTGATTGGGGTATAAGGAGTCCGGGCTTCTTGGTCGGATTTTAAGGGATCCGGGCTTCGCTTGATCGGACTTTAAAGGGTCTGAGCCTCTCGGTAGACCGGATTTTAAGGGGTCCGGGTCTTGGTTGACCGGCTGTTGAAAGGGTCGGGTCTTGGTTGACCGAATTTTAAAGGGTCCGGATCTTGGTCAACCGGCCGTTGAAAGGGCCGGGTCTTGGTTGACCGGACTTTAAGGGGTCCGGGTCTTGGTTGACCGGCTTTTGAGAGGGTCAGAAATAAGTTGATCGACCTGTTAAGGGGTATAGAATAAGTTGACCGACTGTTGAAAGGGACGGGAATAAGTTGACCTACCCGTTATGGGACCAGGTGTAAGTTGATTGACCGTTGAAAGGGCCGGGGATAAGTTGACCGACCCAATGGAGCTGAGTTTTCTTTGGGCTGATCCCAAGGGAGACCGGCTTGAAGGCAGATACAGAAGCAGCGGTCAATAATTTCAACCCCAAGCGACTTCTGAAACTCGAGTGTTTGGGACTCGAGTGTAAATTGGGGAGAGAAACCCAGCGGCGTAGAAGTAATAATTGGCGATGTTAACTCCGAACCTTTTCTGATTTCTACAAATAGCCTCAACACTTGGACTTGCATACGTAATTTGATTTTGTATAGGCGAGGACGACCGTAACCGTAATGAACTACATATAGAATTGTCTTGAAAGGAATTTGTTGTTGAAGCCGAAGTAGAATGGCACATGTAATAAGTACGCCTTCACCTTATTCAGAAATGTAATACTTTCGCTCGTAACTAGGTGTAGCGATGAGTCGCTCCTGGAAATATTCCAGCTGTAGCGATACTAACACTGCTACATTACTGAGTTGCCCCTACGGATATAGTTATCCATGGGGGCAATAAATGGTTGCCCTACGGATTAATCCGTAGGTCCCCATGGTTGTCCCTATGGTGCCATACGAATTAATTTAAAAATATTGAAACGTAATTTGTTATTTGGCCCTACGGAGCCACAAAAGAAGGACCTACGGTTTAATCCATAGGGGCATGTATATGGGTTATTAATAAGAAAATAAACACAGAAAAGTCCTCGATCCAAAAAAAACTCTCTCTCATCACTCGATCTTCCGCGCGCGCCTCTCGTCACCGCCCGCACCTCGTCTCCACCGCCCTCCCGTGCGCAGCTCGTCGTCCCTGACATCACCGTTGACTTTCTCGTCGCCACCGCCTGCGACTCGTCGCCGATTGAGTCGTCGACCGTCTCCGGTCTCCTCCATCGCCGGCCTAGCTACAGGTTAGTAAATTTCATAGTTTTACTTTTAATTATCCTTTTATTTATGTTTTTGTTGATTATTGGGTTGCTAGGGTTAGGGTTCAGGGTTCGGTTATAGGGAGGTTTAGGGTTCAGCTGAGGGTAGGGTTGGTTAGGGTTCAGATGAGGGTAGGGTTAGGGTTCGGTTCAGTTAGGGTTAGGGTTAATTAGTTGGGGTTAGGTTTAGGGTTAGGGTAAGACTTGGGCTAGGGTTAGGGTTAGTTTCAGTGTATCGTTAGGGTTAGGGTTAGGTTCAGGTTTAGGGTTAGAGGCTAGGGTTAATTTGGGTTAATTAGAGGCTAGGGTTAATTTGGGTTAATAATTGATAATTTGAAAGGGTTAGGGTGTTGATTAGGGTTAATTAGGTTAATTTGGCTAATTTGGGTTAAGTTTGGGTTGATTAGGGTTAATTAAGTTAATTTGGGTAAATTGGGTTAAGTTTGGGTTGATTAGGGTTAATTAGGTTAATTTGGGTAAATTGGGTTAAGTTTGGGTTAATTAGGGATAATTTGTGTTAGAGTAACGATTATGGTTAATTGTGTTTAATTAGGTTAATTTGGGTTATTTAGGATTAGGGTTTAGGGTGCACTAGTTCATTTAGTAGGATACTCGATGATAACGTAAACATATAAATTTACCGTAAATGCACGAAAAATTTACCCTAAATTAAAAACTTCGACCCCTTAATAACGAAACGTAAATGTAAAACCTATTCAAATTAAATGTTCAAGTTAAAACCAATATATGATACTCGATGATAATATGAAACTTTCATATTCTCATTGCTACTGATATATGAAAATCAAAGCGCGACTTAGTCCCCGTCTATCGGTTAACATACGTTCGATGTTCGTCGTGATATAGAACTATACGAATGTTGTTAAATACCGGACGGTATAGTTCGGTACTAATAACCATCGTATAGTCTATGTGACGAGAAGATTCAATCGTGTGATAACCGATAGATTTGTCCAGTGTGGACAAGTTAGGAATGTATAAAGCAAACACCTGCATTCACTTGTGTTTTCATTCGTTTCGAGTTATTTCGTCGGTACGTTTCCGCTGGTTCTCCATGTACAAAGATAGATTAGATGTTCATTTCAACGTTGTTTCACTGCTTTGAAATGATTATCTATTCTATACAGTGTACTCGGAGAACAGTAGGGAGGTGTTGCCGAAATTTACTCGAAACGGTTGAAAGCACAAGCAAATGGATGTCTGCTCTATACATTCTTAATGGGATATATGCCTTACCCTCGACAGCCGAAACACATACATACAACACGAATACACAACAAACACATACACATCACATACACACTAACAACCCTACACTTAAGCGAAATCATAAATTGAAACACACATATATAGAATACAACTCATACATGGGTATCCTCAAATGTAACTTTGATTATCGATAATTTATTCTTTTCAACGACAAACGCACACACAAAGCATATACAAGGATTTTTTCCTTTGTCAGTAACCATCCCGTTCTTAGATTTCTCAATATAGTCATCATAACCTACAATTTATATGTTACAGTCTAACATAGCTCATGAGTACATCAGAGTTAAGGACTGGATGTATGTGGATTGGCAACAACGTATGCAACTTAAGTTTGTCGCGGAAGTTGCTGCTTTTATTGAATTTACACGCCCATATAATAAGATCGTCATAAAGAAGATTCTCTGTTCGCGCGATAGATGTGGGAATAAGTACTGGGAGAAGGTAGAATTTGCAGAGCTTCATATCATTAAACATGGTTTTACTAGACTTTATACAACTTGGTTATATCACGGGGAAGGAGAAGAAGACAGTAATGCGGCAGAAGAAGAAGGAGAAGACGGTAATGCGGCAGAGGAAGAAGGAGAAGACGGTAATGCGGCAGAAGAAGAAGACGGTAATTTCTTTTCAGGAGAAGAAATGGAGGATATGGTAGAGGCTTCCCTAGGTGAATCTATTCGTACCGAAGATGACATTTCTTCCGGTCAAGGACCGCGTGCGGATAAGTATGAAAATTTCATGAATGATGCTAGAAAACCAATTTATGAGAATGCAAAGTATTCCACCCTCTCATGGTTCGTCCAACTTTTCCAGATTAAGTACCTAAATGGATGGAGCTACAAGTCATTCACAATACTTCTTTCGTTCTTGAAAAATTCTATGCCCCCGGGAAATAACGTGCCCGACAGCTGGTACAGAGCACAGAAGATGATGTTTGATTTGGGTCTGAAGTGTGAGAAGATTCATATATGTCCTAAAAATTGCGTGTTGTACCGGAAAGAGAATTCAGATTTGAAAGAGTGTCCAACATGCGGAGAGGCCAGATATAAGCCGAAAGATTCTGATAAGAAACCGGATATACCTGTCAAGATAGCACGATACTTTCCCATAACACAAAGGCTGTAGAGACTATTCAGGTGCAAGAAAACAGCCGAGGCAATAATTTGGCATCACCGTGCTCCTCCAAGTGAAGATGGAAAAATGAGTTATCCAAGAGATTCACCGGCATGGAAGGATTTCTATAGGAGGCACGAAATATTCAGTAGCGATCCTCACGATGACAAGCTCGGACTCGCTAGTGATGGCTTCTGCCCATTCAACTATATGGCTGGAAGCCACAGCATATTGCCCGTTGTAATGATAGTTTATAATCTGTCGTCTTGGTTGGCTATGGCCCAATCATACTTTATGATGCCTCTTCTTATCGACGGACCAAAATCACCGGGAAACAATATCGAAGTCTGTCTTCGACCTCTGATCGAGGAGTTAAAATCTTTATTCATTGATGGTGTAGAGACTTACGATGCAAACACAAATACAACCTTCATACTGCGTGCGACTTTAATGTGGACAATTAATGACTTTCCTGCGTATGGAATGTGTAACAACCCTAAATTTCCAATACAAGTTTTTACAAAAAAATTTCAAAAAAATCCATAAAGGAGTATTTTAGCCTGAGCATAAGTTATAAATAATTATTTTGCTTTTTAATTACAAGTTAAAAGAATGTAACAGCTATATTTTTAGTGTACAAAAATTTGCTTTAAAATTAATGTATACTTGGGGTATTTACATTTACTGTTATTATTTTAAGTAATTAATTAGCTCCATAATTACAAGAAGTAGCATGTAGCTCATTGGTAATACCTTGCACTGCTGAACCAAGCCACCAGAGTTCAAATCTCATACCCCACATTATTTTTAATATTGATTTTTTAAAAACCTTTAGAATACCAAGAGTTTACACGTGCATATCTCAGAAAAACCCCACTACACCCAAAGAAGTAACATTTCCAGGAGTTAGATGAACCGTCGGGAGGGATCCCGGCCGCCTGACTCGGCCGGGAATCAGCGAAATCGGCCTTGACTCGGTCTGACTCAGTCCTCAGAAGAAGTCACGGCCGAGTCGACCGATTCCGGCGATGACCCCAACATAAAAGTTGTGTCTTTTCATATTCCCTATGCTCCTGCAAAATTTCAGCCTTAGACCATTTCCAGAGCTCTTAAAAAACCCCAATTACTCCACTTTTAATACATTTTTATTAAATTTTATCACATTTTTTATTTTAAACTTTTCATCTATCCTAACCCTAGCCTAACCCTATAAATACCAACCCTACACACTACTCTCTCATCCTAAAATGCTGAGCCCACTCTCTCAAAAATTTTCCAATGATCGTGTACTTTGAAAACAAGCTCGAGGCAAAACTCCGACGAATTCCCGGCGGAACTTCCGGCGACCGTTTTAAGCAACTACCGGCGACGACGCAATACATCGGCAATCCCTATAGTTCCCTCTCACTCCTTTGTTTAATCTAAAACCCGTAAGTTCCTTTCTTTCTCTCTTTTCCATTCTCAAAATACGAAATTACAAAACCCGATGGAATCAGAACAAATCCTATTTCCGATTCGGTTTTCTATAAAATTCCACTTCTCACTAATACAATCATACCTAAACATCCTCATGTTGACTATTAAACACTAATCAAACAATTTGATCAAGTTTCGTCACATGAAATGATAGCTTTTTCAATTTATCGTATTTTCACTTAAATACCACATTGTTTCAATCCTTCATTTAACCCCATCAAACTTGCTATACATTTAAAGTAGATCACAAGATAACGACCTACCTCCTCACACACTCATATGTAATACCCCCGAGAACCTAGAATATGAGAAAATAAACATTTTCATTTAAATACCATATATTTAATAAAACCATTTCTAAAAGATTTAGTTTTGATACACTTTTTAAAGAAGTACCACTTATTATGAAAATAAGATAAGTTGTGGATATCGGTCGTTTATCTAAACCTGACTTTATGGTGTCTAGGTTAGGCAAGTGAGAAAGATAACTTTAAAAGGCCCGACTCACGGTGATTCGTGAGCGGATCCCTCCTTTCCTCATTTGTACTTACCTGGCCACAATTGGCGGTGAAGAGGCGATTTGATACATCTCACAACTTTTCGTCTGGACCAGTTAGGAATAGACTAGTTGACTTAGGAGAATCTAGAACATACAATACGGAAAATATACACCTTTACAAATAAATACCATTTACTTCATAAAAACGTTTTCTAAAGAATTTAGTATTTTCAATCTTTGCAAAGCGCCGCTACAACCCACTTTGGGGAACCCGTTCGGGATGGTGTGGTTTATCGCACATCCTCGGGCTTAGTGGTGCGAGATTCAGACCTCCGCAAGGAGCATTCGGTCTCGAAAGATTTAAAATACCACATCTTAAGAAAATGAGATTTTTTAGAATATAAAATATTTATTAAAATTATTTTTGCATAAATATATGTATATTTATCATTAAAATACCTATTTTATTATGATATAAATATTCTATCTTTTTCTAAAAATCACAAGAATCAATTTTACACTAAAATACCATAAATTCCAAATAAATCAACTTTACAAATAAATACATTTATTTATGAAATTAGGATATTTTCACTAGAAATATCACAATATAAAATCCAGCTTACAACTCTAAAGAAGAATAACGAATACTTGAGGTGTATTTTGAAAAGTATATAAAAATATTTTTATATAAAACCCCCTCAAGTTTTATAAATTTCCCTAAGGACCCTAGCAAATTATAGGTAAGAATTAATCAAGACTTCGATTTATATTTCTAATTGTCTGACTCGGGTTTGAGTCTGATTATATTTGACTTGAATATGATTCAAGTACAATCTACAATCTTCAATATTATAATTCAACATGAATCCATGAATCCAATCATCAATCTATATAACTTGACTGAATCGAACCATGGATATACATTCCATTTACATGGTTCTCCAGTTATTTCATTTACATAATTCTACGGTTACATCCGTTTACTGATATCATGGTTTCGGTCAGTCTTTCAATTATACATTCAATACAATTTATAGTACAAAACAATACAAATAAAACACTACGGGGTTTAAGGGGTAGATTGGTACGGAAGGTGTTAAAGGTGGCACGAGATGGTAAGATTAAGACACCTAACATGAATCCAATTGCCGTTGTTCCGGGTTGTATAACGGAACCTTGTACTTCCATTTGCCCTGGTCTCTAGCATACTAAGACCCCTCTCGTATACATTGGTATTCTTCTGTACCAAACTACAAACAACAGCGTTAATACAATATTACAACAATATAATACAACAATAAAAGCTACTCTCTCTCTTTCTTCTTTTCTACTTCTCCCTTATCATTGGGACTTACCGAGCGATCTGTTCGCTGACGACATTCTATTTCTTTCTTCTTTGAATGTCGTCAGGTGGTTTGGACTCGATAGAGGTCGAGCCATCTGCAGAAGAGTTGGAGCAGTTTGCTGAAGAACCAGATCTTTAGTTTCATTGTACATTTTCCATTCAGTACTTTTCATTTCCTGTTATGCCATTGTTTAGGCATCGTTTTATTTCAGTTGTATTTCCTTTTCATGCATTGTACAAAAGAATGTTAATAAATAAAAGTTGCTGTTTTTATTATATCTTGTCTCTTGTGTATTTACTTTTATATTGCTTAGATACGCTTAGCGTATGTACTTCTGAGTATATACGTAGCGGACCGGTCGCGTCCCCTTCGCCGTACACCGGGAAGCGGGGCGTGACAGGTTTTGTTGGTGGCCAATGCAGGTTAGAGCTGTATGAAACCATATGATGCAGTTCTGTTCTGCGTGAACAACCTAAGCAATATAACACAAGAACTAGCAACTAAAACATTCTTTACAATTCATGTTCCTTGAATCTTACAATTTCATATTCCTTGAATCTTATCATTTCATGTACTTGAATCTGTCATAACCCAAATCTTTTTCAAGATTATGGATTCCCCGAACAACACTAGCACCAACGTCAACAACACACCTCCACCTCCACTACCAATCATTCCTGCTGTTCCTACGCCACCCACCGAGCAAACAGTGCTACTTGAGGCGATCCGCAGCCTTCTTGAGGGACAGCAACAACTCCTGAACCGTCCCGAGACTGACGCACCTGGGGTAAAGCAATTCAGGGCTTTACATCCCAAGCAGTTCTTCGAAAAGGGAAGCCCACTTGAAGCTGAGGAATGGGCATAAAGTATAGAGGATGATCTGGCGGCAGCACAAGTGCTAGACATAGCTTGGGTCCGTGTAGCGAAACTGCAGCTCACGGATAATGCTTGCAACTGGTGGAAAGCGGAAGAAAGCCGTCTTGTACAGCCTATTGAATGGAAGACTTTTCGCGCGAAGTTTGACGCGAAGTACTTCCCTGTGACTGTCAGGTTTGCCATGGAGCAGCAGTTCATTCATCTACAACAAGGTTCAATGTGGGACAAGTCAGTAGATGAGTACGATGCTGAATTCACCATGCTAAGCCGGTAAGATATGTCACAATAGTTCAATTTTTAAATATCACATACTACACAGCTAACACAATCCTTAAACAGATTCGTGGTACACTTGATACCGACGGACGAGATCAGAGCCCGTCGCTTTCAACAAGGTTTGGACACGAAAATTCAGGCTGCGCTAGCCACAGGGAAATTTCTGACTCATGAGGATGCTTTGGAAGCTGCCCACAGTTATGAGGCAGTAATAAAGGTGAGGGGCAGACCTCAATCTACCGGTTTGAAACACCCTGCCAATCAAATGGCAGGAGGAGCCCCTTCCAGGCCATCGTTTGAACCTAGGAGAACTGAAGAAATTTGCCACTACTGCCATAGAAAGGGACACTTGTGGAAGGACTGTAGACGCGCAAAAGGCCTATGTCTAATTTGTGGCGCATCCAATCATAGAATTGAGACCTGTCCATATAGATACAACTCAGCTCACACACCTACCAACTACCCACAGCGGCCAGCTATCCAGGCTCCTGCAACTCGTCCTGCACTGCCTGCTCCACCACCTGCACAGCCTACTCGCCAATTCCAACAAGTAATGAGGGACATGCCTAGAGGGCAGAGAAACATGCCCCAAAGGCAGAATTTGCCTCTAGATAGAAGGAATGTACCACGGCGACAGACATTCACATTAGAAACCGTAGAAGCCGAGACTGTAGATCAAGGTAACACCGGTAAGCCTTTTTCACCCTTGTATCACTTTGTTATTTTTATACACTATCTATACTCCAGTCACCAGACTTTTCTTGAAACTGTTACACTTTCCTTTTATAAATTTCGAGGACGAAATTTTTATACGTAGGGTAGAATGTAACAACCCCAAATTTCCAATACAAGCTTTTACAAAAAATTTTCAAAAAAATCCATAAAGGGGTATTTTAGCCTGAGCACAAGTTATAAATAATTATTTTGCTTTTTAATTACAAGTTAAAAGAATGTAACAACTCAATTTTTAGTGTACAAAAATTTGCTTTAAAATTAATGTATACTTGAGGTATTTACATTTACTGTTATTATTTTAAGTAATTAATTAGCTCCATAATTACAAGAAGGAGCTTGTAGCTCATTAGTAATACCTTGCACTGCTGAACCAAGCAACCAGAGTTCAAATCTCATACCCCACATTATTTTTAATATTAATTTTTTTAAAACCTTTAGAATACCAAGAGTTTACACGTGTATATCTCACAAAAAACCCACTACACCCAAAGATGTAACATTTCCAGGAGTTAGATAAACCGTCAGGGGGGGGGGTCCCGGCCACCTGACTCGGCTGGGAATCGGCCAAATCGGCATTGACTCGGTCTGACTCAGTCCTCAGACCGAGTCACGGCCGAGTCGGCCGATTCCGGCGATGACCCCAATATGAAAGTTGTGTCTTTTCATATTCTCTATGCACCTGCAAAATTTCAGGATCAGACCATTTCCAGAGCTCTTTAAAAACCCTAATTACTCCACTTTTAATACATTTTTATTACATTTTATCACATTTTTTTATTTTAAAATTTTCATGTACCCTAACCCTATAAATACCAACCCTACACACTATCCTCTCATCCCAAAATGCTGAGCCCACTCTCTAAAAAATTTTCCAAACATCGTGTACTTTGAAAACAAGCTCGAGAAGAAGCTCCGACGAATTCCCGGCGGAACTTCCGGCAACCGTTTTAAGGAACTACCGGCGATGACGCAATACATCGGCGATCCCTCTAGTTCCCTCTCACTATCTTGTTTAATCTAAAACTCGTAAGTTCCTTTTTATCTCTCTTTTCCTTTATCAAAATACGAAATTACAAAACCCGACGGAATCGGAACAAATCCGATTTCCAATTCGGTTTTCTATAAAATTCCACTTCTCACTAATATAATCATACCTAAACTTCATGTTTAATCAAACAATTTGATCAAGTTTCGTCACATGAAATGATAGCTTTTTTAATTTATCGTATTTTCACTTAAATACTATATTGTTTCAATCCTTCATTTAACCCCATCAAACTTGCTATACATTTAAAGTAGATCAAGAGGTAACGACCTACCTCCCCACACACTCATATGCAACACCCCCGAGGACTTAGAATACGAGAAAATAAACATTTTCATTTAAATACTATATATTTAATAAAACCATTTCTAAAAGATTTAGTTTTGATACACTTTTTAAAGAAGTACCACTTATTATGAAAATACGATAAGTTGTGGACATCGGTCGTTTATCTAAACCTGACTTTATGGTGGCTAGGCTAGACAAGTGAGAAAGGTAACTTTAAAAGGCCCGACTCACGGTGATTCGTGAGCGGATCCCTCCTTTCCTCACTTGTACTTACCTGGACACAATTGGCGGTGAAGGGACGATTTGAGCTATCACACAACTTGTCGTCTGGACCAGTTAGGAATAGACTAGTTGACTTAGGAGAATATAGAACATACAATACGGAAAATATACACCTTTCCAAATAAATACCATTTACTTCATAAAACCGTTTTCTAAACGATTTAGTATTTACAATCTTTACAAAGCGCCGCTACAACCCACTTTAGGGGACCCGTTCGGGATGGTGTGGTTTATCGCACATCCTCGGGCTTAGTAGTGCGAGATTCAGACCTCCACAAGGAGCATTCGGTCTCGAAAGATTTAAAATACCATATCTTAAGAAAATGAGATTTTTTAGAGTATAAAATATTTATTAAAATTATTTTTGTATAAATATATGTATATTTATCATTAAAATACCTATTTTATTATGATATAAATATTCCACCTTTTTCTAAAAATCACAAGAATCAATTTTCACATCCCTCACAACATAAGATTGAAAGATCCAAATCTTCCTCTTCGGAGCGGAAACGGATATGGCCAAAACATATAAGAAAAGATCGACTACCACTAAAATACAATAAATTCCAAATAAATCAACTTTATAAATAAATACCTTTATTTATGAAATTAGGATATTTTCACTAGAAATATCACAATATAAAATCCACCTTCATTACAACTCTAAAGAAGAATAACGAATACTTGAGGTGTATTTTGAAAAGTTTATAAAAGTATTTTTACATAAAACCCCTCAAGTTTTATAAATTTTCCTAAGGACCCTAGCAAAATATAGGTAAGAATTAATCAAGACTTCGATTTACATTTCTAATTGTCTGGCTCGGGTTTGAGTCTGATTATATTTGACTTGAAAATGATTCAAATACAATCTATAATTTTCAATATTACAATTCAATATGAATCCATGAATCCAACATCAATCTATACAACTTGACTGAATCGAACCATGGATATACATTCCATTTACATGTTTCTCCAGTTATTCTATTTACATGATTCTACGGTTACATCCGTTTACTGATATCATGGTTTCGGTCAGTCTTTCAATTATACATTCAATATAATTTACAGTACAAAACAATACAAATAAAACACTACGGGGTTTAAGGGGTAGATTGGCACGGAAGGTATTAAAGGTGGCACGAGACGGTAAGATTAAGACACCTAACATGAATCAAATTGCCGTTGTTCCGGGTTGTATAACGGAGCATTGTACTTCCATTTTCCCTGGTCTCTAGCATACTAAGACCCCTCTCGTATACACTGGCATTCTTCTGTACCAAGCTACAAACAACAGCGTTAATATAATATTGCAACAATAAAAGCTACTCTCTCTCTCTTCTTTTCTACTTCTCCCTTATCTTTGGGACTTACCGAGCGATCTGTTCACTGACGACATTCTATTTCTTTCTTCTTTGCATGTCGTCAGGTGGTTTGGACCCGACAGAGATCGAGCCATCTGCAGAAGACTTGGTGCAGTTTGCTGAAGAACCAGAGCTCTAGTTTCACTGTACATTTTCCATTCAGTACTTTTCATTTCCTGTTATGCCATTGTTTAGGCATCGTTTTATTTCAGTTGTATTTCCTTTTCATGCATTGTACAAAAGAATGTTAATAAATAAAAGTTGCTGTTTTTATTATATCTTGTCTCTTGTGTATTTACTTTTATATTGCTTAGATACGCTTAGCGTATTTACTTCTGAGTATATACGTAGCAGACCAGTTGCGTCCCCTTCGCCGTATACCGGGAAGCGGGGCGTGACAGAATGCTATCAGGTTGGTCCGTACATGGTCACAAAGCATGTCCTTATTGCCATCAACATACAACATCGAAATTCTTGAATTTTAGCAGGAAGGTTTGTTATTGCGGCCATCGATGTTCCCTGCCTCTAGACCATCCCTACATGTTAGATGTGTTCACTTTGATGGTCATCAGGAGCTTCTTGGACCTCCAGCCCCATTGTCCAGAGAGGACGTGACTGCTCAGTGGGATGGTTACAATAATGTGACCTTCGGGATAGATCCGACAAAACAGGTCAAACCACCATTCTGGAACAAGTTAAGCATTTTCTTCGAGCTTCCGTACTGGTCAACAAATTTAGTGCGTCATTGTTTGGACGTCATGCACAAAGAGAAAGGAGTATCCGAGCACATACTCAACTTGCTTCTTTATAAAGAAGGAAAATCGAAAGACAACCTCAATACTCGGATGGATCTACAGGAATGGGAAATTAGAAGTGAATTGCATCCTAAACCGGTAGCGGGTAAACCAGGCAAGTTTGTACCTCCCAATGCCGTGTATCATATGTCACAACCGGAGAAGAAAAGATTCCTGCAGGTGTTGCATGATTTGAAAGTTCCCACAGGTTTCTCAGGATCATTCAGCAAGAAGATAAAAATTTCGAAAGGCAAGATCGATGGGCTGAAAAGTCATGATCACCATGTTATTATGGAGCACCTTCTCCCATTAGCCCTTAGGACTTCCCTTTCAGAATCGGTTGGTCTAGTAATCAATGACCTATGTTGTTTTTTCAGAGAATTATGCGCTAAAACACTGGATGTTGTGATGCTGGAGAAAATAGAAAATTCTATTTCGTTGATAATTCGCAAGTTTGAGCGTATTTTCCCACCATCATTCTTCGATATCATAATACACCTGACGGTTCATTTTGCACTTGAGGCTAAGTTAGCCGGACCGGTACAATATCGAAGGATATATCCCGTTGAGAGGTATGTGGAATTTTTCGTTTCGCCCAATTTGTAAAATTATTGTTGTCCTGTATGCCCGTATTTATTTATTTAACATATTTTTCTTTAGGTACATCTACACTCTTAAAAAGTATATACGCAATAGAAATCGACCAGAGGGTTCTATCATGCAAGGTTATCTTCTAGATGAAGCAACTATATTTTGTTCCCGCTATCTGGACGAGAACATTGAGACGGGACTTAACCGGTCTCGAAGAATTCAGGATGGGCCATATGATAAAGCCGATTATAAGTGGGTAAACACTATATTTATCAACAAGATATACCGGTTTATCCTCCTCAATAGCGCATGTCTTGAAATAATTAGAGAGTAAGTTTTTTTTGGATTAATTGTTATATTTGTGTGTGTATGAAATGATATAATATTAATGCCATAATTTATTATCGAGAACATAATTCATTTTAACGAGGTACGTGAGGGGCATCCTGATTGAAACGATGAACGATTGGGATAATATCATCAGGATAATTTTTGCGATTGGGTTGCAGATCATGTAAGTTATTCGAATAACATGTTATTGCTATCAATTTTAATCTAAACTTATATCGTTATATATTTGTCGTAAAATTTGTTTTGTTAGATCCACGATCCGAACTTGTCTGCATCATTAGAGAGTGATTCAAGATATTTAGCTCAGTTTTCTAGTATGGAGGTTGCATATTATAAAGGATTCGGTGTCCTTGGATACAAATTCGAAGTTAAGGACATAGAAACATCTAGAACCACTCAGAATAGTGGGATTGCGACGGTAGGATCGGATGGTGTGATTTATTATGGATACTTAAATTGTATACTCGGCATCCAATATACCGGACCATCAGAACCATTTTATATATTTCAGTGTACTTGGAACGATACACGAACCGATACAGATAAGTGGAGAAGCAATCTCGGGACCCAGAAAGATGAATATGGATTGACCAGTGTGAACACACTTTGATTTTACGGTTAGGAAGATTCGTTTATCTTTCCGAACCAAGAGTTTCAAGTATACTATTCACGGTGTTTGAAGCATCCGGGATGGTGTGTCGCATGCCGTTGGAAACCCAGGGATGTTTACGATGTCCCAGAATTCGAGGACAGTGATGAGGATGAAGAAGAGAGAAGACTTAGAGTGCTCCGACTGTCTGTTTCGAAAGACGGGTTGTCTTCTGCTGATCATGAAGTTACGTGGGTTAGAAATGATATCGATGATGAAATCCAAGTAGATATGTCTAATCGTCCACGAAATGAAAAAGGTTATCAGTAATGTTATATTATTACTTCACATTTTACGATCTATACATATATTGCATGTATATGTAATGATTGTCTAATGCGTCGACGAACCGTTTTATCTAGATTTGATGACGATGACGGGAGCAACGAGGGGCGGCAGGAGCTCCAGCCACAGCATCGGCAGAGGTAGAAGCAGAGGCAGAGTGGTTTTGCCGCCCGAAGAGCTATGTAAGGAGCTTCAGAAGGCCGGTCTTGCACCCCGATCGGAGACCCCTTCGGATGCCTCTTTCCGTGTGGACTTTGCCATACCTCCAGGTATATTGCACGCATATTCATTTTGAATGTAATATTATAGATATACATGCATATTCATGTCAAAATTACTTACATAGTCAATGTTTGATTGTCTGGCTGTTGGTGGTGCATCCGCATCAGGGACAGAGGCCACACACGCACCTCCAAGTATGTTTATATATCATATAGTGCATGTATATTGATTTAGAATGCTATATCATAAATATACATACATTCTTTTTGCTCTTACGTACTTACATATATCCTATAATGTATACATGTTGATTTATAATGTTATATTATTGATATACACATTCTTTTTGCAATTACTTATATAGTCAATGTTTGATTGTCTAATTATAGGTGGTGCGTCCACGTCTGGTGCAGGGGTCACTCCAGTCACTTCCATACTCTCCGCTCAGTTTGCAGGTTTGTATAAATAAATATAAAAATATTTATTTATTTTACATATCCTTTAAGAATAAACATGAACTTCATGTAATTTTATCGATGTTTATTTTAGTTGGAGATGCGTCCACGTCCGGATCACCGGAGGAACTATCGTCCCGCTCTTGCTGCCGCCCGATCCCAGGCTCGTGCTTCTGTCGCCAGAGGTATATATCACACTTCAATTTTCGTTAAACCTTGATTTCTTAATACCACTTTGTCTTAATATTGATTGTCTTGATATTTCTTGTAGATGCAGGGCATCCCCATCCCGAGAGGGGGACTCAAGGCCCGAATCAGTCCCACAGGCTGAGGCCCGACAGAGCTAGGGGGAGGCAGCATTCCCCTTCTTCTTTACCCCTGATTATCGCTATACCGGCGATTATGCCGAGAGGTTCGGCCGGTATATGGGGGATGAGAGCCGTCTCGTGAAGAAAAATCCACTTCACGTTGAGTGGGGCGACCAGCACCGACGCTCATTTGCCAGCTTCTGGGATCAGGCTCGGGTATTAATATATAGTTTCATTTGACTTACCCAATATATTTATTATTATTTAACACATGCAATTTAATAACATTGTTTTTTTTTTGTATTTGCAGTTGGATTACGACTTTCAGGCTGTACCCGACCCTGATCACCCTTAGAGAGTGCTCGATCTTCACGCTCTGTACCATGGCCTGATGAAGAACATGCAATCAAAGGTCCGATACAATAGGAACGAGCTGAAGATTGACTTCTATTCCCTATGGATGGCGACCCCCGAGGCAGAGAGAGCGGCTCTCCTACATACTCCGGCCTTTGCGAGAGTCGACGTAGATACATGGCCTCTCTTGTGCTAATATTTCGACTCTCAGCGCAAACAGGTTTGTATTTTAAATGTAAATCATTGTTTAATATATAATTTATTTTTTTGTGTTGCTTAATTAGAAAACTAAATCTGAATGTGTTGTGCAGAAACATCCCGATTAAAATAAAGAGAATAGGAAGTCGGCGAAGAGGGGTCACCCCACTTATACAGGTGGCTCGAGGAATATTACTCGTGCCATAGAGTTATCGGTAAATTAAAATAGACCTACTGTGATGTAATGTAATATTAAGAGTTATTTTATAATATATGTAAATTTTTCGCGAATTGCAGAGAGCTCAGGCCCTGGCGCAGGGTGGTATACCGAGCGTACTGTCCGCGTATCTTGCCGTCCACGGCACCTCGATAGATCCTTTCACGGGCGAGCATCGATTCCCCGACACCGCTACCCAGGAGTATTGCGTAAGTGTTAATATTTGTTCTAACATGTTTGAAATTCTTGTTTTGAAAAGTTCAAATTTAAATGATATACTTATATTTTAATGGTTAATATGGGTGTAGGAGTGGGTGGTGGAGCAGGCGGAGGCATCGGGGATCGATTTTACTGGACAGAACGATCCGATGCTGCTGACCCCAGTTCTAGATGTCGCACACGGAGGGCACCACGGAGGTTGGGAGAGAGGCCGGGGACTGGGTCCTAGCAGGGCCCATGGACCGAGCTAGGGTAGCTTTATTTATATTTTGAAGAATGTATATACTTATTTGATATATATTGTATAAATTTTGGACGATAATGGTTGGTGGTTGTTTATGAACGATGATTTATCCTGATATCGTATTCTTTGTGTCTATTTCTATTATATATTATGCGTGACATGGTTGATTATGAATATTTCTGTATTATGTCTATTTCTATTATATTTATCCTGATATCGTATGATGTATATATTATTGTGCACAGGGCGGGTTAAAAACAGGAATCCCTTTTTTAAAAAAAAAACCCTGATATTATGTCTCTACGGATTAAGTCGTAGGGCCATCAGTTGCACCAACGGATTAATCTGTAGGTCCTATGTTTTTCCCTACATATTTATCCGTAGGGACAAAATATCAGTATTAACTGAAATATTGCCCCTATGGTTTCCATAAAAGGAGTTACACGTGCCCCTACGGATACATCCGTAGGGGCTTATATTTAGACCTACGGCTAACTCCGTAGGGGCTGTATGTTTCCCCTACGGATAGCATCGGAGGGGCAAATATTTTATTTTACAAACCACTAAATTAAATAAATATTTTGTCCCTACGGAATACACCGTAGGTACACAGTCCCCTATGCATTAAACCGTAGGGACAATTTTTACTCCGTAGGGGCATGTTCAGGGCGAAGACTTGCACCTGCGGCGATTGCACCTACGGAGAATTTTCTAGCCCATACGAATATATCCATAGGGGCAGTGATTTGCCCTACAGATAAAGCCGTAGGGGGAACCCCTTATTGTAGTAGTGTGATACCAAAACATGTATCAAACCCCAAGTCCTCCAAAGGCATATAATGATTCGGTCATGGAAATATTCCAGTTCTAGTGATACTGATGTCGAAGCTGGTATTAGTTTCCAAGTTCCCGAATCGCAATAAAAATCAGCGAGTCATAAAAAAATATGTATATAAAATATTCGGAATGATAGGGCAACTCGCAAAAAAGCAGCGAGTAAAAATAATGAAATAGATGAAATGATTGGGCACCGTGAATAAATAGTCTAAATGATTAGGTAATCGCGACTTTTGTGATATGAAAAGCTGAAATGATAGAACAACTGCGGATTAAAAAATATAAATAAAATAAAAAAATTCCGCTCTTCAAGCATTTCAGCGTCACGCTTGTATAAAATCCGCGGGCACAAACAGATGAAAACGAGCAATGTGCTCCACAGAATGCTACCAGGTAAGGAACGTTTTAGCAAAGATTTGAGTCTCAGCGGCGCTATGTAAGATTAAAGACTACCGATATCTATTTCTTCCCTAGAAAGATTTAGTGGCAGCTTCTCAAGTAAATCAAAAGCGGAGTAATGTCAAAATCCTAGCTCCAGCTCGATGTTCCTTCTCATTCAAGCAAGGTGCATATGCAACGTCAACAAAGGCCAAAAAGGTCAAATCAAAGATAGAGTAAATGCATATTCCTAACTCCAAGTTTCGATGGCAATATATGCCGCCTAAAGACCAATTTAACTTCTCTCTTACTCCAGCAGAGCACAGATGTGGTGTCAACAAAGCTCGAAAGTGCCAAAGCAAAAGTGGAGCGACGGCAAAATCCTACCTCCAAATCTTGATGGCAACATTTTCAGTCTAGATATCATCTCGACGTTCGTCCTCATGCCAGCAGGATGCGGATGCAACGTTAACATGGACCAAAAGGTCAGATCAAAGTGGAGCAATGGTAAATTCCTAGCTCCAGATCTCAATGGCAATATTTACAGCTAAGAGATCATCTCAGCGTTCCTTCTCATTCCAGCAGGATGCATATCCGACGTCAACATGGACCAAAGGGTCAAATCAAAGCGAAGTGATGGCATATTCGTAGCTCCAGATCTCAATGGCGATATGGATGTCTACCCTACTTCAGCGAAGAATCGGCACGACATCATCAAAGAAAAAGAGAAGGTGTAACAACCCTAAACTTTCTGTACAGAATTTTTCCAAAAATACAGAAAGGAGCATCTAAGCCTGAGCACAAGTTATAAATTTAATTTGCTTTTGAACAACAAGAAAGCATTTATAGCTCATTGGTAAAGCCCTGCACTGCTGTGACATAGCCTCTGTGTTCGAATCCCCCCAGCCACATAATATTTTTATTGATTTTTCTTTTAAACTTTTAGAATCTCAAAAGTTTGCACGTGCAAAACACGTAAAATGAAAAGTCACAACAAAATCAAACATGTGCACTGAGGTATATGAGACGACTAGGACACGTGGCAGCAATCCAAGCAAACACCCTCGGAATTGGGCCAGCGAGATCAAAGAATGGGTCGGTGCCGCCGGTTTGGTGTGTGGGAAATGCAAATTTTTTTGTTGCCCTAACACCCCTTAGACTCCCCTATTAACCCCAGTCTATTTGATTTCCCTGCACATTAACAGAGAAATTAAAATGAGGCATTAATCCACATTAATTCATTTTTATTTTTTCTTCACTCATAAAATCCTAATTCTACCATATAAATACAACCCTACACTTTGGCCCTCCTCATTCAGAAATATAGTACCAAAACTCTCTAAAAATTCCTAAGTCCAAGAAGTTGTATAAGTGGAGTTAGCTCAAGGAAAAGTTCCGGCGACGTTTCGAGACAAATCCGGCAACGAAATGACTCCCCGATGATTCCATAAGCTTACTCTACCTCCCCTATTTCTTTCTAATTTGTAAGTCTCGGTTTCTCTCTTCTCTTTCTATTAAAACGAATTCCATTTTCAAAACTCGTCGGAAGCGGAGTTGATCCGACTTCCGTTTCTGATTTAACTAAAAACATCATTTATCTTAATAACGAATTTACAATCTTTTTGTATATTGTTTAGCAATCATAAAAAAACACATTAGAACAAGTTTCATCTTAAAATAATATGTATTGCAACTTCTATTTCAGTTTTACGGTAAAATACCATCATGTTTACATACGACATTGCTTATTCATTTTGATCGTATTACCTTTAGAAAACTCATAAGGTAATGACCTACCTCATCACAACACATATTCTTGACATAGCATGATGACTTTTGGAACAATAGTTTGTGGGATAAATGCGAGTTTGCATTTAAATACCATAAACATTCTTTAAAAGTGTATTATTAATTCCTTACAAATGCGCTCTACAACCCATTTTTGGGAACCCTGACCGGGATGGTGCGGGTTATGGCACATTCTCGGGCCTAGTAGAGTGAGATGCATACCTCCTCATGGAGCATCCGATCTCGATGGAAATTTTAATGCAATTTTAAAGAAAAATATGATTTCGATTTAATAAATAAGTTCTATTTTTATAAATATACATACATACATACATACATACATATATATATATATATATATAATCAAAATATCTACTTTAAATATACAATATATATTCCATGTCTTTTAAATCAAAGGAATCACAAATTTCATAAAACTACCATTACAAATCAATACAATTCCAATATTACACTATAATACCATATACTATTCAAGTTAGGTTTATATCCACTAGAATATTTCACTTTATAAAAATTACAACCATGAAAACCCTAAAGATGATAAATAAACACTTGAGGTTTATTTTTAAAATATATCAAAACTATTTTTCATAAAACCCCATCAAGTTATATTAATTTACAATAAGGACCCTAGTAAACATAGGTTTAAGCGGGACTAGTTCTCTTGATCCTCAAGGAGCTGGAGAATTTGGGTGCTTGCCTATCTAAGGTAGACAACATAAAAACGTTATTATCAATATGGTAATTGTCTTGAAAAAAGACACAAATCCTGCCGTTCATATGCAGCAGTTACTGATAACACCAAAACTAATTCAGGACTTCAATTCGTTTTAAAGTGTCTGACTCAGACAGAGTCTCGGTCTAATATGAAATCAATCAATCAATCTATCCTTGAATATGATTCAAGTTTGACTCTTATTCAACATGAATCCAGTTATTCCAGAATTCAATCTATATCAGCATGACTCGACTAAACCGAACCATGGATATACTCTGATTACATGACTATCCATTTATATCCATTCCGTTTACATGATATCATGGTTTTGACAAGTCGTATATCTATTAAACAAAGCAATACAAAATACATTACGGGGTTTTAAAGGGGTAGACTGGCATAGAATGTGTTAAAAGTGGCACTAGATGGTCATTAAAAGACGTAACTATACATCCATTTCCGTTGTTCCGTGGTTTTATCGACGGAGCCTTGTACTACGGGTTACCATAGTCCACGGTGTAAGTTGGACTCTTCTCATATACACTGGCATATTCTGTACCAAGATACAATCAACTGCGTTAACATAACAAACTCACAATACACCAGTTATATTCTCATATCTGTCTATTCATCTGTCTATTTTATTCCTACTTTTCTTTGGGACTTACCGAGCGATTGTTCGCTGACGACATTTCTATTTCTCTTCTTTCTTTGGAATGTTGTCAGGAGGACCCGACTCTGAGGAGTTCGAGACAAGCCAGGAGCACTTGGAGCAGACCACTGAGCAGTACGACCATTAGGCTTTACTTGTACTCACTTTACTTTCAGTTCATGCCATTGTTTAGGCATTGATTTCCATCCTTGTATTTACATTTTTAGTTGTATTGTAAAAAAATGTTCAATAAATAAAAGTTGCTGTTCATTTACACTTCATGTATTTTTGTGTATATTTACATTATATTGCTTAGTTACGCTTAGCGTGTTTACTTTTGAGTAAATACGTAACGGGTCTCGTCGCGTCTCATTACCCATACACTGGGAAGCGGGACGTGACAGAAGGGACGGTATATTCCTGACTTTGGGTCTCGACGGCAATACATACAAATCCTAAAGACAATTGTATGTCATCCCATCCTAGAAGGGTGCGATCATGACTCATCGGGGATCCAAATAGAGCCTAACCTCAAGTAAAGCGCCATATCAATACCTAATGCTGGATCTTCCGATACTAATGTGGATATTACAACCTAAGAAGATTACTTGAAGTTGTCGTGTCCAGCCTCAGAAGGGATCCGAGACACGACAGATGCATGGCTATTCGATTCGCAACCTAAGATAATGCATGTCGAGAAAATATCAGCCAATGCGACGGTATGATGGAATTAACCCAGTACCAAAAACTTAACAGACTCCTATATCGAAAGGGGTTATCTATATTTCATGTTAGGATACACCTACGAGATCCTCTCGACTCGTAAGGAGAAACACTTTTATGAGACCCTCACAGCTCATAAATTTGAAAATCTTTAGGAAACGGGGATATAAACCCGTTTTCTAAGCCATCGCTGCCCTACAAGTAGTTAATACTGACTCTTGCATACTATCCATGGGCCACCCGTGACAAAATTAGTAGAGGACGCAGCCATCAAAGAGAGAAAGGTTCAACTCATGGACCTCAGGGTTTAGAATTACATATATTAAGAATTATGATTTGAGTCAATAGTAGATGACGGCGCCAGTGCCCTCTTGCTATTTTCTTAGATTAAGATTCTAAAATTTATATACAATACGCTAGCTCGAAATCATTCGCATGCTCTGCATTACTCTACACTACTTCACCCATGTATATAATTCCGTGGGCAAAGTAATGGGGGGTATTTGTTCCCGCCTAAAATTTCTGCACAAAAGAGACCAAAGAATCAAATGGCGGCAATACGGTTATGAAAATACAAACTAGTATTTTCTGAGCTGTATTTTGCCAAACTCCTGACTGAGAATCAGAAAAATTCTGATGGCATCGAAAGCGTCTTGAAAAGGCCTTCGATTTGATATATTACAGGTCTCATAACTTTTCCAAAATCAAAAGTTATGAGCAAACGTGCTATGCACGTATGGTCTAAGTAATGCTCTACCATATGGGGATACATCTTTAGTCCTACATCGAGAAAAAGAGAGATATTTTCTTTACCACTTCCCTATAAATAAGAGTGGAGACCTCTCAAAAAAGGAAGAAGATTCGTCCTCCGAAGCTTTTGATTCGTTTGAAAGCCTTTGCTTTGCGTAGGCATACGTGGCCTGTAGTGCGCAATTGCAGGTGTCATGCGCACCATGTGCAGCGCACATGCACGATGCTATGCATGCACGTGCCATATGTACACATGCAACGCACGTGCGTAGGTGACATATGCAACAGGCATGACGCACGTACGCCGGCATCAATCTCAACACGTGCGACACACGTGCACTAATCTCAAACAACCCTTTCCGGCATCTTAGAGCGCACTGTTCCAACAAATTCTCTACCCTGATGAATGAGACTGTTTTAAAGGTACATCTCTACGATATACGACGCTGTAATTCCTCAGCTTCGTCGGAGAGATGGTGAGTCCCAATGGCCAACAATCCCTTATTCATCTTCCCCTTGAAGCATAGACTTCACCAAATAGAAACATACGCTTCACTTGAAAACTAAAGCTTTTCTCAATGGGCGCATCCTATGGAATTGCGCAAGAACTAAAGCATCAATGGTGCTCTCCAAATGCGCACGTGCATTGCACGTGCATCCAAAAAAACGAAAGATATGAGTTTGAAGCTTTTGCTTCATTGAAAACCTTTAGTTTCTCGAAAGTCAACAACTTTCCCACATATATGCGCATCCCGTATATATGTGCATCCCATATAGACGCACGTGCTACACACGTGCGCGCAAGCTGAAAGCATTCTCTAAAAAGATGTGCGCAATACGTGCTATACACATGTGCGCAAAAGAACAATATCATCTCTGGACACATGCGCATATATGTGAGCGCATATGGAAATATAACCCGTCTATATACATAAAAATAGTCTTTTAATTATATCACCACCAAAAATCAAAGAACAGAATCCATTATTTCTTTTTGAAAACCATAGCTTTCTGATGAACAGTGTGCACTTGACCTTAGGTCGCACTTAAAAAGAAGTTTACCCATACAGAAGTGCCCACATAAGCACTTAGATAAAATAATGCTTCCGGTAGCAAGTGTGCAACCCCGCGACTGATAGCAAGTGCGCATCCACATGATATGAACGTGCGCAACTCCATGACTGATAGCAAGTGCGCAACCACTCCCCATGACTGATAGAAAGTGCACAACCATGTGATATGCACGTGTGCAACCCCCATGATTGATAACAACTGCGCAACCACGTGAAATGCACATGCGCAGCCCCCAACCATAAGAGATGCGCATCACGTGATATGCACGCGCACAGTCCCCGATCATAAGCAAGTGTGCAATCCACATGATATGCACGTGCACACCCTCATTAAAGATGATAGATGTACATGCGCATTTCACATGTACATGCGCATATGGATAGCAAGCCTTTGCTTGAGTACTTTGTTAAAATAAACTAAGTATAGAACATTTTGTTTCTCATATACGATCCATTGATCAACATATCAATGATGTCCAAATTGATATTAGTCCCATATACGACTAATGATCGTCCACCTATATTGATCTTAATTGGATATATGACTAATAATTTTCCATCCATGATACCTATATTGATCTTAGTCGGATATATAACTAATGATTTTTCATCCATTGATCTTAGTCTCATATAAGACTAATAATCCTCAGTTCCGACCTGATCACCTCCCTCATGCATGGGATTTGGTTCAAGGGTACATCTTGCTACACCACTGATATACGGCGTTGTAATTCCTCAATTTCTTCTGAGAGGTGGCGGGTCCCAACAACTCTTTTCTCGTCCCTACTTGATGAAAAATATGAAATTTCATCAAGACAGGGAATGCCTTATGCATCCCATATAGATAAGTACTCTCATATCGATACACTCCACATTGATGCACTTCCATATTGATGAGCATAACTCATATAGATGCGCATCCCATATAGATGCGCATCCCATATTGAGTTTTGACTTTATAAATATATGTATATGTATATCTTTGAAGGAAATATAAATGCCTTTAAATTGGATTGCACCCCAATATTGGGTGCATCCCATGTCATCATCGTTCACTTCACCACGTAACATATACACGTGCGTGTAAGATGAATGATGGATTGAAATGTCCCAAAACTAATATTGGACCGCGATATACTTAAACTAATAGATTTAGCTATATTGATCCCCGTGTAGAATCCACGGGCATAAATAAGCCATAGTCTATCCAAACATCAGATAAACAGTGCCATAAATCAACTTGGTATCTTCAGAGAGGTGGTTGGATATGTTTCAAATAGCATCTGCCCCCGTATTCTGACTGTTAGTGATATATGCCCTAGAGGCCATTATTTTAAATTATAGTAGATTCTTGGACATATATATATATATATATATATATATATATATATATATATAGAGAGAGAGAGAGAGAGGACATTCTTCCTCAATATGATAGTATGCTATCTGGTTTCTCTTTGTCTTAACATATGCATTTGTTTTAGTTTACTATTTCATTGATACATGTTGATAAAGCCCTTAGGATATTTTCTTGACAACCAGGTTATGATGTAGATCATACTAGTGGGGCCTGAGTATTCTACAAGCACATCCTTCAATGTTCCTAGTCAAAGGAGAATCGAGACAGGGTATCAATATTCCAGAATAGACTAGCGTGTACGTTTCTTGACCCTGTATAGGGCAATGGTCGATCCCACAACTATTGGTGTTTGACACCAAAGATTTTATACAGGTGCTCATTGGAGAATGCGTACACTGAACGGACTCGCCGAGAACTCTTAGATAGTACCATACCAATCATCAGATAGCAGTTCTCTGATAACACTAGTACTGGTTAGTCTGTAGACTCAAGATCGTCATATTGTCTTGTGTGGTTCCCACTATGATTTGATTACCTCCATACCACGGCTCTACTGAGTCGTGTAAACGGGTGGTAGTTGGGTTCAGTCTCGAATCACATGAAGGAAGTGAGTGATAGGAGGAGTTTCGTCTCTTCCGGTATAGGGAGTTAATGTTGTGCTATGCTTGATAGGCTATAACCACAAGTCCCTTGTTAGGGCTGATGAGATTTACTGATAAGCGTTATTAGTAGTTTCTTGATTGGTTCTAGCCCATACATCGACATGACTTATCGAGTTATTGGGGTCTGACGATACCAACCCCAGACCCGATATGCAACATATCAGACGAAAAGTCGGACTGTACGGTAAGTATTTCTTATAGGCTCTACAGGGAGTTTGAACAAGTTTACTTGTTGATCTTCTATTCGTTCAATACCTAAGTAGCCGTTATGTGCAACTAGTACCACTGATGTGCTTATAGGTATTTGATATGATCATTACCTATTGCTAGCGTATTGGCGAGTCTTTAGAGTCCTACATAAAGGCTTTCTAGCTCAAGCGAAACGAAATAGGGCATGTATAGAGATATGTGTGGGAGCTCGATTAAATACGGGTATATGATACCGTATTCTAATATAGTGTTATTTAATATTAGCCGGATCATATATAATATAACCAGGTTATTAAATCAAGCGTTGATTTAATAATTTGATATATACATTTATATATGTGTCACACACACATAAACTAATATTATGCTCCCTTTTGTTTTATTCTTCTCTTTATTATATATTTATGTATATGATATAAATATATAAATAAGTGTTTTCCATGGTTGAATAAATACAATAATTGTGTATATGAGAATTATATTGGATTATAGGATAAGAGGATAATGATTTCTTATGTGAATAAAAGAAAAGAAAGAATGAGTCATTTGTTTAGAACTTTGTAGTTTGCATGACTCATTTCTTTTTTTTCTTGTTGATATAAGTTTATGATTTGCTCTTATTTAGAACTCCAAGCTCATTCTTATCTCCACCTCCATCTTCTTCATCTATTCTCTTGAATTACTATTCATTCAAGAGTAAAGAAAAAGAAAAGAAAATTAAGTGAGCTAAAACCCTACTTTATCAATCTAAACTAAACTAGCAAATTAGTTTAGATTGTTATATTCACTAAAACTTTGTTTAGTGAAGTGAGAGCTTGAGTTAGAGTTACTTCAAAGTGGATCATCTTTGACCTAGAAGATCTCAAGAAAGCTAGTTCATTTCTTCAAGTGGAGTTTAGGAAAGAGTTCAAGAGACTTTTACTTAGAGCTTTAGAAGTGAAGGACTTGGATACAAAGGTTGTAGTTTTTCTATCAGTTAGATTAAAGACTTGTTTGCTTTCTTTTAGTCTTAAACCTTTAGTTTGATCCTTGTATGTAGATTTAGCCCTATAGAATTTTTTTAATTGCATACTTTCTTTCCGTAAAACCCTAGTAGAGCTGTTAGCATCTACTTTCATGGTATTATAGCCAAACTAGAGGCTTAGACAATGTTTAGATGAAATTAAAGTGTTCGATCGACCGAAACATTCTGACTTTTACACCTTTCTGTCCATTTTTCCAAACTGCGGTATTTTACAAAATAAAAATATTCAAAAAACAATGCAGGTGATTTTGTGGACCGTTAAGAAAACGGAGCCCATAACTTGATCAAGTCACCGCGGATCCACGTCCAAGGCAATGGCCACAACCGAGGATCTACCGCGTCTTGATTTTTTTTGGGCCCCAATTTTCTTTTGGACTTGTAAAATGAGAAAATGGATATTCTGGGTGATTTATTTGGGGCTCAAGTGGTTGTACTCTCTGCTTGTTGAAGTTACAAGAGAAAGTTGATCTAATTGTTAACGTCGTTTAAAAGTTGTGGTTGTTTGATACAATTTTTAGAATCCACATTAATTAGTTTTGCGAAAACTAGTTGTATAAATCTAACTTTTTAGCCTCACTTGATGAATCACCACAGAGTTTATATTTGGATCAAAACTCCATCATAATTTCATAACGTACGCAAAAACTCGCCGGGAGATACTAGAGGAGAGCCTCACCCCATAGCCTCGACAAAGTGACCATGGGAGAACCTCACGACCAAGAGCATCTACTTGGGTGCTCGCAGCCATGGTGTCCAGCCTAAGGCCACTTCGTCGACGGCCTCATAGGGTGCGGCCATCCCCTAATATTCTCGACAAACCATCGACTTTTTTACCGGGAATCTTGATGAATTCCCGAGTTTTTTCATTGAAAATGGTTTTCAATTCGAGACTTTAAAAGTAAGGTTTTTGGGGTTAGGCATGAAATTCGGACTATAAGATAATCCGAGTTTATGATGACTACAGTTGCAGATTCTAATTGTTGTAGTTTTCTATGTCTGTAAGTGTAATATGTGGAGGTATTCCCAATGTCGTTGTTATACGTCAACGACATTGGGGTACTCATATTTGCTTATGTTGATAACATGAGATGTTATTGTGTTGTTTTTTGGATATGATATATTGGATCGCCGTGATTGAATAGCCGGGAGTTTATGTGAGATGAGAGTTTTTCATTTTCATTCATGTAAATTATTGTATATACTATTCTTTTATTAGGGCACATCCGGGAGTGAGGATATAATCACCTTGATGTATGTTATTTACTTTTTCGCATTAGGATAGACCCAAGGCGGAGGGCTCAAGTAACCGGGTTCTAGAGTCCAGTGGGTGGCCATCACGAGGATTCGAGACCGGTCGCCTAACTCTAGAATTAGAAGGGTTGCTTGTCGGTCTCGTAGGGGTCTAGGGGTGTGGGCTTGGCTATTCATCACGACCGTGGAATCCGTGATTTTGTTAATCGCTTAATCTAAAATACGGAACTCTTAATATATCCTATATTTCATATATTTTCTTCTGCTGTGTTGTGATATGATGTGATCATATAAATGCATGAGAAGAATGCTACCTATATATATGATATATTAGTAGACACTATATATGTTCTGCATCCGCACTAGTCCAGACCCCGCTGTGTCGTAAGTTAAGTAACCTTACGATGAAGACCCGGTTCTCTGTGGTGAATATGGATGGCATATATATGTGTTTTATTTTCGTTTCTTCTATCATGTTAGGAACTTAAATGTAACACCATAGTTCATTTATACCAATTCCAGTTCCCGTATTTTCCTTATTTGTGGTAATTTCTTGATTTATCATGTTTTGGGTGCGAATGGTATTTTACATTGCATTCGACCCGACCCGCTTGCTTGAAACTTATTTGATTCATATTTATGAATTATCCTGACTTGTTACATAGACTGGTACACATTCATGAATACTGCATACTAGCTTTTAATCTAGCATTTGCATTTTACAATATAACATTTTAGGTCACATAAAATATTTTAAAAATACATAATATAGCCTGCACGATACCCCTAACCCCATGGTAGCATCCGAACATCTTTTTCTCGTCCCGTTCAGTAAAACGGACTTGTTTGGATGGCTACGCGCACGTACGTGCATCCAATCTTGGGAGTATGCATTTTCGTTACCTGAGCATTCATTTTTAAATTTGGTCGTTGCATATATTTTTCATATTTTAAAACCAGATTTTTAGACCCGACCCGGATGTGTTTTGGAGTAAGTTTGTATTTGCCAATATCTCAAAACGTACTAATATTATTTCTTTAATTCCTCTGACTGTTAATATAAGTTTTCTTAACTAAAATATTTTTTTTATATAACAGAACCTTCTATGCCCATCTCTCTCTTTCTAGGTACACACATATATTATTTGTTTACCTTATTTAAACTACCCATATTTTCTCCAGTACATAATCTCTCTCTTCTCTTTCTCTCTCCCTTTCTCTCTCCTTTCGATCTCTCTTTCTCTCTCCCTCTCTCTCTCGTGATCCCTGCTCTCTTTCTCTCTATTTATTTAATTTATTAATTTCTATTAAACCCTGTATATATTTAACTGCCCCACGTTCTCTCTCGTAATCATCTTCTACTTCTTTCTTGCGCGCCGTTCCATCGCGAGAACAAAAACCTAGCCTTCGCGCTCGCCCGTACATCGCCGCCGCCGTCGCTCTTAACCTCCTTTCTCCTCTTCTACTCTTCCTCCTCTCCCGCTCTCCTTCCCCTACGTAGACCTGGCAACCCATTAACCCGACCCTGCAGTAACCCTCGCCTGCACCCATCATCGCCTGCACACCCTGTCTCCACCGCCGGGGACCACGCTCGTCGACCTTCTCCTTCACCTCACCTTCTCTCCTTCCCAGATGAACCCCGAGCACTGCACGCCTTGAACCCTCATCCCAGCCTCGTCGTGCAACCCATTGGGTTCGCCGTCGACCTCACCCTCACCTTTCTCCCTCTCCGATCACCTTCCTCCTTCTTTCCCTGACCTGAACCTCTCCCCTGCGTATGAACCCCGATCACCCGACTTCTTAAAACCCACTGCAACCATCACCCGATCCCCAGCACATCTTGCCGGCTCTCTTCCATCCTCCCCGTTGCCGACGATCCCTTCGCTTGAGCCTCGCCTTCATCCCCCCCGTCTCATCACTTCCCTCTTCAACTCCCTCCATCCCTCTTTCTCACACTCTCCGAACCCGAGCACCTCCTGCAACCCTGCACACCCTTTCTGCCCATCGTCGAACCCTATCGCCGGAAAACCCATCGACATCATCACCTTCTCTGTCCTCACCTCTTTCCCCATGCACCACACCAGAAAACCCCAGAAGTAGCCCTTCTTCTCTTTCTTCTTCTTCTTTCTTGATCTCGGTTCTTTCCGGTGATCACCCGCCGGAGCCTTGCTCATCCTCGGCGATCCGAGTAACCCAGTGGACATCCCTATCCAGCGTGGTCCGTTCCTGCATTGCTTGATTCAGTCCCGTGTGCGCCGTGTGTGCGTAGCGATATTTTACCGACATCGGACGCTGCGTCGCGAGATCCAATCGAGGCAAGTTTATCTTGCTACATGCTACATTACTTTATATATATCTATTTTAATACATATAATACTGGTATTTCAAATTATGCACTCCATGTTTACTTTTACAGTTTTTCGACATCCGTCTGCAACCGTATGAGTTACTTTACATCTAGCGCATGCAAACTTATCTTGTTACGTACTATACTATAATATATTGCATCCAATATAGTATAACAGTTCATATTATTTAAAATGTACTTTCTGTAATTACCAGTTTATCATTTTACGGGTATACAGTATCCGTTTGCATCCATACCATATAAAATGCATATAGTTGCATCTACTGATCTCATTAATAACCTAATATTGTTGTATTAACACCCCATATTTAATAAAGTGCATCCTAATTAGTATTAGAACTATAAATGTAACCCTAATCGATAATTGTGCATCCATTTTATATCCATTTGCATATCATGTCACACTATTTCATTTTATTGTTATATTAGTACTCCATACTCGTTTGTGCATCCATACTTATTACAGTTTGATTATGAGCACCCACTTGATACCTGTGCACTACATGACATAACTTGATACGTGTGCACTACTTGACATGATCTGATTATATCACTACTTGATTTGATGCTTGATCATGTTACTAATGCCAACAATCTCGACCTGTTGTCCCTACGGACATATCCTATTGTCTATTTAGACAGACTTGTACCTGCTTGATCCTGTGTTGGCATTATCTCCAGATTTATCAATACCTGACTTACACACATGACTTAGGGGTATGGGGAAATCAAGATTGTAACTGAACGTAACTCAAAGAGCTATTACATCCTGTACCGTGGTCCCGTGGTGTATGAACGGGACATAGACTCACAGTCTATTATATATTGTACCATGGTCCCGTGGGGAATGAACAGGGCATAGACCGATGGGTTACGATGAGAATTACATTAATTGATTTCGAATAACTTTAGAGTAAATAACCCTATAGTACAGTTTAGACTACTCACTACACTTCACCTGTTTATATCCTGTTCACTGATCTATATTCATGTTACTGTTACTTGTTACTGATGACTTGTTACTGTTCATACTCATGCCTACATGACTTGTTACCCCCTGATTATATTATTGTTGATATTATGACGCACGGACGTCTGGGTTTTGCATGGCCCAGATCCGCTACCCTTGTCGCAGGCTGATCAGGAGTATTTCCGCCGTCAGGCCGAGCAGTGAGGATCCAGTTAGTATCCATTTTAGTTATGTTTACTTTCCAGGTGTTATTGTTCATTGGATCTATTGCTTCCGCATATTATTTCTTGACTCGTTTATTCTGGCTCATGGACATGTATTAGATAGTTTATTTTATTTATATTGTTCTTGATATCTCTAGACAGCCGTAATGTGACTGTGGAGGGATGTTTCCTATCCACAGGTAGCATGGTTGGCTCTGTCACGTGCCTATCTTAGCGCACTCGGGGAAGCAGGGCGTGACAGGGTTTGTTTGGTATCAGAGCCATAGGATTTAGGTTAATCGGGTGTGATTCTTTTGTAGTTGGGTATTGGACCCAATACACGAATTGGAAAATCCATGATTAGGAACATGTCCTGCCACCTTGTTATCGTGATTCTTGAATCATATCTTTCTCTTGACCCTGGTCTTGACGATATGCAAACAACTTTGCATCTCGGCTTGAATCCTTTTTGTTTCTTATTGTTTCTCTCGTCCTATTCTTTTGATTCTGATACTAGGATTTGGGCGAATTGAACGGAATTATGTGATTGTAACTATGAACTGCAGCATGGTTACAATGCGGTACTCTATTTAAGTAACTTGGAGTCCTGGTCTTGTTTCATTTCCTTGTTTCATGGTCGTGAAATTTTCTTGGTTCTCTCAGTTTCATTGCTTACCAGTTCATGTTTTGCAGATTTCTTGGTGATCGATACCGGCAGTTATGAAGTTGCCTTGGGAATGGATTTTCTCGGCACTTTCCACGCTCACATTGATTGTAAGGCAAAGAAAGTGATTTTCTAGATTCCCGGACATCCGGAGGTTATCTTTACTGGAGGAAGCAGTTCTGTCGGGCCAGTCGAGTTTAAGGCTAGGCCGATAAATAATGTTCTTTCGTCGATGGAAGTTGATAAGGAAGAAGCGCTAGCTGTAGTTCGAGAGTTCATAGACGTGTTCGCGGACAACTCGGGTTTACCGCCAAAACGAGATGTGGAGTTCGCAATCAATCTTATTCCTGGTGCAGCGCCAATCTCTAAAGCGTACTATCCAATGGCACCAGTGAAGTTGGAAGAAGTCAAGAAGCAGGTTACCGAATTACTTGAGAAGGGTTGTGATCAGTCGAAAATATTATATTTTTAACACGGCAATTTCCCTATCTTTTGCACTGATCTAGAAGTGTTCGGCATTCATATAGCACATATTAGCAAATCAGTCGTTAAATATCAGATTGCATGTGTTAGACTCTAAAACTGGCACTATAAAGGAAATTGACCGCATTTTATGGCATCGCATCATCCCTATATTGCGCAACACTTGTGTCGAGATTTATGCAGGAAATTGCAGGAGCAAAGTCAAAAGAAGCTGATCAAAAATACACCAACTCCATGTTTTCAGATCTGGTAGCAATTCAGAAGGAAATATACAAATCAGCATATCAAAGAAAGGCCCATACATCAGCCCAAGCAAGCACCAGAGAGCCCAAGCCCCAACTCTCCAAAAGCGCCGCGGAACCGCGGCGGGAGCCGGCTTGCGCCGCGGTTCCACGGCGGTTTTGCCACATCAGCACTCCAATTTTGGTGCATAACTCTTCTCTCAGTGGGTACACCTCATTTTGACACGTCAAATTCCAAAATTCTCCAGAGTCTTCTGCCAGATCAGCAAGGAGAATTAATTAAGCTAATCTTGATTAAGCTCCTAACTAATCACATCTAGAAGCTTCTCCTCAACAAACTTTTGAAGGGAAATTCAAATCTCTTCTAACTAACTTTTGGAGGGAAATTCAAATTCTAATCCTAGATCTAGGGTTTAGGGAAGTCTATTAATAGAAGCCTAGATCTATGGTTAAAGGTTCAATCTTGAGAATCTTAGTTAGTTCTTCATTAGTTCCTTAATCTTTATCATTCTCTCTTTCTCTTCTTCCAAATGTCTAGTGACAAGACTTGTGCGAAACCCTAACCCTAATTCCACTCCAAATTCAAGATCCTGATTACCAAATCAAGCAAGAAGCCTTCAACCTTTTAGGAGCGGAGCCGATCTTCAATCGAGCAAGTGATCCAAGCCGATCCGCGACTCAAGGAGACGAGTGAAGCCAAATCGACGATCGAGTTCTTCCTCTTGTAGTTCTTGAGCGATTGTAACGAAATTGTTGATATAAATAAAAGGTGAAATTCTTTAATCTTGCTTTCTTTTAATTCTTGCATCATGATTCGATCTTAATTTGTAATTGTAGTTCTTGTTGTGATGTTTGAGTAAAACTCCGCTCGTCAAGGAGTCGAGAAGATCAATAGAATGATGATGTAACGAATCTTAATACGATTCTTAAGTCCTACGAGTTTTGTAAACTCTAGCAAGTTCAAGAATCGATGACCTAGTTTCATTGCGATATTTTCTTGATTGTTATCACTCGAAATTAGAGATCTACGATCGTTTCTTGAATTTACTTGAGGCTAGAATGTGAAAGATATCGACGAAAGAACAAGGGATAAGATGAAACCCTAGTTTCATAAGAAATCCCTAATTCTCGATCGATCATCATCGATCTAGTATCAATTCATCGAAAGATAATAATACGTAATTGTAAGATTACATCACATTTATAGATCCGATCGATTCCTACGAGCCTCATTTCGATTCTTGATATTTGGTTGGAAAAATCAACAAACTTTCAATTCTTGATTCTATCTTTTTCTTGTTATTAGATCTAGATTTTCTAATTCTTGAAATTCAATTTACAAATCATTAATTGTTTGTTTTCTTTTCCCTAAAATTTCGACTCATCTAATTCGAAAGACGAACGATTACACTTTTCCTGTGGACGATCCACACTTACTAACGCGCTACATTCGACACCGTTATTGATTGCGGTCAAAATATTTTTGGTTGTGATTTCTTTACAATTTTCATACTACACAATCCGAAATCGTATTTCAATCAAATGGCACCGTTGCCGGGGATTGTACGCTAATTGTTCGTATTTTGAAATTTGAGTTGAAAAATTTATTCCATTATAATTTTTAGATCTAAACTCGTACAAACCCTAATATGTGTTTTGTGATTTGATTGCGAGGAAATCTGGGATCATTGGAGCTGGATAAAAAAATTTCTGAAAAATCCAGAGAGTTCAGGGGCTGAATAGTAACAGCCTCAAGAAAAGTAGTGCAGTGATCTTGCTACAGTGCGGCGATTCCGCGGCAAACTCCTACCAACTGCGGCGGTTCCGCGGCCCCCTTGCTGAGTCACTGCACCAAATTCTCAGGTAATCTCAATCTTTCTTATCTCCTTCCTAAAATCTGCTCCAAGTAATATTTTGTGCAGGTTTCTTTGCAAAAATCGCAGCGCGCAAAAAGCAAAAATTAAATTGTGCTTGTTTTGATCTTTGTGGTTGTTTGCATAATTAATACGGATATTAAGGGGAACGACCAAATCCAGATTAGGTGGGGAGTTCATTACCCTTCCTAGGCCCCAAAAATCACAAACTTGCATCCGCATTTACCCTCATTAATTAAAAAATATCTAGAGATGATTCTAAGGACCGTCTCGCTCACTTAGGACAGAAGAAGGCCGTGGGTAATTCATTGCTTATCCGCGTTTCTTTTGTGGTGTCTAAGGCAAGTGTGTCGAAGGCTAGTGGTTACTTAATTAGGCCCACTACTTACGTAGTGGAGAACCTCCTACTTACCTGGCATTTACCTGGCCACAGGGGGACAAAGAGGCAGTGGAAGATTCTATCCTGCGACTTGTCTTTTGGCAGTTAGGAGTGGTCTAGAGCCGGACCTAGGTGACCACTAGATTTTAGGGTTTTGTGTGTTGCATTTGTTGTGTTGCATCATTTTTTCAAAAATCCGTCCAATTTTCAAAACAAACACCACATTCATTCATTCATTCTCCCCTAATTATAAATTCACGCTGCCACTTGTACTAACCCTTTTTAGTGCAAGATAGGCTGGACAACAGGTTTCTAGTACCTGTTAGTCCGCGTTTCCTTTTATCGACCCAAAAGTCGGTATTTCTATATTTACCTTTCTTTACCCACCACCACACCCACATCGATGGATCCACCTCCATCGAACTTCTTTTCCACTACTCTGCCGCCGTCCGTTGGTGCGCAGAATCCACCTCGCATCTCTCTCCAAGAGAGGTGCTATCCTACACGAGGCCCACTTTCCACCTGTCTTTCCATACCACCAGCCAACAGGGAAAATTTTCAGATTAAACCCCAATACATCAACCTTCTACCAAAATTTCACGGTCTCGAGTCTAAAGACGCATACGTGTTTATCACGAAATTTGAAAATGTATGCGCAATGATGGGTACCTCACAGCTGTCTGTGGATGTTATGCGTTCACTTTGTGCGATTTAGCCGAGAAGTGGCTATATAACACTACCGCACATTCCATTTGAAATTGGGACGAATTCGTCAAAGCATTCCTTAAGAAATTTTACCCACATCATAAAACAGCTCGAGTCCGTAGCGAAATCTATCAATTCACCCAGCTTCCAAATGAAACATTCTCAAAATGTCTTGAACGTTTCAAGGATCTGTTAGTCCAATGTCCACATCACGGCATCCCGAGATGGGAACTGTGCCGAATCATATATGAGGGCATTAATCTTAACACAAGACAGACCCTTGAATCCATGTGTCAAGGCAACTTTATGACCAAAGATGATGGGGAAGCATGGAACTTTCTAGAAGATTTCGCTGAAAAATCTTTACAGTGGGAGGGTGTGAGTCAATCGTCTAGGGATGGCAATGATGTTTCCATAGGAATTAGAGCTGACATTGCAGCTTTACACGAGAAATTCGATGCTATGGAAAACAAATTTTTAGCTGCCTCCCTAAATCAAATGTCACTCTCCAAAACTGTATGTGGCTGCTGTTCTGATCCGTCTCACTTGACGGAAGAATGTCCGTTTCAAGGTCATGAGCTTATCAATTCTGTTTACCAACAAGGACCTAGGAACGATCTTTATTCTTCCACATATAATCAGGGTTGGAGGAATCACCCTAATTTTGCTTGGAACCAATCACAATCTCAAAACACGGTTCCAACCCAACACAATTTCCAAAGGGTCCCTCCACCACAACAGCAACCACCACTTCATTTGAGTCAGCACCCCTTTCAAGCACAAAATTTTAAAAATCCGGTCAACACACCTGCATCGTCTAATCCTTTGCAGTTGATCGGTTCAGATGAATCCTCTTCATTCATGAACTTGCTTTTGACAATAAAAACTTCCATCGATGACATAAAGAGAAATTCTGCGTCCCAAAGCGAGACTATTAAATCGATGGAAGAAGAAATTGCATGTTTAAAAGCTCAAATGAGTGAAAGAGAGAAAGGGAAACTTCCAGCTCAACCTTTACCCAATCCTGGCTATTCACATCTTGTGAATACAACCACGTTGAGATCTGGAAAAGTGCTTGACCATCACCTTGGGGAAGAGTTTGATGATACTGATAAATCAATCAATAACACCCCGGCTGAGATCTTTCCTCACACACACACTTCCAATTCTGACCCCAGTTCTTCTACCCCACCACCTTCTTGCGAGCCTATTCTTCGTTTCCCAAAAGGCTCGCCACCTCAGCCCAGCTCTTCTAGTTCTCCACAGACGATCCCCACTCTTCTTTTGGGATCATGTCTATCCTACTTCCTTCTCCTATGATGGACCCAGCACTTATTGCTAAAGCACCTTATCCTAATCGGTTAACGGCAAACACACCGAGTCCATATATGGAGAAGATTATGAACATTTTAAAGCAAATTAACACCAACATCCTTCTCCTAGATGCCATCCAACAAGTTCCGTCATATGCAAAAACTCTTAAGAACTTGTGCACTGGGAAGAGGAAGACTCAAGTGCCTAAGAAGATTTTCATGGAAAAACAATAGACACGGCTTTCCCCCAACAATTACCGAGGAAACGTAAGGATCCTGGATATCCTACTATTTCCATTTCTATTGGGGAAAAAACACATTAACCGTGCTCAACTAGATCTGGGCGCAAGTGTTAACCTGCTTCCTTTCTCAGTCTATGAGCAGTTAGGGATCGGAGAGTTGAAGCCAACCCATTGCACTCTCCAGATGGCTGACCGATCAATCACCAAACCTAGGGGTGAACTGGAGGATGTGTTAAAAAAATTCGGGGAATTCATATTCCCTGTGGACTTTATTATAATTGATACACAGCCTGTAGCGAACCCACGGAATCAAATTCCGGTGATTTTAGGTCGCCCCTTTTTGGCCACTTCCAACGCTATCATCAACTGTCGTAATGGTTCTATAACCCTATCCTTCGGGAATAGGTCAATAGAGCTGAACATTTACAAGTTGGGAAGTATACCCTCCGAACCTACTGCTCAGGTCTGTTCTGTCGACTTAATGGATGTCGACAGCAGCGGATTTGATGATCCTCTTGATACCGATCTGGACTCTTTTCATACGTTATTGTTTGACCCAACTATGTATCATACACATATGGAATCTTCCACCGAGATGTCCGGGTCAACAATTAATACTGATTATGAACTGTTCTTAGAGTCTGAAGATCACCCCGCACTTTGTGATGACATTATTCTTCGGGGTATAGATGAAACTTTTGAGGAGATCTTCGCTGATGAACTCGCATTTCTGAAAAGCACGGGTGTTGAGATGAATCATGTCCAAATCAATGAAATTGAACCTCCACCCCTTCTTCTGAACTGTAAAAAGAATGCGAGTAATCCATCACATTCACTGCATCGTCTCTCCAAAATAAGACGCACACACGTTCTATTCCACCCCTTACCCTTTCCCCACTTCTTCTTCCACCAACCAGAGCACTGCATTGATAAAATTTTTGAATGGTTGGTGTTGACATTCGGTCTTTGCAAAGCTTGGCATCGACCATTGATTTTTGACCCCCTCATGTGATTTTAAAAGATTAACATTACTTAAGTTGGGAGGGGGGGACATTTTTTACAACATTTTGAGCCAAAAATAAGTTTGGGGGAGGTTCTTCACTTAAATATTTTGCCTCCACTAATAAATTCCTCCAAAGCTTACAGGATTTTCGAGATTAAGCAGAAGGCAACAGTGAGGACACTGTTGAAAACAAGTTTGGGGGAGGTTTGTGCTTATTTTCGCATCATTTGCATGTCACTTTGCATAAGCACAAAACATTTTTGAAAACCTATAAAAATTTAAAAATTTTCAAAAAGATAAAAATATTTTTGTATATAAATAAGATAATAAAAGATTAGATAGTGAAAAATTACATCCATGAGATTAGAAAAATTTAAGAAAACCAAGAAAATTAGAAGTTTTCTTATACGAACTAGTAATAAGTAGTTATGAGCCGTTGTCCCAAGGGTTAGTAAGATGGAGGAAGTCACTAATCTGAGGATAAAAATAAGTCTGAAAAATAGTTTCTATTCTGGAAGCCAAACATTTTTGAACGTTGTTACCCTGCTATTCGCACTTACACACCTCTTGAAGCCTGGGATAGTAGGGGATACCTTGAAATGCTCTTGTCTTAAAGCTGATGTATGAAGGAAATAAAAAGAAAAAAAAGTGAATAAAAAAAATATATAAAGTGGTGAGAAAAATGGACACTGGTTTTGTTATCGCCGAGGGCAATAAAAAATATATAGCGAGGGTGCCTCTTCACCTAGTGCCCTAAGGCCAACTGGTCTGGGAGTCACTGCTATGCCTGAGGTGGTGCAAGACGAGGAATAACACCAAATAAGCAAGCACATGAGCAATCGGTCGGTTAGTGCCTCAAGAAGTATTAACGGTCGCATGAAAGTGTGTGAGCAAATTCATCTAAATATTCATTAATTAAAAAGTACTGAGGCTGATGGGCAAGAGTATGATAGCTTGAATTGAATTCTCCGGGTGTAGGGATGTCCTTTACACACATGCAGGGTGATATGATCTATGTTTGGAAGAAAGATAGGAATGAAGAATAAGACGATGTTTTATTGAGGGAGGACGTGATTTCTGACATCTTTTCATGACTATTAAGATAGGGCTCATGACAACCGAAAAGCTAGCTTAGTTGGAAACCCTAATTTTCAAGGCATTTCTTTTACAATTCTTTTCTTTAAATGTAATATTCATGATCTTCCTTTTATTATTGGATTTTGTGGGTGCAATCCGCTGAAAACCCTCAGGAGACAACACTCCTCCTACTAGGGACACCTAGAGGTTTAAAGGCTTGTTGCACGTGCTCAGTGCAATCGTGTTGCCTACGAAAGTGTGCTAGTTAGTTTTTTCTCTTTCTTTATTTTCTCCTTCTCTTTTTAATAAAACAATTCGCTCGAGACGATCGAAAATAAGTTTGGGGGAATTTGATCAGTCGAAAATATTGTATTTTTAACACGGCAATTTCCCTATCTTTTGCACCCATCTAGAAGTGTTCGGCATTCATATAGCACATATTAGCAAATCAGTCGTTAAATATCAGATTGCATGTGTTAGACTCTAAAACTGGCACTATAAAGGAAATTGACCGCATTTTATGGCATCGCATCATCCTTGTATTGCGCAACACTTGTGTCGAGATTTGTGCAGGAAATTGCAGGAGCAAAGTCAAAAGAAGCTGATCAAAAATACACCAACTCCATGTTTTCAGATCTGGTAGCAATTCAGAAGGAAATATACAAATCAGCATATCAAAGAAAGGCCCATACATCAGCCCAAGCAAGCACCAGAGAGCCCAAGCCCCAACTCTCCAAAAACGCCGCGGAACCGCGGCGGGAGCCGGATTGCGCCGCGGTTCCACGGCGGTTTTGCCACATCAGCACTCCAATTTTGGTGCATAACTCTTCTCTCAGTGGGTACACCTCATTTTGACACGTCAAATTCCAGAATTCTCCAGAGTCTTCTGCCAGATCAGCAAGGAGGATTAATTAAGCTAATCTTGATTAAGCTCCTAACTAATCACATCTAGAAGCTTCTCCTCAACATACTTTTGGAGGGAAATTCAAATCTCTTCTAACTAACTTTTGAGGGAAATTCAAATTCTAATCCTAGATCTAGGGTTTAGGGAAGTCTATAAATAGAAGCCTAGATCTAGGGTTAAAGGTTCAATCTTGAGAATCTTAGTTAGTTCTTCATTAGTTCCTTAATCTTTATCATTCTCTCTTCATCTTCTTCCACAAGTCTAGTGACAAGACTTGTGCGAAACCCTAACCCTAATTCCACTCCAAATTCAAGATCCCGAGTACCAAATCAAGCAAGAAGCTTTCAACCTTTTAGGAGCGGAGCCGATCTTCAATCGAGCAAGTGATCCAAGCCGATCCGCGACTCAAGGAGACGAGCGAAGCCAAATCGACGATCAAGTTCTTGCTCTTGTAGTTCTTAAGCGATTGTAACAAAATTGTTGATATAAATAAAAGGTGAAATTCTTTAATCTTGCTTTCTTTTAATTCTTGTATCATGATTCGATCTCAATTTGTAATTGTAGTTCTTGTTGTGATATTTGAGTAAAACTCCGCTCGTCAAGGAGTCGAGAAGATCAATAGAATGATGATGTAAAAAATCTTAATACGATTCTTAAGTCCTACGAGTTTTGTAAACTCTAGCAAGTTCAAGAATCGATGACCTAGTTTCATTGCGATACTTTCTTGATTGTTATCACTCAAAATTAGGGATCTACGATCGTTTCTTGAATTTACTAGAGGCTAGAATATGAATGATATCGATGAAAGAACAAGGGATAAGATGAAACCCTCGTTTCATAAGAAATCCCTAATTCTCGATCGATCATCATCAATCTAGTATCAATTCATCGAAGGATAAGAATACGTAATTGTAAGATTACAACACATCTATAGATCCGATCGATTCCTACGAGCCTCATTTCGATTCTTGATATTTGGTTGGAAAAATCAACAAACTTTCAATTCTTGATTCTATCCTTTTCTTGTTATTAGATCTAGATTTTCTAATTCTTGAAATTCAATTTACAAATCATTTATTGTTTGTTTTCTTTTCCCTAAAATTTCGACTCATCTAATTCGAAAGACGAACGATTACACTTTTCCTGTGGACGATCCGCACATACTAACACGCTACATTCGACACCGTTATTGATTGCGGTCAAAATATTTTTGGTTGTGATTTCTTTACAATTTTCATACTAGACAATCCGAAATCGTATTTCAATCAGGTTGGATTCGCAGCAGTAATTCATCTTGGGGAGCTCCAGTTCTTCTAGTCAAGAAGAAAGACGGCACAAGGAGGATGTGCATCGATTATCGAGAATTTAACCGGCTGACTATTAAGAACAAGTACCCGATCCCTCACATTGGCGAATTATTCGAGCAGCTTAGTGGCACGAGGGTATTCTCAAAGCTGGATTTGTGATCCGGATATCATCAGGTCCAAGTTAAATCAGAAGATATTTACAAGACTGCGTGCTGAACTCGGTATGGACATTACGAGTATTTAGTGATGCCCTTCGAAGTAACGAATGCACCGGCAATATTTATGGACTTGATGAACCGAATCTTTTCAACATTCTTGGACCAGTTTATAGTGGTATTCATTGATGATATTCTGGTTTACTCCAGTAGCATAGAAGAGCATACAGAACACTTGAACATCGCACTGCAGATATTGAGGCAAGAAAGATTGTATGCAAAGATGAGCAAGTGCGAGTTTTGGCTTGAAGAAGTGAAGTTTTTGGGGCATGTCGTGTCCGGAGATGGAATCGCCGTTGATCCCGAAAAGATTTCAGCAGTTCGAGATTTGCCGATTCCGAAGAACGTAGCAAAGATCAGGAGCTTTCTTGGACTTGCCGAGTATTACAGTAGGTTCGTGGTGAATTTTGCTCGTTTGGCTGAGCCTTTGACCAAGCTTACGCGTAAGGAAGTACCGTTCGTATGGACGGATAGATGTGCATTAGCTTTTGAGGCGTTGAAGCAGAGATTGATAACCGCTCCTATTTTAACCGTACCAGACAGTTCCGGAGGATTGGTGATTCACAGCGACGCATCTGGGAAAGGTTTGGGATGTGTTCTGATGCAGCATGGGAAGGTTATAGCCTACGCATCGAGACAGTTGAAGACCCATGAGAAGAATTACCCTACTCATGATTTAGAGCTAGCAGCCGTGATTTTCGCTTTGAAGATTTGGAGACACTACTTATTGGGTGAAAGAGTTGAGGTATTCACCGAACACAAAAGCCTAAAGTATGTGTTCACGTAGAAAGAGCTTAACTTGAGGCAGCGTAGATGGTTGGAGCTGATGGCTGACTAAGATCTTGATCTTAAGTACCGTCCGGGGAAAGTTAACGTAGTGCTGGATGCTCTTAGTCGGTTGCCAGCAATTCAGATGTTGACTGCACAGAAGAAACTTATTGAAGACTTTCGGAGATTTGAGTTGGAGATCGTGCTATCGCATGCTTCAGGACAGTAGATGCAGCTGCAAGTACAGTCGTCGTTGATCGATAATATTAAAGCAGCGTAGTCATAGGAGCCTAGATTGCAAAGTTTTGAGAACAAGTTGAAGCTGGACTTCGAATGGACCTGTTGATTAACGAAGATGGTTCATTGCGATATGGTAGCCGTTTGTGTGTGCCAAAAAGAGACATTCATGAAGAAGTTATGAAGGAGGCGCACAGTTCAGCATATTCCATGCATCCAAGAGGCACGAAGATGTACCGTGATGTTCGACAGCATTTCTGGTGGGAAGGCATGGAACGAGAGATTGCCCGCTTTGTAGCGAAGTGCTTGGTGTGTCAGCAAGTTAAGGCTGAAGATCAAAGGGTTGTTGGTTTATTGCAACCACTTCCGATTCCTCAATGGAAGTGGGAACATATAACCATGGATTTCGTGACAGCTTTACCGCGGAGTCCAAAAGGCAACAATATAGTTTGGATGATTGTTGATCGATTGACCAAGGCAGCTCATTTCATACCATTTCGAGTTGGCCAGTCAACGAAAATGTTAGCAGAACAGTACATGCAGGAGATTGTGAGATTGCATGGAGTACCTGTGAGCATCGTTTACGACCGTGAGACCCGATTCTTATCGCACTTCTGGAGGAGTTTACAGGAAAGTTTGGAGACGCGATTGAAGTTTAGCACAGCTTATCATCCTCAGACAGATGGCCAGTCGAAGAGAATGATCCAAACTCTTGAAGAAATGTTGAGAGCTTTCATGTTCGACTTCAAGGGTTCATGGGAGGATCATCTATACTTGGTGGAGTTTTCTTACAACAAAAGCTTTCAGGCGGCTATTCAGATGGCTCCATTCGAAGCATTGTATGGTCGCAAGTGTCGTTCACCCATTCGTTGGGACGATACTAAAGAATGAAGATTGTTGGGACCAGATTTGATCGTGCAAACTATAGAGAAGGTTAATACTATCCGAAATCACATGAAGGCAGCACAAGATCGGCAGAAGAGTTGGGCCGACACATCGAGAAGACCTCTAGAGTTCGCTGTTGGTGATCTGGTATTCTTGAAGATATCACCGACTAGAGGAGCGATTCGTTTTGGGAGTCGAGGCAAGCTTAGTCCTCGATTCGTATGGCCCTTCGAGATTTTGGAGCGTGTTGGAGAAGTGGCTTATCGATTGGCTTTACCACAATCTTTGGCGAATGTTCATGACGTATTTCATGTATCTCAACTCCGTAAGTATGTCCGAGAAGAAACACATGTGCTGGATCATTCGGAGCTGACTGTAAGAGAGGATTTGACCTTTGAGAAGCGACCGATGTCGATTGTTGATCGAAGAGAAAAGGTCCTTAAGAACAAGGTTATCCCTCTCGTACTTGTTTCTTGGAGAAATCGCTCGCACGGAGAATCGACTTGGGAACGAGAAGACGAAGTTCGACAGAAGTTTCCACATCTATTCTTGTAGTTTCATAATTGTTTATCTTTCCTTATTCTTGGAATTTCTAGGACGAAATTCTTTTCATAGTTGGGTATAATGTAACACCCTAGTTCATTTATACCAATTCCAGTTCCCGTATTTTCCTTATTTGTGGTAATTTCTTGATTTATCATGTTTTGGATGAGAATGGTATTTTACATTGCATTCGACCCGACCCACTTGCTTGAAACTTGTTTGATTCATATTTATGAATTATCCTGACTTGTTACATAGACAGGTACACATTCATGAATACTGCATACTAGATTTTAATCTAGCATTTGCATTTTACAATATAACATTTTAAGTCATATAAAATATTTTAAAAATACATAATATGGCCTGCATGATACCCCAAACCCCATGGTAGCATCCGCGCATCTTGTTCTCGTCCCGTTCAGTAAAACAGACTTGTTTGGATGGCTACACGCACGTACGTGCATCCAATCTTGGGGGTATGCATTTTCGTTAGCTGAGCATTCATTTTTAAATTTCGTCGTCGCATATATTTTTCATATTTTAAAACCGGTTTTTAGACCCGACCCGGACGTGTTTTGGAGTAAATTTGTATTTACCAAAATCTCAAAACGTACTAATATTATATTCATTAATTCCTTTAATTGTTAATATAAGTTTTCTTAACTAAAATATATTTTTTTATATAACAGAACCTTCTGTGCCCATCTCTCTCTCTAGGTACACACATATATTATTTGTTTACCTTATTTAAACTACCCATATTTTCTCCAGTACATAATCTCTCTCTTCCCTTTCTCTCTCCCTCTCTCGCTCCTCTCGAACTCTCTTTCTCTCTCCCTCTCTCTTGTGATCCCTGCTCTTTCTCTCTTTATTTAATATATTAATTTCTGTTAAACCCAGTATATATTTAACTGCCCCACGTTCTCTCTCGTAGTCATCTTCTACTTCTTTCTTGCGCGCCGTTCCATCGTGAGAACAAAACCCTAGCCTTCGCCCTCGCCCGTACGTCGCCGCCGCTGTCGCTCTCATCCTCTCCTTCACCTCACCTCCTCTCCTTCCCCGACGAACCCCAAGCACTGCACGCCTCGAACCCTCATCCCAGCCTCGTCGTACAACCCATTGGCTTCGCCATCGACCTCACCTTCACCTTTCTCCCTCTCCGATCACCTTCCTCCTTCTTTCCCTGACCTGAACCTCTCCCCTGCGCATGAACCCCGATCACCTGACTTCTTAAAACCCACTGCAACCATCACCCGATCCCCAGCACATCTCGCCGGCTCTCGTCCATCCTCGCCGTTGCTGACGATCCCTTCGCCCAAGCTTCGCCTTCATCCCCTCCGTTTCATTACCTCCCTCTTCAACTCCCTCCATCCTTCCTTCTCACACTCTCCGAACCCGAGCACCTCCTGCAACCCTGTACACCCTTTCTGCCCATCGTCGAACCCCATCGTCGGAAAACCCGTCGACGTCATCACCTTCGCTGTCCTCACCTCTTTCCCCAGGCACCACACCAGAAAACCCCGGAAGCAGCCCTCCTTCGCTTTCTTCTTCTTCTTCTTCTTCTTCTTTCTTCTTCTTTCTAGATCTCGGTTCTTTCCGGTGATCACCCGCCGGAGCCGTGCTCGTCCCCGACGATCCGAGTAACCCAGCGGACATCCCTATCCAGCGTGGTCCATTCCTGCATTGCTTGGTTCAGTCCCGTGTGTGCCGCATGTGCCTAGCGACATTTTACCGACATCGGACGCTGCGTCGTGAGATCCAATCGAGGCAAGTTTATCTTGCTACATGCTATATTACTTTATATATATCTATTTTAATAAATATAATACTGGTATTTCAAATTATGCACTCCATGATTACTTTTACAGTTTTTCGACATCCGTCTGCATCCGTACGTGTTACTTTACATCTAGCACATGCAAACTTATCTTTTTACGTACTATACTATAATATATTGCATCCAGTATTGTATAACAATTCACATTATTTAAAATGTACTTCCGTAATTACCAGTTTATCATTTTACGGGTATACAATATACGTTTGCATCCATACCATATAGAATGCATATAGTTGCATTTACAAATCTCATTAATAACCTAATATTGTTGTATTAACACCCCATGTTTAATAAAGTGCATCCTAATTAGTATTGGAACTATAAATGTAACCCTAATCAATAATTGTGCATCCATTTTATATCTATTTGCATACCATGTCACATTATTTCATTTTATTGTTATATCAGTACTCCATACTCGTTTGTGCACCCATACTTATTACAGTTTGATTATGAGCACCCACTTGATACCTGTGCACTACTTAACATAACTTGATACATGTGCACTACTTGACATGACCTGATTATATCACTACTTGACTTGATACCTGATCATGTTACTAATGCCAACAGTCTCGACCTGTTGTCCCTACGGACATATCCTGTTATCTATTTAGACAGACTTGTACCTGCTTGATCCTTTGTTGGCATTAGCTCCAGATTTATCAATACCTGACTTACACACATGACTTGAGGGTATAGGAAAATCAAGATTGTAACTTAACGTAACTCAAAGGGCTATTACATCCTGTACCGTGGTCCCGTAGGGTATGAACGGGACATAGAATCACAGTCTATTATATATTGTACCGTGGTCCCGTGGGGAATGAACGAGGCATAGACCGATGGGTTACGATGAGGATTACATTAATTGATTTCGAATAACTTTAGAGTAAATAACCCTATAGCACAGTTTAAACTACTCTCTGCACTTCACCTGTTTATATCCCGTTCACTGATCTATATTCATGTTACTGTTACTTATTACTGATGACTTGTTACTGTTCATACTCATACCTGCATGACTTGTTACCCCTTGATTATATTATTGTTGATATTATGACGCACCGACGTCTGGGTTTTGCATGGCCTAGATCCGCTACCCTTGTCGCAGGCTGATCAGAAGGATTTCCGCTGTCAGGCCGAGCAGTGAGGATCCAGTTAGTATCCATTTTAGTTATATTTACTTTCCAGGTGTTATTGTTCATTGGATCTATTGCTTCCACATATTATTTCTTGACTCGTTTATTCTGACTCATGGACATGTATTAGATAGTTTATTTTATTTCTATTGTTCTTGATATCTCTAGACAGCCGTAATGTGACTGTGGAGAGATGTTTCTTATCCACAGGTAGTATGGTTGGCTCTGTCACATACCTATCTTAGCACACTTTGGGAAGCGGGGCGTGACATTAAATGATGGGACTTCATTAATAAGATTAATGAAAAGAAAAGAAATCTTAAAGATATTGTAGAACCTAAATTTTTCAAAAGGCAGCTCTAATTTTTGCTTTGCAAAGAGGTATTCATTTATGAATATCCAGCACCGCATTCGATGAGAAAAGTGCCTAGATCCCTTCACAGGGAATTACCTCTTTAGAAAAAACTAGCATATGCTACAACCCATTCGGTTTGTTTTGAAAACTACTCGATTTTTAAAGCGAAACTTAAACCACTCCATTTCAAATCATATGGTTCTACAAGTCACTCGATTATTATCAAACATACTGCATTCTTTTTCTGTCCGTGAGTACGTTAAAGGTTTTCTTCAAAATCAGCCGTAACCCTCCCTCATTTCAGATAGGTACTGTTTTTTATTCGTACTATATTTGTTAGCAAGAATCAAGGCATAGTATACGGTAGCTGAGTGATACTTATCTGCAGTATTTAGATGCGATTGGTAGGAACAGCCGCACAGATTTTTTGGCAAGCGTCAAGGGTATGTGTTGGTGAATTCGAATCAATCATGAAATGACGGGTAGAACTTGAATAGCGGCTTATGATTTTTTAGCAAGCGTCAAGGTCATAAGTCGTTAGGGGTAAAAACCTTATCAAGAATTTCAAGTGTCGAAATTTGCAATGAGATTGCATACTTTCTATATGATAGTTGGATCCCGATACCCACTGCGAGTAAGAATTACTCCCGGGAGAGTTTTCCATTTTAGAATTAGCTAATCCAGTAGGTGTTTAAAAAGGTGTTAACGGGGTTATACCTTTGCAAAAACGAGATTATTTAATTAGTTCCATGCGAAAGCACAGGGATATTCCCTAGGAGTACCAACACCAGCCTGGCTGACCGATTAGCGAACTTGTAGGGTGTAATTAATTTCGGCTAATTTTTCCTTTTAGGGTTTGAAGGAAGATTTGATAAAAACGGTGGAAGCCATTCTGATTAGATAAGATAATAACCATTCTAATCTTGCAAGAGCGCATACTAAAGTATTTCTTTTCTCTCTTTCTCTCTCTCTCTCTCTCTCTCCAGGTAGCGACCATGTGACACCTTAATCAAGATAATAATATGGATGTATTGACCGAACCCACTTATTATATTGGGCTGGAGAACGTTGGTTACACTCTAACTTGTGACAATAGTCATAAGTATGGGCAAAGGATAGAGGAATGCAAGGATTTCCACGCAATCCTAATGAAGAAGGGGAATTCTGTTGTTTTTTCTTCGGGTATATTAGTTATTGAGAACTGTTTATCAGTATGCTCTACGTCCTGAGTTTTAAATACCGGATCAGGATCCTATATTTGCAACATGTTATAAGGGTTAAGAGAAGTAGAGCACTGGGAACATGTGATATGTCTCTCAGAGTAGGGAACGAAGCAAATATTGCTGCCGACACTGTCAGCGAATATCACCTTGTATTACCCACTGGTAATACATTGATTTTGAATAACTGTTACTTCATACCAGCTATAATGTGCAATATCATATCCTTTTTTATTAGATAAAGAAGGATACAACTTTGCACTTGATAAAAATATTATGAATATTTCCCTAAATCAAGTGTTGTTTGGGGTAGGTACATTAAGTAATGGTATATATGTTCTTAATCAAAATACAGTCTTCAGTATCCATAATACACATAGAAAGAGTTCAGAAATGAACGAAACTTTCTTATGACATTGTAGACTATGTTATATCAATGGGACTAAACTATCCAAGTTATATAAGGATGAATATTTGAATCCGTTTGAATTTTCATCTTATGAGACTTGTCAGTCTTGTCTCAAAGGAAAAATGACAAAAACTTCGTTTACGGGACACATAGCAAGAGCTAAGAGCTACTAAACTCTTGGGACTGATATATAGTGATGTATGTGGTCCTATATTTACACATGCAAAGGGTGAGTATTCCTATTTCATTATATTCACCGATAATCTCTCTCAATTCGGACATGTGTTCTTGTTGAAACAAAAGTCTGAAACTTTTGAGAAATTCAAGAAATATAAGAGTGAAGTAGAGAACGAGACAGGGAGAAATATCAAAATCCTTCGATCTGATCAAGGAGGCGAATACTTAAGCACGGAATTTCAGAGCTATCTAAAAAAGAATGGGATTCTCTTTTAGCTTACTCCTCCGTATACACCACATCACAATGGTGTATCAGAGTGGAGGAATCACACTCTATTAAATATGGTGCGCTCTATGATGAGTAAAGCCGAGTTACCACTTTCCTTTTGGGGTATGCACTGGAAAAGGCAGCATATTTATTGAATAGGGTTCCAACCAAATCTATGCCTACCACTCCACATGAGACGTGGGAAGGGAAGAGACTATACCATAATTTTATTAAGATATGGGGTTGTCCTGCTTATGTAAAGAAACAAAATCCAGACAAACTCGATACATGGTCAGTTTTGTGTAAATTTGTGGGATATTTAAAACATTCGCAAGGATATTTATTCTACCATATCAAGGAACAAAAAGTGTTTGTTTCTTGACACGCCACCTTTTTGGAAAAGAAATTTCTTGTTAAAGAAATTAGTGCGAGCATGGTAGAACTGGAAAGAGATTCTAGAAAAAAATCTGCAACTGAAGATTTAGTGGAACTTAATAATTCAATAGTTCCTGACGAACCTCAGCCACTCCGCAGATCTAGTAGGGTTACTCACCCACCCGAGAGATACTATAGTTTTCTCATAAACGGTGGGAGTGAGAATTGCATCATGGAAAATGATGACCCGACTAGTTTCGAACAGGCCATCACAAGTGAGGACTTTATGAAATGGCTGGATGCCATGCGATATGAGATGGAATCCATGTACACCAATAAAATATGGATTTCTTCAAAGACCAGGTATCGACTATGATGAGATATTTTCTCCAGTGGCTATGCTTAAATCCATCCGGATCCTACTTGTCATTACTGTCTTATATGACTATGAAATCCGGTAGATGGATGTCAAGACCGTCTTTCTAAATGGTGATTTATAAGAGAGCGTGTATATGACATAGCCAGATGGCTTCGTAAACAATAGGAGCAGCGGAAAAGTGTGCAAGCTGCTTAAATCAATGTACAGATTAATGCAGGTATCGCAGAGCTAGAACATCTGTTTTGATGTAGCAGTCAAAGAGTTTGACTTCATAAAAAACATAGATGAACCCTATAAATATAAAAAGGTAGTAGAGAGTAAGTTCGTTTTTCTCATATTGTACGTGGATGATATACTCTTGATAGGAAATGACGTTCCTATGCTACACTCGGTCAAACTCTTCCTATCACAAAAGTTCTCCATGAAAGACCTGGGTGATGTCACCTACATCTTGGAGATAAAGATATATAGGGATAGATTTAAAAGGATGTTGGAATTGTCCTAATCTACGTACATAAACACCATACTAAAGAGGTTTAGTATGGAAGATTTCAAGCGTGGTAACTTACTCGCTTGCTCAGGAACCGCCCTCTCTAAAGAGACGTCTCCCAAGACAGATGAGGAGAGAGCTTGCATGAACATGATACCCTATGCCTCTGCAGTCGAGTCTATCATGTACGCGATATTATGTACCAGACCGGATGTAGTTTACGCACTCATTGTAGTAAGTATGTATCAATCAGACCCAGTGGAAAAGCACTGGATAGTTGTGAAGAACATTCTTAAGTACTTGCGAAGGACTAAAGAAATGTTCTTGGCATATGGTAACGGAGAACTCCAAGTCCTTTACCGATTCAAGCTTTTAGAGTGATAAGAATGACAACAAGTTTGTCTTGGGTTTTGTCTTTACTCTCAACAGAGGGGAGATATCTTGGAAGAGTTCCAAACAGGATACCGTTGCAGACTCAACGATAGAGGCTGAATACATCGCTGCCAATGATACTGCCTAAAAAGCTGTCTGGATGAAGAAGTTCATCACTAAACTTAGTATGGTTCCATTCATTGTTGATCCAATACCCTTATATTGTGATAACAATGGAGCTGTAGTTTTTGCCAAGGAATCTCGGCCCCATCAGCGATCAAGACATATTCTGAGGTATTATCACCTGTTCCGGAAGATATTTATCGCTGCGAGATCAAGATCAAGAGAGTTGACACGAAGGACAACACGGCGGATTCTGTAACACCCTAGTACATTTATACAATATTAATGGGTATTTTAAGACTTTCTTTATAATTCGTTTGTTTTATTCATTTGGGTTGCGAGTAATTCAAATAGCAATAGCGGTTATTCGACCCGACCCGCATGTGTGGAACCTAGTATGGTGCTAGATTGTATCTGATATTTATTGGTAAATTATATCTATGAGAATCTAGTATATTAGGCATACAACTTATATTTAAATCATTATATATTTATTAATAGCTACAAGTTATGGATAAGATATATTTGTGTTAACTGTCATATCTTAGTTTATTTTTATCCATCTCGTTTCAAAACTTAAGATATCAGATAATCAATTTTTTTTATTATATATTTATATATGTATTAGTTTTCCTTTTTTAAATCTTATTAGGAGTATATGTATTTAATATTACATTATCGCATTATGGTTTAAATCTTTACGTATGTGTGTTTTTTTCTAAGATATATTTTTGATGAGATTCTGGTAAAGTTTGGTAGTAATTTGATATTATCTGTAAACCCTAAAATTATAATATATATATACTATATAATAAAAAAACAAAGTGTATATAATTTTTATTATATTATTAAAACACACACTCTCTACCCATCTATATATCTCCCCTCACTATTCTTTTTCTTTCTCTCTCTGTTCTTTTTCCCCAACTCCCTCGTCTTGACCTCGATATCCTAAACCACCGTCACGTCACGCCTCGCCTCCTTCGTTCTCACCTCCACCTCCTTCCTCCTTATCTCGTCGCCTTCACAATCATATTGTCGTCGTCACCTTCCTCTTCAATCCTCGTGACCCATCACCTCACCGCACCTCCTCACTCGAGAACCCCGAGCCTTAACCCATGCCGACACCATCAACTCCGACCTCATCCCTTCCTTGCCATTGTCGTCGTTGACTCTTCTTCTTTCTCGCCTTCGTTGAACCCAGAGAACCCCAACACCATCATCTCCCTCTTTCCTTCCTCATCTTCTTCTTTTTTCTTCACCGGAGCCGACCCCAGCAACATCGCCACCTCCACCTTGTTTCCTCACCGACGAGCATGACCCAAACCCCATCTCCTTTCACCGCATTATCATAGCCTCGACCTCACCACCTCTCTCTCTTCTTTCCATCATAGAGCCTACACCCCGACCTCGTCGTTGCCACCCCGACCCATCGCCGCCGCCTTAGACCCAAACACAAGTACCTGAGCATTCCATAAAGCATGAGTAGGGCATCCCAGAGCAGTACATTGCCGTGTTTAGTTGAGCTCGTGAGTACGTCGTGTTTAAGAACGTTGCCATCATGTTGGTATCCATGTTTCAAATTGCTTTTATCAATCGAGGCAAGTTTCTAAACTTGCAACATGTTACATTACATATACCAATACATATATATATTTATAGTATACACAGATTTATTATTTAGAAAATTGTTATCGATGAACAATTTTTATAGTATTAATCCATATTACTAATATTAGCTGTGTTAGTCACAATTGTTGAGGTCATGCAAATTTGCTTACTTGAACTATTTTAGTAGGTACAGATTAGTTTATATTAAGAACCAAACGTAAACCGTTATTATAAATAGGTAATATATATTATAGATAAATTAATCAGACCCTACGGTTTAAATAGTATGCATTAGTTAATTGTACAATGGAGTAAATAAACTGGTTACTGTTATTTCATTGAGTATTTCTACTCTTTAAGATACAATACCTGACATGTGCACGATACGTTCCTTGCTATTGCCATTATTATATTGTTTACACTTGTTACCTGAATGATAACTAATGCCGACAGTATTGATTAGTTATCCTGATCTACCTGACTTGTTGTCTTGATTAGACAAGATTTGTACACGACTCTTCCTGTATTGGCATTGGTTAAATTTTTTAGTGATACTTGACTGGAACACAAAAGCCTGGGGAAAAGGGGAAATCAAGAATGTAGCCAAAATATAACTCAAGAGAATATTATTATTGTTCTCCATGATTCCGGACGTGAACGGAATAACCTTTGTTTATTGTACCGTGGTCCCGTGGGGAATGAACGGGATATATTGTGTCGTGGTCCTGTAGGAAATGAACGGGATATATATTATTGAGTTACGATGAGAATTATATTAATTGGTTTCAAATACCGTTAGGATAGATAACCTAGAAACACAGATTTTAGGATACATGTGAGATACCTATAGCCTGCTGTTATATCGCTTATGATTGTTTATTTATAATTATACATCTTTTTGCATATAACACCTTATGGTACATTGCTTAGTTTATTATTATGATATTTATAACGTACTGACGTCTGGGTTTTGCATGGCCTAGTTCCTTTAACCTTGTCGCAGGAAGATCAAGAATATTTTTGCAAGCAAGCTGAGCAGTGAGGAGCTTTGCCGATTAGTTTTGAGATGTTTAGTTTTTTTTTATTTTCTAGTTAAAGTTTTAACGTTGTGATCCCATAAGGGATGTGATTAGGATATTATTTACTTGTTGGATCTTTTTTCTTTTCCGCTACTTTCTCGTTATTGTTTTATTGTGGCAGTTGGACTTGTGTTAGTTAAGTTTTATTTACTGTTCTTGATATCTTATTGAGAGCCGTAATGTGACTATGGAAGGATCTTTCTTCACCATAAGTAGCTTGGTTGGCTTTGTCACGTACCGTATTTACTTATTTTTGGAAGCGGGGTGTGGTAAGGTTTTGTTGGTATCAAAGACATAAGTTTTAGGATTAGTCGGGTTTTGTTCAACTCGTAGTTGGGTATTGAGCCCGATACATTGACAAGAAAACCCGGAATTAGGAACATGTCCTACCACATTACTACCTTTCCGGTCTTGAATCTATAGTTTATCGACTTCTTGTTTATTGAATCATATTTATCATTGCTAATCACTTTCAGTATTCTTAGCTTCAGAATTATGGCAAATAGATATTTGCGGGCATACCAGAGGCATGTAAAGGTCACCGCATTACTTGGGGTCGTACGTGGTATGTTGGAAAACCAGAAGTGTCAAACTAGGCCGAACCAACGACAGGCCCAGGTTTTCCAAGAGGGCCTGAGGATGGCCCAACAGACTGTTATCACAGCAGCTGAGAGGGCAGCAGCTCCCAGATCAATACAGCGTGAGGGCACCGTGGAAGACTTCAGAAAGCTCGGTCCATCCACATTTACCAGACTGGAGGAGCTATTGCCGATGGAGTAGTGGCTAGTAGATACAGAGAACCTTTTTGTTGCCGCACAGATTCCAGATAAGCAAAAAGTGGATGTAGTATGTATTCAATTGGTAGATTACGCTCACAAGTGGTGGCTTGTTAAGGAGACCTGTATGACTAAGCCGATCAGCTAGGAGACTTTTTCGCGAAGTTTCTTGGAGAAGTTCTTTGCACAATCTGCCAGGGGGAAAATGGAGGAGAGCTTAAAACAAAATGGTGGATCCGTTGATACTCGTGCGGCTGAATGGACCCGACTCTGTCGATTTGCGGGGCCCTTGATTGCCAACAAGGCAGATAGGGCAAGAAGATTTATGCGTAGCTTGGATGTGGAAATTTAGAGATATATCATATCGTTGGGATTGACCACCTTCTCCCAATTTCTCAAGACGGCTAGAGAACAACAGAGTCTATCAGTAAGAGTAAAGGGTAATCAACAACAAGCAGTTGCAGTGTGGAAGACTCTGTATGCACCAACTAGAGCTTATGTACATAGAGGCATTTTGATAAACAAACAGGGGACAATACATATGAAAAGGATCTTTGTTTCAACGCAGAAGAAGGATGTGATTTGTGATTACTTCCAACGACCGAGTCATTTCCGGAGGGAGTGCCGGATGAGGCTTGGGCAATGTCTGATTTGCAGAGCCGCTGATTATCGAATTAATACTTGTCCATTGAGAGTTCAATTGAAGGGTGATGCTTCGAGAGCACAACAGAAGAAGATTACTCAGAGGCCTAATCAGGGGTGGGACTTCACCTTGACGGCTGAGGAGGCCAAGGCTTTAGACGATATTGTTTCAGGTATCCTACTTGTTTATAATTTTCCCACATTGGCATTATTCGATTTTGGTGCATCCCATTGCTTTATGTCGTCCAAATTTATTAGTGCACATTCTATCCTACACACGGCCCAATCTAACTGTTGGGATATACACACTGGGAATGGGAGAATTATATCTAGTAGTGAATATAAGGGTTGCTCGATTGTTATTTGCGGATGGGAGTTATTCACGGATTTGTTGGTGATTGATACTGGTATTTATGATGTTGTATTGGGAATGGATTTTCTTGGTATTTTCCATGTTCATATTGATTGTATGGCAAACAAAGTGATTTTCCAGATTCCTGGACATCCGGATTTCGTATTCTTGGGAGGTTGCAAATCTATCGAGCCAGTCGAATTTAGGGCTAGGCCGACAAGTGCGGCTTTTTCATCAATGGAAGCAATCAAGGAGGAAACACCGGTAGTAGTTTGGGATTTCATGAATGTGTTAGAGGAAATCTCGGTTTTACCTCCAAAACGAGATGTGGAGTTCATGATTGATTTTATTCCTGGAGCAGCGCCGATTTCAAAAGCTTATTATCCGATGGCACCAGTGGAACTTGAAGAGTTAAAGAAACAAGTTTCAGAATTATTAGAAAAAGGATGGATTCACAGCAGTGGTTCACCATGGGGAACTTAAGTTCTTCTAGTCAAGAAGAAAGATGGTATGCGGAGAATGTGCATCGACTATCGGGAGTTAAATCGGTTGATTATTAAGAATAAGTACCCAATCTTTCGCATAGAAGAATTATTCAATCAACTTAGTAGTGTGAGAGTTTTCTCAAAGCTGGATTTACGATCAGGGTATCATCAAGTTCGGGTGAAAGAAGAAGATACTTGAAAGACAGCGTTCAGAACTCGATATGGACATTACGAGTATTTAGTGATACCATTTGGAGTTACTAACGCACCATCGATATTTATGGACTTGATGAACCGAATCTTTTCACCATTTCTAGATCAGTTCATGATAGTATTCATTGATGATATTTGGTCTATTCGAGGAGTAAAGAAGAGCATGAAGAACATTTGAGAATTGCACTGCAGATGTCATGCCCCGCTTCCCGATGTGCGGGGAAGGAGACGTAGCAAGGCCACGACGTATTTACTCAGGAATAAATACGTTAAGCGTAAATAAGCAATACAAATAAATGCACAAGAATAATAAGAGATGTAATATAAGCAGCAACTTTTATTAACATTCATTCTTTACACTACATTGCTTTGACAAGGAAATGTACAATGATAAAAGCAATGCATAAATAGTGGCATACAAATAAAAAGATAAGTACAAGTAAAGACTAGAAGTCTGGCTTCTCTGTGAACTGATCCAAGTCTTCCTGGCTGGGCTCGGTCTCCTGAGAGTCGTGTCCTCCTGACGAACATTCTAATGAAAGAAGAGAAAGGAATGTCGTCAGCGAACTAGCGCTCGGTAAGTCCTAAAAAAAGGAAGGAATACGACAAGTAGAGAGAAATATAACTGTAATTTGTATAGGTTTATGTTTGTTATACTAACTTAGTTATTTATTACTTGGTACAGAATGTATCAGTGTATACGAGAGGAGTCCAACTATCCCGTGGACTATGGTAACATGTAAGTACATAGCCTCGTCAAAACCCACGGGACAACGGTACGAGAGTTCATGTAGGTGTCTTTTAGTGTCCATCATCGTGCCACTTTTAACACATTCCGTACAAGTCTACCCCGTTAAACCCCGAAATGTATTGTATTGAATTATAGTTATCAGACTTGCCGAGGCCATGGATACAAGTTGTTCATGTAATCAGGTTCAGGATTTAAACAAGTAGTCATATAATCAAGTCAAGTTATAGTAATGGTTCGGTCAAGTCAAGTTATGTTTGTTTGTTGATCTTGTTCTGGTATTCAGGTTCAGCTTCAAGTATATATGTTGGTATATTGGATTCATGTTTGAATTGGATTGTGTTTGGATTGAATTCGAGCTTGATTTAGACTCAGACTTGAGTCAGACACTTCAAACTGATTTAGATCCTTGGTTAGATTCGGGTGTTATCGGTAACTGCTGCACATATACTGCAGGATTTGTGTATTTTTCCAAAACAATTAGCATTGATAAAACCGCTAAGTTTTTTTTTACCTTAAATAGCCAAGCACTCACTTTCTCCGGCTCCCTAAGGCTCAAGAGAATTGATCCCGCTTAAACCTATAATTACTAAAGTCCTTAAATGTAATTTATATAGCTTGAGGGGGTTTTATGAAAAAATATTTTTTATATAATCTCAAGATAAATCTCGAGAAGTTATTTATTTTATTTATGGTTTTCATGGATGTAACTTTTAAGATTTGAGATATTTTAGTGAATATTAACTTAACTTGAATAGTTCATGGTAATTAAGTGTAAAACTTGTCTTTTGGATAACTTGAGGGTAGTTTAATGAAACTTGTCATTCTTTTATTTTTAGAAAACATCGAATTTTATTATATTTTGAAAATATGTGGTTTAATAATATTTATATATTTATAAAAAAATTATTTTATTATTAAATAATTATCTCGTTTTTCTTAAAAATCGTATTAAAAATCTTTTGAGACCGAATGCTCCGTGAGGAGGTCCGCATCTCGCTCTACTAGCTTAAGGATGTGCGATAATCCACACCATCCAATAGTGGGTTCCCCAAAATGGATTGTATGTAAGTCCATGTCACACACCCCACGAGCTCGCCGGGAGGCAGAATATATGAAAAACAATTATCAAAGCTTCGTAACACGGACTTGAGCACACGGATCGTGTTTAAACCATTACTAGCAAACTACGAGAGGTTTAACTACTCGGATTTGAAGTTATACCTCACGTTACTTGTCCTTCGGGTCTTCATCGCTGTCCTCCACACCTCTTAGGCTCTATGGAACATGGGCGCCTCAACGGCCTCCTCGAGTCAATGACGATCCACCCGAGAGTCTATTGTCCGAGCTCCTATCTCGAATCTGAGATAACTACGGCTCCTAGATCGCTAATCTAGAATTCCTAGAGGGTGTAGAGTAATTAGATGGATTACTTAGTCACTTAAACCCTAGGATTCTCAACTCATGAGAGCTTTTAGGGTTTTGAGGAAGAAGATGAAGACTTGAAGAGGGAGAAAGCTTTTATGATAATGATAGAATAATAACTCATGATAGAATAATATCAAGAATACAAATATCTCTTTGATAAATATCTAGAAATATCTTGTAAGCTTCATTTAATCCTAAATAGTGAATCACCTCATGAGTCATTAAGCATTTAATGAAAACCTACAACTCATCTCTCCACCTCATTTGTGTTTAATCCAAAAGAAATAAATACAAATGAGTCATCTTCTTCTAGAAGCTTCCCGAAAAAATTACGAGACTGCCCCTCCCATCCGTATTTCTAAAAAACATGGATAATGTTTGACTGAACAAATCCATCTGTATGATACTAGAATCTGGTTTAAATCAAAGCCCGCTAGTATTATCTGCCCGATCATAATACATGCATAAGTGTACGTAAGTGATCGCGGCCCTACCGTAAAACCATACGACCTCTACACCTTTTGCCCGGTGCAGGGAAACTCTCTGTGTGGGACTCTAAAGACTCGACACTACGCTGGCAGTGGGTTTAACCACAGGCCGCAAGCGGTACTAGCTGTACGTAACGGTCCCCAGGTAGATGTCGATAAGAAGGACGATGAGGACACCCATTCGAACTCCAACTGAGCCTGATGTGATAATTTCCGTACAGTCCGGTTTGTTCGTCTAGGACCATTGCATATCGGGCCTAGGGGGGCGGTAAACGTCAGACCCCTAATAGCGGTATAAGTCGTGTCGGAGTGAAGCCCATTACACCTTGAGAAGCTACTGGAACCTACCAGTAAATCTCGCTTGCCCTGGACAGGGACTTTGCGTAATGGCTCTCCATACACAGCGCGATATCAACCCCCAATACTGGGATGTCTAACCGCTACTGCCTCCAAGTGCTTCGGGACTGCACCCAACTACTAGCTGTTTGCATGACTCCTTTGAGCCGTGGTAGGGTAGTAATCTAAGAACAGTGGGAACACACCCGAGGCGAGGTAGCAGCGTCAAGTCGGCCGACTAAGCTGTACTCATGTCACCTGGGAACTGCTATCTGACGATGGGTATAAAACCAACCTGCAGTTCCCGGCGAGTCCTGTCCGGTGTACTCGTAACCTAACGAGCACCTGCATACCATCTCCAGTACGACGTACTGATGGCTGTGGGACAGACCATCTCCCCAACTGGGATGAGAAGCGTACACACCAGTCTACTCCGGAGTATCGATGCCCTATCTCGATAATCCTACGAGCAGGGACATGTATAGGATTTTGCTTATAGACTACCCAGCCTCCACTAGTGTGACTGCCATCACAACGCTGGTAATCAGGCAAAGATCCTAAGGGCTCTATGTTCATAACAGATTTTTGCATTTTTATACCGCCAAATTTTTATCACATTGCTTATAGGTAGGTACTCTTGAACTGTGTTTGCTAGTTAATTGCAGGATACAGGTTCTGTAGGGTTCCTAGGCACGCTAATGAGGTCTCACAAGGCATCAACCATGCCAATTTCAAATTTTACTAGTGCCGAGAAACCCTAATACGGATTCGTTGACTAGAGTTTAGGCGAAAAGTGAAACTAGTTAACATTTTAACTAAAGGAAAGAGGTTACAACCTTTGTAGATCCGGTTCTCTACTTCCTTATCTCCACGTAGACGTCCTCTCGCTGTCCATATCGGATCCCGGACTCTAGCATCGGCTTCATCGGAGAAATGGGCGGGCTAGGTTGTCGGCTTCGATGCCGAAGATGATCTACGTCGAGGTAACTCTAGATCGAGCTCCAACTTCACCAAGTCGTGAAACTTGTGAAGAAAACACCCTATACTACTTGGCAAGAGGTAGAGGATGAAGAAATAGGAGGTGGGTTCACTTTAGAATTGGATTTCTCACTCTTTTACTCAAGATGCCATTTATGGAGTTAAGCTTTCTTCTTGATCAAGAGGAAGAAGAAGAAGATAGAATATGATAAGTGTTGGATTAAAAATGAAAATAATATGAATACTTATCATATCCTAACTATGGTCAAGTGTAGAGAGCAAACTAGGGTTAGGTGAATGGTTAGGTTAAGAGAAGAAAACAAAATGGTCAACCTTTTCAACTCTTCATGAAGCTTCATGAAAGAACCAGGGAAAGCCACCATTTCCCTTTTCTTTTCCAAAATAAATAATCAATATAAATAAAAGAATAAGTAAACAAAACCCTAACCATTCATATAACCATGGTATAATCTTTACACAAACTCAAGTTAGCATGTATCATCAAACATGATACAATCAAGTGCACACAAAAATATATCACATATACAATATGCACTTCAAGTGAGAAAATCCTTTTAAAATGAACCAATACTAGTTAATGCAAAGTAATATATCAAATATATAATTATACATTAAATCATTAGATCAACACTTGATTCAATGATCCGGTCATGTCGCACATAACCGACTAGTATTCAATGTATCGATTTATCAAATCAATGATTCGATAACTAGGTTATATCGCATACAACCAATCGAAATATTCATCGCGAGAAAGAAATACGGTATTACATACACGCATTATTCTCGGTCTCGCACATATCTCATATGCGCTCCTATTTCGTTTCGCTTGAGCCAGGAAACCTCTGTGTAGGACTCTAAAGACTCGTCAATACGCCGGCAGCAGATGATGATCATATCAAGCACCCACAAGCCGCAAGCGGTCTGCTAAACGTAACGGCCACCCGGGTATTGAGCGATCAGAAGATTAACGAGCAAGCCCGCTCACACTCCTGTGAATCCAACCAGTAACACTTACCGTACAGTCCGGTCTGTTCGTCTGATATGTCGCATATCAAGTCTAGGGGTGGTAAACGTCAGACCCCAATAACCGATAAGTCGTGCCGATGTGAGGCTCATAACGGGTCGAGAAACTACTGGTAACACTTACCAGCAAATCTCTGAACAGCCCTGGCCAGGGACTTCCCTGTTACGGCCAATCGAGCACAGCGCAACATCAACCCCCAATACCGGGAGAGATGAAACCCCTCCTATCGCTCATTGCCTCCATGTGACTCGGGACTGTGCCCAAAAACCACTGTTTTGCATGCCTTAATGGACGTGGTAAGGTGGAGATCAAAGCACAGTGGGAATCACACAAGACTCTATGACGATCTCGGGTCTACAGACTAACCTGTACAAGTGTTACCTGAGAACTGCCATCTGACGTGAGGTATAATACCATCTGGGAGTTCTCGGCGAGTCCGTCCAGTGTACCCAGTCTCCACTGAGCACCCGTATACCATCTCTGATGTCAAACACCAATGGATATGGGATCATCCATCGCCCATCTCATGGGTCGAGAAGCGTATACGCTAGTCTACACTGGTATATCGATGCCCCGTCTCGATATACCCACGACTAGGGACCTTGAAGGATGTACCTATGGACTACCATGTCCCCACTAGTATGATCTGCATCATAGTCCAGGTAGTCAAGTACACATCCTAAGGGCTTTACCAACATGTAACTATAAGACAGTTTAAAGAGACAAGTGTACATGTTAAGATAAAGAGCAACCAGATAGCATACTATCATATCGAGCAAGAAAGTCATCTCTATATATGTCCAAGCATCCAATATAATATACATCATCTGTACAATACTGGCCTCTAGGGCATACATACAACTAACAATCTCCCACTTGCACTAGGGCCAGCTGCTGTAGTATCGCATACCGAGCATCCCGAAGAGTCTCTCAAACTGTATCTGGGGAATGGCCTTCGTGAGTGCATCCGCCGTGTTGTTCTTCGTGTCAACCCTCCTGACCTCGATCTCCCGGCGATCAACTATCTCCCGGATCAGGTGATACCGCCTCAGAATATGCCTGGATCGCTGATGGGACCTGGGTTCCTTGGCCAAAGCCACCGCTCCATTGTTATCGCAATACAAAGGTATTGGATGCTCAATGGATGGAACCATACCAAGTTCAGTAATGAACTTCTTGATCCAGACAGCCTCTTTAGCAGCATCGTTGGCAGCGATGTATTCAACCTCCATTGTTGAGTCTGCCACGGTTTCCTGCTTGGAACTCTTCCAGCTAACCGCCCCTCCGTAAAGGGTAAAGACAAATCCCGACTGCGACTTAGAGTCGTCCTTATCACTCTGGAAGCTCGAATCGGTAAAGGACTCCACTTGGAGTTCTCCGTTACCATACACCAAGAGCATCTCTTTAGTCCTTCGCAAGTACTTGAGAATGCTCTTCACAGCTGTCCAGTGACTCTCTCCAGGATCAGCTTGATATCTGCTCACTACACTTAGTGAGTATGCTACATCAGGTCTGGTACATAGCATCGCGTACATGATAGAGCCTACAGCCGAAGCATAGGGTATCCCTTGCATGCGAGCTCTCTCCAAATCAGTCTTGGGAGACATCTCTTTGGAGAGAGTGACTCCAGAGATCGTGGGCAAGTTCCCACGCTTGGATTCTTCCATACTAAACCTCTTTAGTATGGTGTCAATGTACCTGGATTGGCACAATCCCAATATCCGTTTGGATCTATCTCTATAGATCCTAATTCCCAATATGCAGGAGGCATCACCAAGATCTTTTATTGAGAATCTTTGTGATAAGAAGAGCTTGACCGATTGCAGCATAGGAATATCATTTCCTATCAAGAGTATGTCGTCCACATACAATACGAGGAAGACAACCTTACTCTCTGCTACCTTCTTGTAGATACAAGGTTCATCTGGGGTTTTGACGAAATCAAACTCTTTGATAACGACGTCAAAGCAGATGTTCCAACTCCGCGATGCTTGCTTTAATCCATAAATGGATTTAAGCAGCTTGCACACTTTCCCGCTGCTCCCACTGTCTACGAAGCCCTCTGGCTGAGTCATGTACACGCACTCTTCTAAATCACCTTTTAGAAAGGCGGTCTTAACATCCATTTGCCAGATTTCGTAGTCATGATATGCAGCGATGGCAAGCATGATCCGGATGGATTTAAGCATAGCCACTGGAGAAAAGGTTTCGTCATAGTCCACACCTGGTCTTTGACGAAAACCCTTTGCAACAAGTCTAGCTTTGAAAGTCTCCACTTTCCTATCTACACCAAGTTTTTTCTTGAAGATCCATTTGCTCCCAATGGGTTTTACCCCTTCAGGAGCAACTTCCAAAGTCCATACTTTGTTGGTGTGCATGGATTCCATCTCGGACCGCATAGCATCCAGCCATTTCACTGAGTCCCCACTCGTGATGGCCTGCTCGAAGCTAGTTGGGTCATCATCTTCCATGATGCAATCCTCGCTTTCACCATCCATGAGAAAACCGTAGTATCTCACAGGTTGGCGAGGAACCCTACTAGATCGGCGGAGAGGCTGAGGTTCATCAGGAACTATTGAATCCTCTGGTTCAACCAAGTCTTCTGTCGTAGTCTGTATTGCTGGAACCTCTTCCAGTTCTACCTCCTTTCCACTAATCTCTTTATCAAGAAATTCCTTTTCTAAAAAGGTGGCATGTCGAGAAACAAACACCTTTTGTTCCTCGGTGTGGTAGAAGATATACCTGCGCGAATGTTTGGGATATCTAATAAATTTACACAGAATGGACCTTGCCGCGAGTTTGTCCGGATTTTGCGTTTTTACATATGCCGGACAACCCCATATCTTAATATAATTAAGACATGATCTCTTTCCTTTCCATATCTCATATGGAGTGGTTGGCACGGTTTTGGTGGGAACCATATTCAATAGGTCTGTAGCTGTTTCTAGTGCATATCTCCAGAAGGAAATAGGTAACTCAGCTGTGCTCATCATAGAGCGCTCCATATCTAATAGGGTGCGGTTCCTCCGTTCTGATACACCGTTGTGCTGTGGTGTATATGGAGGAGTCAGCTGAGAGAGAATCCCATTCTCTTTTAGGAAGTCCAGGAATTCATTGCTCAAGTATTCACCTCCTCGATCAGATCGTAGGATTTTAATACTTTTTCCGGTTTGGTTCTCAACTTCTTGTTTATATTCTCTAAATTTCTCAAAAGCTTCTGATTTGTGTTTCATCAGGAACACATACCCGAACCTAGAGAGATCGTCAGTGAATGTAATGAAGTATGAAGAACTATCCCTGGCATGTGTAGATATAGGACCGCATACATCACTATGTATCAGTCCTAAGAGTTCAGTAACTCTTTCTCCGTGTCCCGTAAACGGAGTTTTGGTCATCTTGCCTTTGAGACATGACTGGCAAGTGTCATAAGATGAAAATTCGAATGGTTTCAAATATCCATCCTTATATAACTTAGCCAGTCGTGTCGCATTGATGTGACCCAGTCTACAATGCCACAAGAAGGATTCGTTCAGTTCAGAACTCTTCCTCTTGTGTGTGTTTGTTATACTCAGAACTGTTGATTGATTTAGAACATAAATGCCATTGCACAACGTGCCTGATCCAACCAACTTTTGGTTACGGAAAATGTTCATAACATCATCCTGTAATACAAAATTATATCCCTCTTTACTCAACAAAGAAACCGATATAATGTTGCATATCAGGTTCGGCATGTAATAGCATTCGTTCAGAACCAATGTATTGCCAGTTGGTAATGCAAGGTGATATTCCCTGACAGTCTTAGCTGCAACAATTGCACCATTTCCAACTCTAATGTCTTTATCACCTTCTCCAAGTTCTCTACCTTTCCTGAGCCCATGTAACTGATTACATATATGGGATCCTGACCCGGTATCTAATACCCAGGACGTAGGGCAAATGGAGAAACAGTTCTCTGTAACGAATACACCCGAAGAAAATGCATCAACATGTACTTTCTTCAATCGGGTGGCATGGGAATCCTGGTATTCCCCTATATCCTGTTCAGTCCTATAACTCTTATAAGAAAGAACGGAACCAACGTTCCCCAGCACAGTATAACATGCGGGTTCGGTCAATACATCCATATTATTATCTTTATTAGGGCATGACATGGTCGCTACCTGGAGAGAGAGAGAAGAAAACACTTTAGCGTATGCTTTTGCAAGATCAGATTGGTTATTATCTTATCTAATCAGGATGGCTCCCACTGGTTTTTATCAAATCTTCCTTCAAACCCTAAAAGGAAAGACTAGCCGGGATTAATTACACCCTACAACTTCGCCAATCTTTCAGCCAGGCCAGTGTCGGTACTTTGAGAGAGGTTCCCCGTGCTTTCGCAAGGACTTAATTAGAGTAAACCTCGTTTTCCCAGAGGCGTAACCCCGTTGACACATTTCTAGACACCTACTTGATCGGCTAATTGTAATGTGTAAAACTCTCCCAGGAGTAACTCTTACTCGCAGTGGGTATCGGGATCCAACTATCTCATAGAAGGTATGCAATCTCATTGCAAATTTCAACACTTGAAATTCCCAATAATATTTTGCCCCTAGCGTGCTATGACCTTGACGCAGGCCAACAAACCATAGTGCGCTAGTCAAGTTCAACCCGTCATTTCTTGATTGAATTAAACCCACCCGTACGACCCTTGACGCAAGCCAACAAAGTCGCACGACTACCCTAATCCAATCTGCATCACATGCATTAACAGATAAATACTAGTTAGCTACCGCACACTACGCCTTGACGCAGGCCAACAAACGTAGCACGAATACTAAGTAGGATTTATCTGAAATGACGGAGGGCAACGACAGGTTTATCTGAAAACCTATTGCGTAATGAACTCGATATTGTTGTAGAATCGAATGAAGTTTTGAAATGGAGTGGTTTTGAGGCTTTTCTAGTTTTGCTAAAGGGGTCACTCCCGGTGAAGGGATCGTTGGCCCTTTCCTCGTCGAATGAGGTGCAGGATATATCATATATATCACTGTGCAAAGCAAAACTCCAAAAACAATCAAAAGCAAACCGAGTGTGTAGCATCTGCCAGTTATTGCTAAAGGGGTCACTCCCTGTGAAGGGATCTCGGCCCTTTCCTCATCGAATAAGATGCAGGGTATATCATATATACCACTATGCAAAGCAAAACTGTAGCTACCCTTTTTATTTAAAATTTGATTCTACAACATCTTTTAGGTTTCTTTTCTTTCATTAATCACATTAATGAAGTCCCATCATTTAAGTCACCTAAACATCACAGATAAATACGACGTACACTTATGCCATCCGCATTCGCCTCGATGTCCCCTCGTGCACCGTTAGGTTAGGTAACTAACGACAGAGCAGGGCAGGGCTAGTGCGGGTGCAAAACATAAGCAACGTCTATATAATATATCATATATACTATATACTGTATCTATCACAGAACATCACATGATCACATCACAGATATCGCAGTAGAAGAAACATATGAAACATTGGATATACTAGGACGTCCGTGTTTTCAATACGAGCCAGTATAAAACACGGATTCCACGGTCGTGATGAATAGCCAATCCCACACCCCTAGACCCCTACGAGAGCGGCAAGCAACCCTACCAATTCTAGGGTTAGGAGACCCCGACTCGACTCCTCGAGATGGTCTCCCACTGGACCCTAGAACTCAGTTACTTGTGCTCCCCTCCTTGGGTCTATCCTAATGCGGAAAAGTAAATAATATACAAAGGGTGACATCTTCCGCAACCTGGAAGTGCCCCAATAAAAGAATATTACATACAAGTATTTTACATGAATGAAAATGAAAAACACTCATCTCACATAAAAAACCCCGGCTATTCAAACACGACGATCCAATATAACATATCCAGCAACACATAACATCACATGTCATCAACGTAAGTAAATATGCGCATCCCAATTGTCGTTGACATATAGCAACGAAATCGGCGATATCACATATTACACTTACGGTCACAGAAAAGAAAGTGTAAAACTACAACAGTTGGAATCCGCAACCTATTTAGACATCGTATGCCTAATCAAATGAAATACTTAGACATCACATGCCTAACAATTATGAACCCCGCATTTTAGTCTCATTATCGAAAACTCTTTTCAATATCAAGTGAGACTAAACCGCTAGATTTATAACATTCATTCAGTTATCTCATAACTGTTTGTGAATTCCAATTATTGTATCTCATTCCGGATAAATAGAAAATATTAAACTTTCCGATCGAACATTCGAACATCCAAGTTTTCCCGAAACCGTTCAACACATGAAATAAGTTCAAAGACATTCACTTCATGCCTCAGTACCAACGGTCCAGCCGTAGAAGGGTCAAGCCAACGCCTCACATGTGGCACGCCGTACTGCCCCAAACCCTAAGGTTCAAAGGGCAGTTCAAGACAGTCACATAATCGAGTTAAGGTTTGTTGTCTTCTAGAGGGACCATCGCGTTACTTGCACTACTTAGAACGTCTTTAAACCTCAGAAAAATCCAACACTTTGAAATTTTCCGTCAGGGGAAAAATTGGGTATTTATATCCGGTCGAACTTTTTAACATATTCTAAAACTATCCGGAAAAACACATAGACAAAGCTTGATAATCCGATCGAAACAACGATTTCCATTGCAACCCCAGAACACTCAACTCTTGAGTCAAATTAAAAATTCCCAGAAAACTCAGCATCAGAAAAGAGGAATTACTGTGCAAAAATGGGAAGGTGACGTCATCAGATGGCCGCGGAACTGCCGCAGAAGCCAGGCTTCTGCCGCGGTTCCGCCGCACTTTGGACATATCTTTTGTCAAATTTTGCACCGTAATTCTTAGAATTTCCTGCTGAATTTTTTAAGCATTTTTAATCTGGAAAAAACCCAGTTTTTGAAAAAAGTCCAGAGAGCATTTTTAAATTAGGGTTTCGGTTCGATCGGACTTCAAACTCCGTCTACGCATCGCCTAAGGCTCTAGCTAGGCTCTGATACTACTGTAGGGTTCCTAGGCACGCTAATGAGGTCTCACAACGCATCAACCATGCCAATTTCAAATTTTACTATTGCTGAGAAACCCTAATACGGATTCGTTGACTAGAGTTTAGGCGAAAAGTGAAACTAGTTAACATTTTAACTAAAGAAAAGAGGCTACAACCTTTGTAGATCCGGTTCTCCACTTCTTTAGCTCCACGTAGACGTCCTCTCGCTGTCCATATCGGATCCCGGACTCTAGCATCGGCTTCATCGGGGAAATGGGCGGGCTAGGTCGTCGGCTTCGATGCCGAAGATGATCTCCGTCGAGGTAACTCTAGATCGAGCTCCAACTTCACCAAGTCGTGAAACTTGTGAAGAAAACACCCTATACTACTTGGCAAGAGGTAGAGGATGAAGAAATAGGAGGTGGGTTCATTTTAGAATTGGATTTCTCACTCTTTTACTCAAGATGCCATTTATGGAGTTAAGCTTTCTTCTTGATCAAGAGGAAGAAGAAGAAGATAGAATATGATAAGTGTTGGATTAAAAATAAAAATAATATGAATACTTATCATATCCTAACTATGGTCAAGTGTAGAGAGCAAACTAGGGTTAGGTGAATGGTTAGGTTAAGAGAAGAAAACAAAATGGTCAACCTTTTCAACTCTTCATGAAAGAACCAAGGAAAGCCACCATTTCCCTTTTCTTTTCCAAAATAAATAATCAATATAAATAAAAGAATAAGTAAACAAAACCCTAACCATTCATATAACCATGGTTTAATTTTTACACAAACTCAAGTTAGCATGTATCATCAAACATGATACAATCAAGTGCACACAAAAATATATCACATATACAATGTGCACTTCAAGTGAGAAAATCCTTTTAAAATGAACCAATACTAGTTAATGCAAAGTAATATATCAAATATATAATTATACATTAAATCATTAAATCAACACTTGATTCAATGATCCGGTCATGTCGCACATAACCGACTAGTATTCAATGTATCGATTTATCGAATCAATGATTCGATAACTAGGTTATATCGCATACAACCAATCAAAACATTCATCGCGAGAATGAAATACGGTATCACATACACGCATTATTCTCGGTCTCGCACATATCTCATATGCGCTCCTATTTCGTTTCGCTTGAGCCAGGAAACCTCTGTGTAGGACTCTAAAGACTCGTCAATACGCCGGCAGCAGATGATGATCATATCAAGCACCCACAAGCCGCAAGCGGTCTGCTAAACGTAACGGCCACCCGGGTATTGAGCGATCAGAAGATCAACGAGCAAGCCCGCTCACACTCCTGTGAATCCAACCAGTAACACTTACCGTACAGTCCGGTCTGTTCGTCTGATATGTCGCATATCAAGTCTAGGGGTGGTAAACGTCAGACCCTAATAACCGATAAGTCGTGCCGATGTGAGGCTCATAACGGGTCGAGAAACTACTGGTAACACTTACCAGCAAATCTCTGAACAGCCCTGGCCAGGGACTTCCCTGTTACGGCCAATCGAGCACAGCGCAACATCAACCCCCAATACCGGGAAAGATGAAACCCCTCCTATCGCTCATTGCCTCCATGTGACTCGGGACTGTGCCCAAAAACCGCCGTTTTGCACGCCCTAATGGATGTGGTAAGGTGGAGATCAAAGCACAGTGGGAATCACACAAGACTCTATGACGATCTCGGGTCTACAGACTAACCTGTACAAGTGTCACCTGAGAACTGCCATCTGACGTGAGGTATAATACCATCTGGGAGTTCTCGGCGAGTCCGTCCAGTGTACCCAGTCTCCACTGAGCACCCGTATACCATCTATGATGTCAAACACCAATGGATATGGGATCATCCATCGCCTATCTCATGGGTCGAGAAGTGTATACGCTAGTCTACACTGGTATATCGATGCCCCGTCTCGATATACCCACGACTAGGGACCTTGAAGGATGTACCTATGGACTACCATGTCCCCACTAGTATGATCTGCATCATAGTCCAGGTAGTCAAGTACACATCCTAAGGGCTTTACCAACATGTAACTATAAGACAGTTTAAAGAGACAAGTGTACATGTTAAGATAAAGAGCAACCAGATAGCATACTATCATATCGAGCAAGAAAGTCATCTCTATATATGTCCAAGCATCCAATATAATATACATCATCTGTACAATACTGGCCTCTAGGGCATACATACAACTAACAGGTTCTCAGCTCTAAACAGGGAAATTCATGGAAAAGCACGATAAATTCTGGATTACTGCCAACCACAGATAAAATCGGGTCTCCGCTCTCTATCCGTATGTTGCCGCACACCAGTTTAAGGGACAAAATGTAAAATCGATTGTCTTTTTCATACACAAAGCACAATGTCAACACAAGATCCAACATGTCTACACGGAGCTCAATGAAATCATGGCAAAAGATCCACATCAAATCACCTTTTGATCTGCTGAAATTCTGGAAGAAATTTGAGGAGCTTCTGAGAAACCACATATACCACACTAAAGGACACAGCAAAACTGGAAAACGCAAAAAAACTGATGACCTAACTCCTCTAAATGGCCGTGGATCCACGGCCAACATGGCGCTTAGGCCGCGGATCCGCGGCTTTATTGACTCCGCAATTAAAGGATTTTCAGGGGCAGTTTTGTCATTGTATGTTGGTCCTGAACGTTGCCCTAGGTTCTCTGTTTCCTGCCTATAAATAGCCCAGAACTTGCCAAGCCAAAGGGTGCAAAATTCTTATATTAGGTTTTAGATATACTTTGTTGTTCTTCTTCCTCTTTTCATCTTTTCTCCATTAAAATCTTGTAGTGAGGTTTCATGAGTGAAGTGATGAATAAAAGAGTTCTTTTTGTTATCATACTTGTCTTGTTATGTTGTTAATTATAATTGCTTGTATTTTTCATTTGCTAATCTAGTTGCTGTTATTTGTTGTTTGTTTCTTTCTTATTCTCTTTTTCTTTATCCTTAACAACAATGATGCTTAAGCTTGATCCTTGCCAAGGTGAGGTCTCAAATAGCTAGTTGTAATCTTCTAACCTCTTTCTTTCTATCTTCCTCCTTTTGTTGTATTTTCTTTTTTCTTATAATAGATGAGTAGTTTTCTTACTTGTTAGGGTAGGATAAGGAAAGTTTGAGAGAAGGAAATCTCTCTCACTCTTTCCTTGCCCAACATCTTAATTTGGACTCCCGTTAATTGAACCACAATCAGCTCCCTACGGCACCCTATCCTACATGATAGTGGTGATTCCTTAGTGAGACCGGTTATGGTTGAATTAACCGGAGGTTAAGGCTATGAGCCAAGAACGGACGGACAAGCACCAAAAGGAAGAACTTAAGCGTTGGAAAGCCTAGATTATACTCGCAAGTTCCTTCCTAGTCGTGCTAATCCCCGTTGTTGCCGATTACCGTAACACCGATATTAAGAATGGCAACGAAAGAAGTGAGCGACTCCTAACTCAAACTAACCTAATCCTAACCCTAATAAGCTCTCTTTATATAACATTTTAGCACATAGTTAATCTCAAACAAACTTGGACATTTGGACTTAACTCGTTAAAGCACATAGAAAAAGATTCCCATCTCCCTACGGATGACCCGTACTCAACCGGCTAGCTACAAGCGAAACCGTCTTGATTGCGGTAATTAACTTGAACACGCAAAAACTCTATCAATCAAATGGCGCCCTTGCCGGGAAGACGGCAGTTTATTTCTTTGTGTAATTTCGGGTTAATTGGGAATATAAATCTAACCGAAAAACAAAACAAAAAAATATACATTGTAAAAAATCATCTTGTTATTTTTGATTAGTTTTTGTGCAAGTGTGCAGGATAAAAAGAAGTTCGAGTTCAGTGCCAAAGAAGTGGGAAGTTAGACCCATATCTCGCAGCTACACCGCGACGGATCAAGACGGAGCCAACGGTCTACTGTAAAATTCTGGAGCTAACCCAGTAAGCAAATCAAGATTCAGGAGCTCCAGACAAGAAGGGGACACCCAACCCAGCATAGCACAGGAATTACAAGGCCCAAATACACTTTATTGCCGCAGAACCGCGGCATAAGCAGGCTATAGCCGCGGAACCGCGACCACTTGCTGCCGTCAGCATCTCAAAATTTCTGTAAGTCTTTCTGTCATCTTCCCCACTCCTCTGAACTCTACTGAACTGTGTTTTCTGCAGCATTCTTTGCGCAAACTCTATTCCCCCTTCCAATAAATTGTTTTTTTTGCAGGATTCTTTGCGCCGCGCTAAAAAAAATAAAAAATTGATTGCAGTTGATTGTTACTGCTTTGCATATTTTAATCGGACTTTAAGGGGCTTGAAACAATCCAGATTGGGTGGGGATTTCATCACCCTTCCCAGGACCCCAGAAATCATAAAAAGCATATGCATTGACCATTTTTTAATTAAGAAATACTAAACTCAGCCCTAAGGACGTCGCGCTCAATAAGACAGTGGACTGGTTGTAGGCATCGGCCGTTTATCCTATCCTGACTTTGCGGTGTCTAGAAAAGTGTGTCCTAGGCAAGTGGTTACTTAATTAGGACCACTACTTACGTATTGGGGGGCCTCCCACTTACCTGGCACTTACCTGGCCGCAATTGGTGGAGAAGAGGCGGTTTGAGGTCCTATTTCTAGCCATTTGGAACAGTTAGGAGCTGTCTAGCTGACCTAGGTGACCCTAGATCTATGTGTGATTGTGCATATTTTGTCTGTGATTGTTTGAAGCCGTAAGTCCGTACATATTTTTGTAAAGCTCTTTCTAAAAAGAGAAAAAAGAAAAAAAAAACACAAAACACAAAACTTTTATAAAAACTTGCCCTTTGTCGCCGGAATCCATTTTTCGCCCACCTCCCGTTGTATTTCTCCATTGATGTTTTCTTGCCCTCACCTTCTCCGCTTTGACTACACTAAACTAGTTTAGTATATGTCCGGTTGGACTCGGGACACTAGCGCCTGTCTAGTCCACGTTACGTTAGTCGCTACCGACTACGCGATCGACTCAGACGTCGAAACTCCTTCCACGCCTCTTTCACCCTTACCTTTGCCGGCCAACTCCGACGTTGACCGGAATTCTGTTCATACATCCTCACCTTCACCATCACCAACCTCTTCTTCTGCGATCTCAGGATTTAATCCAAACATCCCTTTGACTCCCCCGGGATTGATTCCACCTCCTATGGATGCGAATAACCCACCACCACCGTCTGTTGTAGCGCCACAGCGAATCGCGCTCCAGGATCATTTCTATCCCACCCGCTTGGCACTTCCCACTTGTATTTCCCTTCCACCGGCCAATGGGGATAATTTCGAAATTAAGCCGCACTTCATAAACATGCTTCCGAAATTTCATGGGCTTGAATCTGAAGATGCCTATATCTTCATCAACAAGTTCCAAAATGTTTGTGCCATGATGAAAACTACCCAGCTGTCAGACGATGCTATACGGCTACGGGTCATTCCGTTCACTTTGTGCGATCTTGCTGAAAAGTAGCTGTATAGCACTGCTTCCTACTCCATAACCAGTTGGGACAAGTTTGTGAAAGCGTTTCTCAAGAAATTCTATCCGAATCATAAAACCGCGAGGATCGGTAACGAAATCAACCAATTCTTCCAGCTTCCTATTGAACCCTTTTGAAAATCCTCTGACCGGTATAAAGACCTTCTTTTTCAGTGCCCTCACCACGGTATTGAGAAATGGAAACTTTGCCAAATTTTATACGAAGGCCTGAACCCAGCAACCAAGTAGTTGATGGAAACCATTTGTCAAGGCCACTTCCTGTCCAAATCTGATGAGGAAGCATGGCAATTCTTCGACGAACTTACGGAACAAACGCTTCAATGGGAGAGCACCAGACCAAGTACTTCTTCTTCTTCCTTTACTTCTACTGGTCAGTCTAGGGTAGGCATTCACCAACTCGATGTCTCTATTGCAATAAAAGCTGAAATGGCTGCAATAACGAGAAAACTTGAAGCGATAGAGAGCAAATTTTCATCTCCTGCTCCTGCCCCTGTTCTTCCCCTTCGTACCATTTGCGCTTGTTTTTCCGATCCATCTCACTTAACCTTAGAGTGTCCTTACAATCCACCATCTCAAGGACAGGATCAGGTTAATGCTGCATTTCAGCAAAGACCAAGAAACGATCTATACTCTTCCACCTACAATCCCGGTTGGAGGAACCACCCCAACTTCGCCTGGAATCAGAACCAGCATCGATTCCAAGGTAACAATTTCCAGAGGCCCCCTCCTTCGCAACAACAAGCTTAACAACAAACTCAACATCAATTTCAGCAGCCCTTCCAACTCCAACCTTTTCAAAATCAGACGAACAAATTTGCACCCAACAATTCTTTTCCCCAAAACAACTTTGTTCCATCAAACAACGATAAGGTTTCCTCGCTCGAATGAAGTCTGGAGGCGTTTGCAAAGCAATCAACTCAATCCACCGCCAACATCCAGTCTTCCATTCAGTCTTTGGTGCAACACACTGCCACTCACGGGCAAAGCATCAAAACCATCGAAGCCCAGATAGCACAACTGAATGCGACCTTAAGCGAGCGAGAGAAGGGGAAGCTTCCGTCCCAGCCCCTCTCAAATCCCGGTCACCCACATAATGTACATGTTGCTCTTGAACAACAGAACTATAATGTGAGTGCCGTGACTACATTGAGATCTGGAAGAATGCTGCAAAACAACATTGGCACACGGATCGATGATGACACCCCGGCCGCTTCTTCTTCTTCTGCTTCTTCTTCTTCTTCGTCTTCTGAGCCCATTCTCCATTCTTCAAAAGGCTCTTCCTCTTCTTCTGCTCTAAACGGACCCATTTCTCACTCCACGAAAACTCCAGCTCTGGGATCCGTTCCAACTCCACAATCTCCTCCACAAGTATTGGACTCAACCAATTTTAAAAACGTTCTATTTCCAAACCGGTTGAGATCCAATAAACAAAATCCACAAATGGAGAAGATTCTGGAGTTGTTTAAGCAGGTTAATATCAACATTCCCCTTTTAGATGCTGTCCAACAAGTCCCGTCCTACGCAAAAATCTTAAAGGACTTGTGCACGAAAAAGAGGAAATCTCAAGTGCCCAAGAAAGTTTTCTTGGCTAGTGCTGTGAGTGATACTCTTATCCAATCTCTACCTCAAAAACGGAAGGACCCTGGCTGTCCTACGATTTCTATTACCATTGGGGATAAGAACATCAACCGCGCACTTTTAGATCTTGGTGCCAGTGTTAACCTGCTTCCGTACTCAGTATATGAGCAACTAGGTGTAGGAGAGCTGAAACCCACACATTGCACTCTCCAAATGGCCGATCGATCGATCACCCATCCTAGGGGTGAGCTAGAGGATGTGTTAATCAAGGTTGGGGACTTCATATTCTTCGCTGACTTCATTGTTTTAGACACACATCCTGTAGCTAATGTTTGTTAACTTAGCACCCTAAAAATTCAATCTTTGGTACATGTGATGCTTCCAATCCCTTCATGAGGTGCTAGGTTAACCCAACATTGGTATCAGAGCCGACCTAGAACATTAGGCGACACTTTTACGAAGTAAAAACTCCGATCGAACCGAAATACGACTTTTTAGAACCCTCTTTGGACATTTTTCCGAACCTGGTTATTTTCAGAATTAAAAATATGTAAAAAATAGAGCAGGGAATTCTAAGAAATACTGTGAAAAATGAAATCCTAATTCGACTATACCGCCGCGGAACCGCGGCCATAGCTTGCTTAGGCCGCGGCTCCGCGGTCGTACACAGCCTTTAAGGTTTCATTTTTGGTACAGTGTGTTCTTGTCTGCTTGTAAATGGTTTTGGGTATTTTTAATATGAATTTAGTACTGTATATTCTGGAGATGGTTTTGGACTCGTCGATTCGATCGGAATTTTCATTTCGTGACATTTCCGGATAAATTAGAAAGTATTGAAGTGTTTGAACGAGTATCATTTGCTCACTTTTCACGGGGTTTAAATATTTTGGAGATACGTGCAAGTTTTGTGGTGGACCCTCTAGAAGACAACAGACCTTAACTCGATTATGTGATCGTCTTGAACTGCCCTTTGAATCTTAGGGTTTGGGGCAGTACGGCGTGCCACATGAGAGGCGTTGGCTTGACCCTTCTACGGCTGGACCGCTACTACTGTGTCACACTCCGGGTTTTTTGAACTCCGCTCAAGTGTTGAGCTTCAGGGAATCTTGGGTATTTGATCGTTAGTTCGAAAACTTTAATACTGTCTATTTATCTGGAATGTGATGCAATGTGTGGAATTCATATAGCTAGACATGAAATTCGATGTATGTGATATTTCGCATTTACGATGTCTAAAGAGAATGTGGATTCCAGATATTGCAGTTTTACACTTTCTTTTCTGTGACCATAAGTATAGTATGTCGATATCGCCGGTTTCGTTTCTATACATCAACGACAATTGGGGTATACATACTTACTTACGTTGATGATATGAGATATTATGTGTTGCTGAGATATGATGTGCAGGATTGTCGCGATTGAATAGCCGGGTTTTTTTATATGAGATGAGAGTTTTATATTTTCATTCATGTAAATTCAAAATGTAATGTAATATTCTTTTATTTGGGGCACTTCCGGGTTGAGGTTGATGCCACCAGTGTTGTATATTATTTACTTTTCCGCATTAGGATGGACCCAAGGAGGGGAGCACAGATGACCGGGTTCTGGGGTTCAGTGGGAGGCCATCTCAAGGAGTCGAGACCGGGTCTCCTAAACTTCAGAATTGGTAGGGTCTCTTGCCGCTCTCGTAGGGGTCCAGGGTGTGGGCGTGGCTATTCATCGCGACTGTGGAATCCGTATTTTCTATTGTTGGCTAAATACTAAATACGGACGTCCTAGTATATCCCACATTATATCTATGTTTCTGCTGCTATATCTGTGATGTGATCATTTGATATATTCTGATGGATACAGTATATAGTATATATGATATATTATATAGACGTTACTTATGTTTTACACCAGCACTAGCCCTACCCTGCTCTGTCGTTAGTTACCTAACCTGACGGTGCACAAGGGGACATCGAGGCAAATGCGGATGACATAAGTGTACGTCGTATTTATCTGTGATGTTTAGGTGATTTAAATGATGGGACTTCATTAATGTGATTAATGAAAGAAAAGAAACCTAAAAGATGTTGTAGAATCAAATTTTAATAAAAAAAAGGGTAGCTACAGTTTTGCTTTGCATAGCGGTATATATGATATACCCTGCACCTTATTCGATGGGGAAAGAGCCGAGATCCCTTCACCGGGAGTGACCTCTTTAGCAAAACTGGCAGATGCTACAACACTCGGTTTGACTTTTGATTGCTTTTGCAGTTTTGCTTTGCACAGTGATATATATGATATATCCCGCACCTTATTCGATGAGGAAAGAGCCGAGATCCCTTCACCGGGAGTGACCTCTTTAGCAAAACTAATAAAAGCCTCAAAATCACTCCATTTCAAAACTTTACTTGATTCTACAACGATATCAAGTTCATTGCGCTCATGGTTTTCATAAAAACCTACGTAGCCCTCCGTCAATTCAGATATGTAATATTCAGTATTCGTGCTGCGGTTGTTTGGCATGCGTCAAGGTGTAGTGTACGGTAGCTGATTATTACTTATCTGTACCATGAGATGCGATTGGATTAGGGTATTCGTACGGGGTTGTTTGGCATGCGTCAAAGGTCATACGGGTGGGTTTAATTCAATCACGAATTGTACGGATTGAACTTGACTAGCGGACTATGGGTTGTTTGGCATGTGTCAAGGTCATAGCACGCTAGGGGAAAAATATTATCGGGAATTTCAAGTGTTGAGATTTGCAATGAGATTGCATACCTTCTATGAGATAGTTGGATCCCGATACCCACTGCGAGTAATTGTTACTCCTGGGAGAGTTTTACACAGGACAATTAGCCGATCAAGTAGGTGTCTAGAAAGGTGTCAACGGGGTTACGCTTCTGGGAAAACGAGGTTTACTTTAATTAGGTCCGTGCGAAAGCATGAGGAACCTCCCTCAAAGTACCGACACTGGCCTGGCTGAAAGATCGGCGAATTTGTAGGGTGTAATTAATCCCGGCTAGTCTTTCCTTTTAGGGTTTGAAGGAAGATTTGATAAAAACAGTGGGAGCCATCATGATTAGATAAAATAATAACCAATCTGATCTTGCAAGAGCATACGCTAAAATGTTTTCTTCTCTCTCTCTCCAGGTACCGACCATGTCATGCCTTAATCAAGATAATAATATGGATGTATTGACCGAACCCGCATGTTATACTGTGCAGGGGAACGTTGGACCCGTTCTTTCTTATAAGAGTTATAAGACTGAACAGGGAATTGGAGAATATCTAGATTCTCAAGCCGCCCAAAAGAACATGCATGTTGATGCATCTTCTTCAGCTGTGTTAGTTATTGAGAACTGTTTCTCAGTTCTCCCTACGTCCTGAGTATTAGATACCGGATCAGGATCCCACGTATGTAAAATGTTACATGGGCTACGGAAAGGTAGAGAACTGGGAAAAGGTGATCATTCCGTTCAAGTAGGGAATGGGGCAAATGTTGCAGCCAAAGCAGTTGGCGAATATCACCTAGTATTACCAAGTGGTAATATACTGATTCTAAATGAATGCTATTATATACCAAACATGATGTGCAACATTATATCAGTTTCTTTATTAAGTAAAGAAGGATATAATTTTGTAGTAAAGGATAATGTTATGAACATATTCCTAGATCAAAAGTTGATTGCATCAGGCTCGTTACATAATGGCATATTCATTCTAAATCAAAATACAGTCCTCAATATACAAAACACACAAGAGGAAAAGTTCAGAAATGAACGAATTCTTCTTGTGGCATTGTAGACTTGGTCACATCAATGCGACACGACTAGCTAAGTTGCATAAGGATGGATATTTGAATCCGTTTGAATTTTCATCTTATGACACTTGCCACTCATGTCTCAAAGGCAAGATGACCAAAACTCCATTTACGGGACACGGAGAAAGAGTTACGGAACTCTTAGAGCTGATACATAGTGATGTATGCGGTCCCATGTCTACACATACCAGGGACGGTTCTTCCTACTTCATTACATTCACTGAAGATCTCTCTAGATACGAACATGTGTTCCTGATGAAACACAAGTCTGAAGCTTTTGAGAAATTCAGAGAATATAAGCACGAAGTAGAGAACCAAACGGGCAAAAGTATTAAGATCCTTCGATCTGATCGAGGAGGAGAATACTTGAGCAATGATTTTTTGGATTATTTAAAAGAGAATGGGATTCTCTCTCAGCTCACTTCTCCTTATACACCACAGCGCAACGGTGTATTGGAACGGAGAAACCGCACCCTATTAGATATGGTGCGCTCAATGATGAGTACAGCTGAGTTACCTATATCCTTCTGGGGATATGCGCTTGAGACAGCCATGGACCTATTGAATAGAGTTCCTACCAAATCAGTGCCTACCACTCCATATGAGATATGGAAAGGGAAGAGACCACATCTTAATCACATTAAGATATGGGGTTGTCCAGCCTATGTCAAAAGACAAAATCCGGACAAACTCGAGGCAAGATCGGTCTTATGTAAGTTTATAGGATATCCCAAAAATTCACAAGGGTATATCTTCTACCACCCCGAGGAACAAAAGGTGTTTGTTTCTTGACATGCCACTTTCTTAGAAAAAGGTTTTCTTATGAAACAGACAAGTGGCATTGAGGTAGAACTGGAAGAGATTCCAGCGACACAAACTATAACAGAAGACTTGGTAGAACCAGAGGATTCAGTAGTACCTGAGGAACCCCAGCCGCTCCGCCAATCTAGCAGGGTTTCTCATCCGCCTGAGAGATACTATGGTTTTCTCATTGATGGTGGAAGCGAGGATTGCATCATGGAAGATGATGACCCAACTAGCTTCGAGCAGGCCATCACGAGTAGGGACTCAGCGAAATGGCTGGATGCAATGCGGTCTGAGATGGAATCCATGTACACCAACAAAGTATGGACTTTGGAAGTTGCTCCTGAAGGGGTAAAACCCATTGGGAGCAAGTGGATCTTCAAGAAAAAACTTGGTGTAGATGGGAAAGTGGAGAATTTCAAAGCTAGACTTGTTGCAAAGGGTTTTCGTTAAAGACCAGGTGTGAACTATGACGAAACCTTTTCTCCAGTGGCTATGCTTAAATCCATCCGGATCATGTTTGCCATCGCTGCATATCATGATTATGAAATCTGGCAAATTAATGTTAAGACCGCCTTTCTAAACGGTGATTTAGAAGAGTGCGTGTACATGACTCGGCCAGAGGGCTTCGTAGACAGTGGGAGCAGCGGGAAGGTGTGTAAGCTGCTTAAATCCATTTATGGATTAAAGCAAGCATCGTGGAGTTGGAACATCTGCTTTGACGTTGTTATCAAAGAGTTTGATTTCATCAAAAACGTAGATGAACCTTGTATCTACAAGAAGGTGGCAGAGAGTAAGGCTGTCTTCCTCGTATTATACGTAGACAACATAGTCTTGATAGGAAATGACATTCCTATGCTGCAATCGGCCAAGCTCTTCTTATCACAAAGATTCTCAATGAAAGATCTTGGTGATGCCTCTTGCATATTGGGAATTAGGATCTATAGAGATAGATCCAAACGGATATTGGGATTGTCCCAATCCAGGTACATTGACACCAAACTAAAGAGGTTTAGTATGGAAGAATCCAAGCGTGGGAACTTACCCACGATCTCTGGAGTCACTCTCTCCAAAGAGATGTCTCCCAAGACTGATTTGGAGAGAGCTCGCATGCAAGGGATACCCTATGCTTCAGCTGTAGGCTCTATCATGTATGCGATGCTATGTACCAGACCCGATGTAGCATACTCACTAAGTGTAGTGAGTAGGTATCAAGCTGATCCTAGAGAGAGTCACTGGACAGCAGTGAAGAGCATTCTCAAGTACTTACGAAGGACTAAAGAGATGCTCTTGGTGTATGGTAACGGAGAACTCCAAGTGGAGTCCTTTACCGATTGGAGCTTCCAGAGTGATAAGGACGACTCTAAGTCGCAGTCGGGATTTGTCTTTACCCTTTACGGAGGGGCGGTTAGTTGGAAGAGTTCCAAGCAGGAAACCGTGGCAGACTCGATGATGGAGGCTGAATACATCGCTGCCAACGATGCTGCCAAAGAGGCTGTCTTGATCAAGAAGTTCATTACTGAACTTGGAGTGGTTCCATCCATTGAGCATCCAATACCTTTGTATTGCGATAACAATGGAGCGGTGGCTTTGGCCAAGGAACCTAGGTCCCATCAGCGATCCAGGCATATTCTGAGGCGGTATCACCTGATCCGGGAGATAGTTGATCGCCGGGAGATCGAGGTCAAGAGGGTTGACACGAAGAATAACACAGCGGATCCACTCACGAAGGCCATTCCCCAGATACAGTTTGAGAGACTCTTCGGGATGCTCGGTATGCAATACTACAGCAGCTGGCCCTAGTGCAAGTGGGAGATTGTTAGTTGTATGTATGCCCTAGAGGCCAGTATTGTACAGATGATGTATATTATATTGGATGCTTGGACATGTATAGAGATGACTTTCTTACTCGATATGATAGTATGCTATCTGGTTGCTCTTTATCTTAACATGTATACTAGTCTCTTTATACTGTCTTATAGTTACATGTTGGTAAAGCCCTTAGGGTGTGTACTTGACTACCTGGACTATAATGAGGATCATACTAGTGGGGACATGGTAGTCCGTAGGTACATCCTTCAAGGTCCCTAGTCATGGGTGTATCGAGACGGGGCATCGATATACACCAGTGTAGACTAGCGTATACGCTTCTCGACCCATGAGATGGGCGATGGATGATCCCATATCCATTGATGTTTGACATCAGAGATGGTATACGGGTCCTCAGTAGAGACTGGGTACACTGGACGGACTCACCGAGAACTCCCAGATGGTATTATACCTCACGTCAGATGGCAGTTCTCAGGTGACACTTGTGCAGGTTAATCTGTAGACCCGAGATCGTCATAGAGTCTTGTATGATTCCCACTGTGTTTTGATTTCCACCTTACCACGTCCATGAGGGCATGAAAAACGGTGGTTTTTGGGTACAGTCCCGAGTCACATGGAGGCAATGAGCGATAGGAGGGGTTTCGTCTCTCCCGGTATTGGGGGTTGATGTTGCGCTGTGCTCGATTGGCCGTAACAGGGAAGTTCCTGGCCAGGGCTGATTCAGAGATTTGCTGGTAAGTGTTACCAGTAATTTCTCGACCCGTTATGAGCCTCACATCGGCACGACTTATCGGTTATTGGGGTCTAACGTTTACCACCCCTAGACTTGATATGCGACATATCAGACGAGGAGACCGGACTGTACGGGAAGTGTTGCCGATTGGCTCGACGGGAGTTGTAGCAGGTTTGCTTGTTCTCTTCTGATCGTTCAATACCCGGGTGGCCGTTACGTTTAGCTGACCGCTTGCGTCTTGGGCGTGCTTGATATGATCATCACTCACTGCCGGCGTATTGACGCGTCTTAGAGTCCCACAAAGGAGTTACCTAGTCCAGGCGAAACGTTGTGGTGCGCGTATGTGATATGCGCATGGACCCGGTTAAAATGCGCGTATTGGATACCGTATATTGATTGAGCGGCTTGCTTTTGGTGGGGTCGTATGTGATATGACCGGATTGATAAATCAAGTGTTAATTTATCTTTTAACCATTAGCTTCTCACTTGAAATCCTTTCTTGAGTTTGATGGATGTATGCATGCTTGTATGCTTTCTTTATAGATTCATGCACATATGGATGTACATATACATACATACATACATACATACATACATGCATCCTTCATGGTTGTACATACATGAAAATGGTGGCAATATAAGACTCACACCATGGTTTGATTTATATATAAATTATTATTGCATTTGATTTAAAAACAAAAGAAAAGAAAAGGATAATTCATGGATGCTTTCTACACTCTTCTTGACCTAACCATGCTCACCCACCATTTAACCATGGATTACTTTTCCTTTTGGGTTTTTTAACTCAAGTTCAATAATTGTTCAACCATGGTTTGAGATGAGAGATAAAAAATATATATAGATATATTTTCGTTTTTCTAAGAGAGAGGTTTTTCTTAGAAAAAGGAAATATATATATATATATATATATATATATATATATATATATATATATATATATATATTTTATCTCTCATCTCAAACCATGGTTGAACAATTATTGAACTTGAGTTAAAAAACCCAAAAGGAAAAGTAATCCATGGTTAAATGGTGGGTGAGCATGGTTAGGTCAAGAAGAGTGTAGAAAGCATCCATGAATTATCCTTTTCTTTTCTTTTGTTTTTAAATCAAATGCAATAATAATTTATATATAAATCAAACCATGGTGTGAGTCTTATATTACCACCATTTTCATGTATGTACAACCATGAAGGATGTATGTATGTATGTATGTATGTATGTATGTATGTATGTATGTATGTATATGTACATCCATATGTGCATGAATCTATAAAGAAAGCATACATGCATGCATACATCCATCAAACTCAAGAAAGGATTTCAAGTGAGAAGCTAATGGTTAAATAATAAATCAACACTTGATTTATCAATCCGGTCATATCACATATGACCCCACCAAAAGCAAGCCGCCCAATCAATATACGGTATCCTATACGCGCATTTTAACCGGGTCCATGCGCATATCACATACGCGCACCACAACGTTTCGCCTGGACTAGGTAACTCCTTTGTGGGACTCTAAGACTCGTCAATACGCCGGCAGTGAGTGATGATCATATCAAGCACCCCCAAGCCGCAAGAGGTCAGCTAAACGTAACGGCCAGCCGGGTATTGAATGATCAGAAGAGAACAAGCGAACCTGCTACAACTCCCGTCGAGCCAATCGGCAACACTTCCCGTACAGTCTGGTCTCCTCGTCTAATATGTCGCATATCAAGTCTAGGGGTGGTAAACGTTAGACCCCAATAACTGATAAGTCGTGCCGATGTGAGGCTCATAACGGGTCGAGAAACTACTGGTAACACTTACCAGCAAATCTCTGAATCAGCCCTGGCCAGGGACTTCCCTGTTACGGCCAATCGAGCACAGCGCAACATCAACCCCCAATACCGGGAGAGACGAAACCCCTCCTATCGCTCATTGCCTCCATGTGACTCGGGACTGTACCCAAAAACCACCGTTTTGCACGCCTTCATGGACGTGGTAAGGTGGAAATCAAAGCACAGTGGGAATCACACAAGACTCTATGACGATCTCGGGTCTACAGACTAACCTGCACAAGTGTCACCTGAGAACTGCCATCTGACGTGAGGTACAATACCATCTGGGAGTTCTCGGTGAGTCCGTCCAGTGTACCCAGTCTCTACTGAGCACTCGTATACCATCTCTGATGTCAAACACCAATGGATATAGGATCATCCATCGCCCATCTCATGGGTCGAGAAGCGTATACGCTAGTTTACACTGGTGTATATCGATGCCCCGTTTCGATACACCCACGACTAGGGACCTTGAAGGATGTACTTATGGACTACCATGTCCCCACTAGTATGATCCTCATCATAGTCCAGGTAGTCAAGTACACATCCTAAGGGCTTTACCAACATGTAACTATAAGACTGTATAAAGAGACTAGTATACATGTTAAGATAAAGAGCAACCAGATAGCATACTATCATATCGAGCAAGAAAGTCATCTCTATACATGTCCAAGCATCCAATATAATATACATCATCAGTACAATACTGTCCTCTAGGGCATACATACAACTAACAGCTAACCCCTGGAATCAAATTCCGGTAATACTCGGTCGCCCATTCCTTGCAACCTCGAATGCTGTGATCAATTGTCGAAATGGTTCGATGAACCCATCTTTTGGAAACATGACAATTGAACTCAACATTTTTAGGTTGGGGAATCAGCCCTCCGAACCTAATGCTCATATGCTAGACGTTTGCTCAATCCAGGAGATCACCCCAGAGGAGTGTGAATTCGAGGAGTTTTTGTTCGATCACGACAACCTTAACGCCACTAGTGCATTCCTCTTCGAACCTGCTGATGCTTCTGCGCCCGACAATGACTACGAGTGTTTCACTTTCTCGACCGATCTTAGCCAGTCACCACCTGAGTTGGAATCCTTTGAATTTCCGGATGAGTTAGCTGAACCATCCGACTCGGTCGCTTACACTCGATTTGAACATCTACTGGAATCCTTTGAGTTCGAGACCTTTTCACCAATCTTGCCTTCAATCGTTTCACCTCCAACGCTCGAACTCAAGACTTTGCCGTCTCACCTTAAGTACGCTTACTTGGGTGAAAACGAGACCCTCCCTGTTATCATCTCGGCTTCTCTAGCTCCCGAGCAAGAGAGAGCCCTTCTTGCGGTCTTGCACAGCAATAGGCAAGATTTTGGCTGGTCCATGGCGGACATCAAGAGGATTAGTCCCCTGGTCGTTGAACATCACATTCATCTGATGGATGATGCCAAACCAGCCAGGGATCCACAAAGGCGACTTAACCCAGTCATGAAGGAGGCTGTAAAAAAGGAGATCGTAAAGTGTCTGGATAGTGGTATCATTTACCTTATCTCTGATAGCTAGTGGGTTAGCCCCATTCACGTTGTCCCCAAGAAATCATGCATAACGGTTATAACCAACGAGGCGAACGAGTTAATCCCTACTCGCACCCAGACTGGGTGGCGAGTATGCATCGATTACAGAAAACTCAACGCCGCAACGCGGAAGGACCACTTTCCGCTACCTTTCACTGACCAGATGCTTGAACGATTGGCCGGACACGAGTACTACTGCTTTCTTGATGGCTACTTCGGCTATAATCAGATTCCCATCGCCGATAAAGACCAGGACAAGACCACATTCACTTGTCCTTTCGGCACGTTTGCATATCGTCGCATGCCCTTTGGGTTATGCAATGCGCCCTCTACCTTCCAACGGTGTATGATGGGAATCTTCTCAGACATGGTGGAAAAATTCTTGGAGATCTTCATGGACGATTTCTCCATTTTCGGCGATTCCTTTGATGAGTGTTCGCTGCATCTCGACGCTGTCCTTACCCGGTGTAAGGATAAGAATCTCACTTTGAACTGGGAGAAGTCCCACTTCATGGTGCGCGAAGGTATTGTCTTAGGACATATCATCTCGCAAAAAGGCATTGAGGTAGATAAAGCAAAGATTGAAGTCATTTCCAATCTCCCTCCTCCCAGATGCGTCTGAGACATCCGAGCCTTCCTTGGCCATGCCGGTTTCTATAGACGGTTCATCAAGGACTTTAGCAAGATTGCTAGGCCCTTGACTCTTTTGCTGGCCAAGGAAACGACATTCGACTTCAACTCGAGCTGTGTGACTGCATTCGAGTCATTAAAAATCTCACTCACTTCAGCTCCCGTTCTTTCTTCTCCTGACTGGACGCACCCATTTGAGATTATGTGTGATGCATCCGACTTGCCATCGGTGCTGTCCTTGGACAACACATCAACAAGATGCCGCACGTAATCTATTATGCTAGCCGAACACTGAATGACGCCCAACTGAACTATACAAAAACTGAGAAGGAATTCTTGGCTGTTGTATTTGCTTTAGAAAAGTTCAGGCCCTACCTCATCGGCTCTCCAGTCATTGTTTACACGAAACATTCTGCTCTGTGCCATCTTTTTGCGAAGAAAGATGCAAAATCTCGGCTAATACGTTGGATCCTCTTGCTTCAAGAGTTTGACCTTGTCATCAAGGACAAAAGAGGATGTGAGAACGTAGTCGCCGACCATCTCTCACGACTTCATTCTTCTTCGTCGCTTCAAATTCCGATCAATGACGTTTTTCGGGATGAACAGCTCTTGACAGTATCTTGCGAACCCTGGTTCGCAGATATTGTGAACTATTTGGCCACAGGATTACTACCGACTGAATGGTCGAGTCAGGACAAACTTCGCTTCTTATCCCAAGTAAAGCACTTTTACTGGGACGAACCCTATCTGTTCAAGTACTGTCCCGCCAGATTATTCGTCGGTGTGTCCCTGACGATGAATTCAAGAGTGTGCTGTCATTTTGCCACGATCAGGCATGTGGCGGGCATTTTGGCCCCAGAAAGACAGCTGAGAAGATCTTGCAGTGTGGTTTCTACTGGCCACAACTCTTCAAAGACGCTCATGACTACTGCAAGACTTGCTCCCGATGCCAACACTTGGGCCGGATATCCAGGAGAAATAAGATGCCGCTCCAACCAATCTTGGTTGTAGAGATTTTCGATATTTGGGGGATCGATTTCATGGGGCCGTTTCCCAGCTCTTTTGGGAACTTGTACATCTTTCTCGCTGTTGATTATGTCTCTAAGTGGGTCGAGGCTGTGCCAAGCCGGACTAATGACAAAAAGGTTGTCGTTAGATTTCTTAAGGAAAACATTTTCTCCCGGTTTGGGCACCCCCGAGCGATCATTAGCGACAATGGAACTCATTTCTGTAATAAGACTTTCGAAGCCTTGATGCTGAAATATTCCATTAATCGTGAGCTATCTACGCCTTACCACCCCCAAACCTGTGGGCAAGCCGAAGTTTCAAATCGGCAAATCAAGCAGATACTGAAGAAGACGGTTTCCAAGAACCGTAAGGATTGGTCGTTAAAACTCACTGATGCCCTTTAGGCATTTCGAACGGCTTATAAGACTGATCTTGGCATGTCTCCCTATCGGCTTGTTTACGGAAAGGCTTGCCACCTTCCTGTGGAAATAGAGCATCGCGCATTTTGGGCGATAAATGAGCTGAATCTATCTCTCGAAGATGCGGGCAGCCATCGGAAGCTGTAGTTGAACGAATTAAGCGAGCTTCGGGATGAGGCTTACGAAAATGCGGTTGTCGTTAAGAACCGAACGAAGGTGTTTCACGATAAACACCTTTTGCGCAAAACTTTCACATCTGGTCAACGGCTACATTTCCATCCAGGTAAGCTCAGATCTCACTGGAAAGGGCCATATTTTGTGCGGAATGTGTATCCGCATGGCGCTGTGGATTTGGAGAATCCAAAGGACGGTTCATTTTTCAAAGTAAATGGACACAGACTAAAACTGTACCTTAGCACCGAACCAACAGAGGAACTCCTGGTCTTACAGGAGCCAGTTTACCCTGCATAATCTTCCTCTGCCTACCACCAAACTTCGGTTATCCAGCCAAAACAATGGACACTGTTTCAAATAAGTTTAGGGGTATGTATATACCATTTTGTATATATATGTGGATATTCTTGTCCGGTGCATATCCATTTTTTATTTTCTTTAAAAACAAAAAAAAAATTTGTGTATATCTAACCGACAATTTTGACCCTTCAATGATTTCTTCATGCAATGACAGTGAGGACACAGTCCAGTTTAAGTTTGGGGGTACACTCGGTACGCATTTCTAACCTTCGCATTCATATGTATATTTTGCATCTTCATACTAAAATCTATAAAATCCATAAAAATCAGAAAATTTTCTAAAAACATAAAAACTTTTTCGTCAAGTTAGCTAGTGGGAGAACTCAGATTCATTATTTCAACGGTTTTGTTTGATAAAATAAGAATAACTAAATCTTATTTTTAGATTTTGAAAACCTGAAAGATAACTCTCCTTTGAAGTTAACTATAGCTAATATACGTCTTTACATCACACTACACGTGTCGTGAGTTTTGAAAATTAGATGACAAGTTTATTATGTCTGAAAACTTTTAAATGGATAAATTATTTTCTGAGGATCAAATAGGTTTGTTCTGAAATAAGTAATATCAAGAATAGTTTATGAAGTGAAGCGAATATGATGGAATGTTATTGATGCCTTAATTGGAACTAATTCTGAAAAATAACCCATCTGGAACTTGATTGGAATGATTACACACCGAACCCACTAAACACGTCTTTTATCCAAAAAAATAATTGAACTGACGGTTATATCTCCGTTCGCATTAAATCATCATGATTTTCACGCTAAATTGTCTTTTGTTTTTGGGCCTAGGTAACTAGAGTAATTAAGTCCGCTGGGGTGTCTCTACACTTAATGCCCTAAAACCAACTGGTTTGGGTGCATTGGCCCAAAGCTCATTAAGAAGCCTAGAAAGTCCAGATTAATAGAAAGTCCAGATTAAAATAAAGTTAAGCAAGTGTTCTCTCCGAGTTAAAATTCCTAACGATTCTTTGTGTGAGAATAATCTTGACAAAAGACAGGTTTTTATAAAAAAATATTTCTAGCGGAGATATGAAGGTTTTATTCTATGATAAATACTATTGCACGTTCACAGAGGTGTGTATGAAATGAAAACAAGAAAAAGATGGAGTGAAAAATAAGACCTAGTTTCCTGTTAGGGAAGATAGAAATTCTGAAATTGAAACCTTACTGGAAAACGAAACTTGAAAAATACTTAACTCTTTATAAAACTTATGTGATCCTTTTAAAATTTTTATCTGGGCTTTATTTTGTGACATGATGACTTTAATCGATCCTTTTGAGATTTAACGACACTATTTGCACTACACGTAAAGACATATAAAATCTTAAGTTTAATAAGAAGCGAGGTGTGAAAAATAAAGGTTCGATAGTCTATACTTAGGATAATAGAATTGTTGTTTTTAAAACAAAACTTTAGATTTTGAATCATAGTTATTTTGCAAAACTAGCTTGACCGGATTTTGTGGGTAGTATCCGCTGAAAACCCTCAGGAGACAACACTCCTCCTACCAGGGACACCTAGAGGTTTAACGGCTTGTTGCACATGTTCAGTGCAATCGCGTTCTTTGCGAAAGTGAGGTTAGGAATTTTTTGTGAATAAATTGTTTATGCTCGGGACGAGCAAATGATAAGTTTGGGGGTATTTGTACATAATAGATTTTTGTATTTTTATACCGCCAAATTTTTATCACATTGCTTATAGGTAGGTACTCTTGAACCGTGTTTGCTAGTTAATTGTAGGATACAGGTTCTCAGCTCTAAACAGTGAAATTCATGGAAAAGCGCGATAAATTCTGGATTACTGCCAACCATAGATAAAATCGGGTCTCCGCTCTCTATCCGTATGTTGCTGCACACCAGTTTAAAAGACAAAATGGCAAATCGATTGTCATTTTCATACACAAAACACAATGTCAACACAAGATCCAACATGTCTATACGGAGCTCAAGGAAATCATGGCAAAAGATCCACATCAAATCACCTTTTGAACTGCTGAAATTCTGGAAGAAATTTGAAGAGCTTCTGAGAAACCACATATACCACACTAAAGAACACAGCAAAACAGGAAAATGCAAAAAACCTGATGACCTAACTCCTCTAAATGGCCGCGGATCCGTGGCCAACATGGCGCTTAGGCCGCGGATCCGCGGCTTTATTTACTCAGCAATTAAATGATTTTCAGGGGCAATTTTGTCATTGTATGTTGGTCCTGAATGTTGCCCTAGGTTCTCTGTTTCCTGCTTATAAATAGCCCAGAACTTGCCAAGCCAAAGGGTGCAAAATTCTTGTATTAGGCTTTAGATATACTTTGTTGTTCTTCTTTCTCTTTTCATCTTTTCTCCATTAAAATCTTGTAGTGAGGTTTCATGAGTGAAGTGATGAATAAAAGAGTTCTTTTTGTTATCATACTTGTCTTGTTATGTTGTTAATTATAATTGCTTGTATTTTTCATTTGCTAATCTAGTTGTTGTTATTTGTTGTTTATTTGTTTCTTATTCTTTTTTTCTTTATCCTTAACAACAATGATACTTAAGCTTGATCCTTGCCAGGGTGAGGTCACAAATAGCTAGTTGTAATCTTCTAACCTCTTTCTTTCTATCTTTCTCCTTTTGTTGTATTTTCTTTTTTCTTGTAATGGGTGAGTAGTTTTCTTACTTGTTAGGGTAGGATAAGGAAAGTTTGAGAGAAGGAAATCTCTCTCACTCTATCCTTACCCAACATCTTAATTTGGACTCCCGTTAATTGAACCACAATCAGCTTCCTACGGCACCCTATCCTACATGATAGCGGTGATTCCTTAGTGAGACCGGTTGTGGTTGAATTAACTGGAGGTTAAGGCTAAGAGCCAAGAACGGACGGACAAGCACCAAAAGGAAGAACTTAAGCGTTGGAAAGCCTAGCTTATACTCGCAAGTTCCTTCCTAGTCGTGCTAATCCCCGCTGTTTCCGATTATAGTAACACCGATATTAAGAGTGGCAACGAAAGAAGTGAGCGACTCCTAACTCAAACTAACCTAATCCTAATCCTAACAAGCTCTCTTTATATAACATTTTAGCACATAGTTAATCTCAAACAAACCTGGACATTTGGACTTAACTTGTTAAAGCACATAGAAAAAGGTTCCCATCTCCCTGCTGATGACCCGTACTCAACCGGCTAGCTACAAGTGAAACCGTCTTGATTGCGGTAATTAACTTGAACACGCAAAAACTCTATCAATCACTCTACTAATATGTATAACCGATATGTTAAAGGAAACACATGCACATATTAAAGTAGAAACAAACCAAGTAGTATACTACCATTTTTAGTAAGACTGTTAATACAACTGTGAATATCCCAAGCTTCCATTAAGTAATATACAAACTAGTATGATACAGTAATGGCCTCTAGGGCATAAACACTAACAATCTCCCACTTGCACTTGGGCCATGTACTGGCATATCGCAGACCTATCATCTCGGATAGCCTTTCGAACTGCGTCTGAGGAATAGCCTTTGTGAATGGATCAGCAGTGTTATTCTCCGTATCTACTCTCTTCACCTCGATCTCCCGGCGATCTACGATCTTCCTGATCAGGCGATACCACCTTAAGATGTGTCTGGACTTCTGATGGGACCTGGGTTCCTTCGCTAAAGCTATAGCACCATTGTTGTCGCAATACAGAGGTATTGGATCAACACTGGTAGGAACCACCTGAAGTTCTGTGAGGAACTTCTTCATCCAGACAGCTTCTTTTGCGGCATCGCAAGCAGCTATGTATTCCGCTTCCATCGTTGAGTCAGCAACGGTGTCCTGCTTGGAACTCTTCCAACAGATCGCCCCTCCATTGAGGGTAAAGACATAACCCGACATGGACTTGGAGTCATCCTTGTCACTCTGGAAGCTGGAGTCAGCAAAGGCCTCGATCTGGAGGTCTTTTTCGCCATACACCAAGAACATCTTCTTAGTCCTCCTCAGGTACTTGCGAATGTTCTTTACTGCTATCCAGTGCTTTTCCCCTGGGTTTGCCTGATACTGGCTTACAACGCTCAATGCGTATGCTACATCTGGTCTGGTACATAACATCGCATACATTATAGAGCCTACCGCAGAAGTATAGGGTATAATCGACATGCGAGCCCTTTCCAAATCAGTCTTGGGAGACATCTCTTTGGAGAGGTTGATTCCGTGACAAGCCGGTAGGCTACCGTGCTTAGAATCCTCCATACTGAATCTTTTCAATATGGTATCTATATACTTGGACTGCGAAAGTCCCAACATCTTCTTTGATCTATCATGATAGATCTGGATCCCCAGAATGTAGGTGGCATTACCCAGGTCTTTCATGGAGAACTTCTGTGACAAGAATCCTTTGACTGATTGTAGCATAGGAATATCATTTCCTATTAGGAGAATGTCATCCACGTACAAGACGAGGAATACTACAGCTCTCCCTACAATCTTACTGTATATGCATGGTTCATCTGGATTCTTGATAAAGTCGAATTCTTTGACAGTATCATCAAAACAGATGTTCCAACTCCGCGATGCCTGCTTTAGTCCATAAATGGGCTTAAGCAACTTGCACACTTTACCGCTGCTCCCACTCTTAATGAATCCCTCTGGCTAATCCATATAGAGGCACTCTTCCAAATTACCATTTAGAAAGGCCGTCTTTACGTCCATCTGCCAGATCTCATAATCGTGGAAGGCAGCAATGGCGAGAAGGACTCGAATGGATTTGAGCATAGCCACTGGAGAAAAGGTTTCGTCATAGTCCAAACCAGTTCTTTGATGAAAACCCTTTGCAACAAGTCTAGCCTTATAGGTTTCAACCTGTCCATCTACACCAATCTTCTTTTTGAAGATCCACTTGCATCCTACGGGTTTTACCCCATTTGGAGCAATGTCCAAAGTCCATACTTTGTTAGTGTACATGGATTCCATTTCGGTCCGCATTGCATCCAGCCATTTTACCGAGTCGCCACTCTGAATGACTTGCTGGAAGCTAGTAGGGTCATCATTATCAATGATGCAATCTTCTCTATCCCCGTCTATGAGAAAACCGTAGTATCTCTCGGGTGGATAAGACTGCCTACTACTTCTGCAGATAGGCGCTGGTATGTCCCTTTCTTCTGAACCTTCTTGTTCTACCAAACTTTCAGTAACAGCCTGTGGTTTCGGAATTTCTTCCTGTTCTATTGCGCTCCCACTCTTCTGATTTTCTAAAAATTCAGCTTCCAAGAAGTGGGCATGACGAGAAACAAAAACCTTTTGTTCCTCTGCGTAATAGAAATAATACCCCTTAGAGTTCTTTGGATATCCCACAAATTTACACTGTACTAAGCGTGCCTCGAGCTTGTCCGGATGCTGCTTTTTTACAAAAGCTGGACATCCCCATGTCTTCAGGTACTGAAGATAGGGTTTCTTCCCACTCCACATCTGATATGGTGTGGTAGGCACAGTTTTGGTTGGAATATGGTTCAAAAGATATGTAGCTGATTCTAGTGCATAACCCCAGAAAGATCGCGGTAACTCAATCTTACTCATCATGGAACGTACCATATCCAATAGTGTTCGATTCCGCCTTTCCGATACACCGTTGTGTTGTGGTGTGTATGGAGGAGTAAGCTGAGAGAGAATTCCATTCTCTTTTAAGTAACCCAGGAACTCGGCACTTAAGTATTCACCACCTCGATCAGATCTCAGTGTCTTAATACTTTTTCCTGTTTGGTTTTCCACTTCATTCTTGTATTCGCGGAATTTCACAAAGGCCTCGGATTTATGCTTCATCAAGAAGATATGTCCATACCTAGAGAAATCATCCGTAAAAGTAATGAAGTAGGAATAACCACCTTGCGCATGTGTAGACATTGGACCACATACATCGCTGTGTATGAGTCCCAAAAGCTCGGTCGCTCTTACTCCGTGTCCAGTAAACGGAGTCTTTGTCATCTTTCCCATGAGACTAGATTCACAAGTAGCATAAGATTGATATTCGAACGGATTCAAATATCCTTCTCTATGTAACTTAGTCAACCGTGTTTCATTAATGTGACCTAGTCTACAATACCATAAGAAAGCCTGATTTATTTCTGGAGATTTTCTTTTAAGTGTGTTCTGGATATTGAAAACCTGAGCTTGATTCAATACTTATATACCGTCATCTAATGTACCGGACCCAATCAGAATTTGATTTAGGTGGATGTGAACTACATCACTTACGAATGTAAAATCATATCCCTCTCTCGAAAGTGAGGACACTGATATGATATTACAAGTCAAACTAGGTACATACAAACAGTTACGTAGAATCAATATCTGCCCACTTATCAAACCTAGGCGATATTCTCCCACGGATTCAACGTCCACGCTCATTCCGTTTGCAACTCTGAGAGACAAATCACCTATCCTGATAACTCTACGGTTTGTCAAAGCATGTAATGAATTATATGTAAGTGCACGGCGGCGCCCCGGCCGTCGATCCGACGCCGGAAACGCGGAAACGAAAAACTTTGCAAACTAGCAAACCGGCACCACCGCGCACTATTATCCCGGATCGGGCCATTAACGTAACTCTAGCAAACTAAAAGACGGAGTAGAGAGATATACCGAGAGATCCGTGTCCTTCGGTCTTCTCATCGTCGTCCCGATCTCCCGCGGAATCACCGCTCGTCACCTCCTCGTCGGAAAGGGCACCACGTAGCCAAATTCTTTTACGGGCTCCCACCTCTGGACCGAGGCAACTCGGGCGCGAAGTTGGCTAGACGACGCGTCCAAGGGTACTGTAGGTGTAGTGTAGAATGGTAGCCTCTTTGGGGTTTGTGAAGTTGCCATGGATGTGGAGGTGGAGAAAGAAAATGAGCTTTGGAAAAATGGAGCTATCATTTTCTTGCAAATAATGAGATGAAGGAAAAATGCCACACACTAAAATGAATCTCTCTCTCTTTCTCCCAAAGTGGCCGGCCCCTCTCATAGGAACAAAATGGTGGAGGGAAAAAGAAATCAAACATGAAGGGAGGTGAGTGTAGGAAAAGTAGAATGGTGACCACTTCCAAATCCTTTCATTTCCTATCACCATTAATACAAGTGAAATGATCATCAAAAGAAAAGAATGGAATCATGAAGCTCTCATATGCAAGAAAACCCCTCCACAATAAGTTATTTGCAAACTTGCAAATAACCCCCTCCACCAGAAAGTCCGGCCGCGAAGGAACAAAGAAAAACCGGCCGGAGCTGAATGCAAACTGGCAATTTCAGAAAACTGATCCCGTAATAAATTATAGAAAAACCCCGCTACTGCATATACATGCCCGCATTTGTATTCCCACTGAACACAAATGCAAAGAGACAAAATCTACACAATCTAATACTAGGATCCGGTTTAAACCAAAGCCGGCTAGTAAAAACCGTCCGATCACGATCCGTGCAATACCGCACGTATCTGATCGAACCCTGCCAGATCTCCATACGGCCTCTACAGCGTTTCGCCCGAAACTTGAGTAACTGTGTGTGTGGTGGACTCTAAAGACTCGTCAATACTATGGCTGTGGATTTAACCACTAGAACGTCAGAGGTATCAGCCATACGTGACGGGCCACCAGCTATTGACTAAAAGGGACGTCGATGAGCAAAATCATCCTGACACCCTACTGAGCCTGTCAGTGACAATATCCGTACAGTCCGGTCCGTTCGTCTATGAGCATCGCATGGCGGGCCTAGGGGGTTGGTAAAAGTCAGACCCCCAATAGCGGTACAAGTCGTGTCGGAGTGTAGCCCAGAACACCCTGAGATACTACTGGAATACCTACCAGCAAATCTCCTGCCTTGGCCAAGGACTTTCCATGTTCTGGCTCTCCTAGACACAGCGCGACCTCACCCTCAATACCGGGAGAGACGAACCCCTGCAGATCTGCTTACTGCCTCCATGTGGATCGGGACTGTACCCAACTAAAACCTATTTGCACGTCTCCTTTGAGCGTGGTAGGGTAGTAATCAAAGCACAGTGTGAACTCACACGAGACGAATGACAATCTCAGGTCGATGAACTAACCTATACACATGTCACCAGGGAACTGCTATCTGACGTTTGGTATAATCCCAACTAGCAGGTTTCCGGCGAGTCCTGTCCGGTGTACTCATAACCCAATGAGCACCTGTATACATCTTAGGTGAACCAACTGACACCAGTGGCTTGTGAGACCGTCCACCGTCCCTCGTCGGGGTCTCGACTGTATACACTAGTCTGCTCTGGAGTATCGATGCCCTGTCTCGAAACTCCCACGACTAGGGACCTTTTAAGGATGTGCTTATAGACTCCAGCTCTCACGAATATGATCGCCCTCATACTGCTGGTAGTCAAGCAAGAATCCTAGGGGCTCTATCAATGTGCAATAGTGACTCATAAGGTCACCTAAAGCAGTACACGATGATAAAGATAAACCAGATAGCATACTATCATCTTGAGTAAGACTCTCCTACCGGGATAGGTCCTCCCTCAATCATTGCAATCACGTGCCTGTGATCCAATAATTGACTCTGAGGGCACTATCTCCAACAATCTCCCATTTGCACTCAAGGCTAATTATTGCGATGTCGCATACTCACAGCCCGTGTGATACCGAACACCCAACTCCTCTACTAGTCAGTCTCACAAAGCTCGTTTGCGAAACTATTGCGTTCGAGGAATAGCCTCAGTGAGTGGATCCGCTCTGATGTTTCTTTCTATGTCTCTCTTTGTCTCAAGTTCACGGAGAAAGCCATCTCCCGAAATGAGCAATACCTGTCTTAGAATGTCTGTATGTCTGATGGGACCTAGCTCAAAAATGAACTCCAAATCCAAACTTCTTAGACTGTATCATCAACTGAACTTAATCGGTATCCTGCGCCATGCCTTCCCTCAGTATCTGCTTGGACCAGCTGTCCAAACTACTGCCCTTCGTCAGAGGGAAAACTACAACTCTGACAGTCACTTTGTCATCCATGTCACCTTGGAAGCCTGGAATGATAACTGTCCCCCGAAGGAGAATGCTGTTATCATATCCCTAGAACATTCACTTATGTTCTAAAACTGCTTCCGACTATTTCTTCAGAACTGGATTAATATCAACTTATTGCACCTACTGCAAAAACAACATCTGGTGTGGTACTTGACATTTCATGATCAACTCAATTGCCTAAGCAAGTGATCTGCCAATCAAGCGCATCCCTCTCTATTTTAGTCTGTTGGACACCTTTAGGGAGGGTGACTCCATCACCTGCAGGTACACTACCGTGCCAGGAGTCGTCCATTCTAAATACTCATAGAATGCTGTCTAAGTACCCAAATTGGGAAACTACCCAAATGTAGATCTAATACCATAGATCCAGTAACCAGAATGTCTGATATAATATCCAAGTCCTATGTGGAGAAACCACTGTGTGACGACCAAAGTATAACCGATCGTAGTATAGGAATATCACTTCCTACTCTGTGTATGTCATCAAATGCCAGGACATCACACCCAACTACCTTCCTAACAAATCCATCCCCTAATCTGATGAAGTCAAACCTATGACTGTCACATCAGAAATAGATGATCTATCTCCGCTATATCTGCTTTAGTCTATAAATAAACATAAGCCTCTTGCCCACTATGCTTCCGCTGCTCCCACTGACAACGGAAACCTACTGGCAGAGTCATATAGACGTACACTTCTAAAGCCAGTTTAGAACGATGCTATACTCATCCTCCTGCCGGGTCTCACAGTCTGGAACAACAGTAATGGCAAGTCTGGGTAAACAAGAACCTCCCCATCACCGTCCTGAGGCTATCGGAGTACCTCTCGGGTGCCTGAGGTTACCCACTTTATCTGCGGAGTGGCTAATGGAATGTCAAACCAGATTGAATTTTTAGGTTCTTATCAAATCTTCAATAATCGTTTGCGGTTCTGGAATCACTTCCAGTTCTACCATACTCCCACTCCTGTTTTCTGAAAAAAATCCATTTTTATTAAAACTGTGGCGAGTCAAGAACAATATCACTATTGATCTTCCAGATGGTAGAAAATCAACCCTCGTCATAGCCCGGGTCAACCCACAAACAGCCATTACAGAAACGTGCCTTGAGTTATCCAGAGTCTGGTTTTAAGCATAAGCCGGACAACTCCCCGTATCTTAACAATGTCAAGATATGAATTGTTCTATATCCAATACAAAAACAGATGCACTAATTTAATTGAACCAGATTCAAATTAGGCAGCTGTCTCCAGTGCATGTCAACTAAATGGAGAGAGGGCCGATCAGCGTTACTCAACTTAGGAGTGCTTCCAATTATGAGTAACCTGAAAGAGAAGCAATTTCTCTTAATCATTACTATTATCTGAATACCATTCACAAGTATCTAAATCTTCGATCACCTTGAAGAATCCCGATACTTGCAATACCTGGTTCTCTACTTTATTCATATACCTATAACTTCTCAAATCTTGGACCTTATGTCTCTACGAAACACCTGTCTAAGAACTAGAGAAGTCATAAGTAAATCGAATATAGTACGAGGACCAACCCCTCTGTCCTATTGGACACTGGACAATATACAATACTCTGTATAAGTCCCCTGAGTCTAGTAACTCATGCCCTGTGCATCGTAGGTTGAAAACTGTACTATGGTTATGAAGAATTACACCGTTGTTCAATGCTCCTTACCTAACCATCCACTGATATAGGTAAATGTCATAGACATAATTTCAAAAAGGTATATCTCACTCTATTAAAATAGACGTACAGATATATCAATTTGAAATTGGTGCATAACAACGGATATTCAAAACCAAATATTTGCCGTCCGGCAAACAACCCAGATGACTTCCTCAAATATCGCCAATTACAACGAATTCCGATATAATGAGGATGATCACCTAATTCCCAATAACTTACTCCCACTCATCATCTGTAAAACCATACAGATGTGAGAACCAAACCTGGTAAATACATACCCTGGAGCAAGTATCTAACTGGGAAATCAGTTTTCTATTAACAGTACACAGTGAAACTGAAACATTGAGATGTTTCGATGGGGTATCCCGGTATTCCTAGTAATGCCTCTTCCATTATCCAGATTCACAACTGTAACCGTATAATTCTTTTCCATCTCTCCAAATCCCTTTATATGTCTTTAATCGTTACCTTCTGCACACCCCCTTTAGGCCAAATGGTTTTCTTCCTTCCCTACCGTTCGGCACCAGCCTATGGTTTGGAAGAAGACTATCCAATAAGCATAATGGGTGTACTGCCCTAATCCTAGGAGCACTCGCAATGCGAGAGAAGGTGAAGATAAAAGACAACCGAATAAACCTTATTCCTATATCTCCTGAACCATAATCCATCCCCGAGCTGGAACAAGTTCCTTTTGAGTTCGTATATAACCATACGATGGAGTATCCAATAAACTGTGGATCTTCGTAGTGATACGGAGTGTCCTGGAGAAATACAAAGGTGATTTAGGATTGGCGAAGAAATATTTGGTTTGGTCGTGAATAGTAGTCGCAATTTACTTTGCCCTCTTACTAACCTTTATATGTCTTTACTTAATACCTTCTGTACACCATCGTTAGGCTAATTGGTTTTCTTTATTCCCTACCGGTCGGCACCAGCCTAAGGTTTGGAAGAAGACTATCCAATTTGCGTAATAGGTGTACTATCTCCTAAACCAAGGAGTACTCGCAACCTGAGAGAAGGTAAAAGGAAAAGACAACTGAATAGTCCTATTCGTTTTCTCCAGAACCGGAAACCATCCTCGAATAAAACCCTTCGAGTTCATATATAACCATACGATGGTTTTGTCCAATGGAAGTGGACGTTCGTAGTAATAAGGGGTGTCCTGGAGAAAAGGGTAAAAGTAGGAGTGGCAATGAGGTTTGCAACTCTGACAATCCAAAAGCCAGTGTTTAAGAAGGTTCGGTCAACTTGGTCACTGAGTCATAGTCTAGGGTCCGGTCAATGGTCGCTGCCAAAGAGAGAGAGAAAAGAAACACTCAGCGTGCACTCTAACCTAGATCAGAATGGTTATCACTTTATCTAATCAGGAAACCTCCCACTGTAACGTCAAATTCTTCCCCAAACCTGAAAGAAGAACCAGTCGGGATCACCCGAGGAGTAAACCAACTCATCAGTGGGAATCGGGATCCAACTATCATCGCATGATAACGTGACGGAATCCACTCACGTTATCACACTCCAGAAGGTATGCGCATATCTGGCAAGTTTCACTTTCTTTAGAAACTCCCGATGTGATTTTTGCCCCATGCTCTTATGACCTTGACTTTGGTCAACAAATCATAAGTCACATGTCAAGTTCTACCCGTCATTCTCCAGGTTAATTTGAACCCACCCGTACAAGCCCTTGACTTTGGCCAACAAGGCTATACGACTGTCCCAAACCAACGCATCTATCTATGCTGCATACGAATACCCAATAGCTACCAAACACTGTGCCTTGACTTTGGCCAACAAACACAGCTTGAATACTATTGACTATCCGTATGAAACGACGGAGGGCTACGAATGGTTTCTGGCGAAAACCTTTAACGTAATGAACTTGATATCGTTGAAGGAACCGGATAGCTTTATAAAAATATAGTGACGAAAACCTTTGCTAAAGAGGTCACTCCCGGTGAAGGGATCTCGGCTCTTTCCCCGTAGAATGAGGTGCAGGATATTCGAACTGAATACCATGATGCAAAGCAAAAGTAATCGGCTATAGTGAAGTTATTGCCCTGACGCAAACTTCTGTCCAAGGGGTCACTCCTGGTGAAGGGATCTCGGCCCTTGCCTCGTCGACTGAGGAGCAGGATATTCCAACTGAATACCACGATGCAAAACAAAAGAGAACGCCCTTGCAATAACAGCCTTTTTTTTGAAAAAGTGTTCTAACAACATCAGAATAGGTCTGTTTATCTTGCATTGATCCGAATCAACGCAGTCCCATCAATTGATCACACCAATAAAGAACGAAAATAATGATGTACGTATATGCCATCCGCATTCGCCACTGGGTCCCGTCATCACCCGTTAGGTTACTTAACTAACGACAGAGCGGGGACTGGACTAGCGCGGATGCAAAACATATACAATATCTACTAGTATATATATCAATATATAATATTTCGCTCAAGGCGTGATAAAATGCAACATCACAGAACAATACAGATATCTGGGATCCCCGGGTTTCATAGAGCCGCTACTGAAACCCGACGTTCCCCTGGTCGTGTGGATAGCCTGTGTAATGAAATCTTAGACCCCTACGGGCGCGGCAAGTTACCCGCCAAAACCTGAAGCGAGGTAGCCCCCTTCAGCAACGTGAATGGACCACCCAGCACTTCACGGAATCCGGTAACTTGGGCATCCCTCCTGGGTCAACCTGTACCCCCTACGAGTGCGGCGAATAGCCCGTCAATTCTAGAGTGAAGCCCCCTCCGTCTCAACGCCATGAGATGCGGGCCCGTTGCCCTCTAGAACCCAGCTACCCGTGCACCCCTCCGTGGGGCAATCCTAGTACAGAAAGTAAAATATACATACAACGGGTACATCGACCGCAACCTGGTCGTGCCCCAAAAGAATAATACAAACAGGCAGTGACGGCAGTCCACATGTCGGACGCTCGCCTCGCAATATCAAATGTACATATAAAACAAAACTGTACTAACATTGCAACCAGGCTATCCCCACGACCGATCCGCAACATCACAGCACAACACAGAACATCAACGTGAATGTCACGTTCGCAAATCCGTCTAAAAGGGCTATAGCAGTTAGACAGGATTTACCGATCAAATGACATTCACGGTCGCAGATATAATGTAAATACTGTGAACAAGCATGTTTAAAATATCTGATCGAACAAATTATCGAAGTGGGCTCCAAGCACTACTGTAGCACTTACAGAAAATCTGGGCCCAAACAGAATATCCCAAAACCCCCATTTTCATCTCAGAAGCTCTCTGCAAAAATTTGATCAAAAGAACAGTCAAAAGCGCGTTGGAACCGCGGCCCAAGCATGGGTTTGGCCGCGGTTCCGCGGTGGTATGGTGAGATCACGTGACCAATTTTTCACAGAGTGCTTAGAATTCCCTGAACAGTATTCTGCAACAACCTGAAAAATTTTTGGAGCCAAAAAAAATTCGACAGAAACTGATACACTTGAAATGGGGTTTTCGGGATTTTTGTTCGATCGAGTTCTAAACATACTAGAGCAAGCTAGGCAAGGTTAATGGCGTGGCTCTGATATCAATGTAAGTGCACGGCGGCGCCCCGGCCGTAGATTCGACGCCGGAAACGCGGAAACAAAAAACTTTGCAAACTAGCAAACCGGCACCACCGCACACTATTATCCCAGATCGGGCCATTAACCTAACTCTAGCAAACTAAAAGATGGAGTAGAGAGATATACCGAGCGATCCGTGTCCTTCGGTCTTCTCGTCGTCGTCCCGATCTCCCGCGGAATCACCGCTCGTCACCTCCTCGTCGGAAAGGGCACCACGTAGCAGAATTCTTTTATGGGCTCCCACCTCTGGACCGAGGCAACTCGGGCGCGAAGTTGGCTAGCCGACGCGTCCACGGGTACTGTAAGTGTAGTGTAGAATGGTAGCCTCTTTGGGGTTTGTGAAGTTGCCATGGATGTGGAGGTGGAGAAAGAAAATGAGCTTTGGAAAAATGGAGCTATCATTTTCTTGCAAAGAATGAGATGAATGAAAAATGCCACACACTAAAATGAATCTCTCTCTCTCTTTCTCCCAAAGTGGTCGGCCCTTCTCATAGGAACAAAATGGTGGAGGGAAAAAGAAATCAAACATGAAGGGAGGTGAGTGTAGGAAAAGTAGAATGGTGACCACATCCAAATCCTTTCATTTCCTATCACCATTAATACAAGTGAAATGATCACAAGAAAAGAATGGAATCTAATCATGAAGCTCTCATATGCAAGAAAACCCCTCCACAATAAGTTATTTGCAAGCTTGCAAATAACCCCCTCCACCAGAAAGTCCGGCCGCGAAGGAACAAAGAAAAACCGGCCGTAGCGGAATGCAAACTGGCAACTTCAGAAAACTGATCCCATAATAAATTACAGAAAAACCCCGCTACTGAATATACATGCCCGCATTTGTATTCCCGCTGAACACAAATGCAAAGAAACAAAATCTACACAATCTAATACTAGAATCCGGTTTAAGCCAAAGCCGGCTAGTAAAAACCGTCCGATCACGATGCGTGCAATACCGCACGTATCTGATCGAATCCTTCCATATCTCCATACGGCCTCTACAGCGTTTCGCCCGAAACTTGAGTAACTGTGTGTGTGGTGGACTCTAAAGACTCGTCAATACTAAGGCTGTGGATTTAACCACTAGCACGTCAGAGGTATCAGCCATACGTGACGGGCCACCAGCTATTGACCAAAAGGGACGTCGATGAGCGAACTCATCCTGACACCCTACTGAGCCTGTCAGTGACAATATCCGTACAGTCCGGTCCATTCGTCTATGAGCATCGCATGGCGGGCCTAGAGGGTTGGTAAAAGTCAGACCCCCAATAGCGGTACAAGTCGTGTCGGAGTGTAGCCCAGAACACCCTGAGATACTACTGGAATACCTACCAGCAAATCTCCTGCCTTGGCCAAGGACTTTCCATGTTCTGGCTCTCCTAGACACAGCATGACCTCACCCCTAATACCGGGAGAGACGAACCTCTGCAGATCCGCTCACTGCCTCCATATGGCTCGGGACTGTACCCAACTAAAACCTGTTTGCACGTCTCCTTTGAGCGTGGTAGGGTAGTAATCATAGCACAGTGGGAACTCACACGAGACAAATGATGATCTCAGGTCGATGAACTAACCTGTACACATGTCACCAGGGAACTGCTATCTAACGTCTGGTATAATCCCAACTAGCAGGTTCCCGGCGAGTCCTGTCCGGTGTACTCATAACCCAATGAGCACCTGTATACATCTTAGGTGAACCAACTGACACCAGTGGCTTGTGAGACCGTCCACCGCCCCTCATCGGGGTCTCGACTGTACACACTAGTCTACTCTGGAGTATCGATGCCCTGTCTCGAAACTCCCACGACTAGGGACCTTTTAAGGATGTGCTTATAGACTCCAACTCTTACGTATATGATCACCCTCATACTGCTGGTAGTCAAGCAAGAATCCTAGGGGCTCTATCAACGTGCAATAGTGACTCGTAAGATCACCTAAAGCAGTACACGATGATATAGATAAACCAGATAGCATACTATCATCTTGAGTAAGACCCTCCTGCCGGGATAGGTCCTCCCTCAATCATTGCAATCACGTGCCTGTGATCTAATAATTGACTCTGAGGGCACTATCTCCAACATTATAGACATGAGATCCTGCTCCGGTATCTAGTACCCAGGAAGCAGAGTTAATTGACAAACAGTTCTCAATTACATACACACTCGAGGCCGAAGCCACAACATGTTTTGAATCCTGGCTACTGGCTTCCAAAGCCCTGCAATCCTTCTGCTAATGCTCGTTCCCATAACAATAGGAACATCCCTCCTTATCTAAACCAAGTCCCGAAACTTTTGCTCTTCTCTTTCCTTTTACTTCATTGACACCGTATATCGGCTTTGTGGAGGTTTTCCTCTTTTCACCTTTTGCTTTCGTCCTGGATGCAGAAGAAGAAGGTCCCCAATTAAGCAGAGAGGGTGTCTCCCTGGTTTCTTTCAGGGTGCAAGTAAAGGGTAGGGACTATGGAAATAAGTCAGTACATGACCCGTTTCCCAACGTGGTCTCCAGGTCCGTGAGCTCATCAATATAGCTAGTCATCGTAAAGACGTCGTCCCCTACAGATGACCCGACAGCCAACCTCGCTTGAAGCAATTCGTTCGAGGTTTCATATCTTGCGATATGAGATTGCTCTCCATATAAATCTTTGTTATGGAGAAAGATGGAAACTAAGTCCATCTTCTCGTGCTGCTTCTGGTATATACCATCAACTGAAGCCAACACGAGGCACTTGGCATTCGCATTATCCTTTTCCCTTGTCTGACGGATATCCATATCCGCGACGGTGGAAACTGGACCTGGGACGGTGGGGGCTTGAGTAGTAATAGGGTGGTCCAGCTTGTCATAAGCAATGGACATCTGGACAGACCTTTGCCAATCATATAAGTCAGATTCAGTCAACTTGTTATCTAGATGTAACCTAGTCATGGTCACAAGGTCGCTGCAAAGAGAGAGAGAGAGGGAACACTTAAGCATGATGCTCTGGCAAGTTTAGATTGGTTTTTAGTTTATCTAAACTGGATGGCTCCCATTATTTCTCGAATCCTTCCTCAAACCATAAAAGAAGAATTAGTCAGGACTGATCTCACCGTACAATACTTGCTTAACCGTTCAGCCAGGCTAGTGTCGGTACTTCGAGAGAGGTTTTACGACGCTTTCACGAAGTTCCTTAATTAAATAACCTCTTTTCTCTGGAGGCATAGCCCCGCTGACACTGTTCTAGACACCTACTTGGTTTATAGCATTGATCGTTAAGTGACGAATCTCCTGATGAGTAGCGGATACTCACAGTAGGATTAGGATCCAAATATCATCGTGTGATAATGCTGAAGGAATCCTACCAACATTCATCAAACTCCAAATGGTATGCAACACTAGCAAGTTTCAGTTTCTTTAGAAACTCCCGATGTGGATTTTTGCCCCATGCTCTTATGACCTTGACTAAGGGCCAACAAATCATAAGTCACATGTCAAGTTCTACCCATCATTATCTTGTTAATTTGAACCTACCCGTATATACTCTTGACTAAGGGCCTAACAAAGTAATACGACTGTCCTAAACCAACACATCTATCTATGCTACATATGAACACCCCAGCAGCTACCAATCACTATGTCTTGATTAAGGGCCAAACAAACATAGCTTGAATACTACTGACCATTCATATGAAATGACGGAGGGCTACGACTGGTTTTGGCGAAACCGTGAACGTAGTGAACTTGATATAACCGAAGGAACCTGATAGCTTTTTTTTAAAAGGAGTGGTTAAAGCTCCGCAATTAAAAATTTCTGCTCTTTTAAAATAACCGAGTGGTTTCTTTTAAATTTGTTCCAACGATTCAACTTTGGTTTGTTTTCTTCGCATTAAAATAATGCGTCCCATCAATTAACCTATCATTGCAGAAAACAACAAAAATACAATGTCCTCTTATGCAATCCGCATTCGCCACTGGGTCCCGTCATTCACCCGTTAGGTTACTTAACTAACGACAGAACGGGGGCTGGGCTAGCATGGGTGTAAAACATAAGTAACGCCTAATAGATATCATATATAGATATTGTACATTCGTCAGACGCAATAATAGGCATTCCAGATCACAGATGAACATTATTGGATATACAAGCAATCCGCGTTTTCTTTGAGCCTGCAACGAAAGACGGATTACACAGTTGTGATGAATAGCCATTACCCTACCCTAGACCCCTACAGGTACGGCAAACTACCCGCCAAGTACCCGAAGTGAAGCGGTCTTCCTCAACAACGTGAGTAGGCCACTAAACACTTCAAAGTACCCGGTAGTTTGTGTACCCCAGCTTGGGTCTATCCTAAGAGCATAAAACAGTAAATGAAATAATACAACAGTGGCTACAACCTCAGTCCGGATGTGCCCCGCAAAAGAATATTACATCATATTACAATTTATATCGAATGAATGAATATAAAAACTCATCTCAAACCCCGGGTAATCATCACAATGATCCAATCAAGTTCATATACACAAACCAGTAAAAGCCATTATAGAAATGTGCAACCCCCTGCTAACCGATATACTAGCAATTAGGGGAGGTTTACGAACACATTAAACATCACAGATAAAACTTGATTAGCAAATAACTTAGAATTTCGATCGACAACCTTTTTTCCGTCTCTACGCCATGTGCAAGCCAGCACTGAAATAACCTGGGCAGAAACAAAATATACAGGAAAACAGAACACCCAAAATCAAGAGTTACTGTGTAAATACGAGTCAACTCGGAGTTGACTCGGCCGTGGATCCGCGGCGGATTGCACCAATCCGCCGCGCTTCCGCGGCAGTCTAAATGAGTTAGCTCCTCGTATTTCTCCAATATTCTTAGAATTCCCGGCTGTGAATTTTCATACCTATCAAATAATTTTTTCGACACGTTTAAAATAGACAGAAACTTGAGGGGTCCATGGTTATGTTTTCGCGTTTTTCCGACGATTGAAATTCTAATTAGTTGCTAACAAGCTAGTAAAGGCTTAGTAGGCTCTGATACCACTGTAAGTCCATGTCACGCACCCCACGAGCTCACGGAGAGGCGGAATATATGAAAAACAATTATCAAAGCTTCGTAACACGGACTTGAGCACACGGATCGTGTCTAAACCATTACTAGCAAACTACGAAAGGTTTAACTACTCGGATTCGAAGTTATACCTCACGTTACTTGTCCTTCGGGTCTTCATCGCTGTCCTCCACACCTCATAGGCTCTATGGAACATGGGCGCCTCAACGGCCTCCTCGAGCCAAAGACGATCCACCCGAGAGTCTATAGTCCGAGCTCCTATCTCGAATCTGAGATAACTACGGCTCCTAGATCGCTAATCTAGAAGTCCTAGAGGGTGTAGAGTAATTAGATGGATTACTTAGTCACTTAAACCCTAGGATTCTCAACTCATAAGAGCTTTTAGGGTTTTGAGGAAGAAGATGAAGACTTGAGGATAGAGAAAGCTTTTGTGATAATGATATGAATAATAACTCATGATAGAATAATATCAATCATACAAATATCTCTTTGATAAATATCTAGAAATATCTTGTAAGCTTCATTTAATCCTAAATGGTGAATCACCTCATGAGTCATTAAGCATTTAATGAAAACCTACAACTCATCTCTCCACCTCATTTGTGTTTAATCCAAAAGAAATAAATACAAATGAGTCATTTTCTTCTAGAAGCTTCCCGACAAAATTACGAGACTGCCCCTCCCATCCGTATTTCCGAAAAAAACGGATAATGTTTGACTGAACAAATTCATCTGCATAATACTAGAATCTGGCTTAAACCAAAGCCCGCTATTATTATCTGCCCGATCATAATACGTGCACAAGTGGACGTAAGTGATCGCGGCCCTGCCGTAAAACCATACAGCCTCTACACCTTTTGCCCGGTGCAGGGAAACTCTCTGTGTGGGACTCTAAATACTCGACACTACGCTGGCAGTGGGTTTAACCACAGGCCGCAAGCGGTACTAGCTGTACGTAACGGTCCCCAGGTAGATGTCGATAAGAAGGACGATGAGGAAACCCATCCGAACTCCAACTGAGCCTGATGTGACAATCTCCATACAGTCCGGTCTGTTCGTCTAGGACCATCGCATATCAGGCCTAGGGGGCGGTAAACGTCAGACCCCTAATAGAGGTATAAGTCATGTCGGAGTGAAGCCCATTACACCTTGAGAAGCTACTGGAACCTACCAGTAAATCTTGCTTGCCCTGGCCAGGGACTTTGAGTAATGGCTCTCCATACACAGCGCGATATCAACCCCCAATACCGGGAGAGACGAATCCTGTCTAACCGCCACTGTCTCCAAGTGCTTCGGGACTGCACCCAACTACTACCTGTTTGCACGACTCCTTTAAGCCGTGGTAGGGTAGTAATCTAAGAACAGTGGGAACACACCCGAGGTGAAGTAGCAGTGTCAAGTCGACGGACTAAGCTGTACTCATGTCACCTGGGAACTGCTATCTAACGATGGGTATAAAACCAACCTGCAGTTCCCGGCGAGTCCTGTCCGGTGTACTCATAACCTAACGAGCAGCTGTATACTATCTCCAGTACAACGTACTAATGGTTGTAGGACAGACCATCTCCCCGACTGGGATGAGAAGCGTACACACCAGTCTACTCCGGAGTATCGTTGCCCTATCTCGATAATCCTACGACCAGGGACCTGTATAGGATGTTGCTTATAGACTACCCACCCCCTACTAGTGTGACTGCCATCACAACGCTGGTAATCAAGCAAAGATCCTAAGGGCTCTACTAATATGTATAAGCGATATGTTAAAAGAAACACATACACATATTAAAATAGAAACAAACCAAGTAGCATACTACCATTTTTAGGAAGACTGTTAATACAACTGTGAATATCCCAAGCTTCCATTAAGTAATACACAAACTAGTATGATACAGTAATGGCCTCTAGGGTATAAACACTAACATTGTCGAGGCATAATCACAAAGAATTTTGATAATAAAATACAAAGAAAACCGGGTTTTATAGTTCATGGTATTATAATGAAATGTTGTAATCGCCACAAAAATATGTTTCAAAGAGTATCATACTATGTAAATATGTGTGTATGTGAGGGGTAGGTCATTACCCCATGAAATTTTCTAAAGGTAATAGTAAGCAAAACAATTAAATATGGTAGAAACAAAGTTCATGGTATTTAAATGGAAAACTCAATTTAAAGTTATTTAACATGATAATTTAGGGTGAAGTTGTTTCTAATTATTAGTTTCATGATTAACAAGCAAGGTGTAGGAATATGCATGAGCAAGGCTTAAGAAAAAATGTAGTTTCTAGAGTTTTATAATAAGATGTCGGTATAACTCCACTTACCGACATGTTTTATGAAAAGAGACTTTTTAGAGAAGAAAGAGGGAGGATTAGAAGGACTTACTTTTGGATTTTGTTAAGAAGAGAGAGAGGAAGAGGTTGAGGTCGTCGTGGCTTCGCTGGGTCGCCGGAATTGCTTCATTTCTTCGCCGGAAGATGGTCTTGAGCTAACTCCTCTTCTACTCCACTTGTACTTGAGAAAATGTGAGGGTTTTGGCTAGAATTTTCAGAATGAAGAGGGGCTAGGGTATGGAGTTGTATTTATAGTGTGAAATTTGGGTTTGGAATTGAAAGAATGAATTAAAATGCATTAAAATTGGATTTAAAGGTGAATATTGAAGTCTCTGTTTAAATTCAGAGAAATCAAATAGTGCAGGGGTAATAGGGGTAAGCCAAGGGTTTTGTGTCCAAAACACGGGCTTCATTAGGTACGGGAGACCCGTCGGCGCCGGCCCTAGGGCATATCGTACCGGCCAAGTTAGTGAAGGGTGCCGGTGGATCTTGTCCACGTGTCCTACTCTGTGTACACAACAATTTGCACATGTTTGTTTTTCCAGACTTTTCATTTCTATGTGCAGTGCATATGTAAACTTTTGGGCTTCCAAAAAGTTTGAAAGAAAATTCAGAAAAAATAATATGTTCCTGAGTGGATTCGAACACAGGGGCTATGTCACAGCAGTGCAAGACTTTACCAATGAGCTATAAGCTATTTCTTGCTGTTCTTAAACAAAAATAACTTATAAAGTGTACTCAGGCTTGCAAACTCCATTCTATACATTAACTTAAAAAATTTCGTCCAGTAAATTCAAAGTCATTACAGCAGACGTTAAGAAAAGAAAAGTTGTATGCTAAGATGAGCAAGTGCGAGTTTTGGCTCGAAAAAGTAAAGTTCTTGGGTCACGTTGTATCTGGAGATGGAGTTGCAATTGACCCCGAAAAAATTGCAGCTGTTTATGATTAGCCGACTCCAAAGAATGTAGGAGAGATCAGAAGTTTTCTTGGGCTTGCTGGATACTATAGAAGGTTTGTAGAGAACTTCGGTCGAATAGCAGAACCATTGACTAAGCTATACGAAAGGAGATACCATTTGTATGGACTGAGAAGTGTGCGTTAGCTTTTGAAGTGCTGAAGAAAAGATTTACAACCGTTCTTATTTTAACAGTGCCATATGGTTCCGGGGGTTTAGTTATTCACAGCGACACATCTGGAAAAAGCTTGGGATATGTTTTGATGCAGCATGGGAAGATTATAGCTTATGCGTCAAGGCCTTTGAAGACTCATAAGAAGAACTACCAAACTCATGACTTGGAGCTAGCAGCAATGATCTTTGCACTAAAGATTTGGAAACACTACTTATTGAGCGAAAGAGTAGAGGTGTTTACTGATCACAAGAGCCTAAAATACATGTTCACACAAAAAGAGTTCAACATAAGGTAGCGTAGATAGTTGGAACTGATGGTTGACTATGATCTTGATCTAAAGTACCATCCAGGAAAAGTTAATGTAGTACCGGATACTTTAAGTCGGTTCCTAGCAATACGGATGTTGACTGAACAAAAGGAGATTATAACATATAATCTATTTTCTTGCTCAAGTCAACTACCACTTGCACAGAAGGGCTCTACCAGTGTAAATGAAGCACAGACAGATTTTCAGAGATTCGAGTTGGAAATCGTACTACCAAATTCTTTGGGACGATTGATGCAGTTGCAATTACAGTCATCTTTGATCAATAGCATTAAGGCAGCACAATCGCACGATACTAGACTGTAGAAATTTCGAGGACAAGTGGAGGCGAGACTTCAAACAGATTTGTTGATTCATGAAGATGGTTTGTTAAGATATGGAAGTCGTCTGTGTGTACCTAAAGGAGATGTTTGTGAAGAAGTCATGAAGGAGGCTCTTAGTTCCGCATATTCAGTACATCCGGAAGACACGAAGATGCATAGAGATTTGCGATAACACTTTTGGTGGAAAGGAATGAAAAGAGAGATTACTTGCTACATATCAAGGTGCTTGGTGTGTCAGCAAGTCAAGGCTGAACAACAAAGGGTAGCTAGTTTATTGCAACCACTTCTGATTCCTCAATGGAAGTGGGAACATATAACCATGGATTTCGTGACAGCTTTACCATGGAGTCCAAAAGGCAATAACCCAAACCCCATCTCCTTTCACCGCCTCCTCATATCCTCGACCTCACCACCTCTCTCTCTTCTTTCCATCACTGAGCCTACACCCCCGACTTCCTCATCGCCACCCCGACCCGTCGCCGTCGCCTTCGACCCAAACACCAGTACCTCAGTATTCCATAGAGCATGAGTAGGCCATCCCAGAGCAGTACACTGTCGCGTTTAGTTGAGGTCGTGAGTACGTCGTGTTTACGAACGTTGTCAACGTGCTGGTATCCGTATTTCGTTGTGGTTTTATCAATCGAGGTAAGTTTCTAAACTTACAATATGCTATATTATATATATATATATATTTATAGTATTCACAGATTTATTATTTAGAAAATTGTTATCAATATAAAATTTTTATAGTATTAATCCATATTACTAATATTAGCTTGTGTTAGTCACAATTGTTGAGGTCATGCAAATTTGCTTACTTGAACTATTTTAGTAGGTACAGATTACTTTATATTAAGAAACAAATGTAAACTATTATTATAAATTATAGATATATTAATCAGACTCTATAGTTTAAATAGTATGCATTAGTTAATTGTACAATGGAGTAAATAAACTTGTTACTGTTATTTCATTGAGTATTTCTACTGTTTAAGATACAATACTTGACATGTGCACGATACGTTCCTTGCTATTGCCATTACTATATTGTTTACACTTGTTACCTGAATGACTACTAATGCCGACAGTATTGATTAGTTATCCTGATCGACCTGACTTGTTGTCTTGATTAGACAAGACTTGTACATGACTGTTCCTGTGTTGGAATTAGGTATACTTTATAGTGATACCTGACAGGAACACGAAATCCTAGAGAAAAGAGGAAATCAAGAATGTAACCAAAACGTAACTCAAGAGAATATTATTATTGTTTTCCATGATTCTGGGCGTGAACGGAATAACCATTGTTTATTGTACTGCGGTTCCGTGGAGAATGAACGGGATATATTGTGCCATAGTCCCGTGGGGAAAGAACGGGATATATACTGTTGAGTTACGATGAGAATTATATTAATTGGTTTCAAATATCATTAGGATAGATAACCTAGAAAGATAGATTTTAGGATACATATGAGATACATATAGCCTGCTGTTATATCGCTTGTGATTGTTTATTTATAACTATACATCTTTTTGCATATAACACCTTATGGTACACTGCTCAGTTTATTATTATAATATTTATGAAGCACTGGCGTCTGGGTTTTGCAACCCGGTTCTTCTAATCTTGTCGCAGGAAGATCAAGAATATTTTGGCAATCAAGCTGATTAATGAGGAGCTTTGCCGATTAGTTTTGAGATGTTTGGTTTTTCTTTATTTTCTAGTTAAAGTTTTAATGTTGTGATCCTCTAACGGACGTGATTAGGATATTACTTACTGTTAGTTATGTATATGCCCTAGAGGCCATTATTGTACATATGATGTATATTATAGTGGATGCTTGGATATATATAAAGAGGACTTTCTTAATCGATATGATAGTATGCTATCTGGTTTCTTTTTGTCTTAATATGTTGACTTGTATTGGGTTACTGTCTTGCTATCACATATTGATAAAGCCCTTAGGATATGTACTTGACTACTAGGACTATGATGCAGATCATACTAGTGAGGCCAGGGTAGTCCAAAAGTACATCCTATAATTGTTCCTAGTCGAGGGTGTATCGAGATAGGGCATCGATACTCCAGAGTAGACTAGCGTATACGCTTCTTGACCCATATGATGGGCGATGGATTATCCTGCATCCATTGGTGTTTGACATCAAAGATGGTATACAGGTGCTCAGTGGAGACTGGGTACACTTAACGGACTCGCCGAGAACTCCTAGATGGTATTATACCTATCGTCAGATAGCAGTTCTCTGGTGACACTGGTACAGGTTAGTCTGTAGACCCGAGATCGTCATGGAGTCTTGTGTGATTCCCACTGTGCTTTGATTTCCACCTTACCACGTTCATGAGAAAGTGCAAAACGTTGGCTTTTGGGTACAATCCCGAATCACATGGAGGCAATGAGTGATAGGAGGGGTTTCGTCTCTCCCGGTATTGGGGGTTGATGTTGCACTGTGTCCGATTGGCTATAACTGGAACTCCCTGGCCAGAGCTGATATGCAGATCTACTGGTAAGTGTTATCAGTAGTTTCTCGACCCGTTATGAGCCTAACATCGACATGACTTATCGGTTACTGGGGTCTGACGTTTACCACCCCTAGACTGGATATGCGACATATCAGACGAAGAGACCGGACTGTACGGTAGTGTTACTGATTGGATTCACAGGAGTGTAATAAGGCTTGCTTGTTGATCTTCTGATCGCTCAATACCCGGGTGGATGTTACGTTTAATTGACCCCTTGCAGCTTGTGAGTGTTTGATATGATCATCACCTACTGCCGGAGTATTGACGAGTTTTTAGAGTCCTACACAGAGGTTTCCTGGCTCAGGAGAAACGGAGTAGGATCATATATGTGATATGTGCGGGACCGAGATTAATACACTATATGATACCGTATTCTATTCTCACGATATGTGATATCGGTTGGGTATGTGTATTATAGCCGGGTTATCGGATCAAGTGTTTATTCGATAAATTGATACATATTATATTAGCCGGTTATATGTAATATAGCCAGATTATTAAATCAACTGTTGATTTAATAATTTAATGTAGAATTATATATTTGATATATTAAATTACATTAACTAATATATTGCTCACTTAAGTATTTCATTTTCTCACATTTGGATACATTTAACATATATGTGATATATTTTTAATGTATTCTTTTCTTTTGTTACAAAATATTATATATGTGATATGTGATATTGTAACATGCTAGGGTTACACATGCAACTAGGGTTTATGAGAATCACACCATGGTTCTTATTATGGTTGGATTTATATTTATTTTGGTATTTTCTAAATTGTGATGATTTAGTCATGAGCTTTGAAGAAGCTTCATATTGTGTTGACTAAGTCCAACAATTTAGATATTTTTCCAAGATATTTATTAACCTAACCCTAAACCAAGCTCATGGATTATTCTCTACAAGGGTTAAGCATGACATACTTAACCCTTGGTTGCATTTCTAACCTCATCTCATTATTATTGATCATCTTCTTCCTCATCTCATTTTTGAGTTATCTTGACTTTGAGAAAAAGAAGAAAACTTGTGAGAAAAAGAAAACTAAAGAGAGAAAAATTCCTACTTCATCATTCTCTTCTATACTAGCCATATAGATTAGTGTGTTAGCTTCACTAATCCCTAATTAGTGAAGAGATAGCTTGGATTTGTGACTCCTCAAGGTAAATTATCTTGGATAGTGAAGACTTCAAGTAAGGATGCATCATTCACTTCATGGAGCCTTTCGAGAGTACGGGAGCTTGATGATCGTAGTGAAGGGACCTCAACTCGGAGCTTATAAAGCGAAGGAACGGACTACAAAGGTTGTAATCCCTAATCTCTTAGTAGTAAAGATATATACTTGATGTTCTAGTTTGATTCTCTAGTTAAAGATCTTGTTTAGGGTTGTTTAAACATAACAAAATTTTTAAATTGGTATGGATGATGCCACCCGAAACCTTGCTGCCGTGCTATACAACCCTACAGTGGTATCAGAACGTAGCTAGAGAATTAGACGAATGATGTTGGATTGCGAAACCGAAACAACTCTGAAACACTCATTACAAAACCCTAGTTTCTGTCTAATTTTTCCAGGTGTCAAATTTTTTTTTAAACAGTTGCAGAGTATTGTATGTGATACAATATGAACACAGAAGAAATTCGAGCAAGTTTGCTCGGAAAATGGCCGAGCACATCAACGCAAAAACCAGCCATGTCGGTTTTTTTGAGGATTTTGGGCTTCGAATTCCTACTGTGTTCTAGTGTCTGGGATTTGGTATTTCAGGTATTGTTTTTTTTTGCTAAATTTGCATATGATGTTATCTTTTTACTGAGGCAATTCGGAGTGTTTCTTATTCATAATTCTAGTTTGTTTTCGGGTTATTTTAGACGGTGTTAAAAAGTTCGATCGGATATCAAATACCCACTTTAACCTTTTCCGGAAAATTTTCAAGTGTTTGGATTTTTCTTTAGTTAAAGAACATTCAAATATCATGCAAGTGATTCAGTGGACTCTCTAGAAGAACGAAACCTTAACTCGATTCTATGACCGTCAGAACCGCCACCAAACCCTAAGGTTTGTGGTAGTTCAGCGGTGCCATAAGTGAGGCATTGGTTGGCTCTTCTACGGCTGGTTCATTGGTACTGTGGCATGTACTGAGTATTTTTAAACTACGCTCAAGTGTTGATCTTTTGGGAAATTTTGGATGTTTGTTTATTTGATCGGAAAGTTTAACATTGTCTAGTTATCTGGAATGTGATACAATATGTGGAATTCATATAGTTAGGTATGAAATCCGTAATATGTGATATTTCGGGTTTATGATATCAAAGGTGATTGTGGATTCCCAATGTTGTAGTTTTTCATTTTCTTTTCTGCGACCGTAAGTGTAATATGTGGTGTATCGCTGGTTTCGTTGCTATATGTCAATGACAATTGGGATACGTATATTTACTTACGTTGATGACATGTGATATTATATGTTGCTATGATATGTTATATTGGATCGTCGTGATTTGAACAACCGGGGGTTTTATGTGAGATGAGGGTTTTGATTTTCATTCATGTAAAATTCATTGTATGTAATATTCTTTTATTGGGGCACTTCCGGGTTGAGGATGATGACACCATTGTATATTATTTACATTTTCGCATTAGGATAGATCTAAGGAGGAGAGCACAAGCAACCGGGTTCTAGGGTCCAGTGGGAGGCCATCTCGAAGAGTCAAGACCGGGTCTCCTAACCCTAGAATTGGGAAGGTTGCTTGTGCAGGGATACCTAGGATGACAGCAAGGTTTCGGGAGGCATCGTCCATACCAAATTCAAATTTTTGCCGTTCTAGCTAACCCTAACATAGAACCGTTTACTAGAAATCGACGGAATTTAAATGCAAACACTTTGCAAATGAAAGAGAGCAAGGAATACAACCTTTGTAGACCGGTCCTTCACTTCATTAGCTCCGTGTAGTAGTCCCTTCGCTGGGATCAAGAAGTCTCGGACTCTAGAGAGGCTCCGATGAAGAAACGAACATGCTTGCTTCGAAATCTTCGAGGCCGAAGATGATCTACGTCGAGGAGACACTAACCCAAGCTATCTCTTCACTAATCATGGAATTAGTGAAGCAAACACCCTATACTAAATGCAAGTAGTAGAGGATGATGAAGTAGGAATTTTGCTCACATTTGAAATCATTTTCTCATTCAAAATCATTTTCTCATTCAAAATCATCACTTTGTCACAAACTAGAGAGCAAGCTCAAGAGGAAGAAGAAGAAGAAGTATAGTGATGAAAAATGAATTATTGTAGGAGGTTAGAAATGCAACCAAGGGTTAAGCATGTCATGCTTAACCCTTGTAGAGAGTTAACCATGATCTAGGCTTAAAGGTTAGGTCAAGAAATATCTTAAGCAAGACAAAGAGAGTGGACAATGTCAAAGATGCCTTGAAGCTTCTACAAGCTTTCAACAAATATCAACCATGACAAATATCCACAATATTTGAATTACTTAATGATAAATTATAAAACCTAATCTTAACCCTAGCATGGTTTAACCCTCATTAACCCTAGTTGCATTTGTAACCTAGCATGATACATTTAACATATATCACATATATATAAATGTATCCAAAGTGGGAAAAGAAATCATAAGTGAGCTAATACTAGTTAATGTAATGTAATATATCAAATATATAATTATACATTAGATTATCAAATCAACTCTTGATTTAATAATCCGGCTATATCTCCTATAACCGACTAATATCATATGAATCAACTTATCGAATCAACACTTGATCCGATAACCCGGCTATATCATATATAACCAACCGATATCTCATATCGCGAGAATAGAATACGGTATCTTATATTGTATCAATCTCGGTCCCGCACATATCACATATGTGCTCCTACTCCGTTTCGCTTGAGCCAGGAAACCCCTGTGTAGGACTCTAAAGACTCGTCAATACGCTGACAGTAGGTGATGATCATATCAAACACCCACAAGCCGCAAGCGGTCTGCTAAACGTAACGGCCACCTGGGTATTGAGCGATCAGAAGATCAACAAGCAAGCATGCTCACACTCCTGCGAATCCAATCAGTAACACTACCGTACAGTCCGGTCTCTTCGTCTGATATGTCGCATATCTCATCTAGTGGTGGTAAACGTCAGACCTCAGTAACTCGATAAGTCGTGTAGATATGAGGCTCATAACGGGTCGAAAACTAATGATAACACTTACCCGTATATCTCTGAAGCGGCCTTGGCCAAGGACTTTCTGTTTTAGCCAATCGAGCACAGCGCAACATCAACTCCCAATACCGGGAGAGACGAAACCCCTCTTATTGCTCATTGCCTCCATGTGACTCAGGACTGTACCCAAAAGCCACCGTTTTGCACGTTCTCTTGAATGTGGTAAGGTGGAAATCAAAGCACCGTGGGAATCACACAAGACTCTATGACGATCTCGGGTCTACATACTAACCTGTACTAGTGTCACCAGAGAACTGCCATCTGACGTTAGGTATAATACCATCTGGGAGTTCTCGGCGAATCTGTTCAGTGTACCCAGTTTCCACTGAGCACCCGTATACTGTCTCTGATGTCAAACAACAATGGATATGGGATCATCCATCGCCCATCTACATGGGTCGAGAAGCTATACGCTAGTCTACTCTGGTATATCGATACCCTGTCTCGATACACCCTCGACTAGGAACATTTGAAGGATGTACTTAACGACTATTCTGTCTCCACTAGTATGATCTGCATCATAGTCCTGGTAGTCAAGTACTAATCCTAAGGGCTTTACCAACATGTAACATAGAGACAATCAGTGTACATATTAAGATAAAGAGCAACCAGATAGCATACTATCATGTCGAGCAAGAAAGTCCTCCCTATATACGTCCAAGCATCCACTACAATATACATCGTATGTACAGTAATGGCCTCTAGGACATACATATTACTAACAATCTCCCACTTGCACTAGGGTCATCTGTTGTAGTATCTCATACCCAACAATCAGCAGTGGTTGAAGTATCACATACTCAACCATCCCATAAAAGTCTCTCCTGGGAATAGGCCTTTGTGAGTGGATTCGCTGTGTTGTCCTCTGTGTCGTCCTCTGTGTCTACTCTCCTAACCTCGATCTCCCTGGACATCATCCATCTCCATGATCAGGCGATACTGCCTTAGAATATGTCTGGATAACTAATGGGACGGGGGTTCCTAGGACAAAGCCACAACTCCATTGTCACATAATGGTAGGAACGAAGTTCATTTTATGAACTAATATTCATCCAGACTACATCTTTGGTAGTATTCTTGGTAGCAATGTATCCAGCCTTTATCGTCTAGTTTGCCACGGTATCTAGTTTGGAGCTCTTCCAATATACCGTCCCTCCACTAAAGGTAAAGACAATGCTTGTGACTGATATTCAGTCGACCTTACCACCCTGGAAGCTATCCAGTGATTCTCCACAGGATCGATTGATACCATCTCACTACACCTAGTGAGAATCCTAACATCCACTTAGATCTATCTCATAGATCCACAACCTAGGATTTAGGAGGTATCACCTTTATCCTATATGGAGAATCCTTATGATGAGAGGAGATTGACCGAGCGTAGCATAGGAAACTCCCTCCCTATCAAGAGTATGTCATCCACGTACAATACGAGGATCATCACCATACTCCCTACTACCTTTTTGTATATACAAGGTCCATCTACCATTTTGATGAAGTCAAACGCTTTCACTACTACATCAAAACAAATGTTCCAATTCCGCGATACCTGCTTTAACTCATAAAGCAACTTGCATAAGTTTCCGCTGCTCCCACTATCTACGAAGCCCTCTGGCTGTGTACTTATAGACGCTCTCTTCTAAATCACTATTTAGAAATGCAGTCATGACACCCAACCGCCTAATATCGTAGTCATGGTATGTAGCAATGGCAAGTAGGATCCGGATGGACTTAAGCATAGGGACTAGAAAAGGTTTCATCATTATCCACTCCTGGTCGATGACGAGAACCTTTTGCAACAAGTCTTAGCTTTGAAGGTCTTAACCTTTCCATGCGCACTAAGTAATCTTCTCAAGATATACTTGCTCTTGATAGGGATTTAACCCTTCAAATAAAGCAACCAAAGTCCATACTTTGTTGGTGTATATGTATTCCATCTCAGATCACTTAGCATCCAGCAATTCTTATAGAGTCCCCATTCTTGATGGCCTGCTCGAAACTAGTTGGATCATCACCTTATGATGCAATCCTCGCTCCTACCGTCAGAGAGAAACCGAAGCATCTCTTAGGTGGATGAGGAACCCTACCAGATCGGTGGAGAGGCTGAAGTTCGTCGGGAGCTATTGAATCCTTCGGTTCTACCAAATCATCAGCTGCAGTTTTTATAGCTGGAACTTCTTCCAGTTCTACCTCATGACCACTAATTTCTTCATAAGAAATTCCTTTCCCAAAAGGTGGCATGCTGAGAAACAAAACACCTTTTGCTCTTCAGTGTGGTAGAAGATATTCCCTTGAGGATGCTTGGGATATCCAACAAACTTCCACAGAACTGACCTTGCCTCGAGTTTGTCCGGATTTTTCTTTTAGACATAAGCCGGACAACCCCAAATCTTAACATCCTTAAGAGATGGGCTCTTCCCATACCATATCACATATGGAGTGGTAAGCACCTGATTTGATTGGAACCCTATTCAATAGGTATGCAGCTTCACAAGTGCATAACCCCCAAAAGGAAATAGGCAACTCAGTAGTACTCATCATAGAGTACACCATATCACATAGGGTGCGATTGCTTCGCCCCGATACACCGACGTGCTGTGGTGTATACGGAGGATTAATGCTAAAAGATAATCTCATTCTCCTTTATAATAGTCCAGGAATTCCATGCTCAAGTATTCTCCTCCTTGATCTCATCAAAGGACATAATACTTTTACCCGTTTTTGGTTCTCTACTTCTAACTTATATTCTCTGAATTTCTCAAAAGTTTCGGACTTGTGTTTCAACAGGAACACATGTGCGAATCTTGAGAGATCATCAGTGAATGTAATAAAGTATAAAGAACCAGTCCTGGCATGTGTAGACAGGGGACCTTCATACATCATCATGTATCAATTCCAAGAGTTCACTAACTCTTTCTCTATTTCCAATAAACGGAGTCACGGTCATCTTATCTTTGTGACATGACTGGCAAGTTTCACAAGATGTAAATTCAAACTGATTTAAATATGCATCTTAATGTAACTTCAGCTAGTCGGGTCACATTGATATGACCTAGTCTACAATGTCTTAAGAAGGATTCGTTCATTTCTGAACTCTTCCTCTTGTGTGTGTTCTGTACGTTAAGAACTGTAGTTTGATTTAGAACGTATATACTTTTAAATAACGCGTCTGAACCGATCAACTCTTGATATAAGAAATGTTCAAAAGATTATCCAACAATACAAAATTATATCCTTCTTTACTAAATAAAGAGACTGATATGATGTTGTATATCAGGTTCGGTATCTAATAACATTCGTTCAAAATTAATGTATTTGGTAATACAGGGTGATAACTGCCAACAAACTTGGCTGCAACACTCGCACCGTTTCCAACTCTTGAAACTTATCACCCTTTCTCGGTTCTCTACCTATCTGTAGCCTATGTATCATATTACATATGCGGGATCCTGATCCGGTATCTCATACCCAGGACGTAAAGGATACTGAGAAACAGTTCTCTGTAATGAACACACCCGAAGATGATGCATCAGCATGCACTTTCTTCATTTGGGCGGCACGGGAATCCTGGTAATCCCCTATATTCTGCTAGGTCTTATAACAATTGTAAGTTAGAGCGGGAACAACGTTCCCTCGCTCAGTATAACAAGCGGGTTCGGTCAATACATCCATATTATTATCTTGATTAAGGCGTGACATGGTCGCTACCTGGAGAGAGAGAGAGAGAAGAAAACACTCAGCGTATGCTCTTACAAGATTAGATTGGTTATTATTTTATCTAATCAGGATGGCTCCCACTGTTTTAGTCAAATCTTCCTTCAAATCCTAAAAGGAAAGACTAGCTGGGATTAATTACACCCTACAAGTTCGCCAATCTTTCAGACAGGCCAGTGTCGGTACTTTAAGGGAGGTTCCCCGTGCTTTCGTACGGACCTAATTAAAATAAAGCTCGTTTTTCCAGAGGCATAACCCCGTTAACACCTTTCTAGACACCTACTTGATCGGCTAATTGTGATGTGTAAAACTCTCCCGGGAGTAACTCATACTCGCAGTGGGTATCGGGATCCAACTATCTCATAGGAGGTATGCAATCTCATTGCAAATTTCAACACTTGAAATTCTCGATAATATTTTGCCCTTAGCATGCTATGACCTTGACGCATGCCAACAAACCATAGTCCGCTAGTCTAGTTCAACCCGTACATTTCCCGATTGAATTAAACCCACCCGCACGACCCTTGACGCAGGCCAACAAAGTCGCACAACTACCCTAACTCAATCGCATCATATGCTTTAGCAGATAAGCATAAATAGCTACCGCACACTACGCCTTGACGCAGCCCAACAAACATAGCACGAATACTATGAAGTACTTATCTGAAATGACGGAGGACTACGACAGATTTTTAAGAAAATCCTTTACGTAATGAACTTGATATCGTCGTGGAATCGAGTGATTTTGAAAAGGAGTGTTTTTGAGGCTTTTACTAGTTTTGCTAAAGAGGTCACTCCCGGTGAAGGGATCTCGGCTCTTTCCTTATCGAATAAGGTACGGGATATTTCACAAATACCACTATGCAAAGCAAAAACTATAGAAGCAATCAAAAGACAAACCGACTTTGTAGCATCTGCTAGTTTCGCTAAAGATATCACTCCCGGTGAAGGGATCTCGGCTCTTTCCTTATCGAATAAGGTGCTGGATATTCTATAAAGAATACCGCTATGCAAAGCAAGAACTAGAGCTACCAGTTTTCGAGACAAGTTTCTACAACATCTTTAGATTTCTTTTATTTCATTAATCTCATTAATGAAGTCCCATTTATTATGCTTCCCAAGCAACACATATGAAACGAAAGCAACAATATATAATATATATCATATATATATATAATATAAGCATTCGTCTCAGAATATAATCAATGATCACATCACAGAATATCGCAGCAAAATAAAACATATGAAATATTGGATATACTAGGATTTCTGTGTTTTAAATTAAGCCTGTATAAAACACGGATTCCACGGTTGTGATGAATAGCCAATCCCACACCCCTAGACCCCTACGAGAGCAGCAAGCAACCCTACCAATTCTAGAGTTAGGAGACCCGGTCTCAACTCCTTGAGATGGCTTCCCACTGGACCCTAGAACCCGGTTACTTGTGCTCCCCACCTTGGGTCTATCCTGATGCGGAAAAGTAAATAATATACAATGGTGACATCATCCTCAACCCGGAAGTGCCCCAATAAAAGAATATTATATACAATGAATTTTACATGAATGAAAATGAAAAACTCTCATCTCACATAAAACCCCCGGCTATTCAAAATACGACGATCCAATATAACATATCACAGCAATACATAACATCACATGTCATCAACGTAAGTAAATATGCGTATCCTAATTTTCGTTGACATATAGCAACGAAACCGGAGATACACCACACATTCCATTTACGGTCGCAGAAAAGAAAGTGAAAACTACAACAGTTGGAATCCGCAACCACCTGAGACATCATAAACCCGAAATATCTCACATTCGGATTTCATGCCTAACCAAATGAATTCCTTAGACATCACATGCTTAACAATTATAAACCCCGCATTTTAGTCTCGATCTCGAAAACACTTTTCAATATCAAGTCGGGCAATTCAACAAGATTCCCGACAACCTAATCGAATGCTCATCGAAAACTTTAGTAGACGGCCGCACCCCCCGATACCATCGATGAAGTGCACTAAGGCGGAACACCGCTGCCGTGAGCACCCGAACGGATGCTTTTGGCGACGGGGTTCTCCTACAGTCACTTGGTCGGGGCTATGGGGCATGGTTATCTATTATATTTACCCGGCGAGTATCCGCGTACGCTACGTGATTGCGACGGTCTTTAGATCTCATCAAAATCCCGTGGCAACCAATCAAATGAGACTAAATTGCAAGATTTATAACATTCAAACTAGTTATCTCATAACTACATTTGTGGATTCCAAATATTGTATTCCATCACATGATACCCGGACGACGTTACACTTTTCGATCAATTCATCATAGTCCCACAATTTCCTGACAGCTCAACACTTGAGCACAGTTCAATAATACCCAGAATATGCCACAGTACCTATGCATCATCCGTAGAAGGGCAAACCCAAGCCTCACTCATGTCGCCATGGAACTACGGCAAACCCTAAGGTTTGACCGTGGTTCCGTGATCCAAAAAGTCGAGTTATGGTTTCATTCTTCTAGAGGGTTCATAGACTTGCATATTTTTCCGAATACGTTAAACTTGGGAAAATGGGTTTTTGACATTCGATCGAACTTTCTAACTTCGTCTAGACAACATGCAATAACCCGAAACAATGTTAAAACTACGAATACGAAACACTCCGAATTTCTTATAGTGTAATTTCACATCACATGCAAAATTAGAAAAAACAAACACCACCAGAGACATCAAAATCAAGTCAAAGGAACACAGAAAAATTTTCACGGGGGGAGCTCGGAATTGGGCCGAGATCATGTACACGGTGGCCGACCAAATTTTCCCCAAACTGCCTCAAATTTCACCAGTGTTCATGTTATATCACATACAACACTCTGTACTTGTTTAAAATTTTTTTTGACAATTATTTAAAATCGACAGAAACTACAATTTTGCCTTTCAAGTTTCGGAGTATTTCGGTTTTGTAATCCTAACAAAATCCGTATAAATTTCTAGCATGTCTCTGATACCACTACAAGGATACCTAGGATGGCAGCAAGGTTTTGGGAAGCATCGTCCATACCAAATTAAAATTTTTGCCGTTCTAGCTAACCCTAACATAGAATCGTTTATTAGAAATCGACGGAATTTAAATGCAAACACTTTGCAAGTGAAAGAGAGCAAGGAATACAACCTTTGTAGACCGGTCCTTCACTTCATTAGCTCCGTGTAGTAGTACCTTCGCTGCGATCAAGAAGTCCCAGACTCTAGAGAGGCTCCGATGAAAAAACGAACATGCTTGCTTCGAAGTCTTCGAGGCCGAAGATGATCTACGCCGAGGCGACACTAACCCAAGCTATCTCTTCACTAATCATGGAATTAGTGAAGCAAACACCCTATACTAAATGGCAAGTAGTAGAGGATGATGAAGTTGGATGTTTTCTCACATTTGAAATCAATTTCTCATTCAAAATCATTACTTTGTCACAAACTAGAGAGCAAGCTCAAGAGGAAGAAGAAGAAGAAGAAGTCTAGTGATGAAAAATGAATTATTGTATAAGGTTAGAAATGCAACCAAGGGTTAAGCATGTCATGCTTAACCCTTGTATAGAGTTAACCATGAGCTAGGGTTAAAGGTTAGGTCAAGAAATATCTTATGCAAGACAAAGAGAGTGGACAAAGTCAAAGATGCCTTGAAGCTTCTACAAGCTTTCAACAAATATCAACAATGAAAAATATCCACAATATTTGAATTACTTAATGATAAATTATAAACTCTAATCTTAACCCTTGCATGGTTTAACCCTCATTAACCCTAGTTGCATTTGTAACCTAGCATGATACATTTAACATATATCACATATATATCAATGTATCCAAAGTGAGAAAAGAAATCATAAGTGAGCTAATACTAGTTAATGTAATGTAATATATCAAATATATAATTATACATTAGATTATCAAATCAACTCTTGATTTCATAATCCGGCTATATCTCCTATAACCGACTAATATCATATGAATCAACTTATCGAATCAACACTTGATCCGATAACCCGGCTATATCTCATATTTACCTCAACGATATCTCATATCGCGAGAATAGAATATGGTATCTCATATCGTATCAATGTCGGTCCCGCACATATCACATATGTGCTCCTACTCCATTTCGCTTGAGCCAGGAAACCCCTGTGTAGGACTCCAAAGACTCGTCAATACGCTGGCAGTAGGTGATGATGATATCAAACACCCACAAGCCGCAAGCGGTCTGCTAAATGTAATGGCCACCCGGGTATTGAGCGATCAGAAAATCAACAAGTAAGCCTACTCAAATTCCTGTGAATACAATCAGTAACACTACCGTACAGTCCGGTCTCTTCATCTGATATGTCGCATATCTCGTCTAGGGGTGGTAAACGTCAGACCCCAGTAACTCGATAAGCCGTGTCGATATGAGGCTCATAACGAGTCGAGAAACTACTGATAACACTTACCAGTATATCTCTGAAGCAGCCTTGGACAAGGACTTCCTGTTATAGCCAATCGAGCACAGCGCAACATCAACTCCCAATACCGGGAGAGACAAAACCCCTCCTATCGCTCATTGATTCCATGTGACTCGGGACTGTACCCAAAAGCCACCATTTTGCACGTTCTCTTGAACGCGGTAAGGTGGAAATCAAAGCACAGTGGGAATCACACAAGACTCTATAACGATCTCGGGTCTACAGACTAACCTGTACCGGTGTCACAAGAGAACTGCCATCTGACGTTAGGTATAATACCATCTGGGAGTTCTTGGCGAGTCCGTTTAGTGTACCCAGTCACCACTGAGCACCCTTATACTGTCTCTGATGTCAAACACCAATGGATATGGGATCATCCATCGCCCATCTACATGGGTCGAGAAGCTATACGCTAGTCTACTCTGGTATATCGATGCCCTGTCTCGATACACCCTCGACTAGGAACATTTAAAGTATGTGCTTAACGACTATTCTGTCCCCACTATATGATCTACATCATAGTCCTGGTAGTCTAGTACTAATCCTAAGGGCTTTACCAACATGTAACATAGAGACAATCAGTGTACATGTTAAGATAATGAGCAACCAGATAGCATACTATCATGTCGAGCAAGAAAGTCCTCCCTATATATGTCCAAGCATCCACTACAATATATATCATATGTACAGTAATGGCTTCTAGGGAATACATATTACTAACAGCTTGCCGCTCTTGTAGGGGTCTAGGGATGTGGATTTGGCTATTCATCGTGACCGTGGAATCCGTGTTTTATACAGGCTCAAAATAAAACACGGACGTCCTAGTATATCCAATATTTCATATGTTATCTTCTGCTGTTGATATACTGTGATGTGATCATTTTATATGCGTGAGACGAATGCTTTATTATTGTATATATGATATATAATAAACGTTGCTTATGTTTTGCACCCGCGCTAGCCCTGTCCCAGTGTGTCGTTAGTTAAGTAACCTAACGGTGCATAACGGGACATTGTGGCGAATGCGGATGGCATAAGCGTACGTTGTAATTTCATTTCTTCTGTGATACTTAGGGAAGCATATATGATGGGACGTCATTAATGAGATTAATGAAAGAAATGAAACCTAAAAGATGTTGTAGAATCAAATTTATAAAAAGGGTAGCTCTAGTTTTTGCTTTGCATAGCAGTATTCCTTGTAGAATATCCAGCACCTTATTCGATAAGGAAAGAGCCGAGATCCCTTCACCGGGAGTGACTCTTTAGCAAAACTAGCAGATATTACATCTCACTCAGTTTTTTTATTGCTTCTATAGTTTTTTCTTTGCATAGCGGTATTTTATGAAACATTCTGCACCTTATTCGATAAGGAAAGAGTCGAGATCTCTTCACCGGGAGTGACCTCTTTAGCGAAACTGGTAAAAGCCTCAAAAACACTCCTTTTCAAAATCACTTGTTTCTACAACGATTTCAAGTTCATTACGCAAAAGGTTTTCATAAAGACCTGTCGTAGCCCTCCGTCATTTCAGATAAAAACTATTTAGTATATTTCAGATAAAAACTATTTAGTATTCGTGCTGCGTTTGTTGGCCTTTGTCAAGACGTAGTGTGCGGTAGCTTACTAACACTTATCTGTTTATGCATATGATGCATTGGGTTAGGGTAGTCGTACGACCTTGTAGGTCTTTGTCAAGGGTCATACGGGTGGGTTTAATTCAATCAGGAAATGACGGGTTGAACTTGACTAGCAACCTATAGTTTGTTGGCCTTTGTCAAGGTCATAGGAGGTTAGGGGCCAAAGTATTATCGGGAATTTCAATTTTTGAAATTTATAAAGAGATTGCATACCTTCTATGAGATAGTTGGATCCTGATACCCACTGCGAGTAAGAGTTACTCCTGGGAGAGTTTTACACATGAAAATTAGCCGATCAAGTAGGTGTCTAGAAAGATGTTAACGGGGTTATGCCTTTGGGAAACGTGGATTATTTTAATTAGGTCCGTGCGAAAGCAAGGGGAACCTCCCTCAAAATACCAACACTGGCATGGCTGAAAGATTGGAGAACTTGTAAGGTGCAATTATGTTAGTGTATATGCCCTAGGGGCCATTATTGTATCATACTAGCTTGTATATTACTTAATGGAAGCTTGGGATATTCACAGTTATATAACAGTCTTGCTAAACATGGTAGTATGCTACTTGATTTTATCTATCTTAATATGTATGTACGTATTGATAGAGCCCTTAGGATCTTGCTTGACTACCAGCGTTGTGATGGCAGTCACACTAGTGGGGGCTGGGTAGTCTACAAGCACATCCTTTATCAGGTCCCTAGTCGTAGGATTATCGAGACAGGGCATCGATATTCTGGAGTAGACTAGTGTGTACGCTTCTCATCCCAGTTGGGGAGATGGTCTGTCCCACAACCATCAGTACGTCGTACTGGAGATAGTATACAGGTGCTCGTTGGGTTATGGGTACACCGGACAGGACTCACAGGGAACTGTTGGTTCGTATTATACCCGTCGTCAGTTAACAGTTCCCAGGTGACATGAGTACAGCATAGTCCGCAGACTTGACACTGCTACTTCGCCTCGAGTGTGTCCCACTGTTCTTAGATTGCTACCCTACCACGGCTCAAAGGAGTCGTGCAAACAGGTAGCAGTTGGGTGCAGTCCCGAGCACTTGGAGGCAGTGGCGGTTAGACAGGATTCATCTCTCCCGGTATTAGGAGTTGATATCACGCTGTGTCAGAGAGCCATTACGCAAAGTCCCTGGCCAGGGCAAGCGAGATTTACTGGTAGGTTCCAATAGTTTCTCAAGGTGTAATGGGCTTCGCTCCGACACGACTTATACCGCTTTTAGGAGACTGACGCTTGCCGCCCCCTGGGCCCGATATGCGATGGTCCTAGACGAACAGAACGGACTGTACGGAGATTGTCACATCAGGCTCAGTAGGAGTTCGGATGGGTTTCCTCATCGGCCTTCTTATCGACATCTACCTGGGGACCGTTACGTACAGCTAGTGCCGCTTGCGGTCTGTGGTTAAACCCACTGTCAGCGTAGTAGTCGAGTCTTTAGAGTCCCACATAGAGAGTTTCCCTGCTCCAGGTGAAACGATATAGAGGTCGTATGGTTTTACGACAAGGGTTCGGACTCATACGTGTTTAAACGCACGTACGATTTTCAGACAGTTTTTACTAGCCACCTTTGGTTTAAGCCAGATTCTAGTATCGGATTATTGGATTTATACAGTCTAAAGGTTTTCCGTGTTTTCACGAATAGGAGGGGCGTTCTCGTAATTTAGCGGGAAGCTTTTAGAAGTATGGTGACTTGAGGGTTTAGGTGGCATTTACATTAAATGCATTTGTGACTCATTAGATGAATCATTCAGGTGAGTTAATGAAGCATTTATTGCTTAATGACTCACTTGATGATTCATTGCATATATTAAATGAAGCATGATGATAAATCATTTAGATTTATTTATTTGATTTTCTTTATGCTTCATGATATATTAGAAGTGAGAAACATTTTCATATCATTATCATCCTCACCTTCTCTCTCCTCAAGCTTCTCTCTTCAAACCCTGATCCTACCCTCTCATGTGTTGAGATCAAGGATTTGTAAGACTTTTCAATCCATAATCACACTCTGTATTACCTAGGTTGCTTAGATTAGCACTTTGAGAAACTTAGTTGCCTCAAGATTAGAGGCAAAGCTTGGAGTAGAAGCTCTCGGGTGGATCGTCTATTACAAAGAGGAGGCCGACGAGGAGGTGGTTAACGAAAAGAAGAAGGACTTGTTTCATTAGGTATAATTATCTTTCATAGTAGCTAATTACTCTTATGATAGTGTTAGTTATAGTTTAGCAAAGATCCTTTCGGTTAGTCGATGTTGTTTTAAACAAAATGATTGTTTTCCATATTTCCGCCTCCCCGCAAGTAGTGGGGTGTACAACGTTGACTTATAGTGGTATCAGAGCCTCGCTAAACAATAATTAACTTATTAGCAAAGTCGAAGGAATTTCGAACGCAAAACGAACCGAAAAAAATATCGTATTCACCAAGTTTCTGTCGATTTAAAACGAGGTCTAAAAATTTTTCAGGGACCTCTAAAAATACATGCAGGAAAATATAAGATTACTGGAGAAAATTGGGTGCATGAATCGGCCAAACAGCCGCGGAACCGCAGCCGATCCAAGCGATCCGCCGCGGATCCGCGGCCGAGTTGGAGCCGATTCACCCAATCTTCCCCAGTAACTCTTCTGTGAATATTTTGTTTTTTCTGGAATGTTTATTTTCTGCTCAAGTCTCAGATGCACAGAGAAGTTTTGGAGTAGAATCTAAAGTGTTTGGTCGATCGAAATTATACGATGTTTTCTAATTAGATTATATCTGTGAACTGTATAATGTGTTCGTAAAGCTGCCCTAACTGCTAATATGTCGGTTGGCAGGGGGTTGCACATTTCTGCAATGATTTTACTGTTTGTGATTATGAACTTGATTGGATTGTTGTGATGATTAGCCGGGGTTTGAGATGGGTTATTATATTCATTCATTCGATGTAATTGTAATATGTTGTAATATTATTTTGCGGGGCACATCCAGGTTGCGGTTGTAGCCACCGTTGTATTATTTCATTTTACTGTTTTTGCTCCTAGGATAGACCCAAGGTGGGGTGCACACACTACCGGGTACTTTGAAGTATTTAGTGGCCTACTCACGTTGTTGAGGGAGACCGCTTCACTTCGGCTACTTGGCGGGTAGTTTGCGTACTCGTAGGGGTCTAGGGTGGGGTAATGGCTATTCATCACAACTGTGTAATCCGTCTTTCGTTGCAGGCTCAAAAGAAACGCGGATTGCTTGCATATCCAATAATGTTCATCTGTGATCTAGAATACCTATTATTGCGTCTGACGAATGTACAATATCTATATATGATAGCTATTTAGACGTCACTTATATTTTACACCCGCGCCAGCCCAGCCTCCACTCTGTCGTTAGTTAAGTAACCTAACGGGTGATGACGGGACCCAGTGACGAATGCGGATGGCATAAGAGGACGTTGTATTTTCATTATTTTCTGCAATGATAGGTTAATGATGGGACGCATTATTATTAATGCAAAGAAAATAAACCAAAGTTGAATCGTTGGAACGGTTTAAAAGAAACCACTCGGTTATTTTAACAGAGGATATTTTTTTAAATTGCGGAGCTTTAACCACTCCTTTTTAAAAAAAGCTATCAGGTTCCTTCGGTCATATCAAGTTCACTACGTTCACGGTTTCGCCAAAACCATTCGTAGCCCTCCGTCATTTCATTTTGGTATTCAGTAGTATCCAAGCTATGTATTTTGGCCAAAATCAAGGCATAGTGTTTGGTAGCTGCTGGGTATTCATTTGTTGCATAGATAAATGAGTTAGTTTGGGACAGTCGTATTATCATTTGACCAAAGTCAGGGGTATGTACGAATGGGTTCAAATTAACAAGATAATGATGGGTAGAACTTGACATGTGACTTATGACCATTTGACCAAAGCCAAGGTCATAAGAGCTTGGGGCAAAAATTTATGTCTGGAATTTCTAAAGAAACTAAAATTTGCAAAGAGATGCATACCATTTGGAGTTTGATGAATGTTGGTAGGATTCCTTCAGCATTATCACACGATGATATTTGGATCCCGATCATAATATGAGTATATGCTACTCATCAGGAGATTCGTCACTTAACGATCAATGCTATAAACCAAGTAGGTGTCGAGAAAGGTGTCAGCGGGGCTACGTCCCCAGAGAAAAGAGGTTATTTAATTAAGGAACTTCGCGAAAGCGTTGGAAAACCTCTCTCGAAGTACCGACACTGGCCTGGCTGAACGGTTAAGCAATTATTGTACAGTGAGAATAGTCCTGGCTAGTTCTTCCTTTTTGGTTTGAGGAGGGATTCGAGAAACAGTGGGAGCCATCCAGTTTAAATAAACTAAAAACCACTCTAAACTTGCAAGAGCATCATGCTAAAGTGTTCTTTCTCTCTCTCCTAATTGCAGCAACCCAGATAATGACAGGACTTAAGTTACTATTAGAGAAAAATATATTGACATGGCCAAACTATAAAGATTGGCTGCGGAATGTCAAAATGGTTTTGACCTATGACAAATTGGGGTATGTCCTCACCGCTAAGGCACCTGCTGTCCCTGGTCCTAAATCCAGTAATGCGGATAAGGAAATCCGCAAAACCTGGGAGTTAGATTGCGCGAAGGCCAAGTGCATTGTGCTTGCCTCGATGAATAATGAACATCAGAGGAGGCACGAGGATATGGATCTAGATGCCATATTTCTCCATACAAAGGAACTTTATGGAGAGCAATCTCATATAGCAAGATACGAGACCTCAAAGAACTTGTTTCGGGCGAGATTGGCCGTCGGATCATCCGTAGGAGAACATGTCCTAAAGATGATTGGCTATATTGAAGAGCTCGCAGACCTTGGGACGACTTTGGATAATGAGCTCTATACAGACTTGATTCTCCAGTCCCTTCCTTCCACCTACGCCCAGTTTATTCTGAATTTCAACATTCAAAGAAAAGAAGTTGAACTTCTAGAACTCCTTAACATGTTGAGGAGTGCAGAGGGCACCTTGCAGAAAGCAAGGGAAACACCCGTTATGTTTGTTCGCGGTGCTTCTTCTTCCGGGTCCAAGGCTCGGGCCAAAGGAAGGAAGAATAAGGCCGCCACCAAACCTAGAGGAGGTGTTAGTAAGATGGGAATGAAGGGAAAGAAAAAGATTGCGGTGCCAGTAGTGGCCCAGGATGAGTGGTTCCATTTTCATAGGAAAGGGCACTGGAAGAAAGACTGCAAGGCGTGGAATGCCAAGAACCAGGAACCGAAGCAAGCCGTGGCTTCGACTTCAGGTGTGTTTGTAATTAAGAATTGTCTGTCAGTCAACTCAACTTCATGGGTATTGGATACCGGATCAGGATCTCATATATGCAATTCATTGCAGGCACTGAGAAACCGTGGAGTGCTGAAGGATGGTGATATGACCCTAAAGGTTGCTAACGGAGCAAGACTGGGAGCTGTGTCCGTCGGGGATTATCACCTGGGATTGACGAGTGGACATATTTTAGTTTTGCATAACTGTTTTTGTGTACCTAGTTTAACGTGTAATATCATATCAGTTTCCTTGTTATCAAATAAAGGTTATGATTTCACGTTTGTAAGCGATGTTGTTAACATCCACCTTAATCATAGTTTGATTGGGTCCGGTACACTGGATAACGGTATATATTTCTTAAACCAATTACAGATTTTCAATGTCCAGAACACACTAAAAAGAAAGTCTCCAGATTTAAATAAGGCTTTCTTATGGCATTGCAGACTAGGTCACATCAAAGAGACAAGATTAACTAAGTTACATAGAGAAGGATGTTTGGACTCGTTCGAATATCAAACTTATGTCACTTGTCAATCATGTCTCAAAGGAAAGATGACAAAGACTCCATTCACTGGACATGGAGTAAGAGCGAGCGAGCTCTTTGGATTCATACACAGTGATGTATGTGGTCCAATGTCTACACATGCAAGAGGTGGTTTTTCCTATTTCATTACTTTTACGGATAATTACTTTAGGTACGGAATCATTTTCTTAATGAAACATAAATCCGAGGCTTTTGAGAAATTCCAAGAGTATAAGAATGAAGTAGAAAACCAAACCGGCAAAAGTATCAAGACACTAAGACCTGATCGAGGTGGTGAATACTTAAGTGCCGAGTTCCTAGGTTACCTCAAAGAGAAAGGAATTCTCTCTCAGCTTACTCCTCCATACACTCCACAGCATAACGGTGTATCGGAGAGAAGGAATCGAACCTTATTGGATATGGTACGTTCCATGATGAGTAAAATTGAGTTACTGCGATCTTTCTGGGGTTATGCGCTAGAATCAGCGGCATATCTTCTGAACAGGGCTCCTACCAAGACTGTGCCTACCACGCCATATCTGATGTGGAGTGGGGAGAAACCCCATCTTCAGCATATGAAGATATGAGGATATCCAGGTTTTGTTAAAAAGCAGCATGCGGACAAACTCGAGGCACGATCAGTACAGTGTAAGTTTGTGGAATATCCAAAGAATTCCAAGGGATATTATTTCTATTACGCAGAGGAACAAAAGGTTTTTATTTCTCATAATGCCCATTTTCTAGAACAACAGTTTTTAGAAAAGGAAACAAGTGGGTGCGAAATAGAATTGGAAGAAATTCCAGAACCACAAACTACTACTGAAATTTTGGTAAGACCGGTAGTTCAAGAAGAACAGGACATTCCCGCATCCCTCGGCAGGAGTAGTAGGCCGTCTCATCCGCCTAAGAGATACTACGGTTTTCTCATAGATGGGGATAGAGAGGATTGCGTCATTGATGATGATGAACCTACTAGCTTCCAGCAGGCCATCCAGAGCGGCGACTCGGTACGATGGCTAGATGCAATGCGGACCGAAATGGAGTCCATGTACACCAACAAAGTATGGACTTTGGACTTTGCTCCAGATGGGGTAAAACCCATAGGATGCAAATGGATCTTCAAGAAAAAGATTGGTGTAGATGGACAGGTGGAAACCTATAAGGTTAGACTTGTTGAAAAGGGTTTTCGTCAAAGACCTGGTTTGGACTTGACGAAACTTTTTCTCCAGTGGCTATGCTCAAATACATTCGAGTCCTTCTTGCTATTGCTGCCTTCCATGATTATGAGATCTGGCAGATGGACGTAAAGACAGCTTTTCTAAATGTTAATTTGGAAGAGTGCGTCTATATGGATCAGCCAGAAGGCTTCAATCAGAGTGGGAGCAGCGGGAAAGTGTGCAAGTTGCTTAAGTCCATTTATGGACTAAAGCAGGCATCGCGGAGTTGGAACATCTGTTTTGATGAAACGGTCAAAGAATATGACTTTATCAAAAATCCAGATGAACCATGTATATATAGTAAAATTGTAGCACGAACTGTTGTATTCCTCGTCTTGTACGTGGATGACATTCTATTGATAGGAAATGACATTCCTATTCTACAATCTGTCAAAGGATTCTTGTCACACAAGTTCTCCATGAAAGACCCGGGTGATACCTCTTACATTCTGGGGATCCGGATCTATCGTGATAGATCCAAGAGGATGTTGGGACTTTTGCAGTCCAGGTATATCAACACTATACTGAAAAGATTCAGTATGGAAGATTCTAAGCGCGGTAATCTACCGGCTTGTCTTGGAATTACCCTCTCCAAAGAGATGTCTCCCAAGACTGATTTGGAAAGGGATTGCATGTCTATTATACCCTATGCTTCTGCGGTAGGCTCTATAATGTATGCGATGTTATGCACCAGACTAGATGTAGCTTACGCACTGAGCATGGTAAAAAGGTATCAGTCAGACCCAGGGGAGAATCACTGGATAGCAGTGAAGAACATTCTCAAGTACCTGAGAAGGACTAAGGAGATGTTCTTGGTTTACGGCGGAAAAGACCTCAAGCTCGAGGCCTTTGCTGATTCCGGCTTTCACAGTGATAAGGATGACTTCAAGTCCATGTCAGGTTATGTCTTTACCCTCAATGGAGGGGCGGTGTGCTGGAAGAGTTCCAAGCAGGACACCGTTGCTGACTCAACGATGGAAGCGGAGTATATTGCTGCTTGCGATGCCGCAAAAGAAGCGGTCTGGATGAAGAAGTTCCTAACAGAACTTCAGGTGGTTCCTACCATTGTTGATCCAATACTTCTGTATTGCGACAACAACGGAGCTATAGCTTTTGCAAAGGAACCCAGGTCCCATCAGAAGTCCAGACACATCTTAAGGCGGTATCACCTGATCAGGGAGATCATAGATCGCCGGGAGATCGAGGTCCAGAGAGTTGCTACAGAGGAGAACATTGCTGATCCATTCACAAAGGCCTTACCTCAGATTCAGTTCGAGAGGCTACTCGAGATCATCGGTCTTCGATATGCCAGTACATGGCCCTAGTGCAAGTGGGAGATTGTTAGTGTATATGCCCTAGGGGCCATTATTGTATCATACTAGCTTGTATATTACTTAATGGAAGCTTGGGATATTCACAGTTATATAACAGTCTTACTAAACATGGTAGTATACTACTTGGTTTTATCTATCTTAATATGTGTGTACGTATTGATAGAGCCCTTAGGATCTTGCTTGACTACCAGCGTTGTGATGGCAGTCACACTAGTGGGGGCTGGGTAGTCTACAAGCATATCCTTTTTCAGGTCCCTAGTCGTAGGATTATCGAGACAGGGCATCGATACTCCGGAGTAGTCTAGTGTGTACGCTTCTCATCCCAGTTGGGAAGATGGTCTGTCACACAGCCATCAGTACGTCATACTGGAGATAGTATACAGGTGTTCGTTGGGTTACGGGTACACCGGACAGGACTCACGGGGAACTGTTGGTTGGTATTATACCCGTCATCAGTTAACAGTTCCCAGGTGACATGAGTACAACATAGTCCGCAGACTTGACACTGCTACTTCGCCTCGAGTGTGTCCCACTGTTCTTAGATTGCTACCCTACCACGGCTCAAAGGAGTCGTGCAAACAGGTAGCAGTTAGGTGCAGTCCCGAGCACTTGGAGGCAGTGGCGGTTAAACAGGATTCATCTCTCCCGGTATTAGGAGTTGATATCACGCTGTCTCAGAGAGCCATTACGCAAAGTCCCTGGCCAGGGCAAGCGAGATTTACTGGTAGGTTCCAATAGTTTCTCAAGGTGTAATGGGCTTCGCTCCGACACGACTTATACCGCTTTTAGGAGACTGACGCTTGCCGCCCCCTGGGCCCGATATGCGATGGTCCTAGACGAACAGAACGGACTGTACGGAGATTGTCACATCAGGCTCAGTAGGAGTTCGGATGGGTTTCCTCATCGGCCTTCTTATCGACATCTACCTGGGGACCGTTACGTACAGCTAGTGCCGCTTGCGGTCTGTGGTTAAACCCACTGCCAGCGTAGTAGTCGAGTCTTTAGAGTCCCACATAGAGAGTTTCCCTGCTCCAGGCGAAACGATATAGAGGTCGTATGGTTTTACGAAAAGGGTTTGGACGCATACGTGTTTAAACGCACGTATGATGTATGATGATAAATCATTTAGATTTATTTATTTGATTTTCTTTATGCTTCATGATATATTAGAAGTGAGAAACATTTTCATATCATTATCATCCTCACCTTCTCTCTCCTCAAGCTCTCTCTTTTCAAACCCTAATCCCACCCTCTCATGTGTTGAGATCAAGGATTAGTAAGACTTGTTAAGCCATAATCACACTCCATATTACCTAGGTTGCTTAGATTAGCACTTTGAGAAACCTAGTTGCCTCAAGATTAGAGGCAAAGCTTGGAGTAGAAGCTCTCGGGTGGATCGTCTATTACAAAGAGGAGGCCGACGAGGAGGTGGTTAACTAAAAGAAGAAGGACTTGTTTAATTAGGTATAATCTTCTTTCATAGTAGCTAATTACTCCTATGATAGTGTTAGTTATAGTTTAGCAAAGATTCTTTCGGTTAGTCGATGTTGTTTTAAACAAAATGATTGTTTTTCATATTTCCGCCTCCCCGCAAGTAGTGGGGTGTACAACGTTGACTTACAAATTAATCGGGGCTAGTCTTACCTTTTAGGGTTTGGAGGAAAATTTGATGAAAACAGTGGGAGCCATCCTGATTAGATAAGATAATAACCAATCTAATCTTGCAAGAGCATTCGCTAACATGTTTTCTTCTCTCTCTCCAGGTAGCGACCATGTCAGGCCTTAATCAAGATAATAATATGGATGTATTGACCGAACCCGCTTGTTATACTGAGCAGGGAAACGTTGGTTCCGTTCTTTCTTATAATTGTTATAAGCCTGTGCAAGGAATATGGACATATCCAGATTCCCACGCCGCCCAAACGAAAAATAAGCATGCTGATACATCTTCTTCAGGTGTGTTAGTTATCGAGAACTGTTTCGTAGTGCACTCTACGTCCTGGGTATTAGATACCGGATCGGGATCCCATATATGTAATATGTTACACGGGCTAAGAAAAGGTAGGGAACAGGGAGAGGGTGTGTAGGGTTCCTAGGCACCCTAATGAGGTCTCACAAGGCATCAACCATGCCAATTTAAAAAATTACGGTGCCGAGAAACCCTAAACTATGGATCGTTGGCTAGATGTCTAGGCGAAAAACAAACTAGTTAACACTTAACTAAGAGTACGGAAATACAACCTTTGTAGATCCGTTCCTCCACCTCCACGGCTCCGCAATGAAGTCCTCTCCGCTGTCCAAATCGAACCATAACTCTCACGGTGGTTTCATCGGAGAAAAGACCGGGCTAGGTCGTCGACAACGTGCCGAAGATGATCTACGTCGAAGCATCACTAGATCAAGCCTTCACCAAGCCATGAAAACTTGTGAAGGAAACACACTCTACTACTTGGCAAGAGGTAGAGGATGAAGAAATAGGAAGTGGGTAGACTTTAGAATTGGATTTCTCACTCTAATTCATCAATCACCATTGATGAAGCAAGCTTTTTCTTCATTTAAGAAGATGAAGAAGATGAAGAAAGAATTATGATAAGTTATTTTGTAAATGATAAATAAATCAATACTTATCATTTACTAACCCTTGGTTAGTTGTAGAGAATGGACCATGGTTAACTTGAATGGTTAGGGTTAAGGATGAGACAAGAATGGTGGACTAATTCAAAGCTTCAAGAATCTTCAACTAGCAAACAAAAATAGCAACCATTCTTTTCTCATCTTTTTCCAACATAAATAAATAAATAAATAAGGAAAAAGAAAACCCCAATCATAATCTTAACCATGGTCTAATTCTTTACACTAACCCTAGCTTGCATGTATCATCAAACATGATACAATCATGTGCACAAAATATATCACATATGCAATGTGCACAAACCAAGTGAGTAAATCCATTTAAAGTGAACCAATACTAGTTAATGCAAAGTAATATATCAAATATATAATTATACATTAAATCATTAAATCAACACTTGATTCAATGATCCGGTCATATCGCATATAACCGGCTAGTATCCAATGTATCGGCTTATCGAATCAATCCTTGATTCGATAACTAGGTTATATTGCATATAACTAATCGATACATTCATCGTGAGAATAGAATACGGTATCACATACACGCATTATTCTCGGTCCCGCACATATCTCATATGCGCTCCTATTTCGTTTCGCTTGAGCCAGGAAACCTCTGTGTAGGACTCTAAAGACTCGTCAATACGCCGGCAGCAGATGTTGATCATATCAAACACCCACAAGCCGCAAGCGGTCTGCTAAACATAACGGCCACCCGGGTATTGAGCGATCAGAAGATCGACGAGTAAGCCCGCTCACACTCCTGTGAATCTAACCAGTAACACTACCGTACAGTCCGGTCTGATCGTCTGATATGTCGCATATCTCGCCTAGGGGTGGTAAACATCAGACCCCAATAGCTCGATAAGTCGTGTCGATATGAGGTCTATAACAATTCAAGAAACTACTGGTAACACTTACCAGTAAATCTCAGCAACCCTGGCCAGGGATTTCCTGTTATAGCCAATCGAACACAGCGCAACATCAACCCCCTATACCGGGAGAGACGAATCCCCTCCTATCGCTCATTGCCTCCATGTGACTCGGGACTGTACCCAAAAACCACCGTTTTGCACGCCCTCTTGGACGTGGTAAGATGGAAATCAAAGCACAGTGGGAACCACACAAGACTCTATGACGATCTCGGGTCAACAGACTACTCTGTACCAGTGTCACCAGAGAACTGCCATCTGACGTAAGGTATAATACCATCTGGGAGTTCTCGGCGAGTCCGTCCAGTGTACCCAGTCTCTACTGAGCACCCGTATATCATCTCTGATGTCATACACCAATGGATATGGGATCATCCATCGCCCATCTGTATGGGTCAAGAAGGTATACGCTAGTCTACTCTGGTATATCGATGCCCCGTCTCGATACACCCACGACTAGGGACCTTGAAGGATGTACTTATGGACTACCATGTCCCCACTAGTATGATCCGCATCATAGTCCAGGTAGTCAAGTACACATCCTAAGGGCTTTACCAACATGTATCGGAGAGACAATCAGTATACACGTTAAGGTAAAGAGCAACCAGATAGCATACTATCATATCGAGCAAGAAAGTCCTCTCTATATATGTCCAAGCATCCACTACAATATACATCCTATGTATAGTAATGGCCTCTAGGCATACATATAATTAACAATCTCCCACTTGCACTAGGGCCATCTAATAGCAGTGGTTGTAGTATCTCATACTCAACCATCCCATAAAATTCTCTCTCTGGGAACAGGCCTTTGTGAGTGGATCCGCTGTGTTGTCCTCTGAGTCTACTCTCCAAACCTCGTTCCCCTGGAGATCAACCATCTCCATGATCAGGTGACACTGCCTTAGAATATGTCTGGATCACTGATGGGACAGACGTTCCTTGGCATGAGCCACAACTCCATTGTCTCCACAATGGTAGGAACGTAGTTCATCTCATGAACTAATATACACCCAAACAGCCTCTTTGGTAGTATCTTAAGTAGCGATGTATCCTGCCTTTATCGTCTAGTATGCCACGGTATTTAGCTTGGAACTCTTCCAACATACCGTCCCTTTACTGAGGGTAAAGACAATGCCTGTGACTGACACTCAGTCGTCTTTATCACCCTGGAACCTTTCCAGTGATTCTCCCCAGGGTCGATTGATACCATCTCACTACAGCTAGTGATTATCCTAACATCCATTTAGATCTATCTCATAGATCCAAAATCCAGGATTTAGGAGGTATCACTTTGATCCTATATGGAGAATTATGGTGATAAGCGGAGATTGACCGAGCGTAGCATAGGAAACTCCTTCCCCATCAAGAGTATGTCATCCACGTACTCTACGAGGATCGTCACCATACTCCCTACTACCTTTTTGTTTATACAAGGTTCATCTACCATTTTGATGATGTCAAACTCTTTGACTAATTCATCAAAACAGATGTTCCAACTCCGCGATGCCTGCTTTATCCTATAAAGCATCTTGCACACGTTTCCGCTGCTCCCACTGTCTACGAAGCCCTCTGGCTGTGTACTTATAGACGCTCTCTTCCAAAATATCATTTAGAAAAGCTGTCATGACACCCAACCACCAGATACGTAGTCATGGTATGTAGCCGTGGTAAGTAGGATCTGGATGGACTTAAGCATAGACACTGGAAAAGGTTTCATCATTATCCACGCCTGGTCGATGATGAAAAACTTTAACAAGTCTAGCTTTGAAAGTCTCAACTTTTCCATTTACACCAAGTAATCTTCTCAAGATATACTTGCTCCTGATGGGGATTTAACCCTTCAGATATAGCAACCAAAGTCCATACTTTGTTGGTGTGTAAGGATTCCATCTCAGATCGCTAAACATCCAGCCATTCTTACAGAGTCTTACTCTCGATGGCCTGCTCGAAGCTAGTTGGGTCATCATCTCATGATGCAATCCTCGCTCCCACTGTCATAGAGAAACAGAAGTATCTCTCAGGTGGGTGAGGAACCCTACTAGATCAGCGAAGAGGCTGAGGTTCGTTGGAATCTACTGAATCCTTTGGTTCTACCAAATCATCTGCTGTTGTTTGTATAGCTGGAACCTTTCTAGTTGTACATAACAGACCTTGCCTCGAGTTTGTCCGGATTTTGCTTTTCAACATAGGCCGGACAACCCCAAATCTTAACTAACTTAAGAAATGGGCTCTTCCCTTTCCATATCACATATGAAGTGGTAGGCACTGATTTAATTCGAACCTAATTCAATAGGTATGCAGCTTCTCAAGTGTATAACCCCTTAAAAGGAAAATAGGAAACTCAGTAGTACTCATCATAGAGCGCGCCATATCGAATAGGGTGCAATTGCTCCGCCCCGATATACCATCGTGCTATGGTGTATACGGAGGAGTAATACTGAGAGAGAATCTCATTCTCCTTTAGAATAGTCCAGGAATTCCATGCACAAGTATTCTCCTCCCTGATCTCATCATAGGACATAATACTTATACCCGTATTTTGGTTTTCTACTTCTAACTTATATTATGTGATTATCTCAAAAGGTTCGGACTTGTGTTTCAACAGGAACATATGACTGAATCTTGAGAGATTATCAGAGAACGTAATAAAGTATAAAAAAACAGTCCTGGCATGTGTAGACAGGGGACCTTTATACATCAACATGTATCAGTCCCAAGAGTAAACTAACTCTTTCTCTGTTTCCATTAAACGGAGCTATGGTCATCTTATCTTTATGACATGACTGGCAAGTTTCATAAGATGTAAATTCAAACTAATTTAAATATGCATCTACATGTAACTTCAGCTAGTCGGGTCGCATTGATATGACCTAGTCTACAATGCCTCAAGAAGGATTCGTTCATTTCTGAACTCTTCCTCTTGTGTGTGTTCCGTATACTAAGAACTGTAGTTTGATTTAGAACATCTACGCTTTTAGATAACGTGCCTGAACAAATCAACTTTTGATATAGGAAATGTTCAAAACATTATCCAACAATACAAAATTTTACCGTTTCTTTACTAATAAAGAGACAGATATGATTTTGTATATCAGGTTCGGTATCTAATAACATTCGTTCAGAATCAATGTATTGGTAATACAGGGTGACAGTGACCAACAGACTTGGCTGCAACACTTGCCCCGTTTTCTGCCTCATGAAACTTATCACCCGTTCTCAGTTCTCTACCTTTCTGTAGCCCTATGTAACATATTACATATCTGGGATCCTGATCTGGTATCACATACCCAGGACGTAAAGGATACCGAGAAACAGTTCTCTGTAATGAACACACCCGAAGATGATGCATCGGCATGCACTCTCTTCATTTGGGCGGCACGGGAATTCTGGTATTCCCCAATTTCCTGCTCTTTCTTATAACAATTATAAGTTGGAGCGGGACCAACGTTCCCCAGCTCAGTATAACAAGCGGATTCGGTCAATAATCCGTATTATTATCTTGATTAAGGCGTGATATGGTCGCTACCTGGAGAGAAAGAAGAAAACACTCAGCGTGCGCTCTTGCAAGAATAGATTGGTTATTATTTTATCTAATCAGGATGGCTCCCACTGCTTTTTATCAAATCTTCCTTCAAACCCTAAAAGGAAAGACTAGCCGGGATTAATTACACACTACAAGTTCGCCAATCTTTCAGCCAGGCCAGTGTCGGTACTTTGAGGGAGGTCCCCCGTGCTTTCGCACGAACCTAATTAATGTAAACCTCGTTTTCCCAGAGGCGTAACCTCGTTGACACCTTTCTAGACACCTACTTGAACGGCTAATTGTAATGTATAAAACTCTCCCAGGAGTAACAATTACTCGCAGCGGGTATCGGGATCCAACTATCTCATAGAAGGTATGCAATCTCATTGCAAATTTCAACACTTGAAATTCCCGATAATATTTTGCCCCTAGCGTCCTATGACCTTGACAGAGGTCAACAAACCATAGGCTGCTAGTCAAGTTCAACCCGTCATTTCCTGATTGAAGTAAACCCACCCGCACGACCCTTGACAGAGGTCAACAAGGTCGCACAACTACCCTAAATCAATCACATCATATGCTTATGCAGATAAGCACTAATCAGCTACCGCACACTACGCCTTGACAGAGGTCAACAAACGCAGCACGAATACTAACCAGTACATATCTGAAATGACGGAGGGCTACGACAGGTTTTTCTGAAAACCTATTGCGTAATGAACTTGATATCGTTGTAGAATCAAATGATTTTAAAAATAGAGTGTTTTTGAGGCTTTTCTAGTTTTGCTAAAGGAGTCACTCCCGGTGAAGGGATCGTCGGTCCTTTCCTCGTCGAATGAGGTGCGGGATATATCATATATATCACTGTGCAAAGCAAAAACTCTTAAAAGCAATCAAAAGAAAAACCGAGTGTGTAGCATCTGCCAGTTATTGCTAAAGGAGTCACTCCCGGTGAAGGGATCTCGGTCCTTTCCTTATCGAATAAGGTGCAGGATATATCACATATACCTCTGTGCAAAGCAAGAACTGTAGCTACCTGTTTTAATTTTGAAATTCGATTCTACAACATCTTAGGTTTCTTTTATTTCATTAATCACATTAATGAAGTCCCATCATTTAAGTACCTAAACATCACAGATAAATACGACGTACACTTATGCCATCCGCATTCGCCTCGATGTCCCCTCGTGCACCGTTAGGTTAGGTAACTAACGGCAGAGCGGGGCAGGGCTAGCGCGGGTGTAAAACATAAGTAACGTCTATATAATATATCATATATACTATATACTGTATCTATCACAGAACATCACATGATCACATCACAGATATCGCAGCAGAAGAAACATATGAAATATTGGATATACTAGGACGTCCGTGTTTTCAATACGAGCCAGTATAAAACACGGATTCCACGGTCGTGATGAATAGCCAAACCCACACCCCTAGACCCCTACGAGAGCGTCAAGCAACCCTACCAATTCTGGAGTTAGGAGACCCGGACTCGACTCCTCGAGTTGGTCTCCTACTGGACTCCAGAACCCGGTTACTTGTGCTCCCCTCCTTGGGTCTATCCTAGTGCGGAAAAGTAAATAATATACAAACGGTAACATTTTCCGCAACCTGGAAGTGCCCCAATAAAAGAATATTACATACAAGTTTTTACATGAATGAAAATGAAAAACACTCATCTCACATAAAAACCCCCGGCTATTCAAACACGACGATCCAATATAACATATCCAGCAACACATAACATCACATGTCATCAACGTAAGTAAATATGCGCATCCCAATTGTCGTTGATATATAGCAACGAAACCGGCGATATCACATATTACATTTACGGTCACAGAAAAGAAAGTGTAAAACTACAACAGTTGGAATCCACAACCACCTCAGACATCGCATGCCTGACCAAATGAATTCTTTAGACATCGCATGCCTAACAATTATAAACCCCGCATTTTAGTCTCAAAATCGAAAACTCTTTTCAATATCAAGTCGGGCAATTCAACAGGATTCCCGACATCCTGATCGAATGCTCGTCGCAAACTTCAGTAGACGGCTGCACCCCCGATACCGTCGACGAAGTGCACCAAGGCGGAACACCGCTGCCGCGAGCACCTGAACGGATGCTTTCGGCGATGGGGTTCTCCTACAGTCACTTGGTCGAGGCTATGGAGTGAAGCTGTCTATTAAGTTTACCCGGCGAGTATCCGCGTACGCTACGTGATTGCGACGGACTTTTGATCACATCAAAATTCCGTGGCAACCGATCAAGTGAGACTAAACTGCTATGTTCATAACATTCATTCAGTTATCTCATAACTTCTTGTGAATTCCAATTGTTGTATCCCACTCCGGATAAATAGAAAATGTCAAACTTTCCGATCGAACAATCGAACACCCAATTTTTTCCCGATACAGATCAACACATGAAATAAGTCTAACAACATTCAGTTCGTGCCTCAGTACCGACGGTCCAGCCGTAGAAGGGTCAAGCCAACGCCTCACATGTGGCACGCCGTACTGCCCCAAACCCGAAGGTTCAAAGGGCAGTTCAAGACGGTCACATAATCGAGTTAAGGTTTGTTGTCTTCTAGAGGGTCCATCGCGTTACTTGCACTACTTAGAACGTCGTTAAACTACGGAAAAATCCAACACTTGGAAATTTCCCGACAGGGGAAAAATTGGGTATTTATATCCGGTCGAACTTTTTAACATATTCTAAAATTTATCTGGAAAGCCACACAGACAAAATTTGATACTACGATCGAAAAACCGAATCCCCAAAACAACCCCTGAAAATTCAACTCTTGAATAAAATTAAAAAAATACCCAGAGAACTCAGCACAATTAAATAGGAATTACTGTGAAAATAGGTATGGCTGGCGTCATCAAGTGGCGGCGGAACCGCCGCACGAGGCATGCTCGTGCCGCGGTTCCGCGCCTGTTTAAAATCCAAACAATGTCATATTTGCACAGTAATTCTTACAATTTCCTGCTGGGTTTTCTGCATATTTTTAATTTGGAAAAAACCATGATTTTAGAAAATGTCCAGAGAGCATGAAAATTTTGGGGTTTCGGTTCGTTCGGACTTCAAATTCCGTCTAGACTTCGCCTAAGGCTCTAGCTAGGCTCTGATACCACTGTAGGGTTCCTAGGCACCCTAATAAGGTCTCATAAGGCATCAACCATGCCAATTTAAAAAATTACGGTGCCGAGAAACCCTAAACTACGGATCGTTGGCTAGATGTCTAGGCGAAAAACAAACTAGTTAACACTTAACTAAGAGTACGGAAATACAACCTTTGTAGATCCGTTCCTCCACCTCCACGGCTCCGCAATGAAGTCCTCTCCGCTTTCCAAATCGAACCATAACTCTCACGGTGGTTTCATCGGAGAAAAGACCGGGCTAGGTCGTCGACAACGTACCGAAGATGATCTACGTCGAAGCATCACTAGATCAAGCTCCACCTTCACCAAGCCATGAAAACTTGTGAAGGAAACACACTCTACTACTTGGCAAGAGGTAGATGATGAAGAAATAGGAAGTGGGTAGACTTTAGAATTGGATTTCTCACTCTAATTCATCAATCACCATTGATGAAGCAAGCTTTTTCTTCATTTAAGAAGATGAAGAAGATGAAGAAAGAATTATGATAAGTTATTTTGTAAATGATAAATAAATCAATACTTATCATTTACTAACCCTTGGTTAGTTGTAGAGAATGGACCATGGTTAACTTGAATGGTTAGGGTTAAGGATGAGACAAGAATGGTGGACTAATTCAAAGCTTCAAGAATCTTCAACTAGCAAACAAAAATAGCAACCATTCTTTTCTCATCTTTTTCCAACATAAATAAATAAATAAATAAGGAAAAAGAAAATCCTAATCATAATCTTAACCATGGTCTAATTCTTTACACTAACCCTAGCTTGCATGTATCATCAAACATGATACAATCATGTGCACAAAATATATCACATATGCAATGTGCACAAACCAAGTGAGTAAATCCATTTAAAGTGAACCAATACTAGTTAATGCAAAGTAATATATCAAATATATAATTATACATTAAATCATTAAATCAACACTTGATTCAATGATCCGGTCATATCGCATATAACCGGCTAGTATCCAATGTATCGGCTTATCGAATCAATCCTTGATTCGATAACTAGGTTATACTGCATATAACTAATCGATACATTCATCGTGAGAATAGAATACGGTATCACATACACGCATTATTCTCGGTCCCGCACATATCTCATATGCGCTCCTATTTCGTTTCGCTTGAGCCAGGAAACCTCTGTGTAGGACTCTAAAGACTCGTCAATACGCCGGCAGCAGATGTTGATCATATCAAACACCCACAAGCCGCAAGCGGTCTGCTAAACGTAACGGCCACCCGGGTATTGAGCGATCAGAAGATCGACGAGCAAGCCCGCTCACACTCCTGTGAATCCAACCAGTAACACTACCGTACAGTCCGGTCTGATCGTCTGATATGTCGCATATCTCGCCTAGGGGTGGTAAACGTCAGACCCCAATAGCTCGATAAGTCGTGTCGATATGAGGTCTATAACAATTCGAGAAACTACTGGTAACACTTACCAGTAAATCTCAGCAACCCTGGCCAGGGATTTCCTGTTATAGCCAATCGAACACAGCGCAACATCAACCCCCTATACCGGGAGAGACGAATCCCCTCCTATCGCTCATTGCCTCTATGTGACTCGGGACTGTACCCAAAAACCACCGTTTTGCATGCCCTCTTGGACGTGGTAAGATGGAAATCAAAGCACAGTGGGAACCACACAAGACTCTATGACGATCTCGGGTCAACAGACTACTCTGTACCAGTGTCACCAGAGAACTGCCATCTGACGTAAGGTATAATACCATCTGGGAGTTCTCGGCGAGTCCGTCCAGTGTACCCAGTCTCTACTGAGCACCCGTATATCATCTTTGATGTCAAACACCAATGGATATGGGATCATCCATCGCCCATCTGTATGGGTCGAGAAGGTATACGCTAGTCTACTCTGGTATATCGATGCCCCGTCTCGATACACCCACGACTAGGGACCTTGAAGGATGTACTTATGGACTACCATGTCCCCACTAGTATGATCCGCATCATAGTCCAGGCAGTCAAGTACACATCCTAAGGGCTTTACCAACATGTATCGGAGAGACAATCAGTGTACACGTTAAGGTAAAGAGCAACCAGATAGCATACTATCATGTCGAGCAAGAAAGTCCTCCCTATATATGTCCAAGCATCCACTACAATATACATCCTATGTATAGTAATGGCCTCTAGGGCATACATATAACTAACAGGGTGATCATTCCATAAGAGTAGGGAATGGTGCAAATGTTGAAGCCAAAGCAGTTGGCGAATATCATTTTGTATTACCGAATGGAAATACATTAATTCTGAACGAATGCTATTAAATTCCGACCCTGATATGCAATCTTATATCTGTTTTGTTATTGAGTAAAGAAGGATATAATTTTGTAGTATAGGATAATATTATGAACATCTTCCTAGATCAAAAGATGATTGGATCAGGCTCGTTAAATAATGGTATATACATTCTAAATGAAATTACAGTTCTTAATGTACAGAACACACACACGAGAAAGAGTTCAGAAATGAACGAATCCTTCTTGTGGCATTGTAGACTATGTCATATCAATGCGACACGACTAGCTAAGTTATATTAGGATGGATATTTTAATTCGTTCGAATTATCATCTTATGATACTTGCCATTCATGTCTTAAAGGAAAGATGACCAAAACTCTGTTTAGTGGACACAGAGAAAGAGTTACGGAACTCTTGGGACTGATACATAGGGATGTATGCGGTCCCATGTCTACACATGCCAGGAATGGTTCCTCGTACTTCATTACATTCATTGACGATCTCTCAAGATACAGACATGTGTTTCTGTTGAAATACAAGTCTGAAGCTTTTGAGAAATTCAAAGAATATAAACACGAAGTCGAGAACCAAATGGGTAAAAGTATTAAGATCTTTTGATCTGATCGAGGAGGAGAATACTTGAGCAATGAGTTCCTAGACTATCTAAAAGAGAATAGGATTCTTTCTCAGCTTACTCTTCCATATACACCACAGCACAACGGTGTATCGAAGCGGAGGAATCGCACCATATTAGATATGGTGCGCTCTATGATGAGCACTGCTGAGTTGCCTATTTCCTTTTGGGGTTATGAGCTTGAGACAACAGCATACCTATTGAATCAAGTTCCATATAAATCTGTACCTACCACACCATATGAGATATGGAGTGGGAAGAGACCATATCTTAAACGAGTGAAGATATGGGGTTGTCCGGCCTATGTCAAAAGAAAAAATTCAGACAAACTCAAGGCACGGTCAGTTCTTTGCAAGTTTGTGGGATATTTCAAACATTCACATGGATATCTTTTCGACCACGGAGAGGAACAAAATGTGTTTGTTTCTCGACATGCTACCTTTTTAGAAAATGAATTTCTTGCAAAAGAAATTAGTGGCGAAGCGGTAGAGCTGGAAGAAGTTTCAGCAGAACAAACTACAACTGAAGTTTTAGTGGAACCAGAGGATTCAATAGTAGCCAACGAACCTCAGCCTCTCCGCCGATCTAGTAGGGTTCCTCATCCACCTGAGAGATACTACGGTTTTCTCATAGATGGTGGGAGCGAGGATTGCATCATGGAAGATGATGACCCGACTAGCTTCGAGCAGGCCATCACGAGTGGGGACTCCATGAAATAGCTGGATGCAATGCGATCTGTGATGGAGTCCATGTACACCAACAAAGTATGGACTTTGGAAGTTGATCCTGAAGAGGTAAAACCCATTGGGAGAAAATGGATCTTTAAGAAGAAACTTGGTGTAGATGGAAAAGTTGTTACTTTCAAAGCTAGACTTGTTGCAAAGGGTTTTCGTCAACGACTAGGTGTGGATTATGACGAAACCTTTTCTCCAGTGGCCATGCTTAAATCCATCCGGATCCTACTTTCCATTGCTGCATACCATGACTACGAAATATAGCAAATGGATGTTAAGACCGCCTTTCTAAATGGTGATTTAGAGGAGTGCGTGTACATGACTCATCCAGAGGGTTTCGTAGACAGTGGGAGCAGCGGAAAGGTGTGCAAGCTGCTTAAATCTATCTACAGGTTAAAGCAAGCATCGCGGAGTTGGAACGTCTGTTTTGATGTTGTAGTCAAAGAGTTTGACTTCATCAAAAACGTAGATGAACCTTGTATATACAAGAAGGTGGCAGAGAGTAAGGTTGTCTTCCTCGTATTGTACGTGGATGACATACTCTTGATAGGAAATGATGTTCCTATGCTGCATTCGGTCAAGCTCTTCTTATCACATAGATTTTCAATGAAAGATCTAGGTGATGCCTCCTGCATCTTGGGGATCAAGATCTATAGAGATAAAGCTAAACGGATACTGGGATTGTCCCAATCCAGATACATTGACACCATACTAAAGAGATTTAGTATGGAAGAATCCAAGCGTGGGAATTTACCCATGATCTCTGGACTTACTCTCTCCAAAGAGATATCTCCTAAGACTGATTTGGAAAGAGCTCGCATGCAAGGGATACCCTATGCTTCGGCAGTAGGCTCTATCATGTACACGATGCTATGTACCAGACCCGATGTAGCATACTCACTAAGTGTAGTGAGTAGGTATCAAGCAGATCCATGAGAGAGTCACTGGACAGCTGTGAAGAACATTCTCAAGTACTTGAGAAGGACTAAAGAGATGTTCTTGGTGTATGGTAACGGAGAACTCCAGGTCGAGTCCTTTACCGATTCGAGCTTCCAAAGTGATAAGGACGACTTTAAGTCGGACTCTGGATTTGTCTTTACCCTCAATGGAGGGGCGGTTTGTTGGAAGAGTTCCAAACAGGAAACCGTGGCAGACTCGACGATGGAGGCTGAATACATCACTGCCAACGATGTTGCCAAAGAGGCTGTCTGGATGAAGAAGTTCATAAACAAACTTGGTGTGGTTCCATATATTGAGCATCCAATACCTTTGTATTGTGATAACAATGCAGCTGTGGCTTTGGCCAAGGAACCCAGGTCCCATCAGAGTTCCAGACATATTCTGAGGCGGTATCACCTGATCCGGGAGATAGTTGATCGCCGCGAGATAGAGCTCAGGAGAGTTGACACGAAGGACAACACTGTGGATTCACTCACGAAGTCCATACCCCAGATACAATCTGAGAGACTCTTCGGGATGGTTTGTATGAGATACTACAACAGCTGGCCTTAGTGCAAGTGGGAGATTGTTAGTTATGTATATTTCCTAGAGACCATTATTGTACATATAATATATATTATAAAGGATGTTTGGATATATATAGAGGACTTTCTTTCTCGATATGATAGTATGCTATCTGATTGCTCTTTGTCTTAACATATTGACTTGTATTGGTTTACTGTCTTGCTCCCACATGTTGATAAAGCCCTTAGGATATATACTTGACTACTAGGACTATGATGCAGATCATACTAGTGCGGCCAGGGTAGTCTAAAAGTACATCCTATAATTGTTCCTAGTCGAGGGTGTATCGAGATAGGGCATCGATACTCCAGAGTAGACTAGCGTATACGCTTCTTGACCCATATGATGGGCGATGGATGATCCCGCATCCATTGGTGTTTGACATCAAAGATGGTATACGGGTGCTCAGTGGAGACTGGGTACACTGAACGGACTCGCCGAGAACTCCTAGATGGTATTATACCTATCGTTAGATAGCAGTTCTCTGGTGACACTGGTACAGGTTAGTCTGTAGACCAGAGATCGTCATGGAATCTTGTGTGATTCCCACTGTGCTTTGATTTCCACCTTACCACGTTCATGAGAACGTGCAAAAAGGTGGCTTTTGGGTACAGTCTCGAATCGAATGGAGGCAATGAGCGATAGGAGGGGTTCCGTCTCTCCCGGTATTGGGGGTTGATGTTGTACTGTGTCCAATTGGCAATAACTGGAAGTCCCTGGCCAGGGCTGATATGGAGATCTACTGGTAAGTGTTATCAGTAGTTTCTCGACTCGTTATGAGCCTCACATCGACACGACTTATCGGTTACTGGGGTCTGACATTTACCACCCCTAGACTGGATATGCGACATATCAGACGAAGAGACCGGACTGTACGATAGTGTTACTGATTGGATTCACAGGAGTGTGTGCAGGTCTACTTGTTGATCTTCTGAACGCTCAATACCCGGGTGGCCGTTACGTTTAGCTGACCTCTTGCAGCTTATGGGTGTTTGATATGATCATCACCTACTGCCGGAGTATTGACGAGTCTTTAGAGTCCTACACAGAAGTTTCCTGGCTCAGGCGAAACGGAGTAGGAGCACATATGTGATATGTGCGGGACCGAGATTAATCCAATATATGATACCATATTCTATTCTCATGATATGTGATATCGGCCGGGTATATGTGATATAGCCGGTTTATCGGATCAAGTGTTGATTCGATAAATTGATACATATTATATTAGTCGGTTATATGTAATATAACCGGATTATTAAATCAAGTGTTAATTTAATAATTTAATGTAGAATTATATATTTGATATATTAAATTACATTAACTAATATATTTCTCACTTAAGTATTTCATTTTCTCACATTTGGATACATTTAACATATATGTGATATATGTTTAATGTATTCTTTTCTTTTATTACAAAATATTATATATGTGATATGTGATATTGTAACATGCTAGGGTTACACATGCAACTAGGGTTTATGAGAATCACACTATGGTTGTTATTATGGTTGGATTTATATTTATTTTGGTATTTTCTAAATTGTGATGATTTAGTCATGAGCTTTGAAGAAGCTTCATGTTGTGTTGACTAAGTCCAACAATTTAGATATTTTCCAAGATATTTATTAACCTAACCCTAAACCAAGCTCATGGTTTATTCTCTGCAAGGGATAAGCATGACATGCTTAACCCTTGGTTGCATTTCTAATCTCATCTCATTATTATTGATCATCTTCTTCCTCATCTCATTTTTGAGTTCTCTTGACTTTGAGAAAAAGAAGAAAACTTATGAGAAAAAGAAAACTAAAGAGAGCAAAATTCCTACTTCATTTTCCTTTTCTATACTAGCCATATAGATTAGTATGTTAGCTTCACTAATCCCTAATTAGTGAAGAGATAGCTTGGGTTTGTGACTCCTCTAGGTAGATCATCTTGGACAGTGAAGACTTCAAGTAAGGATGCATCATTCAGTTCATGGAGCCTCTCAAGAGTACTAGAGCTTGATGATCGCAGTGAAGGGACCTCAACTCGGAGCTTATGAAGCGAAGGAATGGACTACAAAGGTTTTAATCCCTAATCTCTTAGTAGTAAAGATGTTTACTTGATGTTCTAGTTTTATTCTCTAGTTAAAGATCTTGTTTAGGGTTGTTTAAACATGACAAAATTTTAAAATTGGCATGGATGATGCCACCCGAAACATTTCTGCCGTGCTATACAACCCTACACTTACTTGTTAGATCTTTATTCTTTTCCTCTACTTTCTCGTTATTATTTTATTGTAGCAGTTGGACATGTGTTAGTTAGATTTTATTTAATGTTCTTGATATCTGATTGACAGCCGAAATATGACTATGGAAGGATCTTTCCTCTCCATAGGTAGTATGGTTGGTTTTTTCACGTACGTATTTAATTATTTTGGTTAGCGGGGCGTGACAGATTCACTCACGAAGGCCCGTCTTTAGACGCGGTCTGAGAGACTTTTTGGGATATTGGGTATGCGATACTACAGCAACTGGTCTTAGTGCAAGTGGGAGTTTGTTAATGATATATATGCCCTAGAGGCTATTATTGTAAATTATAGTGGATGCTTCGATATATATATATATATATATATATATATATATATATATATATGAGATTAATGGAGGAAAGAGGCCATAGGAGGGGATTTCCTCCTATGGCATGGAAAAATACAATCTCCACCATTTTTTCCGACGATCGGCACCCATCATCAACATCGTTATCATCTAAGATGTGCGTACACCAAATTTCATGTGATTCCACAACTTTTTCACGGTTGATTTAGTGGGTTCAAAATTAACGGTTTACAGACAATAGAACTTTTTACATTGCTAAATCAACGGTGAAAAAGTTGTAGAATCACATGAAATTTGGTGTACCCACATCTTAGATGATAACGATGAAGATGATGGGGGCCGATCGTCGAAAAAATTGGTGGAGCTTGTATTTTTTCTACGCCATAGGAGGAAATTTCCTCCTATGGCCTCTTTTCTCCATTATTATTATTATATATATATATATACACACACAGAGTGAGAGAGAGGACATTCTTGCTCAATATGATAGTATGTTATCTGGTTTCTCTTTGTCATAACTTATGCATTTGTTTTAGTTTACTATTTTATTGATACATGTTGATAAAGCCCTTATGATGTTTGCTAGACTACCAGGAATATGATGTAGATCATACAAGTGGGGCTTGAGTAGTCCACAAGCACATCCTTAAATGTTCCTAGTCGAAGAAGTATCGAGACAGGACATCGATATTTCAGAGTAGACTAGTGTGTACATTTCTTGACCCTGTATGGGATGATGGTTGATCCCACAACCATCAGTGTTTGACACCAAAAATTGTATACAGGTCGTTATTGGAGAATGAGTACAACGAACAGACTCGCCGAGAACTCTCAGATGGTACCATACCTATCGTCAGATAGCAGTTCTCTGGTGACACTAGTACATGTTAGTCTGTAGACCTAAGATCGTTATAATGTCTTGGGTGGTTCCAACTGTGCTTTGATTACCTCCCTACCACGGCTCTATTGAGTCGTGCAAATAAGTGGTAGTTGGATACAGTCCCGAATCACATGAAGGCAGTGAGCGACAAGAGGGGTTTCGTCTCTTCCGATATAGGGAGTTGATTTTGTGCTATGCTCGATAGGCTATAACCGTAAGTCTCTAGCCAGGACTGATGAGATTTACTGATAAATGTTATTAGTAGTTTCTCGATTGGTTATAGGCCACATATCGGCATGACTTATCGAATTATTGGGGTTGGACAATACTACTCCCCAGACTCGATATGCAACATTTCATACAAAGAGACCAGACAATATGGTAAGTGTTGCTTATAGGCTCTACTGGGAGTTTGGACAAGTTTACTTGTTGATATTCTATTCGATCAATACCTAGGTAGCTGTTACGTGCAGCTAGTACCACTGACTTATAGGTGTTTGATATGATTATTACCTACTGCCAACATATTGGCGAGTCTTTTGAATCCAATATAGAGGTTTCCTAGCTCAAACGAAACGAAATAGGGCATATATAGAGATATGTGCGGAAGCTCGATTAAATACGAGTATATGATACCGTATTCTAATCTAGCATTATTTAATATTAGCCGGATTATATATGATATAATCGGGTTATTAAATCAAGTGTTGATTTAATAATTTGATATATATATATATATATATATATATATTACCTAATATTATGCTCGCTTTATTTTATTCTTCTCTTTATTATATATTTATATATATGATATAAATATATAAATAAGTGTTTGTCATGGTCGAATATACACAATAGTTGTGTATATGAGAATTACATTGGATTATAGGATATGAGGATAATGATTTCTTATGTGAATAAAAGAAAAGAAAGAATGAATCATTTGTTTAGAACTTTGTAGTTTGCAAGACTCATTCCTTCTTTTCCTTTTTTTTTGATATAAGTTTATGATTTGCTCTTATCTAGAACACCAAGTTCATTCTCATCTCCATATTCATCTTCTTCATCTCTTCTCTTGAATTACTATTCATTCAAGAGTAAAGAAAAAGAAAAGAAAATTAAGTGCGTTAAAACCCTACTTTATCAATCTAAACTATACTAGCAAATTATTTTAGATTGTTCTCTTAACTAAAACTTTGTTTAGTGAGGTGAGAGCTTGAGTTAGAGTTGCCTCAAGCTAGATCATCTTCGACCTAGAAGATATCAAGAAAGATAGTCCATTTCTTTAAGTGGAGCTTAGGAAAAAGTTCAAGGGATTTCTACTTGGAGCTTTAAAAGTGAAGGACTTAGCTACAAACGTTGTAGCTTTTCTATCACTTAGATTAAACTCTTGTTTGCTTTCCTATAGTTTTAAACCATTAGTTTGATCCTTGTATGTCGACTTAGCCCACTAGAATTTTTAAATTGCATACTTGTTGTTCCCTTATGGGAACTGAATAAAATAAAATAAAGCAGCTAGGAAAATCCCAAATGGGGCATCACGTGCTCACACGTGATGGGGCATCACGTGCTCATACGTCATGGGGCCTCACGTGCAAACACGTGATCTTTTATGGGCATATTCTATCTGTGTCTGAATTGCCTAAATTGTTAAACTCACGTGCCCACGCGTGATGGGCTCTTGAACCCACTAAATTAATAGAATTAAATTCTAAATTAAAGCAGCAAGGAAAACCCCAAAAAGAGGGAGGGTCACATGCCCACACATGACCAGGTCTCACGTGCAAACACACCACTAAATTAATAGAATTAAATTCTAAATTAAAGCAGCAAGGAAAACCCCAAAAAGAGGGAGGGTCACATGCCCACACATGACCAGGTCTCACGTGCAAACACGTGACCTTTTATAGGCAAAGCCTATAGGCGCTGAATAAAATAAATAATTGGAAATGCATAACCAGTGGGGTCACGTGCCAACACGTGATGGGTTGCTGGGCCCTCTAAAACAATAGAATTAAATTCTAATTAGATACTTTATCAAACGGGGTCACGTGCCAACACGTGATAAACTCCTAAACAATATGAACTAATAGAATTAAATTCTAATTAAAAGGAATCAAAAACCCTAATTGGAAAAATATTTCCCTAGATCTTTCCAAACAAAAAGAGTGCGTTCTGTAAAAGGGAGCACCGTTGGATTAAAAATCTAACGGTGATTAAAAATCACCAATTTATAGAAAGATTCTATATAAGGAAATATTTTTCTAAAATTTGCCAGGAACAACAAATAAAATATCTTTTGGGTTAAAAATCCAATGGTGAATAAAATTCACCAAATGATCTAAAAGATCATGTTGGTTAAAAAACAATCAAAATCTTTCAATGAAAGATTGACTAAACAAACTGATTCTTTTATTTCTCCTATAAATAGGAGCCAAGAGGATAGAAAAAAAGGAGAACATACAACAACAGAGAGAGAATACAAAAAAAGAGAATTTAATTCTCCAGAGAGAAAAGAAGATCTCTTCAGAAAAGAAAGAAACCCTAGGTAAGAGAGGGAAAGAGATCATTTTATAAGCTCCCACGAAACAAAAAGAGAATTTAATTCTCAAATTAAGAGTTTAACTCTTCTAAATAAGAACTTAGTTCTTCTTCTGGTTGAAGATCTGTAGAAGCAGATCTCCCCATAAGTTGAGAATTTAATTCTCATCGGGGAGATTCTGTCATGCAGATCTAAAACCTAAGAGAGAACCTAAGTTCAGAGAATTTTATTCTCCCACAAAGCATATAGGAATTTAATTCCTCCAACAAAGATAGGGTTTAACCCATAATATAAGAACTTAGTTCTTCTTCATGGTAATAGATCTGCAAGAGCAGATCTCCCCATATGTTGAGAATTTAATTCTCATCGGGGAGATTCAGCCATGCAGATCCAAAACTTAGAGGGAGAATTGAGTTTAAATAATTTAATTCTTTCGAACATATAGCAATTTAATTCCTCTGAATAAAATTAGGGTTTAACCCTATAAGAGAATTTAATTCTTCAATAAGGGATTTATCTCTCCATGCACGTAAAAAGATAAAGTACTCAACATGATCACGTGGCAACACGTGACCCTCCCCCACAATGATCAAAAGAGAACGAACAAGATTAGGTCATATGCTCCCACGTGACCCTTGAACAGACTTCTCAAAATAAAAAGGGCAGAATCGCTTTTGGGTGCCTCACGTGTCCCCAGGTGACCCCTGACAAATACCCCTTTAAAAAAGGGAAGATGAGAAAAAACTGAAGGATTAATATTCAACGCATGGGCGCCCTCACGTGTTCCCAGGTGACCCCAAACAAATCTTTTTAATATCCAATGCATGGGTACCCATCATGGGCCCACACGTGATGGTCATAAAGATTAAGTGTTTAACACTTATTTACATATTCTAAAAATAAAATAAGGGAAGTCTAGCCCAATACTCAAGCACCTCACATAACCCCACGTGAGCGCTTCCTTTTTTTGTGTTTAACACTATTTTGTGCGCTTCATCCCTAGTGTTTAACACTATTCTAAGCGCATCACGTGGGAGCACATGATAGCCGAGTGTACTCTAGTGTTTAACACTATATTCGAGCCAATCTTAGCCTGAATTAGCTAAGTCTTCCAGAGGCAGGACCCCCTCTTGACTGAACCTCAAATACGCTTTTGTCTTCCAAAATTGATCATCTCATATGACATTCAAAACAAAACCTAGAGCCTTTCAACCAACATAGGTTCAATGGTACAGCTCTTCATACCTCTGATACATGTCGTTGTAATTCCTCGGCGTTTTCAGAGAGATGGAGGGTCCCGATAACCGATAACTTTTGGTGCATCCCCAAACAGTTGAATCAAAACCAAACAGACTATGGCGTCCTTAAACTGGACCGTAATGTCCCTAAACTAAACTCTATGGACTATGAGGTCCTTAAACTCATGGACTACGATGTCTTTAACCTCTATGGACTGTGAAGTCCTTAAACTCACGGACTATAATGTCCTTAACCTTTATGGACTGTGAGGTCCCTAAACTCATATACTACGATGTCTTTAAACTTTATAGACTATGATGTCTTTAAACTGGACCGTAATGTCCCTAAACTAAACTCTATGGACTATGAGGTCCTTAAACTCATGGACTATGATGTCCTTAACCTTTATGGACTGTGAGGTCCTTAAACTCACAGACTATGATGTCCTTAACCTTTATAGACTGTAAGGTCCCTAAACTTATAGACTACGATGTCTTTTGGTGCATCCCTAAACAGTTGAATTAAAACCAAACAGATTATGGCGTCTTTAAACTGGACCTTAATGTCCCTAAACTAAACTCTATGGACTATGAGGTCCTTAAACTCATGGACTATGATGTCCTTAACCTCTATGGACTGTGAGGTCCTTAAACTCGCGGACTATGATGTCCTTAACCTTTATGGACTGTGAGGTCCCTAAACTCATAAACTACGATGTCTTTAAACTTTATAGACTATGACGTCTTTAAACTGGATCGTAATGTCCCTAAACTAAACTCTATGGACTATGAGGTCCTTAAACTCATGGACTATGATCTCCTTAACCTCTATGGACTGTGAGGTCCTTAAACTCACGGACTATGATGTCCTGAACCTTTATGGACTGTGAGGTCCCTAAACTCATAGACTACGATGTCTTTAAACTTTATAGACTATGACGTCTTTAAACTTGACCGTAATGTCCTTAAACTAATTATGGACCGCAATGTCCCTTAACTAAAACAATAGAGCCCAAATGCTCATTTGTTGGATCTAAACGATCCCGTTAAGTAGATCTTAGTCTAAATGAGACTAACATATCCTTAACAACCACTTAAGTTGATCTTAATCTCAAACTAGATTAATGATCCTTAAATCAATCCAATTACAAATCCCTCAACTGACATTGGTTCAAGGGTACATCTCATCACACCTCTGATATATGTCGTTGTAACTCTTCACCGTCTTCTGAGAGGTGGCGGGTCCCGACAATCAATAAACCCAATGAAAAAAATAGAGTCCAAATACTCTTTTGTTGGATCTAAACGATCCTGTTAAGTTGATCTTAGTCTAAAATTAGACTAATATATCCTTAACAAACGTTTAAGTTGATCTTAGTCTCAAATGAAACTAACGCATCCTTAAACTCAAACCCAAACCCAAATCTAAGAAAATACGGATTTGGACTAATCCACGCCCTACGGGCGACAATGTAAATTAGTCTCCGTATACAATCCACGGGAAACCAAAAACAAAACAAACACCCACGACATGAAGTGACCATCTGGAGAAGGAGAAAGTTGTTACCGCGATGCGGTAGCGTAATTAAATTTAGGGGCTTGCACCTGCAGGGAACAGCGTCCCCACAATAAAAAACCTGACGAAGTCTGCTACATCGGCCGCATCCGTCTAATCCTCCGATACACGGTGCCATAAATCAACTTGGCATTTTCGGAGAGGTGGACAGATAAAACCAAATAGCATCTGCTCCAAATTCAGGCAAGACGAGACCTACACGGTCCCGTCTTTGTATTCGGAGAATAGATTCTGGCACACCCGGTGGGACCTTTTCCTCTTTCCACTCCACACTTCGTGTGTCGTGTTTCTCTGCGATCAAAAAGTCGCAGTATATATGTTTGTGGTTTCCCTTAAAGGAGTGGATACTAAAACCGGCGTTTCGTCTCTATAAAGAATGGCGTTTGCTCCCACCTTAGCAACTCAGGCTCTGTCATATCTGGTGGAGTCAAGTACATGCCACTTGCAGCCTCAAATCTCTGCAATCCGGCTCTTCGAGAAATCAACGGGCTTCTCTTTGGGTCGATACCTCCACCTTCCACTCTCGATGCCTCAACGCCGATGGAGGAAACCCAAAGGAAGTCTGTCTTCCACAGGCGGGCTCCCCAAGAAGTAGCTTTGCCGATGGAATCAGTCCTCAAACAACTGGCACATGCCAAGGACCAAGGTCGACGCAGGGGGCAGAATATTCCAGATCTCAAAGGAAACAGAGGGCAGGCTCGGCAAAATCCTGAAGCTAATCAAATCCTAGCCGTAAGAAATGGTCGACGTCAATATCAGCGTAATATAAAATGAGCTAGGGGCAGTTCTCCGTATGGTCCTGTTTCGACCCCATCGGTGAATGTTGTTGTTCCAACTGGGAACAGCTTCATGTTGTTGTGAAGTGTCAGACAAAATTCTCCTACTGCAATATTGAAGAAGTCTCCACAGCCCATGGAGATCCCACGAGAGTAGAAATCAGTTCGCTCACTAAGACAACTTTCCTCATCTATATATAAGGTGTGAAAGCAGGTGAAGGGGATTCATCCCAAGACAGATCCTGATACAGCGGTTCCTCCCAAAACCAAAGCGGATTTTCATAACAAGAGGCCTAATAAAGCTCAAGTGCCCGAAACAAACTCCAAAGGCCAAAACTCCAAACACCCCAAGCCTGGGTGCACGGTAGTTCACATAGTCTATGTGGTGAATTGCAAATACGAAGTTCGAGCTTCTACTAGTCACCGACCTCAAACTCGGTCCCTGACAAAAGTTCAACTGCAACGTGAAATTTGCAGAAGATACTTGCTTTGGCGACATCACTCGCTAATCCATCACCTAAGGCAAATCCCTAACAAGCAAGTGAAGTTCATCACCCAGACTATTGCTCCTATCACCGAGTGATAGGACATCCTCTCGAAGACTGCTTCACCTTCAAGAACTGGGTCGAAGACTAATACCAACTCGGCAGATTCGCTCTATCCGACAGTTGGAGGGTAGCCCCACCGCAAAGGCATGTGCCGAAAGCAACGCACATAGCGAGAGTAGAACTTGATCAACATCGGTCCTGGAAGTGATCTCGTACCTGTCACGCGATAACGCTGTCAGGAGAAGGAGTACGCAAGGATATGGCTGACCTCCTGTGGTGCTTCGAAAACGATGATGACGGGGTGATCTCAGAGTTTCCACTGGCGCCAAAAGAGCTGGAAGATGGGATACATACTATTGCAGATAACTTCAGAAAAATTGACTTGGGGACGACAAATGACCCACTGCCTACATTCGTCAGTGAGCTGCTATCTAAAGAACAGGTGGTTACACTCAAAGACGTGCTCATGCAGTATAAAGGCTGCTTCGCATGGAACTATTCCGAAATGCCGGGACTAGATCCAGAAGTAGCTATACACAAATTGGTGATATCTCCGTACATCAAACCAGTCAAACAAGCGCCGAGAAGAATGCGGCTCGAACTTGAAATGAGCATCAACGCCGAGGTCAAGAAGCTAATCGACTCTGGCTTCATCTAAGAGGTTCAGTATCCTGACTGGATCGCCAACATTGTCCTAGTGATGAAGAAAAATGGGACGGTACGTATCTGCGTGGACTTTCGGGACCTCAACAAAGCATGTCCAAAGGATGACTTTCCCGTACCGGTCACCGAGCTGATGATAGACAACAAGTCCACTTACGAATTCTTCTCCTTCATGGATGACTCATCAGGGTACAATCAAATAAATATGCTTCCCGAAGACAAGAAGCATACCGCTTTTCGGACTCCTCTGGGCATATTCTGTTACAAAGTGATGCCTTCCGTCTTGAAGAACGCCAGCGCTACCTATCAGAGGGCCATGACAAAGATTTTAGATCTCATACATGAAATCGTCGAATGCTATATCGACGACCTTGTGGTGAAAAGCAAATCGCATGAGGAGCATTGGAGCATCTAAAAGTAGTGTTCCAACGTCTTCGGAAATACAACTTGAAGATGAACCCTCTGAAATGTGCGTTCGGAGTTTCCTCGGGAAAATTCTTAGGATTCATCGTACGACATCGAGGCATAGAAATAGATCCATCGAAGATCAAGGCGATCATGGAAATGCCCCCGCCAAGAACTCTTAACCAACTGCGGTCTCTTCAAGGGAAGCTCGTGTATATCCGGCAGTTTATAGCTAACCTCTACGGAAAATGTCGTCCCTACAGTCACTTGATGAAGAAGGGAACCCCGTTCGTTTGGGATCGCAAATGCCAAATCGCGCTGGACGAAATGAAGCAATATCTGCAGAATCCGCCGGTACTGACCGCTCCAGTTAAGGGAAAGCCTCTCATTCTGTATACAACTGCCCTTGAGGGTTCTTTAGGCGCATTATGGGCACAAGAAAATGACCAAGGGAAGGAGAGAGCCCTCTACTACTCGAGTTGAGTTCTCCTGGGGGCAGAAAACAACTATTCCCCCATTAAAAAACACTACCTGGCGTTAATTTTCGTGATAACAAAGCTCAGGCACTATGCGTTGGCTCACGAGGTCCATCTCATATCAAAGGTGGATCCTCTCAAATATTTGATGTCAAGAGCCATACTAACAGGGCGGCTCGCTAAATGGGCCCTACTCTTAATGGAATTCTCGATGACATACCGACCTCTCAAGGCAGTAAAAGGCCTGGCCATCGCTGACTTCCTCGCTGAGCATCCAATAGCTGCCGACTCTCCCTTGAACTGCGAACTGCCAGACGAGCACGCGTTTGACACGATCGACGGGAAGAAAGGAGAGAGTGATACCCGATAGGAACTCTACTTTGACAGAGCATCTTTTATGAAGAAGCGAAAGCACAGCTCCCCCATAATCAAATCTGGGGTAGGCCTTGTCTTCGTGACTCCGCAAGGAGGGATAATGCGCTTTTCCTTTTCCCTAACTGAACCAAGGACAAATAATGAAGCCGATTATGAATCTTTGATAGCAGGTCTTGAGATTGCTGTCGACATGGGAATTGCAAACCTCCTCATATACGGAGACTCCCAGTTGGTCCTTGTCAAGTAAATGGAGACAATCAAACGTGAAAACCAGAGTTGGTAAAGTACGGTGAGAGAGTGCAGCAATTGCTGACTTGAATCCCTACCTACGCCCTGGAAAGCATACCGCAAGCGGAAAATAGCAAGGAAGATGCGTTAGCCAAACTCGCTAAAGAACTGGACGACGAAAACCTCGACGATGTGAGGATCGTTGTGCAAAGCCGTCGGGTTCTTGCATCGGCAGAAATATCTCCGGAGTCGTCTGAAGAGAAAGAAGCGACCAAAGAGACAGTCCTACAAATGGAGGACCAGGAAAAGGTTAAGGATTGGAGAGAAGTCTTTATAGACTATTTCAAATCCTGTCGAACATCTGAGGATGCGTCTTCAAGACATCAGCTCATAAAAAGTGCTCTGTCTTTCGCCTTCGTCAACGATACTTTTGTTGAATATGTATGCCCTAGAGGCCATTATTGTATAGTACTAGTTTGTATAATACATTTTGGAGGCTTGGGATATATATATGGGTTTACGACAGTCTTGCTCGATATAGTAGTATGCTACTTGGTTTATTTCTATCTTAATATGTGTGTATGTTTCTTTTAACATATCGCTAAAAACATATTGATGGAGCCCTTAGGATCTTTGCTTGACTACCGGCGTTGTAATGGCGATCACACTAGTAAGGGCTGGGTAGTCTATAAGCACATCCTTATTTTTGTCCCTAGTCGTAGGAGTATCGAGATAGGGCATCGATACTCCAGAGTAGACCGTTGCATATGCTTCTCTTCCCAGCAGGGGAGATGGTCTGTCCCACAGCCATCAGTACGTCGTACTGGAGATAGTATGCAGGTGCTCGTTAGGTTACGAGTACACTGGACAGGACTCATCGGGGACTGTTGGTTGGTATTATACCTATCGTCAGTTAACAGTTCCCAGGTGACATGAGTACAGCTTAGTCTGCTGACTTGACACTGTCACTTCGCCTCAAATGTGTTCCCACTGTTCTTAGATTACTACCCTACCACGGCTCTACTGAGTCGTGGAAACAGGTAGTAGTTGGGTGCAGTCCCGAACCACTTGGAGGCAGTGACGGTTAGACAGGATTCGTCTCTCCCGGTATTGGGAGTTGATATCACGCTGTGTCTAGGAGAGACATTACACATTGTCGTCCTTGGCCAGGGCAAGCGAGAATTACTGGTAGGTTTTCCAGTTGATTCTCAGGGTGTTTTGGGCTACACTCCGACACGACTTGTACCGCTATTAGGGGACTGACGTTTACCGCCCCCTAGGCCCGCCATGCGATACTCTTAGATGAACAGACCGGACTGTACGGAGATTGTCACATTCAGGCTCAGTGGGAGTTCAGATGGGTTCACCTCATCAGTCTTCTCGTCGGCATCTACCTGGGGACCGTTTCGTACAGCTAGTACCGCTTGCAGCCTGTGGTTAAACCAACTGCCAGCGTAGAGTCGAGCCTTAAGAGTCCCACACAGAGGGTTACTCGCCTTTGGGCAAAACAGAGTAGAGGTCGCATGGTTTTGCGACGGGGTTCGTTCATATCCGCGCACTTGTGCACGTTTGGTGTCCAGGCAGTTATTACTAGCGGGCTTTGGTTTAAACCAGATCCTAGTATTTATTTTGGGATTGGTTTTGTCTCAGCGTATTCGTGTTCCTCGAAACACGGATGCGGGTGTGTATGCACAGTTGACAGAGGAAGAGGCAGAGGCAGAGGATTCTCATTAGGGTTGTTGACCATTTGACTTTGGTTGACTTGTTGACCGTTGACTTTTTCAAAACCCTAATGAGAATGAGGAATATGGTTAATAATATTAATTAAGGATAATTGTGCCATGGTTAGGGTTGTTGACAATTTGACTTTTGTTGACTTGTTGACTTTGTTGACCGGTTGACCATTGTGGTCTTGTTGACCATCATCATTTCATTTCAATGATGCTTCTTGTTCTTTGGAAAATGCATTAAATGAAGGTAATGATAGTGGTCATTCATAAACTAACTATCACAATTCATAATGATTATTATTATTATCATTATTCCAAAATATGTGAGCATGGTTGCATTATGAGAGCTCATTCTATCATATTCTTTCTCTCTCTTGAAAGAAACCTCTCCCTCTTCCTCTCTCAAAGTTTAAGTGTTCCATGAGTTGGAAATCATAAACTTTTGAGACAAAACCACTATAACTCTTCTCTACTCATTCTAAGGTTCTAGGTTTAGCAAACCAAGCACCTCAGTTATCTCTAGGTTGAGATAGGAGCTCAAGTTCGAGGCCTTCGGGTGGATCCATCTACGGCAAAGAGGAGACGATGAGGAGGAGCCATTCAAACCACTACAAGGAGCAAGCAAGGAGGAGAACCGTAAAAGAAGAGAAGGAGTTCAAGACCTAGGTATAACCATTGTACATAGTAGCTAAAACTTGTAGTTTATTTGTTAGTTTTGTTTAGCAAAGATCCTTCATGGATGGTCCATGTTACCTAGTGAGGAAAATTTTGATTTTTACCTATTCCGCCTTCCCGAAAGAACCGGGGTAGGTAACGTGGACCTAACAACTTTGTATAAGAGATCGTTCGACTCTCTATGGCTGAGATGCCTAGGACCGGAGGAAGCAAGGAAAGTCGTCTAAGAAACTCATGACGGACTCTGCGGATCTCATCAAGCCGGGCCAAAGATGAAACTGAAGATCAAAAGAATGGGCTACTATTGGCCCACAATGATCCAAGACTGCCTCGAATACGTGAAGAAGTGCCACTCGTGCCAGATTCACGGGACTTTATCCACCAACATCTAAATCCGCTACTTCTAACGGTGGCTAGCTGGCCGTTCGAAATATGGGGAACTGACATAATCGGGTCAATCGAACCAGCATCATCCAGAGGACATCGGTTCATATTGGCGACAACCGATTACTTCTCCAAGTAGACAGAAGCAGTGCTGTTAAGAGAAGTGAAGAAGGAGAATATCCTCCATTTCTTCAAGACACACGTCATCTATCAGTTCGGCACTCCGCGATGGATTATCTCCGATAACGGGCCGGCCTACAGAAATCACAAAATCAGCCGCTTCGCACAGCAGCATAATATAGACTGGAGAAACTCTTCGGTCTATAATCCCCGAGCTAATGGTCTGGCTGAGGCTTTCAACAAGACCCTGATGAAGATCGTGAAAAAGACGGTGTCCAAAAATAAGAAGGACTGGCACGAGAGTCTGCATGAAGCTCTCTGGGCATATCGGACCACGTTCAAAATGGTCACAAACACAACGCCGTATGCATTGGTATTCGGCACTGAAGCAGTACTCCCTTTGGAGATAGAGTTACCCTCCTTACGAGTGGCAGTTCATTACGAGCTAACGGACGAAGAGAATGCTTATTTTTGGCTTGAGGAGGTTGATGCCCTCGACGAAACTCGGCTCGTGGCGCAGCAAAACTTGGAAGCTTACAAAGCAAAGATAACGCACTCGTACGAGAGATAGACTAGGTCGAGAACATTCCGCCAAGGCGAACTCGTGCTAGTAGTCAAGAGACCTATGATCCCCAATTGTGCTAAACGAGGGAAGTTCGAGTCAAACTACGAAGGCCCATACATCATAGACAAAGTCTACCAAGGTGGGGCTTACTTGCTTATGGATATGCATGGAGAAAGACCCTTCAGGCCAATAAATGGTCGGTTCCTAAAGAAATACTACGCCTGACGAGTTGTGGCCTAGGTTAATGATAGATGACGACGCCTATGTCTGCTCGCTATCTTCCCAAGCCCAAAATTTATAAGTGGTAGCCAACAAAACCGTTGCAACAACGGACTGAAACGTCCCTAAACTAACGATGGACTGTAATGTCTTTAAACTAGTTACTGACCGAGACGTCTATAAACTACTACAGACCGCAGCATCCCAAGGCTGATGCAAAAAATTTAAAAAAAAACAAAAAAAACGGTACGTTCATAAGCGAGATGGGCACGGATGAAAACCCGATAGGGCTCCGTGAGTAAAAACAGTAGGATTACCGGCGAGTTTGTAAAAACCCGAAAGGGTGCAATCTCGTTAAAAGACACTTGCAAGGTCCTCTTGACCCAGTAAGGAGAAAATACCTACATGAGATCCTTAAGACTCACAAGGGAGCAATACACTTAGGAATCCCCACGATTCCTGAGGAGAAAACACACTTACGAGATCCTCACGACTCGTAAGGAGAATTCCCCTATGAAACCCTCACGACTTATAGGATTCAAAAGCCTTAAGCTGCAGGAATCTGAACCTGTTCTTAAGTCGTCATACACCCTGATTTTTCCCTACAAGCATTTTAATATTGATCCTTGTATATAATCCACGGGCATGAATAAACGCTTCCCAAACAAAGTCCCACCAGCGACTAGGGATATGCTCACACGGGGAACGACCCTTGTAAGTCCTCTCGACTTATAAGGAGAAAACACTCTTGTAAGATCCTTACAACTTATAAGAGAACACACACTTAGGAATCCTCACGATTCCTAAAGAGAAAATACACCTATGAGATCCTCACGACTCGTAGCGAGAAAAATCTTTATGAGACTCTTACGACTTATTAAGTCAAAAGCCTTAGTCGACAGGATCCTAACCCTGTTTGCTTAGTCACCTTTGTTCGAATCGACAAAGGCAAATGATGATTCGCTCCTGGAAATGTCCCAGTTGTAGCGATACTGATGCCTAAATCGGCATCAAATCCCAAGTCCTTTCACGGCAAATGATGATTCGCTCCTGGCAATATTCAAGTCGTAGCGATACTGATACTGAGATTGGCATCAGATTCTAAACTCAATACTCGCAACAAAAATCAGCGATCTATAAATGCATATGAAATAGCCGAAACGGTAGGGCAACTTGCAACAAAATCAGCAAGTAAAATATATGCATATAGAAATAGCCGAAATGATTGGGCAACTCACAATAAAAAGCAGCGAGTAAAAACAAAAAAAATAGCCGAAATGATTGGGCACCGCTCAAAATAGTCGAAATGATGGGGTAATCGCGACTTTCGCGATACAAAAAGCTGAAATGATAGAGTATCGCGGAAAGAAATAAAAAAATGAAATGAAACTTTTTGCCCTACAGATGAGATCACATCGATCCCTGTATACAATTCAGGGGCACAAACAAAGAGGGAATCGTATCATCCCACCAGGCTCTTTCAAATGGAGAGTCAGATTTCAACGGCTGCATCTACAGCCTAGAGATCATCAACGGTGTTCCTCCTTATTCCAGCAGGATACGGACGTGACATCCACCAAACGGAGCCATGGCAAAGTCCCTAGTACCAGATTTCGACGGCGACAACTACAGCCTAGAGATCATCAACGGTATTCCTCCTCATTCCAGCAGGATGCAGACGCGACATCAACTAACGAAGCCATGGAAAAGTCTCTAGTTCTAGATCTCGACGGTTCACAGATAACCTAGAGACTACCTCGACATTCGTCTCGTTACAACAGGCGCAACGTCAGCAAAGAGGAGCCACGACAAAGTTCCCAGTTCCAGGACTCGGCGGTGCACAGATAACCGAGAGTCAACCCCTGACCCCGTACGGCCAAAGTCAATTCTGACCCCGTATGGCTAAAGTCAACCCCGGACCCCGTATGGCCAAAGTCAATCCTGACCCCGTATGGCAAAAGTCAACCCCTGATCCCGTACGGCCAAAGTCAATCCTGACCCTGTATGGCTAAAGTGAACCCCTGACCCCGTACGAACAAAGTCAACCCCTGACCCCGTACGAACAAAGTCAACCCCTGACCCTGTACGGCCAAAGTCAATCCTGACTCCGTATGGCTAAAGTCAACCCTGACCCCCGTACAGCCAAAGTCAATCCCGATCCCGTATAGCTAAAGTCAACCCCTGACCCCGTACGGCCAAAGTCAATCCCGACCCTGTATGGCTAAAGTCAGCTCCTGACCCCGTACGGCTAAAGTGAATTCTGACCCCGTATGCCTATCAACCCCTGGCCCCGTACGGCCAAAGTCAATCCTGACCCCGTATGGCTAAAGTCAGCCCCTGACCCCGTACGGCCAAAGTTAATCCTGACCCCGTATGTCTAAAGTCAACCCCTGACCCCGTACGGCCAAAGTCAATCCTGACCCCGTATGGCTAAAGTCAACCCCTGACCCTGTACGGCCAAAGTCAATCCTGACCCCGTATGGCTAAAGTAAACCCCTGACCCCGTGGAACATGGTTAAACTCAATCCTTACCCCGTGGAAAACGGCCAATGTCAACCCTCGACCTCCCCGTCGAAGCAATGCTTTGACTCGGGAGTGGTCAACTCATCAAACACTTATGAGTTCTCTCGACTTGTAAGGAAGAAAATTCTCTTGTGAGATCCTTACGACTCTTAAGAGAAAACACACTTAAGAATCCTCACGATTCCTAAGGAGAAAATACATCTACGAAATCCTTTCGACTCGTAGGGAGAAAAATCTTTATGAGACCCTCATGGCTTATAAAGTTGGAAAGCCTTAGGAGGCAGACCTGAACCTGACTCCTAAGCCATCGTTGTCCTCAAAAAGATCAAAATAGATTATCCACAAAACGCATTTGCTAGAAGGGATACACTGTCATGAAACAAAATATGTCTTTTATTCATGAACCAAAATGAATACAAAGTACAATCTATAAAAGAATCAAAAAATACTCTCATTCAGGAGTAAGTACAAAAGGAAAATAAAAAAAACATATACATTGTCTTCAAGCCGGCGGACGATTTAATAAATTCGTCAGTTCATCCTTCTTCCGCTGGGTCTCGGCCTCATAATTTGTTATTAAGATAATACGGGCCTCCGCGTGAGACTGTTGGGCCTGATATGAGGCGAGCCGGCCTTCAAGCTCCTTTTCAATAACCTTGTGGGCTTCAACCATCTCGCGAGTAAAAAGGACGACTTTATCAATAGCTACCACCTTCCTGATAGCTTCTTGAAGCCCCTGCCAGAGTTCATACGCACGAGTTGTCTTGGCCGTAAGTTCAGCTTGAAGTTCCCCCAGTGCATTTGAAGCCAGCTCCCTCTCCAAAAATTTTCAGTTAAGCCTCTTCTCACATGACATCATATTTGTGGCGCACCGTTCAATCAGCCCCCGCAAGCTCGCCTTTGCAGCCACAACCTCTAAAGGAAGGCGCGAGCACTCAAGACTATGTAAGCAATCCTCCACCCGACGATAAAACTCAACCCACTAATGTTTCACCATTGTAAGCAGCTAGAAATGGGAGAGAAATGTTGGCTTCGGCAGCAAATTCTTCGGCTGTGAGCGAGCTACCAGCACGAAGGTCTTCGATCAGAGCCGAAAAAGAGTGAAGTCTTAGCTTCTCCATTCGTTCAGATGCGCGTAGAGCATAAGGGCCGGGTGGCATAACGATGCGAGATTCCAGCGTGGCAAGAATGAGCAAAGCTGTTAAGATTCATAAAAAGAAATCAGCAAGAGTTGCAAGCAAAGAGTAGATGGAACAACGTCGAAATTTTACTTACCCACAGTCATGCAAGAAGGGCTCAAAAGATCCTTAGGCCCGTCAAGGATCTCAACTTCGTCGTCAGATTCCAGAACTACAGAAGACATCAGCATTGTTATACGAAATAATAATAATTCCATGAAGAAGGCAAATAACACTAACCTTTCCCATAAGAGAGGACGATGCGTTGAGGGGTATTGCCTGCGGAGCGGCCATCTCTAGCAAACGCTGAAAGGATTTTCTAGGAGACAGATCGGCGATACACGCCGCCAACCCGCGTAATTCTGAAAAGACAGAAAGGTTCAGATGATGGAGAGATTATTAAAATAAAATATAGAAGGCTACCTTCGATGGTCCTCCCGCTCTGAACTGGAGGGATAGCAGCTTCGGCAGCCTCCTCTATGCCCCTAGGCACATCATCGGGTACATGGGCCGGTATAACAGCTTCCAATTGAGGAGCAGCGGCTACCGCTGCAGGCTCCAATGAAAGGACGGTGGCCTCGACTACCTGTCCCATAGTCTCCGACCCGTCCCAGAAAGATCCATTGAATCTGCGGCCAATGAAGATGCCTCTTCCGGGAGAACAAGCACCGGGAGAACGGAAGCCACCAATGGAAGCACTGCCCCAGTAATAGCAACTGTAGCGACCCCCTCCACACCTACTGGTGTCTCATCGGGGATATTTACAGAGTCCACGGTCAAGACGTGACTCGAAGCCATTCTCGAAGTCCCTGCAAAGTTTTACAAAGATAAGAAAACATAGAAAGTGAAACAGATTACTTGCCGAAGGAAAAATACAGAAAACATGCATACCGATACGCCAAGATGCCTCTAGTATGGCTTTCTCAAGCCGACGTTCCTTCCTGAGAAGGTATGCTCGCCGGGGCTCAAAGGTAGATTCATGGCCGCCGGTCCACAACGATAATTCATCTTCAGAAGCAGCTGAGATAGGCTGTTTGAGGGCTATCTTGCCTCCCTCTTCTAGGGACCTATGAATATTCACCGTATTGATGGAGGGTCTTCGTAGAATATTATGGCAGGATAAGGACCCTTTGGGGCACGCACGTTCTCGGTCTCGTCCTGGGAACGTCTTATAACCTCAGCCAATTGTGCGGCTTTCTCGGCAGATGAACCTGGAAAAAGAAGACCATCGTCCGGCTCTTGCATGGATATTGGTTCTTCTTCAATGATGGGCTCGGATTCCATTAAAAAGTCGAGTAGACCGGTGACTGTCTTCTTCCTCCGCTTCGACCCGGAACTAGCACTGGAAGATGATCGCTTCCGTCCCTTCGGCGCTTTGGTGCGACGTTCCCCAACCTTGCCTCCAGTATCCTCTTTTGGCGGTGCTACCGATGATGACACTGCCATAGATGATGCTACAACTGATGGAACTGCCGCTGGCGCCTCGGCGGAACCTTTGCCCGAGCTCTAGTACGCATCGGCATCCCTGCAGTGGGAGGAATCGACTCAGTTTTTACGACCTGTGAGATGACGACCGCACCACCATCCCTCAAAAGAGGGAGAATGACTGACCGCGGTCACAACGGAATGTGAGCAGCTTGGGTTGGGACAGGAGTTTTATATTCAAAGAGCACCCGCCTTTCCTCGGCAATGATAGGACCAACCCAGTGGCGATACCAGCCCACAAAGGAGCCCACGGGCCTAGGGAGATAGTCAGGTTCTGGGATCATGAACACGGAGCCAGTATTCAGCCGCATAAAATGATAAATAACGTCGCGAATAACTCCTAACGATGAAGTAGGCTTAACCAAGAAAGCTTCAAAGGGGATGCCTTGATCATAGCCTAGTTGCCGGAAAAAGCGGTGCGGATTATACCAAATAAGGAGAGCCGTATCATTCTGGCGAAACACCAAATAGCCTGGCCTGATCGCGTACAGATGCATGATCTCCCTAGGCTTTAAAGAAGGTGCGCCCTCTTTTGACAAGTCGAACAACTGCTGGACAGGCCCTGCCGGAGCAGAAAGAACGCGATCAATAAACATCATTCCTCCCTCATGGGTATATCTATTGAGCAGAACACAGAGGGCCCCTAGATGAGTCAGATCGGGAGAGGAGGCATCCACCAATCTCATAACTCGGGGGAAGGTGTAGGAGTCATGGAAGTTCGGCCGTTGATGTGCTGCAAATGCCCCCAGCATATGCATTTCAATCCAAGATGTGAAGTAATGAAGAGGGAGATTCACAACATCTACACCTGGAGTCGAAGTGTTGGCTGCAACACTTAACCCGTGATAAAGATGCGATAGTCCCATGATACCGATGTCCAACTTTGCCCCTTCAGCTACATAATGGGCGGGATAAAAGACGGAAGCTCTCATGAAGCGTCGGTGTGACTGTATCACAAGCCAGCTGAGCCAAAGGCTAATAAAGCCGCGAAGAAGGTCTCTTCGTCTATGCCAGGGGCCGCAATTGCATCAAATGACACGGCCGACATGATCGGAATGTAGAACTGCGGTAGATCTTCTTCTTTGGCCAGCAGTTTATTTAACCCAAACCCAAAAGGTTCGTCAATGCCCGCAAACTTTGGGGCCTCCTTGGATAAAATATTCCCCCGAATGAAACATGCGATAATGCTCTCGAAAGTGACACCCTGCACTTCTGACTTCGCAAACAATCTATCGAAAATTCCCAGGGCCTTGATCAGACTAGGATACTTATGACGAATGGCGGTTTTGGCTGTCAGACCATCGAGCATAGACGGCATGGTAGAGAAAACATATTCATCTGGAGGTAACAGTTCCTCGTAATGCTCCCCCCTAATGGGCAGTCCTGAAATCTCAAGGAATTCATCCAATGAGATAGACACCTCTCGATCCCCTAGCAGGAAGGTGTTGGTGGGCAGATTCCACTGGTTCAAGAAAGCATTGATCCACCAGACATGGGGAGCATGGTAACGAAAGAGTGATGCATATACCGCCTGATATAGTCCAACCTTCTACAGTCTTGCACGGTGGGCAGAAAGAATATAGCGAGCCTAAATAAGGTAGCCCACTTGGTGCCGGGGGGTGATACCCACTTTATAAACCTGCCCCCAAGGTCGAGCTTCACCTTGGCAAATCCGACGCCCTAAGATGTCTTTAGCTGGCAGGGGCTGCTTAGGTATCCCAGAGGTAGAGGGCTCCAGCCGGCCCGTAAGAGTCTAATTGGTCACTTCTATTGCATAAGCAGTCTGTGGGCATTCTATCGGCAATATAGGACGAAGAGATTCCATCGGCTCCCCGCAAATAAAACTCCGGCGACCCCGGATGATATGACCGTACCAGGTTCCCCAAAAAAGCAGATTGGTGCGATCCGGGTCATGGGCTCTAATCATCGCCATCACATCTTCGTCAGACGGTGACTGGGGAAAGGCAGCGTCCGAGCGGGTAAAAGGGAAGTATGGAAGAGAAGACATTGTTCCTGAAACAAAGGAAGGGGAAACTATTAATGAAACCCACACGTGTGTGTGTGTGTGTGCGTGTATTTATTTATAAATATATATATATATATATATAAGAAAACAATGAAAGAAAACGACAAGCCACTTATTTCATGGGACCATGGGTTGCAAGACACATGGGCCCTACAAAATCAATATGGTGGCTCATTAATGATGAGGCTGAGCAATCATCATGAGAACAAGAGGAAGATTCTCAATAAATGATAAGTGGATCTCAAACATCTCTACACATTCCCCAAGGAAAACCCCATCATGAACTATGTGCAGATCAAGCAAAATCCCAACTAAAACTTTTTGGTCAAGAACAACTGGAGATCTAAATCCCAAGAAGTTTTCTTTTTGGAACTAAGTTCTCTGAGGGAATTAAATTCCTTTTGAACAGAGGAATTAAATTCCAAAAATATTTTCAGAGTTAATCTCTTTGGAATGGAATTAAATTCCAAAAGAAAACAAATACCATCATCGGTCCCCTTGGATCAGAAAAAATACCCAACATTAGGGGCTAACTACATATAGATTGTGCGTTCTTAGAATTCAGAAAGCATGAGTTTCTATTAAAGGGAAAAACCCTTGGTGTGGATTTAAAATCCAAAGAAAATTTCTACAAAAAAGTTCCTCGGCCATTCAAGATCCTTACCGAAAAGGATTCTTTTTCATTGACAGAGTTAAACTCTGGATTTTTGTTGAACAGAGAACTGAGCTCTGAGGAAGGAGAATTAAATTCTCAAGGCAATAATGAGGAAGGAAGAGGATGAAGGAGTGGAGGCGCTTCTGAAGAGACCCCGGCATTTATAAGACATGATAGGAAACGGTTCATCTTCCCTGTTCCCTAGGAAAATCCAATGGCCACAAATGTTACAGCGTTGCACTCACGTGCAAACACGTGAGAACAATACTGTGGGGGCATTTGTTCCCTCATGGGAACTGAATAAAATCATATAAAGAAGCCAGGAAAACCCCAAATGGGGCATCACGTGCTCACATGTGATGGGGCCTCACGTGCTCACACATGATGGGGGCTCACGTGCAAACACGTGACCTTTTATGGGTAGATTCTATCTGTGTCTGAATTGCCTAAATTGTTAAAGTCACGTGCCCACGCGTGATGGGCTCTTGAACCCACTAAATTAATAGAATTAAATTCTAAATTAAAGGAGCAAGGAAAACCCCATAAAAGGGGGGGGTCACGTGCCCACACGTAACCAGGTCTCACGTGCAAACACGTGACCTTTTATAAGCAAAGCCTACAGGCACTGAATAAAATAAATAATTGGAAATGCATAACCAGTGGGGTCACGTGCCAACACGTGATGGGTTTCTAGGCCCTCTAAAACAATAGAATTAAATTTTAATTAGATACTTTATCAAGTGGGGTCGCGTGCCAACACGTGATAAACTCCTAAACCATCTGAACTAATAGAATTAAATTCTAATTAAAAGGAATCAAAAACCCTAATTGGAAAAATATTTCCTCAGATCTTTCCAAACAAAAAGATTGTGCTCTGTAAAAGGGAGCACCGTTGGATTGAAAATCCAATGGTGATTAAAAATCACCAATTTATAGAAAGATTCTACACAAGGAAATATTTTCCTAAAATTTGCCACGAACAACAAATAAAATATCTTTTGGATTAAAAATCCAATGGTGAATAAAATTCACCAAATGATCTAAAAGATCATGTTGGTTACAAAATCAATCAAAATCTTTCAATGAAAGACTGACTAAACAAACTGATTCTTTTCTTTCTCCTATAAATAGGAGCCAAGAGGATAGGAAAAAAAGGAGAACATACAACAACAGAGAGTGAATACAAAAAAAGAGAATTTAATTCTCCAAAGAGAAAAGAAGATCTCTTCATAAAAGAAAGAAACCCTAGATAAGAGAAGGAAATAGATCATGCTATAAGCTGCCAAAAAACAAAAAGAGAATTTAATTCTCAAATTAAGAGTTTAACTCTTCTAAATAAGAACTTAGTTCTTCTTCTGGTTGAAAATCTGCAGAAGCAGATCTTCCCATAAGTTGAGAATTTAATTCTCATCGGGATAATTCTGTCATGCAGATCTAAAACCTAAAGGAGGACCTAAGTTCAGAGAATTTTATTCTCCCACAAAACACATAGAAATTTAATTCCTCCAACAAAGATAGGGTTTAACCCTTAATATAAGAACTTAGTTCTTCTTCATGGTAATAGATCTGCAGAAGCAGATCTCCTCATAAGTTGAGAATTTAATTCTCATCGGGGAGATTCTGTCTTGCAGATCCAAAACTTAGAGGGAGAATTGAGTTTAAAGAATTGAATTCTTTCGAACATATAGGAATTTAATTCCTCTGAATAAAATTAAGGTTTAACCCTATAAGAGAATTTAATTCTTCAACAAGGGATTTATCTCTCCATACATGTAAAAAGATAAAGTACCCAACATGATCACGTGGCAACATGTGACCCTCCCCCTCAATGATCAAAAGAGAACGAACAAGATTAGGTCACGTGCTCCCACGTGACCCTTGGACAGACTTCTCAAAATAAAAAGGGCAGAATCGATTTTGGGTGCCTCACGTGTCCCCACATGACCCCTGACAAATACCCCTTTAAAAAAGGGAAGATGAGAAAAAACTGAAGGATTAATATCCAACGCATGGGCACCCTCACGTGTCCCCATATGACCCCTAACAAATCTTTTTAATATCCAATGCATGGGTACCCATCACGTACTCACACGTGATGGTCATAAAGATTAAGTGTTTAACACTTATTTGCATATTTAGAAAATAAAATAAGGGAAGTCTGGCCTAATACTCAAGCGCCTCACGTGACCCCACGTGAGCGCTTCCTTTTTTGTGTTTAACACTATTTTGTGCGCTTCATCCCTAGTGTTTAACACGATTCTAAGCGCATCACGTGGAAGCACGCGATAGCCAAGCGTACTCTAGTGTTTAACACTATATTCGATCCAATTTTAGCCTAAATTAGCTCAGTCTTCCAGAGGCAGGACCCCCTCTTGACTGAACCTCAAATACACTCTTGTCTTCCAAAATTGATCATCTCATATGACATTCAAAGCAAAACCCAGAGCCTTTCAACCAACATTGGTTCAAGGGTACATCTCTTTATAACTCTGATACATGTCGTTATAATTCATCGGCGTCTTCAGAGAGATGGAGGGTCCCGATAACCGATAACTTTTTGTGCATCCCCAAACAGTTGAATCAAAACCAAACAGACTATGACGTCTTTAAACTGGACCGTAATGTCCCTAAACTAAACTCTATGGACTGTGAGGTCCTTAAACTCATGGACTATGATGTCCTTAACCTCTATGGACTGTGAGGTCCTTAAACTCACGGACTATGATGTCCTTAACCTTTATGGACTGTGAGGTCCCTAAACTCATAGACTACGATGTCTTTAAACATTTTAAACTATGACGTCTTTAAACTGGACCTTAATGTCCCTAAACTAAACTCTATGGACTATGAGGTCCTTAAACTCATGGACTATGATGTCCTTAACCTCTATAGACTGTGAGGTCCTTAAACTCACGGACTATGATGTCCTTAACCTTTATGGACTGTGAGGTCCCTAAACTCATAGACTACGATGTCTTTAAATTTTACAGACTATGACGTCTTTAAACTGGACCGTAATGTCCTTAAACTAATTATGGACCGCAAGGTCCCTAAACTAAAACAATAGAGCCCAAATGCTCTTTTGTTGGATCTAAACGATCCCGTTAAGTTGATCTTAGTCTAAATGAGACTAACATATCCTTAACAACCACTTAAGTTGATCTTAATCTCAAACGAGATTAACGATCCTTAAATCAATCCAATTACAAATCTCTCAACTAACATTGGTTCAAGGGTACATCTCATCACACCTCTGATATATGTCGTTGTAACTCTTCAACGTATTCAGAGAGATGGCGGGTCCCGACAATAATTAAACCTAATGAAAACAATAGAGTCCAAATACTCTTTTGTTGGATCTAAACGATCCCGTTAAGTTGATCTTAGTCTAAAATTAGACTAACGTATCCTTAACAAACGTTTTAGTTGATCTTTGTCTCAAATGAGACTAACGCATCCTTAAACTCAAACCCAAACCCAAATCTAAGAAAATACGGATTTGGACTAATCCATGCCCTACGGGCGACAATGTAAATTAGTCTCCGTATACAATCCACGGGCAACCAAAAACAGAACAAACACCCACGACATGAAGTGACCATTTGGAGAAGGAGAAAGTTGTTACCGTGATGCAGTAGCGTAATTAACTGCAGGGGCTTGCACCTGCAGAAAAGAGCATCCCCACAATCAAAACCCCCTCAAACGAGGGGGAATCTGACGAAGTCTGCTACATCGGCCGCATCCGTCTAAACCTCCAATACACGGTACCATAAATAAACTTGGCATTTTTGGAGAGGTGGATGGATAAAACCAAATAGCATCTGCCCCCAAATTCAGACAAGACGAGACCTACACGGTCCCGTCTCTGTATTCGGAGGAAAACACCTTCTTTCCCTAAAATCTTAGTAGAGATGCTAGTATCTACTTTCACTGGCAAGACGTCCTCCCGATGCCTCAGACCTGTCTCCGGCGGTAAACAGATTATGCCACGTCCGGTGGGGACCTTTTCCTCTTTCCACTCCACACTTCATGTGTCTTGTTTTTCCACGATCAAATAATCGTGGTATATATGTTTATAGTTGCCCTTGGATGATGAGATACTGAAACTAGCATTCTGTCTCTATCTAGGGATCAATGGTGTTCGCTTCTACTCACTACAACTCATGCTCTGTCACTTCCAGTGGAGTCAAGTATGGGTCACTTGCAGCCTCAGTTTTGTGCATCCCAGCTCTTCAAGAAATCAAAGGGCTTTTCTTTGGGTCGATACTCCTATCTCCTACCTCGGTGTCTCAATGCAAAAGGAGAAAGCCCAGAAAAAGTCTATCTTCCATAGGCTGGCTCCTCAAGCTTCAGCTCTGCCGACTGCATCTATGTTCATACGAATGGCTCCTGTCAAGAACAAAAGTCAATACAGGGGGCAGAATATTCATGCTCTCAAAAAAAACAGGGGGCATTCTCAGCAAACTCTTGAGACTGATGAATCTCTGGTCGCAAAATATCACCGACGTCGATATCAACGTCAAATAAGGCAAACTGGGGGCAGTTCTCCGTTTGGTCCTGCTTCAAATCCAATGGAGAATTCTGTTGTTCCAACCGGAAGCAGATTTGAGCTACTGCGAAGGGTTAGAAAAAAATTCCCCTACCGCAGTACTGAAAAAGTCTCCGCAGCCCGTGGAGATCCAATAAGAGCATAAAACAGTTCACTCCCCAAAAGGAGTCTCCTCATCTATATATAAGGTGTGGAAGGAAGTGAAGAACTCAGTCGTTGTCTGCCGCTCATCCTCTAAGCGTCAGCCAAACTCTGACAACTCTCCTTCCAAATACAAGGGGACCCATCCCAAGACAGCTCCTAATAAGATGGTTCTTCCTAAAATGTCTTCTCACAAAAAAAAGAGGTCAGATAAAGCTCAAGCGCTCGAGGAAAATCCAGAGGCTAAAGTTCCAAACACCCCAGGCCTGGGGACATGGTAGTTCATACAGTCCATATGGTGAACTCCAAAGACGAAGGTCGTGCTTCTACTAGTCACAGGCCACATACTCGGTTTCTGAAAAATTCTCAGCAGCAACATGAAAATCTGCAGGAGATTCTTACTCAAGCGGCAACACTTACGAGTCCACTACTTAAGGAAAACCCCAAAGATGCAAGTACAGGGCAGAAGTCGGATATCGATTTCCTAAAGCGCACTCTCAAACAGAGAGATGAAGAAGCGGCAGCGATGTCTGCTAAAATGATCAAGATGACCCTCTTGATCCAGAATATGGCTGGAATGATGGTCCAATCAGAACCACTGGCAGATGAACCGCGGTAGTCAATCTTAATGACAAGGGTGATACTTCAAATCTTCCACAAGCCCCATCAACGGCTAAGGAGAAATGATCTCAAAATCAAAGCTGGATGACTATATCGCTCACCAAATCAAAGCTCACTATGAAAGTGAAGCGGGAAATAAGTTGACCAAGACTAGTCGACCGTATTTGGCATGATACGATCAAGTACAGTACCCACCGGGATACACGTTTCCGACGTTCCGTATGTATAAGGGGACCGAGAAACCACGCCAGCACATCACGCAGTTTAAATCCATGTACAACAACATTAGAGGAAACGATATATTGCTCCTCCGATAGTTCATCAGCAGTCTGGTGGGCACCGCCTTCGAATGGTATGCGGAACTTCCAAATGACTCCATGAAGACCTTCAACGACATGGAGATGCTCTTATGTCTGAGATTCGCCAAAGCGAATGCACGCACTACCCTGACGGCGTTGGTCAACGAAAGGATTAGACCAAATGAGACTTGGGTACAATATGTTACCCAATGGAGAAATTTCTGGTCAAAATGCGAGCAGCACATCGACGAAGTTTCAGCCGTGGGAATGTTCATAGCCATTCTTGACCCAAATTCAAAGGCGTTCCTATATATGGTCTTCTTCAAGCCGACGACCTTCTAAGAGCTCATAAAAATACTGGCTCAATTGAATCAGACGGGTCAAGGCCCTTCCTCTTTCGATGAAGATATATGAAAAGCAGAGGCAAGGCGGCGTTTGTCGCCAGCGCTCATCAACAAAAAATAAGCGGCTCTGAAGCTACCTGTCGTAAAAATAGTGACAGCGCGGGTCCTACCCTAGAAAAGATTAGGACATGAATACCTACTCTCCCGAAATATATGAAGGGGGCATTTTGCTCGCTGGTAGAGGAATCTCTACGTGAGGTGGTCCTTTTTTCAAAAAAACAAAAAGGGTATTAAGAGACTTACAAGCGGCTCCTGCAATCAAGTGGACTAGCCTGCTTGAGCCAAAAATCATGAAAGGATGTAGAAGCCATGTCCCATTCCGAAAATAGACAACGAAGGGAAAAGCCCCCAAGTCAAGTTCCTTCTTTTAAAGAAGAAGAAGACTCAGCAGAAAGAGTGACATGATATCTCGTTCCTTCGTATATGAAGAAAATACTCCGTCAGCGTCAGAAAGCGACATTGATGAGCAGTGGGCAGGTACCGTGTGAAGTTCTCGGTATTTCCCACAAGACAGGATGATTGATGCAATGATGAAAGCAGTCTAAGAGGGTGAAGATAGTTTAAGGTGTGAAGTTGTCGTTTATGAAAATACCAGGCAGCAACGCTTAAGCAAGCAAGTGTTGGAAGGGATGAGTTATGTAACTTCCATACCGAATGATTCATGTCAGACCGAAATGTCCCTAAACTAATGATGGACCGCTACGTCCTTAAACTGGTATTGGACCGAAATGTCCTTAAACCAGCATGTCGCCCCAAATACGGGGATGTTAGACCGAAATGTCCTAAAACTAGCATGTCGTCCTAAACACGGGGATAATGGACCGAAATGTCTCTAAACTAGCACGTTGCCCCAAACACGACGATAATAGACCGCAATGTCCCTAAACTAATATACTCGTTGAGATCGATATTGCAATTGAAGTCCCATTAACGATGAAGCCACCCTCAAGTCTCATTGGCAAATGGATGGGTCATATGCAGTGAAGCTACTTTCAGGAGTTCCACCGTTCGTAAAAAAAAGAAAATATGCACACAAGTGAAATGGGCACGGATGAAAACCCGAAAGGGCGCTGTGAGTAAAAACAGCGAGACTGCAGACGAGTTTGTGAAAACCCGAAAGGGCTCAATCTCATAAAAAATATGTGTACACTTGTAAGGTCCCCTCGATCTTGTTAAGGAGAAAATACTTGCATGAGATCTTTACGACTCACAAAGGAGCAATAAACTTAGGAATCCATATGATTCCTAAGGAGAAAACTCATTTACGGGATCCTCACGACTCGTAAAGAGAATATACCCCCTATGAGACCTTCACGGCTCATATAATTCAAAAGGCTTAGATTACAGGGATCTAAACCTGTTCTTAAGCCGTCATATCCCCCAAGTTGCCCTATAAATAGTTCGATATCGACTCTTGTATGCAATCCATGGGTACGAATAAAATATGTTCCAAACGAGTTCCACCAATGGCAAGAAATATCACAATATGTTGAACGACGCTTATAAGCCCTCTTGACTTATAAGGACAAAATACTCTTATAAGATCCTTACGACTTATAAGAGAAAACACACTTACGAATTCCCACGATTCTTAAGGAGAAAATATACCTACGAGATGCTCTCGACTCGTAGGGAGAAATATTTTCATGAGACCCTTACGGCTCATAAAGTCAAAAGGTCTTGGCTGGCAGGGACCTAAACCTGTTTTCTAAGCCATCTTTGTTTAAATCAACAAAGGAAAATGATGAGTCGCTTTTGGCAATATTCCGGTTGTAGCGATACTGATACAAAAACATGTATCAAACCCCAAGTCCTCCAAAAGCATATGATGATTCGCTCATGATAATATTTTGATTGTAGCGATACTAATGCTGAAGCTGGTATTAGATTCTAATTTCCCGACTCGCAATAAAAAATCAGCGAGTCACTAAAAAATATGTATAATAAATAGACGAAATAATGAAGCAACTCGCAATAAAAAGAAGCGGGCAAAAAATATATGCATATGAAATAACCGAAATGATGGGGCAACTCACAATAAAAAGGAGCGAGTAAAAATAAAAAATAGCCGAAATGATTGGGCACTGTGAATAAATAGCCGAAATGATTGAGAAATTGCGACATTTGCGATTTGAAAAGCTGAAATGATAGAGCAATCACGGATAAAAATATATATAAATAAAATAAAAAATTTCTGCCCTATAACCATGTCAATACTGACTCTTGTGTACAATCTACGGGCATAAACAGATGAAAATGAGCAATATGCTCCACTGAATTCTACAAAGTAAGGAACACTTCAGCAAAGATTCGAGTCTCAACGGCTCCATATAAGCACGAAGACTGCCGATAGCTATTTCGCCCCCGAAAGATTTAGTGGCAGCTTCTTAAGCAAATCAAAAGCGGAGTAATGGAAAAATCCTAGCTCTAGTTTGATGTTCCTTCTCATTCCAGTAAGGTGCAGATGCGACGTCAACAAAGGCAAAAAAGGTCAAATTAAAGATGGAGTAAAGGTATATTCCTAACTCCAAGTCTCGATAGCAATATATGCGGCCTAAAGACCAATTCGATGTCCCTCTTACTCCAGCAGAGTACGGACATGGTGTCAACAAAACTTTAAGGAACTAAAGCAAAAATGGAGTGACGGCAAAATCCTAGATCCAGATTTTGATAGCAACATTTATAGCCTAGAGATCATCACGATGTTCCTCCTCATGCCAGCAGGATGCGGATGCAACGTCAACATGGACCAAAAGGTCAGATCAAAGTGGAGAAATGGTATATTCTTATCTCCAGATCTCGATGACAATATCTACAGCCTAGAGATCATATCTGTGTTCTTTCTTATTCCAGAAGGGTGCAGATACGACGTCAACATGGACCAAAAGGTCAAATCAAAGCGGAGTGATGGCATATTCCTAGCTCCGAATTTCAATGGCGATATATACGGCTTAGAGGTCATATGGATGTCTACCCTACTTCAATGAAGAATCGGCGCGATATCATCAAAGCAAAAGAGAAGGGACCACATATTCCTAATTTTGTGTCTCGAGAGCAATACATACAAATCCTAAAAACCATTTGATGTAATCCCACCCCAGAATGGTGCGATCATGACTCATCGGGGCTCCTAATAGAGCATAACCTCAAGTATAGCGCCATGGCAATATCTAACGCTGGATCTTCTGATGGTAATGTGGATATTCCAACCTAAGAAGATTATTTGAAGACGTCGTGTCCAGCTTCAGAAGGGATCAGAGATACGACAGACGCGTGGCTACTTGAGCCGCAACCTAAAGGACGGCATGCCAAGAAAATATCAACCCACGCGACGGTATGATGGACTTAACCTATTACCACAAACCTAACGGACTCTTATATTGAAAGGGTTATCTATATTTCACGTTAGGATACACATGTGAGATCCTCTTGACTCATAGTGAGAAAAACGTGTATGAGACCCTCACGGCTCATAAAGTTGAAAAGCCTTAGGCAATGGGAATATAAACCTGTTTTCTAAGCCATCGCTGCCTTAGAAATAGGTCAATATTAACTCTTATATATTATCCATGGGCCATCGACAAAATTGGTTGAGGGCGCAGCCATCAAAAATAGAAAGGTGCAACTCACAGGCCTCAGGATTTAGAATTACATTTCTTAAGAATTGTCAATTGAGTCAATGGTTGATGACGGCGCCAGTGCCTTCTCGTTATCTTCTTATATTAAGATTCTAAAAATTATGTACGATACGCCAGCCCAAAATTAGTCACATGCTCTGCACTAATCTACACTACTTCACTTACGTATATACCTCCGTGGGCAAAATAGTAGGGACATTTGTTCCCGCCTAAAATTTTTGCGCAAAAAAGCCCAAAGCAACAAATGGCGGCAATACGATTAAGAAAATGCAAACCAGTATTTTATGGGTTGTATTTTTCCAAACTTACGACTGATATCAGATCAATTCTAATGGCGTCGAAAGCTTCTCGAAAAGACCTTCGATTTGATATATTACGGGCCTCATAAATCTTCCGGAATCAAAAATTATGAGCAAACGTGCTATGCACGTATGGTCTAAGTAATACTCTACCATATGGAGAATACATCTTTAGTTCTACATCGGGAAAAAGAGATATGCCTTCTCTACCTCTCCTATAAATAAGATGAGAGACCTCTCAAAAAATGAAGAGGATTCGTCCTCTGAAGCTTTTGCTTCGTTTGAAAGCCTTTCCTTTCCGTATGTATACATGCCCCTTAGTGCACATATGCGCAAGTGTAGGTGTCATGCGCACTATGTGCACGGTGCCATGCATGCATGTGCGACACAGGTGCCTTGCGCACACGTGCAGCACAGGTGCGCAGGAAACAAGCGCAACACGTGCGGCGCACAGGCACCGGCAACAAGCGCAACCACGAAAGAACGAAAGAATTGGGTTTGAAGCTTTTGCTTCATTGAAAGCCTTTGTTTTCTCGAAAGTCAACAACTTTCCAATATATATGCGCATCCTATATATATGCGTACCCCATATAGACATACATGCTACACACATGCGCGCAAGCTGAAAACTTACAATACGTGCTATACACGTGTATGCAAGAGAACAATATCATCTCTGGATGCATGCGCATATATGTGAGCGCATGTGGAAATATAACCCAGCCATATACATAAAAATGGTCTTTTGATTATATCACCACCAAAAATCAAAGAACAGAAACCATTGCTTCTTTTTGAAAACCATAGCTTTCTGATGAACAGTGCATACTTAATTTTATGTCGCACTTAAAAATAAGTTTATCCATACAGAAGTGCGCACATAAGCACTTAGATAAAATAATGCTTCTGATAGCATGTGTGCAACCCTATGACTGATAGCAAGTGCGCAACCCCTATGATTGATAACAAGTGCGCAACCACGTGATATGCACGAGTGTAGCCTCCAGCCATAAGAGATGCGCAGTATGTGATATGCACATGCGCAGTCCCCGATCACAAGAAAGTGCACAGCCCACTTGATATGCACGTGCTCGCCCTTATTAAAGATGATACATGTACATGCGCACTTCACATATACATGCGCACATGGATTGCAAGTCTTTGCTTGAGTACTTAGTTAAAATAAACTAAGCATAAAACTTTTTATTTCTCATATACGATCCATTGATCAACATATCAATGATGTCTAAATTGATCGTAGTCCCATATATGACTAATGATCGTCCAACTATATTGATCTTAGTCGAATATATGACAAATGATCTTTCATCCATGATACCTATATTGATCTTAGTCGGATATATGACTAATGATTTTTCACCCATTGATCTTAGTCTCATATAAGACCAACAATCCTCAATTCCGACCTAATCTCCTCCCTCGTACATAGGATTTGGTTTAAGGGTACATCTTACCACAACTCTGATATACGGCGTTGTAATTACTCAACGTCTTCTGAGAGATGGCGGGTCCCAACAACCAACAACTCCTTTATCGTCTCTACTTGATGAAAGATATGAAATTTCATCAAGACAAGGAATGCCTTATGCATCCCATATATATGCACACCCTCATATCGATACATTCCATATTGACTCACTTCCGTATTGATGTGTTTACCTCATATAGATGTGCATCTCATATTGAGCTCCGACTTTACACACACACACACACACACACACACACACACACATATTTGAAGGAAACATAAATGCCTTCAAATTGGACCGCATTCCAATATTGGGTGCATCCCATGTCACCATCGTTTACTTCGCCACGTAACATATACACGTGCACGCAAGATGAATGATGGACCGAAATGTCCCTAAACTAATATTGGATCGCGATGTCTTTAAACTAATATGTTTTTCCCTATGGATGATCTCCATATTGATCCCTGTATACAATCCACAGGCATAAACAAGTCATACTCCATCCATGTTTCCCATAGACCGCGATGTCCTTAAACTAATATGTTTTGCTCTGCGGGTTGTCTCCATATTTACTACCGTATATTATCCATGGGCTATGCATATATGATCTAATGATCAGTTGAGCCCATACACTCACTGTTTCTAAGTTGATCTTAGTCTCATATACGAATAACGATCCTTAGATCAAACTCATATATCCCATGAACTGATGGATCTCATTTATATGAGATCTGCGTTCTAAGTTCAAAACCTCAAATCCAGTATATATGGATTTGGACTAATTCGTGCCCTACGGGCGATGGTATATATTAGTCTCCTTATACAATCTAAGAGAAACCCTATATAAACAAATATAACACGACACGAAGTGATCAATTGGAGAAGGTGAAAGTTGTTATCGCTTTGCAATAGCATAATTAACTGCAGGGGCTTGCGTCTGCAGAGAAGAGCGTCCCCACAATCAAAAACCCCTCACATATGAGGGGGAATATGATAAGTCAATGCTAAAACATCCAAACCTCCAATATACGGTGCCATAAATCAACTTGGTATTTTCAGAGTGGTGGATGGATATGTTCCAAATAGCATATGCCATCGTATTCTGGCAGGACATCCTCCCGACGCCTCAGACCTGTCTCCGGCGGTAAACAATGGGATCTCCTTCGCACTTCTGTTCGTGAGGGACATAGTGATATACAACACATTCGGAGAGTTTTTCCTTATCCATCGAATCATTTTCTTGAGATCTGAATGAGTCATATTTTGTGTAACACCCGAGCCAAATGCTACTTGTTTCTGTTGTCGTATGTTGGCGTATGGCATTTATTTCGTTAATCCTATTTGACTGTTGCTAGTATAAATTTTACCCGACAATTCATTTCTGCATATAACATTTTAAGGCATCTGAAATAAAATTAAAAAATATTCGTCATGGCCTACTTGAAACCCCTAACCCTGTTGTAGCGTCCGTGCATCGTGTTCTCGTCCCATTCAGTGAAACGGGCGAGTTTGGACGGCTACGCACACGTACGTGTGTCCGTTTTGGGGGTATGCTTTTTGATTGTAAAATACTTCATTTTAATTTTGGATCCCGCCTAAAATTTTCTTATTTCAATTTCAAATTTTTGGACACGACCCGGGCGCAATTTGGAAATATTTTATTTTGCGCCAAAATCCCAATTTCTATTATATTTTTAAACTGTCGTATATATATATTTTAACCTCATAATATTTTTTATACTTCTAAATCTTTTATTTAAATTTTTCCTAACCCCACATATCCTTCTCCCAGCCAATCACAACTCTCTTATCCCGTGGGCCCCACCTTATCTCTCTCTCTCGCTTCCTCTCTCTCTCTCTCCCCATATCCCTCTCTCTCTCCCCCCGTATCTCTCTCCCTCTCTCTCTCCCATATATTTTCTTTCCTCCCCTTCTTTTCTTTTCATCAGCACCCACCTCGCGCAACCCTAGCCGCCTTGCCCCTCGCCGCCGCAGCCCCAACGCCGACGCCATCACCACCGGCCTCCTTGCCCTCGTCGCATCCACATCCATCTCTTCTCCCTCCTTCATCAACTTCCCGTGCACCCTGCACCAGCAACCGCGGCCACCTGCGCACCCCTGCACGCGTCTGCACCGCCGGGAGTCGCCGCCGGTGACCTCGTCCCCGTGTCCTCGGTCTTCGTGTGCACCCAGTAAGCCTACCTTTCCCTCCTCTCCTTCTTTCCTTCTTCTTCCTTTTCTCATTCTGTTCCCTGTTCTTGATTGGCCGATGGTTCTATGCAGGCAAGTCACCAGAGCTCCGTCGACGTGGTCGGCAATCACAACCCCTCCACGGATCATCGTGAGCAACCTCTTCTCAGATCCTCTTTTCCCTTCTTCTTTATTTTCTTTTCTTTACTTGTTGAATTCTTGATCGTTCGCTGTTTTGCATCTCGCCGGAATCCGGCCGTGCCGGCGACGTATCCCGACGATCCAGCGAGGTACTCTGGTCTGTGTGGTTCCACTGTTCATCGTTTGGGTTCGTTCCGTGAACCGTGCGCCCGTCACGAGTTTCCCCACCGACGTTTTACGTTCCGTATTCCCGGTTCGCGACCCGTCGAGGCAAGTACCCCTTACTACATGCTAAATAATATTTACTTACACATTGATGATACCCTAAACCTGCAGTTTTAACTTTAGTACGATCATTTCCCATTTTCGTGTTCAATATTGTTATATATCATTTTATCTTTCAAACTTGGAACCTGCCTTTTGTAATTATTGTATTGAACCTAATAACCATAATTACATGTTTTAATTACACTTTCACTAATGACGTAGCCTATGGCACTTTCTCTATCGTTTTACTTTATTCGGACACTCGTGTACATTTAACCTGCATAAATTGTGATTTCATCCGTGGAACCTATATATATATATATGTCATTGCATCCATAAATTTCTTAAACTAGTTAACATGATTTAACGGCCCTAACTGTCATATTGTATTCTTATAATGTTGATAACACCTCGTACACATAATTGATAACTGTGCTGCCAAGTAATCGATGCTTCTTTATTGTTTAATTCGTTGCTTAAATCTATGTTGTTGATGACCATGCTTGATTAGGTAACTGAGTATGAGCACGCCCATGATATCATTTACATCTTGACATGACTTGCTACACACATTTGATTGACCCGACATGGAACCGTATACTGCTTGACTTGACATGATGTACCATGACCTGACCCGTTACCTGATCATGTGTCTAATGCCAACGAACCTGACATGTAGTCCTCATGGACCGTTCCTGTTGTCTATCCAGACAAACCTGTTTACCTGATCCTGTGTTGGCATTAGTTCTTGATTACGGGATACCTGACTTGACCTACACATATAACTTGGGGGTATGGGGAAATCAAAGGTGAAACCTGACTTGTAACTCAACAGTTCGCTACTTGTTCTGATCAGTTTTAGAGGCTAGGCCAGCCTTGGAATGATGCTGCTGACATCATTCATCTGTACACATTCCTGTTTAGTGCCTAGCGGCATGTCTCGGTTTCAGCCCGAGAATCTGGGGCCGTGGTCCCGGGTATGTACGGGATACTATTGAGTTACATCGATGATTCATCAATTTGATTTCAAAGACTTTAGAACAGAAAACCTGATAGAACAGTTTAGTTTACCCACTGCACACTACCCTGCACTGCTCTGATTTATATTATTGTTACCCTTGCTTTATTCATGTTTATATTCGCATTACCTGTTACCCTGTTTATTATGTTATTACTTGACGCGCTAACGTCTGGGTTTTGCATGGCCCAGATTCTGTACCGCTGTCGCAGTCCGAGCAGGAGTACTTCAGCTAACAGGCTGAGCTGTGAGTGTCAGTAGTTGTTAGTTTTTCTTTCCTGCATTTTATTTCTGATGTGAGCCCGCATTATGGGACATACATTCCAGTTATTTTCTATTGGATCTTTCGCTTCCGCATTTTATTATTCTTGACTCATGCTATCTTGGATTATGGACATGTTTTAGATAGTTTTATTTTGTTCTTGATATCTCTACAGCCGTAATGTGACTATGGATGGATACTTCCTACCCACAGGTAGCATGGTTGGCTATGTCATATGCCCATTTTAGCGTACTCTGGGAAGCGGGGCGTGACATGGTTCTTTTGGTATCAGAACCATAGGTTAGTCGGGTTGATTCTTTTGTAGTTGGGTATTATACCCAATACACGAATCAGAGTACCCGTGTTTAGGAAACGTGTCCTGCCACCTTGCCGTTTTACCGTTCTTGAATCAAATTCTTCTTGATTATATCTTTTACGATGTGCAAACTTCCTTCGCATATCGACTCGAAAACCTGATTCCTTATTATCTCTAGGACTTAGGCGACTTGGGTGGAGTTATGTAATTGTGGCTATGATACCGCGGCATAGTTACAATGCGGCACTCTATTTAAGTAACTCGGAGTTCTAGCTTTGATCTATATCTTGAATCTATCATCATGCTAATGTTGGGTGTTTTGATTTCAGGAATATGGCAGATAAGAATTTGAAGACGTGCCAAAGGCGTGTGGACGAAGCCGCCATGCTTGGAGTGATAAGGGGAATGCTGGAGAATCAAAAGAGACAGACCGAGCTGATCCAGCACAAGCTGAATCATTTCAGGAAGGTTTGCAGATCGTTCAGCAGTCTGTGAACAATGTTGGAGCTAAACCAGTTGACCGTGTAGGGACCGTAGCAGATTTCAGGCGTTTGGGTCCGTATACATTTACTGGTTTGGAGGAGCCGTTGCCAGCAGAACAGTGGCTAGTTGACACAGAGAACTTGCTTATTGCGGCAGAGATTCCAGATGAGAAAAGAGTTGATGTGGTATGTATTCAGTTAGTGGACTACGCCCGAGAATGGTGGCTTGTGGAGGAGAACCGCTTGCCCAAGCCGATCAAGTGGGCGGATTTTTCGAAGAGTTTCCTAGAGAAGTTCTTCCCGCGGACTGCACGGGAGGAAATGGAGGAGAAGTTCATCAGGCTAAAGCAGAATGGAGCACCCGTAGATGTGCATGCAGCAGAATGGACAAGACTCAGCAGATTCGCTGGACCTTTAGTTGCCAACGATGCAGACAGGGCACGGAGGTTCATGCGCGGCTTGGACGTGGACATCCAGAGGCAGATTATCTCCCTGGGTTTGACCACTTTCTCACAAGTACTTGCGGCAGCCCGAGAGCAGCAGAATTTATCCGGGATGAAGGGGAGTTTGCAGCAGACAGCAGTTGCGGTAAGGAAGCCAGCATTTGTACCAAACCGAGCTTAAAGTCGCAGAGGTATTCCAGTGGACCGTCGAGGTATAGCACCCATGAAGAAGCCTATTGTCATCGATCGAAGAAAGAGTATGACTTATAACTACTGCAATTTACCTGGCCACATGCAAAAGGATTGTCGAAAGAGGCTGGGACTCTGTTTGGTTTGTGGAGCGGCAGATCACGCCGTTAGTGCTTGTCCGTCGAAGCTTCATATGAGGGATGATTTTCAGAAGCCTCCGCAGAGACCGTTCCAGGGACAGAAACAGCTGACTCAAGGACCTAATCAGGCTCGAGCTTTTACCTTGACAGCTGAAGAAGCTAAGGCGTCAGGAGAAGTTGTTTCAGGTACTCTACTCGTTCATGGTTTTCCCGCATTAGCGTTATTTGATTCTGGTGCATCCCATTGTTTTATATCATCCAAGTTTATAACTACACACTCGATTGACTGCACGACCCTGTCTAGTTTTTGGGACATACACACTGGGAATGGGAAAATCATAGCTAGTAGGGAATGTAAGGATTGTATAGTTGTTGTGTGCGGACGGAAGCTTTTTGCAGATTTCTTGGTGATTGATACAGGCAGCTACGAGGTCGTCTTGGGAATGGATTTTCTTGGCACTTTCCACGCTCACATTGATTGTAGGGCAAGGAAGGTAATTTTCGAGATTCCCGGACATCCCGAGTTTAGCTTCACTGGAGGAAGCAGTTCTGTCGGGCCAATCGAGTTTATGGCTAGGCCGACAAACAATATTCTTGCAGCAATAGAAGTTGATAAAAGTAAAGAGCCGGCTGTTGTTCGCAATTTTATGGACGTGTTTGAAGATATATCGGGTTTACCGCCGAAGCGAGACGTGGAGTTCGCAATTGATCTTATTCCTGGTGCAGCGCCAGTATCCAAAGCGTATTATCTAATGGCACCAGTAGAGTTGGAAGAAGTCAAGAAGCAGGTTGCTGATTTGCTTGAGAAGGGTTGGATTCGAAGCAGTAACTCTCCTTGGGGAGCTCCAGTTCTTCTAGTGAAGAAGAAGGATGGCACAAGAATGATGTGCATCGACTATCGAGAATTAAAACGGGTGACTATTAAGAACAAGTACCCGATCCCTCGCATTGGCGAACTTTTCGAGCAGCTTAGTGGCGCGAGGGTATTCTCGAAGATGGATTTGCGATCCGGATATCATCAAGTCCGAGTAAAAGCAGAAGATATTTGCAAGACGGCGTTCCAAACTCGGTATGGACATTACGAATACTTAGTGATGCCCTTCGGAGTAACGAATGCACTGGCGATATTCATGGACTTGATGAACCGGATCTTTTCACCATTCTTGGACCAGTTTATTGTGGTGTTCATTGACGATATTCTGGTTTACTCGAAGAGTTTTGAAGAGCATGCAGAACATTTGAAGATCGCACTGCAGACATTGAGACAGGAGAAGCTATTTGCGAAGATGAGTAAGTGCGAGTTTTGGCTGAAGGAAGTAAAGTTTTTGGGGCATGTTGTGTCTGGCAATGGAATCGCCGTTGATCCCGAAAAGATTGCAGAAGTTCGTGATTGGCCAATTCCAAAGAAGTTTGCAGAGATAAGAAGCTTTCTTGGACTCGCCGGGTATTACAGAAGATTTGTGGAGAACTTTGCTCGTCTGGCGGAGCCGTTAACTAAGCTTACGCGCAAGGAGGTACCTTTTGTATGGACGGACAAATGTGCGTTAGCTCTTGAGACGTTTAAGCAGAAATTGATAACCGCCCCTATTCTGACCGTGCCAGACAATTCCGGAGGATTGGTGATTCACAGCGACGCATCTGGGAAAGGATTGGGATGTGTTTTGATGCAGCATGGGAAGGTTGTAGCGTACGCATTGAGACAGTTGAAGACCCATGAGAAGAATTACCCAATACATGACTTGGAGCTTGAGGCTGTGATTTTCGCATTGAAGATTTGGAGACACTACCTTTTAGGCGAAAGGGTCAAAGTTTTTACTGATCATAAGAGCTTGAAGTATGTGTTCACGCAGAAGGAGCTTAATATGAGGCAGCGTAGATGGTTGGAGCTGATGGCTGACTACGATCTTGATCTTAAGTACCATCCGGGGAAGGTTAATGTCGTGCCGGATGCGCTTAGTCGGTTACCAGCAATTCAGGTGTTAACTACGCAGAAGGAGATCGTTGAAGATTTTCGAAGATTTGACTTGGAGGTTGTGCTACCGCATTCTACGGGACAGTTGATGCAGCTGCAAGTACATTCATCGTTGATCGAGAATATTAAAGCAGCACAATCGCAGGATCCTAGACTGCAAAAGTTTCGAGAACAGGTTGAAGCCGGACTACGAACGGATTTATTAATCCACAAAGATGGTTCGTTGAGGTATGGTAGCCGTTTATGTGTGCCAAAGGGAGATATTCGTGAAGAGCTTATGAAGGAGGCACACAGTTCAGCTTATTCTGTACATCCAGGAGGCACAAAGATGTACCGAGATATTCGACAGCATTTCTGGTGGGAAGGCATGAAACGGGAGATTGCTCGCTTTGTGGCAAAGTGCTTGGTGTGTCAGCAAGTTAAGGCTGAACATCAAAGGGTTGCTGGTTTATTGCAACCACTTCCGATTTCTCAGTGGAAGTGGGAATATATAACCATGGATTTCGTGACGGCTTTACGGCGAAGTCCAAAAGGCAACAATGCTGTATGGGTGATTGTTGATCGATTGACCAAGGCAGCTCACTTTATCCCTTTTCGGGTTGGTCAATCAACAGAGACCTTGGCGGAGCGGTACATGCAGGAGATTATAAGATTGTATGGAGTACCGGTGAACATCGTGTCCGATCGGGACACTCGGTTCTTATCACACTTTTGGCGGAGTTTACAGGAAAGTTTGGGGACTCGATTGAAGTTTAGTACAGCTTATCATCCTCAAACTGATGGTCAGTCCGAGAGAACAATCCAAACTCTTGAAAATATGTTGAGAGCATGCATGTTGGACTTCAAGGGGTCTTGGGAGGATCATCTACATTTGGTGGAGTTTTCTTACAACAACAGTTTTCAGGCAACTATCCAGATGGCTCCGTTTGAAGCTTTGTATGGTCGTAAATGCCGTTCACCTGTTTGTTGGGACGATATCGGTGAACGAAGATTGTTGGGACCAGAGTTGGTGGTGCAGACAGTTGAGAAGGTTAACACTATCAGAAATCGTATGAAGGCAGCACAAGACCGACAGAATAGTTGGGCAGACACGTCAAGAAGACCTCTAGAGTTCGCCGTGGGTGATTTGGTATTCTTGAAGATATCACCAACTAGATGGGTGATTAGTTTTGGAAGTCGAGGAAAGCTTAGTCCTCAATTCGTTGGACCCTTTGAGATCTTGGAGCGTGTTGGTGAGATAGCGTATCGTTTGGCGTTACCGCAGTCCTTGGCAAATGTGCATGATGTGTTTCACGTATCTCAACTCCGTAGGTATGTTCGAGATGAAACGCACGTATTGGATCATTCGGAGCTAACAGTACGAGAAGACTTGACCTTTGAGGAGCGACCGATTGAAATTGTGGACCAAAGGGAAAAGGTTCTTAAGAACAAGGTTATCCCTCTTGTACTTGTTTCTTGGGGTAATCGCTCGCATGGAGAGTCCACTTGGGAACGAGAAGATGAAATTCGGCAGAAGTTTCCTCACCTTTTCGTGCAGTTATTTTGTCATCTATCTTTGTATTCTTGGAATTTCGAGGATGAAATTCTTTTGTAGTTAGATATAATGTAACACCCGAGCCAAATGCTACTGGTTTCTGTTGTCGTATGTTGGCGTATGGCATTTATTTCGTTAATCCTATTTGACTGTTGCTAGTATAAATTTTACCCGACAATTCATTTCTGCATATAACATTTTAAGGCATCTGAAATAAAATTAAAAAATATTCGTCATAGCCTACTTGACACCCCTAACCCTGTTGTAGCGTCCGTGCATCGTGTTCTCATCCCATTCAGTGAAACGGGCGAGTTTGGACGGCTACGCACACGTACGTGTGTCCGTTTTGGGGGTATGCTTTTTGATTGTAAAATACTTCATTTTAAATTTTGGATCCCGCCTAAAATTTTCTTATTTCAATTTTAAATTTTTGGACACGATCCGGGCGTAATTTGGAAATATTTTACTTTCCGCCAAAATCCCAATTTCAATTATATTTTTAAACTGTCGTATATATATATTTTAACCTTATAATATTTTTTATACTTCTAAATCTTTTACTTAAATTTTTCCTAACCCCACATATCCCTCTCCCAGCCAATCACAATTCCCCACCTTATCTCTCTCTCTCTCTCGCTTCCTCTCTCTCTCTCTCTCTCCCCGTATCTCTCTCTCTCCCCGTATCTCTCTCCCTCTCTCTTTCCCATATATTTTCTTTCCTCCCCTTCTTTTCTTTTCACCAGCACCCACCTCGCGCAACCCTAGCCGCCTTGCCCCTCACCGACGCAGCCCCAATGCCGACGCCATCACCACCGGCCTCCTCGCCCTCGTCGCATCCACATCCATCCTTTCTCCCTCCTTCATCAACTTCCTTTGCACCCTGCACCAGCAACCGCGGCTACCTGCGCACCCCTGCACGCGTCTGCGCCACCGGGAGTCGCCGCCGGTGACCTCGTCCCCGTGTCCTCGGTCTTCGTGCGCACCCAGTAAGCCTACCTTTCCCTCCTCTCCTTCTTTACTTCTTCTTCCTTTTCTCATTCTGTTCCCTGTTCTTGATTGGCCGATGGTTCCATGCAGGCAAGTCACCGGAGCTCCGTCGACGTGGTCGGCAATTACAACCCCTCCACGGATCATCGTGAGCAACCTCTTCTCAGATCCTCTTTTCCCTTCTTCTTTATTTTATTTTCTTTACTTGTTGCATTCTTGATCATTCGCTGTTTTTCATCTTGCCGGAATCCGGTCGTGCCGACGACGTGTCCCGACGATCCAGCGAGGTACTCTGGTCTGTGTGGTTCCACTGTTCGTCGTTTGGGTTCATTCCGTGAACCGTGCGCCCGTCACGAGTTTCCCCGCCAACGTTTTACGATCCGTATTCCCGGTTCGCGACCCGTCGAGGCAAGTACCCCTTGCTACATGCTAAATAATATTTACTTACACATTGATGACACCCTAAACCTGCAGTTTTAACTTTAGTACGATCATTTCCCATTTTCGTGTTCAATATTGTTATATATCATTTTATCTTTCAAACTTGGAACCTACCTTTTGTAATTACTGTATTAAACCTAATAACCACAATTACATCTTTTAATTACACTTTCACTAATGACGTAGCCTATAGCACTTTCTCTATCGTTTTACTTTATTCGGACACTCGTGTACATTTAACCTGCATAAACTCTGATTTCATCCGTGGAACATATATATATATATATATGTCATTGCATCCATAAATTTCTTAAACTGGTTAACATGATTTAACAGCCCTAACTGTCATATTGTATTCTTGTAATGTTGATAACACCTCGGACACACAATTGATAAATGTGCTGCCAAGTAATCGATGCTTCTTTATTATTTAATTCGTTGCTTAAATCTATGTTGTTGATGACCATGCTTGATTATGTAACTGAGTATGAGCACACCCATGATATCGTTTACATCTTGACCTGACTTGCTACACACATTTGATTGACCCGACATGGTACCGTATACTGCTTGACTTGACATGATGTACCATGACCTGACCCGTTACCTGATCTTGTGTCTAATGCCAACGAACCTGACATGTAGTCCTTATGGACCGTTCCTGTTGTCTATCCAGACAAATCTGTTTACCTGATCCTGTGTTGGCATTAATTCTTAATTACGGGATACCTGACTTGACTTACACATATAACTTGGGGGTATGGGGAAATCAAAGGTGAAACCTGACTTGTAACTCAACAGTTCGCTACTTGTTCTGATAAGTTTTAGAGGCTAGGCCAGCCTTGGAATGATGCTGCTGACATCATTCATCTGTATACATTCCTGTTTATTGCCTAGCGGCATGTCTCGGTTTCAACCCGAGAATCTGGGGCCATGGTCCCGGGTATGTACGGGATACTATTGAGTTACATCGATGATTCATCAATTTGATTTCAAAGACTTTAGAACAGAAAACCTGATAGAACAGTTTAGTTTACCCACTGCACACTACCCTGCACTGCTCTGATTTATATTATTGTTACCCTTGCTTTATTCATGTTTATATTCGCATTGCCTGTTACCCTGCTTATTAAGTTATTACTTGATGCGCTGACGTCTGGGTTTTGCATGGCCCAGATTCTGTACCGCTGTCGCAGTCCGAGCAGGAGTACTTCAGCCAACAGGCTGAGCTGTGAGTGTCAGTAGTTGTTAGTTTTTCTTTCCTGCATTTTATTTCTGATGTGAGCCCGCATTATGGGACATGCATTCCAGTTACTCGCTTCCGCGTTTTATTATTCTTGACTCATGCTATCTTGGATTATGGACATGTTTTAGATAGTTTTATTTTGTTCTTGATATCTCTACAGCCGTAATGTGATTGTGGATGGATACTTCCTACCCACAGGTAGCATGGTTGGCTATGTCACGTGCCTATTTTAGCGTACTCTGGGAAGCGGGGCGTGACATTTTGTTTCAATACTAAATCCACAATTATCTTTGATCACAGCATCATCTCGATAGAACTTGGCATTCGCTTAGAAAGTTTCGGCGACGGTGAAAGGTTGTGTATCCGTGAATATCCTTTTGATCTCTCCTTCTTTTGATACAAATTTAAAATATTGGTGTAAGGAGGAATAAATTACACCATGCTCATGCAACCAAGGGTGACCAAGTAAGGCATTTTATGATGTGAAGGAATCAATAACATGAAAGAGTGGAGTAGAAGAGCATACTTCAATTTCAGGGTAAGTTGTATAGTCCCTAAGGCTTGTTGTCCTGTCTGATTGAAGCCTTGTATGATTATATTACTGGTTGTGAAATCTCTGACAGTGTATCCGGTTGCTGCTAGGTCTTCAAAGGAAATAGGTTCACTACGAAACCATAATCCAACATTATTCTATTGACAAGTGTATTTTCAAGCTTTCCAGTAATAAGCAGTGGACGATTATAGAGTTTGGTGCTGAGTAATAAATCATCTTCAGTAAATTCGATATTGAAAACATCCGAGGGGTCGATAGTTGTGTTAGCCGCATCCACTCTGATGTTCCCTGTGCAATGTAGATCCACGAAGAGAGCCTTATATAGATCACATGATAAGCATAAAGAATCATACAAGCTGAGAAGAGTTGAAATTTTCTTCAAATGTGCAAATATGTTGTATTTTACGGCTTCGGAATTGCCAAAATTTTTGGCTCGGAGCTTACCGTTCCCTTATAAAAAATAACGGGAAATCTCCATGTGTTAAACATGTGCACCTACATACAAAGCATGTAACTATCACCTCAGATAGGATTAAATCCTATGGTGGCGCCACATGTGAAGTTCACGTGTGAACCAATATGCAAATCACAGGAGCGCATATTCCCCTAATATTTAAACATAATAAAAAGAGCTAAGCTTTTTTAAATTTTAATGAGGCTACGCTTCACGTGCTCCCCACGAAAGTGCCAGCACCAGCGCCAACCCCTTAGGATTAAACCCTATGGTGGCGCCGCACATGAAACTCACGTGGGCGCCAATGTGCAAAGCACATGAGGGCCTATCATATATAAGAATTAAATTCTTAAGTGGCGTCCACGTGCACAACAGGTGCGCGCCGGCGCCCAAATTAAAAGCAAGAAAAATTAAATTCTACATGAGGATATTTCCTCAAAAACTGAGATACTCTCTGTTAAACAGAGCCATTGGATCAAATATCCAATGGTGATAATAAATTATCAAATGATAAATTCAATTTGGGAAATATTTTTCCCTGGTCTTTCTAATACGGAAAGATCTTTCACCAACAAATAATCTTGGATTTAAAATCCAATGGTGAAAAAATATCACCAATTAAACTATCAGATAGAATTAAATTCTATATGGGAAATATTTCCATTATCTTTCTCAAACTAGAAAGATCTTCTCTGTTAAACAGAGGATCCTTGGCTCATAAATCCAACAGTAATTATAAAATCACCAATCGATCATCTGATAGAATAAAATTATATCTTAGAAAAATATTTTCCAAATCTTGTTAAACTAACAAGATATTCCAATAACAGAATTAAATTCTATGTTAGGAAAATATATTCCTAATCTTGTTAAACTAACAAGATATCCATATGATAAAATAAAATTATAATCTTACTAAACTAACAAGATATTCATATGATAGAATAAAATTCTATCTTAGAAAAATATTTCCTAATCTTGTTAAACAAACAAGAAATCTTCTCTGTTAAATAGAGAGTATTTGGATTAAAAATTCAACGGTGAATAAAATTCACTGATTGATCTAAAAGGTCATTTTGATTGATCATGAAATCAATCATGATCTCTCAATGAAATATTTTCTCAACAAATTGATTTTCTCTTCTCCTATAAATAGGAGCAAAGAGATTAATCAAAAAAGGAGGAAAAAGAGAGGAGACCCTCCATAAGGTTCTGTAAAAATACAGAAGGCTCTCAAAACAATAGAGAATTTAATTCTCTCTAAGTAAAAACCCTGGGTAAAGAAAAAAGAAGAGATCAAAATATCTCTTTTACCTAACATACCATATCTAACGGTTTAACCCTTCTCAAAGAACTTAATTTTTTCTCTGGATCTAAGATCTACAAGACAAGTCTCCCACAAGTTGAGAATTTAATTCTCATCGGGAAGATCTTGTTCTTGAGAATCAAAAATTTAGGAAAGAATATAGAAGAACATGAAGATGATGGAGTCCATAATACTCCAGGAACTTAGTTCCGTCAAATCAAGAACTTAGTTCTTTAAAAATCTGATCCAAGATCCTCAAAATAGTGATCTTGATGGTCGTTAATGGTCAAAATACTGTTGACAGAGGTCTAACCTCTTTTGAAAGCATGAACATGGAAAACATGGAGTTCATAATACTCCAGGAACTTACTTCCCTCATAAAACAAGAACTTAGTTCTTAAAGAACATGATCCCAAGTCCTCAAAATAATGATTTTGGTGATCGTTAATAGTCAAAATACCATTAATAGAGATTTAAGTTCTCTAAAAATATCAACAGAAATTAAATCTCCAAAAGAACTCAGCGTCTCACGTGAGCACTCAAGGCCAAGTTACATAGCGCCTCACGTGAAACGCACGTGAGCGCCTGAAAAAGTTAGTGCTTAGCACTAGTGCAGCGCCTCACGTGAGACACACGTGGACGCCACAAAACACTAGTGCTTAGCACTATTTCAGCGCCTCACGTGAAACATACGTGAATGCTGTATGACTGAGTGCTTAGCACTGCTGGGTGTTACAGAAATCCAATCTTAGCCTAAATTGGCTAAGCATATATTTATGATATCCAAATTGATATCTAAACTGATCTTAGTCTCAAACATGACAAATGGTCGATGATATCCAAAATGATATTTATCACATATTTCCTAAGTTAATCTTAGTCTTAAATATAACTAACGATTCTTATGACCATCACCTTCTTTTCACTTAAATACGGGATTTAGTTTAAGGGTACATCTCTTCACACCTCTAATATGTTGTTATAATTCCTCAACGTCTTCAGAGAGATGACGGGTCCCGACAACCAACAACTCCTTCCTCGTCCCAATTTGATATAAAATTTCATCAAGATAGGGAATGATGCATCCCCCACCGGTGCACTTCCAAATTAACGTGCACACCTCAAATCGGATCGTACCCCAAATTGGGTGTATTCCATGTCGCCTTCGTTCATTCCGCCACGTAACAAATACACATGCGCGCAAGTTGAATAATGGACCGTGATGCCCTTAAACTAAATAATTGAGCCCATATGCTCATTTGTTTCTAAGTGGGGTGATGGCAACGTCAAAAACAAAAGTGGAGTGATGGCAAAAATCCATACTCCAGCTCGACGTTCCTTCTCAGTGCAGATGTGACGTCAATAAAGGCTCTAAGGTAACAAATCAAAAAAGAGTGAATGCAAAATCCTAGCTCCAGCTCGACGTGCTTCTCATGCCAGCAAGATGTAGACGCAACATCATCAAAGACCCAAGGGTCAAACAGAAATGGAATCATGCCAAAATCCTACCTCCAAGTCTCGACGGCACATATACAACCTAGAGACTATCACAACGTTACACTCTCATCTCAGCAGGATGCAAACGCGACTATCAAATGAAATTAGAGCAATGTCATATTCTTAGCTCCGGACATCAATTGCAATACATACAGCATAGAAGTCCTACAGATGTCTATCCTACTTCAGCAAAGGAACATCACGACATCGTCAAAACAAAAATGAAGTGACGGTAAAATCCTAACTTTAGATCTTAATGGCAACATCTACAGCCGAGAGATCAACTCGACGTTCTTCTCATTCCAACTAGGTGTAGATATGACATCAACAAAGCTCCAAGAAACTAAATCAAAAAAGAGTAATGGAAAAATCCCAGCTCCAGCTCGACGTTCCTTCTCGGTATAGATGCAACGGGTCACGCCCCCGCTTCCCGACGTACGGAGAAGGGGACGTGGGCAGGCCGCAACATATTTACTCAGAAGTAAACACGTTAAGCGTAAATAAGCAATATAAATAAATGCACAAGAGTAACAAAGGGATGTAATATAATAACAGCAACTTTTATTAACATTCATTCTTTACATTACAACTGATTTGAAAAGGAAATATACAATGATAAAAGCAATGCCTAAACAGTGGCGTACAAAAGAAAAGATAAATACAAGTAAAGTAGAAGTCTGGCTATGCTTCAATCTGCTCCAGATACTCCTGACTAGGCTCGGTCTCCTAAAGATCCGGTCCTCCTGCCGAACATTTCAAAGAAAGAAGAGACAGGAATGTCGTCAGCTAACTAGCACTCGGTAAGTCCCAAAAGAAAGGAAGGAATATGACAAGTAGAGAGAAATATAATTATAATTTGTACAGGTTTAAGTTTGTTATGCTAACGTAATTGTTTGTAGCTTGGTACAGAATGCATTATTGTATATAAGAAGAGTCTAACTATTCCATGGACTATGGTAATATGTAAGTACAAGGCCCCATCAAAACCCATGGGACAATGGCACGAGAGTTCATGTAGATGTCTTTTAGTGTCCATCATCGTGCCACCTTTAATACATTCCGTTCCAGTCTACCCCTTTAAAAATCCTGTAATGTATTGTATTGAATTATAGTTATTAGACTTGCCGAGACCATGGATATAAGTTGTTCAGGTTCAGGATGTAAACAAGTAGGCATGTGATCTAGTCAAGTTATAGCCATGGTTCGATCAAGACAAGCCTTGTTTGCATGTTGATCTTGTTATGGTATTCAGGTTCAGGTTCAAATATTCATGTTTAGTATATTAGATTCATGTTTGAATTAGATTCATATTTGGATTGGATTTAGATTAGACTCAGACTCAGATTGAGTCAGACACTTTAAAACAGATTTGGATCCTGAATTATATTCGGGTGTTATCGGTAACTGCTGCACATGGACGGCAGGATTTGTGTCTTTTTCTAAGACAATTAGCATTGATAACTCCGTTAAGTTTTTCTAGCTTAAATAGGCAAGCACTCACTTTCTCTGGCTCCCTAAGACTCAAGAGAATCGATCCCGCTTAAACCCATATTTACTAAAGTCCTTAATTGTAATTTTATATAACTCGAAGAGGTTTTATGAAAAATATTTTATATGGTTACAAAATAAATCTCGAGTATTTATTTATATTATTTAGGGTTTTCATGGATGTGAATTTTAAAGAGTGAGGTATATTAGTGAATATTAATTTAGCTTGAATAGTTCAAGATATTTTAGTGTAAGACTTGTCTTGTATTGATACTTGATGGTATTTTAGTGAAACTTGTCATTCTTTTATATTTTTTAGAAAACATGGAATTTTATTATATCTTGAAAATATGTGGTTTGATAATATTTATATATTTATAAAAATTAATTTTATTATTAAATAGAAAATCTCGTTTTTCTTAAAAATCGTATTAAAAATCTTTCGAAACCGAATGCTCCGTGAGGAGGTCTGCATCTCGCTCTTCTAGCCCAAGAATATGCGATAATCCACACCATCCAAAAGTGGGTCCCCTAAAGAGGGTTGTAAAGGCATAATCGCAAAGAATTTTTGATAATACAATTCAAAGAAAGCCGACTTTATAGTTCAAATGGTATTTTAATGAAAGATTGTATTTTCCACAAAAATATATTTCCAAGAGTATCCTGCTATGTAAACATGTGTGTATGTGAGGGGTAGGTCATTACTCCGTGAAGTTTTCTAAAGATATGATTAAGCAAAGTGTAGAATATGGTAAATATAAAATTCATGGTATTTAAATGTAAACTCAATTTAAAGTTGTTTAACATGATGTTTTTGAGTGAAAGTTAATTCTAAACATTAGTTTCATGATTAAAAAGCAAGGTATAGAATATGAATGAGCAAGGCTTATTAAAAAGTGTAGTTTCAAGGATTTTAGAATCAAATGTCGGTATAACTCCACCGACATGGTTTGAAGAAGAGAACTTTTTTAAGAAGAAAGAGTAGAATGGGGAGGGACATACTAGCTAATTGAATGAAAAGGAGATAGAAAAAGATGGTGCAGTCGCCGTGGCGTCACGGAGTCACCGGAACTTGCTTAGATCCTCGCCGGAAATTGGTCTTGGGCTAACTCCACTTCTACACCACTTTTACTTAGAAAAATTTGATAATTTCGGCTAGAGATTTCAGAATAAAGAAGGGCTAGGGTATGTGGTTGTCTTTATAGTGTGGAATTAGGGTTTTGGAATTAAAAGAATGAATTAAAAATGGATTAATTGGGGAAATTGAATTCTCTGTTTTAATTCAGAATAAACAGTGCAGGGGTAATATGGGTAGGGATAGGTCAAGTGTGCAAAGCCCGAGCACTTTTGCCCACGGCTACCCGTCGCCGCCGGCCTAATCTTGCATCTCGCCGGTCCAATGTATGTAGGGGGCCGTTGGATCTTGGCCACGTATCCAAGGCTGTGTACACAACATTTTACATATGTTTTTTTTCCTGACTTTTCATTTCTTTTTGCAGTGCATGAGTAAACTTTTAGGCTTCCAAAAAGTTTAAAAGAAAAAATTCTGAAAAAATAATATGTTCCTGAGGGGATTCAAACACAGGGGCTACCTAATAGCAGTGCAGGGCTTTGTCAATGAGCTACAAGCTATTTCTTGCTGTTTTTCAATAAAAATAACTTATAAAGTGTACTCATTGTTGCAAACTCCATTCTATATATTAACTTAAAAATTTTCGTACAGTAAATTCAAAGTCGTTACATTCTACCCTCCTTATAAAAATTTTGTCCTCGAAATTGACAATTACATAAGGACTAGTTTACAAATAAATGAGAATATCTTGTATGCATGTCGTCTTCTCGTTCCCATGTTGATTCTCCAGGCGAATCTTTTCTCCATATCACTCGGACCAAGTTTACTTCCTTGTTCCTCAGTGACTTTACCTTTCGATCCAAGATTTCAATGGGTTGTTGCTTACAAGATAGCTCCGTCTGTACAGTGAGCTCGGAGTGATCAAGGATGTGGCTGGAGTCGCTCACATATCTTCGAAATTAGGATATGTAGAACACATTGTGCACTCCTTCTAATGAGGGTGGTAGTTCTAAACGATATGCCACTTCTCCGACTCGTTCGAGAATGTCGAATGGTCCTATATATTTCGGACTGAGCTTACCTCTCTTGCCAAAGAGGATTACTCCTCGGTTTGGAGAGATCTTTAAGAAAACATGATCTCCAGGTTAGAACTCCAGATGTCGACGCTTTGCATCAGCCAATGCTTCTGTCGGTCTTGGGCAATGCACATTTTTTCCCTGATCGTGCAAACTACGTCTATGGTTGCCACGATGATCTCCGGTCTTAGGATTTCATGAACTCCGATGTCGTCCCGACTTAGTGGTGGATGACACTTCCTTCCATAGAGAGCTGCAAATGGTGCCATTCCAATACTCTCCTGATAGCTGTTGTTGTATGAAAACTCTATAAGGTGTATGTGATCTTCACACGAACCTCCGAAGTCTAACATACAAGATCTTAGCATGTCCTCCAGAATCTGAATTGTTCACTCAAACCATCCATCTGTTTGTGGATGATAAGCGGTGCTTATGTTCCGACTCATTCCCAGGATAGGTTACAAACTCTGCCAAAACTGTGATCGGAATCTGGTGTCACGATCGGAGACGATGCAAACCGGTACTCCATGTAATCTCACGATTTTCTACATGAGTTCATGGGTATAAAAAATAGTACATTTTGAGGTTAAATATTACTTTAGATTCATGCCTACCTCTATGTACTTCTTTGCTAACGTCTCAGAAGATTGTCCAATTCGAAATAGGATGAAATGTGCCGACTTGGTAAGTCGATCCACAATAACCCATACCGCGTCGTTACTTTTCGTGCTGCGAGGAAGAGCAGTCATGAAGTCCATGCTTATGTGCTGCCATTTCCATTCTGGATAGGTAACGGTCGAAGTAAACCAGCAGTTCTGTGATATTCAACCTTTACTTGCTGACACACCAAGCACTTGGCTACACTTCTGGCTACTTCATGCTTCATTCCATGCCACCAGTAGTGTTGTTACAGATCCTTAAACATTTTGGTACCACCGGGGTGTACTTAGTACGGAGAGCTATGAGCTTATTTCATCAACTTTTCTCGAACAAAACCTTGTAGTGCACACAATCTACTTCCATATCTCAAGGATCCATCTTCGTGGATGATGAAGTCTGATCGAAGTCCACTTTCTACTTGTTCTCGGATCTTTTGCAGCTTGACATCACTTGCTTAAGCTGCTTTGATCTGATTGACAAAAGTAGACTGAACTTGTAAGTTCATCAACTCTGAAGCATTACTTGGCATAACTAACTCAATCTCCATCCCGTGCAATTCTTGTTGCAGCTTCCACTGGGCGGTGAGATTAATTGATAATGGCTGACGGCTAAGTGCATCAGGAACTACATTCACCTTCCCTGGATGATACTATAGGTTGATGTCGAAGTCCGTTATAAGTTCTAGCCATCTTCTCTGCCGCATGTTCAACTCCTTCTGAGTAAATACATACTTCAGATTTTTGTGGTCCGTGTATACATCCACTCGTTCTCCAAGAGGATAGTGGCACCAAATCTTAAGTGCAAAGATAACGGCTGCCAACTCCAAGTCATGTGTTGGATAGTTGCACTTATGAACCTTCAGTTGTATTGATGTAAAAGCTGCAACCTTTCCATACTGGTGTAGAACACATCCTAATCCCTTACCAGACGCATCGTAATGCACAACGAAACCTCCAGATTGATCCGGTATTATGAGAATATGAGCTGATGTCAATCTTTACTTGAGTTCTACAAAATCTTGTTCACATGCTTCTGACCATACGAATGCTTCATCTTTACGTGTGAGCTTGGTCAGGGGTGCTGCAATCTTCGAGAACCCTTCAATGAATCTTCGGTAGTGTCCTGCTCAACCTAAAAAACTTCGAATATCCTTCACCGTTTTCGGTGTCTGCCGTTCGCTGACAGCAGACACTTTAGCTGGATCTACTGAGATTCCTTCTCCTGAAACAATGTGTCCGAGAAATCCGACTTGGTCTAGCCAAAATTTGCACTTGTTGTACTTGGTATAGAGTTGATAATGTCGCAAAGTCTCCAGGACAATCCGCAAATGGTCGGCGTGCTCTTTCCGATTCTTTGAATACACAAGGATATCGTCGATAAAAATAACAACGAAGCTGTCTAACTGCTCTCGGAAAACTTGGTTCATTAGATTCATAAATATTTCAGGTGCATTGGTCGCTCCAAATGGCATCACCAGATATTCGTAATGACCATAGCGAGTCTTGAATGCCGTTTTAGGAATATCAGACTCTTTGACCTTCACCTGATGATAACCCGAACGAAGATCTAGCTTTGAAAATACGCAAGACCCAATTACCTGATCGAACAGATCGTCGATGCGCGGTAGTGGATACTTATTCTTTATCGTCACTTCATTCAGAGCTCGGTAATATACGCACATTCTGTATGAACCTTCTTTCTTCTTCACAAGCAAAACTGGAGAACTCCAGCTTGAAGTACTAGGTTGAATCCAACCTTTCTTCAAAAGTTCATCCAATTGAGTACGATTCTCCTTCAATCCTTCAGGACTTAACCGGTACGGAGCTTTGATCACCGGTTGCGCACCAGGTACTAAATCAATGCTGAATTCAAGAGCTCGATCAGGAGGCAAACCTGTTATATCTTTAGGAAATACATCCTTAAACTCTCAAACTACCGCCGGCTTATCTTCTTCCGCCGGTAATGTTGCAATCTCTGCCTTCTTTGGTTTAGCCTTGTAGGTGCTAGGTTCCAGGGTACGGTCTCCACTCTTGAAATAAAAGACTGGATGATCTGGTATCTCAAATACTACCCTCCTTTGACGATAGTCGATGATAGTGAAGAAAGTTCCTAGCTAGTCCTTTCCCAAGACTACGTCGATGTTCGGTATGTCCAGCACCTTGAAGTCCGCATAAAATTCTCTGCTGAAGATGACCACTAGATACAGATCGTATCCCATAGTTGCCTTTAGAACGTCGTTCCCAGAACTGACATTCCAGCAGGATATGAGCGGTTTAACTGGAATCGCATGAGTTTGGAAGAACCATTGTGACATAAAGCAATGTGATGCTCCAGTATCGAACAGTGCTAAGGCAGATAGGGAGGCTACTAAGATTGTACCTAAGTTTTATGGGATATGTTTAAGTATAGGAACAAAATATATTGATATATACAAGTATTGAAAAGGTTTGAAAGATTGGGAGTTACTAGTGATGACTTGGCCAGTGGCTTTAGCTTCTTCCACAGTCATTGTGAAAGGCTGACGCCGGGGTACATTCCTCCTTACTGGAGGCACATTCCTCTGTCCCTGGGGCATGTTCCTCTGCCCTTGAGGCATGTTCCTCTAGGCCTGATGGAACTGACTAGGTGGCTCTGCCGGAAGTCCACGTGGAGGTGGAGCAGGTAAAGTAAGTCGAGGTGCAGGAGCCTGGATAGCTGGCCGCTGCGGAACTGTGATAGCTGGTCAAGGTGCAGGAGCTGGGTTGAGACGATATGGGCAAGCTCCAATGGCGTGAGTGGATGCGCCACAAATCAAACACAGGCCATTTGCACGCCTGCAGTCCTTCGCCAGGTGTCCATTTCTCTTGCAGTAGAAGCAAAAGTCTGGACTGGGCCGGTTAAAAGTTACTCCCGGTCTCTTGGGTACAAAATGTGGCATGGAAGAGGCTCCTCCTACCATCTGAGTGGCAAGGTGTTTCATACCGGCAGTTTGAGGTATGCCCTTCTTCTTCACTACTAGCTTATATCGTCGGGCAGCCTTCAGAGCAAGATCATAGCTTGGGAAATCTCCTGTATCTAGTGCAGCTTCGATCTCCAGGTCCAACCCTTGCTGAAATCTTCATGCCCTGATCTCAGCAGTCGGAATCAGGTGTGCCGCGAACCTGTTACGACCTTGTGTGAACAGTGTAGTATGTGATATCAGGAAATTGAATATTGAAACATATCTTACCTGCTAAGCATGGTAAACTCAGTATCGTATTCATCCACAGATTTGTTCCACATTGAACCTTGCTGTAAGTGGATGAACTGTTGTTCCATGTCGAAACGGGCAGTCTTGGGAAAATACTTCGCGTTAAACATATTACGAAATGTCCTCCATTCAATCGGTTGGGCGAGTCGGCTTTCTTCAGCCTTCCACCAGACTCTGGTGTTGTCAATTTGTTGTAACTTTGCAACTCTCACCCAAGCAATCTCTGAAACTTGTGTTGCTGCCAGATCATCCTCAATAGACCGAGCCCATTCTCTGCCTCTAGTAGGATCTCTTTTCCTGAAAAATGCTTCGGATGCAATGCCCGGAATTGCTTGACTCTAGGGCCTCAGCTTTAGGACGGTGCAATAGGATAGCAGTTTGCTGCTGCTAACCCTCCAAGAGGCTCTTGATCGCTTCAAGCAATACCGTCTGCTCGTTGATGAGAGCTGCAACGGTAGTTGGTGGTGGTAGAGTAGGTCGTGGGGTGTTTCCATTGATGCTCCTGCTTCTGTTATTGAAAGAATCCATGCCCTTGATAGAAAAATAAAGGTTAAAATAGATTCAAAGAATTTGAAATATAAAGAATGTATAGTTATTGATTCTTATACTTTTGTGATATATTGCTTAAGATTCTATGCAGAACTGACCTGCATGGGCCACCAACAAAACCTGTCACGCCCCGCTTCCCGGCGTACGGAGAAGGGGACGTGGGCAGGCCGTGACGTATTTACTCAGTAGTAAACACGTTAAGTGTAAATAAACAATATAAATAAATGAACAAGAATAACAAGAGATGTAATATAACAACAACAACTTTTATTAATATTCATTCTTTACATTACAACTGATTTGAAAAGGAAATGTATAATGATTAAAGCAATGTCTAAACAGTGGCGTACAAAAGAAAAGTGATTGTTGGAGTTTTTGCGTGTTCAAGTTTAGTTAATTACCGCAATCAAGACGGTTTCGCTTGTAGCTAGCCGGTTGAGTACAGGTCGTCCGCAGGGAGATGGGAATCTTTTTCTATGTGCTTTAACGAGTTAAGTCCAAAAGTCCAGATTTGTTTGTGATTAACTAAGTGTTAAGATGATATGTAAAGAGAGCTTGTTAGGGTTAGGATTATGTTAGTTTGAGTTAGGAGTCGTTCACTTCTTTCTTTGCCACTCTTAATGTCGGTGTTACGGTAATCGGCAATAACGGGGATTAACACGACTAGGAAGGAACTTGCGAGTATAAGCTAGGCTTTCTAACGCATAAGTCTTCCTTTTGGTGCTTGTCCGTCCGTTCTTGGCTCTTAGCCTTAACCTCCGATTAATTCAACCACAACCGGTCTCACTACGGAATCACCGCTATCATATAGGATAGGGTGCCGTAGGGAGCGGATTGTGGTTCAATTAACAGGAGTTCGATTTAAGATGTTGGGCAAGGAAAGAGTGAGAGAGATTTCCTTCTCTCAAACTTCCCTTATCCTACCCTAACAAGTATGGAAACTACTCACCCATTACAAGAAGAACGAAAAATAAAACAAAGGAGGAAGATAGAAAGAAAGAGATTAGAAGATAACAACTAGCTATTTGCGACCTCACCTCGGCAAGGATCAAACGTAAGCATCATGGTTGTTTAAGGATAAAGGAAAAGAGAACAAGAAAGAAACAACAATAAATAACAACAACTAAATTATCAATTGAAGATTATAAGCAATTAACATAACAAGAATAAGACAAGTATGATAACAAAAAGATCTTCTTTATTCATCATCCTTCACTCACAAAAGCTCACTACAAGTTTTTTTTAATGGAGAAGAGATGAGAAGAGGAAGAAGAACAATAAGTATTCTAAAACCTAAAATACAAGATTAAGCACCCTTGGCTTTGGCAAGTTCTGGACTATTTATAGGCAGGAAACTGGAAACCTAGGGCAAAATTCTGCCTCTTCATGAAAAGTCCAAAGTACCCCTGAAAGATGACACGCTGCCGACACCGTACGGCCGCGGTTCCGCGGCCTAAGCCTGCTAATGCCGTGGAACCGCGGCACTTTAGAGGACTTTGTTCTTCATTTTTGGTGGCTTTTCCTGTTTTGCTGTGCCCATTAGTCTGGTATATGATTTTTCTCAGAATTTCTTTACGATATTTCCAGAATTTATGTTGATCAAAAGGTGATTGGATATGGATCTTTTTTTCATGATTTTCTTGAGCTCCGTGTAGATTTCTTGGACTTGGTGTTGCCATTGTGCTTTGTGCATGAAGATGACAATCGATTTGCCATTTTGTCTCTTAAACTAGTGTGCGGCAACATACGGATAGAGAGCGGAGACCCGTGTTTTATCTGTGGTTGGCAGGAATCCAGATTTTGTCGTGCTTTTCCATGAATTTCATCGTTTAGAGCCGAGAACCTGTATCCTGCAATTGACTAGCAAACACGGCTCAAGAGTACCTACCGATAAGCAATATGATAAAAATTGGGCGGTATAAAAATGCAAAAATCTGATATGAACAAATACCCCCAAACTTATCAATTGCTCGTCCCGAGCAAAGCCAATTTATTCACAAAATTTTCCTAACCCCACTTTCGCAGGGAACGCGATTGCACTGAGCATGTGCAACAAGCCGTTAAACCTCTAGGTGTCCCTAGTAGAAGGAGTGTTGTCTCCTGAGGGTTTTCAGCGGATACTACCCACAAAATCCGGTCAAGCTAGTTTTGCAAAATAACTATGATTCAAACCCTAAAGTTTTGTTTCAGAAAATAATAATTCTATGATCCTAAGTCTAGACTATCGAACCTTTATTTTTCACACCTCGCTTCTTTTTTAACTTAAGATTTTATATGTCTTTACGTGCAGTGCAAATAGTGTCGTTAAGTTTCCAGAGGATCGATTAAAGTCATCATGTCACACAATAAAGCCTGGATAAAAATTTTAAAAGGATCACATAAGTTTTATAAAGAGTTAAGCATTTTTCAAGTTTTGTTTTCCAGTAAGGTTTCAAATTCAGAATTTCTGTCTTCCCTAACAGGAAACTAGGTCTTATTTTTCACTCCACCTTTTTCTTGTTTTCATTTCATACACACCTCTGTGAACGTGCAATAGTCTTTATCATAGAATAAAACCTTCATATCTCCGCTAAATTTTTTTTTTTAGAAAAGCCTGTCATTTATCAAGATTATTCTCACACAAAGAACCGTTAGGAATTTAAACTCGGAGAGAACACTTGCTTGACTTTGTTTTAATCTGGACTTTCTAGAGTTCTTAGCGAGCTTTGGGCTAATGCACCCAAACCAGTTGGCTTTAGGGCATTAGGTGTAGAAACACCCCAGCGGACTTAATTACTCAAGTTACCTAGGTCCAAAAACAAAAGACAATTTAGCGTGAAAATCATGATGATTCAATGCAAACGGAGATATAACCGGCAGTTCAATTATTTTTTTGGATAAAAGACATGTTTAGTGGGTTCGGTGTGTAATCATTCCAATCAAGTTCTAGATGGGTTATTTTTCAGACTTAGTTCCAATTAAGGCATCAATAACATTCCTTCATATTCACTTCACTTCATAAACTAATCTTGATATTACTTATTTCAGAACAAACTTATTTGATTCTCAGAAAATCATTTATCTATTTAAAAGTTTTTAGACATAAAAGACTTGTCATCTAATTTCCAAAACTCATGACACGTGTAGTGTGATGTAAAGACATATATCAGCTATAGTTAACTTCAAAGGAGAGTTATCTTTCAGGTTTTCAAAATCTAAAAATAAGATTTAGTTATTCTTATCTTATCAAACAAAACCGTCGAAATGTTGAATCAGAGTTCTCCCACTAGCTAACTTGACAGAAAAGTGTTTATGTTTTTAGAAAAATTTCTGATTTTTATGGATTTTATGGATTTTAGTATGCATATGCAAAATATACATATGAATGCGAAGGTTAGAAATGCGTACCGAGCGTACCCCCAAACTTGAACTGGACAGTGTCCTCACTGTCATTGCATGAAGAGATCATTTGAAGGGTCAACATTGTCGGTTAGATATACACAATTTTTTTTAATGTTTTTAAAGAGTAAAAATGGAAAAGAATATCCACAAATAAATACAAAATGGTATATACATACCCCCAAACTTATTTGGAACAGTGTCCACTATTCTTGGCTGGATAACCGAAGTTTGGTGGTAGGCAGAAGAAGATTATGCAGGGTAAAACGGCTCCTGTAAGACCAGGAGCTCCTCTGTTGGTTCGGCGTTAAGGTACGGTTTTAGTTGGTATCTGTTCACATTGAAAAATGAACCGTCCTTTGGATTCTCCAAATCCACAGCGCCATGCGGATACACATTCCGCACAAAATACGGCCCTTTCCAGCGAGATCTGAGCTTTCCTGGATGGAAGTGTAGTCTGGTGTCGTAAAGCAGTACCTGTTGACCAGGTACGAAAGTTTTGCGCAAAAAGTGTTTATCGTGAAACACCTTCGTTCGATTCTTAACGACAACCGCGTTATCGTAAGCCTCATCCCTAAGTTCGCTCAATTCGTTCAACTGCAGCTTCCGATGGCTGCCCGCATCTTCGAGAGACAGATTCAGTTCTTTTATCGCCCAAAATGCGCGATGCTCTATTTCGACAGGTAGGTGGAAAGCCTTTCCGTACACAAGCCGATAGGGAGACATGCCAAGATCGGTCTTATAAGCGGTTCGAAATGCCCAAAGGGCATCAGTGAGTTTCAGCGACCAATCCTTACGGTTCTTGGAAACCGTCTTCTCCAGCATCTGCTTGATTTACCGATTTGAAACTTCGGCTTGCCCACAAGTTTGGGGGTGGTAGGGCGTAGATAGCTTATGATTAATGGAATATTTTCGCATCAAGGCCTCGAAAGTCTTATTGCAGAAATGAGTTCCATTGTCACTAATGATCGCTCGGGGGTGCCCAAACCGGGAGAAAATGTTTACTTTAAGAAACCTAACGACAACCTTGTTGTCGTTAGTCCGGCTGGGCACAGCCTCGACCCACTTAGAGACGTAATCAACAGCGAGAAGGATGTACAAGTTCCCGAAAGAGCTGTGAAACGGCCACATGAAATCTATCCCCCAAACGTCAAAAATCTCTACAACCAAGATTGGTTGGAGTGGCATCTCGTTCCTCCGGGATATCCGGCCCAAGTGTTGGCACCGGGAGCAAGTCTTGCAATAGTCATGAGCGTCTTTGAAGAGTTGTGGCCAGTAGAAGCCACATTGCAAGATCTTCTCAGCTGTCTTTCTGGGGCCAAAATGCCCGCCACATGCTTGATCGTGGCAAAATGACAGCACACTTTTGAATTCATCGTTAGGGACACACCGACGAATAATCTGGTCGGGACAGTACTTGAACAAATAGGGTTCGTCCCAGTAAAAGTGTTTTACTTAGGATAAGAAGCGAAGTCTGTCCTGACCTGACCATTCAGTCGGTAGTAATCCTGTGGCCAAATAGTTCACAATATCTGCGAACCAGGGTTCGCAAGATACTGTCAAGAGCTGTTCATCCGGGAAAACGTCGTTGATCGGAATTTGAAGCGAAGGCGAAGAAAGAAGTCGTGAGAGATGGTCGGCGACTACGTTTTCACATCCTCTTTTATCCTTGATGACAAGGTCAAACTCTTGAAGCAAGAGGATCCAACGTATTAGCCGGGATTTTGCATCTTTCTTCGCAAAAAGATGGCGCAGAGCAGAATGGTCTGTGTAGACAATGACCGGAGAGCCGATGAGGTAGGGCCTGAACTTTTCTAGAGCAAATACAACAGCCAAGAATTCCTTCTCAGTTGTTGTATAATTGAGTTGGGCGTCGTTCAGGGTTCGACTAGCATAATAGATTACATGCGGCATCTTGTTGATGTGTTGTCCAAGGACAGCATCAATGGCAAAGTCGGATGCATCGCACATAATCTCAAATGGGTGCGTCCAGTCAGGTGAAGAAAGAACGGGAGCAGAAGTGAGTGAGCTTTTTAATGACTCGAACGCAGTCACACAGCTCGAGTTGAAGTCGAATGGCATGTCCTTGGCCAGCAAAAGATTCAAAGGCCTAGCAATCTTGCTAAAGTCCTTAATGAACCGTCTATAGAAACCGGCATGGCCAAGGAAGGCTCGGATGTCTCGGACGCATCTGGGAGGAGGTAGATTGGAAATGACCTCAATCTTTGCTTTGTCAACCTCTATGCCATTTTGCGAGATGATATGTCCTAAGACAATACCTTCGCGTACCATGAAGTGGCACTTCTCCCAATTCAAAGTGAGGTTCTTGTCCTTACATCGGGTAAGGACAGCGTCGAGATGCAGCAAACACTCATTGAAGGAATCGCCGAAGATGGAGAAATCGTCCATGAAGATCTCCAGAAATTTTTCCACCATGTCTGAGAAGATTCCCATCATACACCGCTGGAAGGTAGCGGGCGCATTGCATAACCCAAAGGGCATGCGACGATATGCAAACGTGCTGAAAGGACAAGTGAATGTGGTCTTGTCCTGGTCTTTTTCGGCGATGGGAATCTAATTATAGCCAGAGTAGCCATCAAGAAAGCAGTAGTACTCGTGTCTGGCCAATCGTTCAAGCATTTGGTCAATGAAAGGTAGCGGAAAGTGGTCCTTCTGCGTTGCGGCGTTGAGTTTTCTGTAATCGATGCATACTCGCCACCCAGTTTGGGTGCGAGTAGGAATTAACTCGTTCGCCTCGTTAGTGATGACCGTTATGCCTGATTTCTTGGGGACAACGTGAATGGGGCTAACCCACTGGCTATCAGAGATAGGGTAAATGATACCACTATCCAGACATTTTATGATCTCCTTCTTCACAGCCTCCTTCATGACTGGGTTGAGTCGCCTTTGTGGATCTCTGGCTGGTTTGGCATCATCCATCAGATGAATGTGATGTTCAACGATCAGGGGACTAATCCCCTTGATGTCCTCTATGGACCAGCCAAAAGCTTGCCTATTGCTGTGCAAGACCGCGAGAAGGGCTCTCTCTTGCTCGGGAGCTAGAGAAGCCGAGATGATAACAGGGAGGGTCTCGTTCTCACCCAAGTAAGCGTACTTAAGGTGAGACGGCAAAGGCTTGAGTTCGAGCGTTGGAGGTGAAACGATTGAAGGCAAGATTGGTGAAAAGGTCTCGAACTCAAAGGATTCCAGCAAAGGTTCAAAACGAGTGTAAGCTACCGAGTTGGATGGTTCCGGAAATTCGAAGGATTCAAACTCGGGTGGAGAGTGGCTAAGATCGTTCGAGAACGTGAAACACTCGTAGTCATTGTCGGGCGCAGAAACAACAGCAGGTTCGAAGAGGAACGCACTAGTGGCATTAAGGTTATCGTGATCGAACAGAAACTCCTCGAATTCACAATCTTCTGGGGTGATCTCCTGGATTGAGCAAACATCGAGTATATTAGCATTAGGTTCGGAGGGCTGATTCCCCAACCTAAAAATGTTGAGTTCAATTGTCATATTTCCAAAAGATAGGTTCATCGAACCATTTCGACAATTGATCACAACATTTGAGGTTGCAAGGAATGGGCGACCGAGTATCACCGGAATTTGGTTCCGGGGGTTAGCTACAGGCTGTGTATCTAAAACAATGAAGTCAACGGGGAATATGAAGTTCCCAACCTTGATTAACACATCCTCTAGCTCACCCCTAGGATGGGTGATCGATCGATCGGCCATTTGGAGAGTACAGTGAGTGGGTTTCAGCTCTCCTACACCTAATTGGTCATATACTGAGTGCGGAAGCAGGTTAACACTGGCACCAAGATCTAATAGCGCGCGGTTGATGTTCTTATCCCCAATGGTAATAGAAATCATAGGACAGCCAGGGTCCTTCCATTTTTGCGGTAAAGATTGGGTAAGAGCATCACTCACAGCACTAGCCAAGAAAACTTTCTTGGGTACCTGAGACTTCCTCTTTTTCATGCACAAGTCCTTTAAGATTTTCGCGTAGGACGGGACTTGTTGGACAACATCTAAAAGGGGAATGTTAATGTTAACCTGCTTAAACAACTCCAGAATCTTCTTCATTTGTGGATTTTGTTTATTGGACCTCAACCGGTTTGGAAATGGAACGTTTTTAAAATTGGTTGAGTCCAATGCTTGTGGAGGAGATTGTGGAGCTGGAACGGATCCCAGAACTGGTGTTTTCGTGGAGTGAGAAGTGGGTCCGTTCTAAGCAGAAGAAGAAGAAGGAGAGCCTTTTGAAGAATGGAGAAAAGGCTTAGAAGACGAAGAAGAAGAAGAAGAAGCGGCCGGGGTGTCATCGTCGATCCGTGTGCCAATGTTGTTTTGCAGCTTCCTTCCTGATCTCAATGTAGTCACGGCACTCACATTATGGTTCTGTTGTTCAAGAGCAACATGTACATTATGTGGGTGACCGGGATTTGGGAGTGGTTGGGACGGAAGCTTCCCCTTCTCTCGCTCGCTTAAGGCTGCATTCAGCTGTGCAATCTGGGCCTCGATGGTCTTGATGCTTTGCCCATGTGCAGCAGTGTGTTGTACCAAAGGCTGAATAGACGACTGGATGTTGGCGGTAGATTGTGTCAATTGTTTAACGAACGCCTCCAGACTTCGTTCTAGCGAGAAAACCTTATCGTTGTTTGACGGAACAAAGTTGTTTTGAGGAAAAGAATTGTTGGGTGCAAAGTTGTTCGTCTGATTTTGAAAAGGTTGGGGCTGGAAGGGCTGCTGAAACTGATATTGAGTTTGTTTTTGCGCTTGTTGTTGCGGAGGAGGAGGCCTCTGGAAATTGTTGCCTTGGAATTGATGCTGATTCTGATTCCAAGCGAAATTGGGGTGGTTCCTCCAACCGGGATTGTAGGTGGAAGAGTATGGATCATTCCTCGGTCTTTGCTGAAATACAGCATTAACCTGATCATGTCCTTGCGATGGTGGATTGCAAGGACACTCTTCGGTTAAGTGAAAAGGATCGGAACAACAAGCACAAATGGTACGAAGGGGAAGAACAGGGGCAGGAGCAGGGGATGAAAATTTGCTCTCTATCGCTTCAAGTTTTCTTGTTATTGCAGCCATTTCAGTTTTCATCGCAATAGAGACATCAAGTTGGTGAATTCCTACCCTAGACTGACCGGTAAAAGTGGAGGTAGAAGAAGAAGAAGTCGGTCTGGTGCTCTCCTATTGTAGCGTTTGTTCCGCAAGGTCGTCGAAGAATTGCCACGCTTCCTCGTCAGATTTCGATAGGAAGTGGCCCTGACAAATAGTTTCCAACAACTGCTTGGTTGCTGGGTTCAGGCCCTCGTATAAGGTTTGGCAAAGTTGCCATTTCTCGATACCATGGTGAGGACACTGAACAAGAAGGTCTTTATACCGGTCAAAGCACTTCCAGAAGGGTTTAGTAGGAAACTGAGAGAATTGGTTGATTTCGTTACGGATCCTTGCGGTTTTATGATTCGGATAGAATTTTTTGAGAAACGCTTTAACAAACTCGTCCCAACTGTTTATGGAGTGGGAAGCGGTGCTATACAGCCATTTTTCAGCAAGATCGCATAAAGAGAACGGAATGACCCGTAGACGTATAGCATCGTCCGACAGCTAGGTGGTTTTCATCATGGCACAAACGTTTTGAAATTTGTTGATGAAGATATAGGCATCTTCAGATTCAAGCCCATGAAATTTCGGGAGCATGTTAATGAAGTGGGGCTTAATTTCAAAATTATCCCCATTGGCCGGTGGGAGGGAAAGACAGGTGGGAAGTGCAGAACGAATAGGATAGAAACGATCCTGGAGCGCAATTCGCTGCGGCGCTACAACAGGCGGTGGTGGTGGGTTATTTACCTCCATAGGAGGTGGAGTTAATCCCGGGGGAGTCAAAGAGATGTTTGGATTAAATCTTGACATCGCAGAAGAAGAGGTTGGTGATGGTGAAGGTGAGGATGTATGAACAGAATTCCAGTCAACGTCGGAGTTGGCCGGCAAAGGTAAGGGTGAATGAGGCATGGATGGAGTTTCGACGTCTGAGTCGATCGCGTAGTCGGTAGCGACTAACGTAACACGGACCAGGCGGGCGCTAGTGTCCCGAGTCCAAGCGGGCATACACTAAACGAGTTTAGTATAGTCAAAGCGGAGAAGGTGAGGGTAAGAAAACGTCAATGGAGAATTGCAATGGGTGGTGGGTGAAAAGATGGGATTTTGGTGACAAAGGGCAAGTTTTTATAAAAGTTTTTTTATTTTTTTCCTTTTTTTTCTTTTTAGAAAGATCTTTAGAAAAATATGTACGGACTTACGGTTTTAAGCAATCACAAACAAGATATGCACAATCACACCTAAATCTAGGGTCACCTAGGTCAGCTAGACAGCTCCTAACTGTTCCAAAGGGCTAGAAACAGGACCTCAAACCGCCTCTTCTCCGCCAATTGCGGCCAGGTAAGTGCCAGGTAAGTGGGAGGCTCCCCACTACGTAAGTAGTGGTCCTAATTAAGTAACCACTTGCCTTCGACACACTTGCCTAGACACCGCAAAGTCAGGATAGGATAAACGGCCGATGCCTGTAACTAGTCCTCTGTCCTATTGAGCGCGAAGTCCTTAGGGCTGAGTCTAGTATTTTTTAATTAACAATGGTCAATACATATGCTTTTTGTGATTTCTGGGGTCCTGGAAAGGGTGATGAAATCCCCACCCAATCTGGATTGGTTTCAAGCCCCTTAAAGTCCGTATTAATATATGCAAAGCAGTAACAATCAACTGCAAACAATTTTTATTTTTTTAGCGCGGCGCAAAGAATCCTGCACAAGAACAATTTATTGGAAGGGGGAAGAGAGTTTGCGCAAAGAATGCTGCAGAAAACACAGTTCAGTGGAGTTCAGAGGAGTGGGGGAGAGGAGAGAGACTCACCAAAAAAATTTAGCACCCCGAAGGCACTAAATGGCCGCGGTTCCGCGGCCAAATACGTTCTCAGGCCGCGGTTCCGCGGCTATGTGGAGGGATTGGGGCTTCAAATTTCTGGTGTGTGCTGTTTTGGGTGTCCTCTACTTGTCTGGATTTCCGGAATCTTGATTTGCTCACTGTATCTGCTCCAGATTTTTACAGTAGACCGTTGGTTCTTGTCTTGATCCGTCGCGGTGTAGCCGCGAGATATGGGTCTAACTTCCCACGTCTTTGGCACTGAACTCGAACTTCGTATTATCCTACACACTTGCACAAAAACTAATCAAAAATAACAAGATGGTTTTTTACAATGTATATTTTTTTTGTTTTGTTTTTCGGTTAGATTTATATTCACAAATTAACCCGAAATTACACAAAGAAATAAACTACCGTCTTCCCGGCAACGGCGCCATTTGATTGTTGGAGTTTTTCCGTGTTCAAGTTTAGTTAATTACCGCAATCAAGACGGTTTCGCTTGTAGCTAGCCGGTTGAGTACGGGTCATCCGCAGGGAGATGGGAATCTTTTTCTATATGCTTTAACGAGTTAAGTCCAAAAGTCCAGATTTGTTTGTGATTAACTAAGTGTTAAAATGATATGTAAAGAGAGCTTGTTAGGGTTAGGATTAGGTTAGTTTGAGTTAGGAGTCGCTCACTTTTTTCTTTGCCACTCTTAATGTCGGTGTTACGGTAATCGGCAACAACGGAGATTAACACGACTATGAAGGAACTTGCGAATATAAGCTAGGCATTCCAACGCATAAGTCTTCCTTTTTGTGCTTGTCCGTCCGTTCTTGGCTCTTAGCCTTAACCTCCGATTAATTCAACCACAACCGGTCACACTACGGAATCATCGCTATCATGTAGGATAGGGTGCCGTAGGGAGCGGATTGTGGTTCAATTAACGGGAGTTCGATTTAAGATATTGGGCAAGGAAAGAGTGAGAGAGATTTCCTTCTCTCAAACTTCCCTTATCCTATCCTAACAAGTATGGAAACTACTCACCCATTACAAGAACGAAAAATAAAACAAAGGAGGAAGATAGAAAGAAAGAGATTAAAAGATAACAACTAGCTATTTGCGACCTCACCTCGGCAAGGATCAAACGTAAGCATCATGGTTGTTTAAGGATAAAGGAAAAGAGAACAAGAAAGAAACAACAATAAATAACAATAACTAAATTATCAATTGAAGATTACAAGCAATTAACATAACAAGAAGAAGACAAGTATGATAACAAAAAGATCTTCTTTATTCATCATCCTTCACTCACAAAAGCTCACTACAAGTTTTTTTTAATGGAGAAGAGATGAGAAGAGGAAGAAGAACAATAAGTATTCTAAAACCTAAAATACAAGATTAAGCACCCTTGGCTTTGGCAAGTTCTGGACTATTTATAGGCAGAAAACTGGGAACCTAGGGCAAAATTCTGCATCTTCATGAAAAGTCCAAAATACCCCTGAAAGATGACACGCTGCCGACACCGTACGGCCGCAGTTCTGCAGCCTAAGCCTGCTAATGCCGCGGAACCGCGGCACTTTAGAGGACTTTGTTCTTCATTTTTGGTGGCTTTTCCTGTTTTGTTGTGCCCATTAGTCTGGTATATGATTTTTCTCAGAATTTCTTCACGATTTTTCCAGAATTTCTGTTGATCAAAAGGTGATTGGATATAGATCTTTTTGTCATGATTTTCTTGAGCTCCGCGTAGATTTCTTGGACTTGGTGTTGCCATTGTGCTTTGTGCATGAAGATGACAATCGATTTGCCATTTTGTCTCTTAAACTGGTGTGCGGCAACATACGGATAGAGAGCGGAGACCCGTGTTTTATCTGTGGTTGGCAGGAATCCGGATTTTGTCGTGCTTTTCCATGAATTTCATCGTTTAGAGACGAGAACCTGTATCCTGCAATTGACTAGCAAACATAGCTCAAGAGTACCTACCGATAAGCAATATGATAAAAATTGGGCGGTATAAAAATGCAAAAATCTGATATGAACAAAAAGATAAATACAAGTAAACTGGAAGTCTGGCTGTGCTTCAATCTGCTCCAGATACTCCTGACTGGGCTCGGTCTCCTGAAGATCCGGTCCTCCTAACGAACATTCCAAAGAAATATAGCTGTAATTTGTATAGGTTTAAGTTTTTTATGCTAATGTAATTGTTTATAGCTTGATACAGAATGTATTAGTGTATAGGAAAGGAGTCCAATTATCCCGTGGACTATGGTAACATGTAAGTACAAGGCCCCATCAAAACCCACGGGACAACGGCATGAGAGTTCATGTAGGTGTCTTTTAGTGTCCATCATCGTGCCATTTTTAATACATTCCGTACCAGTCTACCCCTTTAAAAACCCCGTAATGTATTGTATTGAATTATAGTTATTAGACTTGACGATACCATGGATACAAGTTGTTCAGGTTCAGGATGTAAACAAGTAGGCATGTAATCTAGTCAAGTTATAACCACGGTTCAGTCAAATCAAGTCTTGTTTGCATGTTGATCTTGTTCTGGTATTCAGGTTCATGTTTAAGTATTCATGTTTAGTATTTTAGATTCATGTTTGGAATGGATTCAGATTAGACTTTGACTCAGATTGAGTCAGACACTTTAAAACAGATTTGGATCCTGAATTATATTCGGGTGTTATCGGTAACTGCTGCACATGGACGGCAGGATTTGTGTCTTTTTCTAAGACAATTACCATTGATAACTCCGTTAAGCTTTTCTACCTTAAACAGGCAAGTACTCACTTTCTCCTGCTCCCTGAGGCTCAATAGAATTGATCACGCTTAAACCTATATTTACTAAAGTCCTTAATTGCAATTTTATATAATTCGAGGGGGTTTTATGAAAAATATTATATATACTTTCAAAATAAACCTCGAGTATTTATTTATATTATTTAGGGTTTTCATGGATGTGAATTTTAAAGAGTGAGGTATATTAGTGAATATTAATTTAGCTTGAATAGTTCAAGGTATTTTAGTGTAAGACCTGTCTTGTATTGATACTTGATGGTATTTTAGTAAAACTCGACATTCTTTTATTTTTTTGTAGAAAACATGGAATTTTATTATATCTTGAAAATATGTGGTTTGATAATATTTATATATTTATAAAAATTAATTTTATTATTAAATAGTAAATCTCATTTTTCTTAAAAATCATATTAAAAGTCTTTCAAGACCGAATGCTCCATGAGGAGGTCTGCATCTCGCTCTACTAGCCCAAGGATGTGCGATAATCCATACCATCCAATAGCGGGTCCCTTAAAGAGTGTTGTAGAGGCATAATCGCAAAGAATTTTTGATAATACAATTCAAAGAAAGCCGGTTTTATAGTTCATGGTATTTTAATAAAAGATTGTATTTGCCACAAAAATATGTTTTCAAGTATATCGTGCTATGTGAACATGTATGTATGTGAGGGGTAAGTCATTACCCCATGAAGTTTTCTAAAGGTATGATTAAGCAAAGTAATAGAATATGGTAGATACAAAATTCATGGTATTTAAATATAAACTCAATTTAAAGTTGTTTAACATGATGTTTTTGAGTGAAAGTTAATTCTAAACATTTGTTTCATGATTAACAAGAAAGGTAAAGAATATGAATGAGCATGGCTTATTAAAAAGTGTAGTTTCAAGGATTTTAGAATCAAATGTCGGTATAACTCTACTTATCGATATGTTTTGAAGAAGAGAATTTTAAGAAAAAAAAGTAGAATGGGGAGGGACTTACAAGCTAATTGAATGAAAAGGACGTAAAATAAGATGGTGTAGTTGCCGTGGCGTCACGGAGTCGCCGGAACTTGCTTAGATCATCGCCAGAAGTTGGTCTTGGGCTAACTCCACTTCTACTCCACTTGTATTTAGAAAAAAATGATAATTTTGGCTAAAGATTTCAAAATGAAGAAGGGCTGGGGTATGGGGTTGTATTTATAATGTGGAATTAGGATTTTAGAATTGAAAGAATGGATTAAAATGCATTAAAAATGGATTAATTGGGGAAATTGAATTATCTGTTTTAATTCAGAGTAAACAAACAGTGCACGGGTAACGGGGATAAGGGAAAGGTTAAGTGTGCAATGCCCAGGTGCTTTTGCCTACGGGCTACCCGTCACCGCCGGCCTAATCTTGTATCTCGCCGGTCCAATGTAGGTAGGGGGCCATTGGATCTTGGCCACATGTCCAAGGCAGTGTACACAACATTTTACACATGTTTGTTTTTTCTGACTTTTCTTTTTTATGTGCAATGCACGTGTAAACTTTTGAGCTTCTAAAATGTTTAAAAGAAAACATTCTGAAAAAATAATATGTGCCTGAGAGGATTCGAACATAGGGGCTATGTCACAGCAGTGCAAGGCTTTACCAATGAGCTACATGCTATTTCTTGCTGTTCTTAAACAAAAATAACTTATAAAATGTACTCAGGCTTGCAAACTCTATTATGCACATTAACTTAAATATTTTCGTACAGTAAATTCAGAGTCATTACACAACGTTAACAAAGGCTCCAAGGAGTCAAATAAAAAAGGAGTGACGGCAAAATCCTAACTCCAGCTCGACGTGCTTCTTATACCAGCCGGATGTAGACGCAACGTCATCAAAGAACTAAAGGTCAAACAAAAAAGGAGTAATGGCAAAATCCAAGCTTCAGCTCGATGTTACTTCTCGGTGCAGATGCGATGTCAACAAAGGCTCCAAGGAACCAAGTCAAAAAGGAGTGACGGCAAAATCCTAACTCCAGCGCGACGTGCGTCTCATGTGAGCAGGATGTAGACGCAACGTCATCAAAGACCCAAGGGTCAAATAGAAATGGAGTCATAGAAAAAATCCTCGCTCCAAGTCTTGACGGTTCATATACAACCAAGAGACTATCACAGCGTTCACTCTCATTTCAGCAGGATGCGGACGCGACTATCAAATGAAATTGGAGCAATGACCTATTCCTAGCTCCGAACCTCAATTACAATACATACAGCATAGAGGTCCTACATATGTCTACCTTACTTCAGCAAAGAAACGGCACAACATCATCAAAACAAAAATGAAGCGACCGCATATTCCTAGATCAACGACAACTCATATAAAGCCTAAAAGACTATCGGAGATCATCCCACATCAGAGCGGAGTGGTAATGACTCATCAGGGCTCCAAATTGAGCCTAACCTCAAGTAAAAAGCATCATGGATAAATCCTAACGCTTTCTCTTCCAACGGTAATATAACCGAAGAAGATTACTTGAAGACTTCTTTTCCAGCCTCAAAAGGGATCAGAGACACGACAGTCGCGGGGCTACTCGAACAACAGCTTAAAGGCTGCATATCGAGGAATACATCAGTCAATGCGACGGTACCACGGACTAAAACCCTAGTACTACAAACCTAACAGACCCCTGTCATAAAGAATAAGGGTTATCTATATTTCACGTTAGGATACACCTGCGAGATCCTCTCGACACATCTCGACTCGTAGGGAAAAACATCTTTATGAAACCCTCACGGCTCATAAAGGTGAAAAGCCTTAGGCGATGGGGATATCAACCTGTTTCCTAAGCACTATGGCCTTACAAGTAGATCTAAAATGACCCTTGTATACTATCCACGAGGCACATTCTCCAAAGTCGCATACCGACAAGGAAGAGAAACCACTTACGAGTCCTCTCGACTCGTAAGGGGAAAATTCTCTTGTGAGATCCTTACGACTCTCAAGAAAAAAACGCACTTAAGAGTCCTCACGACTTCTAAGGAGAAAATACACCTACGAGATCCTCACGAATCGTAGGGAGAAAAGTCTTTATGAGACCCTCACGGATCATAAAGTTGAAAAGTTTTAGGTGATAGATCTAAACCTGTTTCCTAAGCCATCGCTGCCCTACAAGGAGGTCAAGATGGACTCTTGTATACTATCCACAGGCCGCATTCACCAAAGTTATATGCTAATGAAGTGAAGAAGCTACTTACGGGTCCTCACAACTCGTAAGGAAAAAATACCCGAGTGAGATCCTTACGACTCACAGAGGCGATGAACACTTAAGAATTCTCACAATTTCTAGGAAGAATATGCACCTATGAGATCCTTACGACTCATAGGGAGAAAAAACCTTCTTGAGACCCTTACGGCTCAAGAAAATGAAAAAATTCTTAGGCTACGAAAACCCTATACTTGTCTCCTAAGCCATCTATTCTATAGCTAGGCATAACTTTGCACTACTTCACCCACGTACATACTTACGTGGGCAATGTAGCGGGGCTATTTAATCTCGCCAAAATTTTTGGCTCAGAGCTTGTTGTTCCCTTATAAAAAATAAAGGGAAACCTCCACGTGTTAAACACGTGCACCCATATGCAAAGAATGTAACTATCAGCTCAGATAGGATTAAATCTTATAGTGGCACCGCACGTGAAGTTCACATAGGAGCCAATGTGCAAAGCACAGGAGCGCATATTCCCCTAATATTTAAACATAATAAAAAGAGCTAAGCTTTTTTAAATTTTAATGAGGCAGCACTTCACGTGCTCTCTACGAGAGCACCAGCACCAGCGCCAACCCCTTAAAATTAAATCCTATGGTAGCGCCGCATATGAAGCTCACGTGGATGCTAATGTGCAAATCACATGAGCGCCTATCATATATAAAAATTAAATTCTTAAGTGGCGCCCACGTGCACAACACGTGAGCGCCGACACCCAAATTAAAAGCAAGTAGAATTAAATTCTACATGGGGATATTTCCCTAAAATCTGGGATACTCTCAGTTAAACAGAGCCATTGGATCAAATATCCAATGGTGATAATAAATCATTAAATGATAGATTCAATTTGGAAAATATTTTTCCCTGGTCTTTCTAATACGGAAAGATCTTTCTCCAATAGAGAATCCTGTATTTAAAATCCAATGGTGATAAAATATCACCAATTAAACTATTTGATAGAATTAAATTCTATGTGGGAAATATTTTCATGATCTCTCTTAAGCTAGAAAGATCTTCTCTGTTAAACAGAGGAACCATGGATCAAAAGATCCAATGGTGATTATAAAATCACCCATCGACCATCTAATAGAATAAAATTCTATCTTAGGAAAATATTTTCCTAATCTTGTTAAACTAACAAGATATTTATATAACAGAATTAAATTCTATGTTAGGAAAATATATTCCTAATCTTGTTAAACTAACAAGATATCCATATGATAAAATAAAATTCTAATCTTGTTAAACTAACAAGATATTCATATGATAGAATAAAATTCTATCTTAGGAAAATATTTCCTAATATTGTTAAACAAACAAGAAATTTTCTCTGTTAAATAGAGAGCCTTTGGATTAAAAATCCAACGATGAATAAAATTCACCGATTGATCTAAAAGATCATTTCGATTGATCATGAAATCAATCATAATCTCTCAATGAGAGATTTTCTGAACAAATTGATTTTTCTCTTCTCCTATAAATAAGTGCAAAGAGATTAATAATAAAAAAGATAGAAAGAAAAGGAGGAAAAAAGGAGCGGAGACTCCCCTATAAGTTTCTGTAAAAATACAAAAGGCTCTCAAAACAACAAAAAATTTAATTCTCTCAAAGAAGAAGATCTCACTCCTAAAAACCCTAGGTCAAGAAAAAAGAAGAGATCAAAATATTTTCTTTACCTAACATACCATATCTAAGGGTTTAACCCTTCTCAAAGAACTCAGTTCTTTCTCTGGATCTGAGATCCACAAGACAAGTCTCTCACAAGTTAAGAATTTAATTCTCATCGGGAAGATCTGTTCTTGAGAATCAAACATTCAGGGAAGAACAAAAAAGAACATGAAGAAGATGGAGTTCATAATACTCCAGGAACTTAGTTCCATCAAATCAAGAACTTAGTTCTTTAAAAATCTGATCCAAGATCCTCAAAATAGTGATCTTGATGGTCGTTAATGGTCAAAATACCATTAACAGAGGTCTAACCTCTTTTGAAAGCATGAACATGGAAAACATGGAGTTCATAATACTCCAGGAACTTAGTTCCCTTATAAAACAAGAACTTAGTTCTTATAGAATATGATCCCAGATTCTCAAAATAATGATCTTGGTGATCGTTAATAGTCAAAATACCATTAACAGAGATTTAAGTTCTCTAAAAATATCAACAGAAATTAAATCTCCAAAAGAAATCAACGCCTCACCTGAAAAACACGTGAGCGCTCAAGGCCAAGTTACATAGCGCCTCACCTGAAACGTACGTGAGCGGCTGAAAAAGTTAGTGCTTAGCACTTGTGCAACACCTCACATGAGACACACGTGGGCGCCACAAAAAACTAGTGCTTAGCACAATTTCAGCGCCTCGCGTGAAACACACGTGAGTGCTGTATAACTGAGCACTTAGCACTGCTGGGTGTTACAGAAACCCAATCTTAGCCCAAATTGGCTATTCATATATTTATGATATCCAAACTGATCTTAGTCTCAAACATGACCAATGATCTCTCATCGATGATATCCAAAATGATATTTATCCCATATCTCTTAAATTAATCTTAGTCTCAAATATGACTAACGATTCTTAGAACCATCACCTTCTTTTCACTTAAATACGGGATTTGGTTTAAGGGTACATATCTTCACACCTCTGATATATGTCGTTGTAATTCCTCAACGTCTTCAGAGAGGTGACGGGTCCTGACAACCAACAACTCCTTTCTCGTCCTAACTTAATATAAAATTTTATCAAGATAGGCAATGATACATCCTCACCGATGCACTTCCAAATTGACGTGCACACTTCAAATCGGATCGCACCCAAAATTGTGTGTATTCCATGTCACCATCGTTCATTCCACCACGTAACAAATACACGTGCATGCAAGTTGAATAATTGACCGTGATGTCCTTAAAATAAAATAATTAAGCCCATATACTCATTTGTTCCTAAGTTGATCATAGTCTCAATATGACCAATGATCCTTAGATCAAACCAAAATATCCTGTGAACGGATGAACCTCACAAATATGAGAAATGCGTTCTAACTTCATTCCTGTTGGCAAACCAAGCTGCCAACGTGGACACCGTCAAGCAAATCCTTGACCCAAATCCCAAATCCAAAATATACGGATTTGTATTAATCTGCGCCCTACGGGCGTCGACACAAACTAGTCTCTGTATGCAATCCACAGGCAACCAAAATAAACAAAAACACACACGACACGAAGTGAACTTCCGGAGCAGGAGAAAGTGGTTATCGTAATGCTGTAACGTAATTAACTGCAGAGGCTTACGCCTGTAGTGAAGAATATCCCCACAATAAAAAATCCCTCATAAAATGAGGGGGAATCCGATAAAATCTGCTATAACGATCGCGTCTATCCAAACCATCGATATACGGTGCCATAAATTAACTTGGCATTTTCGGAGAGGTGGACGAATAAATCCAAATAGCATCTGCCTCTAGAATTCAGGCCAAACGTCCCAACGCCTCGGTCCCTGTCTTCCGGCGGTGAACAAGAGTGTATTATCTCACTAGGGTTTTGGACTCTTACTTGGTAGAATCTCGACAGTTGATCAGAGGAAGGGCCTTATTCTGCTGTTCGAGTGCCTGCTCGGGTGATAACATTAGTCTCAGTAGATTCTTCTGGGAAATGGAGAGATTCTTCATTCTCTTCAAAAATACCGATGGTGTTACAAGACAAGTTTTCTCATTGAACATTTCCCTCTAGAACTTGAGGCTTGATTTTCAATAAATCATGGGATACTCGAGCGATGAAGCCTTTAATGTCGCTTCTCGGCATAACTTTTCTCAATATTTTGTATTTTAGAGCCCTTTTGCGGCGGCGAATATATGTCAAAGTATCTAGGCGAGTAAGAGGACGGTCTGGCGGTGAATTAGTTATCCCTTCTAAATGTAAAGACATGAACGCCTGCTAAAAATCTTTTACGATCAAAGGAACTATTGTTGAAGATGACAATGTGGTTAAAGAAGCTTTCATTGAATTGGCTTTGGAGGAAACCGATATCTTGTGAACGGATTGCTTTCCTTTCTTCAATTTCTTAAGTAATATGGTATCAATCTTTTCTTCGTTAATCACATCTTGGATCGGTTTCTTGAAGATAAAACATTGTTGTAGATTGTGTCATGGCATGCAATGATATTCGCAGTATCGACCGTTGCTAGGGTGCGGCTTTCCTTCATCCGAGTAGCGTGATGAAGGTAATTGAACTAATTTCATTTGAGCGACCCTTTGAGGATATCGTGTTAATCTTCTTTTGACAGGTTAGCTACTTCTGGTGAGAATTTCGTCTGGAATCTGGATGGTTCACCTTAGGGTTCAGAGTGTTGTTGCTTCACAGAAGTTTCCATTTCTTGTTTTCTTTTCTTATTATAGTAACTTTGATCTTTCTTAAAATTTCGATTGTGACCCTTGAAATTTCAATCGAGTTGCCTATTCAATTGATCAAGGAAATTCTCAATGTCAGTTGTTTTGGAGGACTGATCTTCAAAATATAGTGGTCGGACACCTTACAAATGAATTGCCATTTCCGGTCGAAAATTGTTCATGCACATTCAAAATGCTTCCGATTCCGAGATTAATTGATGGCGGTGTAGACTTAAATTCCGCTATCGGTCAATGAAATCTGTGGCCTTTTCATTATAGGCATGTTCAGTTCATGTTAGCTCAGTGATTCCCATGACCCGTTGAGTACTGTAAAAGAGTTGTAGAAAAACCTCTTGCATTTGCTCCCAATTATGAATGGAGTTAGAAAGCAACTTTCTATACCATGTGAATGTTGGACCAGAAAGTGTTTGTACGAACTGGCGAAGAAGAAGCAAACCGTTGCGTGCAGTTTCTTGACAGGCCGCTAAGAAGTGAGCGATGTGCTCATGTTGTGATCCATTTCCACTGAATTTGGTGAAAGAAGGCTGCTTGTAGTGCTCTGGTAATGGTAACAAGTCCACATCTAATGGATAAGGTTTCATATATCCAGGCCTCATGGCATGCTAAGTTTGCATAAGGTATGCTCTTACACCTTCTGCTGCCATCTTTTGATCTGTATCAATTGATGGTGCTTGGCTTTGTACTGACTCATTGATAGGAGGACTTGGTTCATCACTGGAGTGATTTGACGGAAGCTGTGATTTTAGACGATTTAGTTCCTCTTCTTTTTCTTGTACGGTCCTTTGGAGTTGTGCTAATTGATCATCTAGGGATGTTTCATTAGTGGCCAATACTTATTCCGTATGGAGAGTGTAATTTTCTTCGTTTATATTATTTATGTTATAATGCGAAGAAAAATATTCAGAACTGGATTCATTATTGATAAAAATATTGTTTGATAAATATAATGATCTAGACCGACTCCTACTTATAGGACCACAACTTTATGAAACATTAGTACATCTTCCTTCAGGTTGTTCATGTTTCGGTTCCTCGATACCAACAGGAAATGCCGTGAGGGTGTGCGAAGTGACTTCTTCCATTTCTCTTTAGAATCGCTGCAAGGTTCTTTGTTCTTGAGGAGACAACTTGAATCCTGCCATATTCTACATCATGATCCTATATTCATAAGCGGTGAGGGATAAAAGCATAGTGTGCTTAGGTTCGGTGTTGTTTCACAAACGGTTACTTGCAGCCCTTTGAAGAAAGGGTGGTTATTTTGCGTAGTCTTCATGATGCCATTCCATAAGAACATAACTTGGACGTGATGTGCTTCGCGATGAGGAGCATGCCCTGGCTTTCCTTTGAGGAGGTGATACTGGTTCGACCATGTTACTATTTCCCGTAGAATTTGTTGGTGAACTCTAAATTGCAATTGGCGCCCTCTTTTTGATAATGATGGGCGGTGATATAATCTTTACAGCCACTGGCTTGGCTTTTGGAGCGAACAATGAAGGAAAGGCTTCTTTTGTGAAGCGAAGAGAAGTGAAATCCTTGTCGGAGAACGGGCGAAACCCCACATTGTGGGAACAACCTTCTTGTAGGTCATCAGACGTGGGGTGAGTAAAGATCTTCCACCACCCTCTTCTTTTTATCGCGGGAGACTTGATTGGACGCCAAGGGCTCCTTGCAAATAAAGTTGCTACGACGTAACGTACAATTCTGGACATTATTTGAGGTGGAAAACGAGGCTTTAGCCCTCTTCCTAGCGGACCTTGAAATGACTAGGATGAAGTCGTCGTTGTCATTATGCGCAACATCCGGATTGGGTGATTGTGCGAGCATGACCGAAGTCGAGATTGGGATAGGACTCGAAATCTCATGTCTTTGAGCAGTCACTATCATGTCATCAAGTGGAACAAGAAGCAATCTCTATAGTGATGAAAACTCTCGAAACATCATTTCCGTTGAAGTTCACAGTATATTCCATGATCACCTTTTATAAAAAGATTAGTAAAAATAAATTGCAGATATGGTGAAAAAACACCAATTTATATTTTATTTTGAATGGGCGAAACCCCACATTGTGGGAACAACCTTCTTGTAGTCATACTTTGGTATGACTACCACTGTGGTAGCCAAAATCTGTAATGACGGCGAACCAGACTGATGGCGCGATTCGTCGCGTAGTCATACTTTGTTTGTATGGTTTGAATGTACTTGAGCCATTACTTGAAATTGAGAATGATATTGTCTTATCAATAATGATCCAAACAAATCAAACAGCTTAAGACCTTAGTCTTCTTTAATTTTAAATGAAGGTCATATGGAATGAATATGATCAATTAAATACTTGAAAAACACAGAACCATAAAGACGGTTCTCTTTATTCAGTATTGAATCAATCAACCCATATCCATGATACTATCAAAATAAAACTAACAAAAGAAGTGATAGTGGTAAAAATGCAAGATGATGCTAATCTTTAACGGTGTTGACCGATAAAATAAGGCTATGATAAATAGTTAGCCAATCTTTATAATATAGAGTATGGTTTTTATAAATTACATAATCAATCTCTATAATAGAGTAGGGCCCTTAGTAGAGTTGCATAAAACCATATTTTTATATGTTAAAAGAAAGAAATTAAGAAGGTTAAGTTGCGCACATCTAAAACAACAAGTAAACAATATTTTTATAAGTTTGTTTTGTTAATTACATCTTTTAAAGAATACCCCCGATTAAGAAAAGAAACATATAAAATATAGATGAAAGCGATATTAAAAGAGTGTTCATTACTATTTAAAGAGACAAGTTCAATTTAGAAGATGGTGTTCCATTGTTGCATGAGAAGAGAAAAGACTGCACTATTGCAAATTAAAAGTAAAGGTTATAAATTGTCGGGAATAATCCCGACATCCTCACCTTTTGGAGAGAATGCGAAGAACTGATGCAAGAATTGAACAAAAATCCTTCTCTTTATTGAATGAGAATGAGTATGGGTACAAGTCCTCTCTCTCTTTTTTTAGAGTGGAGAATTGTTGTGAATGTGTGTGTAAGATTATGACATCCACCCTCGTTTTATAGGCTAAGGGGGTGACACAATGATAATTAAAAGAAGATGGAAAAAGCCCTTGTTTACCGCCGGAAGCCGGGAAGACTGGATGTCTTGCCTGAATCTGGGGGCAGATGCTAATTGGTGCTATCCGTCCACCTCTCCGAAAATGCCAAGTTGATTTATGGCACCATGTATCGAAGGTTTAAACGGGTGCGGCCGATGTAGCAGACTTCGTCAGATTCCCCTTCGTTTGAGGGGTTTTTGATTGTGGGGACGCTCTTCCCTGCAGGCGCAAGCCCCTGCAGTTAATTACGCTACCGCATAGCGATAACAAATTTCTCCTTCTCTATATGGTCACTTCGGGTCGTGGGTGTTTATTTTGTGTTTGGTTGCCCATGGATTGTATACGGAGACTAAGTTATGTTGTCGCCCATAGGGCGTGGACTAGTCCAAATCCGTATCTTTCTTAGATTTGGGTTTGGGAGGGTTGTGTTTAAGGATACGTTAGCCTTATTTGAGGCTAAGATCAACTTAAACGTTTGTTAAGGACACGTTAGTCTAATTCTAGACTAAGATCTTAACGGGATCGTTTAGATCCGACAAGAGAGCAATTGGGCTCTATTGTTTAGTTTAATGGCATTGCGGTCGATAATTAGTTTAAGGACATTACGGTCCATTGTTAGTTTTAAGACATCACGGTCGAGATTAAGGACATCATAGTCCATGAGTTTAGGGACCTCACAGTCCGGTGTTAGTTTTAAGACATCACGGTCGAGATTAAGGACATCATAGTCCGTGGATTTAAGGACTCCATAGTCCGATGTTAGTTTTAAGATATCACGGTCGAGGTTAAGGACAACATAGTCCATGCATTTAAGGACTCCACAGTCCGATATTAGTTTTAAGACATCACGGTCTAGATTAAGGACATCATAGTCCATGAGTTTAAGGACCCCACAGTCCATAATAATGTGTGGTTGTTGGGACCCATCACCTCTCTGATGATGTTGAATGATTACAACGACAGATATCAGAGGAGTAAAGAGATGTAGCCTTGAACCGAGTGTAAATTGATTGGAAGAGCAGATGAGCTCGGTTCAATTTAAATTGAGGACTTATGGCCAGAATTGGGTTAAGTCCAAAAAAATGTTTAACATTTCATTCTTGTTCTGCCTGTTAGGCCTTTATTTGGGCTCTACCCTTTTAATAATGCCAAGCATTGGGCTCTGATATTTTGTCTGGAATTAAATGCTTAGCATTTATCAGAAACAAAGTGGTGTTCTGATAGTGCGCCATGTGGAGCATCAGGCGCTTTGCGCCAATTAAAGAGCGTATTGCGCTAGCGCACATGAGGGTGACACATGTCGTTTAGTGCTAAGCGCTAGTTTGTTAGCGCATTGCGCTTTTAATTTATGAGCGCGCTGCGCTGGTTTGTGGGTGCGCTAGTGAGTGACACGTGGCACGCTTGGCGCTGAGCGCCAACCCAAGAGAGCAGTGCGCTGTTTTCAGGAGCGTAAAGCGCAAGCTGTGTCTGTGGTTGACACGTGGCATGTTTTGGTGCTGAGAGCTGATCCAAGGAGCATAAAGGCGCAATTCATGAGTGCAAAGCACTTTTCCAGTAGCGCATCAGATCAAAATTAAGATCAAAGAACAAGTTTATGTTCTTCAAAAGAGGCCTTACCTCAAGATCCAAGAACCAAATTTCTTGGTTTTATTAAAAGGCTCTTCCTTTATAGATCAAAAGATCTGTGAATGAAGTAAAATACTTCTTTTTTATATTTTTATGATTAGATCTTTTAATCCTTTATGTTTGATCAAAGATCTTGGTCTTTTTTATAGATCTAAGATCTTTTTAGAAGATGTTTCTTCTTTCTACGAAATGATTTCATCTCTGTTGTTCAAGAATTAATTCTTTATCTTTAAAGATGAAGAAATGATCTTCTTTCTTCAAAGGCTTGCCTTTCTTTCTCTTTGAGTTTTTCTCAAAATTTGTAGAGGGTTTTTTCTATTTTAGACTTGAAGTCTTGGGGCCTTTATATAGGGCCAATTGATTTGTTAAATTAGTTGAAGAGATCTTTCTCTAATTGATTTGGGATTATTTCCCACCGTTGGATCTTTGATCTTAAGGCTTCTGTTTTACAGAAGATAATTTTCTTGTTTTAATAAGATTGGAAAATCTTTCCATAACAGAATTTTAATTCTGATTAATTAGTAATTTATTATTATTAGATCTTTTGATCTAACGGTGGGGAATTCTTTTAATTCCAGCGCTGGCGCACTTGGCGCTAACGCACCTGTGTTTGACACGTGGCGCGCAGCGCACCTGCGCTAGCGCATCTGTGTTTGACACGTGGCGTGCAGCGCCGAGTGCAGCGCAACTGCGCTAGTGCGCCTGTGTTTGACACGTGGCGCGCAGCGCAGAGCGCTGAATCTAAAGCGTTGCTTCAACTTTTAAAATTTGAATTTTGAAACAGAGCTTTGCTCTGATTGGGGTGCGCTGCCTAGGGCGCAGCGCTCCTGGCGCTGGCGTTTCTGCTTTTGACACGTTGCGCGCAGCGCGCAGCGCACGGGATCTGAAGCGTTACTTCAATTTTGAATTTTGAAATTCAAAATAGAGCTTTGCTCTGATTGGGGGAAACAAATGCCCCCCACCGTTGCACTCACGTGGTGCACACGTGAGTGCAGCGGTGGCAACATCTGAGCCTTTGGATCAACTCAGAAGTTGAGGAGGCGGTTCAACGCCTATAAATAGGACCTTTTGGTCCTCAGATTATCTTCATCTTCTTCTCAAGAATTTTATTCAGAGCTTTGCTCTTTTGTTCAAGAACTTTCAAGAGTTAAAACTCTACTAAATTTAGGTAAAATTAAATTAAATTAATTCTAATAAATTGGGGTTTTTACCCATTAACAGAGCTTTACTCTTCATAGATCTTTTGATCTAAAGAAAACACCTTTAGGGTTTCATAAACAGAGCCTTGCTCTCATGAACCCATGAATCTAAACAGATCTTTTCTTAGGGTTTCTTAGCCCATGAGTCAGAGCTCTGCTCTTTTGACAATATATAGATCTTTTGATCTTTTGATGAAGAACTCTTAAGAGTTTTTTTTTATGGATCTTTAAGATCCCAGAATTTTAATTCTCAAGAATTAATTTTCATTAATCTTTGATGGATTTTCCATCATCATTACAGAGCTGGGCTCTTTAAGGAATTTCATTCCCTCGTGACCACGGTTTGACAAGTGTCACTCTGTTATAGAGCTTTGCTCTGAAAGGGAGATTTTCTCCTTCTCCCAAGGGATTTCTCATTCAATGAGAATATTCTTTGAGAATTTCCTCATTAATTGACAGTCTCATCCAATGATGAGGCTGTCTTATTAATTGATGCATTATCATCTGGATTTTGTGGGTCCCCCTTTGGTCCCCTTTCCACTGCATTGCAGTGTGGTACAAATTTTAAAGTGCCGAGCGTCGGGATTTTAAAATTAAATTATAGTGCTGACGATCGAATTCTGTTCTTTCTCGTAGGCGACATGTCTTCCGATCTCTCTTTCCCGTTTTTCCGTTCAGAGGGAGGATTCCTTGAGGCACCTGTGGACTGGGAGGTTCTCGCGCTTATCAAAGACTATGACCCGGAACACAAAAGCTTCACTTATAAGGTAGGTGGTACGACCAGATAATTAGAGGTCGTCGAAGTTTCTCTTGTGCAACGCCGTCAGAGCCGATCTCGTCGATCTCGTATGCAGATGTACCCCCGGTGAACTATGCCGTGGAGGTCGTTAATTGGACTTCGGAGGGTCATCTTCAACCTTCGATTGCCTCCATACCCATGCAGCTGCCGGCAGCTTTGGATACTTTGGGGCGGCGCATATGCCAGGGCAAATCGTGCCCTTGGGGACAACCTTACAATATCGGGTTGACTCCCCGACATTCAGCCGGGTATTTACAGTGGGCCAGGTACATTCTGTCGGCGAAGAAAACGCACTTGCTGAAGCTCGGCCTATATCCCGCGGTTTATGCTTCATTGTTCCAATATTCTGCTCCTCCGACATGGTGGATTAAGGCGTTCTTGGAGCAATGGAACATCCCAACCCATACCTTTCTTCTATTGGACAGAGAAGTCTCCATCTCCTTAGAAGAATTTGCTGAGATTTCTGGTCTTCCGGTTAGAGGGGAGCACTATGAGGAGCTGCTTCCTCCAGATGAATATGTTTTTGCCACCAAGCCGGTGGTGATGGGCCTAACGCCGGAGAATGCCATCCAGCACCAGTTTCCCAGCTTGATCAAGGTGCTAAACATGTACGAGAGCCTCTTCTTGGAATCCGGAGGTTGGGGGGTCAGTTTCGCGGACTTCATTGCTCGGTTTCGTCGTCCGGATATTTTATCGCAACGGGGCGAAAAATCTGCCAAGCTCGATGATCCCTTCGGTTTCGGCTTGGACCGTCGACCAGTATTGGAAGATGATCAGAAAGGCTTTTATCTTCCCGATGCTGCGATCATTCCTCTGTCAGAAATCGCCACTCCGGGCATTGATGAGGAGACTTTCTTTCTCGGGTTTCTAGGGTTATGGCTGTGTTGGTTCGCGCTCCCCATGCACCCTCGCTATATGAGGCCATCCGTCTTCTACCCAGCACATCGAATGGTTGCTGGCATACAAGTGGCCATCGGGATCGCCGGGCTGGCCCACCTGTACCATGGTCTTAGCGTGGCGGCGGATACAACGGAACCAGGGGTGCAAGCTGCTAACTTCCCGATGCACTACTTTACTTCGTGGATGGAAATGCACGTGCTCGGGGTGTTTGGTATTCATAGAAGACCCTCATTTTTCGAGAAGTGCAAATTTCCCAGAATTATGCGGCTGGTTGACGCTTCCATCGTGAATCCGTCTCAGCGGGAGGCTAGGGGGTTGCTTCTTCGTCCGTGCACGGTCGGAGCCGGTATGTCTTTTACGGACAAAGTCCTGACGATCGGCCAGGAAACCTCCAAGACGGTGCTGGCACTGCGCGACACTTTTAAGGATGGGGCCTCCATATTGAAAGCCCGGGAGATTCTTCACCTGTACTCCATCAGGCCGAGCTTACTCGTATTCAGGAAAAATGATGCGGCGCTTTTTATGAGATACAACCCCCATCATTTTGCCCAGCAGCTGAGCTATAATCAGGGGATTCCACTGGAAGCATTTTTGGAAGAACCTGCTGCCACCAGAGAGGGAATACGGGGTGCGCTACATCATTTCATGCGCTTGAATATGGGCGCCCACTTCTTCATTAGCGAGCCGAGTTGCATTCCAAAGGCCTAATGTATACGGGGCTTGGTATCAATACGCAACGGGCGCTATCATCAGGGAAGAGAGGCGGTTGCTGCTCGATCGCAAGAGTGCGCCCTCCGCCAGCGATCGCAACGTCCCCTTAAAGCGAAGGATCCCTGTCCCTCCTCCATTAAGAGGAGATGCTGTAGTTGAGCCTCCACGTGTGCTAAGCCCTACGCGTGGATTGCCCCGTTATCCTGTGGACGTGCCATCAGCACCCCATGCTCCCGTGGAGACGGTAAACGTGGTTTCACCCGAATCCGGCGTGGGCTCGAATATCGGGATCCGCCGTCCTAAAGTGCCCACGAAGCGTAAGCTGATTTTCGCTGCGACCGGAGTTCGCGCGCAGAAGAGGAAGAAGAAGTCGATCCTCTCTGCTGACATTGTATTTGGTCAGGAACCTCATGCTCCTTATAGCGAAGGCTTGAGTGGGTACGGGACCAACGACGGCCTATTTATGCCGCCAGATGACACTGATCTGGCGGCTGCCATCACAGCTGCCGAGCGATCGGCAAGGCGCGACAAGTGGTTGGCTAAACTCAGGGTAATCATTAGTTGTGTTTTTCGTCATTGCATCATAGCTCTATCATTGTTTTTGACTAACGCTTTTCCCTTTTTAATAGGAATTTCTACCGAAGAAGCTCTCGCTGCTTCTCTCAAGACCTTCGAGGAGGAGGAACGACTTAGAGCATCCTTAGGCCTTGGTACATTTCGGTTCACTATGTTTCTGCTTCCATTTCTTATGAGTAATCTGACCCTCTCTTTGTCTCATCGCAGGGATCACAAGGCCTATCCCGCAAGTTGATGTTGTAATTCTCCCCGGGCCAGATGCCGAAGTCTCGGCCTCTTCGGCATTGCCGCAGGAGGCCCTACTTAAAAAACTGATGATGGAAGCCTTGGCGGCTCTGGAAGTAACCCTGAATGCGGGCGACGACGCCTTGCTGAAGGAGGCCTCTAAAAGGTCCGTTGTGACGGCCCGGGAGGAAAGGAAGCGCCTGAGGCGCACAGCAAGGGAACGTAGTGCTGCTTTGGCTGCGGGGGCAGGTTCAAGCGCCGTTACTCCCGCTGTTACATCTTCAGAGGAGCTCCCGGTTGCCTTGTCTACTGCTCATAAATGGGCGGCACGTGCAGCTCGGGAATCCAACGGCAAATCAACCCCATGTATTGTGTTTTGAGGCTTCGTTGTCAAAGCTTTAAACTATCAGTTCTTATATATCTTGTCCTGCAGGGCCGAGCCTTACTGAAGGAGTGGCGGCGACCGTTGAGCCTAAAGGGGCGGTGGAGGAGGTAGCTGCTGAACCCGAGGCGACGGTAGGCGATGTAACCGTAATTTTCGGGCCCGAGATGGTGGCTGACGAGATAGTCACGACAGCTCTGCCCGAGATAGCTACCTCTGCCGAGCGCGAAGTGGCGGCGAATGAGACGGCTACCACGGCCGAACCTGATGCAGCAGTGGACGAAACGGCTGCTACGGACAAGCCTAAGGCAGCAGTGGACGAGACGGCTGGGACCACTGAGCCTGAAGTGGTAGCAGGCGAAACGGGTACAATCGCTGGGCAAGAGATAGCCGCTCTTTCTCAAGAGTCAGGCACCGCTCTGATTATCGCTCTCCCCGCCTACGGTTTCTTGTTTTCTCCTGGCGTCGCGAGCGTGACGACGGCTCCTGTGGAGTCAGGGGATGAGGCGACGGGAGGTGAGACCACCCCAATGGAGGAGGGAGACGCCACCGTTGTATCAATTAACGCCCTCATCACGGCTTCGGCTGGCGACTCATCAAGTAAATTTTGGGTCACCGCCCTTCTTTTTTTTATTCTGCAATCTCTCCTAATAAAGTTTATCCTGCTACTAATGCAGGTGCGACTGGTGCTGAAATCAAGCTACTCGAGACAGCGCCGTCAGTTACCGCCCTGACGGTGACCACCTCTCTGCCTTCTCTCGCACCGTCGCAAATGTTGGAAGGTATGGATTTGTAACCCATTAGTCTTATCTCTCGGGCGTATAATTCATGTACTGACGTTGCATTATCGCGTTTTTACAGGAGTCCTTTTTGACCACCTGTACCAGGTGCTGCACCCACACTTCTCCTTCTTGTCAAAGATTAGTCCACCTGCCAGTATATGTGAGTATTTTTTCTAAACGACGTCCCTTTCTTCAACGGGAAGTCGCATTACTGCTAACTCTTCTTCATATTGCTTGTAGCCTTATGAATTAAAAGGAGAGACGATGCTGTCGTTGCGCCACTAGTATTCCCAGCTCTGCCCCCTGCTGCAGCCGGTATAGTAGATTCTACTTTTTGCGTGTTTTCTTTATTTTCTGAGCCGACATTTGATTATGATCTATTTTGCAGCAATCACATCGACTCCAGCCTCGTTCGAGTCTCGTATTATAATGCCGGCAGAGCCTTTTTCCAGGCGTCCATCATCCAAAGGTGTTGTGACCAGTCTACGCATGCTTAGCGAGTATATCGAGGAGTTTGACGCAGAGACTCCCACATCTGCTGCGGATTTTGACGTGGAGGTTAACCCTATGCTGGCGACGCTCATGAACTTTCATGGTGAGGGCGTCGTTGAGTCTTGGGTTAATCGCTGCAGGGAGATCGAGGCTTGCTTGCATGAGCTTGAGCTTAAGCGTCCCGCACCTGAGATTCTGGCTATGAGCACTCAACGGGCGGCATGGATCGAGCAGAGCGCTTCTTACTTCCACCATCTTGAACAAGAAGTGGCTTTAAAGCGAAGGGAATGTAAAAAAACTTCAAGCGGGTCTACTCGACTGCATGCTGAGGTCGACGCGAACGCTGTCCAGTTGAAAGTTATCTTCGAAGGCCTTCTGCGATGTCTTTCTGATGGGTTAACACTGAGGAAGAAGCTTGATATCATTGAGCGGGATGCACAAGATCGTGAAGCAGCTTAGCAGGCCGTCGAGGAACAACTCTCGTCTTACTTGCAGCAGCGATCCCAGGTCGAAGCAGAGTTGGCCGCGGCAGCTGATCAGGAAGAGGGGCTGAGGGAAGTGCGCGAGCGGCTGACTGGATTATTGAAAGTGCTTTCCTCTCAATAAAATTTTTGTACTATTTGTAATTTTGAATAAAATGTATTTGTTCTTTTATTCTTTCATATAATGTATTTTATACCCAATCGAATTCATGAATAAAAGATACACGTTCTTCGTAATGTCTTGTGTCATTTCTCTGCTTTCTTCTTTCTTGCTGTGTTGTTTGCCATATGACTTTAGCAAGTGCGGTCTGTAGATAGCGTATAGCTGTCAGTCTTAGGCTCTTTGTAGAGTGGCGATGGCTTAGAAAACAGGGTTATGATCTGTCACCTAAGACTTTTCAACTTATGAGCCGTTAAGGTCTCATAAAGAATTTTCTCCCTACCGGTCGAGAGGATCCCGTAGGTGTAATTTCTCCTTAAGAATCGTGAGGATTCCTAAGTGTGTTTTTTCTTGAAAGTCGTAAGGATCTCACAAGAGAATTTACTCCTTTACGAGTCGTGAGGACCCGCAAGTGATGGGTGAAGTTGTCCTTATCCGCGTTTCACGGAGTCAGGGGTTGCTCTGGATGCTTCCCACGGGTTCACTGTCGTGTTTGGCGAGGACCAGGCTTCGCTCTGGACGTTTTTCCAGAATACCGTAGTTTAAAGACATCGCGGTCGAGGTTAAGGACATCATAGTCCGTGGATTTAAGGACTCCACAGTCCGTCATTTAGTTTTAAGATATCACGGTCGAGATTAAGGATATCATAGTCCGTGGATTTAAGGACTCCGCAGTCCGTTGTTTAGTTTTAAGATATCACGGTCGAGGTTAAGGACATCATAGTCCATGAGTTTAAGGACCTCACAGTCCAATGTTAGTTTTAAGACATCACGGTCGAGGTTAAGGACATCATAGTCCGTGGATTTAAGAACTCCACAGTCCAATGTTAGTTTTATGACATCACGGTCGAGGTTAAGGACATCATAGTCCGTGGATTTAAGGACTCCACAGTCCGTGAAATGTGTGGTCATCGGGACCCGTCACCTCTTTGAAGACGTTGAGGAATTACAATGACAAATATCAAAGGAGTGAAGAGATATACCCTTGAACCAAGGTAAAATTAGTTTCAGGACATTACGGTCCATTGTTAGTTTTAAGACATCACGGTCGAGGTTAAGGACATCATAGTCCGTGAGTTTAAGGACCTCACAGTCCGTTGTTTGCTCTGGATGCTTCCCACGGGTTCACTCCTGTGTTTGGCGAGGACCAGGCTCCGCTCTGGATGCTTCACACGGGTTCACCGCCATGCTCTGTGAGGACCAGGATCCGCTCTGGACGTTTTCCACGGGGTCAAAAGTGACATAATCCGTGTTCCACGTAGCCATGAATTTCGCTCTAGATACTTCCCATGGGTTCACTGCCGTGTTCGGCGAGGACTAGGCTCCGCTCTGGATGCTTCACACGGGTTCACTGCCGTGCTCTGCGAGGACCAGGATCCGCTCTGGACGTTTTCCACGGGGTCAGAAGTGACATAATCCGCGTTCCACGTAGCCAGGAATTTTTCTCTAGATGTTTCTGATTTATCTCAAAAACTATCTATTATCCGCAATCAAGAACGGCTTCGCTTGGTAGCTAGCCGGTGAGTACGGGTCGGTCCACAGGGATGTTGTGAATCTCCTAGTCGCTCTAACGAGTTAATTCCGAAGGGTGTTCGGATTGATTATTAAATCTAAAAACCTAAATTAATCTATATCTAAGTCTTGCTAGGGTTAGGTCTAGGTTAAGTTTGGAAAGTTTATAAATCTCACCGCTTTCTATACCTATATGAAGATCTAATTAGGTGTTATGGTAAATATTAATAAAAGGGATTAGGATGATTGGGAAGATTGTTCTTCCTCTAGATGCTTGTCCTTCCTTTCTTAATCTTTACCCTAACCTCCATGGAAAACCTTAAAATCCGGGCCTTTAGACTACGGTATCACCGCTACCTCGTGGGATAGAATGCCGTAGGGAGCGGAATAAGAAGGTATGCATGGAGTTCTATGAAAATATATGACGGGCAAGAAAGGGAATGAGAGATCTTCGTCTCTCAAACCTTCCCCAGATCTAACCCTAACAAGCGAGGGGACTACTCGCTCATTAGGGAATTAAAATACATTTATCTACGGCAGAGAATAAAAGATTAACAAGGGCAATGAATTAAAATTATCTAGGGCAAGAATAGAAAATTAACCTAGGGCAGAAAATAAAGAACTTACAAAAAATGATGCTCTCCAAAAGAATGCTGAAATTTATTAATGAAGGGATGCATGAAAAGAATACAATGATTTGGGCTTCTATTTATAGGAGATAGAAACCCTAGGTTACAATTGATTCGCATGTCTACATTTACCAAAATATCCTTAGGAAGAGCTAGTCAAAGTAGACTTCCAAGCTTTGGTAAAATTTTATGTCTCTGTCTCTTTAAAAGGAAGTATTGGGCCTTGAATCTTTTGTGGGCTCTTCTGTCTTTGGGCTTCCTTATTATTTGGTTCTTTTATTAAAATAGCTTCTATGTTTCTTCCAAATCTCCAGTGAATAATTGCGGTGGACTTTTAACCGTTCGCTTTGTAATCTTGGACCTTGCATTGCCTTGTACTTTGTGAATTTTATCTTTGATGTAGGCTTGATCAAGAGTCTTCTGTTTGTTGGTCAAAGTCCACTTTTGCATCGTCTTTTCATCATTTTCACTGTTTTCTGTCCAAGAACCTGTAACCTGTAATATGTAGCAGACATGCGTCAAAAGCACCTGTTTATTTGTAAAAAAAATAAGAATGGGGAATATAATAATGCAATATTATGATATGAACAAATACCCCCAAACTTATCTTTTGCTCGTTCTCGAGCAAACTTATTTTTATTCACTAAAATCCTAACCGCAGTTTCGCAGGGAAACGCGATTGCACTGAGCTCGTGCAACAAGCCGTTAAACCTCTAGGTGTCCCTAGTAGGAGGAGTGTTGTCTCCTGAGGGTTTTCAGCGGATTACACCCACAAAATCCTATCAATTCGGCCTTTCGACTTTTGTTCTCCAATTAGGTTTTCTAGCAAGGAATTCTATAATCATTGACTTGTAAATTATCCACCCATATTCTTCACACTTCCTCATTATTCAACTTAAGATTATATATGTTCTGTAGACTTACATAGCTTTCGGCATCTCTTAAGTTTTCCTTCTAGGGTTCCATCTCCACTTAGGAATTTTTATCAATTCTACTAAAGATACAAGTTCTATTCTTCATTCCTTTCTCTTATCTAAACTCCAATAACATATCCCTACGTGTGTGTATGAATCACCCCTACACTTGGAAATTCAAATCAAGCAATCATACCCTTGTCCGTTGTCCAAAGTACTTATTAGTAGGTGAATTTTTAATTGAATTTTGCTTACACATCCTTCATGCGACTGTTAATAATTCTTGAGATACCAACAACCGATTACAAGATATGTTTGCACTTTAAAGCGTAATTCCTAGTCTTGCAACACCCAAGGCTTTTAGCAGTGACTCCCAAACCAGTTGGTCTAAGGCACTAGGTGATGAAGCAGCCTCGCTAAATATTTTTCTATTTTTACAGCCTTAAGTAATCACAAAAACCAGTGTTCATTTTTTTCTTTTCTTTATTCACTCTTTTTTTATTTTCTTTTATTTTCTTCGTACTAAGGACTTTAGACAAGAGAATTTCAAGGTCTCTTCTACTATTCCAAGTTTTAAGGTGCGTGATTGTGCAAATTGTAGGGTATACGTTTTCAGAATCTAGACTTAAGCTAGGAACTATTTTTCAAACTCATACTTTAATAAAAATATCAATACTCTTCCCTTGTTTTCACTTAGCCCAAGAAGTAGACTCAAAATTTGCCTATTTCTAAATAAGCTACAAAGGCATATACTTTCTACCGTTAAACTTTAAGGAAGGTTATTTTTAGGGTTTTTAATTTACTAAGTCTAAGATCTAGTTGTTCCTAGCCAGTTGACGTATTTGTCAAACTCAAATCAAATATGGCCAAAATTGAATACAATTATTTTTATAATTTTCCAATTTTTATGGTTTTTCAAATAAATATGCAAATGCAAAAATATGTACAAATGAATGCGAAGGAAGAAGACGTACCGAGCATACCCCCAAACTTGAACTTGACAGTGTCCTCACTGTCATGCTAAACCAAGAGGGTCAAAATACCGATACTCCCCTGTTTATTTATTTACAAATTTTTTTATTTTATTGTTTTGAAATTTTTTTGTTATTTTTTTATAGAAAAAGAAAACAAAAAATATATATACATATATACAAAGGTTCCCCCCAAACTTAAGCTTGGCCTTACACAAGCCAAAGGTTAGCACCAACCATTCAAAGATCTTATCGTGGTAGTGGTATAGTTGGTGCAAGAATGGGGTGTGGATGAAAGAAATGAGAAACACACGAGACCGTGTGGAAAGAAGAATGGCAGAATATGGTCTCGGTGGGGGAGAAGAAGGGCGGAAAGGAGAAAGAAGAGTCGCGCGATCTTGAGGGTGTAAATCGAGTGAATAAATTAGCGCAATTTGTGATGACCGATGTGTTAAAAGCGATTGCGCTAACCTATCAACCCATCGTGAAATGGGGTCAAATCCCTCAAGATTCGCAACAAAATATGGGTACGCCGAACTTAGTATAGGAGATGAAAGCGTAACGGTCTCTTGTTCGGTCGGAACAATGGGAAAGACGAAAGGGAGTAAATTAGGGATAGTCTCATTCTCACCGTAATAAACTGTTTCGAACTTGAAAGATTCCATTAATGGTTCGAAACTACTATAATCAACCTAGTCTGATAGCTCATCTGAAAATGTAAAGGACTCAAACTCGGGCGGTGAGTCATCAACATCGTCCGAAAAAGTGAAACACTCGTAGGTGTTATCGTCTGTGAGAATTGTGTCAGATTCAAAGGAAAAGGTTTCAAGCTCACAGTCTTCAAGCGGGGTCGGAACGATGGGAAAGAGGGAGGGTGATATAACAGTCAAAGGTTCAGGAGGATGAATTGGAAAATCAGACACATCAAACAAAAATGATTCAACCTTAATATTATCCTTAAGACTCTCCTCAATACTATCCTCAATATTTAACTCATCCATGCCATTATCATCAAAATCAAGACGCATGTGAGATTCGGGAGAAACATTTAATAACTCAGGATGATGATTTGAACATAACATTTCAATTAAATCGACAGGTTCATCATCCGAAATATTCCCGGCGTCTATATCCTCAATTAAGTGAAAATCAATTTCTTTAGACACCTCCTCAAAAGCATGGATGTTTATCAATTTAGGTTCTAGAGTGGAGGTGTAAAGATCAAACAGATTTGGTGCGGTTTCACTCGAAAGGGGTTCCTCATAATCTGGCAAATCAAACACTACAAATTCGCTCAACTCATCATTTTGGACACATGTTTGAAAATTGGAGTTGTTGGATTCAATTGGGTATGGGTAGCTTTGATTTGGAAATCCTCTCTCATTCTCACTCTGTCCAACCGCCTCCTTATACATTGAAAATTTTTGAGCTAGCGGGAAACTAGCTACCGGTTCACTAGGTTGCATAAGGGCGGCCACGGACGCTTCCACATTCCTAGTCATCTTATTTGTTGCAGCAATATAAGCCTCCAACGACTCTTCCAAACTAGACTTAGGTGGTGAGGGGGTTTCGGTAAAGGATTCAAAATGGTGTGGATATGTGAAACTCCCTAATGACTGTGTAGAAACAGTGTCTAGTGAAGGTGGGAAAGTCGGGTAGGACTGGTAGGAAGTGGGTGATTGGACAGGGGTAGGGTCAACATGTGGATAAAAAGGTGAATAGTCGTGCGGATCCCTAGAACTAGATGGGTGGAGAGGGGTGAAAGATCGACTTGGAGATTGAGCAATATGCTCAGCAATGGACATCGGCTTAGGAGTTACAGCTGAACTTGAAAAAGTGGTGTCAACATACGAAGGTGGTGAAGGTTGACTTGGTTGACACAAAGTGGGTTGAAAAGTCAAACTGTTTCTCCTAGACGCCTCTATGTGATCTTTCAAAGATTTTTTAGGCATGGAGGGATCGTTTTTAAATTGACCGAACAAATTGACATATGACGCAAAATTAGGTTCGGGATACCAAAGTTCGGCTAATAATTTATTATGTGGGGTACCCATGTTGTAAGAAAAGGGGAAAGAAGGAAAGTTTATTGTGTGCAAGGATTTATTTGCGGCTAAAAATTTTGCAAGTTTCTATAAAATATTTGTCCTTTTTATTTTCATTCTTTTTCTCTTTATTTGGAAAAATTTTGTTGCAAAAAGATTTTAGAGAAAAGATATGCAACAGCAAAATATTTTATAGAAAAGATATGCAACAGCAAAATATTACTTGCAATCTAATTTCATTTCAAGCAATGCACAAGATCGTTATTTGGAAGGGAAAAAATTTTTGAGCGTAAAGAAATCCTGCAGGCAAATTTACAGAAGATATATCAAGATTTGCAGAGGAGGAGAGAGAAAACTCACAGAAATTTGCAGTGGCAGAACTGTTTTTTTTATATACCGCGCTTCTGCCTTTTTTTCTGGCAACCGATCTGTCGCCACCACCGCGGAACCGCCGCGGAGTGCCGCCTCCGACCGCGGATCCGCCGCGGGTTGGTGCCTTCGGCGGTTTTTTTTTTTTTTTGCGTTCACCAGATCGCTGCTGTTCTTCTTGTTGACTCGGTCCTCCAAATTATTTCTGTTCCTCTGTTGTTGCAATCTTCTGTTGATAGGATCGTCTATTTGCTGTTTTGATCTCTGGAGATTTCCAGATCCGAACTTGATTGTAGATCCTGCAAAATTCAAACAACAAAGTACCCTTTCCAAAAATAACAGATGATATATTTTTATATTTTTTGGATTTTTCAGATTTTTATGATTTTTTTTATTAAGATTAACCCGAAATTGCAAAAAGAAAATAACACGCCATCCCCGGCAATGGCGCCATTTGATTTATCTCAAAAACTATCTATTAACCGCAATCAAGAACGGCGTCGCATGGTAGCCAGCCGGTGAGTACGGGTCGGTCCACAGGGATGTTGTGAATCTCCTAGTCGCTCTAACGAGTTAATTCCGAAGGGTGTTCGGATTGATTATTAAATCTAAAAACCTAAATTAATCTATATCTAAGTCTTGTTAGGGTTAGGTCTAGGTTAAGTTTGGAAAGTTTATAAATCTCACCGCTTTCTATACCCATATGAAGATCTAATTAGGTGTTATGGTAAATATTAATAAAAGGGATTAGGATGATTAGGAAGATTGTTCTTCCTCTAGATCCTTGTCCTTCCTTTCTTAATCTTTACCCTAACCTCCATGGAAAACCTTAAAATCCGGGCCTTTAGACTACGGTATCACCGCTACCTCGTGGGATAGAATGCCGTAGGGAGCGGAATAAGAAGGTATGCATGGAGTTCTATGAAAATATATGACGGGCAAGAAAGGGGATGAGAGATCTTCGTCTCTCAAACCTTCCCCAGATCTAACCCTAACAAGCGAGGAGACTACTCGCTCATTAGGGAATTAAAATACATTTATCTAGGACAGAGAATAAAAGATTAACTAGGGCAATGAATTAAAATTATCTAGGGCAAGAATAGAAAATTAACCTAGGGCAGAAAATAAAGAACTTACAAAAAATGATGCTCTCCAAAAGAATGCTGAAATTTATTAATGAACGGATGCATGAAAAGAATACAATGATTTGGGCTTCTATTTATAGGAGATAGAAACCCTAGGTTACAATTGATTCGCATGTCTACATTTACCAAAATATCCTTATGAAGACCTAGTCAAAGTAGACTTCCAAGCTTTGGTAAAATTTTATGTCTCTGTCTCTTTAAAAGGAAGTATTGGGCCTTGAATCTTTTGTGGGCTCTTCTGTCTTTGGGCTTCTTTATTATTTGGTTCTTTTATTAAAATAGCTTCTATGTTTCTTCCAAATCTCCAGTGAATAATTGGGGTGGACTTTTAACCGTTCGCTTTGTAATCTTGGACCTTGCATTGCCTTGTACTTTGTGAATTTTATCTTTGATGTAGGCTTGATCAAGAGTCTTCTGTTTGTTGGTCAAAGTCCACTTTTGCATCGTCTTTTCATCATTTTCACTGTTTTCTGTCCAAGAACCTGTAACCTGTAATATGTAGCAGACATGCGTCAAAAGCACCAGTTTATTTGTAAAAAAAATAAGAATGGGGAATATAATAATGCAATATTATGATATGAACAGTTTCCCACGGGTTCACTGCCGTGTTCGGCGAGGACTAGGGTCCGCTCTGGATACTTCACACGGGTTCACTGCCGTGCTCTGCGAGGACCAGGATCTGCTCTGGACATTTTCCACGGGGTCAGAAATGACATAATTCATGTTCCACGTAGCCTGGAATTTTGCTCTAGATACTTCCCACGGGTTCACTGCCGTGTTTGGCGAGGACTAGGCTCCGCTCTGGATGCTTCACACGGGTTCACTACCGTGCTCTGCGAGGACCAGGATCCGCTCTGGACGTTTTCCACGGGGTCAGAAGTGACATAATCCGCGTTCCACGTAGCCAGGAATTTTGCTCTAGATGCTTCCCACGGGTTCACTGTCGTGTTCGACGAGGACTAGGCTCCGCTCTGGATGCTTCACACGGGTTCACTGTCGTGCTCTGCGAGGACCAGGATCCGCTCTAGACGTTTTCTACGGGGTCAGAAGTGACATAATCCGCGTTCCACGTAGCCAGGAATTTTTCTTTAGATGCTTCCCACGGGTTCACTGCCGTGTTCGGCGAGGACTAGGCTCCGCTCTGGATGCTTCACATGGGTTCACTGCCGTGCTCTGCGAGGACCAGGATCCGCTCTGGACGTTTTCCACTGGATCAGAAGTGACATAATCAGCGTTCCACATAGCCAGGAATTTTGCTCTAGATGCTTCCCGCGGGTTCACTGCCGTGTTCGGCGAGGACTAGGCTCCGCTCTAGATGCTTCACACGGGTTCACTGCCGTGCTTTGCGAGGACCAGGATCCGCTCTGGACGTTTTCCACGGGGTCAGAAGTGACATAATCCGCGTTCCACGTAGCCAGGAATTTTGCTCTAGATGCTTCCCACGAGTTCACTGCCGTATTCGGTGAGAACTAGGCTCCGCTCTGGATGCTTCACACGGGTTCACTGCCGTGCTCTGCGAGGACCAGGATCCGCTCTGGACATTTTCCACGGGGTCAGAAGTGACATAATCCGTGTTCCACGTAGCCAGGAAGGGTTGACTTTATCCGCATTTCACGGAGTTGGAATTTGACTCTCGGTCATCTGTATACCGCCGAGCCATGGAACTGGGAGTTGCCGTTGTTCCGCTTTGCTTGATGTTGTGTCTGTTGTAATGAGACGAATGTCGAAATGATCTCCAGGCTATCTGCGACCCGTCGAGATTTGGCTTCTTCTTCTGATTAAACTTGGGGAGGAGAAGTGTGATTCCTTCTTTGTTTGCGCCCCTGGATTGTATACAGGGATTGATGTGATATCAATTTTTTCCGCGATGCTTTGTCATTTCAGCTTTTATATCGCGAAGGTCATGATTGCCCCATCATTTCGGATATTTTTCACAGTGCCCAATCATTTCATCTATTTGTTTTATTTCTACTCGCTGCTTTTTATTGCGAGTTGCCCAATCATTTCGGCTATTTCGCATGCATACATTTTTACTTGCTGATTTTGTCAAGTTGCCCCATCATTTCGGCTATTTCATATGCATGTGTGGCTTGCTGGCTTTTCGCTGCAAGCTTGGGATTAGACACCGATTTCGACATCAGCATCGCTACAACTGGAATATTGCCAGGAGCGAATCATCATTTGCCTCTGTCGATACCGAACAAAGGTGGCTTAGCGAATAGGGTTAGGATCCTGTCGACTAAGGCTTTTGACTTCATGAGCCGTAAGGGTCTCACAAAGGTATTTCTCCCTACGAGTCGTGAGAATCTCGTAGGTGTGTTTTCTCCTTAGGAATCGTGGAGACTCCTAAGTGTATGTTCTCTTATAAGTCGTAAGGATCTTACAAGAGTGTTTTCCCCTTATAATTCGAGAGGACTTACAAGGGTTGTTCACCATATGGACATATCCCTAGTCACGGATGAGACTTTGTTAGGGAAATATTTGTTCGCGCCCGTGGATTGTATACAAGGATCAGCGTTGAGCCGCTTGTAGGGCAGTAGTGGATGTTGTGGGGGCTGCTTAAGAACAGGTTCAGGTCTCTGTAACTTAAGACTTTTGAATCTTATGAGTCGTGAGGGTCACATAAAAGGATTCTCCTTACGAGTCGTGAGGATCTCGCAAGTGTAAGTTCTCCTTAGGAATCATGGGGATCCCTAAGTGTGTTTCTCCCTTGTGAGTCGTAAGGATCTCACGCGGGTGATTTCTCCTCACAAGGTCGAGAGGACCTCGCAAATGTCTTTTAACGAGGTTGCGCCCTTTCGGGTTTTTCACAAACACTCGCCGGTAGCCCTGCTGTTTTTACTCACGGAGCCCTTTCGGGTTTTCATCCGTGCCCATTTTGCTTATGGACATACCGTTTTCCTTTTTTGTTTTTCTACTTTTTTTTATTTTGACGAGGTTGCGCCCTTTCGGGTTTTCACAAGACTCGCTGGTAGCCCTGCTGTTTTTACTCACGGAGCCCTTTCGGGTTTTCATCCGTGCCCATTTTGCTTATGGACATACCGTTTTTCTTTCTTTTTCTTTTTTTTATTCTTTTTTTTATCAGCTTTGGGATGCTACAATCCACGGTAGTTTATCAACATCTCGGTCAACAGCTAGTTTTAGGACATAGTAGTCCGTTGTTAGTTTTAAGAACGTTTCGGTCCGTCGTTAGTTTTGGGACGTTTCGGTCCGCGGTTAGTTTAAGGACGTTTCGGTCCGTTGTTAGTTTAAGAACGTTTCGGTCCGTTGTAAAGTAAGCCGGTTACTACTTACAGAGTTTGGGCTTAGGAAAATAGCAAGTGGATATAGTCGTCGTCATCTATCATTGACCTAGGCCGTGACTCGTCAAGCGTAGTACTTCTTCAAGAAGCGACCGTTTATTGGCCTGAAAGGTCTTTCACCGTACATGTCCATGAGTTGATAGGCTCCACCCTGGTAGACCTTATCTATGATGTACGGGCCTTCATAGTTCGGCTCGAATTTCCCCCGCTTGGCGCGATTGGGGATCATAGGTCTTTTGACCACTAGCATGAGTTCGCCTTGGCGGAATGTCCTCGGCCTGGTCAATCTTTCATATGAGCACGTCATCTTCGCTTTATAAGCTTTCAGATTTTGCTGCGCCATGAGCCGGGTTTCATCAAGGGCATCGAGCTCCTCAAGGAGAAGTTGAGCATTCTCTTCGTCCGTTAGTTCATAATGGACTACCATTTGTAGAGAGGGTAGCTCTATCTCGAGGGGGAGTACCGCTTCTGTACCGAATACCAACGCGTACGGCGTTGTGTTCGTGGCCGTCTTGAACGTAGTTCGATACGCCCAGAGAGCTTCTTGCAGTCTCTCATGCCAGTCCTTCTTATTTCGGGACACCGTCTTCTTCACGGTCTTTTTCAGGGTCTTGTTAAAAGCTTCAGCTAGACCGTTGGCTCGGGGATTATAACCTGAAGAGTATCACCAGTCTATGTTGTGCTGTTGTGCGAAGCGGCTGATCTTGTGGCTTTTGTAAGCTGGCCCGTTATCGGAGATGATCCGTCGCAGAGTTCTAAACCGATAAATAACGTGCGTCTTGAAGAAATGGAGGATATTCTCCGTCTTTACTTCCCTTAGCGGTACTACTTCTACCCATTTGGAGAAGTAGTCAGTCGTCGCCAAGATAAATCGATGTCCTCTGGACGATGCTGGCTCGATCGGGCCGATTATGTCAGTTCCAAACATTTCGAACGGCCAGCTAGCCACTGTCGGGTGTAATGGATTTGGATGTTGGTGGATGAAGTCCCCATGGATCTGGCATGAGTGGCATTGCTTCACATACTCGAGGCTGTCCTGAATCATCGTGGGCCAGTAGTAGCCCATCCGTTTAATTTTCAAATTCATCTTCGGGCCAGCTTGGTGAGAACCGCAGAGTCCGTCATGAACTTCTTGGACGACTCTTTTCGCCTCTTCAGGTCCCAGGCATCTCAGCCATAGAGAATCAAACGACCTCTTGTACAGAGTATCATTGACGAAGGCGAAAGACAGAGCTCGTTTCATAAGCTGATGTCTTGAGGACGCATCTTCAGGCGTTTGATGGGATTTGAAGTAATCTATAAAGACTTCTCTCCAATCTTCAACCTTTTCTTGGTCTTTTACTCGTAGAGCCATTTGCTAGGTCGCTCTTTTTTCTTCGGATGACTCCGGAGATATTTCCGCCGGTGCAAGAACCCGACGGCTTTGTACCACGATTCTTACGTCATCGAGCTTCTCATCGGCCAATTCTTTAGCAAGTTTGGCTAATGCATCCGCTTTGCTATTTTCCGCACGCGGTATGCTTTCCAAAGTGTAGGAAGGTGTTTGGGTCAACAGTTGTTGTACCCTCTCGCCGTACTTTACCAGCTCTGGTTTGCACGTTTGGTAGTCGCCATTCACTTGACTAACGACCAATTGGGAGTCTCTGTATATGTGGAGGTTTTCAATTCCCATGTCGATGGCGATCTCGAGACCTGCTATCAAAGCTTCATATTCGGCTTCATTGTTCGTCCTCGGCTCTGTCAAGGAGAAGGCGAAGCGCATTATCCCTCTTTATGGGGTCACGAAGATAAGGCCTACCCCTGATTTGATTATAGGCGTGTTCTGTTTGCGCTTCTTCATGGAAGACGCTCCATCAAAATAAAGTTCCCATCGGGTATCGCTACCGTCGATCGCATCAAACGCTTGTTCGTCGGGCAGTTCGCAATTCAAAGTGGAATCGGTCGGTATCGGATGTTCAGCGAGGAAGTCGGCGATGGCCTGGCCTTTCACTACCTTAAGAGGTCGATAAGTTATCGAGAACTCCATCAAGAGCAGGGCCCATTTAGCGAGTCGCCCCGTCAATATAGCCTTTGACATCAAATACTTGAGAGGATCCACCTTCGATATGAGACGGACTTCATGCGCCAATGCATAGTGCCGGAGTTTCGTTATCGCGAAGATCAACGCCAGGCAGTGTTTTTCGATGGGAGAGTAATTGCTTTCTGCCCCCAGGAGAACTCGACTCAAGTAATAGAGAGCTCTTTCTTTCCCTTGGTCGTTCTCTTGTGCCCATAATGCGCCTAAGGAACCTTCGAGGGCTGTTGTATAAAGAATAAGGGGCTTTCCTTTGACCGGAGCGGCCGGCACTGGCGGGTTCTGCAGATACTGCTTGATTTCGTCCAGCGCGCCTTGGCATTTGTGATCCCAGACGAACGGGGTTCCTTTCTTCATCAGGTGACTATAAGGACGACACTTGCCAGAGAGATTGGCTATAAATCGCCGGATATACGCGAGCTTCCCTTGTAGAGATCGCAATTGTTTGAGAGTCCTTGGCGGAGGCATTTCCATGACCGCCTTGATCTTTGACGGGTCTATCTCAATATCTCGGTATCGGACGATGAATCCTAGGAATTTGCCCAAGGAAATTCCGAATGCGCATTTGAGAGGGTTCATCTTCAAGTTGTATTGCCGAAGGCATTGAAATACGATCTTCAGATGTTCGAGATGTTCCTCGTATGATTTGCTTTTAACTACGAGGTCGTCGATATAACATTCGACGATTTCATGTATGAGGTCACCGAAGATCCTCGTCATGGCCCTCTAATAGGTGGCACTGGCGTTCTTTAAACCGAAAGGCATCACCTTATAGTAGAATATACCCAAAGGGGTCCGGAAAACGGTGTGCTTTTGGTCTTCGGGATGCATCTTTATTTGATTATATCCTGAAGAGCCATCCATGAAGGAGAAAACTTCGTGAGTGGACGTGTTATCTATCATCAGCTCAGTGACCGGTACTGGGAAATCGTCCTTCGGGCAGGCTTTATTGAGATCCCGAAAGTCTACGCAGATGCGCACCGTCCCATTCTTCTTCATTACTAGGACGATGTTGGCGATCCAGTCAGGGTACTGAACTTCTTGGATGAAACCAGAGTCGATCAGCTTCTTGACCTCGGCGTTAATTCTCATCTCAAGCTCGAGCCGCATTCTTCTCGGTGCTTGTTTGATTGGCTTGACGTCCGGGGAAATTGCCAGTTTGTGGACAGCAAACTCTGGATCTAGTCCTGGCATTTCGGAATAGTTCCACGCGAAGCAAAACCTTATGCTGCATAAGCACGTCTTTTAGTGTAGCTACCCTTTCCTCAGACAGCAACTCACTGACGAATGTCGGTCGCGGGTCACTTGTCGTCCTTAAATCAATTTTCTTGAGGTTATCTGCAGTGGTATGTATTCCATCTTCCAGCTCTTTTGGTGCCGGTGGAAACTCTGAGATTACCTCGTCATCATTGTTTTCGAAGCACCAGGGGAGGTCATCTATATTCTCGGGTTCTTCTTTTGATATTGTTATCATATGACAAGTACGAGCTCACTTCCAAGACCGATGTGGATCTGGGTCTACTCTCGTGGATTTGGGTTCATGCTTCTGCGGTGGAGTTATCCTCCAACTGTCGGATAGAGCGAACTTGCCGAGCTGATATTGATCTTCGACCCAGTTCTTGAAGGTGAAGCAGTCTTCGAGAGGGTGTCCTATTGCTCGGTGATAAGAGCAATAGTCTGGGTGAGAGACTTCGCCCGCTTGCTCGGGGTGTTTAGACTCCGGAAGTGTAATCATTTGATGTCTTATGGAAAGATCAAGTATCTTCTTTGTCTTGTATTGAGGAAAAGAGTATGCTCGACTCATCTTCTTCATAAGGGACAAATCCGTACCGCTTGATTCCTGATCGCGTGACTTCTTGGTCCCGCTTTGTCGCTGTCGAACGCCTTTTCCGCTCTTTGTTTTTTTCTGCCTCTGCGTCGGGCCTTTTGTACGACAGGTTGACAGGGAGGGGCATTTTCATCTTTTGCAGCCTGTTGAAAAAGGCGCTGAGTCCTGGCTTTCTCGTAGATGTCCATTTTGCGATTATGGTCGTCTCGAACTTTTTGACCAGCTTCCCTTATAAGCTTATCCATTTGTTCTTCGAATGACGTACTGGGTATTTTTACGTCGGGAGCTCTTTCTGATTCAGGATTAGCATTTTCCCAAAAAGCATCTCCCTCTTCATTAAAGTCATGTATGACGTAGCAGTCGCGAAGTAGCTCCCGTTTCTTGGATTGAACATACCCAAGCCCGGTCGTTTCCATTTTCCCGTTAGGTAATTTCCGCTGAGTTCCAGGGACATTCCAGATCCTGTTATAGAACCGTGCTTGTCGAGCAGTTTGTTTAAGGGGTACACCTTGGCGTCTCAAGAGTCTCCTTAATCCGTCTGTGTAATATCTGGGCAAACGGATGGGCTGGAGCCTGTCAAGTGTGGAATCCGTGCCGTGCCAGATTTCTTTCTCCACTTTAGTTTCCCCGGATCGGTAGAATAGGATCGCCTTTTCACCTTCTCGCCTGGGAGGGACATAGAACATCTGCAGCTCTTCCACACTGTAGGTATCAAGCGCGTCTAGTTCTTTATGATGTTTGGGCGGAACCATGGCAACTTGCAAACTCTACTCTTCGTCAGCGAAGGTTTGTATTGAAGGCCGAGCAGAGAATACGGCATGGACCTCATCTTCCGAGTCGCTGCCGAAGATAAGCATAGGAGCAGACGGTCCCGGCTTGTTGTACTGGGGTGGCACTGAATAAACTATCTCTTCCTCTTCCTCGGTATCACTCCCGAAGACTGGGATGGTGGTGATAGTTTTGTTCTCCGGTTTATGACATCTCTCTGTGTCTTCAAAGTCTAGCAAGAAGTATTTTGCATCCTCGTACTTTCGGACTTCGTTTACAGAGAATGGGTTTAGCTCTCCTGTTACGGTTTACTCGAGACCATCCTTGAAGTATTTCATACACTAATGTTGTGTCGAAGGGATGATGTTGTACTCGTGTAACCAGGGCTGGCCGAGCAAAGCGTTATAGCAGGTCTTAGTGTCAATGACGTGAAATTTAATATCCATGACAAGTAGCCCGAATCTTAATGTCAATATCACAGACCCGAGAGTCCGCGATGACTGGGAGTCAAAACCAGAGATGGTGATTTTATCACGAGCGAGATGCTGGACGCTCATGCAGATTTCCTTCAACACTCGCACGTTGAGAAGATTGACGGAAGACCCATTGTCGACCAGGATTTTACCTATCTTTATATCGTGGCAGTATCCTGAGACATAGAAGGGACGGTTGTGCTCGCACGTCCCAAGGAGGAGGTCTTCGTCGCCGAAGGTGATATCGGCTGTGTGTACTTCTTCTAGCTCGTCCTTCATCTTTTCTTTAGCGAGAAAAGCTTGGAATTGATCTGGCTCTTGTAGCGCCTTGATCAGTGAATCTCTCGCTTCTTTGGATAATAGAAGGGCGTCGAGAATACTGAGTTGCGAGGGTAACTTCCTCAAGTGCACCAGAACGTTATAGTCCACCTTACTCTTCTTTGGCGGGTCCTTGGCGGTCAGTTCTTTCATGACTTGGTTGTCCAGGGCGATATCCTCAGAGACCTTTTCTTTTCCCTTATCTTTTCTACTCGTGGATCCGATATTCTTTTCTGGAAGCATGCGATTGCGCAACTGAATGTTTTCACGGGCCTTCGGTTCTTCCTTCTTCCCCAATTTGGATTCTTTAAAGAGAGGGCCAAAAGCAATCTCTTCGTCAGAGTCGCTCCCGAATATGAGAACTTGTGATCCCCCGGCGTTAATCACGCAACAATTGCCGGTGGTTCTTTTATGCTCCTCGATCGTATTTCTCTGCTCCCGGCGAGTTTTGTGTTTCATCCGCTTGAAATGCTGCCGGTGAGCAACATATCCCTACCACCATCTTTTAAAAGCATCGCACTCTTCAGTAGGGTGCGAAATCTTTCGATGATATAAGCAGTAGCTAGGATGTGTTTCTACTTCACCGGGAGTGTTTCCTTCAGAGGGTGGTAACTTCATTCCCATTGATATGGCTTTAGCAAAACTTTTCCTCATCTTGATCTTGTTTTTATCCGCGACGGATGTTCCTTGATTCGGCAGGAGTGTCTCAACTCCTTCGTCTAGTCGCCGGCGTTGGGCTCTTTCAAATATGGCCATCTCACGCTCTCGATCGGTTTTACTTTTCAGATGAATCTCATTCAGGAAGGCGTCGATCATTTCGTCTGACGGCCATAGAAGTTCTGGCTCGGTACCTCCTCCCAGTCTCTCTGTGCAAGGAGCCTCTTCATTGTCTAGCGATGAATGAGAGATCATATGGCAACTTGCTACGTAATCCTCAGATTCGTCCGACAATTCTTCTCCATCCTCTCTGTCTTCAAGAACGTGGCTGAGGAACTCTTGGAGCGTAATTGGAGTCCGCGCCTTCTGGTTATATTCTTCTAGCGCGTCGATCTGTTTCTGCAGGTCCGTGCGCTTATCTCCAGGCTTCATGGGCTTTCTGGATTTCTTCTTCTTTTTCGAAGATTTTGATGGCTGGGTGTGGGAGCTTTGGCTATCACCACCAATTTTTAGAGCTGGGGGCGGCTTCAGTATTTCTTCGATGATCTGAGTTCTAGCGGATTCTTCCACCTGATCGCCGGGCATATCTGGAGATCATTCAGCATCCTTTTGGTTTTGGCCGAAAGAACAACCTCCCATGGGGCTTCTTCAACAAAAGAGCACGTTGCCCCCGGTGTGTCCGTCTTCTTAGGAGTGTGCGGTTGTGGTGAGTTTATTTTCCACTTCTCAGACAGCGCAAACTTGCCTTGTAGGTACTGATCTTCGATCCATCCCTTAAAGACGAAGCAATCCTCGATCGGATGGCTTACCGTTTGGTGGTAAGGGCAATAATTGGGATTATTCACTTCGCTGGGTTGCAGTGGTCGCCTTGGATTTGGCAAATTGATAAGCCTGTTGTGCATAGCCAGCTCGAACGGCCTCTTCGTTTTTTCTAGTGGGAATGAGTAAGGACGCTTTATTTTCTCATTGTAATAGCGCCGTCTCTCCTCCAGTTGATCAGTTAGCTTTGGGGCACTGGGCTGTTGTTGGGTGTTTGCAACGAAGATCGCCTTCCCTTTACCCTTTTCGTTCCGCGGTTCTGGTTTCGGGAGAGATGGTTTATGACCCATCTGATCCATCTGGGCCAACTTATCGATTAAAGCCTGGAACGTGGTCGGTTTGAAGAACATCATGAACTGTGAAATAGTTGCATGAGGGTCTAAGGTGCCCACGAACATGCCCACTGCTGGTGCTTCTTCGATGCGCTGTTCGCACTTGACCACAGATTTCGCCATCGGATTGCATATTGAACCCAAGTTTCACCCGGCTTTACTCTCGCATTGATCAATGCTGTTATCGGGGTGCGTTCACTTGCGCTCGCGAATCGCTGGGTGAACAATAACTCCATTTCTGCGAAAGTTTTGACGGAGTCGTTTGGAATTTCGGAGTACCACTCAAACGCCGTTTCTGATAAGCTGCCGACGAATTGGCGGAGGAAAAGCTTATCATCGCCCCCGGTGTTGCCGCACAGAGCTCTAAACTGGGCGACGTGCTGGTGGGGATTGCCCATCCCCTTGTACACGTGGAATTTCGGGATCGTATAGCCCGGCGGGTATTTTATCTTATCATACCAGCCTGGATACGATCGCCCAGTCTTCACAACCTGGCCAGCCGCTTCATTTGTCTGGTGAACTCGTATTCGTTGAGCAATATAATTATCCAGGGTGGCCTTGGAGATAGTTCCCTCTTTGGCTGTTGAAAGAGCCGGAGGTGGATTTGATGTTTCTCCTCTGTCGTCTTCGAGGATAATCGGAGGATCTTCAGCTGGAGGGTCCTGCTGGATCATCATACCTACCATGTCTTGGAACAGAAGAGCCATTTGCTTTATATTGGCCACTTGTTCCGCGGCTTCCTTGTCCTTCTTTTCAAGCATTCTCCGAAGGAATTCAGCATCAGTCTCGTGTTCGTGACGTTGTTTCGATGACGCCTCTGGGCTTTCTTTTAGCCCGGTGAGTGCGGCCATGGCAGTCAGCATCTCCTGAAACTTCTGTTGTTGCTGTTCCTGAGCTCTTGTGATGAATCGGGTGAGTGGTCGGTGGCCCGTAGAAGTGCGGCTATCCTCCTTCCCGGATGCCATGTAAATAGTATGCACCACCATACCCCCCGACTTAGGGCATTTGGGCTCAGTGCCTTTGATATTTATTACAGGCATGGGGATCTTCTCCGGCCTTCTCTTCTTATGAGCGGTCGAAGTTGAGGGGGCCGTCGCGGTGGGCATCTCGATAGCTTTTCGTGGCTTGACAGGATGGCTTTCTTCTTGTTGAATCTTCACCCTTTTTTGTCGACGAGGGTAATCTTGATCAACCACTGAGTACCGGACCTGCCGCCAGACTTTGTAGATCTTGGAAGACAGCCGCTGAGGGGACTGTTCTGGCTTTGCTTTCGCAACATTCTCCACCGGAGGAGGAGATCTTTTCAGTATGGCGGTAGGAGAATTCCTACGCACCTTATTCAGCAGCTCGAAGATGTTCTCGGTTGGAACAGCAGCATTAATTTCCGCCGTTGTGGCTGGTGGGGTTAGCCCAGAAGGGGAGTTGCCCCCGGCCTTCCTTACCCGATGCCAGTAGCGACGTCGAGCTCGTCGAGCCGATGGAGTTGGATTGGTGACGGGGATGGCTTCGTCTTTCCCCCTGTTCAGGTGAGGGGCTGCTGCTGGTGTCAACCTGTTAAAGACTGATGTCCTTTGAGTAGCAGGAGCGGGAGCGGGAGTTGGGACGGTCAGTCTTGTAAAGACCGACCCCTTGGTAGGAGAAGCCGCCTTGACGACTTCGGGAGCAGGGTTGGTTACTTTCTTCGGAATAACCTTCTCTAGGATTGCAAGTTTCATTGTGGGCCCACAGGAATTTTGGCCCAATCTGGAGAAAACCGAGGCGCCGGTGCTGGACGACCCGTTGAGAGGGGCCACAGTAGCTGTAAGTCGATCGAAGACCAACTTTTTGGGAGCTTCCGGTGTTAGCACGGGAGCGGTGAAGCTCGTTGCCGGGAGCATGGTCCGGAAAAACAATCCGGTGGTGGCCCGAGTCACCTGGTCCACCGGCATCGTGAGCAAGGAAGCGGCTTGGGGCCTATAGGCTATGCCCCCAGTTGAGACAGGACATGGGTTACAGTTGCATGTGGAACACTTTGAGCAGGTGAACGCCATTGATCCTTTGCTTTCTGCACCAAGCAAAACGCCAAATCTTAGTACCTCGAAACCCAAGGGCAACTATTAGCAAACCGCGATTGGTTCGCGAACACGACACACGAAGTGTGAAGTGGAAAGAGGAAAAGGTCCCACCGGGCGTGCCAGAATCTGTTTACCGCCTGAAGCCGGGAAGACTGGACGTCTTGCCTGAATCTAGGGGCAGATGCTAATTGACGCTATCCGTCCACCACTCCGAAGATGCCAAGTTGATTTATGGCACCATGTATCAAAGGTTTAAACGGGTGCGGCCGATGTACCAGACTTCGTCAGATTCCCCTCGTTTGAGGGGGTTTTGATTGTGGGGACGCTCTTCCCTGCAGGCGCAAGCCCCTGCAGTTAATTACGCTACCGCATCGCGGTAACAACTTTCTCCTTCTCCATATGGTCACTTCGTGTCGTGGGTGTTTTTTTTGTGTTTGGTTGCCCGTGGAATGTATACGGAGACTAAGTTATGTTGTCGCCCGTATCTTTCTTAGATTTGGGTTTGGGGGGTTGTGTTTAAGGATACGTTAGCCTTATTTGAGGCTAAGATCAATTTAAACGTTTATTAAGGACACGTTAGTCTAATTCTAGACTAAGATCTTAATGAGATCATTTAGATCCGACAAAAGAGCAATTAGGCTCTATTGTTTAGTTTAATGACATTGCGGTCGATAATTAGTTTAAGGACATTACGGTCCATTGTTTGTTTTAAGACATCACGGTTGAGGTTAAGGACATCATAGTCCATGAGTTTAGGGACCTCACAGTCCGGTGTTAGTTTTAAGACATCACGGTCGAGGTTAAGGACATCATAGTCCATGGATTTAAGGACTCCACAGTCCGATGTTAGTTTTAAGATATCACGGTCGAGTTTAAGGACATCATAGTCCATGGATTTAAGGACTCCACAGTCCGATATTAGTTTTAAGACATCACGGTCGAGGTTAAGGACATCATAGTCCATGGATTTAAGGACTCCACAGTCCGTAATAATGTATGGTTGTCGGGACCCATCACCTCTCTGACGACGTTGAATGATTACAACGACAGATATCAGAGGAGTAAAGAGATGTACCCTTGAACTGGGTGTAAATTGATTGGAAGAGCAGATGAGCTCGGTTCAATTTAAATTGAGGACTTATGGCCAGAATTGGGCTAAGTCCAAAAAATGTTTAACATTTCATTCTTGTTCTACCTGTTAAGCCTTTATTTGGGCTCTGCCCTTTTAATAATGCCAAGCATTGGGCTCTGATATTTTGTCTGGAATTAAATGCTTAGCATTTATCAGGAACAAAGTGGTGTTCTGATAGTGCGCCACGTGGCGCATCAGGTGCTTTGCGCCAATTAAAGAGCGCATTGCGCTAGCGCACATAAGAGTGACACGTGTCGTTTAGCGCTAAGCGCTAGCTTGTTAGCGCATTGCGCTTTTAATTTATGAGCGCGCTGCGCTGGTTTGTGGGTGCTCCAGTGAGTGACACATGGCGCGCTTGGCGCTGAGTGCCAACCCAAGAGAGCAGTGCGCTGTTTTCAGGAGCGCAAAGCGCAAGCTGTGTCTGTGGTTGACACGTGGCATGTTTTGGCGCTGAGCGCCGATCCAAAGAGCGCAAAGGCGCAGTTCATAAATGCAAAGCACTTTTCCAGTAGCGCAAAGCGCATCAGATCAAAATTAAGATCAAAGAACAAGTTTATGTTCTTCAAAGGAGGCCTTGCCTTAGGATTCAAGAACCAAAGTTCTTGTTTTTATTAAAAGGCTCTTCCTTTATAGATCAAAAGATCTGCGAATGAAGTAAAATACTTCTTTTTTATATTTTTATGATTAGATCTTTTAATCCTTTATGTTTAATCAAAGATCTTGGACTTTTTTATAGATCTAAGATCTTTTTAGAAGATGTTTCTTCTTTTTACGAGATGATTTCATCTCTGTTGTTCAAGAATTAATTCTTTACCTTTAAAGATGAAGCAATGATCTTCTTTCTTCAAAGGCTTGCCTTTCTTTCTCTTTGAGTTTTTCTCAAAGTTTGCAGAGGGTTTTTTCTATTTTAGACTTGAAGTCTTGGGGCCTTTATATAGGGCCAATTGATTTGTTAAATTAGTTGAAGAGATCTTTCTCTGATTGATTTCAGAATATTTCCCACCGTTGGATCTTTGATCTTAAGGCTTCTATTTTACAGAAGATAATCTTCTTGTTTTAATAAGATTGGAAAATCTTTCCATAACAGAATTTTAATTCTGATTAATTAGTAATTTATTATTATTAGATCTTTTGATCTAACGGTGGGGAATTCTTTTAATTCCAGCGCTGGCGCACTTGGCGCTAACGCACCTACGTTTGACGCGTGGCGTGCAGCGCAAATGCGCTAGCGCACCCATGCTTAACACGTGGCGCGCAGCGCAGAGCGCAGCGCAACTGCGCTAGAGCCCCCGTGCTTGACACGCAGAGCGCAGCGCAACTGCGCTAGCGCCCCCGTGCTTGACGCGTGGCACGCAGCGCAGAGCGCTGGATCTAAAGCGTTGCTTCAACTTTTCAAATTTGAATTTTGAAACAGAGCTTATCTCTGATTAGGGTGCGCTGCCTAGAGCACAGCGCTCTTGGCTCTGGCGTGTCTTCTTTTGACACGTGGCGCGCAGCGCGCAGCGCATGGGATCTGAAGCGTTGCTTCAATTTTGAATTTTGAAATTCAAAATAGAGTTTTGCTCTGATTAGGGGAAACAGCCCTCTTTGAATTCAAAAACTAATAAATACTCTTTCCAAGATAATGGGAGGGAGTAATTTGTAAAAAAAAGTGTGCAAGTGCAAGTGTAGACATGTCATGATATTTTTTGTCCAATTTGCACTAAACTGGCCCCAAGAGGGGACCGGTGCACCGAACCAGCCCTAAAGGGAGGACTGGAGCCACTAAGACGGCCCCAAGTGAGGCCGGAGCTACCATGACGGCACTAAGGGGCCGGAAAACATCAAGACGGGCCATTAGGGGACCGAAAACACCAAGCCGGCCCTATTAGGGGATCGGTTCACTAAACCGGCCCCTATGGTGAGGGTAGTTCACCAAGTCGGACCCATGGAGGGCTGGTTCGCCATCGTAGCTAGACCCTATAGGGGTCTGGGCTTCACTTGATCGGACTTTAAGGGGTCCGAGCTTCTCGGTTGACCGGACTTTAAGGGGTCCGGGTCTTGGTCGACTGGCCATTGAGAAGGTCAAATCTTGGTTGACCGGACTTTAAGGGGTCAGGATCTTGGTCAACCGGCCATTGAGAAGTCCAGGTCTTGGTTGACCGAACTTTAAAGGGTCCAGGTCTTGATTGACCGGCCGTTGAGAGGGCCAGGAATAAGTTGACCGACCCGTTAAGAGGTCCGGAATAAGTTGACCGACCGTTGAAAGGGCAGAGAATAAGTTGATCGACCCGTTAAGGGTGTTAGGATGCTATGGTCATCTAGTAAGTTTTAAAGCATAGCGGAAGCAATAATTTTAAAAATCTAAAGAGCTATAACATCACAAACACTAAAATCAATACCAAAGACTATAACTTGACGATAAACTAGAGAGCTAAACTAAAAGTTTGATAGCTACAATCTTTGTAGTGCATTAGCCATCTCTCTTTGGACTTTGGCTAATCTCTACTTGATAAGGATCGAGCTTACACGACGATCTCCTCATCAAAAATGATCCATCTTGAGATAGCCCACCCCAAGCTCCCACTTCATAAACTATGTATATGTGAAGCAACTTGCAATACTAGTTTGCTAAAGAAGTGATGTAAGAAGATGTAAATAATTTTGCTGACTAATTTTCTTCCCTTTTTCTTTTCCTTTCTCTCTAAATCAAAACACAATAGAGAGAAAAATGATGGTGAGAATGAGAGTGAGGATAAAAGACTTAGCCTTCTAAAATAAAAGATTAAGAGCTCTCTACAAAACTCTACTTTCTTCTCTTTATCTAAGGCTCGTTTCTTTTTCTTTAATAAATAAAGAAAACGAATTATCCTCATATCATTCTTCTTTATGTGAGTCTCATACACACTTCTAATATGTATCATATACTTATTAATTATACTTGTATCATATAAAAATAATAATTAAGAGAAGAAAAAGTAAAGTAAGCATGATATTAGTTAATACATACATACATATATATCAAAATATATCTAATTATTAAATCAACACTTGATTTAATAATCCGGATATATCAATTTATATACTAGCTAATATCATAAAACACCAGATTAAAATACATGAGTTTTATCAGGCTCTTGCACGTATCTCTATACACACTCTACATCGTTTCACGTGAGCTGGGAAACAATCGTGTAGGACTCTAAAGACTTGATAATACGCTGGCAGTAGGTCAGGATTATATCCATAACACACAAACACGTCAGCGGTCCTAGTTGCATGTAACGGCTACTCAGGTATTGATCGAAAGGAGTTCAACGAGCAAGCTCATCCAAACCCTATGAAGTCTATCAGTGACAGTCATCATACAGTCCGGTCTCTTCGTCTGAGAGTGTCGCATAACGGGTTTGGGAGGTGGAAACTGTCAAACTCCCAATAATCCGATAAGTCGTGCTAATATCATGCTCAGAACCACTTAAGAAACTACTGATAATATTTATCAGTAAATCGTGTCTGCCTTGTCTAAGGACTTATGGTTATAGCCAATCACGCACAGCGCGACATCAACTTCCTGTATCGGGAGAGACGGATCCTTTTGATCGCTCATTGCCTCTATGTGCTTCGGGGCTGTACCTAACTAAAATATGTTTGCACAAATGTTTAAAACCGTGGTAGGGTAATAATCAAAGTACAGTAGGAACACATACAAGATACTATGACGATCTCAGGTCTACAGACTACTATGCACTCATGTCACTTAAGAACTGCTATCTGACGATAGGTATAATACCATCTAAGAGTTCTCTAGTTAGTCCGTTCAGCGAAACCCATTCATATAATGAGCACATGTATACAATCTTTGGTGTCAAACACAAATAGCTAAGGGATCAACCATCGTCCCGGTCGGGGTCAAGAAACATATATACTAGTCTGCTGTGAAATATCGATGCCCGGTCTCAATACTCCCACAACTAAGGACATTTAAAGATGTGCTTATGGACTACCCATGCCCCACTAGTATGATCCCGATTGTAATCTTGGTGTTAAAGAAAAGATCTTACGGGCTTTATCATTATGTATTAGAGAAATGTGATAACGAGTAAAACGTATACACATACCCAATCGCAATTATTGCGGTATCACATTTCTAACTTCTCTACTAACAGTTTCACAAACCGTGTTTGAGAAACAGTCTCCATGAGTGGATCCGCTACAATGAATATATCTTTATGTATTGATTGGTAAGGATTTATTGTTTCGTATTAAGTTAAAAAGTACCACAATCAAAATGGTGTCGCATGTAGCGAGCCGAGATGAGTACGGATCGTCTGCAGGGAGATGGTAGGATTTTATTCTTGTTTTAACGAGTTAAGTCCGAAACGTGGAGTTGGTTGTTATATTAAGTGTTGCAAACTATATGTTCAAAAGAAAAGGACTTGTTGTTGATGTTCATGCTAAGTTAATAGGCAACAACGTGGATTAGGACGCTTAAGTTCGGTATTTGAGAATGTGCGCTAAATCCGTACTTCTCGTTCCTTATCCTTCCATTCTTGTCTTTTAACTCTCACCTCCGGAAAACCAAACGCAACTGATCACAATTAGGAATCACCGCTATTGTGGTAAGATAGAGTGCCTAATGGAGCGGATTGTGAGTCGTTTGGTCAGAGTTTCAACTACAATTATCAATTTTAAAAGAAATTAGCAAAACATTTCTCTTAGTCAAACTACCCATCTCCTACCCTTAACAAGTGATGCACTACTCACACATATTCACAAAAATAAACAAAATACAAAAGAGAAGAGAATTCATAGAAACCATAGCAAGTTAAGAAGAGAGTTAAATAATACTAAGAACCAATTTGTGAAGTAAGAGTAGCCAAATGAATCCTTGTGGGTATGTTCAATTAAATGAATCCAATAACCTCAATCTAAACTTTTCAGCTTAATAAAGAGATTGCAAGATGAGAGATAAGCAAGAGATTCAATATCTAAGTTCTAATATCACAAACCAAACACTTTGAAGTTTTAAATGAAACTTTATTCAACTTGCAAAAAGAAATACAAACTATTGAATTCAAGAACCTAAGTCTTAAACTTGTAAGTTCAATTAAGAAATTACAAGACCAAGAAAAAGGGCAAGAACTCAAGACTACCAAATGAAAATTACAAGTGTACATATAACAAAAGCGGTCTAAAACTTGGACCATAAGCTTGAAATTTCATCTGCTATTTATAGTCAATCCAAAAACAAAAATAGAGTATACAATTTTATTGACATGACAAGGTGGGACCCACATAATAAAAATGAGCCAGTTTGGAGGACCTTGGGCCGCAAATTGTGGCCATATTGATTAAATTTGCGGCCAGAGAGAGAGAGGTGGGGCTCGTCTTGACCTTGTATCTTCAATATCATCTCACTGTATTTACAATTTCTTTTAATTATCATTCAAATGATATCTAGAGATTTTGGAGGGAAAAGATCAATCACATCATAACTTTTTTTCAAACAATCATCACTTGTATCCACTTGCATGCCTACTTGTACCACTTGATAGAGTGTTCACACCAAGATATGGCTGCCTACTAGGTTCATGCATCTAAAATAAATTCACTTTTGACAACTTGCATCATGTTGGACCATTCTTGCTAAAAATGTTGTGCACTTGACTTGTTGCAAAAATCATTTGTATTTTGATCGGTTTTCTATTCTGGTTTCCGTATCGGCTCACAAATGACACATCCGTACATTTTGAGTGTGTTTTCAATGTTCTTGTCACGAATACATGTATCCTGTACTTATTGAGCAGACATGGGTTAATAAAACCGATATTTACAAAAATGATAACTAATGAGCGGTATTAAAATGCAGCTTTTAGTGATGAACATGTATCTATATCTCAAATTCGCGGAGATCGGCTATCTCCCGAACTGAATGATACCTACCTTAGAATTTTCCTGGATAGACGATGGGACAAAGTTCATAAATGAACAATTTTATCCATCAAGTTCTTAGGCTGTATACATAGCTGATTCATTATCAACACCCAGCGCCATGACTACCCCAGTTTTCAATGTTCCTGTCACGAATACATGTATCCTGTACTTATTGAGCAGATATGAGTTAATAACACCGATATTTACATAAATGATAATGAATGAGCGGTATTAAAATGCAGTTTTTAATGATGAACATGTATCTATATCTCAAATTCGTGGAGATCAGCTATCTCTCGAACTGAATGATACCTACCTTAGAATTTGCCTGGATAGACGATGAGACAAAGTTCATAAATGAACAATTTTATCTATCAAGTTCTTAGGCTGTATACATAGCTGATTCATAATCAGCACCCAGCGTCATGACTACCCCAGTATCCTACTTGGAACTCTTTCCAATATACTGCTCCCACTAAATAAAGTAAACTTATAACTCGTGACAGACACTCTGTCATTCATTTCACCTAGGAAATTGGAATCAATAGCTAACTCCCATTAAAGGCTGCCATTACCATACACCAAGAACATTCTCATATATTTTTCATTGGTTCCCATTTGTTTCTCCAGGATTGGACTAATATCTACTTATTACAACGAGTGCAAAAAGCAATATTTGGTCTTGGCACATGACATCGCATGATTAACCCAACTGCCGCAGCATGTGAAAATTCATTCATGCGAGTCCCTCCCATCAGTCCAGAAGACATCCATTTAGAGAAGGTGACTCATCCTCATGCCGGTACACTCTGAGCTATGAGTCATCCATTCTAAAACCCTTTTTAGAATGGTGTCATCTTACCTGAATTGAGACAATCTCAAAACTTACTATATTTATCTCTATAGACCTAGTCACCAGAATGATTAATATATTATCATTTATGGAGAAATCTCTATGACAAGCATAGTTTAGCCGATCTGTAGTATAGAAACTTAACTTCCTATCAGGAGTTTGTCATCCACATACTATATGAGGAACATGGCAGTACTCCCTACATCCTTCTTATAAATACCAAGTTTATCTATCATTTTGATGAGTCAAATGTTTTGATCATAACATCAAAACAGATGATCCTTTCTCCGCTATGCCTCCTTTAGCCTATAAATAGACATAAACAACTTGCACACCTTCCGCTGCTCCCACTGACCACGATAATCCTCCGGCAGGGTCATATAAACATATACTTCTAAATCCCTATTTAGAAAAACGTTATAGTCATCCACCTGCCAAATACCATAGTTATGAAAAACAGCAGTGGCAAGTTATATCTGTATGGACTTCAGCACAGACACTGAAAAAAGTTTCATCACAATCCACACCGGGTATTTGTTGAAAACATTTTACTACAAATCTAGCTTTATTAGATTACTACCTTTCTATTTGCACTGATCTCGAAATATCTGCTTACTCCTTATGGGTTTTACCCCTTCAGAAGAATCCAGCAAAGTCAATAATTTACTGGAGTGAATGGAGTCCAACTTGGATATCATACATCTAGCCATCAGTCACAAGCCACTACTTCCTATGGTCTTCTGATATAGTAGGGTCATCATCACATGATGCAAGCCTCCATGTCACCGTCTACGAGAAAAATGAAGTATCTTACGGGTGGATGAGGTTACTTGCTAAATCTGTAGAGTGGCTATGGTTTGTCAGGATCAATTGAATCTCTAGGTTCTGCCAAACCTTAAGTAACTGTTTATGGTTCTGAAATCACTTTCAGTTCTACCATACTCCCACTATTTTTTTTCAAGAAATTCCTTTTCTAAAAAAGTGGTGTGTCGAGAACAAAACAATTTTTTGATCCCGAAAATGGTAGATGTTAAACCCTTGTGAATGCTTAGGATAACCCACAAATTGCACATTACCGAAACGTGTCTTGAGTTTTTTAGGATTCTGTTTTTAAGCATAAACCGGATAACTCCATATCTTAACCCCCTTAAGATATGTTCTCATTAGATATCACATATAGAATCAAAGTCACAAATTTAGATAAAAATATATTCAATTGGTATACAGCTATTTCCAGTACACATCCCTTAATGAAAGATGCCACATAGCAGTACTCATCAAGGAGCGTACCCACGGATGAGTAATCTGGGAGAGAATTATATTCTCAATTACGGAACACTTAGCATAAGTATCGACATTTTCGAACACTTCGAAGAATCTTGACACTTCCATCATTTGGTTCTCTACTTTATTCTTATATCTTATGAACTTCTCAAAATCTTTGGACGTTGCATTTCAACAAGAATGTGTGTCTTAAAACCAGGGAACTTATAGAAAAACGGAACGAAGTATGAGTACCAACCCCTTTGACCATATAGAATCGGACAACATGCATCACTATGTATAAGTCCTAAGAGTTCACTAACTCAAATTCCGTATGTTGTAAGTTGGAAACTGTATTTTGGTTAAGAATATCTATGTCGTTATTCAATGCATCTTACCTAATCATCAAATAATAAAGATAAATGTTTAGAACATATTTTTCAAAAATAATATCCTACTTTATCGAATAAAGAGACGGATATTTCAGTTTTAAAAGTTGGTGCATAACAACGGCTATTCAAAACCAAAAGTTTGCCGATTGGCAAAACCCGGTGATTTTCCTCAATATCAACAATTGCTCTGAATTCCGTGTTTAAGGATCAAATCATCATTTCTTAATACTCTGCTCCTTCTCAGTATCCGTAACAACTTACAGATGTGGGATTTTAATCCGGTATCTATATATTCAGGAGTCAGAGTTAACTGAGAAGCAGTTCTCAATTACAACCATACTAGAAAACCGAAACATTAAAATGTTTCGAGGGGTGGCCAGGTATTCCCAGTAATGTATCTTCCAATGCCCAGGATCATGACAGTAGTTGCAATTTCCTTTCTCTCACTTCAACCCTTTTTGATGTCTTTCTGTCTTATTCTGTATACCGAACTTATACTAGTTGGTTTTCTTCTTACCCTTCCTTTTAGCATCAGCTATGGGATTGGAAGAAGACTATCCAACAAATGTAACTGGTATATTCTCCTTATTTAATGAGCTCTCGATCTTGAAATAAGATGGAGAAGAGAGACAAGTGAATTATATCAATATACGATTCACTTTCTCCAGAACCAGTGACCATCCTCGGACTGAAACAATTTCTTCGAGTTCGTAGCTAACTATACGAGATGGCCTTTCCAAGAAATATAGATCCATGCAAGTGATATAAAGGGTTATAGAAAAACAAAGTGAGAGTTGGAGGAGAAAAGATATATGCAACTTTGTCGTGAATTAGGACGATCATGACATTCCAATACCAATGATTGTGAAAAGGTTCGGTTAACTTAGTTTACGAGTTTTAGTTTAAAGTAATTTTAAGGTCGCCAAAGAGAAAAAAGAAACACTCAGCATGCACTCTATCCTAAATTAAATTGGTTAATTAATTTATCTAATCAGATCTCCCATTATTTTGTCGAATTCTCCTTCAAACCCTAAAAGGAGAACTAGTCGGGATTATACATAGAAAATCTTCCGAGAGTAACTCTTACTCACAGTGGGAATCGGGACCCAAACTATCATAGTGTCTTAACCTTGACTAGGTCAACAAGTCACCCCACTATATAGAAGATATGCAATTACATTACAAATTTCAACACTTGAAACTCCTGATATCGGTTTTTACACCTAATGGCTTAGACCTTGATTGAGCCAACATATTATAAACCGCTAGTCAAGTTCAACCCATCATTATCTTGATTAATTTAGACCCACCCGCATAAGACCTTGACTGAGCCAATATGTCTATACGACTGTCCTAGATAATCGTATCTCTATACAGCAGACAAGTATTACTTAGCTACCATTCACTACGCCTTGATTGGGCCAACAAACATAGCACGAATACTAAGCACTATTTATCTGAAATGAAAAAGGGCTACTGCTGGTTTTCAAGAAAACCCTTAACGTAATGATCTTGATATTATCGAAGGAACCAAGTGGTTTTACAAATTAATAGTTACATAGATTTTTGCTTAAGTACGGATTCCCCGTGTAGGGATCAGGGCTCTTACCTTATCAAATAAGGTGCAGGATATTCCTAATTGAATATCTCTATGCAAAGAAAAAGAATACGGCTATAATATCTTTTTGGAAAAAATTTATTGGTTGCAACAACGTATTTTAGGTTTTTTTACTTTTGAATTAATCTGAATTAATGCAATCTCATCATTAGATAATCATATATTATCTAGTATCTTCTCACACCATTACATAAAAGTGTGATTTGAAAAGAAAAATAGAATGCTATATATGACATCTGCATTCGCCACGGGGCCTCAGGCCTTCACAGTAAGATTACTTAACTTACGGCAGGGCTAGCACGAATGCAAAATATATATATCAGTATTTATTTATATATCATATATATCAGTATATATATATTACCACAGGCAGCTAATCTACATCATAAGCATGCGGTCAATATCATCACAGGCAGGTAATCACATTACAGGCATGCCATGAACATCACAGGATATGGAAAAGCGGATATACTAGTAATCCCATGTTTCAATTGAGTCTATCACGAAATATGAAATTCCATAGTAGTTTGAATAGCTTGTACAACATCGATCCACGACCCTTACGAGCGAGGCAACCCACCGGCCAATCCTAGTAGTGAGACAACCCGCAATATCATGAGTGGACCGCCCAGTGTTATCTAGAACCCGGTAACTTAAGAACTCCTCTGTAGGTCATACATAACCCCCTACAAACGCGGCAAACAACCCGCCAATCCTAGAATAAGATGACCCGTATCTCAGCTCCTTGAGATGGTCGCCCTATGTATTCTAGAATCTGGTGACTCGAGCGCTTCACCGCGAAGTATCCTAGTACATAAATCGAAATATACACAACAGTAACAACGACCGCATCCTAGCCGTGTCCCAATAAAAGAATATACAAATGTTGGAAATGACGGCCAAAAGTCGACCGCTCATCCTGAATAAATGAAATACATATAACATCAAATGTACAAGTATCTCATACGATGGGCTATCATCACGACGATCCGACTTAACCATCACGACATATATATCATCATCAAAATCACAATATATATATATATATATATATATCACCATCAACATCACAATATCCAATATCGTGGAAAACCATGACAATAGAATTCATCACCACGAAGCGAACGCTCGAAATTCCAAACAACGAAAATCAAGTGCACTCCGACAACCGAAAACCCATCATTTTGCCCATCCTAAGCCCCCTGGGGACTCCCCATGGTACCCAAGATCCCTACAGCGGGTCTTGGTTTGAACCTAGACCACGCGGGGATCAGAATTATGGCAAAAAGTGTTTAACGGCAGTTTTGGACAGCAATAACATGGCTGAATTCAGCCATAAAAAAAAACAGCCCAATTTTTTGAAAACCGGGTTTGAAAATGGCTACTTGAGAGGCCACGGGTCACCCTCGATCCTTGACAGAGTCCCCATTCCAAAATGAGAGCTCCGAGGATCGAGTACAAGGCAGAACAACAAGTTTTGGGGCTGATTTTTTTCAGAAAAATGCGGCTGAAAACTGCCAAGTTAAAATGGAGTTTTGTGATGAATTCTAAAGTCATCAAATCAAGTTGTAGTCATTGGACCGGCTCTGATACCATTGTAAAGTCAGTCAGCGCATCACGTAGCGCCCATAGGTCCCTCAGCAGCTACTTTCTACGCATGTCCCCTCACGAGAACTACAACCTCTGGTCTAACCGGTCATGGGACACCCTGAGGGTAAGAGCTTACGCTTCGCCACACTGTAACACAGTGAGAACCCCATGGATCGACATACAATACCTAGTAGCTCGGATACCACTATTATGATGTTATGTTCATCTAGTAGGTTTTAAAGCGTAGCGGACGAAATAATTTTAAAACTCTAGAGAGTTATAGCATCGCAAACCTTATAATCAATACCAAAGACTCTAACATGGCAAAAACTAGAGAGCTAAACTAAAATTTTGGTGACTACAACCTTTGTAGCATGTTAGCCATATCTTCTTGGACTCCGGCTAGTCTCCACATGATAAGGATCGAGGTTGCACGACGATTTACTCGTCAATAATAATCCACCTTGAGATAGCCCAAACCAAGCTCCTACTTCACAAACTATGTGTATGTGAAGCAACTTGCAACACTAATTTGCTAAAGAAATGATGTAAGAAGATATAGATAATTTTGCTCACTATTTTTTTTCCTTGTTCTTTTTCTTTCTCTCTAAATCAAAACTCAATAGAGAGAAAAATGATGGGAGGATGAGGATAAAAGACTTGGCTATCTAAAATAAAAGATTAAGAGCTCTCTACAAAACTCTACTTTCTTCTCTTTATCTATGACTCATTTCTTTTTCTTTAATAAATAAAGAAAATGAATTATCCTCATATCTATGCGAGTCTCATACACACTACTATTATATATCATATACATATTAATTATATTTGTATCATATACATATTAATTATATTTGTATCATATACAAATAATAATCAAGAGAAGAAAAATTAAAGTAAGCATGATATATATATATAGAGAGAGAGAGGGGGGGAGAATAATGGAAGTAAGAGGCTATAGGAGGGAATTCCCTCCTATGAAATACACCCTCCCTTTTTTTCCCAACGAACGGCTCCCACCATATTCATCGTTATCATCTGAGATGTGGGTACACCAAATTTCATGTGATTTTACAACTTTTTCACCGTTGATTTAGCAATGTAAAATGTTCTACTGTCGGTAAACCGTTAATTTTGAACTGACTAAATCAACGGTGAAAAAGTTGTAGAATCACATGAAATTTGGTGTACCCACATCTAAGATGATTACGATGAAGATGGTGGGTGCCGATCATCGGAAGAAATGAGAGAAGGTGTATTTTTTCGACGCCATAGGAGGAAATTCCCTCCTATGGCATCTTTATATATATATATATATATATATATATATATATAGGAGGAAATTCCCTCCTATGGCATATTTATATATATATATATATATATATATATATATATATATATATATATTAAATCTACACTTAATTTAATAATCCGGATATATCAATGTATATACCGGTTAATATCATAAAACGCTAGATTAAAATATGTGAATCAAATACGCGTGTTTTATCGGGCTCCTGTACGTATCTTCATATGCACTCTAAATCATTTCGCCTGAGCTGGAAAACCTCTGTGTGGGACTTTAAAGACTAGACAATATGCTGGAAGTAGGTCAGGATTATATTTATAACACACAAGCACGTCAGCGGTACTAGCTGCACATAACTGATACCTAGGTATTGATCGAAAGGAGGTCAACGAGCAAGCTCATCCGAACCCTGCAAAATCTATCAGTGACAGTCATCGTACAGTCCGGTCTCTTCATCTAAGAGTGTCCCATACCAGGTCTGGGAAGTGGAAACCGTCAATGTAACGGTCATAAAATTCCTACACTTTCGCGTATCATTTATTTAATAAAATATTGCAATTATTTATTTTTGGTATATTTTATTTTCTAATAAATATATTATTTTATCATTTCATCTATTTTATCCACATTATAAGTTTTCAAAGCCCAAACCCAATCCAAAACGAATCCATTTGATTTCTTTCTTTTCTTTTTCTAAGCCCACTTTCTTTTCAAGGTACGACATATATTTAATTCTTGTTAAATATGTGCATGATCAATCTTATAGCTTATTGGTTAAGTCCTTGTATATATTATAATTTTATAGGTTACATGTTCAAATCTCTATTCTTACAAAAAAAAATTTAATCAATTTTTATCATTCTCATAACCTACAAATGAGACATTTCATTTCATCTTTCTTTTAACTCCCAAAATAATCAAAATGGTTATGAGCTATAATTTATTAGAATTATGGTGGCCATAAACCTTTTTTATATATCACTCCTCTTTTTTTTCTTCATCATATATTTCTATCATTTCAAATCTCCCTCTTCATCTAGATTCCTCAAAGAAGAACATGAAAAAGTTCTCAAGAAAATCACACTAGTAATACGAGGCTAGCGGCGGATAGACAAGTCTGTGACAATACCGGCTTATGTATGTAAGTTCCCTTCGTTTCTTCTCCTCCTCTTATTGAATCATTCTCATCTTGTCATGTCTCCACTGATGTCCATACTTACTCACTTCGTATGTAAACTCCTTTTTTAGAAAACACATATAAAATAAATAGATAACCTAATAGTTAAATATTTTGTAAACTCATTTACCTTCATGAATATGATACATTTTTAACTAGTAGTGATTATTTTGTTTCATGTTTTAATAGTTATGAAAATATTTGAATCGTATCATCCTATATTGCATACAAACACATAACGTGATCGTTTATTCAAAACAAAAAAATTGTTTAATAATTTTTGTGTAGAATCTTTATTAATCTTTTATATCGATTTTAGTATATATATCATCATATATTGCCTTTCATAATTTATTTCTCTCTGTGTTTATTTTATTTTATTTTTATTTAGTTTTAAAAGAATATGAGATTTCAAATAAATATCATGACCTTGTCAATCTCAAATACCACCTTGAAGAAATACCTTTACCTTCAAAATAATTTTTAGAAAATCAATCTTGACTTTTGGACATTCTAGAAAAATTAGATTATATACTAGATAGAATTTTAGGTCAACAGTAAAAATTTCATATCAAACTAAATAACGGTTGAGGAATGGCGTAGTTTTTTATTCACTGTTTTTAAAAGAAGAAAACTGCTAATAAGGGTCCTTTTCAAGAGACCATAACACTATAATCATTGATCCAAATTAAGTTTTTTCAGATATTTTGAATATCTACATTGAAAGATTTATATTTTCTTAGTTTTAAGTTTTTACTGAAAATTAACGTAAAATATAGAAAATTGCGTTATAATATTAAGTGACGAATCTGGACATGATCTGTCCTGATTCTATACTGTTTTAAATAGGACATAACTCGAACTCCGGATGTCCGTTCGTGACAAAATTTAGATGTGTATATGTACAATTGATAGAAATATAATTTTCTGTATATTATATTACTTATAAATGCATGAAACAACACGATATAGGCTTTGCAATATAGCATATAGTTGCCGTCCAGAAATCTGAATTTCTGTTTTAAATGCTTATATTAAAATGATCGTAACTAGTGTTTCAGGAGTCCAAATCGCGCAAACCTTAGTTTTTTGGATATGTACACCGAAATACCTACAATTTTTTAATAATTTTTGTAACCTGAAATCCGAAGTAAATTAACTCAAACTGCGTTTTAAAAATATATGACGGTACTGAACAGATTCTGATCTGTTTTGCTCGACGATACAAAAACGGGTATAGCTCCCAAACCGGTAGTCGTATTTAGGCGAGATTAGAACTCACACATGCACAACACTTATATCTATATTTATGTTTATATTCCGAAATTGATTGAATTAATTGATTAGTCGTACACAACACTTATTTACAACATTGCTTTTGGACGTTATTTGTATACTTATATCATGTTCTACGATTACTTATTTATTTTTATCTATATGATTTGTGATTAAATCATTATATGCTAAAATTGACTTGATCTTGACACGACTCAATCATGAATACCTGAACCCAGTATGTACATTTGAACCAACTTGACTCGAACCATGAATACAATTGACATGACTGGCACTTGACATGAGTATATGAACTCAATCTTGAAAACTTGATATTATACATCACCTTTTGTATTCATGGATTCGATCAAGACCCGTAATATTAATCATATACTAATATACACAGAATGTTGGGGTAGTTTGAGTATGAATCCAACGGAATCTCATGAGTCCCATTATACAAATCATGCTGCTGTGGTACCGGGCTGAAACGGTACAAATTATGTTGCTGTGGTACCAAGATGAAATGATACAAATCATGAATTCACGAATGATGGCCCATGTTTCCAAGCTCCTGAATGATAACCTATTGGGTTTGGAATACTTCAATAACAATTAAAATCCCGCTATTTTGGACACGCGATTCTTTGCCCCTGGACGATAGCCTTGGATTCGAGAATACTCTTGAGATTGGTTGGCATTCACACTTCAAATCACGTTAGTTACTTTTACCATGTTAGAGACCTTTGAGGACACTTGTATTCACTTTATGTTCACTATATCTACACTCCACGGCCATATTATACTTGTTTGCCATACTGATATAGTTGAAATACACATTATCATGCATGCTACTATACTTGTTTATATGTTCATGATTTATATCCATGCTATACCATATATCACATTACACCTTGCATTTCATTTATATTCATCACACCATCCTTTTGAGGACTTACCGAGCGTTAGTTCGCTGATGGACATTCCACCCATCTTTTTTCCTTTCTTGGAATGTTCGTCAAATGGTATTGAGACAAAAAAGATAGAACCGGTCGAAGAGGAGTACAACCAGTTCGCATCACAAGCAGACGTCTAGTTTCACTCAGCTTTTAATTTCATTTCAGCTTATTTCCATGTTAAGGCTTATCATGTTATCGTATCTTGTATTCAGATATTTTGTTAATTGTGAATCTTGAATGTAATAAATCAAAATTGGATTTCATTATTTTGTTTATTCTTGTTAGTTTATATTTCTTATAGACGCTTAGCGTATTTATTTCGAGAAATGACCATCTCGGAATAAATACGTCGCAGGCCTCGTCACGTACCGTTACTACTCTTTTAGGAAGCGGGACATAACATGTTTAATTGGTGGCCCATGCGAGGCGTACTTGAATCTATCTCACTTCCTTCGTTTGATTTTCTTGAAGATCACTTCTTGCTCTCTTAAAATTCGTTTCTGTGTCTCCTTATATCTTTTTGACTATCATTTACATTCAATATTACTCTCTTATCAATTAGAGTATCGACTGATAGAGCGACGACGAAATGCGACAACATTTAGTTTCCTTATTTTGTTACCATATCCTTCTTAAGTAATTTTGAGAACGAAATTACTTTAAAGAGGGTAGAATGTAACGATCATAAAATTCCTATATTTTCGCCTATCATTTCCTTAATAAAATATTGCAATTATTTATTTTTGGTATATTTTGTTTTCTAATAAATATATTATTTTATCACTTCATCTATTTTATCTATTTTATAATTTTTCAAAGCCCAAGCCCATACCAAGGAAAATCCATTTGATTTCTTTCTTTTCTTTTTCTAAGCTCACTTTCTTTTTAAGGTATGACATATATTTAATTCTTGTTAAATATGTGCATGATCAACCTTGTAGTTTAATAGTTAAGTCTTTGCATTGTTATTCTATAGGTCACATGTTCAAATCTTTATTCATGCAATTATTTTTTTTTATCAATTTTTATCTTTCTCATAACCTACAAATGAGACCTTTCATTTTATCTTCCTTTTAACTCCCAAAATAATTAGAATGGTTAAGAGCTATAATTATTAGAATTATGGTGGCCATAAACCTTTTTTATATGTCACTCCTTTTTTTTTTCTTCATCACACATTTCTATCATTTCACATCTCTCTCTTCATCTAGATTTCTCAAAGAAGAAGATAAAGAATTTCTTAAGAAGTTCTCGCTAGTAACGCAAGACTATCGGCGGATAGACAAACCCGGTGACAATACCGGCTTGTGTATGGAAGTCCCCTTCGTTTCTTCTCCTTCTCTTGTTGAATCATTCGCATCTTGTGATGTCTCCACTGATGTTCATACTTGCTTATTTCATCTGTAAACTCATTATTTAGAAAACACTCATAAAATAAATAGATAACATAATAGTTAATTGTTTTGTAAACTCATTTACCTTCATGAATAGGATACATTTTTAACTAGTAGTGATTATCTTGTTTCATATTTTAGTAGTTATGAAAATATTTGAATCGTATCTTATATTTCATACCATCACATAACGCGATCGTTTATTCAAAATAAAAGAAAAGTGTTTAATAATTTGTGTAGAATCTTTATTAATCTTTTGTATCGATTTTAGTATATATATATCATGACCGATTCGTATGCTTGTCCATATGCCTTTCATAATTTATTGCTTGCTGTGTTTATTTTATTTTATTTATATTTAGTTTTTTAAAAAAACGAGCTTTCAAATAAATACCATGACCTTGTCAATCTCAAATACTATCTTGAAGAAATATCTTTACCTTCAAAATAATTTTTAGAAAATCAATCTTGTCTTCTGGACATTCTAGTAAAATTATATTATATACTAGATTGAATTTCAGGTCTACGGTAAAAATTTCATATCAAACCGAATAACGGTTTAGAAATTGCGTAGTTTTTTATTCACTGTTTTTTAAACCAGAAAACTGCCAATAAGGGTCTTTTTCAAGAAAACATAACTCTGTAATTGTTGATACAAATTAAGTTTTTTCAGATATTTTGAACATCTACATTGAAATATCTAGATTTTATTAGTTTTAAGTTTTTAATGAAAATTGACATAAAATATAGAAAACTGTGTTACAATATTAAGTGACGAATCTGGACAGGATCTGTCCTGATTCACACACTGTTTTTAAATAGGGCATAATTCGAACTTTCGATGTCCGTTCGTGAAAAAATTAGATTTGTAGATGCATAATTGATATAAATATAATTTCATGTTTATTAGATTACTTAGAAACGCATGAAACAACCCGATATAGGCTTTGCAATATAATATATAGCTGTTGTCCAGAAATCTGAATTTCTGTTTTAAACGCTGATATTAAAGTGATCGTAACTAGAGCTTCACGAGTCCAAATCGGGCAAATCTCAGTTGTTTAGATATTTACACCGCAAGACTTACAACTTTCTAATAATTTTTGTAACTTAAAACCCGATAGAAATTAACTTAAACCGCGTTTTAAAAATATATGGCAGTGCTGAACAGATTCTGATCTGTTTTGCTCGACGATACAAAAATGGATATATCTCCCAAACCGGTAGTCGTATTTAGTCTAGACTAGAACTCACGCGTGTATAAAACTAAAATCTATATTTCTTTTTATATTCTGAAATTGATTGACTTGGTTGATTAGTCGTACACAACACTTATTTACAACATTGTTTTTGGACGTTGCTTGTATACTTATATCATGTTCTGTGATTGGTTATTTATTTTTATCTATATGACTTATGATTAAACCATTATATGCTAGAATTGATTTGATCTTGACACGACTCAATCATTATTACCTGAACATAGTATGTATATTTGAACTAACTTAACTCGAACCATGAATACAATTGGCATGACTTGCACATAACATGACTACATGAACTCAATCTTCAAAACTTGATATTATATATCACCATTTGTATTCATGGATTCGATTAAAACACGTAACATTAATCATAAACTAATATACACGGGGTGTTGGGGTAGTTTGAGTATGAATCCAACAGAATCTCATGAGTCCGATTAATACAAATTATGTTGCTGTGTTACCGGGCTGAAACGGTACAAATCATGTTGTTGTGGTACTGAGCTGAAATGGAACAAATCATGAATTCATGAATGAGCGCCCGTGTTTCCAAGCTCCTGAATGATACCCTGTTGGGTTTGGAATACTTCAATAACAATTGAAATCTCACTATTTTGGGCCCGTGATTCCTTGCCCTTGGACAATAGCCTTGGGTTCGAGAATACTCTTGAAATTGGTTGACATTCACACTTGAACTCACGTTGGTTATTTTTACCATGTTAGAGACCTTTTAAGACACTTGCATTCACTTCATATTCACTATACCTACACTCCACAGCCATATTATACTTGTTTTCCATACTGATATAGCTAACATACACATTATCATGCACGCTACTATACTTGTTTATATCTTCATGATTTATATCCATGCTATACCATATATCATATTACACCTTACATTTCATTTATATATATCACACCATCCTTTTGGGGACTTACCAAGTGTTGGTTCGCTGACGGGCATTTCATCCATCTTTTTTTTTTTCTTGGAATGTTCGTCAGGTGGTATTGAGACAAAAAAGATAGAAGCGGTCGAAGAGGAGTACAACCAGTTTGCATCACAACCGAACGTCTGGTTTCATTCAGCTTTTCATTTTATTTCAGTTTATTTATGTATGCCTTCTTGTTAAGGTTTATCTTGTTATCGTATCTTGTATTCAGATATTTTATCAATTGTGAAACTTGAATGTAATAAATCAAAATTGGATTTTATTGTTTTGTTTATTCTTGTTAGTTTATGTTGGTTATAGACACTTAGTGTATTTATTTCGAGAAATGACCTTCTTGGAATAAATATGTCGCGGGTCTCGTCACGTATCGTTATCACTCTTTTGGGAAGCGGGCGTGACAGTCATATTCCCAATAACCCGATAAGTCATGCTAATATCAAGCTCATAACCACCTGAGAAACTACTCATAACACTTATTAGTAAATCATGTCTGCCTTGGCCAAGGAATTATAGCCAATCACGCATGGTGTGACATCGACTCTCTATACCGGGAGAGACGAATCTCTTCAATCGCTCATTGCCTCCATGTGCTTCGGGAATGTACCCAACTAAAATATATTTGCACGGCTCTTTAAAACCGTGATAGGGTAGTAATCAAACTACAGTGGGAACACACACAAGACACTATGACGTTCTCAGGTCTACAGACTACCATGTCCTCATGTCACTGGAGAACTGTTATCTGACGATAGGTATAATACCATCTAGAAGTTTTCTGGTGAGTCCGTCCAGTGAAACTCATTCATCTAATGAGCACCTGTATACAATCTTTGGTGTCAAAAACCAATGGCTATGAGATCAATCATCGCCCCGGTCGGGGTCAAGAAACGTATACACTAGTCTACTCTACAATATCGATACCCAATCTCGATACTCCCACAATGAGGGACATTTAAGTGCTTATAGACTGCCCAGGCCCTACTAGTATGATGCTCATGATAATCCTGGCAGTCAAGAAAAGATCCTAAGGGCATTATCATTATGTATTAGTGATACGTGATAACGAGTAAAACACATACACATAAATGATAAAGAAAAACCAGATAGCATACTATCATCTCGAGTAAGATTGTTCTTTATATAGGTCCTCCTTCAATTACAATAATTGTCTTGAGGGCACCTATCCAACAAAAGGGCCGGGTATAAGTTGACCGACCAGTTAAGGCGCCGGGAATAAGTTGACCGACCATTGAAAGGGCCGGAAATAAGTTGACCGACCCATTAAGGGGCCGGGAATAATTTAACCAACCGTTGAAAGGGCCAAGAATAAGTTGACGGACCCGTTAAGGGGCCGGGTATAAGTTGACCGACCGTTGATAGAGCCGGGGATAAGTTGACCGATCTATAAGTTGACCGATCTAAGGGGCGCGGGTTTGCTTTGGGATGATCCCAAGAGAGGCCGTCTTGAAGGTAGATACAGAAGCAGCGGTCGATGATTTCAACCCAACCATCTTCTGAAACTCGAGTGTTTGGTACTCGAGTGTAAATTGGGAAGAGGAACCTAGCGGCGTAGAAGTAATGGTTAGCGATGTTAACTCTAAACCTTTTCTAATGTCTACAGGTATTTGTATATCATGAGATGATTCAAATAACGTTTGGCACGCCTGCTTTCCAAAAGACCGTGATGACACGTGACGAATCCCACAACGTATTTATTTTGAGATGGTCATTTCCCATAATAAATACGTTAAGCGTTTATAAAAAATATAGCATAACAAGAAAATGACAAGTGAGTTAAACTTCAAAAACAACTTTATTTACATTCATAATTTCAAAGTATAGATAAGATGTCTGAAACAAAAGTACAATAACTGGAAAGTGCCTAAACAGTGGCATACTGAAAAATAAACTACTGAAAGGAACTAGAAGTCGGTCTGGGCTTCAAAATAAGAGTAGTCTTCTGAACTCGGCTCAATATCCTCCGTTCCCTAGTCTCCTGATGAACATTCCAAGGATACGAAAGAGAAAGGAATATTATCAGCGAACAAGCGCTCGGTAAGTTCCCAAAAGAGTATGGAGGTAAAGTGTAATAAGGCAAATAAGAAGAACATTGATCAGTCATATTTATTGTACATTTGTACGGTCATTTTTCCTATTATTATTAATTACTAAATGGTGTTATTTATAATTTAAGAACATGTATGGATTTATTTGTAAAAAAAAAATTTCATTTGTTTCTTAATTTATTATTAATATAATTAGGGGAATATATGCATATCATATTTAAATAAAATATCCATAAGATTCTTAAATATTAATATATGCATATCATATCATATCAAATGTTCTTAACCAATATTATTAAGATAGCATGTCATATCATATCCATAATTTAATCAGTTGAAATATTATCTCAAATAAGACAAATGATACTAATAATTTGATTTGAGATATTGTGCAGGTTTAAAATAACAAATCAGTTCAAGACTGCAAAGAGGATTGAGGAGATCAAATCAAATCGAATTAGCAAACCAAATCTGCCGAATGTTTGGAGCAAATTGAAGAATCTCACAACTGCAGAGAGAAAGAGATATTTTCAAAATATTTTTATCAGAAAAATCTCCTAACATCACTAGAAGATAACACAAGAAATCTGGGGGCGAGATCATACCAAAGGGCGGCGGATCTGTGGTGAAACAGGACATATGGCGGCGGTTCCGCGGTCAGCTAATGGCCGTTGGATGTGAATTTTCAGGGACTTGATCGTCTATTCACATACTTTAAGATGACATCTAAGATTTCAAGTTCCAGAGCCTATATAAAGGACCGAGAACAATTAGGGTTAATCGATCATCTACCGATCTATCGATCTAAATCTATTGAGCAAACTAGGGTTTTTAGTTCTTTTAGTTTTTTTTCCAGCAATCAAATTCTGTAATACAAAAGTTTCAATAAAAGGTAGTTTCTTTTCTTTTAATTTTGTCTCATTACTTTCCGCATTTATTTTCTGCATTTACTTTCCGCATTTTTCTCTTTTGTTTAACTTATAAGGATCCGTATTCTTCCACTTTTCTTTTACTTCGTTTTTCCAAATGAGCGAATAAATTCTCGCTTGTTAGGGTTTGTAGGATAGGGTAGTATAATGGATGAAAAAATCCCTTAACTTCTTTTTATGTTTTAAAATTTTATAAATTTTAATAAAGGGAGTCTTAACTCTCTTATTCTGGAGTGCCATCAATTCATGATAGTTACGACCACGATCAGAGATTCATTAATACTTACTTTGTTAAAGGCTTGAGATAAATAGAGTCAATGGAAGGATAAGGGTCAGTAGAGAGAAACCCTAATACCTCCAAGAATCCTAATCCACATTCCTCGCTATTTCTTTAGTATTAAATAATTAAAAGATAAATAGAATTATATTTAAAACTCCATCCTTTAACTACTAAATCCGAAAAACCTTACAAGCCCTTCTCTTATAAAATTTTCAAATCTCCTTAGTACAAAATGATAAAAATCCCAGCTTTCATTATTAACTCGTCTAAAACAAGATAAGTAATTCACCATTTCCCTGTGGAAGACCTGTACTCACTATCGGCTAACTATTGTGACACCGTTATTGATTGCGGTAACTAGAAAACACAAAGACACGGTTTTCACATCAATCAAATGGCACCGTTGCCGGGGAAATGGTAGTATTATTTTTCTTATTATTCGGGTTGATTTCTAAAAATACCAGAAAAAATAGAAATAGAAATAAAAACCACATTTTGTATTTTTAACGATTCTTGTGTGAATTTTGCAAAAAATGTGGAGCATTTGGAGCGAACCAACAAAGATTCAGAGATTGTCAATTAAGAACAGAGGAGTGTTGGAGGGCATTGCCAAAATTTAGAGATCAAATCGCACCATACGGCGGCGAAACCGCGACCATTAGGGGTATTTGGCGGCGGAACCATGGCCAACTAAGGGAGTAAGGCCACTAAATTTTTCTGGTATTATTTTATCGTCTTCCTCTTTCCTCTGAAGCTCCAATAAATTGTTTTTACTTGCAGAATTCTTTGCAAACAGCGCCACTAAAAAATCTTTTTGCGTGTTTTAGATTTTGGTTTGTTTTGCATATTTAAAACGGACATTAAGGGACAAGAAACCCAACTTCAGATTAGGTGAGCATTTCATCACCCTTCCTAGGCCTAACAAATCACAAACAAGCATACGCATCACCCTACATTAATTAAAAAATATCTAGACCAAGCCTCTGAGGATAATCGCGCTCAATTAGGATAAGGGAGGGTCGTGGGTAATCTATTGCTTATCAGCATTTTTCTTTTGGTTTTTAATGCAAGTGCAACTAAGGAAAGTGGTTTACTTAATTAGGCCCACTATTTCGATGATTCGTATAGCGGATACCTCCAATTTATCTGACACTTATCTAGCTGCAAGATTGATAAGGAGGTGATAGAGGATTTATCCAACGCCTTGTCCTTTGTATGCCTAGAAGCGGTCAAGTGATTTGACCTAGGTGACCCTAGCTCTAGGAATTGTTTGTGCACGTTTGTGATTGGTTGAGCGAGTCCCTCTTTCCAAGCAAAACAATTTTTTAAAAAATTTAAAAAAAAAGATTTAAAAAATATTACTGATCAGTCGAAAATATTGCATTTTTAACACATCAATTTCCCTACTCTTCGTAATCATCTAAAGGTGTTTGGTATAAATATAGCACATATTAGCAATTTGTCTGCAAAATACCAAATAACATGTGTTATACATTATAACCAGCATTATGAGGAAAATTGCGTGTTTATTATTGCATACATGATCTTTGTATATCAAACACTTTTCTCGAGATTGTGTGCAGAAAATTCTCTAGGTAAAAGAGCCGGAACTGCTAAAAGTGCTGATAAAATACGTCAAGTCAAAGACTTGAGATCTAGCAGTAAACTAGAAAGAATGATAAGATTCCAGACATCAGGAAACAACCATAAAGCCAACATGAAACAATACAGAAATTTCCATGCATCAACTCCACCAGATGCCCGCGGATCCGCGGCCGAGTCTGGCTGATCCGCCACGGATCCGCGGTCGTTCTGACTCATCGGCGGCAGAAAGTTTCAGACGAGGCTTCTTTTCAATGGCAAAACTTCTTCAAGACGCTTCAGTTTCTCGAATTCCCAGAAGCTTCCCTTCTAACAGCCAAGCTTCTTGTGCAAGTTTCATAACTACCAAGCTTCTCATGCAAGCTAGCTAACTAACTTAATCTAGAAACTTCTCTACCCAAGCTTCTTGTGCAAGCCTCATAACAACCAAGCTTCCAAGGGAAGATAGACCTGGCTTCTAGGGGTAGCTAAAGGAAATCTATAAAAAGGGACCTAGTGCTTCATTACAAGGGTTGTTGAATATTGAGCCAAAATTATGCAAGTTGAGTGACACAACTTGCAACTCAAAACCCTACATCGAATCCAATTCCAAAGCCAAATCAAGATGCATCGAGTACCAAATCAAGCAAGCATTTAACAAGCCTTTGAAGCAACGCCGATCTTCATCCGAGCAAGAGATCCATGACGATCCACGACTCACGACGATCAAGCCACGCAAAGATCGACTCCAAATTCCTTCTCAATTGAGTGAGCTAGAGCTAGTCTTGTAAACTTGAGTGAGAGTTGTAATTTGAAGAAGATCTAAATAAAGGTGAAAATCTCTATTCTTGCTTTCTATTCATTCTCACATTATGATATTCTTAGTTCTTGATTTCTTTATAATGATGTGTGAGTAAATTCTCCGCTTATAACGGAATCGAGAAAATAGGTAGATGATGATGATTAAATTCTTGAACGATTCTTAAATCTTATGAGTTTTGTAAACTTTAGGAAATTGAATCATCGAAAACCTAATTTGAGCGAGATCGCTTTCTTGAATGTTTTCGCTCCAAATTAGAGATCAACGATCGGCGATTTAATTTGCTAGAGACTAAAATTTGAATAATAATCAATGAAAGGACAAGGGATGATGATGAAGAAACCCTAGTTTCTTCAATAGATCCCTAAACCCCGTTGATCGTCATCGATCTAGCAACAAATCTTCAATAGATAAGAATTTGTAATCATTAGTATTCATCATCACTATCAATTGGATCGATTCTGACAAGCCTCTTTACAAATCTTTGATAATTCAAACGATTTGGATATTTTCTTGATCTCTATCATTTCTTGATTTTAGATCTATTTCTTGATAATTCTTGAAACTAAATTTCATAAATCTTGAATCAATTTTCTTTTATCTTTTAATTTTCAACTCAACTAAAACGATAACGAACAAATCACACTTTCTCGGTGGACAATCCGCATTCACCGACAAAACTACATAAACACCGTCAATTGATTGCGGTATAGATTTTTTTGGATGTGAAACATTTTCTAAACACGATACGGAAACGATATCAATCAAATGGCGCCATTGCCGAGGATAGTGTGCTAATTTGTTCGTTTTTGTAATTTGAGTTGGAAAATTTATTATTCCATCAGAATTTTTAGATTAAAATTCGCACAAGCGCTTAACGATTTGTTATGATTTGTTGCAAGGAGATCTGGAATCTGTGGAGCGAGAGAATTTTTTCAGGACATCTCAAAAAGTCCAGAAAGGTAACAGGAGCATTTGTTGAAATTTTTGTGCAGGGATCTCTCTGTCTTGCGGCTGATCCACGGTGAAACTAGCCATATTGCGGCAGTTCCGCGGCATTCCTAGGGTTTCAGTGCACCAAACTTCTCAGGTATACTTCTGACTTTCTTATCTACTCCCTGCTCTGTCCACTAACCAATTTCTGCAGGATTCTTTGCAAAAATTCACAACGCCGCTAAAAAGAAAATTGGTGCGTGTTTGATCTTGGTTGTTTGCAATTTTAACACGGAAATTAAGGGGCAAAGACCAAATTTAGATTAGGTGGAGAGTTCATTACCCTTCCTAAGCCCCAAAAATCACAAACTTGCATCCGCATCACCCTCATTAACTAAAAAATATCTAGATAAGACTCCAAGGACCGTCGCGCTCACTTAGGACAAAAGGAGGTCGTGAGTAATCTATTGCTTATCTGCATTTTTTTGTGGTGTCTAAGGCAAGTGTGTCTAAGGCAAGTGGTTACTTAATTAGGCCCACTACTTACGTAGTGGAGAACCTCCCACTTACCTGGCACTTACCTGGCCATAGGAGGGGCAAAGAGACAGTAAAGGATCTATCTTGCGACTTGTCTTCTGGCAGTCTAGGAGCGGTCTAGAGACTTGACTTAGGTGACCACTAGATTTAGGGTTGCTTGTGCATTGTTTGTGTGAATTTTTTTTTAAAAATCCGTCTTTTTCAAACCAAACACCAAACTCATTTTTTCCTTAATTATCACAACGCCGCCACTTGTGCTAAGCCATTTAGTGCATGCTCGGATGGAAACGGGATTCTAGTGCCCGTCTTGTCCGCGTTCCCCCTATCGACTCCGAAGTCGGTATTTCTACATTTACTTTTTCTTCACCCACTGCCACACCCACTTCGATGGACAATTCTCCATTGAACTTCTTTAACACTACTCTGCCACCGTCCGCAGGTGCGCATAATTCATCCCGCATCTCTCTCCAAGAGAGATGTTACCCTATGCGAGGTCCTCTTTCTACCTGTCTTTCCATTCCATCAGCCAATGGGGACAATTTTGAAATCAAACCACAATACATCAATCTTCTACCCAAATATCACGGTCTCGAGTCTGAAGACGCATACGTCTTTATTACCAAATTCGAAAATGTATGCGCTATGATGGGTACCTCACAGTTTTCTGTGGATGCTATGAGATTATGTCTTCTCCCATTCACTTTGTGCGATATAGACGAGAAGTGGCTTTATAACACAGCCGCACATTCTATTTCTAATTGGGGAGAATTCGTAACAGCTTTCCTAAAGAAATTCTACCCTAATCATAAGACAGCTCGAGTCCGTAGCGAAATAAATCAATTTACCCAGCTTCCAAATGAACCATTCTCAAAGTGTTTTGAACGCTTCAAGGATCTGTTAGTTCAATGTCCTCATCACGGAATTCCTAGATAGGATCTGTGCAGAATCATATATGAAAGCATTAATCCTACAACAAAACAGAACCTTGAATCCATGTGTCAAGGCATCTTCATGAATAAAGATGATGGTGAAGCCGGAGATTTTTAGAATATTTCGCTGGAAAAACTTTACAGTGGGAGAGTATAAACCAGTCATCGTCTAGTGGTGGCATTCATCAACTTGATATTTCCATAGGAGTTAGAGCTGAAATGGCAGCAATGCAAAAGAAACTCGAAATTATGGAACATAAATTTTTAGCAGCCTCCCTAAATCAGATGTCATTCTCCAAAACTGTTTGTGGATGATGTTCTGATCCATCTAATCTTATGGAAGAATGTCCTTTAAATTCTCCGTTTCAAGTTCAAGAGCATACCAATGCTGCTTTCCAACAAAGGCCTAGAAATGATCCGTATTCTTCTACTTATAATCAGGGTTGGAGGAATCACCCTAATTTTGCTTGGAACCAACAACAAACTCAAAACACGGTTTCAAATCAAAACAATTTCCAAAGGGGTCCTCCAACACAATAGCAACCACTACAACTGACTCAGCACCCCTACCAATCACAAAACTTTCAAAACCCGGTCAACACACCTGCACCATATAATCCTTTGCAGTTGACCGGTACTGATGAATCCTCTTCACTCGCACAAACCATGAATTTGATTCTGAAAAATTTCATGCAAGTTTCGGCTGAAATAAAGACTTCTGTCGATAAAATCCAGAATAACTCTAACTCCCATGATGAGAGTATTAAATCGATAGAAGCATAAATTGCACAATTAAAAGCCGAAATGAGTGCTAGAGAAAAAGGGAAACTTCCGTCTCAAGCTCTACCGAATCCTGGGCATTCACAACACTACAATGTGAATGTCATTACAACGTTGAGATCTGGAAGAGTACTGAATAATCAAGTTGGGGAAGAGATTGATAATCATGAAGAGTTAATCAATAACACCCCGGCTTTCACTGACACTTTTCCTTCCACATCTACTTCTACTTCTGATCCTTGTTCTTCTACCCCACCACCTTCTTGCGAGCCTATTCTTCGTTTTCCCCAAGGCTCGACACCTCAGCATACCTCTTCTATTCCACCAAAGACGATCCCTAGTTCTATTTTGGGATCAGTTCCACACACACCACCTTCTCCAATGTTGGACCCACCTCTTATTGCTAAAGCTCCTTATCCGAATAGGTTAAGGGGAAACAAATCGAGTCCACATATGGAGAAGATTATGGAAATGTTCAAACATGTTAACATCAACATCCCTCTCCTATATGCTATCCAAAAAGTCCCGGCTTATGCGAAAATTCTTAAAGACTTGTGCACTAGGAAGAGGAAGACTCAAGTGCCCAAAAAGGTTTTCATGACTAACAATATTAGCACCGCTTTTACCCCACAGTTACTAAAAAAACGTAAGGACCCAGGATGTCCTACGATATCGATTTCTATTGGGAGTAAAAACATTAACCGTGCTTTACTTGGCCTTGGCGCAAGTGTTAACCTGCTTCCATATTCTGTTTAGGGATTGGAAAGTTAAAACCAGCTCATTGCACTCTCCAAATGGCAGACCGTTCAATCAACAAACCTAGGGGTGAACTGGAGGATGTGTTGATAAAAGTCGGGGAATTTATATTTCCTGTGGACTTTATTGTTCTCGATACACAACCAGTAGCAAACCCACAGAACCAAATTCCGGTGATTCTGGGTCGACCATTCCTTACCACTTCCAATGCTGTCATTAACTGTTGAAACGATTCTATGAACCTATCTTTTGGAAAAATGACAATTGAACTGAACATCTATAAAATTGGAAGTCAGCCGTCTGAACCCTCTGCTCACATACTTGATGTCTGTTCTGTCCACGAGATTGCTCCCGAAAGTTGTGAAGTTGATGAACTTTGCTTTGAAGATCTCGATGACACTAGCACATCAATGTTTGATCTTTCACATCTTAGTGAGGACACTCTTTCTATCCTTGAGTCTGACACTCTTGACTCATCACTTTCCGAGTCTGTATCTTTTGCAGGCTACGAGCTTCTTCGTGACTCTGAATATCATTCGCTTACCCCACTTTCTATAGTTTCTCCGCCAGCATTAGATCTCAAACTTTTACCTTCTCATCTTAAATATGCATATTTAGGTGAGAATGATTCTTTACCCGTGATCATATCCGCTTTTCTAGCCTCAGAGCAAGAGAATGCACTTTTGACGGTATTGAGATCTAATAGACAGGCATTTGGTTGGACTATGACTGACATCAAAGGGATTAGTCCCTTGATAGTTGAACATCATATACATCTGATGGATGAAGCCAAGCCAACAAAAGAACTACAGAGACGGTTAAACCCCGTCATGAAGGATGCGGTGAAGAAAGAAATCGTCAAATGCCTTGACAGTGGTATCATTTACCAAATCTCCGATAGCCAATGGGTAAGTCCAATTCATGTCGTCCCTAAGAAATCTGGCATCACGGTCATAACAAATGAGGCAAATGAGTTAATCCAGACACGCGCTCACACTGGCTGGCGTGTACTGATTATAGAAAACTCAATGCCGCAACAAGGAAAGACCACTTTCCATTACCATTAATTGACCAGATGTTAGAACGCTTAGCTGGACGGGAATATTACTGCTTCATGGACGGATACTCTGGCTATAACCAAGTCCCTATTGCTAAAAAGGATAAAGACAAAACCACATTTACTTGTCCTTTTGGTACTTTTGCTTATAGACGCATGCCCTTTGGGTTATGCAATGCTCCCGTTACATTTCAGCGGTGCATGATGGGGATATTCTTGGACATGGTCGAGAATTTTCTGGAGATTTTCATGGACGATTTCTCGATATTTAGAGATTCTTTTGCTGACTGCCTATCTCATCTTGACGCAGTTCTTACTCGTTGTAAAGAGAAGAACTTAACCTTGAATTGGGAAAAATGCCATTTCATGGTCCAAGAGAGAATTGTGCTTGGACATGTTATTTCACGAAAAGGCATTGAGGTTGACAAAGCTAAAATAGATGTCATTCAAAACCTTCCTCATCCCAAATGCGTCAAGGATATACGATCCTTTCTTGGCCATGCAGGCTTTTATCAGAGATTCATTAAGGATTTCAGCAAAATTGCTAGACCCTTAACTCTTCTCTTGGCCAAGGACACAACCTTTCACTTTGACTCTGATTGTGAGGCAGCATTTGACTCACTCAAACACTATCTCACTACAACCCCCGTTCTATCATCTTCAGATTGGAACCACCCGTTTGAGCTTATGTGTGATACATCAGATTTTGCAGTTGGTGCAGTCTTAGGACAGCACATTGAAAAGATGCCACACGTGATCTATTATGCAAGTAAGACCCTGAACGATGCTCAAATTAACTATACAACTACCGAAAAAGAACTTTTGACAGTTGTATTCGCATTAGAAAAATTCAGGCCTTACTTGATTGGCTCACCAATTGTTGTGTATACTGACCACTCCGTCTTGAAACATCTTTTGGCGAAGAAGGATGCTAAAGGTAGGCTAATACGTTGGAACATTCTATGGCAAGAATTTGATCTTGTTATTAAAGATAAGAAAGGATGTGAAAACATTGTAGCCGACCATCTTTCGTGCATCTCTTCTTCACCTGTGACCCTGCCAATCAATGATTCTTTTCCAGACGAACAACTCTTGAATGTATCCGACGAACCTTGGTTCAAGGATATTGTGAATTATCTTGCTACGGGACTTGTTCCCCGCGAATGGTCGAAACATGACAAACATCGATTTCTATCCCAAGTAAAACACTTTTACTGGGATGAACCCTATCTGTTTAAGTATTGTCCTGACCAGATCATTCGCAGGTGTGTTCCCAACGATGAATTCAAGAGTGTTCTATCTTTTTGTCATGATCAGGCATGTGGGAGTCATTTCGGTCCTCGAAAGACGGCGGAGAAGGTTTTGCAATGCGGTTTTTATTGGCCGACTTTGTTCAAAGACTCATTTGATCATTGCAAAACCTGTGCACAGTGTCAACACACAGGTAGGATTTCCCGAAGAAATGAGATGCCACTTCAGCCCATCTTGGTGGTTGAAATTTTTGACGTTTGGAGTATTGACTTTATAGGTCCTTTTCCTAACTCCTTTGGGAATTTTTACATATTGCATGCAGTTGATTACGTCTCGAAATGGGTTGAAGCTATTTCTTGTCGCACTAATGACAAAAAGGTTGTCATTAGGTTTCTTAAAGAAAACATCTTTTCGCGATTCCTTGCCTTGGAAAAGAGAACACTCTTTCTTTGGACACCTATGTGCTATCATTAGTGATAACGGGACGCATTTCAACAATCGGTCTTTCAAGACTTTCATGCAGAAATATGCAATCGACCACAAACTTTCCACACCCTATCATCCCCAGACGAGCGGGCAAGCTGAGGTTTCAAACATACAAATCAAACAAATTTTGGAGAAAACTGTTTCTAAAAATCGAAAAGATTGGTCAACCAAATTGACGGATGCTCTTTGGGCGTTCCGAACTGCATATAAAACCGATCTAGGTATGTCTCCTTACAGACTAGTGTTTGGAAAGGCTTGTCACCTTCCGGTCGAGATTGAGCACAAAGCAATGTGGGCCATTAGAGAACTTAACTTTGAATTAAATCAAGCCTGCAACTTTCGGAAGCTGCAATTAAACGAGCTAAGCGAACTCCGCGATGAAACTTATGATTATGCTGTGATTGTTAAGAATCGGACTAAGGTATTTCACGATAAAAAAATTTGAGAAAAACTTTTACACCTGGCCAACAAGTCCTTCTTTATGATTCACGACTCCATCTTCATGCGGGTAAGCTAAAATCTCGTGGAAATGACCTTTTGTTTTGCGGCATGTATACCCGCACGGGGCAGTTGAGGTTGAAAATGTTGAAAACGGTACAATTTTCAAAGTAAATGGACATAGATTAAAACCATAATTTTCCACTGAACCCACGGAGGAGCTGTTCATATCAGAATTTTGCATTATTATATTCCCCATTCTTAATCATACTGCAAATAAATAGGTGCTTTTGATCCATGTCTGCAAAATAGTTGCAGGTTACATGTTCTCAGAACAATACAGTGAAATTCAGGAAAAGACGCTACAAATGTGAGACTACGACCAACAAATAGATGAATCTGCAAGATGCCGCCTACCAGTTTAAGGAACAAACGAAGATCAATGAACAGTTCGATTGCACAAAATACAAGGGCAGCACAAGATTCAAGACTTCAACGCGAAGCTAACGGTAAAAATCCACAAACTCTGCACTGTTGGAAATCTGGAAGAAAGTAGAATATATTCTGAGGAACCAAGTGAAGAAAACAGAAGGAAAAAGCAGCTTGAAGCATCACAGAAGAATTGAGCCCAAGAGCCCACCAAACGGCAGCGGAACTGCGGCCAAATAGGGCATTCCGCCGTGGATCCGCGGCCGTGCTGTGCACGTGTCGGTGCATGTGTCGGTGGGTGTCGGTGTTTTGACCCGGCTTTCTTAGGGTAGTCTTGTAATTTAAAATGTGGATCAGAGGTAAACCCTAAGGTTCTTCTATCTATAAATAGAAAAGCCTACAGCCTCTTTTGGGGCATGCCTCTTTTTATTTTTCTAGTCTAAAATTTCAATTCCTTTGTAATCGTCAAGAGTGCATCAATAAAGTAATACTTTTTAACTGAATTTAATTCTTGCATTTTTATCTGTTCTTTTAATATCTGCTATTTTATTTTGTCTTTTATTATTTGCAACTTAGATAGTTTTTAAAATAAAACATAAAAATGAATTCCATTGTTAATACCCTAATAAGTGAGTAGTTCCTCACTTGTTAGGGTTAGCTTTGGGGTAGGTTTGAGAGATGGAAATCTCTCACTCCTTTCTTGCCCGTATAATACTTTAAATTAGGACTCTATGTTAATCAAACACACACCGCTCACTACGGCACCCTATCCCACGAGATAGCGGTGATTCCCAACTTAGACCGGTTGTGATTGATTTACATAGAGGTTAGGGCTAAGAGTTAAGAAAGGACGGACAAGAACCAAAAGGAAGAAACTATGTTTCTTCCTAGTCGTGCTAATCCCCTTTGTTAACTATTACCCTAACACCTAAGTTCTTAATTAGGGCAAAGGAAGCAGTGAGTAGAATTCTCTTTCCAAACTAACATAATCCTAACCCTATCAAGGTTTTAATCCAAATTAAATTCCATCTTAGTTTTTCTAAAAATTCAAAACCTACCAAAAATAGGACTTAACTCGTTAGAACAATAAGAAAAGAACACGTTTTCCCTGTGGACCGACCCGTACTCAATCGGCTAGCTACCAAGCGACACCGTTATTGATTGCGGTATTCTTAACTTTGATTTTTAAAACGCTCGCACGCAAAATCCCAGACCAATCAGGAGCTCTTGTTTTTACAGGAGCCGCTTTATCTTGATTAAAAATTCTTCTGTCTCACCTCCATGTCTTGAAAAATATTGTATCATCTTTCGAATGGAGGTGAGTGAAAAGAATAAGTTTGGGGGAGATTTTCACGATCATATTTATTGCCCCCGTTAATAAATTTTCTCCCAAACTTACAGGTTTTTTTTGATCCAGCAGATAGTAACAGTGAGGACACTGTTGAAAACAAGTTTGGGGGAGGTTTGTGCTTATTTGCACATCATTTGCATATCACTTTGCATAAGCACAAAACATATAAAACATATAAAAAAAATTTTAAAATTTTAAAAGATAAAATTATTTAATATTTAATTTTATAATAAAATATTAGATAGTGAAAATTTACATCCAAAAGATTGGAAAAATTTAAGAAAACCAAGAAAGTTTGAAGTTTTCTTAAACGAACTAGTAATAAGTAGTTATGAGCCGTTGTCCCAAGGGTTAGTAAGATGAAATAAGTCACTAATCTGAGGATAAAAATAAGTTTGAAAAATAGTTTCTATTCTGGAAGCCAAACATATGAACGTTGATACCCCACTATACGTACTTACACACGTCTTAAAACTCGGGATAGTAGAGGATACCTTGAAATGCTCTTGTCTAAAAGCCAAAGTATGAAGGGAATAATAAATGAATAAAATATAAAATGGTATAGAAAAATGAACACTGGTTTTGTTTCGACCAAGACAGCAATAAAAAAATATAGCGAGAGTGCTTCATCACCTAGTGCTTTAGACCAACTGGTTTGGGAGTCACTGCTAAGCCTTAGGTGGTGCAAGACGAGGAAAATACTAATACACCTAATAAGCGAGCACATGAGTAATCGGTCGGTTACTACCTCAAGAAGGATTAACGGTCGCATGAAAAATGTGTAAGCAAATTCATCTAAATATTCATCGATTAAAAAGTACTGAGGTAGATGGACAAGAGTATGATAGCTTGAATTGAATTCTCCGAGTGTAGGGATGTCTTTACACACACGTAGGGTTATATGATCGATGTTTGGAAGAAAGCTAGGAATGAAGAATAAAGATGATGTTTTATTGAGGGATGATATGATTTCTAACATCTTTTCATTACTATTAAGATAGGGCTCATGACAACCGAAAAGCTAGTATAGTTGGAAACTCTAAATTTTCAAAGTCTTTCTTTTACAATTCTTATCTTTATATGTAATTTTCACGGTCTTCCTTTTATTATGGGATTTTGTGGGCGTAGTCCGCTGAAAACCCTCAGGAGACAACGCTCCTCCTACTAGGGACATCTAGAGGTTCAAAGGCTTGTTGCACGTGCTCAGTGCAATCGTGTTACCTACGAAAGTGTGCTAGTTAGTTTTTTTTATTTTCTCCTTCACCTGAATAAAACAAGTTTGCTCGAGACGACCAAAATTAAGTTTGGGGGAATTTGATCAGTCGAAAATATTGCATTTTTAACACCTCAATTTCCCTACTCTTCGTAATCATCTAAAAGTGTTTGGTATAAATATAGCACATATTAGCAATTTGTCTGCAAAATACCAAATAACATGTTTTATACATTATAACCAGCATTATGAGGGAAATTGTGTGTTTATTATTGCATACATGATCTTTGTATATCGAACACTTGTCTCGACATTGTATGCAAAAAATTCTCTAGGTAAAAGAGCCGGAACTGCTAAAAGTGCTGATAAAATACGTCAAGTCAAAGACTTGAGATCTGGCAGTAAACTAGAAAGAATGATAAGATTCCAGACATCAGGAAACAACCATAAAGCTAACATGAAACAATACAGAAATTTCCATGCATCAACTCCACCAGATGGCCACGGATCCGCGGCCGAGTCAGGCCGATTCGCCGCGGATCCGCGGTCGTTCTCACTCATCGGTGGCAGAAACTTTCAGACGAGGCTTCTTTTCAACGGCAAAACTTCTTCAAGGCGCTTCAGTTCCTCGAATTCCCCAGAAGCTTCCCTTCTAACAGCCAAGCTTCTTGTGCAAGTTTCATAACTACCAAGCTTCTCATGCAAGCTAGCTAACTACCTTAATCTAGAAACTTCTCTACCCTAGTTTCTTGTGCAAGCCTCATAACAACCAAGCTTCCAAGGGAAGCTAAACCTAGCTTCTAGGGGAAGCTAAAGGAAATCTATAAAAAGGGACCTAGTGCTTCATTACAAGGGTTGTTGAATATTGAGCCAAAATTCTACAAGTTGAGTGACACAACTTGCAACTCAAAACCCTACACCGAATCCAATTCCAAAACCAAATCAAGATTCATCGAGTATCAAATCAAGCAAGTATTCAACAAGCCTTTGAAGCAACGTCGATCTTCATCCGAGTAAGAGATCCACGATGATCTGCGACTCACGATGATCGAGCCACACAAAGATCGACGCCAAATTCCTTCTCAATTGAGTGAGCTAGAGCTAGTCTTGTAAACTTGAGTGAGAGTTGTAATTTGAAGAAGATCTAAATAAAGGTGAAAATCTCTATTCTTGCTTTCTATTCATTCTCACATTATGATATTCTTAGTTCTTGATTGCTTTATAATGATGCGTGAGTAAATTCTCCGCTTGTAGCAGAATCGAGAAAATAGGTAGATGATGATGATTAAATTCTAGAACGATTCTTAAATCTTATGAGTTTTGTAAACTTTAGGAAATTGAATCATCGAAAACCTAATTTGAGCGAGATCGCTTTCTTGAATGTTTTCGCTCCAAATTAGAGATCAACGATCGGTGATTTAATTTGCTAGAGGCTAGAATTTGAATGATAATCAATGAAAGAACAAGGGATGATGATGAAGAAACCCTGGTTTCTTCAATAGATCCTTAAACCTCGTTGATCGTCATCGATCTAGCAATAAATCTTCAATAGATAAGAATTTGTAATCATTAGTATTCATCATCACTATCAATTGGATCGATTCTGACAAGCCTCTTTACAAATCTTAATAATTCAAACGATTTGGATATTTTCTTGATCTCTATCATTTCTTGATTTTAGATCTATTTCTTGATGATTCTTGAAACTAAATTTCATAAATCTTGAATCAATTTTCTTTTATCTTTTAAATTTCAACTAATCTATAACGATAACGAACAAATCACACTTTCTCGGTGGATGATCCGCATTCACCGACGAAACTACAATAGACACCGTCAATTGATTGCGGTATAAATTTCTTTGGTTGTGAAATATTTTCTAAACACGACACGGAAACGATATCAATCAATTGCCATTTCACCCTCTTTTCTTTTCATTCTCTTATGATGGGTAACCCAAACCGACCAACTCTTAGCGAGCTTTGCTACACACAACCAGATATTTCTTTATATCAATGTTGCTTTAGTAGAACTTCTGACCCCACCATTTCTTTAAGGGATAGGATAGAGGGCTCTACAAATAACAGTTGGACACCTCACTCAAATTCCTATCACCCGTGTCAAAATTCAACACTTTCTTATACTGATAATCCTTTTAAGGCTAGTGAGGATACTTTTAAACTCATGCCCATTGCTGAGCATATTGCGAAAGCCCGTAACCAAAGTTTCATGCCTTTCACTACTCAAAAAACTTTAGGAAAACAATTACAATCATTTCCATATGAACATGTTAATACTCCTTTTGCGGTGAATATGGCAACTTTTACACCCATGACCATTGCTGAGCAAATTGCAAAAGTCTGTCGCCAACAATTCAACCAGTCTTAATTCTCTTCATATCACAATATTGATTCTAATTCTATCTATGAAAATTGGATACACTCTTCTAGCTATTATCAACAGTACCAAACTTTTACACCCTTTCATGTCGATACTTCTCTTGAGGCTAATGCGGCAATTTGTAAACCCATTTCTACTGCGAAACACATTGAACTCGCCCGTAGCCAATAATTAAACGCATTCCAACCATACTCAACTGTTGCACCTTATCTAGACATTGCTTCTGAACATCAATTATGAAGTTTCATGGTTCAAAAAGAATTCTTCATTGAAACTTCTTCACAAACCATTGCCGAGCAAATTGCAAAAGTCTGTCGCCAACAATTCAACCAGTCTTAATTTTCTTCATATCACAATATTGATTCTAATTCTATCTATGAAAATTGGATACACTCTTCTAGCTCTTATCAACAGTACCAAACTTTCACACCCTCTCATATCGATACTTCTCTTGAGGCTAATGCGGCAATTTGTAAACCCATTTCTACTGCGGAACACATTGAACTCACCCGTAGCCAATAATTAAACGCATTCTAACTATACTCAACTGTTGCACCTTATCTAGACATTGCTTCTGAACATCAATTAGGAAGTTTCATGGTTCAAAGAGAATTTTTCATTGAAACTTCTTCACAAACCATTTCTAGTCTTGAAGTAGAGTTGGAATTGAGTAGTAAAAAAGAACCAAGGATCCCTCCAAGCCAAACCAGAACCAATTCTTTTGATCTCGACACCTTCCATCCCGATATCCAACCGAATGTATTTGATGATCAACCGCTTAATAATCTAATAGATGAGGTGCCCGAGAATAACATGTTTGACTTTTCCAATCATGAGTGTAAAAGAGAGCCTTACACCATTCCAAATCAAACCAATCCTTATCAACTAAACTTGGCATTTCAAACCTTCCAATTCTATCCAGAGAACCTAGTGATCCATCAGTTGAGGATAATATAATTGATGGATTTTTAAAGAACTATTCGTTTGATTTGACTGAAGGTGCTAGTGAGATGGGTGATGAGAATATCTTTGAAGATGAATTCGCTATGATGGATGAGTTGGATTTCCCGACCCATTATGTCCCTTCCATAGAATGTGAACATCTTTCTGTACATTTAACCGATCCTATTCTTACCACCAACCTATCTGATATGCAAAATGATATTCATCCTTCATCTCCCATATCTGGTTCAACAATGCTCAACACCCACGTTTGTTTACCCATTTTATTACACACTTTTTTTGGTTCTTCTCATCTTCTTTCAATTCCACCAAGATTCGATGAACCACACTCTAATATTTCGAGTTCTATGATTCTTGAAAGACCACTTGATTTAGAATCTATTAAGGTAAACAAGATTTTCGAGTGTCCTACCTCCATAAATTCTGACAAATTGAGTGTTTTGAATCCTGATGCGCAACACATTGATCTTGAAACTTTCAACCTTCCTAGTAAATCTTCCTATTCCACTAATATAGATATTGATTCCTTTCTTTCCGATGAGATCATCAATTGGAACATCGATGAAAGTTTCGAAAGTATTTTCACCGAAGAACTCGCGTTTCTTGAAGACTTGGATGCTGTGATGAATCAACCTCCATAGAAAATTCGTGCGCCTCTTTTTTAGACCGAAGAAGTTGAACCGCCACCCTTCTTCTTGTCACATACAAGAATGCGACTATTCCACCCATTCCTTATCATTCACATTCTCGTTTTCATTCACACTCACTTTTTCGTCTCTACTAACCAAGACGTAAAACCTTTAGATTACTCCTCTTATCTCCCCCTATATCATCTCTTATCGTTACTCTCATTTCTGTTTCTTCTACTCGTGACGAGACATGATACAACCTCCATTCTTATACAGTCTCGAATCTTCTTCACGTCTATCCGTTACACTATCTTTCACCAACTATGGTGTTACCTTAATAAAATATTTGAATATTTGGTTTTAACTTTTGGTCTTTGTAAAGCTTTGTGTAGACCGATAATACTTCTCCCCCTTTTTATGTTGAATTTCAATATTTAGTAATGAAAACACTGTTTTACTCAAGTTTGGAGGGAAAGAAGAAAAATATTTTTAAAATGGATCTTGAAAGAAAGGAAATTTTGCACGATTGTGAGCCAAAAACAAGTTTGGAAGAGGATTTCACTGTCATTCACTCTTGACCCCTTCTTTATACCATCTTCTTGAATTGTTCCTCCTAATCTTTAGGTTTTGAGCTTACAGGACATTATCTGTAAGGACACTGCTGCAAACAAGTTTGGGAGAAAGGTTTGTATTGATGGTTTGTATGTATCCATGCATTATATGTAAATTTTGCATTGCATAAAAAAACTAAAAGATATTGAAAATAAAAGTTAGGAAGTGAAAAATACATATAAAAGAGAGGAAGAGACTTAAGAAATGCAAGAAAATTAGATGTTTTAAAACGAAGGTAGTAATACGTGGTCATGAGCTGTTGTCCCAAGAGTTAGTAAGATGAAAGAATCATTAATCTGCGGATAGAAATAAGTCTGAAAAATAGTCCTTATTCTTGAATCCAAACTTCTGAACGTTGATACCCTTCTATATGCACTAACACACATCTTGAAACTTGGGATGGTAAAGGATAGCTTAAAATACTCTTGCCTAAAAATCGTAGTATGAAAAAAAATCAACAAAATATATATTGACACATAAAATAAAATTTAAAAGAAAAATGAACACTGGTTTTGTAATTACTTAAGGCAACATATAAAAACAATACAGCGAGAGTGCCTTATCACCTAGTGCCTTAGACCAACTGGTTTGTGAGTCACAACTAAACCTTAGGTATTGCAAGATTAGAATATTGTTAAGTACATTTTAATAAGTGAGCACATTCGGTAATCAGTTGGTTAGTGCCTCAAGAAGTATTAACGGTCGCATGAAGAATGTGTAAGCAAATCCATCTAAAATATCATCAACTAAAAAGTACTAAGAAATATGGACAAAGGGTATGATGGCTTAAATTGAATTCTCCAAGTGTAAGGATGACTTTTACATACACGTAGGGGTATATGATCGATGTTTGGAGGAGAGGTAGGAGAAAACTAAAAACGATATTTTATTGAAGGAGGATGTGATTTCTAATATCTTTTCAAGACCATTAAGGTAGGACTCATGATAATTAAGAAACTAGTGTAGTTTGAAACTCTTATTTTCAAGTTTTTCTTTTATCTGTTCTTATCTTTACATATAAATTTTGTTTTATTTCCTTTATTTTCTAAATTTTTGGGATTTTGTGGGTGTAATCCGCTGAAAACTCTTAGGAGACAACACTCCTCCTATCAGGAACACCTAGAGGTTTAAAAGCTTATTGCACGAGCTAAGTGCAATCGTGTTGCCTACCTTTTTCTTTTTCTTTTAAAAATAAAACAGTTTGCTCGGGACGATCAAAAGATAAGTTTGGGGGTACTTAATCAGTCATATTTATTGCACATTTGTATGGTCATTTTCTCTATTATTATTAATTACTAAATAGTGTTATTTATAATTTAAGAACATATGTGGATTTATTTGTAAAAGGATTTTGTCATATATTTTTTAATTTATTATTAATATAATTGGGGGAATATATTCATATTTAAATAAAATATTTATGAGATTTTTAATTATTAATATATGCATATCATGTCATATCAAATATTCTTAACCAATATTATTAAGATATCATATCCATAATTTAATTGGTTGGAATATTATTTCAAATAAAACAATACTACTAATAATTTGATTTGAGATATTGTGTAGATTTAAAATAATAAGTAGTTCAAGACTGCAAAGAGGATTGAGGAGATCAAATCAAATCGAATTAGCAAACCAAATCTGCCGAATATTAGGAGCAAATTGAAGAATCTCGCAATTGCGGGGAGAAAGAGATATTTTCAAAATATTTTTATCAGAAAAATCTCCTAACATCACGAGAAGATAACACAAGAAATCTGAGAGTGGGATCACACCAAAGGGCGGCAGATCCGTGGTGAAATAGGGCATATAGCGGCGGTTCCGAGGTCAGCTATTGGCTGTTAGATGTGAATTTTTAGGGGCTTGATCGTTTTTTCACATACTTTAAGATAACGACTAGGGTTTCAAGTTCCAGAGTCTATATAAAGGACTGAGAGCAATTATGGTTAATCGATCATCTACCGATCTATCGATCTAAATCTATCGAGCAAACTAAGATTTTTAGTTCTTTTAGTTTTTTTCAGCAATCAAACTCTGTAATGCAAAAATTTCAATAAAAGATAGTTTTTTTTATTTTGTCTCATTACTTTCCGCATTTATTTTCTGCATTTACTTTCCACACTTTTCTTTTTTATTTAACTTATGGGTTCCGTATTCTTCCACTTTTCTTTTATTTCATTTTTCCCAATAAGCGAGTAAATTCTCACTTGTTAGGGTTTGTAGGATAGGGTGGTATAATGGATGAAAAATCCCTTAACTTCTTTTTGTATTTTAAATTTTTATAAACTTTAACAAAAAGAGTCTTAATCCTCTTATTCAGGTGTGCTATCAATTCATGATAGTTACGACCATGATTAGAGATTCGTTAATACTTGCTTTATTGAGAGCTTGAGATAAATAGGGGTCAACGGAAGAACAAGGGTCGGTAGAGAGAAACCCTAATCCACATTCATCGCTATTGCTCTAGTATTAAATAATTAAAAGATAAAAAGAATTATATTTAAAACTCCATCCTTTAAGTACTAAATTCGAAAAACTCTACAAGCCTTTCTCTTATAAAATTTTCAAATCTCTTTAGTATAAAACAATAAAAATCCCACATTTTTTTATTAACTTGTCTAAAACAAGATAATAATGCACCATTTTCCTGTGCACGACCCGTACTCACTATCGGATAGCTATTGCGACACCGTTATTGATTGCGGTAACTAGGAAACACAAAGACACAGTTTTTCACATCAATCAAACATGAATCTAATATAATAGTATACAGGTAAAAGTGTTAACTTGACATGAATATGTTAAGTTAACTTAAATATGACGAGTATATGAACACGATTATTTTATTCTAACGTGCTTGTTTGTAATTTGATAAAGAAAGTATGCGTGTATATGAGAGTGGTCCGTCAAATCCACGAACCCATAACACAAGAAGTACTAGGGCATGTCAAACCCACGGGACAACGGCACAGGATATTCAAGTTAGATGTCTTTTAGTGGAATCTCGTGCAACGACACACATTTTTTTATCAATCTACACCTTATCCCCTGCGTATTTTAATTACAAGATTTAATTACAAGTCTTGCCTGAAATCCATTAATACAAAGAGAGTACAATTCATGTTTGAGTTCAAGTATATCAAGTCAAATTCAAGTGTTCGGGCCATGTCGTATTCGTGGTTCGGTCAAGTCAAGTTTAGGTTCAAGTGTTCAAGTTCGGGTTCAAGCTTGAATTTGAGTTCTAGTTCAAGTTCGAGTTAGATTAGAGTTCAAGTCAAGTTTGAGTCCTACATGATTTGATTTCTCTAAAATTACGATCTACATTTAGAGAGAGGCAAGTGGTGCATCATTGTCTCCAGCACCCCAAGACATTGACGACAGAAAACGCCACTCAAACCAATCTGCAATCTAAATACGTAACATAAACTAGTTTTTTGATTTCTAAGATTTTTATGTAAAATAAACGTTTAAATTCTCGAGGGGTTTTATATATAATACTTTATTTTAAATTAATAAACCCCGGGGGTGTTTTTGGTAAATATATATAATAGAATATCAAGAGTTTTTATATAAAAAAATTATTTTAGATTTTTGTGGTATTTTATTGTTAAACCTAGCTTTTAAAAGTGAGTATTTTTATAAAAAAATCTATATTTTGTAAAATTGAAGACACTTTCTTAAAAAACTTTAATTAAAAACTTACTTTCCTTTAATTAATTAGAAAAAATGGTAACTCAAATTAACATAACTCTCTCTCTTTTCTTTTATTTTAAAATTATAAGAATTGTTTATTTTTTTTAAAACCGTATTTTTTCTTTCGAGACCATATCTCCGTGAAGAGTTCTGCATCTCACTCCACTAAATCTCAGGATGTGCGATAATTCGCACCAACCATAAACGGGTTTCCCTAAAGAGGGTTGTAGAGGCATGATTGTAAAGGAAATGGTATAAATGAAACTTTAGGGTATTTTAATGAAAAACGATTCTTTAGAAAAACATTAAAGAACTAAAGATCGTGCTATGGATTCAAGTGTACGTGTAGGTTAGGCTATTACCCTGTGCATGAATCTACGTTAACATATTATAAAACTAGTGTTGAACTAGAGTAAATAAGCATGATATTTATTCGTTAAGATGCATACTAGTGTTGTCTTAACATAGCAATTCCATTTTAAATTTATGCAAATCGATATCAGACATGATTTGTAAAGATGATAGATTGGAAGTTATAATTTCTTATGAACATTAGCATGTAAATTATAATGAATATATAAAGGGTTGCTATGAAAATTTTCAAGTTAAGATTGTCCTACACTTGACCATATTATAATCATGAGAAGTGGGTAAAAGAGAGACGTCGAGAGGGACTTACTCGCGTTGTGAATTGGTATAACAACCAATTCACCGTTAGCTAGGTGTTAGAGGGTTTGTTTGCACGGAAAAAGATTCGAATGAGCGGTGCTTTGACTTCGAGAGCTTGGGCACTTCACCTTAGGACTTGAACAACCTTTTTTGAGGGATTTGAGAGTGGATTTGTGGATAATTTCATAGGAAAGAAGTATGGGGATGGGATAAGGCATTTATAGGAGAATAGAATTGAAATGGTGTGAGAATTTGTATTAAATTGTGTATTAAGAATAAATTTTAATGATGGAAAAGAGGTGGGGCAGTTCACTAGTTAATTGCAGGAGTTTCGGGGTATTAAAAGGGGTAAAGGGGAGCTGAAGAGATGCACATGCAAAGGATGGAGGGCTTTGGGGCTACTTGGGTGGTTGGGGTGGCTAAAGGGCGGCCAAAGCAGAGACAATTTTCTCGAAGTTCGTACCCATTACTCCTCTGTGTTTAAACACCTCATTTACATACATCTTTTCTATTATGTCTTTGGGAAACTCCGTGAAATACCCGTGCAAACCCTTAGGATTCTAAAATGTCAAAAAGAAAAATAATAAAAATATTGATACTGCTGGGATTCGAACATGAGGGCTATGGGACAGCAGCGTAGAGACTTAACCAGTGAGCTACAAGTTGTTTCTGTTATCTTTTTTCAAAAACTACTTATAACTCAGAATCAGAAATATAAATACCCTTTATATAACATTGAATTCATACAAGAGTATTTGATAATCAGGGGCGTTATATCCTACTGATTGTTCTTTTGAAAAGTGTTTTTATGAAGCAACCGCAATCAAGACGTTGTCGCTAGTAGCTAGCCGCGATGAGTACGGGTCCCGTAGGGAAACATGAACCTTCTTCTTGTTTTAGACGAGTTGATGAAAAATTGGTTGATTGGTTGTAGATCTTGTTAGTTATATGTATACCCTAGATGCCATTATTGTACATGTGATGTATATTATAATGGATACTTAGACATATATATATATAGGACTTTCTTGCTCGACATGATAGTATACTATCTGGTTACTCTTTATCTTAACATGTTGATTGGTATTCTTTACTGTCTTGCTTTCACATGTTGATAAAGCCCTTAGGATATGTACTTGAATACCAAGATTATGATGAGATCATACTAGTGGGGCCAAGATGGTCCACAAGTACATCCTTTAATCAGTTCCTAGTCGTGGGAATATCGTGACCAGGGCATCGATATTCCAGAGTAGACTAGTGTGTATGTTGCTTGTCACATAGAGGGCGATGGTTGATCCCACAACCATTGGTGTGTGACATCAAAGATTGTACACAGGTGCTCATTGGAAAATGGGTACACCGAACATGACTCGTCGAGGACTCCTATGTGGTAGTATACCTATCGTCAGATAGCAGTCCTTTGGTGACACTGGTACAGATTAGTCTGTAGACCCGAGATTGTCATAGAGTCTTATGTGGCCCCCACTGTGCTTTGATTTCCTCCCTACCACGGCTCAAAAGATTTTTGCAAACAGGTGGATTTTGGGTACAATCCCGAGTCGCATGGAGGCAATGAGCGAAAGGAGGGGTTTCATCTCTCCCAGTATTGGGGGTTGATGTTGTGCTATACTCCATTGGCTATAACTAGAAGTCCCTGGCCAGAGCTACTGCTGAGATTTACTGATAAGAGTTATCAGTAGTTTCTCAAACCATTATAGACCAGACATCGGCATGACTTATCACGTTACTGGGGACTGACGTTTACCATCCCCAAACATGACATGCGACATATCAGACGAAGAGATCGGACTGTACGGAAGTGTTACTGATAAGCTTCATGGAGAGTATGGACGAGCTTGCTTGTTGATCTTCATATCGCTCAATACCCGGGTAGCCGTTACGTCCAGACCGCTGACGGCTTGTAGGTGACTGATGTGATCATCACCTACTGCTGGCGTATTGACGAGTCTTTAGAGTCCCATGTTCCCTCATGGGAACTGAATAAAATACAAATAAAGCAGCAAGGAAAACCCCCAAATGGGGCATCACGTGCTCACACGTGACCAGGCCTCACGTGTGATTGATCTAACTTTTCGCGTACGTGCGTTTTGAAATCAAAGAATTAACCGCAATCAAGAACGGTGTCGCTTGGTAGCTAGCCGGTTGAGTACGGGTCGGTCCACAGGGAAAACGTGTATTTTCTAATTGTTCTAATGAGTCAATTCCTATTTGTGGTAGGTTTTGATTTTCTATAAAAACTGAGGTTGAAATTGATTTGGATTAAAATCTTGCTAAGGTTAGGATTAGGTTAGTTTGGAAAGTCAATTATTCTCACCGCTTTCTTTGCCCTAATTAAGAACTTTAGGTATTTAAGATAATAATTAACAAAGAGGATTAGCGCGATCAGGAAGAAACTTCGTTTCTTCCTTTTGGCCTGTGTCCGTCTTTTCTTAATTCTTAGCCCTAACCTCTATGAAAATCAATTACAACCGGTCTAACTAGGGAATCACCGCTATCTTGTGGGATAGGGTGCCGTAGTGAGCGGTGTGTGTTTGATTTGCATAAAGTCCTATTTTTAAAATATTGAACGGGCAAGAAAGGAGTGAGAGATTTTCATCTCTCAAATCTTCCCCAAACCTAACCCTAACAAGTGAGGAACTACTCACTCATTAGGGAATTAACAAAGGAATTCATTTTTTTGTGATTTTCTTTTAATAACCTAATTAACTTGCGGAAAATAACTACGACAGATAAAAATTGCAAAGAAATAAAATTTGCAGATAATAAGAAATTCAAGATTAAAAAAAATTACTTGTTATTGATGCACTCTTTGACAATTATAAGGAATGAAAATTTTAATCTAGGAAAATAAAAAGAGGCATGCTCCAAAAAGAGCTGTAAGCTTCCTATTTATAGATAATAGAAACCCTAGGGTATACATCTGATCCACATCTAAAATTACAAGACTACCTTGAGAAGCCTGGTCAACGCACCGACACCCACCGACAAGATGCACCGACACGTGCTCATCACGGCCGTGGAACCATGGCTATAAGCCATGTTTGGCCATGGATCCGCGGCCATGTGGTGGGGACTTGGGCTGAATTCTTCTATGTAGGTTCAAGTTGCTTTTTACATCTGTTTTCTTTACTTGGTTCCTCAGAATCTATTCCACTTTCTTCCAGATTTCCAACAGTGCAGAATTTGTGGACTTTTACCGTTTGCTTCGCGTTGAAGTCTTAAATCTTGTGCTGCCCTTGTACTTTGTGTATTGAACTGTTTGCTGATCTTCATTTGTTCCTCGAACTGGTCGGCGGCATCTTGCAGATTCATCTATTTGTTGGTCGTGGTCTCACATTTGTAGCGTCTTTTCACCATTTTCACTGTATTGTTCTGAGAACCTGTAACCTGCAACTATTTAGCAGATATGGATCAAAAGCACCTATTTATTTGTAAAATGATTAAGAATGGGGAATATAATAATGCAAAATTATGATATGAACAAATACCCCCAAACTTATGTTTTGCTCGTCCCGAACAAAACTATTTTTATTCTCGAAAAATCCTAACCTCACTTTCGCAGGGAATCGTGATTGCACTGAGCTCGTGCAACAAGCCGTTAAACCTCTAGGTGTCCCTAATAGGAGGAGTGTTGTCTCCTGAGGGTTTTCAGCGGATACTACCCACAAAATCCGATCAATTTGGCCTATTGATTTTCATTCTTTAATTAGGTATTCTAGCAAGAAATTCTATTATCTTTAACTTAGAAATCATCAACCCATATTTTTCACACTCACTTATCATTTAACTTAAGATCGTATATATTCTGTAAATTTACTTAGCTTTTAGCATCTTTTGAATTTTCCTTCTAAGGTTTCATCTCAACTTAGGAATTTTTATCATCTCTACTAAAAATATAATTCCTATTTTTCATTTCTATCTCTCATCCAAAGCCAATCATATACCCCTACGTGTGTATGTATCACCCCTACACTTGGAAATTCAATTCAAGCTATCATACTCTTGTCCATTGTCCAAAGTACATTTAGTTGGTGAATTTATATGGAATTGCTCACACATCCTTCATGCGACCGTTAATACTTCTTGAGGTACTAACGACCGATTACAAAATGTGTTAGCGTATTAAGGTGTAATTCATCGTCTTGTAATACCTAAGGCTTTAGCAGTGACTGCCAAACCAGTTGGTCCAAGGCACTAGGTGATAAGGCACCCTCGCTATATATTTTTATTTTCCGCAGCCTTAAATAATTACACAACCAGTGTTCATTTTTTTATATCTCTTTATTCACACTTGTACTTTTATTTTATTTTTCTTTATACTAAGGATTTTAGACAAGAGCATTTCAAGGTATCCTCTACTATTTCAAGTTTCGAGGTGCGTGTTTATGCAAGTTGTAGGGTATATATTTTTAGAATTTAGACTTAAGGTTTGGAATTATTTTTCAGACTTATACTTCAATAAAAATTTCAATACTCTTCCTTTATTTTTGACTTAGCCCAAGAGCTGAACTCAAAATTTGCCTATTTTTAAATAAACTACAAGGATATATATTTTCTACTGTTAAACTTTAAGAAAGGTTATTTTTAGGATGTTTAATTTACTAAGTTTAGGATCTAGTTTCTCCTAGCTAGTTACCGTCTTGTCAAACTTAAATCAAATATGGCCAAAATTGGATTTTTCATTTTTCATGATTTAAAATTTTTCAATTTTTTAATGGATTTTAAAATAAGTATGCAAATGCAAAATTATACATATGAATGCGAAGGAAGAAAACTTATTGAGCACACCCCTAAACTTAAACTTGACAGTATTCTCACTGTCAGGCTACACCAAGAGGGTCAAAATTATCGGCACTCCCCTGTTTATTTATTTATTTTTTTTATTTTATTAAAACTGGAAATTTACAAAAATACCCCAAAATATTTTTTTTATATATTTACAAGTGATATACTTACCCCCAATCATACAGTTGGCAAAAAATCATTTTCTTTCTAGAGCCAACATAATCTCCTACAAACTTGAATGAAACAAAGTTGTAAGTCAATGCCAAGCTTTACAAAGGCCAAAAGTCAATACCAACCATTCGAAAAATTTATCAGTGAAACACAGTGGTTGGTGGAAGAGTATGTTGTCTAGAATCACGAAGAAGTGGGGAAGAGATAAGTGGTGTAATACAAATGGATTGCATCTCAATTTGAAGAGACGACAAAGTGATTGTGACGATGAATTACTCGCATTTTTATGATTGTCAAGAAGAAGGGGTGGAGGTTCAATTTCATTTTAGAGTTGATTCATTTCAACACCCGTGTTTGCAAAAAATGCGAGTTCATCAGCGAAAATTTCCTCAAACCTTTCATCGATACCCCAAAAAATAATGTCATCCGAAAGAGTGGGGCGATCTCTAGACTCCATGAAAGATTCATAAACAGCGGTAGATGTTGACCTGAACAACTTAATGGAAGAGTCCGTATGTGTATAATACATAGTTGGGTCAAACAACGTATGAAAAGAGTCTAGATCAGTATCCTGAAGCTGATCAAATTCGCTGCTGTCGACACCCATTAATTCAACATAACATGCATGAGCAGAAGGTTCGGCGGGTAGACTTCCCATCTTGTAAATGTTAAACTCACTTGACATCTTCCCGAAAGATAGAGTCATAGATGTAAGTCAACGTTACACACCCCCACAAGACGCGGGGAGGCGAAATAGGTAAAACAATCATTTTGTTTAAGGTAACATCAACTAACTTTATGGATCTTTGCTAAACCCTAACTAACAACTATCTAGAAGTGCTAAACTACTATGATAGATGATTATAGCTCAAGATACTAGTCCTTCTTGTTCTTGTTGTTCACCTCCTCGTCGGCCTCCTCGATGTAATAGAAGATCCACCCGAGAGTTCCTCCTCCAAGCTTTAATCTCTAACCTGAGGTAACTAAGTGGCTAAGATTGCTAATCAAAGTGACCTAGAAGATATAGAAGTGGATTAAGGATTATTAGTCTTTCTAACCCTTGGGATCTCAACACATGAGAGGATTATGGTTAGGTTGCAGAAGAGGAGAGCTTGAGGAGAGAGAGTGTGTATGTTAATTATAAATTGAAAAATAACTCATTTGTGTATATCATGAAGCATAAAAATATCTTGCAAAAATATCTTTCATGCTTCATTTAATGCAAATGGATGAATCATCTCATGAGTCATAGTTTCAATTAATGCAAATAACACTTAAGCTCTCCACCTCATTAAGTTTAATTCACAAATGAATTAAAACTAAATGAGTCACCTTTCTTCTAGAAACTTCTCGACTAATTACGAGAATGCCCATCTTATCCGTATTTACGAATAACACGGATAAACTGAGACTGTATAAATCCAATAATCCAATACTAGAATCTGGCTTAAACTAAAGCTCGCTAGTATAATCTGTCCGAACATCTTACGTGCACAAGTACACATATATGTCCGAACCCTGTCGTAAAACCATACGACCTCTATATCATTTCGCCTGAAGCAGGGAAACTCTCTGTGTGGGACTCTAAAGACTCGACACTACGCTGGCAGTGGGTTTAACCACAGGCCGCAAACGGTACTAGCTGTATGTAACTGTCCCCAGGTAGATGTCGATAAGAAGGTCGATGAGGAAACCCATCCGAACTCCTACTAAGCCTGATGTAACAATCTCCGTACAGTCCGGTCTGTTCGTCTAAGACTACCGCATATCGGGCCTAAGGGGCGGCAAGCGTCAATCCCCTAAAAACGGTATAAGTCGTGTCGAAGTGAAGCCCATTACACTTTGAGAAGCTACTGGAAATCCTACCAGTAAATCTCGCTTACCCTGGCCAGGGACTTTGCGTAATGGCTCTCCAAACACAGTGCGATATCAACCCCCAATACCGGGAGAGACGAATCCTATCTAACCGCCACTGCCTCCAAGTGCTTCGGGACTGCACCCAACTGCTACATGTTTGCACGACTCCTTTGAGCCGTGGTAGGGTAGTAATCTAAGAACAGTAGGAACACACTCGAGACAAAGCAGCAGTGTCAAGTCTACGGACTATGCTGTACTCATGTCACCTGGGAACTTTTAACTGACGACAGGTATAATACCAACCAACAGTTCCCTGCGAGTCCTGTTCGGTATACCCGTAACCCAACGAGCACCTGCATACTATCTCTAGTAGAACGTACTAATGGCTGTGGGACAGACCAATTCCCCCTGCTGGGATGAGAAACGTACACACTAGTCTACTCCGGAGTATCGATGCGCTGCCTCGATAATTCTACGACTAGGGACCTAAAAAAAAGGATGCGCTTGTAGACTGCCCAACTCCCACTAGTGTGACTGCCATCACAACGCTGGTAATCAAGCAAGATCCTAAGAGCTTTATCAATATGTATTCGCGATATGCTAAAAGAAACATATACACATATTAAGATAGATATAAACCAAGTAGCATACTACTATATTGAGCAAGACTGTTAATACAACTGTGAATATCCCAAGCTTCCATTAAGTAATATACAAACTAGTATGATACAATAATGGCCTCTAGGGCATATACACTAACAATCTCCCACTTGCACTAGGGCCATTTACTGGCATATCGAAGACCTATCATCTCGAATAGTCTCTCGAACTGTGTCTGAGTTAAGGCCTTTGTGAATAGATCTGCAGTGTTCTTCTCTGTAGCAACTTTCCGGACCTCGATCTCCTGGCGATCTATGATCTTCCTGATCAGGTGATACCGCCTTAAGATGTGTCCGGACTTCTGATGGGACCTGGGTTCCTTCGCTAAAGCTATAGCGCCGTTGTTGTCACAATACATCGGTATTGGATCAACAATGGTAGGAACCACTTGAAGTTTTGTTAGGAACTTCTTCATCCAGACTGCTTCTTTTGCGGCATCGTAAGCAGCTATATACTCCGCTTCCATCGTCGAGTCAGCAACGGTGTCCTACTTGGAACTCTTCCAGCACACCGCCCCTCTATTGAGGGTAAAGACATAACCTGACATGGACTTGGAGTCATCCTTGTTACTCTGGAAGCTGGAGTCAGCAAAAGCCTCGATCTGGAGGTCTTTTCCGTCGTAAACTAAGAACATATCCTTAGTCTTTCTCAGGTACTTGAGAATGTTCTTTACTGCTATCCAGTGCTTCTCCCCTGGGTCTGACTGATACCGGCTTACCACGCTCAGTGCGTAAGCTACATCTGGTCTGGTACACAACATCGCATACATTATAGAGCCTACCGCAGAAGCGTGGGGTATAACTGACATGCGATCCCTTTCCAAATCAGTCTTGGGAGACATCTCTTTGGAGAGGGTGATTCCGTGACAAGCCGGTAAATTACCGCGCTTAGAATCTTCCATACTGAATATTTTCAGTATAGTGTTGATATACCTGGACTGCGAAAGTCCCAACATCCTCTTAGATCTATCACGATAGATCCGGATCCCCAGAATGTAAGAGGCATCACCCAGGTCTTTCATGGAGAACCTGAGTGATAAGAATCCTTTGACTGATTGTAGCATAGGAATGCCATTTCCTATCAAGAGAATGTCATCCACGTACAAGACGAGGAATACGACAGTTCGTGCTACAATTTTACTATATATACATGGTTCATCTGGATTTTTGATAAAGTCATATTCTTTGACCGTTTCATCAAAACAGATGTTCCAACTCCGCGATGCCTGCTTTAGTCCATAAATGGACTTAAGCAACTTGCACACTTTTCCGTTGCTCCCACTCTGATTGAAATCTTCTGGCTGATCCATATAAACGCACTCTTCTAAATTACCATTTAGAAAAGCCGTCTTTACGTCCATCTGCCAGATATCATAATCATGGAAGGCGGCAATGGCAAGAAGGATCCGAATGGATTTGAGCATAGCTGCTGGAGAAAAAGTTTCATCATAGTCCAAACCAAGTCTTTGACGAAAACCCTTTGCAACAAGTCTAACCTTATAGGTTTCTACCTGTCCATCTACACCAATTTTCTTCTTGAAGATCCACTTGCATCCTATGGGTTTTACCCCATCTGGAGCAAAGTCCAAAGTCCATACTTTGTTGGTGTACATGGACTCCATCTCGGTCCGCATTGCATCCAGCGATCTTACTGAGTCGCCGCTCTGAATGGCCTACTGGAAGCTAGTAGGTTCATCATTATTAATGACGCAATCCTCTCTATCCCCGTCTATGAAAAAACCGTATTATCTCTCAGGCGGATGAGACGGACTACTACTCCTGCGGAGGGGTACGGGACTGTCCTGTTCTTCTGGAACTTCTGGCTCCACCAAACTTTCAATAGTAGTTTGTGGTTCTGGAATTTCTTCCAGTTCTATTGCGCTCCCACTTGTTTCCTTTTCTAAAAACTTCTGTTCTAGAAAATGGGCATTACGAGAAATAAAAACCTTTTGTTCCTCTGAGTAATAGAAATAATACCCCTTGGAGTTCTTTGGATATCCCACAAACTTACACTGTACTGATCGTGCCTCGAGTTTGTCCGCATGCTGCTTTTTAACAAAATCTGGACATCCCCATATCTTCAGATACTGAAGATAGCGTTTCTTCCCACTCCACATCTGATATGGTGTGGTAGGCACAGTCTTGGTAGGAACCCTGTTCAAAAGATATGCAGCCGATTCTAGTGCATAACCCCAGAAAGATCGCGGTAACTCAGCATTACTCATCATGGAATGCACCATATCCAATAGGGTTCGGTTCCGTCTCTCCGATACACCGTTGTGTTGTGGAGTGTATGGAGGAGCAAGCTGAGAGAGAATTCCATTCTCTTTTAGGTAACCTAGGAACTCGGCATATAAGTATTCACCACCTCGATCAGATCTCAGTATCTTGATACTTTTTCCGGTTTGGTTTTCTACTTCATTCTTATATTTGTTAGGTCCACATTACCTGTCCCGGTTCTTTCGGGGTTGCGGAAACGGTAAAAAACGATTTTCAGGGTTTAGGGTAACATGGACTAGAAAACCCGGATATTAATCAAAATGAAAAAGGTGATGGTTGGTTTGATAAGACCATTATCATTTCACATTTAATGATTTTGCAAAGATCAAAGAGCATCTTTGGTTTGAAATGATGATGGTCAATGTTTCAACCTTGGTCAACAAGTCAACCTTGGTCAAAAGGTCAACAACCCCAACCATAACTCAATTTCCTTTTAATTAACATTATTAATGATATTTCACATATTCATTAGGGTTTGGAAAAAGACAACCGTCAACTGTGCATACACACCCGTACCAAAACCCTAATGAGAATCCTCTGTCTCTGCCTCAGTCAACTGTGCATACACACCCGCATCCGTGTTCCGAGGAGCAAGAATACAATGAGATAAAACTAACCCTAAAACATATACTAGGATCTGGCTTAAACCAAAACCCGCTAGTAATAACTGTCCGGACATCAAACGTGCACAAGTGCGCGGATGTGAACGAACCCCGTCGCAAAACCATGCGATCTCTACTCTTTTTTGCCCAAAGGCGGATAACCCTCTGTGTGGGACTCTAAAGATTCGACACTACGCTGGTAGTGGGTTTAACCACAGACCGCAAGCGGCACTAGCTGTACGTAACGGTCCCCAGGTAGATGCCGATAAGAAGACTGATGAGGTGAACCTATCCGAACTCCTACTGAGCATGTATGTGACAATCTCCATACAGTCCGGTCTGTTCGTCTGAGAATATCGCATGGCGGGCCTAGGGGGTGATAAACGTCAGTCCCCTAATAGCGGTACAAGTCGTGTCGGAGTGTAGCCCAGAACACCCTGAGATAACACTGGAAACCCACCAGTATATCTCGCTTGCCCTGGCCAGGGACGACTATGTGTAATGGCTCTCCTAGACACAGCGCGATATCGACCCCCAATACCGAGAGAGACGAATCCTGTCTAACCGTCACTGCCTCCAAGTGCTTCGGGACTGCACCCAACTACTACCTGTTTGCACGACTCAATAGAGCCGTGGTAGGGTAGTAATCAAAGAACAGTGGGAACACACTCGAGGCGAAGTGACAGTGTCAAGTCAGCGGACTAAGCTGTACTCATGTCACCTGGGAACTGTTAACTGACGATAGGTATAATACCAACCAAAAGATCCCGACGAGTCCTGTCCAGTGTACTCGTAACCTAACGAGCACCTGCATACTATCTCCAGTACGATGTACTGATGGCTGTGGGACAGACCATCTCCCCTGCTGGGAAAAGAAGCGTATGCACCAGTCTACTCCGGAGTATCGATGCCCTGTCTCGATAATCCTACGACCAGGGACCAAGATAAGGATATGCTTACAGACTACCCAGCCCCCACTAGTGTGATCGCCATCACAACGCCGGTAGTCAAGCAAAAGATCCTAAGGGCTCCATCAATATGTATTAGCGATATGTTAAAAGAAACATATACACATATTAAGATAGAAACAAACCAAGTAGCATACTACTATATCGAGCAAGATTGTCGTAAAACTGTATATATATATATCCCAAGCCTCCAAAATGTATTATACAAACTAGTACTATACAATAATGGCCTCTAGGGCATACATATCTAACAATCTCCCACTTATACTAAAAGCCAGTAATTGGTGTACCGCATACCCAACGTCTGCACTAAGGCCAGCTGCTGGCGTACCGCATACCCAATAGCTCAAAAAGTCGCTCGAACTATGTTTGAGGGAGGGCCTTTGTGAATGGATTCGCCGTGTTATCTTTTGTGTCCACTCTCCGTACCTCGATCTCCTGGCGATCAATGATCTCCCTGATCAGGTGATACCGCCTTAAGATGTGTCTAGATTTCTGATGGGACCTTGGTTCCTTTGCTAAAGCTATACCCCATTGTTATCGCAATACAAAGGTATTGGGTCAACAATGGACGGAACCACCTGAAGTTCACTAATGAACTTCTTCATCCAGACCGCCTCTTTTACGGCATCGCTTGCAGCAATGTATTCAGCCTCCATCGTCGAGTCTGCGACGGTATCCTGTTTGGAACTCCTCCAACACACCGCCCCTCCGTTGAGGGTAAACACAAAATCCGAGATAGATTTACTGTCATCTTTGTCACTCTGGAAGCTTGAATCGGTAAAGGACTCGACCCTGAGGTCTCCATTACCGTAAACCAGGAACATCTCCTTAATCCTTCTCAGGTACTTGAGAATGTTCTTCACTGCCGTCCAGTGGTCCTCATCTGGGTCTGACTGATACCGGCTCACCACGCTCAGCGCGTAAGCTACATCTGGTCTTGTACATAGCATCGCATACATTATAGATCCTACCGCCGAAGCGTAGGGTATAGTGCTCATGCGAACCCTCTCCTCGTCAGTCTTAGGAGACATCTTCTTGGAGAGGGTGATTCTGTGCAATGCGGGTACATTACTGTGCTTGGAATCTTCCATACTAAATCTCTTTAGTACGGTCTCTATGTACCTGGACTGCGAAAGTCCCAGTAGTCTCTTAGATCTATCTCTGTAGATCTTGATCCCCAGAATGTACGAGACATCACCCAGGTCCTTCATGGAGAACCGTTGTGACAAGAATAGCTTGACCGATTGTAGCATAGGAATATCATTTTCTATCAAAAGAATGTCGTCCATGTACAAGACTGGGAACACGACAGTTCGTCCTACAATCTTCTTATAAACACAAGGTTCATCTTCGTTCTTGATGAAATCAAATTCCTTGATTGCCTCATCAAAACAGATGTTCCAGCTCCGTGATGCCTGCTTTAATCCATAAATGGATTTAAGCAACTTGCACACCTTCCCGCTGCTCCCTCTGTCTACGAAACCTTCTGGCTGATCTATGTAAACGCACTCTTCCAAACAGCCGTTTAGAAAAGCCGTTTTAACGTCCATCTGCCAGATTTCATAGTCATGGAAGGCAGCAATGGCAAGTAGGATCCGAATGGATTTGAGCATAGCCACTGGAGAAAAAGTTTCGCCATAGTCCACAACAGGTCTTTGACGAAAACCTTTTGCAACGAGTCTAGCTTTATAGGTTTCCACCTGCCCATCTACACCAAGTTTCCTTTTGTAGATCCATTTGCATCCAACGGGTTTTACCCCAGGTGGAGCAATATCTAAGGTTCACACTTTATTGGTGTACATGAACTCCATTTCGGATTGCATTGCTTCTAGCCACTTATCAGAGTCCCTACTGATAATGGCCTGCCTGAAACTGGTACAGTCATCTTCTTCCAAGATGCAATCCTCTTGATCCCCGTCTAAGAGAAAACTGTAGTATCTCTATGGCGGATGAGAAATCCTACCAGATCTGCGGAGTGGCTGAGGTTCGTTTGGGGTTATTGAATCCTGAGGTTCTGTCAAATCTTCAATTTCAGTTTGTGGTCGCTGAATTTCTTTCAATTCTACCGTGCTCCCACTAATTTCTTTTGCAAGAAACTCCGTTTCTAAGAAAACAGCATGCTGAGCAACAAACACCTTCCGTTCCTCCGTATGGTAGAATAGATATCCATAACCATTCTTTGGATATCCCACAAACTTACATAAAACTGACCGTGCCTCTAGTTTATCTGGTTTATGCGTTTTAACATAAGCCAGACAACCCCATATCTTAAATCTTTTAAGATATGGCCTTTTTCCATTCCATATCTCGAACGGAGTCTTAGGCACTGATTTAGACGGAACATCATTCAATAGATATGCTGCTGTCAAAAGCGCATATCGCCAAAATGAAAGAGGTAACTCGGCACTACTCATCATGGAGCGAACCATATCCAATAGGGTATGATTCCTCCGCTCCGATACACCGTTGTGCTGTGGTGTATAAGGAGGAGTAAGCTGAGAGAGAATACCATTCTCTTTTAAGTAATCTAGGAATTCCGTGCTTAAGTACTCCCCTCCTCTATCAGACCGGAGGATCTTGATACTTTTGCCAGTCTGGTTCTCTACTTCGTTTCTGAATTCCTTGAATTTCTCAAAAGCTTCAGATTTGTGTTTCATAAGATACACATATCCGAATCTAGAGAGATCGTCAGTGAATGTGATAAAGTACAAGAACCCACCCCTTGCATGTATAGACATTGGACCACATACATCACTGTGTATGAGTCCCAAGAGTTCTGTTGCTCTTTCTCCATGTCCGGTGAACGGAGATTTGGTCATTTTCCCTTTGAGACAAAACTGATAAGTTTCATAAGATGAAAACTCGAACGCATTCAAGAGTCCATCCTTATGCAACTTACTTAGTCTTTTCTCTCCGATATGACCAAGTCTACAATGCCACAAGTAGGATTCATTCGTATCTGAATCTTTCCTCTTGCGTGTGTTTTGTATATTGAGAACTGTATTCTGATTTAGAACGTAAATACTATTACACAGTGTACCTTCTGCAACCAGTACCTTATGAAGGTAAATGTTCATGATATTTCTATCAAGAACAAAGTTATATCAATCTTTATCGAGTAAAGAAACTGATATGATGTTGCAAACCATGGAAGGTACATAGTAGCAATCGTTCAAAATCATAGTATTGTCATTTGGCAACAATAGGTGATATTCACCGATGGCTGCAGCATTAACTTGTGCTCCGTTCGCTACCCTGAGCGACATATCACCAGGTGCAACTTTCCTACTTTTTCTCAGTCCCTGCAATAAATTACAGATATGAGATCCTGATCCGGTATCAAGTACCCAGGAGGTAGGGCTGACCGTAAAGCAGTTCTCAATTACAAGAACACCTGAAGTAGATGCAAAACCATGCTTCTTCTTCAACTGGGTATCCTTGGAATCCACACAATCCTCTTTCCCTTGCTCATACTTATGACTGTTGTCACAAGTTAGAGCCGAACCAACGTTCCCCAGCCCCGAATAAGAATTCGGATCGGTCAAGCGATACATTTTATTATCTTGATTAGGGCGTGAAATGGTTGCTACCTGGAGAGAGAGAGAAAAGAAACACTCAGCGTGCGCTCTTGCAAGATTAGATTGGTTTATTAGTTTATCTAATCAGGATGGCTCCCACTGTTTCCTCAAATTCTTCTTCAAACCTTTAAAAGAAGAACTAGTCGGGATTAATTACACGTCACAATACTTGCTTAACCTTTCAACCAGGCTAGTGTTGGTACTTCGAGGGAGGTTTTCCAACGCTTTCGTGAAGTTCCTTAATTAAGTAACCTCTTTTCCCTGGAGGCGTAGCCCCGCTAACACCGTTCTAAACATCTACTTGGTTTATAGCATTGATTGTTAAGTGAAATAATCTCCCGAGAGTAATCCAACTCATCAGTAGGATCGGGATCTAACTATCATTGTGTGATGATCTAGATGGAATCCACTCTAGTCACTACACTCCAGAAGGTATGCTAAATCTGCAAGTTTCAGTTTCTTTAGAAACTCCCGATGTGGATTTTTTTCGCCCCTAACGGTTTATGACCTTGACTAGGTCAACAAACCATAAACCGTTAGTCAAGTTCTATCCGTCATTATCCTGATTGCATTAGACCCACCCGTACGTGCCCTTGACTAGGTCAAAAAGGCCGCACGACTGTCCTAACCAATCACATTTTGCAATGCACAGAAAAATATCATCTAGCTACCATTCACTACGCCTTGACTAGGTCAACAAGTGCAGCACGAATACTAAATAATACCAATCCAAAATGACGGAGGGCTACGGCTGGGTTTTTGGCGAAAAACCCGTTAACGTAATGAACTTGATATCGTTGAATGAACATGATTGCCTTTTTGAAAATATAGTGGCGAAAACTTTTGCTAAAAAGGTCACTCCCTGTGAAGGGATCTCGGCTCTTTCCTCGTTGAATGAGGTGCAGGATATTCTAAGCTGAATATCTTGATGCAAAGCAAGAATAATCGACTATAGTGAAGTTATTACCCTGACGCAAAATTTTGTCCAAGGGGTCACTCCCGATGAAGGGATCTCGGCCTTTGCCTCGTCGAGTGAGGTGTTGGGCATTCATAACCGAATAGCTCTATGCAAAACAAAAGTGAACGTCCTTGCAATAAAAGCTTTTTGAAAATTGTTCCAACAACGTCTTTTAGGTTTGTTTTTCTTGCATTAATTTAATGCGTCCCATCAATTAATCCTACCATTACAGAAAATAACGAAAATATGGCGTACGCTTATGCCATCCGCATTCGCCACAGGGCCCCGTCATCACCCGTTATGTTACTTAACTAACGACAGAGCGGGGGCTGGACTAGCGCGGATGCAAAACATAAGCAACGCCTAAATAGATATCATATATAGATATACACATTCGTCAGATGCAATGATAGCTATTCCAGATCACAGATGAACACATTGGATATACTAGGAATCCGCGTTTCATTCAAGCCTGTAACGAAAAGCGGATTACACGATCGCGATGAATAGCCAATACCCCACTCTCGACCCCTACGGGTGCGGCAAACTACCCACCAAGTACCCGAAGCGAAGCAACCTCCCTCAACAACGTGAGTAGGCCACTCGGCACTTTGAGATACCCGGTAGTTTATGCACCCCACCATGGGTCTATCCTAGGAGCAAAAACAGTAAAAAGAAATTATACAATGGCGGCTACAACCTCATCCCGGATGTGCGGCCATACAAATAATATTACATCAATTTACATATTACATGAATTGAAAGATAAACAAAACTATCATCTCACAACCCTCCGGCTGTTCATCCGCGACAATCCAACGAATTCATATACAAAAACCATCAACATTACAGATCACAGATATGTATAACCCCCACTAATCGACGTATAGCGATTAGCAGATGTTCAATACATATATCACATCACAGATATAACTCATTAGCCAAAGCCTACAGAAATTCGATCAAAATACGGATTTGTAACCACCCCAAAAACAAATTTTGTTCTCTGGAAATTCTAGGCAGAAACAAACCATCCTAAAAATCCCAAAACACCATTAAAAGAACACTGCAAGAAGATTGACCCACGGCCGAGTCAACTCGGCCGCGGATTTGCGGCAAGAGCATGCTCTTGCCGCGGTTCTGCGGCACGTTGACCGAGTCACTGGACCAATTTTCTTGTCTGTTCTGTAAAAACCCTGAGCCGATTTTTAGTATGTGTTAAATTATTTTTTGAACAGAAATAAAAATCGGCAGAAAGTTAGCATTTTCGGCGTATTTTGCGGTTTTTTGTCCGATCGAAATTCTAGATACTTTGCTAACATGCTAGTGTGTGTTTAGCTAGGCTCTGATACCACTGTTAGGTCCACGTTACCTATCCCGGTTCTTTCGGCGTTGCGGAAACGGTGAAAAACGATTTTTAGGGTTTAGGGTAACATGGACTAGAAAACCCGGATCTTTGCTAAACAACACACTAGCAACAACTATGAGCTTTACCTACTCGGTTAGGGGGTTTGATTAAGAGAGGTTTTGTCGATCAAAAATAATTACCGCAATCAAGAACGGCGTCGCTTGAAGCTAGCCGGTGAATACGGGTCGGTCCACAGGGATGTGTAAATCTTCTTTAAGTTCTTACGAGTTAATTCCAAATGGTGTTTGGAAGTTTTAATTAAATCTAAAAATCGAAGTTGTATGAAGGTAGAATTAGAAACTTGCTAGGATTAGGTTTAGAGAAAATTTGGTTAATAAAGATTTACATCTCTTTCCATTGCCATCAATTAAATCAATCATATTAGAGTTATGGTAAATATTAACAAAGGGGATTAGGATGATTGGGAAGATTGATTCTTCCTCTAGATCCTTGTCCTTCCTTTCTTAATCTTCACCCTAACCTCCATGGAAAACCTTAAGATCCGGGCCTTTAGACTACGGAGTTCACCGTTACCTTGAAGGTAAAAGTGCCGTAGGGAGCGGAATCAAAAGGTATGCATGGAGTTCTAATGTTCATAAAAGTTTAGCGATGAAAAGAGATGAGAGATCTTCATCTCTCAAATCCTTCTCTATTCCTAACCCCAACAAGCGAGGAAACTACTCGCTCATTGAGGGGATGAAAGAAAACAAGAATTTATTAAAGAAAGAAAACATCGATTGCAAGTTAATAAAAACTAAACTAAGGCGAGAAAATAAGAACAGATATGAAAAACTAAAATTATTGCAAAGAAAATAATCTACTTAGTTTTGATGCACTCTTATTTCAAGAAAAACAGAATTTTATTTCATGAGAAGAGGCATAAGAAAATACAAGGTCTTGGGTTCTATTTATAGGACATAGAAACCCTAGGGCTACAGATTGCACCGCATGTCTAAAGTTACAAATATACTCCTAAAAAGATCTTTCCATAGCCGCCACACATTATGGTAAAAATTATGCGCATTAGGGCTTCAACTTGCCGCGGAAGAGCGGTCTTGGTGGGCATTGGGCCGCGGTTCCGCGGCCCAATGATGAGGTCTCTGGATGTCTTTGTCTGGGTTGCTTGGTATTTCTCTGGCCTTCCTGGTTCTGTATTTAGATTATCATATGGGCTTCTACAGTGATACCAGATTTTCAACGAACACTTTGCAATGGATCTTTTAGCCGTCTTTCTTGCAAATTTGGATCTTGAGTTGCCGTGTTGATGGTGAACCGTTCTTCTGCCGGGCTTCACTAAGATCTTCCTATTTGTTGGTCAAAAATCCTTCTTTTGTGTCGTCTTTTGTGTTTTTCACTGTTTTCGTGCCAAGAACCTGTAACCTGTAACATGTAGCAGACATGGGTCAAAAGCACCTGTTTTTATTCTTAAATGCACAAGAATGGGGCATACAAAATGCAATGTTATGTGATAAACAAATACCCCCAAACTTATCTTTTGCTCGTCCTCGAGCAAACTTATTATTTAAAAATCTAACCTAGCCACACTTTCGCAGGGAAAACGCGATTGCACTGAGCTCGTGCAACAAGCCGTTAAACCTCTAGGTGTCCCTAGTAGGAGGAGTGTTGTCTCCTGAGGGTTTTCAGCGGATACTACCCACAAAATCCAATCAACTTGGTTTCTCGACTTTTGTTCTCCATTTAGGTTTTCTAACAAGGACTGCTATTATCGTCGACCCGCAAATTATCCACCCATATTCTTCACACTTCCTCATTATTTAACTTAAGATTACATATATCCTATAGAATTACCTAGCTTTCGGCATTTCTTAAGTTTTCCTTCTAGAGTTCCATCTCCACTTAGGAATTTCTATCAACTCTATTAAAGACACAAGTTCTATTCTTCATTCCTTCCTCTTATCTAAACTCTAATCACATATCCCCACGTGTGTGTAAATATCACCCCTACACTTGGAAATTCAAATCAAGCAATCGTACTCCCGCCCATTGTCCAAAGCACTTGTGAGACTTCGCTTTCACATCCTTCATGCGACTGTTAATACTTCTTGAGGTACCAACAACCGATTACCAGATGCTTTAGCGTTTTTAAAGCGTACTTCCTAGTTTTGCAACACCCAAGGCTTTTAGCAGTGGCTCCCAAACCAGTTGGTCTAAGGCACTAGGTGATGAAGCACCCTCGCTAAATATTTTTCTATTTTTACAGCCTTAAGTAATCACAAAAACCAGTGTCCATTTTTTTTATCCACTTTTTTTTTCTTTTTCATTGTGCTAAGGATTTTAGACAAGAGTATTTCAAGGTCTCTTCTACTAATCCAAGTTTCAAGGTGCGTGATCGTGCAAATTGTAGGGTATACGTTTTCAGAATCTAGACTTAAGCTAGGAACTATTTTTCAAACTTATACTCTAATAAAAGTTTTAATACTTTTCCTTCGTTTCGATTTAGCCCAAGAACTGAACCCAAAATTTGCCTATTTCTAAATAACCTACAAAGACATATGCTTTCCACAGTTAAACTCTAAGGAAGGTTATTTTTAGGGTTTTTAATTAGCTAAGTCTAAGATTTAGTTTTTCCTAGCCAGTTAACCTATTTATCAAACTCAAGTCAATTAACCAGAATTGAATACATTAATTTTTATAATTTTTGAATTTTTTTTTTCAATTTTTATGGGTTTTTCTGTTTTCTAATTTTTTTATTTTTCAAATTTTTCAAATTTTTATGAGTTTTATATAAAGATGCAATGCAGAAATATACATATGAATGCAAAAGGAAAACTTACCGAACATACCCCCAAACTTATAATGGACAGTGTCCTCACTGTCATGCTGCACCAAATGGGTTGATAATATCGGCGAGTCCCTGCTTATTATTATATTTACATAGTATACACACCCCCAAACTTATGTGGAATAAAGTTTTGAAAAAAAAGAAATTCGAGGGTGAAGGTGGAGGAAATCAATCGGTGTACATCGGCTCCTGCAAGAACAGGAGCTCCTCCGAAGGGTCCGCTGAGAAGAACGGTTTCAAACGATGTCCATTTACTTTGAATAAAGTGCCGTCTTCTGGATTCTCAAGATCAACCGCACCGTGCGGATAAACGGTGCGGACTACAAAAGGTCCTCTCCATCTAGAACGGAGCTTGCCGGGATGAAAGTGTAACCGAGTATCATATAATAAAACCTGTTGACCCGGTTTAAATGTCTTTCGCAAAAGGTTTTTATCATGAAATACTTTAGCTCGGTTCTTAGCAATCACGGCATTATCATATGCCTCATCCCGCAGCTCCTCCAATTCATTCAACTGCAGCTTTCGATTGCTGCCCGCATCGCCTAAAGATAGATTCAGCTCCTTAATGGCCCAAAATGCCTTGTGCTCAATTTCTACTGGAAGGTGGCAAGCCTTCCCGTAAACAAGCCGGTATGGAGACATGCCAAGATCGGTCTTGTATGCAGTACGGAAAGCCCATAGTGCATCGATCAATTTTAGTGACCAATCTTTACGGTTTTTAGAAACCGTTTTCTCCAAGATTTGTTTAATTTGTCGATTCGAGATCTCGGCTTGCCCACATGTTTGGGGATGGTATGGCGTTGACAGCTTATGAGTGATAGAGTATTTGCGCATTAAGGACTCAAAAGTCCTATTGCAAAAGTGAGAACCATTATCACTTATTATTGCGCGAGGGTGCCCAAATCGAGAAAAGATGTGTTCTTTAAGAAATCGAACGACGACCTTGTTGTCATTCGTTCGACTAGGCACAGCCTCGACCCATTTTGAAACATAGTCAACAGCCAAAAGAATGTACACATTTCCAAAAGAGTTAGGAAATGGTCCCATGAAGTCTATACCCCAAACATCAAAAATGTCTACAATCAAAATCGGTTGGAGCGGCATTTCGTTTCTCCGCGATATCCGGCCCAAGTGTTGGCACCGGGAGCAAGTTTTGCAGTATTCGAATGCATCTTTGAAGAGTCGTGGCCAATAGAAACCACACTGCAAAACTTTCCCGGCTGTCTTCTTTGGGCCAAAGTGCCCGCCACATGCTTGATCGTGGCAAAAAGACAGCACACTCTTGACCTCATTTTCAGGTACACACCGGCGAATGATTTGGTCGGAACAATATTTAAAAAGATAAGGTTCATCCCAGTAAAAATGCTTTACTTGGGACAAAAATCGTAGTTTGTCTTGTTTCGACCAATCGTTAGGTATCAAGCCGGTGGCTAAGTAGTTTACAATATCGGCGAACCATGGTTCGCAAGAAACAGTCAAGAGTTGCTCATCGGGGAAAGCATCAGTGATAGGCAGTTCAAGTGTAGGCGACGAAGGAAGTCGTGAAAGGTGATCGGCTACCACGTTTTCACATCCCTTTTTGTCCCTTATAATAAGATCAAATTCTTGGAGCAAGAGGATCCAACGTATGAGCCTAGACTTGGCATCCTTCTTCGCAAAAAGGTGGCGAAGAGCTGAGTGATCCGTGTAAACTATAACTGGGGAGCCGATTAAATAAGGCCGAAATTTTTCAAGTGCAAACACAACCGCTAAAAACTCTTTTTCTGTTGTTGTGTAGTTTAATTGGGCCTCATTTAATGTTCGGCTAGCGTAGTAAATTACATGCGGCATCTTGTTAATGTGCTGTCCAAGAACAGCACCAATGGCAAAATCTGATGCGTCGCACATAATTTCAAAAGGGTGCGTCCAGTCTGGAGATGAAAGAATGGGCGCAGAAATGAGTGAGTGTTTCAAAGACTCGAACGCTTTCATGCAAGTTGAGTCAAAGACAAAAGTAGTGTCCTTGGCCAACAAGAGAGTCAAGGGTCTAGCAATCTTGCTAAAGTCCTTGATGAACCGTCTATAAAAACCGGCATGGCCAAGGAAAGCTCGGATATCTTTGACGCATTTAGGAGGAGGAAGATTAGAAATGACTTCGATTTTAGCTCTATCAACCTCTATGCCGTTTTGCGAGATCACATGTCCTAAGACAATGCCTTCTCGTACCATAAAGTGGCATTTCTCCCAATTCAAAGTTAGGTTCTTTTCCCTACAGCGGGTGAGAACTGCGTCAAGATGCCGTAAACACTCATCGAAGGAGTCACCAAAGATGGAGAAATCATCCATAAAGATTTCTAAAAACTTCTCCACCATGTCCGAAAAGATCCCCATCATACACCGCTGAAATGTAGCGGGTGCATTGCACAACCCAAAGGGCATGCGACGATAAGCAAACGTGCCAAAGGGACAAGTAAATGTAGTCTTGTCTTGATCCTCTTTGGCTATGGGGACTTGATTATACCCGGAATAGCCATCTAAAAAGCAGTAGAATTCGTGCCCCGCTAATCGTTCTAGCATTTGGTCAATGAATGGTAAAGGAAAGTGGTCCTTCCTTGTCGCGGCATTGAGTTTCCGGTAGTCGATGCAAACTCGCCACCCAGTTTGGGTGCGAGTAGGAATTAACTCATTTGCCTCATTGGTGATGACCGTGATGCCCGATTTCTTTGGCACGACATGAATGGGGCTAACCCATTGGCTATCCGAGATAGGGTAAATGATACCGCTATCAAGACACTTAACAATCTCCTTCTTAACCGCCTCTTTCATGATGGGGTTGAGGCGTCTTTGTGGATCCCTTGCCGGCTTGGCATCATCCATCAAGTGTATATGATGTTCGACTATGAGGGGACTAATCCCCTTGATGTCCGCCATAGACCAGCCGAAAGCTTGCCGATTATTGTATAAGACCGTTAAAAGAGCCTTCTCTTGCCCAAGAGCTAGAGAGGCCGATATGATAACAGGTAAGGTCTCATTTTCACCTAGATAGGCATACTTTAGGTGCGACGGCAAAAGCTTTAGTTCGAGTTTAGGTGGTGAAACAATAGAGGGTAACAATGGAGTAACCGTTTCAAACTCGAAGGATTCCATCAAAGGTTCAAATTGAGTGTACGCTACCGAGTCGGATGGTTCAACTAACTCATCCGAAAAAGCAAAAGACTCAAACTCGAGTGGAGAGTCTTCAAGATCATCGACAAAGGTGAAACACTCATAATCTTTGTCCGACGTGAAAGCTGTGTCGGATTCTAGGAGGAACGCACTAGTGGCGTCAATATTACTGTGATCAAACATGAAATTCTCGAACTCACAGTCCTCCTCCGCGATCTCATCGATCGAGCACACATCAAGTACGCTAGAATTAGGCTCACAAGGCTGACTTCCTAACTTGAAAATGTTAAGTTCAACTGTCATCTTGCCAAAAGATAGATTCATGGAACCATTACGACAGTTGATTACTGCGTTAGAAGTCGCGAGGAATGGTCGACCAAGTATCACCGGAATTTGATTACGGGGGTTAGCGACAGGCTGTGTATCCATAACAATAAAGTCAACGGGAAAAATGAAATCCCCAACTTTAATTAACACATCCTCCAACTCTCCCCTAGGATGGGTGATTGATCGGTCGGCCATTTGGAGAGTGCAATGAGTAGGCTTGAGCTCTCCAACACCTAATTGTTCGTACACCGAATAAGGTAGCAAATTGACACTAGCACCAAGATCTAATAGTGCTCTATTGATGGTCTTGTTCCCAATTGTGATCGAAATAGTAGGACAACCGGGGTCCTTGTGCTTTGGGGGCAAAGAATTGACAAGAGCATCACTAACAGCACTAGTTACGAAAACTTTCTTTGGTACTTGTGACTTCCTCTTTTTGGTGCATAAGTCCTTTAAGATTTTTGCATATGAAGGAACTTGTTGGATTGCATCCAAAAGAGGGATATTTATGCTAACCTGTTTGAATAACTCTACAATCTTCTCCATCTGTGGAGTTGGTTTATTGGATCTCAACCGATTTGGAAAAGGAACATTTTGAAAAGTTGTTGAGTCCAATTTTTGTGGATCAGATTGTTGAGTTGGAACGGAACCCCGTGTAGATGTGTTCGTGTTGTGAGAAGAGGGTCCATTCGAGCTAGAAGAAGTAGAGCCATGTGAAGGATGGAGAATAGGCTCTAAAGAAGCAGAAGAAGAAGAAGAAGAAGAACCACCGGCAGAGGTGTCACGGTGCATACCCACATTGTTTTGCAGCACTTTTCCGGATCTCAACGTGGTCACAGCATTCACGTTATGATTCTGCTGTTCATGTGCAACATGTGCGTGACCGGGATTTGGGAGGGGTTGAGACGGAAGCTTTCCTTTCTCTCGCTCTTTCAATGCAGCGTTAAATTGTGCAATTTGTGCCTCAATAGCTTTGATGCTTTGATCGTGTGAGGCACTGTTTTGCACCAAAGATTGAACAGAAGTCTCTATCCTAGCTGTGGATTGTTGTGATTGCACCAAAGATTGTGCAGATTGCTTTAGGAATGCTTCTAGACTTCTTTCGAGCGAGCTAACAGCATTTTGAGGGGGAACAAAATTGTTGGGAACAAAATTGTTCATCTGATTAGGGTAAGGTTGCTGTTGTGGAGGCTGCTGAAATTGAGTTTGTGGAGGTGCTTGTTGTTGTTGTGGAGGAGGAGCTCTTTGAAAATTGTTGTTTCCTTGGACTTGTTGATTTTGGTTCCAAGCGAAATTAGGGTGGCTCTTCCAACCCGGATTGTATGTTGAAGAGTATGGATCATTTCTTTGTCGTTGCTGAAAGGCAGCATTGACTTGATCTTGTCCTTGAGTGGATGCAGTGTAAGGACACTCTTCAGTGAGATGTGATGGATCCGAACAACACGCACAAATAGTTCGTGGAGGCACAATAGGAGCAGGAGAAGGTGCTGAGATTTTGGTCTCAAGCGCCTCTATCTTTTTCATAAGAGCGGCCATCTCGGCCTTCATAGCAATTGACATCTCTATTTGATGTATGCCTGCCCTAGGTTGACCAATAGAAGAAGAAGAAGATGTGGTCTTGGTGCTCTCCCACTGAATCGTTTGCTCACTAAGATCCTCAAGAAACTGCCACGCTTCATCACTAGATTTGGACAGAAAGTGACCTTGACTAAGGGTTTCTAGCAACTGCTTCGTTGCCGGGTTCAATCCCTCGTATAATGTTTGGCAAAGTTGCCATCTTTCGATTCCATGGTGAGGGCATTGAACGAGAAGGTCTTTGAATCTTTCAAAACATTTCCAAAATGGTTCGGCAGGAAGCTGTGAAAATTGAATGATTTCATTACGGATTTTTGCAGTTTTGTGATGAGGATAGAACTTTTTAAGAAAAGCTTTCACAAACTCGTCCCAATTTCTGATTGAGTGTGATGCGGTGCTGTATAGCCACTTCTCGGCTAGGTCACATAAGGTGAAAGGAATGACCCTTAGCCTTATAGCGTCATCACTTAATTGGGTAGTTTTCATCATGGCGCAAACGTTTTGGAATTTGTTGATAAAGATATATGCATCTTCGGATTCCAAACCATGAAACTTAGGCAGCATGTTGATGAAGTGGGGTTTGATCTCAAAGTTGTCCCCATTAGCCGGTGGAAGGGAAAGACAAGTGGGAAGGGCGGTGCGAATGGGGTAGAAAAGATCCTGGAGCGCGACTCGTGCGGGCGCTTCGACAGGCGGAAGATTCGGGTTATTCGCACCTGGCGGAGGTGGAATCCTTCCCGTCTGTAAGGTGTTGTTAGGATCGTATCCCGACATACCTTCGAAAGAATGTGATGGTGAAAGTGAAGAAGTGGACAAGATTTCGACTTCGGAGTCGAAAGGTTCGTCGGTCGGTACCAACGAAACACGGACTAATCGGGCGCTAGGGTCCCTAGTCCAACCGGACATACACTAAAAGGGTTAGTGTAGTCGAGACAGAATGTGAGTGCAAAGATTCTTTAGCGACAAGTTGCAAGTTTTGAAAAGATTTTCCTTTTTCTTTTTAAGTGTGCTTTTGCAAAAAGATTTTGAAAAGAGACTAGTGACACAACTGCAATTAACCACACATGCACAATCAGGCCTAAGTCTAGGGTTGCCTAGGTCAGCTAGACAGCTCCTAACTGTTCCAAAGGGCTAGATATAGAACCTCAAACCGCCTCTTCACGGACAAGTACGGCCAGGTAAGTGGGAAGGAACCACCACTACAGTGGGCCTAATTAAAAACCACTAGCCTAGTCACCGCAATGTCGGTTAGGATAAACGGCCGATGCCTATACTAGTCCTCTGTCCTATTGAGCTCGACGTCCTTAGGGCTGAGTCTAATATTTTTAGATTAAAAGTGGTCAATGCAGATGCTTTAAGTGATTTCTGGGGTCCTGGGAAGGGTAATGAAATCCCCACCCAATCTGAATTGGTCAATAGCCCCTTAAAATCAGATTAAAGTATGCAAAGCAGTAAATCACTTGCGATCAATTTGCTTTTAAGCGCGGCGCAAAGAATCCTGCAGAAAATCAATTATTGGAAGGGGGAAGAAGATTTTTAGCGCGAAGAATCCTGCAGAAGATTTGACAGAGATATATGGAGATTTGAAGAGGGGAAGAATAAGGAAACAAACAGTGCAAAAATTTCGCAGAGAAGGCTCCAAGTTGCGGCGGAAGCGCGGCGTGAGGTAGGGTTATGCGGCGGAAGGGCGGCACTTTGGGGGCTTTAGGTCTCCAACTTTCTTCAGCTGCTCTGGAATTCCAATATCCTCCTTTTCTGATGTATAGTTCTCTGTTTCCCTTTCAGTGTTGGTTCAGATCCGTCAAACCTGCAAAGATTCACAAAGAAACCCTTCAAACAATAAAAGATGATATATTTTTTTTATTTTTTTATTTTTTTTCAAATTTTTATGATTTTTTTATGTTTTAGATTAACCCGAAATTACAAAAAGAAAATTTTACGCCATCCCCGGCAACAGCGCCATTTGATTAAGAGAGGTTTTGTCGATCAAAAATAATTACCGCAATCAAGAACGGCGTCGCTTGAAGCTAGCCGGTGAATACGGGTCGGTCCACAGGGATGTGTAAATCTTCTTTAAGTTCTTACGAGTTAATTCCAAATGGTGTTTGGAAGTTTTAATTAAATCTAAAAATCGAAGTTGTATGAAGGTAGAATTAGAAACTTGCTAGGATTAGGTTTAGAGAAAATTTGGTTAATAAAGATTTACATCTCTTTCCATTGCCATCAATTAAATCAATCATATTAGAGTTATGGTAAATATTAACAAAGGGGATTAGGATGATTGGGAAGATTGATTCTTCCTCTAGATCCTTGTCCTTCCTTTCTTAATCTTCACCCTAACCTCCATGGAAAACCTTAAGATCCGGGCCTTTAGACTACGGAGTTCACCGTTACCTTGAAGGTAAAAGTGCCGTAGGGAGCGGAATCAAAAGGTATGCATGGAGTTCTAATGTTCATAAAAGTTTAGCGATGAAAAGAGATGAGAGATCTTCATCTCTCAAATCCTTCTCTATTCCTAACCCCAACAAGCGAGGAAACTACTCGCTCATTGAGGGGATGAAAGAAAACAAGAATTTATTAAAGAAAGAAAACATCGATTGCAAGTTAATAAAAACTAAACTAAGGCGAGAAAATAAGAACAGATATGAAAAACTAAAATTATTGCAAAGAAAATAATCTACTTACTTTTGATGCACTCTTATTTCAAGAAAAACAGAATTTTATTTCATGAGAAGAGGCATAAGAAAATACAAGGTCTTGGGTTCTATTTATAGGACATAGAAACCCTAGGGCTACAGATTGCACCGCATGTCTAAAGTTACAAATATACCCCTAAAAAGATCTTTCCATAGCCGCCACACATTATGGTAAAAATTATGCGCATTAGGGCTTCAACTTGCCGCGGAAGAGCGGTCTTGGTGGGCATTGGGCCGCGGTTCCGCGGCCCAATGATGAGGTCTCTGGATGTCTTTGTCTGGGTTGCTTGGTATTTCTCTGGCCTTCCTGGTTCTGTATTCAGATTATCATATGGGCTTCTACAGTGATACCAGATTTTCAACGAACACTTTGCAATGGATCTTTTAGCCGTCTTTCTTGCAAATTTGGATCTTGAGTTGCCGTGTTGATGGTGAACCGTTCTTCTGCCGGGCTTCACTAAGATCTTCCTATTTGTTGGTCAAAAATCCTTCTTTTGTGTCGTCTTTTGTGTTTTTCACTATTTTCGTGCCAAGAACCTGTAACCTGTAACATGTAGCAGACATGGGTCAAAAGCACCTGTTTTTATTCTTAAATGCACAAGAATGGGGCATACAAAATGCAATGTTATGTGATAAACAAATACCCCCAAACTTATCTTTTGCTCGTCCTCGAGCAAACTTATTATTTAAAAATCTAACCTAGCCACACTTTCGCAGGGAAAACGCGATTGCACTGAGCTCGTGCAACAAGCCGTTAAACCTCTAGGTGTCCCTAGTAGGAGGAGTGTTGTCTCCTGAGGGTTTTCAGCGGATACTACCCACAAAATCCAATCAACTTGGTTTCTCGACTTTTGTTCTCCATTTAGGTTTTCTAACAAGGACTTCTATTATCGTCGACCCGCAAATTATCCACCCATATTCTTCACACTTCCTCATTATTTAACTTAAGATTACATATATCCTGTAGAATTACCTAGCTTTCGGCATTTCTTAAGTTTTCCTTCTAGAGTTCCATCTCCACTTAGGAATTTCTATCAACTCTATTAAAGACACAAGTTCTATTCTTCATTCCTTCCTCTTATCTAAACTCTAATCACATATCCCCACGTGTGTGTAAATATCACCCCTACACTTGGAAATTCAAATCAAGCAATCGTACTCCCGCCCATTGTCCAAAGCACTTGTGAGACTTCGCTTTCACATCCTTCATGCGACTGTTAATACTTCTTGAGGTACCAACAACCGATTACCAGATGCTTTAGCGTTTTTAAAGCGTACTTCCTAGTTTTGCAACACCCAAGGCTTTTAGCAGTGGCTCCCAAACCAGTTGGTCTAAGGCACTAGGTGATGAAGCACCCTCGCTAAATATTTTTCTATTTTTACAGCCTTAAGTAATCACAAAAACCAGTGTCCATTTTTTTTATCCACTTTTTTTTTCTTTTTCATTGTGCTAAGGATTTTAGACAAGAGTATTTCAAGGTCTCTTCTACTAATCCAAGTTTCAAGGTGCGTGATCGTGCAAATTGTAGGGTATACGTTTTCAGAATCTAGACTTAAGCTAGGAACTATTTTTCAAACTTATACTCTAATAAAAGTTTTAATACTTTTCCTTCGTTTCGATTTAGCCCAAGAACTGAACCCAAAATTTGCCTATTTCTAAATAACCTACAAAGACATATGCTTTCCACAGTTAAACTCTAAGGAAGGTTATTTTTAGGGTTTTTAATTAGATAAGTCTAAGATTTAGTTTTTCCTAGCCAGTTAACCTATTTATCAAACTCAAGTCAATTAACCAGAATTGAATACATTAATTTTTATAATTTTTGAATTTTTTTTTTTTCAATTTTTATGGGTTTTTCTGTTTTCTAATTTTTTTATTTTTCAAATTTTTCAAATTTTTATGAGTTTTATATAAAGATGCAATGCAGAAATATACATATGAATGCAAAAGGAAAACTTACCGAACATACCCCCAAACTTATAATGGACAGTGTCCTCACTGTCATGCTGCACCAAATGGGTTGATAATATCGGCGAGTCCCTGCTTATTATTATATTTACATAGTATACACACCCCCAAACTTATGTGGAATAAAGTTTTGAAAAAAAAGAAATTCGAGGGTGAAGGTGGAGGAAATCAATCGGTGTACATCGGCTCCTGCAAGAACAGGAGCTCCTCCGAAGGGTCCGCTGAGAAGAACGGTTTCAAACGATGTCCATTTACTTTGAATAAAGTACCGTCTTCTGGATTCTCAAGATCAACCGCACCGTGCGGATAAACGGTGCGGACTACAAAAGGTCCTCTCCATCTAGAACGGAGCTTGCCGGGATGAAAGTGTAACCGAGTATCATATAATAAAACCTGTTGACCCGGTTTAAATGTCTTTCGCAAAAGGTTTTTATCATGAAATACTTTAGCTCGGTTCTTAGCAATCACGGCATTATCATATGCCTCATCCCGCAGCTCCTCCAATTCATTCAACTGCAGCTTTCGATTGCTGCCCGCATCGCCTAAAGATAGATTCAGCTCCTTAATGGCCCAAAATGCCTTGTGCTCAATTTCTACTGGAAGGTGGCAAGCCTTCCCGTAAACAAGCCGGTATGGAGACATGCCAAGATCGGTCTTGTATGCAGTACGGAAAGCCCATAGTGCATCGATCAATTTTAGTGACCAATCTTTACGGTTTTTAGAAACCGTTTTCTCCAAGATTTGTTTAATTTGTCGATTCGAGATCTCGGCTTGCCCACATGTTTGGGGATGGTATGGCGTTGACAGCTTATGAGTGATAGAGTATTTGCGCATTAAGGACTCAAAAGTCCTATTGCAAAAGTGAGAACCATTATCACTTATTATTGCGCGAGGGTGCCCAAATCGAGAAAAGATGTGTTCTTTAAGAAATCGAACGACGACCTTGTTGTCATTCGTTCGACTAGGCACAGCCTCGACCCATTTTGAAACATAGTCAACAGCCAAAAGAATGTACACATTTCCAAAAGAGTTAGGAAATGGTCCCATGAAGTCTATACCCCAAACATCAAAAATGTCTACAATCAAAATCGGTTGGAGCGGCATTTCGTTTCTCCGCGATATCCGGCCCAAGTGTTGGCACCGGGAGCAAGTTTTGCAGTATTCGAATGCATCTTTGAAGAGTCGTGGCCAATAGAAACCACACTGCAAAACTTTCTCGGCTGTCTTCTTTGGGCCAAAGTGCCCGCCACATGCTTGATCGTGGCAAAAAGACAGCACACTCTTGACCTCATTTTCAGGTACACACCGGCGAATGATTTGGTCGGAACAATATTTAAAAAGATAAGGTTCATCCCAGTAAAAATGCTTTACTTGGGACAAAAATCGTAGTTTGTCTTGTTTCGACCAATCGTTAGGTATCAAGCCGGTGGCTAAGTAGTTTACAATATCGGCGAACCATGGTTCGCAAGAAACAGTCAAGAGTTGCTCATCGGGGAAAGCATCAGTGATAGGCAGTTCAAGTGTAGGCGACGAAGGAAGTCGTGAAAGGTGATCGGCTACCACGTTTTCACATCCCTTTTTGTCCCTTATAATAAGATCAAATTCTTGGAGCAAGAGGATCCAACGTATGAGCCTAGACTTGGCATCCTTCTTCGCAAAAAGGTGGCGAAGAGCTGAGTGATCCGTGTAAACTATAACTGGGGAGCCGATTAAATAAGGCCGAAATTTTTCAAGTGCAAACACAACCGCTAAAAACTCTTTTTCTGTTGTTGTGTAGTTTAATTGGGCCTCATTTAATGTTCGGCTAGCGTAGTAAATTACATGCGGCATCTTGTTAATGTGCTGTCCAAGAACAGCACCAATGGCAAAATCTGATGCGTCGCACATAATTTCAAAAGGGTGCGTCCAGTCTGGAGATGAAAGAATGGGCGCAGAAATGAGTGAGTGTTTCAAAGACTCGAACGCTTTCATGCAAGTTGAGTCAAAGACAAAAGTAGTGTCCTTGGACAACAAGAGAGTCAAGGGTCTAGCAATCTTGCTAAAGTCCTTGATGAACCGTCTATAAAAACCGGCATGGCCAAGGAAAGCTCGGATATCTTTGACGCATTTAGGAGGAGGAAGATTAGAAATGACTTCGATTTTAGCTCTATCAACCTCTATGCCGTTTTGCGAGATCACATGTCCTAAGACAATGCCTTCTCGTACCATAAAGTGGCATTTCTCCCAATTCAAAGTTAGGTTCTTTTCCCTACAGCGGGTGAGAACTGCGTCAAGATGCCGTAAACACTCATCGAAGGAGTCACCAAAGATGGAGAAATCATCCATAAAGATTTCTAAAAACTTCTCCACCATGTCCGAAAAGATCCCCATCATACACCGCTGAAATGTAGCGGGTGCATTGCACAACCCAAAGGGCATGCGACGATAAGCAAACGTGCCAAAGGGACAAGTAAATGTAGTCTTGTCTTGATCCTCTTTGGCTATGGGGACTTGATTATACCCGGAATAGCCATCTAAAAAGCAGTAGAATTCGTGCCCCGCTAATCGTTCTAGCATTTGGTCAATGAATGGTAAAGGAAAGTGGTCCTTCCTTGTCGCGGCATTGAGTTTCCGGTAGTCGATGCAAACTCGCCACCCAGTTTGGGTGCGAGTAGGAATTAACTCATTTGCCTCATTGGTGATGACCGTGATGCCCGATTTCTTTGGCACGACATGAATGGGGCTAACCCATTGGCTATCCGAGATAGGGTAAATGATACCGCTATCAAGACACTTAACAATCTCCTTCTTAACCGCCTCTTTCATGATGGGGTTGAGGCGTCTTTGTGGATCCCTTGCCGGCTTGGCATCATCCATCAAGTGTATATGATGTTCGACTATGAGGGGACTAATCCCCTTGATGTCCGCCATAGACCAGCCGAAAGCTTGCCGATTATTGTATAAGACCGTTAAAAGAGCCTTCTCTTGCCCAAGAGCTAGAGAGGCCGATATGATAACAGGTAAGGTCTCATTTTCACCTAGATAGGCATACTTTAGGTGCGACGGCAAAAGCTTTAGTTCGAGTTTAGGTGGTGAAACAATAGAGGGTAACAATGGAGTAACCGTTTCAAACTCGAAGGATTCCATCAAAGGTTCAAATTGAGTGTACGCTACCGAGTCGGATGGTTCAACTAACTCATCCGAAAAAGCAAAAGACTCAAACTCGAGTGGAGAGTCTTCAAGATCATCGACAAAGGTGAAACACTCATAATCTTTGTCCGACGTGAAAGCTGTGTCGGATTCTAGGAGGAACGCACTAGTGGCGTCAATATTACTGTGATCAAACATGAAATTCTCGAACTCACAGTCCTCCTCCGCGATCTCATCGATCGAGCACACATCAAGTACGCTAGAATTAGGCTCACAAGGCTGACTTCCTAACTTGAAAATGTTAAGTTCAACTGTCATCTTGCCAAAAGATAGATTCATGGAACCATTACGACAGTTGATTACTGCGTTAGAAGTCGCGAGGAATGGTCGACCAAGTATCACCGGAATTTGATTACGGGGGTTAGCGACAGGCTGTGTATCCATAACAATAAAGTCAACGGGAAAAATGAAATCCCCAACTTTAATTAACACATCCTCCAACTCTCCCCTAGGATGGGTGATTGATCGGTCGGCCATTTGGAGAGTGCAATGAGTAGGCTTGAGCTCTCCAACACCTAATTGTTCGTACACCGAATAAGGTAGCAAATTGACACTAGCACCAAGATCTAATAGTGCTCTATTGATGGTCTTGTTCCCAATTGTGATCGAAATAGTAGGACAACCGGGGTCCTTGTGCTTTGGGGGCAAAGAATTGACAAGAGCATCACTAACAGCACTAGTTACGAAAACTTTCTTTGGTACTTGTGACTTCCTCTTTTTGGTGCATAAGTCCTTTAAGATTTTTGCATATGAAGGAACTTGTTGGATTGCATCCAAAAGAGGGATATTTATGCTAACCTGTTTGAATAACTCTACAATCTTCTCCATCTGTGGAGTTGGTTTATTGGATCTCAACCGATTTGGAAAAGGAACATTTTGAAAAGTTGTTGAGTCCAATTTTTGTGGATCAGATTGTTGAGTTGGAACGGAACCCCGTGTAGATGTGTTCGTGTTGTGAGAAGAGGGTCCATTCGAGCTAGAAGAAGTAGAGCCATGTGAAGGATGGAGAATAGGCTCTAAAGAAGCAGAAGAAGAAGAAGAAGAAGAACCACCGGCAGAGGTGTCACGGTGCATACCCACATTGTTTTGCAGCACTTTTCCGGATCTCAACGTGGTCACAGCAGTCACGTTATGATTCTGCTGTTCATGTGCAACATGTGCGTGACCGGGATTTGGGAGGGGTTGAGACGGAAGCTTTCCTTTCTCTCGCTCTTTCAATGCAGCGTTAAATTGTGCAATTTGTGCCTCAATAGCTTTGATGCTTTGATCGTGTGAGGCACTGTTTTGCACCAAAGATTGAACAGAAGTCTCTATCCTAGCTGTGGATTGTTGTGATTGCACCAAAGATTGTGCAGATTGCTTTAGGAATGCTTCTAGACTTCTTTCGAGCGAGCTAACAGCATTTTGAGGGGGAACAAAATTGTTGGGAACAAAATTGTTCATCTGATTAGGGTAAGGTTGCTGTTGTGGAGGCTGCTGAAATTGAGTTTGTGGAGGTGCTTGTTGTTGTTGTGGAGGAGGAGCTCTTTGAAAATTGTTGTTTCCTTGGACTTGTTGATTTTGGTTCCAAGCGAAATTAGGGTGGCTCTTCCAACCCGGATTGTATGTTGAAGAGTATGGATCATTTCTTTGTCGTTGCTGAAAGGCAGCATTGACTTGATCTTGTCCTTGAGTGGATGCAGTGTAAGGACACTCTTCAGTGAGATGTGATGGATCCGAACAACACGCACAAATAGTTCGTGGAGGCACAATAGGAGCAGGAGAAGGTGCTGAGATTTTGGTCTCAAGCGCCTCTATCTTTTTCATAAGAGCGGCCATCTCGGCCTTCATAGCAATTGACATCTCTATTTGATGTATGCCTGCCCTAGGTTGACCAATAGAAGAAGAAGAAGATGTGGTCTTGGTGCTCTCCCACTGAATCGTTTGCTCACTAAGATCCTCAAGAAACTGCCACGCTTCATCACTAGATTTGGACAGAAAGTGACCTTGACTAAGGGTTTCTAGCAACTGCTTCGTTGCCGGGTTCAATCCCTCGTATAATGTTTGGCAAAGTTGCCATCTTTCGATTCCATGGTGAGGGCATTGAACGAGAAGGTCTTTGAATCTTTCAAAACATTTCCAAAATGGTTCGGCAGGAAGCTGTGAAAATTGAATGATTTCATTACGGATTTTTGCAGTTTTGTGATGAGGATAGAACTTTTTAAGAAAAGCTTTCACAAACTCGTCCCAATTTCTGATTGAGTGTGATGCGGTGCTGTATAGCCACTTCTCGGCTAGGTCACATAAGGTGAAAGGAATGACCCTTAGCCTTATAGCGTCATCACTTAATTGGGTAGTTTTCATCATGGCGCAAACGTTTTGGAATTTGTTGATAAAGATATATGCATCTTCGGATTCCAAACCATGAAACTTAGGCAGCATGTTGATGAAGTGGGGTTTGATCTCAAAGTTGTCCCCATTAGCCGGTGGAAGGGAAAGACAAGTGGGAAGGGCGGTGCGAATGGGGTAGAAAAGATCCTGGAGCGCGACTCGTGCGGGCGCTTCGACAGGCGGAAGATTCGGGTTATTCGCACCTGGCGGAGGTGGAATCCTTCCCGTCTGTAAGGTGTTGTTAGGATCGTATCCCGACATACCTTCGAAAGAATGTGATGGTGAAAGTGAAGAAGTGGACAAGATTTCGACTTCGGAGTCGAAAGGTTCGTCGGTCGGTACCAACGAAACACGGACTAATCGGGCGCTAGGGTCCCTAGTCCAACCGGACATACACTAAAAGGGTTAGTGTAGTCGAGACAGAATGTGAGTGCAAAGATTCTTTAGCGACAAGTTGCAAGTTTTGAAAAGATTTTCCTTTTTCTTTTTAAGTGTGCTTTTGCAAAAAGATTTTGAAAAGAGACTAGTGACACAACTGCAATTAACCACACATGCACAATCAGGCCTAAGTCTAGGGTTGCCTAGGTCAGCTAGACAGCTCCTAACTGTTCCAAAGGGCTAGATATAGAACCTCAAACCGCCTCTTCACGGACAAGTACGGCCAGGTAAGTGGGAAGGAACCACCACTACAGTGGGCCTAATTAAAAACCACTAGCCTAGTCACCGCAATGTCGGTTAGGATAAACGGCCGATGCCTATACTAGTCCTCTGTCCTATTGAGCTCGACGTCCTTAGGGCTGAGTCTAATATTTTTAGATTAAAAGTGGTCAATGCAGATGCTTTAAGTGATTTCTGGGGTCCTGGGAAGGGTAATGAAATCCCCACCCAATCTGAATTGGTCAATAGCCCCTTAAAGTCAGATTAAAGTATGCAAAGCAGTAAATCACTTGCAATCAATTTGCTTTTAAGCGCGGCGCAAAGAATCCTGCAGAAAATCAATTATTGGAAGGGGGAAGAAGATTTTTAGCGCGAAGAATCCTGCAGAAGATTTGACAGAGATATATGAAGATTTGAAGAGGGGAAGAATAAGGAAACAAACAGTGCAAAAATTTCGCAGAGAAGGCTCCAAGTTGCGGCGGAAGCGCGGCGTGAGGTAGGGTTATGCGGCGGAAGGGCGGCACTTTGGGGGCTTTAGGTCTCCAACTTTCTTCAGCTGCTCTGGAATTCCAATATCCTCCTTTTCTGATGTATAGTTCTCTGTTTCCCTTTCAGTGTTGGTTCAGATCCGTCAAACCTGCAAAGATTCACAAAGAAACCCTTCAAACAATAAAAGATGATATATTTTTTTTATTTTTTTATTTTTTTTCAAATTTTTATGATTTTTTTATGTTTTAGATTAACCCGAAATTACAAAAAGAAAATTTTACGCCATCCCCGGCAACGGCGCCATTTGATTAAGAGAGGTTTTGTCGATCAAAAATAATTACCGCAATCAAGAACGGCGTCGCTTGAAGCTAGCCGGTGAATACGGGTCGGTCCACAGGGATGTGTAAATCTTCTTTAAGTTCTTACGAGTTAATTCCAAATGGTGTTTGGAAGTTTTAATTAAATCTAAAAATCGAAGTTGTATGAAGGTAGAATTAGAAACTTGCTAGGATTAGGTTTAGAGAAAATTTGGTTAATAAAGATTTACATCTCTTTCCATTGCCATCAATTAAATCAATCATATTAGAGTTATGGTAAATATTAACAAAGGGGATTAGGATGATTGGGAAGATTGATTCTTCCTCTAGATCCTTGTCCTTCCTTTCTTAATCTTCACCCTAACCTCCATGGAAAACCTTAAGATCCGGGCCTTTAGACTACGGAGTTCACCGTTACCTTGAAGGTAAAAGTGCCGTAGGGAGCGGAATCAAAAGGTATGCATGGAGTTCTAATGTTCATAAAAGTTTAGCGATGAAAAGAGATGAGAGATCTTCATCTCTCAAATCCTTCTCTATTCCTAACCCCAACAAGCGAGGAAACTACTCGCTCATTGAGGGGATGAAAGAAAACAAGAATTTATTAAAGAAAGAAAACATCGATTGCAAGTTAATAAAAACTAAACTAAGGCGAGAAAATAAGAACAGATATGAAAAACTAAAATTATTGCAAAGAAAATAATCTACTTACTTTTGATGCACTCTTATTTCAAGAAAAACAGAATTTTATTTCATGAGAAGAGGCATAAGAAAATACAAGGTCTTGGGTTCTATTTATAGGACATAGAAACCCTAGGGCTACAGATTGCACCGCATGTCTAAAGTTACAAATATACCCCTAAAAAGATCTTTCCATAGCCGCCACACATTATGGTAAAAATTATGCGCATTAGGGCTTCAACTTGCCGCGGAAGAGCGGTCTTGGTGGGCATTGGGCCGCGGTTCCGCGGCCCAATGATGAGGTCTCTGGATGTCTTTGTCTGGGTTGCTTGGTATTTCTCTGGCCTTCCTGGTTCTGTATTCAGATTATCATATGGGCTTCTACAGTGATACCAGATTTTCAACGAACACTTTGCAATGGATCTTTTAGCCGTCTTTCTTGCAAATTTGGATCTTGAGTTGCCGTGTTGATGGTGAACCGTTCTTCTGCCGGGCTTCACTAAGATCTTCCTATTTGTTGGTCAAAAATCCTTCTTTTGTGTCGTCTTTTGTGTTTTTCACTGTTTTCGTGCCAAGAACCTGTAACCTGTAACATGTAGCAGACATGGGTCAAAAGCACCTGTTTTTATTCTTAAATGCACAAGAATGGGGCATACAAAATGCAATGTTATGTGATAAACAGGGTTATACCTAGTCTTGAACTCCTTCTCTTCTTCTCCTTGGAGTGGGTTGGATAGTTCTCCTCGTCGCCTTCTCTTGCCGAAGAAAGATCCACCCGAGGGCTTCTACCTTGAGCTCCTTCCTCGAACTTGAGGTAACTAAAGTATTAGGTTTACTAAACCTTCAACCCTAGGATGAGTGGAGATGAGTTTTGGTGTTTTATCTCCAAGGAAAATGGTTCTCAACTCATAAGAGATTTTGCCTTGAGCTACAGGAAGAGGGAGAGCAAAGGATGAGAGAGAATGAGAATGAGATTATGATAAGAAAAAATCACAACCATATCATATATGTGAATTATCAAATTAATAATATTAATCAAAATGAAAAAGGTGATGGTTTGTTTGATAAGACCATTATCATTTCACATTTAATGATTTTGCAAAGATCAAAGAGAATCTTTGGTTTGAAATGATGATGGTCAATGTTTCAACCTTGGTCAACAAGTCAACCTTGGTCAAAAGGTCAACAACCCCAACCATAACTCAATTTTCTTTTAATTAACATTATTAATGATATTTCATATATTCATTAGGGTTTGGAAAAAGACAACCGTCAACTGTGCATACACACCCGTACCAAAACCCTAATGAGAATCCTCTGCCTCTGCCTCAGTCAACGGTGCATACACACCCGCATCCGTCTTCCGAGGAACACGAATACAATGAGATAAAACTAACCCCAAAACATATACTAGGATCTGGCTTAAACCAAAGCCCGCTAGTAATAACTGTCCGGACACCAAACGTGCACAAGTGCGCGGATGTGAACGAACCCCGTCGCAAAACCATACGACCTCTATTCTGTTTTGCCAAAAGACGAATAACCCTCTGTGTGGGACTCTAAAGACTCGACACTACGCTGGTAGTGGTTTTAACCACAGACCGCAAGCGGCACTAGCTGTACGTAACGGTCCCCAAGTAGATGCCGATAAGAAGACTGATGAGGTGAACCTATCCGAACTCCTACTGAGCCTGTATGTGACAATCTCCGTACAGTCCGGTCTTTTCGTCTGAGAATATCGCATGGCGGGCCTAGCGGGTGGTAAACGTCAGTCCCCTAATAGCGGTACAAGTCGTGTCGGAGTGTAGCCCAGAACACCCTGAGATAACACTGGAAACCCACCAGTATATCTCACTTGCCCTGGCCAAGGACGACTATGTGTAATGGCTCTCCTAGACACAGCGCGATATCGACCCCCAATACCGGGAGAGACGAATCCTGTCTAACCGTCACTGCCTCTAAGTGCTTCGGGACTGCACCCAACTACTACCTGTTTGCACGACTCAATAGAGCCGTGGTAGGGTAGTAATCAAAGAACAGTGGGCACACACTCGAGGCGAAGTGACAGTGTTAAGTCAGCGGACTAAGCTGTACTCATGTCACTTGGGAACTGTTAACTGACGATAGGTATAATACCAACCAACAGTTCCCGACGAGTCCTGTCCAGTGTACTCATAACCTAACGAGCACCTGCATACTATCTCCAGTACGACGTACTGATGGCTGTGGGATAGACCATCTCCCCTGCTGGGAAGAGAAGCGTATGCACCAGTCTACTCCGGAGTATCGATGCCCTGTCTCGATAATCCTACGACCAGGGACCAAGATAAAGATGTGCTTACAGTCTACCCAGCCCCCACTAGTGTGATCGCCATCACAACGCCGGTAGTCAAGCAAAAGATCCTAAGGGCTCCATCAATATGTATTAGCGATATGTTAAAAGAAACATAAACACATATTAAGATAGAAACAAACCAAGTAGCATACTACTATATCGAGCAAGACTGTCGTAAAACCGTATATATATATCCCAAGCCTCGAAAATGTATTATACAAACTAGTACTATACAATAATTGCCTCTAGGGCATACATATCTAACAATATTCTCGGAATTTCTCAAAGGCCTCAGATTTATGTTTCATCAAGAAAATGAATCCATACCTAGAGTAATCATCCGTAAAAGAAATGAAATATGAAAAACCGCCTCTTGCATGTGTATACATTTGATCACATACATCGCTGTGTATGAGTCCTAAGAGCTCGCTCGCTCTTACTCCATGTCCAGTGAATGGAGTCTTTGTTATCTTTCCTTTGAGACATGATTGACAAGTGGCATAAGATTGATATTCGAACGGATCCAAATATCCTTCTCTATGTAACTTAGTTAACCTTGTCTCATTGATGTGACTTAGTCTACAATGCCATAAGAAAGCCTGATTTATATCTGGAGACTTTCTTTTTAGTGTGTTCTGGACATTGAAAATCTGTAATTAGTTTAACACGTATATACCGTTATCTAGTGTACCGGACCCAATCAAACCAAGATTAAGGTGGATGTTAACAACATCGCTTACAAACGTGAAATCATAACCTTCTTTTGATAACAACGATACTGATATGATATTACACGTTAAACTAGGTACACAAAAACAGTTGCGCAAAACCAAAATATGTCCACTCGTCAATCCAAGGTGATAATCCCCTACGGACACAGTATTCACGCTAGCTCCGTTAGCAACTTGGAGGGTCATATCACCAACCTTCAGCACTCTACGGTTTCTCAATGCCTGCAATGAATTGCATATATGAGATCCTGATCCGGTATCCAATACCCAGGAAATAGAGTTGATTGACAGACAATTTTCAATTACAAACACATCTGAAGCCGAAGCCACAACTTGACTCGGGTCTTGGTTCTTGGCAATCCAAACTTTGCAATCCTTCATCCAATGGCCTTTCCTACGACAGTGGAAGCGGTCGTCCTTTGCCACTACCGGCACCGCAACCTTTGCTTTTCCCTGGCTTCCACCTTACCAACACCACCTCTTGGTTTGGTAGCGGCCTTCTTCTTCCTTCCTTTGGCCCTTGCCTTGGACCTGGAAGAGGAAGCACCACGAACAAACATAGCGGGTGTTTCCCTTGCCTTCTGCAAGGTGCCCTCTGCACTCCTCAACATGTTAAGGAATTCTGGAAGTTCAACTTCTTTACCTTGAATATTGAAATTCAAGATAAACTGGGCGTAGATGGAAGGAAGGGACTGGAGAATCAAGTCTGTATACAGCTCGTTCTCTAATGTTGTCCCGAGGTCTGCGATCTCTTCAATATAGCCAATCATCTTAAGGACATGTTCCCCTACAGATGATCCGACAGCCATCCTTGACTGAGACAAGTTCTTTGAGGTCTCGTATCTAGCTATACGAGATTGCTCTTCATACAGTTCCTTAGTGTGGAGAAATATGGATTCTAGATCCATATTCTCATGCCTCCTCTGATGTTCATTATTCATAGAGGAAAGCACGATGCATTTGTCCTTCGCGCAGTCTAACTCCCAGGTCTTGCGGATTTCCTTATCCGCGACACTGGATTCAGGACCTGGGACGACAGGGGCCTTAGTAGTAAGGACATACCTCAATTTTTCATAGGTAATTGCCATCTTGACATTCTGGAACCAATCTTTATAATTTGGCCCTGTCAAAATATTTTTATCTAATAATAACTTAAGGCCTGTCATGTTCTGGGTTGCTGCAATTAGGAGAGAGAGATGAAACACTTTAGCATGATGCTCTTGCAAGTTTAGAGTGGTTTTTAGTTTATCTAAACAGGATAGCTCCCACTGTTTCTCGAATCCTTCCTCAAACCAAAAAAGAAGAACTAGTCAGGACTATTCTCACCGTGCAATACTTGCTTAACTGTTCAGCCAGGCAAGTTTGGTACTTCGAGGGAGGTTTTACGACGTTTTCGTGAAGTTCCTTAATTAAATAACCTCTTTTCCCTGGGGGCGTAACCCCGCTGACACCTTTCTCGTCACCTACTTGGTTTATAGCATTGATCGTTAAGTGAAAGAATCTCCTAATGAGTAGCATATACTCACAGTAGGATCAGGATCCAAATATCATCGTGTGTTAAAGCTGAAAGAATCTTACCAAAATTATCACACTCCAAATGGTATGCAACTCTAGCAAATTTCAGTTTCTTTAGAAATTCCCGATGTGGATTTTTGCCCCATGCTCTTATGACCTTGGCGTTGGTCAAAATGTCATAAGTCACATGTCAAGTTCTACCCATCATTATCTTGTTAATTTGAACTCACCCGTACATACCCCTGACGTTGGCCAAATGGCAATACGACTGTCCCAAACCAACTCATCTATCTATGCAACAGATGAATACCCAGCAGCTACCAAACACTATGCCTTGGCGTTGGTCAAAATACATAGCTTGAATACTACTGAATACCCAAATGAAATGACGGAGGGCTACGAATGGTTTTGGCAAAACCGTGAACGTAGTGAACTTGATACGATCGAAGGAACCTGATAGCTTTTAAAAAGAGTGGTTTAAGCTCCACAATTAAAAATCTGTTGTTTTTAAAATAACCGAGTGGTTTCTTTTAAACTGTTCCAACGATTCAACTTTGGTTTATTTTCTTTGCATTAAAATAATGCGTCCCATCAATTAACCTATCATTGCAGAAAACAACGAAAATACAATATCCTCTTATGCCATCTGCATTTGCTGCTGGGCCCCGTCATTCACCCGTTGGTTACTTAACTAACGACAGAGCAGGGGCTGGGCTAGCGCGGATGCAAAACATAAGTAACGGCTACTAGATATCATATATAGATATTGTACATTCGTCAGACGCAATAATAGGGATTCCAGATCACAGATGAACATATTGGATATACAAGCAATTCGCATTTCTTTTGAGCCTACAATGAAAGACGGATTACACAGTCGCGATGAATAGCCAAACCCCCACCCTAGACCTCTACGGGTATGGCAAACTACCCGCCAAGTATCCGAAGTGAAGCGGTCTCCCTCAATAATGTGAGTAGGCCACTAAACACTTCAAAGTAGCCGGTAGTTTGTGCACCCCACCTTGGGTCTATCTTAAGAGCAGAAAACAGTAAATGAAATAATACAACGGTGGCTACAACCTCAACCCAGATGTACCCCGCTAAAGAATATTACAACAAATTACAATTTACATTTGAACGAAAGAAACACTCGTCTCACATCCCCGGCTATCCATTCACGACAATCCAACAAGTTCATATTCAAAAACCAGTAAAAACCATTACAGAAATGTGCAACCCCCTACTAACCTACATACTAGCAATTAGGAGAGGTTTACGAACACATAAAACACAACACAGATATAATCCAGTTATCCAAAGTTCTTAGAATTTTGATCAAGCAACACATATGAATCTACTCTAAACAATTCTCTGTGCACATAAAACCTGAGCAGAAACAAAACATCCCAGAAAACACAACATCAACACAGAAGAATAACTGAACTAATTTAGGTTGACTCGGTGTCAACTCGGCCGCGGATCCGCGGCGGATCGCTTGGATCGGCCGCGGTTCCACGGTGGTTTGGACGAGTCACGATCCTAAATTTCTTCACAATTCTTAAAAACCTCTGCTTGTATTTTTAAGGGTCCCTCAAAAATTTTTAGACCCCAATTTAAAATCGGCAGAAACTTGGTGAAAACGTCGGTTTTTCGGGATTAAATCGCGATCGAATTTCTAAAGACTTTGCTAACATGTTAGTTATGGTTTAGCTAGGCTCTGATACCACTGTAAGTCAACGTTACACACCCAACAAGATGCGGAGATCGGAATAGGTAAAACAATCATTTTGTTTAAGGTAGCATCGACTAACTTTACGGATCTTTGCTAAACCCTAACTAACAACTATCTAGAAGTGCTAAACTACTATGATAGATGATTATACCTCAAGATACTAGTCCTTCTTGTTCTTGTTGTTCACCTCCTTGTCGGCCTCCTCGATGTAATAGAAGATCCACCCGAGAGTTCCTCCTCCAAGTTTTAATCTCTAAATTGAGGTAACTAAGTGATTAGGATTGCCAATCCAAGTGACCTAGAAGATATAGAAGTGGATTAAGAATCTATTAGTCTTTTTAACCCTTGGGATCTTAACACATGAGAGAATTAAGGTTAGGTTGAAAAAGAAGAGAGCTTGAGGAGAGAGAGTGTGTATGTTAATTATAAATTGAAAAATAACTCATTTGTGTATATCATGAAGCATAAAAATATCTTGCACAAATATCTTTCATGCTTCATTTAATGCAAATGGATGAATCATCTCATGAGTCATAGTTTCAATTAATGCAAATAACACATAAGCTCTCCACCTCATTAAGTTTAATTCACAAATGAATTAAAACTAAATAAGTCACCTTTCTCTAGAAGCTTCTCGACTAATTACGAGAATGCCTCTCTCATCCGTATTTACGAAAAACACGGATAGACTGAGACTGCATAAATCCAATAATCCAATACTAGAATCTGTCTTAAACTAAAGCCCGCTAGTATAATCTGTCCGAACATCTTACGTGCACAAGTACACGTATATGTCCAAACCCTGTCGTAAAACCATACGACCTCTATATCATTTCGCCTGAAGCAGGGAAACTCTCTGTATGGGACTCTAAAGACTCGACACTACGCTGGCAGTGGGTTTAACCACAGGCCGCAAGCGGTACTAATTGTACGTAACGGTCCCCAGGTAGATGTCGATAAGAAGGTCAATGAGGAAACCCATCCGAACTCCTACTGAGTCTGATGTGACAATCTGCGTACAGTCCGGTCTGTTCGTCTAAGACTATCGCATATCGGGCCTAGGGGGCGGCAAGCGTTAGTCCCCTAAAAGCGGTATAAGTCATGTCAGAGTGAAGCCCATTACACCTTGAGAAGCTACTGGAAATCCTACCAGTAAATCTCGCTTTCCCTAGCCAGGGACTTTGCGTAATGGCTCTCCAAATACAGTGCGATATCAACCCCCATTACCGGGAGAGACGAATCCTATCTAACCGGCACTGCCTCCAAGTGCTTCGGGACTGCACCCAACTGCTACCTGTTTGCACGACTCCTTTGAGCCGTGGTAGGGTAGTAATCTAAGAACAGTGGGAACACACTCGAGACGAAGCAGCAGTGTCAAATCTACGGACTATACTGTACTCATGTCACCTGGGAACTGTTAACTGACGACGGGTATAATACCAACCAACAGCTCCCTGCGAGTCCTGTCCGGTGTACCCGTAACCCAACGAGCACCTACATTCTATCTCTAGTACAACGTACTAATGGCTGTGGGACAGACCAATTCCCCTGCTGGGATGAGAAGCGTACACACTAGTCTACTCCGGAGTATCGATGCCTTGCCTCGATAATCCTACGACTAGGGACCTGAAAAAAGGATGTGCTTGTAGACTACCCAGCTCCCACTAGTGTGACTGCAATCACAACGCTGGTGGTCAAGCAAGATCCTAAGGGCTCTATCAATATGTATTCGCGATATGCTAAAAGAAACATATACATATATTAAGATAGATATAAACCAAGTAGCATACTACTACGTTGAGCAAGACTGTTAATACAACTGTGAATATCCCAAGCTTCCATTAAGTAATATATAAACTAGTATGATACAATAATGGCCCCTAGGGCATATACATTAACAATAGAGCCGTTACGATTGTTGATAACAGCATTGGAAGTGGCCAAAAATGGTCGACCGAGGATCACCGGAAATTGGTTCCGTGGGTTAGCCACAGGCTGTGTGTCCATAATAATGAAATCAACAGGGAATATGAAGTCCCCTACTTTAATCAACACATCCTCTAACTCACCCCTAGGATGGTTGATGGATCGATCGGCCATTTGGAAAGTACAATGAGTGGGTTTCAACTCTCCAACGCCTAATTGCTCATAAAAGGAATAGGGAAGCAGGTTAACACTGGCACCAAGATCTAAAAGTGCGCGGTTGATGTTCTTATCCCCAATAGTTATTGAAATTGTAGGACAGCCAAGGTCCTTTCGTTTTTGGGGCAAAGGTTGGGTAAGAGCATTGCTCACGGCTCAAGCTAAGAAAACTTTTTTAGGTACCTGCGATTTCCTCTTCTTGGTACATATGTCCTTCAAGATTTTAGCGTAAGAAGGGACTTGTTGGATTGCATCCAACAGAGGAATATTAAAGTTAACTTGCTTAAATAACTCCACAATCTTCTCCATTTGTGGAGTTGGTTTATTGGATCTCAACCTGTTTGGAAATGGAACATTTTGAAAATTCGTTGAGTCCAATGTTTGTGGAGTAGATTGCGGAGTTGGAACGGATCCCAGTGTTGGTGTTTTTGTGGAGTGAGATGTGGGTCCGTTCGAATTAGTAAAAGAAGTAGAGCCTTATGAAGAATGAAGAACAGGCTCGGAAGAAGATGAAGAAGATGATGAAAAAGAAGAAGAAGAAGAAGAAGATGATGATGAAGAAGATGAAGATGCAGCGGCCAGGGTGTCATCACTAATACCCACATTATTGTGCCACACTCTTCCAGATCTCAACGTAGTCACAGCATTCACATTATGATTTTGTTGTTCATAAGCAACACGTGCGTTATGTGTGTGACCGGGATTTGGCAATGGTTGAGACGGAAGCTTTCCCTTTTCTCGCTCGCTTAACACGGCATTCAGTTGTACAATTTGGACTTCAATTGTTTTGATGCTCTGATCATGTGAACCAGTGTGTTGCACCAAAGACTGGATGGAAGACTGGATGCTTGCTGAGTATTGTGTAGATTGTTTTAAAAATGCATCCAGACTTTGTTCTAGCGAGGAAACCTTATCGTTATTCGGCTGAACAAAATTGTTTTGAGGATAAGAGTTGTTTGGTACTAAATTGTTCATTTGGTTTGGGTAAGGTTGGGGTTGGAAAGGTTGTTGATATTGAGTTTGTTGAGGGGCTTGTTGTTGTGGAGAAGGCCTCTGAAAATTGTTATTGCCTTGGAATTGTTGTTGATTTTGATTCCAAGCGAAATTTGGGTGGCTCCTCCAACCAGGATTATAAGTTGAAGAGTATGGATCATTTCTTTGTCTTTCCTGAAAAGCAGCATTGACTTGATCTTATCCTTGAACAGGTGGATAATAAGGACACACTTCAGTAAGATGGGATGGATCCGAACAACAAGCGCAAATAGTGCGAGTGGGTAAAGCTGGGGCAGAAGAAGGCAATGAGAATTTGCTCTCAATTGCTTCTGGCTTTTTCGTGAGTGCAGCCATTTCGGCCTTCATTGCAATCGACATATCAAGTTGATGTATGCCTGCCCTAGACTGACTTGATGAAGTAGATGAAGTGGTCTTAGTGCTTTCCCACTGAAGTGTTTGTTCAGCAAGATCGTCGAGAAATTGCCAAGCTTCCTCGCTTGATTTTATAAGAAAGTGACCTTGACAAATGGTTTCCAACTACTGCTTAGTTGCTGGGTTCAGTCCTTCGTATAAAGTTTGGCAAAGTTGCTAATTCTTGATACCGTGGTGAGGGCACTGAACAAGAAGGTCCTTAAATCTTTCGAAACACTTCCAAAAAGGTTCGGAAGGAAGCTGGAAAAATTGAATAATTTCATTCTGAATTCTCGCGGTCTTGTGGTGTGGGTAAAACTTTTTTAGAAAAGCCTTAACAAACTCTTCCCAATTTTTTATGGAGTGTGAAGCTGTGCTATATAACCATTTTTCAGCTAGGTCACATAAAATGAATGGAATGACACGTAGCCTTATAGCATCATCCGAAAGTTGGGTGGTCTTCATCATTGCGCAAATATTCTGGAATTTGTTAATGAAGATGTAGGCATCTTCGGATTCCAGCCCGTGAAATTTGGGCAACATATTGATGAAGTGGGGTTTAATTTCAATGTTATCCCCATTAGCCGGTGGAAGTGAAAGACAAGTGGGAAGTGCGGTACGGATGGGATAGAAAAGATCCTGGAGCGCGATTCGTTGGGGCGCTTCGACAGGAGGGTGTGGTGGGTTATTCGCACCCAGTTGAGGTGGAATCAGTCCCGTAGGTAAGGGGTTGTTAGGATTGAATCCCGACATCTCCTTAGAAGATGAAGAATTTGATGATGAAGGTAAAGAAGTGGAGGGAATTTCGACTTCGGAGTCGAAAGCGTCGTCAGTAGGCACTAACGAGACACGGACTAAACGGACGCTAGTGTCCCTAGTCCAACTGGACATACACTAACGAGGTGTAGTGTAGTCAAAAAGTGAAAACAGAAGGTGGGAGTAAGATAACGTCAATGAGAGAAAGTGGGTGCAATGGATTTCTAGCGACAAAATGCCAAGTTTTTGTAAAAATTTTTTTTGTGGTTTTTTTTATAAGGAGTTTTTGCAAAAGATTTTTTTTTAAGGAGCTTAGACACACTTTCAAGCAATCACAATATGCACAATCAAGTCTAGAGCTAGGGTCTCCTAAGTCAACTAGACTGCTCCTAACTGTTCCAAGGGGCAAGTTGTGAGATCCTCAAATCGCCTCTTCACCGCCAATTGTGGCCAGGTAAGCACAAGTAAAGAAAGAAGGGATCCGCTCACGAATCACCGTGAGACGGGCCTTTTAAAATTACCTTTCCCACTTGTCTAGTGATTGAATGAATTCTCGGTGTGTATGTAGAAAATGTATAGAAATCACAACCAAAGATATTTTTTGACCGCAATCAATAACGGTGTCGATTGTAGCGCGTTAGCGAGTGCGGATCGTCCACAGGGAAAGTGAGATCCGTTCGAATTTGAATTAGATGAATTGAAAATTAAAGAAAAGAGAAAAGACAATTCAATTCAAGATTTATAAAATTGAAGTTCAAGAATTATCTAGATCTAAATCTAAAATCAAGAAAACATTTAAAAATCAAGAATTAAGAAGTGATGATATCCAATCCAATAATCAAGAATCTAAGTGAGGCTCGTGGGAATCGATCGAATCTATAAACGTGATGAAATTTAGTGATTATGTATTCTTATCCGTCGATGATTTGATACTAGATCGATGACGATCAACGAGAATTAGAGATTTCTTCCGGAAACTAGGGTTTCATCATCTATCCCTTGTCCTTTCGTTGATTTCATTCACATTCTAGTCTCTATTAAATTCAAGAATCGATCGTGGATCCCTAATTAAGAGCAAACACAATCAAGAAAGCATCGCTCGAAACTAGGTCGTCGATTCTTCAATTTACTAAGGTTTACAAAACTCATAGGACTTAAGAACCGTTTCAAGATTTGTGACATCATCATCTATTGATTCTCTCGACTGCTTCACGAGCGGAGTTTTACTCAAACATCATAACAAGAAACACAATCAAGATTTGAGATCTAATCATGATGTAAGAATTGAAAGAAAGCAAAATTAAAGAATTTCACCTTTTATTTATCAACAATTTTGTTACAATTCTCTCAAGATCTACAATGAGGAAAGAACATGATCGTCGATTTGGCGTCACACGTCTTCGTGAGTCGCGGATCGTCTTGGACCACTTGCTCGGATGAAGATCGGCTTCGCTCCTAAATGGTTGAAGGCTTCTTGCTTGAATTGTACTCGGTGTTCTTGATTTTTGGCTTTGGATTTTGATTGGGGATTAGGGTTACAAGTTGTGTCACTCAACTTGTATTAGGAATTGATGAGTAATAAACCCCTAATGAACCTTAGATCTAAGTTTTCTTTTATAGCCATCTTAACCTTAGATCTAGAATTCAAATTTCAAATTTCCTTCCAAAAGTTTGTTAGAGAGAGGCTTCTAGAAGTAGTTTGTTGGAAGGAATATTTTAGAACAAGGTATATTCTAGGTTGAGTTTGTTAGGCCGAGCCTTCTAGATGAAGCCACGTGTTATTCTGGAGTATTCTGGAAGCTATTGCCGTTACATAAGCCACGTGCAGGAATTCTGAGATGATGATGTCACTATGCAGCTGCGGATCCGCGGCGGGAAGCGCCTATTGGCCGCGGATCCGCGGCCCATTAGAGCCTTCATTGCTTGAAACTTTCTGTGCTGCTTTATCTTGGCCTTTTAGCACATTTCTGATATGTTGAATCTTAAAATTCTCTTTAATTCACTGCCAGATCACAAGTCTTAGACTTGGCGTATTTTTCTCAGCACTTTTAACTGTTTCAGCTTTTCTCCTGCAATTTCCTGCACAGATTCTCGAGACAAGTGTTGCGCTACACAAAGATTATGCGATGCAATGATAAACACTCAATTTCCCTCAGAAATGTCGGTTTTAATATATAACACAAGTAATTTGGTATTTTACGGCTGTTTTGCTAATATGTGCTATATTAATACCGAACACCTCTAGATAAGTGCAAATGGTAGGGAAATTGATGTGTTAAAAATGCAATATTTTCGACTGATCAAATTCTCCCAAACTTATTTTCGGTCGTCTCGAGGGAACTGTTTTATTAAAAAGAGAAGGAGAAAATAAAGAAAGAGAAAAACTAACTAGCACACTTTCGTAGGCAACACGATTGCACTGAGCACGTGCAACAAGCCTTTAAACCTCTAGGTGTCCCTAGTAGGAGGAGTGTTGTCTCCTGAGGGTTTTCAGCGGATTGCACCCACAAAATCCAATAATAAAAGGAAGACCGTGAATATTACATTTAAAGATAAGAATTATAAAAGAAAGATTTTGAAAATTAGGGTTTCCAACTGAGTTAGCTTTTCGGTTGTCATGAGCCCTATCTTAATAGTCATGAAAAGATGTCAGAAATCACATCATCCCTCAATAAAATATAGTCTTTATTCTTCATTCCTATCTTTCTTCCACACATCGATCATATAACCCTACGTGTGTGTAAAATACATCCCTACACCCGGAGAATTCAATTCAAGCTATCATACTCTTATCCATCTGCCTCAGCACTTTTTAATTTGATGAATATATGGATTTGCTCACACATTTTTATGCAACCGTTAATACTTCTTGAGCTACTAACCGACCGATTACTCATGTGCTTGCTTATTTGGTGTATTTCCTCGTCTTGCACCACCTAAGGCTTAGCAGTGACTCCCAGACCAGTTGGTCTAAGGCACTAGGTGAAGAGGCACCCTCGCCATATTTTTTTATTGCTGCCGTGGTGATAACAAAACCAGTGTTCATTTTTTCTCACCATTTTATATTTTATTCATATATTTTTTTTCCTTCATACTTTAGCTTTTAGACAAGTGCATTTCAAGGTATCCTCTACTATCCCGAGTTTCAAGACGTGTGTAAGTGCGTATAGTAGGGTATCAACGTTCAAAATGTTTGGCTTCCAGAATATGAACTATTTTTCAGACTTATTTTTATCCTCAGATTAGTGACTTCCTTCATCATACTAACCCTTGGGACAACGGCTCATAACTACTTATTACTAGTTCGTTTAAGAAAACTTCTAATTTTCTAGGTTTTCTTAAATTTTTCTAATCTTTTGGATGTAATTTTTCACTATCTAATCTTTCATTATCTTATTTATATACAAAAATATTTTTAATTTTTTTGAATTTTTTTAAAATTTTTTTATAGGTTTTGAAAATGTTTTGTGCTTATGCAAAGTATGATGCAAATGATGCGAAAATAAGCACAAACCTCCCCCAAACTTGTTTTCAACGGTGTCCACACTGTTGCCATCCGCTATATCTCGAAAAAACCTGTAAGCTTGGGAGGAAATTTATTAATGGGGGCAAAATATTTAAGTGAAAATCCTCCCCCAAACTTATTCTTGGCTTATAATTTTTTTTTTTTGTAAAAATTTTCTTTTCAAGAGTCAGATTATACCCCCCCAAACTTGAGTTAAAGAATGTTAAGCTTTTAAAAATCACAAGTGGGGGTCAAAAGATCATTGGTCGATGCCAAGCTTTGCAAAGACCGAAAGTTAACACCAACCATTCGAAAATTTTATCAATGTAGTGCTCAGGTTGGTGGAAGAAGAAGTGGGGAAGGGGTAAGTGGTGGAATAGAATGTGTGTGCGTCTCATTTTGGAAAGACGATGCAGTGTATGTGATGGATTACTCGCATTCTTTTTACAGTTCAAAAGAAAGGGTGGAGGTTCAATTTCTTTATATTGAGGTGGATTCCTCTCAACACCCGTGTCATTCAAAAATGCGAGTTCATCAGCGAAGATTTCCTCAAAAGTCCCATCAATACCCCGAAGAATAATGTCTTCACAAAGAGCGGGGTGATCTTCAGACTCTAAAAGCATTTCATAATCAGTGTTAGTTGTTGACCCGGACAACTCGGTGGAAGAGTCCGTATGTGTATGATACAAAGTTGGGTCAAACAACAACATATGAAAAGAGTCTAGATCAGTATCATGAGGATCATCAAATTCGCTGCTGTCGACATCCATTAATTCGACAGAACAGACCTGAGCAGATGGTTTGGAGGGTACACTTCCCAACTTGTAAATGTTCAACTCTATTGACCTATTCCCGAAAGATAGGGTCATAGAACCATTACGACAGTTGATGATAGCATTGGAAGTGGCCAAAAAGGGGCGACCTAAAATCACCGGAATTTGATTCCATGAGTTCACTACAGACTGTATATTAATTACAATAAAGTCCACAGGGAATACATATTCCCCGATTTTTATTAACACATCCTCCAGTTCACCCCTAGGTTTGGTGATTGATCGGTCAGCCATCTGGAGAGTGCAAGGAGCTGGTTTCAACTCTCCATCCCTAACTGCTCATAGACTGAGAAAGGAAGCAGGTTAACACTTGCGCCAAGGTCGAGTAAAGCACGGTTGATATGTTTCTCCCTGATAGAAATGGAAATCGTAGGATAGCCAGAATCCTTACGTTTCCTCGGTAATTGTTGGAGGAAAGCCATGTCTACAGTTTTTGACATGAATATCTTCTTGGGCACTTGAGTCTTCCTCTTTCTAGTGCACAAGTCATTAAGAACTTTCGCATAAGCAGGGACTTGTTTGATAGTATCTAGAAGAGAGATGTTGATGTTAACCTGTTTAAATATTTCAGTGATCTTCTCCATTTGCGGACTCAGTGTATTTCCCCTTAACCGATTTGGATAAGGAGCTTGAGCAATAAGATCAGGGTCCAACATTGGAGAAGATCGTGTGGGTGGAAACGATCTAAGAATAGGAGTGGGGATCATTTTCGGTGGACTAGAAGAGGTGGGCTGAGGTGTCGAGCCTTGGGGAAAACGGAGAATAGGCTCGGAAGAAGGTGGTGGGGTAGAAGAACTGGGATCAGAATTAGAAGTAGAAGTGGAAGGAAAAGTCTCAGCCGGGGTATCATTTATAGATTTTTCAGTGTCATCAATCTCCTCCCCAACGTGATTGTCAAGCACTCTTCCAGATCTCAACGTGATTGCATTCACATGATGTGAATAGCCAGGATTGGGTAGGGGTTGAGCTGGAAGTTTCCCTTTCTCTCTTGCACTCATTTCGTCTTTTAATCGTGCAATTTCTTCTTCCATCGATTTTATAGTCACGCTTTGGGACGCAGAGTTTTTCTCGATTTTATCGACGGAAGACTTTATTGTCCAAAGTAAGTTCATGAATGAAGAGGATTCATCAGCCCCGGTCAACTGCAAAGGATTATTTGGTGCAGGTGTGTTGACCGGATTTTGGAAGTTTTGTGCTTGGAAGGGGTGCTGACTCAATTGGAGTGGTTGCTGTTGTGGTGGAGGGACCCATTGGAAGTTTTTCTGGGTTGGAACCGTGTTTTGAGTTTGTGATTGGTTCCAAGCAAAGTTAGGGTGATTCCTCCAACCCTGATTATATGTGGAAGAAAATGGATCGTTTCTAGGTCTTTGAAAAGCAGCATTGGTATGCTCATAACCTTGAAACGGAGAATTCAATGGACATTCTTCCGTTAAATGAAAAGGATCAGAACAACATCCACATACAGTTTTGGAGAGTGACATTTGATTTAGGGCGGCGGCTAAAAATTTGTTTTCCATAGTCTCGAGTTTCTTGTGTATAGCTGAAATGTCAGCTCTAACTCCTATGGAAACTTTCTATTGGTTATTGCCCCCCTAGACGATTGACTCACACCCTCCCACTGTAAAGATTTTTCAGCGAAATCTTCTAGGAATTTCCAGGCTTCCCCATCATCTTTGGTCATAAAATTGCCTTGACACATGGCTTCAAGGCTTTGTTTAGTGGTAGGGTTAATACCCTCATATATGATTCGGCACAAATCCCATCTAGGGATTCCGTGATGTGGACATTGAACCAACAGATTCTTAAAGCGGTCAAGACATTTTGAAAATGGTTCATTTGGAAGCTGGGTGAATTGATTTATTTCGCTACGGACTCGAGCTGTCTTGTGATTATGGTAGAATTTCTTAAGGAATGCTGCAACGAATTCTTCCCAATTCGTAATGGAATGTGCAGTAGTGTTATACAGTCACTTCTCGGCTATATCGCACAAGGTAAATGGAAGAAGACGTAGACGCATATCATCCACAGAAAGTTGTGACATACCCATCATTGCGCATACATTTTCAAATTTGGTGATAAAGACATATGCGTCTTCAGTCTCGAGACCGTGGTAATTAGGTAGAAGGTTAATATATTGGTGTTTAATCTCAAAATTGTCCATGTTGGCTGGTGGAATAGATAGACAGGTCGAAAGAGGACCTCGCATAGGATAGCACCTCTCTTGGATAGAATGCGGGGTGGATTCTGCGTACCTACGGACGTCGGCAGATTGGTGGCAAAGAAGTTCGATGGAGAAGCATCCATCGATGTGGGTGTGGTGGGGGGTAAAGAAGAAGTAGACGTAGAAATACCGACTTTTGGGTCGATCGGGGAAACGCGGACAAGACGGGCACTAGAATCCCGTGTCCAGCCTATCTTGCACTAAAGGGTTTAGTACAAGTGGCAGCGTTAATATAATTAGAGAAAATGATGTGATTGGTGTTTGTTTTGAAAAATATACGGATTTTTGAAAAAATGATGCAAATCACAACAAATGCAACAAGCAACCCTAAGTCTAGTGGTCACCTAGGTCAAGGCTCTAGACCGCTCCTAACTGCCAAAAGACAAGTCGCAGGATCAATCCTCCACTGCCTCTTTGTCTCTCTTGTGGCCAGGTAAGTACCAGGTAAGTAAGAGGTTCTCCACTACGTAAGTAGTGGGCCTAATTAAGTAACCACTTGCCTTAGACACCACAAAAGAAACGCGGATAAGCAATAGATTACCCATGGCCTTCTTCTGTCCTAAGTGAGCGCGACGGTCCTTAAAGTCATGTCTAGATCTTTTTTAGTTAATGAGGGTAATGCGGATGCAAGTTTGTGATTTTCGGGGCTTAGGAAGGGTAATAAACTCCCCACCTAATTTGAATTTGGCCGTGACCCTTAAATTCCGTATTAATATGCAAACAACCAAGAATCAAAACATGCACAATTTTTATTGCTTTAGCGGCGCTGCGAATTTTGCAAAGAAACCTGCAGAAAATTTGTTATTGGAGCAGGCAGAGAGAGAGATAAGAAAGTCAAGGATTCACCTGAAAATTTTTGAACAGTGATGCTACAGTTCTGCCGCGCTTCCGCCGCGGGAGGCTTCTAATGCCGCGGATCCGCGGTTGAATGAGGAGATCACTGCAAAAAAAAAACTTACAGAATGCCTTTGTTCACCTCCTGAGCTCTCTGGAATATTCAGAAAAATTTTCCACAAGCTCCACAGATTCCAGATTTCCTCGCAACAAATCACAACGAATCGTTTAGTGTTTGTGCGAATTTAGATCTAAAAATTTTGATGGAATAAATTTTTCAACTCAAATTTCAAAAACGAACGAATTAACGCACGATCCTCGGCAACGGCACCATTTGATTGAATGAATTCTCAGCAAGATTAAAGAATTTCACCTTTTATTTATCAACAATTTTGTTACAATTCTCTCAAAATCTACAATGAGGAAAGAACTTGATCGTCGATTTGGCGTCGCACGTCTTCGTGTGTCGCGGATCGTCTTGGACCACTTGCTCGGATGAAGATCGACTTCGCTCCTAAAAGGTTGAAGGCTTCTTGCTTGAATTGTACTCGGTGTTCTTGATTTTTGGCTTTGGATTTTGAATTGGGGATTAGGGTTACAAGTTGTGTCACTCAACTTGTATTAGGAATTGATGAGTAATGAACCCCCAATGAACCCTAGATCTAAGTTTTCTTTTATAGCCATCTTAACCTTAAATCTAGAATTCAAATTTCAAATTTCTCTCCAAAAGTTTGTTAGAGAAAGACTTCTAGAAGTAGTTTGTTGGAAGGAATATTCTAGAATAAGGTATATTCTAGGTTGAGTTTATTAGGCCGAGCCTTCTGGATGAAGCCACGTGTTATTCTGGAGTATTCTGGAAGCTATTGCCGTTACATAAGCCACGTGCAGGAATTATGAGGTTATGATGTCACTATGCAGCCGCGGATCCGCGGCGGGAAGCGCCTATTAGCCGCGTATCCGCAGCCCATTGGAGCATTCATTGCTTGAAACTTTCTGTTCTGCTTTATCATGGCCTTTTAGCACATTTCTGATATGTTGAATCTTAAAATTCTCTTTAGTTCACTGCCAGATCACAAGTCTTGGACTTGGCGTATTTTTCTCAGCACTTTTAACTGTTTCGGTTTTTCTCCTGCAATTTCCTGCACAGATTCTCGAGACAAGTGTTGCGCTACACAAAGATTATGCGATGCAATGATAAACACTCAATTTCCCTCAGAAATGTTGGTTTTAATCTATAACACAAGTAATTTGGTATTTTACGGCTGTTTTGCTAATATGTGCTATATTAATACCGAACACCTCTAGATGAGTGCAAATGGTAGGGAAATTGATGTGTTAAAAATGCAATATTTTCGACTGATCATCTAGCCTAGGCACTACAAAGTCAGGTTTAGATAAACGACCGATGCCTACAACCTTTCCCTTGTCCTAATGAGCACGACAGTCCTTATTGGTTGAGTCTAATATTTTTTAATTAACTCGAGGGTTGATGCAAAATGCTTTTTGTTATTTTTTGGGTCCTAGGAAGGGTAATGAAATCCCCACCCAATCTGGATTGGTGTTAAAGCCCCTTAAAAGTCCGTTTTAAAAATGCTAAGAAGTAAACACACAAAATCTAAAACACTTGCAAAAAATTTTTATTTTCGGCGCAAAGAATCCTGCACAAAATCAAGTTATTGGAGAAGGGGGAGAAGTTTTGCGCAAAGAACCCTGCAGGAAAAATTTTCTGAGGACTACAAAGGGCAGAAGAGAGGAAAAAAATGCCTACAAAGAAGTTTTGAGTTGCTAACGTCAGCAACGTGATGCTAATCCGCGGTCAAAGGGACTTAACTGCGACGGTTCCGCGGTCAAAAAGTTGGATCAGCCCTCCAAAATTCTTCTGTTGTCTGTTGTGGTTCTCCTTTGTTTGTTCAGATTCTCTGTTTGTTGATTTGTTCTCTAAATTTTTCCAGATCAGGATCTGTCCTTCTTTCCGTTCCAGCACAATTCGCACAAAAACCCTTCAAAAATTAACAAGATGATAATTTTTTTTTGTTTTTATATTTATCAGTTTTTATGATTTTTTAAATTTTTAATTAACCCGTAATTACAAAAAGAAAATAACTACCGTTATCCCCGGCAACGGCGCCTTTTGATTGATCTAACTTTTAGCGTATGTGCGTTTTGAAATCATAGAATTAACCGCAATCAAGAACGGTGTCGCTTGGTAGCTAGCTGGTTGAGTACGGGTCGGTCCACAGGGAAAACTTGTATTTTCTAGTTGTTCTAACGAGTCAATCCTATTTGTGGTAGGTTTTGATTTTCTATAAAAACTGAGGATGAAATTGATTTGGATTAAAATCTTGCTAGGGTTAGGATTAGGTTAGTTTGGAAAGTCAATTATTCTCACCGCTTTCTTTGCCCTAATTAAGAACTTTAGGTGTTTAAGGTAATAATTAACAAAGGGGATTAGCGCGATCAGGAAGAAACTTCGTTTCTTCCTTTTGGCCCTTGTCCGTCCTTTCTTAATTCTTAGCCCTAACCTCTATAGAAATCAATCACAACCGGTCTAACTAGGGAATCACCGCTATCTCGTGGGATAAGGTGCCGTAGTGAGCGGTGTGTGTTTGATTTGCATAAAATCCTATTTTTAAAATATTGAACGAGCAAGAAAGGAGTGAGAGATTTTCATCTCTCAAACCTTCTGCAAACCTAACCCTAACAAGTGAGAAACTACTCACTCATTGAAAATCTCTCAAACCTTCTGCAAACCTAACCCTAACAAGTGAGAAACTACTCACTCATTAGGGAATTAATAAAGGAATTCATTTTTTTTGTGATTTTCTTTTAATAACCTAATTAACTTGCGGAAAATAACTACGGCAGATAAAAATTGCAGAGAAATAAAATTTGCAGATAATAAGAAATTCAAGATAAAAAAAACTTACTTTTTATTGATGCACTCTTTGACAATTACAAGGAATGAAAATTTTAATCTAGGAAAATAAAAAGAGGCGTGCTCCAAAAAAGCTGTAGGCTCCTATTTATAGAAAATAGAAACCCTAGGGTTTATATCTGATCCACATCTAAAATTACAAGACTACCCTGAGAAGCCTGATCAACACACTGACACCCACCGACAAGATGCACCGATACGTACTCAGCACGGTCGCGGAACCGCGACCATAAGCCATGTTTAGCCGCGGATCCGCGGCCATGTGGTGGGGACTTGGGCTGATTTCTTCTGTGCAACTTCAAGTTGCTTTTTACATCTGTTTTCTTTATTTAGTTCCTCAGAATCTTTTCCACTTTCTTCCAGATTTCCAACAGTGCAGAATTTATGGACTTTTACCGTTTGCTTCACGTTGAAGTCTTGAATCTTGTGATGCCCTTGTACTTTGTGTATTGAATTGTTTGCTGATCTTCATTTGTTCCTCGAACTGGTAGGCGGAATCTTGCAGATTCATCTATTTGTTGGTCATAGTCTCACATTTGTAGCGTCTTTTCACCATTTTCACTGTATTGTTCTGAGAACCTGTAACCTGCAGCTATTTAGCAGATATGGATCAAAAGCACCTATTTATTTCTAAATTGATTAAGAATGGGGAATATAATAATGCAAAATTATGATATGAACAACGTGCAAACACGTAACCTTTTTATGGGCAGATTCTATCTACGCCTAAATGTCTAATTGACAAAGTCACGTGCCCACACGTAATGGGCTCTTGAACTCACTGAATCAATAAAATTAAATTCTAAATAAAAGGAATTAAAAGCATTTGTTCTCTCATGAAAAATGAATAAAATATATAAATAAAGCAGCAAGGAAAACCCCCAAAGGGGGGCATCACGTGTCCACACGTGACCTGGTCTCACGTGCAGACACGTGACCTTTTACAGGCAAAGCCTATAGGTGCTGAATAAGAGAAACAATTGGAGATGCTTAACCAATGGGGTCACGTGCCAACAGTTGATGGGTTCCTGAGCCCTTTAAACTAACAGAATTAAATTTTAATCAATGGGGTCACGTGCCAACACGTGATGAGCTCTTAAACCCTCTGAACAATAGAATTAAATTCTAATTATAGGGAATCAAAAACCTTAATTGGAAAAATATTTCCCTAGATCATTCCAAACAAAAAGATTGCACTTTGTAATATGGAGCACCGTTGGATTAAAAATCCAATGGTGATTTTAAAAAATCACTAATTTATAGAAAGATTCTGCACAAGGAAATATTTTCCTAAAATTTGCCAGGAACAACAAATAAAATATTTTATTGTGAATAAAATTCACCAAATGATCTAAAAAGATCATGTTGGTTATAAAAAATCAATCAAAATCTCTCAATGAGAGATTGGCTGAATAAACTAATTCTTTTCTTTCTCCTATAAATAGGTGCCAAGAAGAAGAAAAAAAGATACAACAACAGAGAGAGAAGACAGAAGAAAAAAAGAGAAGAGAATTTAATTCTCCAGAGAGAAAAGAAGATCTCTTCAGAAAAGAAAGAGACCTTAGGTAAGAGAGAGAAATAGATCATTCTGTAAGCTCCCACAAAACAGAAGAGAATTTAATTCTCAAATTAAGAGTTTAACTCTTCTAAATAAGAACTTAGTTCTTCCTCTGGTTGAAGATATGCAGAAGCAGATCTTCCCATAAGTTGAGAATTTAATTCTCATCGGGTAGATTTTGTCATGCAGATCTAAAACCTGAGGGAGGACCTAATTTCAGAGAATTCTATTCTCCCACAAAACATATAAGAATTTAATTCTCCAACAAAGATAGGGTTTAACTCTTAATATAAGAACTTAGTTCTTCTTCATGGTAATAGATCTGCAGAAGCAGATCTTCCCATAAGTTGAGAAGTTAATTCTCATCAGGGAGATTCTGCCATGCAGATTTAAAGCTTAGAAGGAGAATTGGGTTTAAAGAATTTAATTCTCTTAAACACATAGGAATTTAATTCCTCTAAATAAAATTAGGGTTTAACCCTATAAGAGAATTTAATTCTTATACAAGGGATTTTTCTCTCCATGCACGTAAAAGGATCAAGTACCGAACATGAACATGAGGTAACACGTGACCTTCCCCTGCAATGACGAAAAGAGAACGAATAAGATTAGGTCATGTGCTCCTACGTGACCCTTGAACAGACTTCTCAAAATAAAAAGGGCAGAATCGATTTTGGGTGCCTCACGTGTCCCCACGTGACCCTTGACAAACACCTCTTTAAAAAAGAGAAAATAGGGTAAAACTGAGGGATTAATACCCAATGCATGGGCACCATCACGTGTCCACACATGATGGTCATAAAGATTAAGTGTTTATTACTTGCATATTCTGAGAATAAAATAAAAGAAGCTTGGCCCAACACTCAAGCGCCTTACGTGACCCCACGTGAGCGCTTCTTTTTTTTAGTGTTTAACACTATTTTGTGCGCTTCATCCTTAATGTTTAACACTATTTTAAGCGCATCACGTGGGAGCACGTGATAGATGAGTGTTCTCTAGTGTTTAACACTTTATTCGAGCCAATCTTCTCCCAAATTAGCTAAGTCTTCTAGAGGCAGGACCCCCTTTTGACTAAACCTCAAATACACTCTTTTCTTCCAAAATTGATCATCTCATATGACATTCAAAGCAAAACCCGGAGCCTTTCAACCAACATTGGTTCAAGGGTACATCTCTTCACTCCTCTGATATTTGTCGTTGTAATCCTTCAGCATCTTCAGACAGGTGATGGGTCCCAACAACCAGACATTCCACGGACTGTGGGGTCCTTAAACTCATAGACTATGATGTCCTTAAACTTTACGGACTGTGGGGTCCTTAAACCCATGGACTACGATGTCCTTAAACTTTACAGACTATGATGTCTCTAAACTGCCATGGACTGTGAGGTCCTTAAACTCATAGACTATGATGTCTTTAAACATTACAGACTTTGATGTCTTTGAACTGGACTGTGATGTCCTTAAACTACTATGGACCGTAATGTCCCTAAACTAAAACAACAGAGCCCAAATGCTCTTTTGTTGGATCTAAATGATCCTGTTAAGTAGATCTTAGTCTAAAATTAGACTAACGTATACTTAACAAATGGTTAAGTTGACCTTAGTCTAAAATTAGACTAACGTATCCTTAGAAAATGGTTAAGTTGATCTTAGTCTAAAAATTATACTAACGAATCCTTAACAAACGTTTAAGTTGATCTTAGTCTCCAATGAGATTAATGATCCTTAAACCCAACCCAAAACCCAAATCTAAGAAAATACGGATTTGGACAAATCCACGCCCTACGGACGACAACATAAATTAGTCTCCGTATACAATCCATGGGAAACCAAAAACAAAAAAAGCACATATGACACGAAGTGACCATCTGGAGAAGGAGAAAGTGGTTACCGCGATGCGGTAGCGTAATTAACTGTAGGGGCTTGCGCCTGCAGGGAAGAGCGTCCCCACAATAAAAAAACCCTCATAATGAGGGAGAATATGACGAAGTCTGCTACATCGGCCTCATCCGTCTAAAGCTCCGATACACGGTGCCATAAATCAACTTGGCATCTTCGGAGAGGTGGACGGATAAAACCAAATAGCATCTGCCCTTAAATTCAGGAAAGACGAACTTACGCGGTCGCGTCTCTGTGTTCGGAGGAGAACAGATTCTGGTACGCCCGGTGGGACCTTTTCCTCTTTCCACTCCACACTTCGTGTGTCGTGTTTCACGAATGAGTCGCGGTTTGACATGGTTGCCTTTGGATATGAAGTACTAAGATTTGGTATCTTACTCCGTGCAGAAAAAGAAGATCAATGGCTTCTAACTGCTCCAATTGCAACAATTGCAACAACTCCCACTTCGTCCTCGCCGGAGGAGTGACTTACGGGCCTCAAGCGGCCTCCCTTTTCACAATGCCGGTAGAACAAGTGACCCAAGCCACCACTGGGCTATTCTTCGGGACTATGCTCCCACCGATGAGCTTCAATGCCCCAATGTCGTCGCAAGAATCTCCAAAGAAGTCGGTCTTTGATCGGCTTATAACTACCGCGCCCCCTCTCAATGGGTCGCCTAAGTCCAATGCCTCAGTTTTCAGCAGACTGGGCCAAAGCTCAAGCGAGCCCATGAAGAAGCCTACGATACCTGAAGCTGCCATCCCGAAGCGGATAGCCATTCCTGCTCCTGAAGTCATCAAAGTGGCTTCTCCTGCTAAGGGGTCGGTCTTTGCAAAACTGGCCATTTCAGCTCCCACTCCAGACGAAACCATCAAAACTGCTTTCCTTGCGCGAAAGTCTACCTTCGATAGATTGGCCATCCCTTCTCAGCGGACGTCGATCTTTGACAGGCTAACTATAACAACAGCCTCTCCTCAAAGCAGGGGGCATGAGGAAGATCATCCAACAGCGGAGGTGATCCCGGCCGCACGACATGCTCGACACCACCACTGGCGCCGAGTGAGGATGGCTGGGGGCAGTTCCCCTTCTGGACTGACACCGCTGGCTCCAACGATAGAAATTGCTGCTGCTGTTCCAACTGTGAACGGCTTTGAACCACTTAGGAGGGTGCGCAAGAACTCTCCGACGGCCGTGCTGAAGAGATCTCCGCCACCTGTGGAGAGCGCTACAAGGGCAAAGCTAGAGCAGCCCCCTCAGCGGCAGCCCTCCAAAATTCATAAAGTTTGGCGACAGGTCCAAGACTCCGTGATTGATAAAGACTACCCCCGCCAACAGAAAAAGATGAAAGTTCGGCGAGAAGGGGATCACCCTGTCAAGCCACAGAAGTTGTCATCTGTTTGGGTGCCCGCTGCAACGGCTCCCTCAACTTCGACCGCCCACAAAAGAAGGACGACGGAGAAGATCCCTGCGTCTTTAGCAAATTGCAAGGACATTGAATCTAAACGCCCCGATTATGGGGTCATGGTGGTGCATACTGTTTATATGGTTTCCGGAAAAAAGGATAACCGTATCTCTACGGGTCACCGACCACTTACACGGTCTGTGACTAAGGCTCAGGAGTAACAACAAAACAAGCTCCAAGAAATGCTGACAGCCATGGCTGCACTCACTGGACCAAAAGCAAGCCCGGAGATATCTTCGGAGCAGCATCATGAGCAGGAAATGGATGCCGAATTCCTTCGGAGAATGCTTAAGAAGAAGGACAAAGAGGTTGCGGAACAAGCGGGCAACATAAAATAAATGGCCCTTTTATTCCAAGATATGGTGGGCCTGATGATCCAGCCGGACCCTCCAGCCGAAGATCCTCCAGTAATAATTGAAGATGATAGAAGAGAGACATCAAATCCTCTGCCGACTCTGTCAGCAGCCAAGGAGGAGACCATCTCCAAAGCCATACTCGATGATTATATATCTCAGCAAATACGAGCTCATCAAGCGAATGAAGCAACCGGCCAAGTCGTCAGAACTGGGCGACCATATCCAGGATGGTACGATCAGATAATGTACCCGCCAGGATACACAATTCCTAAATTCCATGTGTACAAGGGGACAGGCAATCCCCATCAACATGTCGCTCAGTTCAGGGCACTCTGCGGCAACACTGGAGGGGATGATAAACTACTGCTTCGCCAGTTCGTCGGTAGCTTGGCGGAGACGGCGTTCGAATGGTACTCAGAGCTTCCCAATGACCCCGTCAAAACTTTTACGAAGATGGAATCGCTGTTCACCCAACTTTTCGCCAGTGCTAGCGAGCGCACCCCGATCACCGCGTTAATTAACGCCAGAGTGAAGACAGGTGAAACATGGGTGCAGCATAAGATACGGAGGCGGAATCTATGGTCGAAGTGCGAGCAGCGCATCGAAGAAGTGCCTGCGGTAGGCATATTCGTCGGTACTCTTGATCCTCAGGCGACCATATCTCGGTTCATGATGTTCTTCAAGCCAACTACTTTCCAGGCCTTGATTGACAAACTTGCCTAAATGGATCAGATGGGCTGCAGGCCTTCCTCTTCGAAGTTGGAGCTTCGAAACGAAAAAGGGAAAAGGAAAGCGACCTTCGTCGCCAATGTTCAGCAACAACCGACTGGTCCAAAACCAGCTGATCGCCAAAGCGATAGACAGCGATTCCTCAATGAAAAATTAAGATGTCCTTACCCGTTTCCGTGGGAGAAAACGAAGAGACTGTTCGAACTGGCGATACGCAACAGGCTCATCAATCTGCCGGATCCGAGACGTCCATTGCAGCCCGGTGATGTCAACAATCCCAATTATTGCCCCTATCACCGAGTAGTAGGCCATCCAATTGAAGATTGCTTCATCTTCAAAGGCTGGATTGAAGACCAGTACCAACAGGGCAAATTCGCGCTTTCCGAGAATTGGAAAGCAAGCCCGCCCCAGCCGTACGCTCTTAAAAAGGTGGATACACCAGGTGTTAGTGTATATGACTTAGAGACCATTACTGTATCATACTAGTTTAATTATTACTTGATGGAACTTGGGATGTTCACAGTTGTATAGACAATCTTGCTCAAAATGGTAGTATGCTACTTGGTTTGTCTCTACTTCAATATGTGCATGTGTTTCATTTTAGCATATCGCTTATACATATTAGTAGAGCCCTTAGGATCTTTGCTTGATTACCAGCGTTGTGACGGCAGTCACACTTGTGGGGGATGGGTAATCTATAAGCACATCCTTATACAGGTCCCTAGTCGTAGGACTATCGAGAAGGGCATCGATACTCCGGAGTAGACTAGCGTATGCGCTTCTCATCCCAGCAGGGGAGATGGTCTGTCCCACAGCCATCAGTACGTCGTACTGGAGATTGTATGCGGGTGCTCGTTAGGTTACGAGTACACTGGACAGGACTCGTCGGGAACTGTTGGTTGGTATTATACATATCGCCAATTATCAGTTCCCAGGTGACATGAGTGCAGCTTAGTCCACTGACTTGACACTGTCACTTCCCCTCGAGTGTGTTCCCACTGTACTTTGATTACTACCCTACCACGGCTCAAAGGAGTCGTGCAAACAGGTAGTAGTTGGGTGCAGTCCCGAAGCACTTGGAGGCAGTGACGGTTTGACAGGATTCGTCTCTCCCGGTATTGGGGGTTGATATCGCGCTGTGTCTATGAGAGCCATTACACATTGTAGTCCCTGGCCAGGGCAAGAAAGATATACTGGTAGGTTTCCAGTGTTATCTCAGGGTGTTCTGGGCTACACTCCGACACGACTTGTACCGCTATTAGGGGACTGACGTTCACCACCCCCTAGGCCCGCCATGCGATGTTCTCAAACAAACGGACCGGACTGTACGCAGATTGTCACATTCAGGCTCAGTAGGAGTTCGAATGGGTTTACCTCATCGGCCTTCTTATCGACATCTACCTGGGGATCGTTACGTACAGCTAGTACCGCTTGCGGTCTGTAGTTAAACCCACTGCCAGCGTAGTGTCGAGTCTTTAGAGTCCCACACAGAGAGTTTCCCTGCACTGAACGAAACGTGTAGAGGCCGTATGGTTTTACGACAGGGCTACGATCACTTACGTGCACTTGTGTGCGTATGCTGTTCGGGCAGGCAATACTAGTGGGCTTTGGTTTAAGCCGGATCCTAGTATTGCACGGATGGATTTGTTTTGTCTTCCATACATTTGCATTCTACGGAATGCGGATGCGGGTGTGTATGCACAGTTGTGAGGAGCGAAGAAGAAGGAAGTGCCTCATTAGGGTTTTGACAGTTGATTCAGTCAAAACCATAATGAGGCGGGCTCATTAGCGTTTTAGCAGTTGGTTCGATCAAAACCATTATGAGCCGGGGACATTATTTACTAATCTTTTTAGTGATAATCATGTTATGGCTAATTGCTTTGACCATTTGACCATACTTGACTTTCTTGACCGTTTGACCAAAGTTGATTTGGACCTTCATGAGAGGTCTAGAGTATTCTTTGGTTTTCTTTTTGTTTTTTGATATGAAAATGGTCAATTCAAATGTAGCCATCAACTTTATCATGAAAGGATTAGTAATGATGATGTTTATGTATTATTGCAACCATGGTTCATTTTCTTAGTTCATTATTCATTTCTCATTCTCTCTCTTGAAAAAGAAGTGAGAAAGCTCCATGGTTGCTTGTTCTTCTTCCTCCTCTTGAAAATTCCTTTGATCTCATGTGTTGAGAGAAAAAGGATCCATATAGAAAAACACATCCATCTACCTCTTCTACACAACCTAGGACATCAAGCCTAGCGATCTTGTTGCCCTAGTTGCCTCGGCTCGAGGTGGAGCTCGGAGCACAACTCTCGGGTGGATCGTCTTCGACTCAAGAAGGCCGCGGAGGTGATCAAGATCCGGATCGATCCTCGGAGCTCAGATGGACGAGCAGAACCGCGGAGAGAAGACCCGAAGGACCGGTATCGTGAGGTATAATCTCTATGGCATAGTAGATAGAAGCTCATGTAGTTTTCTAGTTTGTTGTTTAGTAAAGATCCTTCTTTTAGTCCATGTTGCCTTTGCGCCAAAAATCATTTTTTACCATTTTCGCCTCCCCGCAAGAACCGGGGTGAGCAACATGGACTTACAGTGGCATCAGAGCCTAGCTAAACACAAACTAGCTTATTAGCAAAGTATTTAGAACTTCGATCGGAAAAAATTCGCAAAACACGTCCGGAAAAACCATGTTTCTGCCGATTTTTTATACTGCTCTAAAAATAATTTGACATACATGAAAAATCGGCTCAGGGTTTTCTAAAAACACTCACAAAAAACGATCCAGTGAGTCGGTCAAAGCGCCGCGGAACCGCGGTAAGAATGCGCTTCTTACCGCGAATCCGCGGCCGAGTTGACTCGGTCGTGGACCGGGTTTGGTGCAGTGTTCTCAGTTAGATGTTTTGGGATTTTTAGTATATTTTGTTTCTTCCCAGAATTTCCAGAAAACAAATTTGTGTTTGGGGTGGTTACAAATCCGTATTTTGAGCAAAATTCCGTAGACTTTGGCTAATGGATATTATCTATGATGTGATATATGTATTGAACGTCTACTAATCGCTATACGTCGATTAGTGGGGGTTATACATATCTGTGATCTGTAATGTTGATGGTTTGTGTATATGAACTCGTTGGATTGTCGAGAATGAATAGCCGGGTGGATGTGAGATGAGAGTTTCTTTTTCTTTCATTCAATGTAAAATTTGTAATTGATGTAATATTATTTTATGGCCGCACATCAGGGATGAGGTTGTATCCGCCATTGTATAATTTCTTTTACTGTTTTTGCTCCTAGGATAGACCCAAGATGGGGTGCACAAACTACCGGGTATCTCAAAGTGCCGAGTGGCCTACTCACGTTGTTGAGGGAGGTTGCTTCGCTTCGGGTACTTGGCGGGTAGTTTGCCGCACCCGTAGGGGTCTAGGGTGGGGTATTGTCTATTCATCGCGACCGTGTAATCCGTCTTTCGTTGCAGGCTCGAACGAAATACGGATTCCTAGTATATCCAAAGTGTTTATCTGTGATCTGGAATGGCTATCATTGCATCTGACGAATGTATATATCTATATATGATATCTATTTAGGCATTGCTTATGTTTTGCATCCGCGCTAGTCCAGCCCCCACTCTGTCGTTAGTTAAGTAACCTAACGGGTGATGACGGGGCCCCGTGGAGAATGCGGATGGCATAAGCGTACGTCATATTTTCGTTGTTTGCTGCAATGGTAGGATTAAATGATGGGACGCATTAAAATTAATGCAAGAAAATAAACCAAAGTAAAGTCGTTGGAACACTTTCAAAACCATTCGGTTTTTTTTTCAAAAACCAACTTTTAAACGCGGAACTTGAACCACTCCTTTTAAAAGCTATCTCGTTCCATCGATTATATCAAGTTCACTACGTTCACGGTTTCGCCAAAACCATTCGTATCCCTCCATCATTTCAGTTAAAAATTCGGTAGTATTCAAGCTTTGTATTTTGACCTACGCCAAGGCATAGTGATTGGTAGCTACCGGATATTTATCTGTAGCATAGATAGATGCGTTGGTTTGGGACAGTCGTACTACTATTTTGGCCTACGTCAAGGGTATGTATGGGTGGGTTCAAATTAACCTGGATAATGATGGGTAGAACTTGACATGTGACTAATGATATTTTGGCCTACGTCAAGGTCATAAGAGCATGGGGCAAAAATCCACATCGGGAGTTTCTAAAGAAACTGAAACTTGCTAGCGCTGCATACCATTTAGAGTGTGATGATTCTGGTAGGATTCCTTCAGTTTTATCATACGATGATATTTGGATCCCGATCCTACTGTGAGTATATGCTACTCCTCGGGAACTTTCTCACTTAACGATCAATGCTATAAACCAAGTAGGTGTCTAGAAAGGTGTTAGCGGGGCCACGCCCATAGGGAAAAGAAGTTACTTAATTAAGGAACTTCACGAAAGCGTTGGAAAACCTCCCTTGAAGTACCGACACTGGCCTGGCTGAACGGTTAAGCAAGTATTGTACGGTGAGATTGATCCCGACTAATTCTTCCTTCTTGGTTTGAGGAGGGATTCGAGAGACAGTGGGAGCCATCCTGTTTAGATAAATTAAAAACCAATCTAAACTTGCAAGAGCATCATGCTGAGTGTTTTCTTTTCTCTCTCTCTTAATTGCAGCGACCCAGTGACCACACATAAGTTACATCTAGATAATAAAATGACTGAATCTGACTGTTATGACTGGCAAAGGTCTGTCCAGATGTCCATTGCCCATGACAAGCTGGGACACCTCTTAACTAATCCAACCCCTGCCGTCTCAGGACCAGTTTCCCCTGTCATGGATATTGATATCCGTAAGACATCGGAAAAAGATTGTGCGAAAGCCAAGTGCCTCGTGTTAGCCTCAAATGATAGTGCATACCAGAGGCAGCACGAGAAGATGGACTTAGTTTCTATCTTCCTCCATAACAAAGATTTATATGGAGAGCAATCTCGTATCGCAAGATATGAGACCTCGAACGAATTGCTTCCAGCGAGGTTGGCTATCGGGTCATCTGTGGGGGCAACGTCCTTACAGAGACCAGCTATTTTGAGCTCACAGACCTGAAGACCACGTTGAAGAACGAGTCAGATGCTGACTTGATTCTACAGTCTCTGCCTTCTACCCTGTAGGAAACCAGGGAAGTAGAAGGAAAGGGAAGGACAGAAGTTTCGGGGCTTGATGTAGCAAAAGAGGGACGTTCCTATTGTTACGGGAATGAACATTGGCAGAAGGATTACAGGGCTAGCAATGCCAGTAGCCAGGATTCGAAACATGTTGTGGCTTCGGCTTCGGGTGTGTTTGTAATAGAGAACTGTATGTCAGTTAACCCTACTTCCTGGGTATTGGATACCGGATCAGGATTTCATATCTGTAATTCGTTACAGGCTCTGAGAAACCGTAGGATTATCAAGATAGGTGATATGACTCTCAGGGTTGCTAACGGAATAAGCATGTACGCTGAATCCGTAGGGGAATATCATCTTGGACTGACAACTGGACAGATATTGATTTTGCGTAACTGTTTTTATGTACCAGGTGCGACTTATAATATCATATCTGTATCCTTACTTTCTAAAGAAGGATATGATTTTACTTTTGTAAGCGATGTGGTCCACATCCACCTAAATCAAGTTCTGATTGGGTCTACATTAAAAAACGGGATATACGTATTGAATCAAGCTCAGATTTTCAGTGTCCAGAACACACTTAAAAGAATGTCTCCGGAAATAAATCAGGCTTTCTTATGGAATTGTAGACTGGGTCACATCAATGAGAGAAGGTTGACGAAGTTACATACAGAAGGATATTTGGATCTGTTCGAATATCAATCATATGCAACTTGTCAATCCTGTCTCAAAGGAAAGATGACAAAGACTCCGTTTACTGGACACGGAGTAAGAGCGAGCTCTTGGGGCTCGTACACAGCGATGTGTGCGGTCCAATGTCTACACATGCGCGAAGCGGTTATTCTTACTTCATTACTTTTACGGATGATTTTTCAAGGTTCGGGCATGTCTTCTTAATGAAGCATAAATCTGAAGCCTTTGAAAAATTCCAGGAATACAAAAATGAAGTAGAAAAACAAACAGGAAAAAGCATCAAGACACTGAGATCTGATCGAGGTGGTGAATACTTGAGTGCCGAGTTCCTGGATTACCTAAAAGAGAATGGAATTCTCTCTCAGCTTACTCCTCCATACACTCCACAAAATAACGGTGCATCGGAGAGATGGAACCGAACCCTATTGGATATAGTGTGTTCCATGATGAGTAACGCTGAGTTACCGCGATCATCTGGGGATGTGCACTAGAATCAGCTGCATATCTTTTGAACCGAGTTCTAACTAAGACTGTGCCTACCACACCATATCATATATGGAGTGGGAAAAAACCCTATTTTCAATATCTGAAGATTTGGGGATGTCCAGCTTTTGTCAAAAATCAGCATGCGGACAAACTCGAGGCACGCTCGGTACAGTGCAAGTTTGTGGGATATCTACTAGTAAAATAGGGGGTTGCCCCTACGGATGGAAATATCCGTAGGGGCATATTTAACTTGGCCCTACGGATTAATCCGTAGGGCTAAAAGGTTGCCCCTACGGGCACTGACGTCCAAGAATAAAAATATTAATTCTTAATTTGGTGTTTGCCCCTACGGAGCCGCAAACAAAGGACCTACGGGTATATCCGTAGGGGAAAGTAAATATCGTTTTAAAATAAAGCCAGATCGAAAAGCCTACGCTCATTTTCTCTCTCTCCCTCAAACGCGCGCGAAAAACCCCAAATCGCCACCGTCGCGTCGCCACCGTCGTTGGGCAGAGTCGCCACCGTCGTCGCCACCGCCGATTTCGTCGCCACCGTCGTCGCCACCGCCGGTTTCGTCGTCACCGTCGTCGCCACCGCCGGTTTCTTCGCCAATTCGCCACCGTCGTCGCTCCAGCCCACCAGCGCACCCGTTCAGGTATAAATCTCGAGGTAAATTAAAGCATTTTTGGATTATTCATGGCTGGGTCTGGGTTGCGCGCGCGAGAGTTGGGTTTGGGCAGGGGCGCGGTGGCGATCGGGGTCGAGGTCGGGGTAGGGTTAGGGTTAGGGTTCGGCTGTTGCTGGGGTGGGGCTGGGGTTAGGGTTACGGTGGGGCTGGGGTTAGGGTTACTGTGGGGCTGGGGTAGGGTTACGGTAGGCTGGGGTTAGGGTTGGGGCTGGGGTTAGGGTTACTGTGGGGCTGGGGTTAGGGTTATGAGAGGCATGTCAGCATATTTATGTGTAATAATTGAGAGGATCAAGCTAAGTTCTATGCAAGCAGTCCCTCAGAATACATAGATAGCTAGCCTTACATTTTAAATTAACATATTCCATAGTTGTCTTAATGGTAAGGCAGATACCCATATTGTGTAAGAGCTGACATTAATACAACCATAGGGAGCCGACAGATTATACATCTCATGTGGCATTAAAATCTATAAATGGACATACGAGATAATGCAAAGAAAGAGCAATAGATCAAGACTCAATCAACTTTCCTATGCTTTATGATTTCAGCGGATAGCTCAAGTTTAGTTTCAACTTTATATTCTTATTTTTCTCTCTTTTTTCTTTAGTGCTTCTTCCTCCATTTCTTTGAAGAGTCTCTCACAGCGAAATACACTCTAATTGCTGTTGAAGATTTTAGAATGTATCCAGAATTTAAGAAAAAAATGTTGTGCCCCTTATGCTTCTGTTATTCAACTCCTTCCATACACTCTGGACTTCTCAAATTTAAAAACTATTAGAAGTGTACTTGTTTATCATACATTGAACACACCATGCATGCTATTTCTTTCACTCTCTTGTGGCATGATATTGATAGTTTATGTGAGAGTAAGACCATAACATAGAAAATATTTCAACTAAGATATGAGAGACCGCTCCTAAAGAAAAACTAAAAGAGGTTAACTATGTAAAGATCAATTCCTATTCATTCTTTCCAATGTATAAAAAAAAAATCACATTTTTTTAACATTACAAATCTTTGCACAAGCGTGCAGCCGCACACAAATAGCCGTGTCCCTAACTAATATGTAACTATGACACATGGCAGATGAGGTGTCTCATAACTCAATATTAGCGATTTCCATGATCACGACACGTGGCAGATGAGGTGTCTCATAACGCTTTATGATATCAGTATCCTATATTTATAGTTTTAATTGTTGATTGTTATAGATGTATACCATTGCAATAATAGTTTTTGGTTGATGAATGCTATTGCAATGTAGGATGATCAGTTCTATCAATCTTGATCTCAATGGTTTAAAATCATGTTACACATACAACACGAATGCACAACAAACGCATAATTAGAGAGCGACTCGAGATATTCGGGTTAAAACCAATATATGATACTCGATGATGATATGAAACCTTCATATTCCCATCGATACCCGTATATGAAACTAAAAGCGCCACTTAGTCCCCGTCTATCGGTTAACATACGTGCGATGCTCGTCGTAACCTAGAACTATACGAAGGTTGTTAAATATCGGACAGTATAGCTCGATACTAACAACCGTCGTATAGTCTACGCGACGAGAAAATTCAATCGTATGGTAACCCATAGATTTTTCCCGTGTGGACAAGTTAAGAATGTATAAAGCAAACGCCTTCATTCACTTGTGTTTTCATCCGTTTCGAGATATTTCGTCGGTACCTTTCCGCTGGTTCTCCGTGTACAAAGATAGATTAGATGTTCATTTCAACGTTGTTTCACAGCTTTGAAATGATTATCTATTCTATTACAGTGTACTCGGAGAACAGCGGGGAGGTGCTGCCGAAATTTACTCGAAACGGTTGAAAGCACAAGTGATGGGCGTTCGCTCTATACATTCTTAATGGGATAGAAGCCTACCCCCGACAGCCGGAACACATACATACAAACGCATAATTAGAGAGCGATTAGAGATGTTCGGATTAAAACCAATATATGATACTCGATGATAATATGAAACCTTCATATTCCCATCGATACCCATATATGAAACTAAAAGCGCCACTTAGTCCCCGTCTATCGGTTAACATACGTGCGATGCTCGTCGTGACCTAGAACTATACGAAGCTTGTTAAATATCGGACAGTATAGCTCGATACTAACAACCGTCGTATAGTCTACGCGACGAGAAAATTCAATCGTATGGTAACCCATAGATTTGTCCCGTGTGGACAAGTTAAGAATGTATAAAGCAAACGCCTTCATTCACTTGTGTTTTCATCCGTTTCGAGATATTTCGTCGGTATCTTTCCGCTGGTTCTCCGTGTACAAAGATAGATTAGATGTTCATTTCAACGTTGTTTCACAGCTTTGAAATGATTATCTATTCTATTACAGTGTACTCGGAGAACAGCGGGGAGGTGCTGCCGAAATTTACTCGAAACGGTTGAAAGCACAAGTGATGGGTGTTCGCTCTATACATTCTTAATGGGATAGAAGCCTACCCCCGACAGCCGGAACACATACATACAAACGCATAATCAGAGAGCGATTTGAGATGTTCGGGTTAAAACCAATATATGATAATATGAAACCTTCATATTCCCATCGATACCTATATATGAAACTAAAAGCGCCACTTAGTCCCCGTCTATCGGTCAACATAACGTGCGATAATTTATTCTTTTCAACGACAAACGCACACACAAAGCATATACATGGATTTTCTCCTTTGTCAGTAACTATCCCGTTCTTATATTTCTCAATATAGTCAGCATAACCTACAATTTATATGTTATTCAGTCCAACATGGCCAATGAGTACGCCAGAGTTAAGGACTGGATGTATGTGGATTGGAAACAACGTATGCAACCTAAGTTTGTCGCAGGAGTTGCTGCTTTCCTTGAATTTGCACGAGCACATAATAAGATCATAATAGAGAAGATTCTCTGTCCGTGCGATAGATGTGGCAATAAGTACTGGCAGAAGGTAGAATTGGCAGAGCTTCATATTGTAAAACATGGATTTACTAGACTTTATTCAACTTGGAAATATCACGGGGAAGGAGAAGAATGCAGTACTGCGGTAGAAGAAGGAGAACACGATAATGCGGCAGGAGAAGAAGAAGAATTCGGTAATACGGCAGGATACGGAAATTTATTTCCATCAGAAGAAATGGAGGATATGGTAGAGGCTGCCCTAGGTGAATCTATTTGTACCGAAGATGACATTCCTTCCGGTCAAGGACCGCGTGCGGATAAATATGAAAATTTCATGAATGATGCTAGGAAACCAATTTATGAGAATGCGAAGTATTCCACCCTTTCATGGTTCGTCCAACTTTTCCAAATTAAGTGCCTAAATGGATGGAGCAACAAGTCATTCACAATGCTTCTTTCGTTCTTGAAAGATTCTATGCCTCCGGAAAATAATGTGCCCGAAAGCTGGTACGAAGCCCAGAAAATGATGTCTGATTTGGGTCTAAAGTGCGAGAAGATTCAAGCATGTCCTAAAAATTGCGTGTTGTACCGGAAAGAGAATTCAGATTTGAAAGAGTGTCCAACATGCGGAGAGGCCAGGTATAAGCCGAAAGATTCTGATAAGAAGCCTGATATACCTGTGAAGATAGCACGATATTTTCCCATAACACAGAGGCTACAGAGGCTATTCAGGTGCAAGAAAACAGCCGAGGCAATGATTTGGCATCACCGTGCTCCTCCAAGCGAAAATGGAAAAATGAGCCATCCAAGAGATTCACCGGCATGGAAGGATTTCGATAGGAGGCACGCAATATTCAGTAGCGATCCTCGCAATGTCCGGCTCGGACTGGCTGCCGATGGCTTCTGCCCATTCAACTATATGGCTGGAAGTCACAGTACATGGCCCGTTGTAATGATAATTTATAATCTGCCTCCTTGGTTGGCTATGGACCAATCATACTTTATGGTGCATCTTCTTATCGACGGACCAAACTCACCGGGGAACAATATCGACGTCTATCTCCGACCTCTGATTGAGGAGCTGAAAACTTTGTTCATTGATGGTGTAGAGACATATGATTCAAACACAAATACAACCTTCATACTGCGTGCGGCTTTAATGTGGACAATTAATGACTTTCCTGCGTATGGAATGCTTTCAGGTTGGTCCGTACATGGTCACAAAGCATGTCCTCATTGCCATGAACACACAACATCAAAATTTTTGAATTTTAGCAGGAAGGTTTGTTATTGCGGCCATCGACGTTTTCTGCCTCCAGACCACCCCTATAGGTTAGACACGGTTCACTTTGATGGTCATCAGGAGCTTCTTGGGCCTCCATCCCCATTGTCCGGAGAGGACGTGACTGCTAAATGGGATGGTTACAATAACGTGACCTTCGGGATGGATCCGACGAGACAGGTCAAACCACAATATTGGAACAAGTTAAGCATTTTCTTCGAGCTTCCGTACTGGTCTACAAATTCAGTGCGTCATTGTCTGGACGTCATGCATATAGAGAAGGGAGTATCAGAGCACATACTTAACTTGCTTCTGTGTAAAGACGGGAAATCAAAAGACAACATGAATGCCCGGATGGATCTCCAAGAGTGTGGAATAAGAAGTGAACTGCACCCTAAACCGGTAGCGGGTAAACCGGGCAAGTTTGTACTTCCCAATGCCGCTTATCATATATCACAACCGGAGAAGAAAAGATTCCTGCAGGTGTTGCATGATTTGAAAGTCCCCACAGGTTTCTCAGGATCATTCAGCAAGAAAATAAAAATTGTGAAGGGCAAGATCGATGGGCTGAAAAGTCATGACCACCATGTTATCGTGGAGCACCTTCTTCCATTAGCCCTCAGGACTTCTCTCCCCGACTCGGTTGGTCTAGTAATCAACGACCTATGTTGTTTTTTCAGGGAGTTGTGTGCTAAAACGCTGGAGGTTGCGACGCTGGATAAACTAGAAAATTCTATTGCGTTGATACTTTGCAAGTTTGAGTGTATTTCCCACCGTCATTCTTCGATATCATAATACACTTGACGGTTCATCTTGCAACTGAGGCGAAGTTAGCCGGACCGGTACAATATCGATGGATGTATCCCGTCGAGAGGTACGTGTAATTTTTCGTTTCGCGCAATTTATAAATTTATTTTTGTCATGTATGCCCGTGTTTATTTATTCAATATATTCTCATTAGGTACCTTTACACTCCTAAGAAGTATATACGCAATAAAAATCGACCAGAGGGTTCTATCATGCAAGGTTATCTTCTTGATGAAGCAACCACATTTTGTTCCCGCTATCTGGACGAGAACATTGAGACAAGGCTTAACCGACCACGAAGAATTCAAGACGGGCCATATGGTAAAGCCGAGTATAAGAGGGTAGACACTATGTTTATCAACAAGATATACCGGTTTAACTTGCTTAATTGCGTATGTCTTGAACAAATTAGAGAGTAAGTTCTTTTGGATTAATTGTTATATCTGTGTTTGTGTGTGTATGAAATGACATAATATTAATGTCACAATTATTTGTCGAAAACAGAACTCATTTTAACGAGGTATGTGAGGGGCATCCTGATTGGAACGAAGAGCGTTTGGAAAAATACCATCAGGATAATTTTTGTGATTGGGTCACAGAGCATGTAAGTTATTCGAATTACATTTTATTGCTATCAGTTTTAATCTAAACTTGTATCGTTATGTATTTATCGTAAAATTTGTTTTGTTAGATCCACGATCCGAACTTGTCTGTATCATTTGAGAGTGATTCAAGATGTTTAGCTCAATTTCCTAGTATGGAGGTTGCACATTACAAAGGATTTGGTGTCCTTGGATACAAATTCGAAGTTAAGGACATAGAAACATCTAGAATCACTCAGAATAGTGGGATTGCGACGGTAGGATCGGACGGTGTGATTTACTATGGGTACTTAAATTGTATACTCGGCATCCACTATCCCGGACGATCAGAACCCTTTTATATATTCCACTGTACTTGGTACGATCCGCGAACCGATACAGACAGGTGGAGAAGCAGTCTTGGGACTTGGAAAGATGAATATGGATTGACCAGTGTGAACACACTTCGATTTTACGGTCAGGACGACCCGTTTATCTTTCCGAACCAAGCGTTCCAAGTATACTACTCACAGTGTTTGAAGCATCCGGGGTGGAGTGTTGTATGCCGATGGAAACCTAGAGATGTCTACGATGTCCCAGAATACGAGGACAGCGATGAGGACGAAGAAGAGAGAAGGCTTAAAGTGCTCCGACCGTCTGTTTCGAAGGACGGGTTGTCTTCGACCGATCATGAAGTTACGTGGGTTAGAAATGACATCGACGATGAAATCCAAGTAGATATGTATGATGCGCCCATGAAACGAAAAAGGTTATCAGTAATGTTATATTATTACTTCACATTTTACGCTCTAGATCATATATAGTCAATACTTTTAATGATTGTCTAATGCGTCCACGAACCGTTTATCTAGATTTGATGACGATGTCGGGAGCAGCGAGGGGCGGCAGGAGCTCCAGCCGCGGCAGAGGCAGAGGCAGAGGCAGAGCGGTTCTGCCGCCCGGAGAGCTCCGTAGGGAGCTTCAGAGGGCCGGTCTTGCACCCAGATCGGAGACCCCTTCGGATGCCTCCTTCCGTATGGATTTTGCCACACCTCCAGGTATACTGCACGCATATCCATTTTCAATGTAATATTACAGATATTCATGCATGTTTATGTCAAAATTACTTATATTGTCAATGTTTGATTGTCTAGTTGTTGGTCCTGCGTCCACATCTGGGACAGAGGCCACCCCCGCTCCTCCAGGTATGTTTATATATCATATAGTGTATGTATATTGATTTAGAATGCTATATCATAAATATACACATTCCTTTTGCTCTTACTTAGCAATTTTTATTATTGTCTAGCTGTAGGGGTGACACCACCGCACCTGCGGGTATGTTTATATGTCCTATAGTGCATGCATATTGATTTAGAACGTTATATTATTGATCTACACATTCTTTTTGCAATTACTTATAAAATCTATTTTTAATTGTCTAGTTGTTGGTCCTGCGTCCACATCTGGGACAGAGGCCACCCCCGCTCCTCCAGGTATGTTTATATATCATATAGTGTATGTATATTGATTTAGAATGCTATATCATAAATATACACATTCCTTTTGCTCTTACTTAGCAATTTTTATTATTGTCTAGCTGTAGGTGGTGACACCACCGCACCTGCGGGTATGTTTATATGTCCTATAGTTCATGCATATTGATTTAGAACGTTATATTATTGATCTACACATTCTTTTTGCAATTACTTATAAAATCTATTTTTAATTGTCTAATTATAGGTGGTGCGTCCACACCTTCCACAGGGGCCACTCCTGCCGCTTCCATACCCTCCGCATCGTCTGCAGGTTAGTATGAATAAATTTAAAATATTTATTTATTTTACATATGCTATATAGAATAAATATGAACTTCATGGAGATTTAGCGTCGATGTTTATTTTATAGTTGGAGGGGATGCGTCCGGGTCCGGGACCCCGGTTGTTCCTCACCGGAGGAACTATCGTCCCGCTCGTGCTGCTGCTCGGGCCCAGGCTCGTGCGCTAATCACCGGAGGTATATATCACACTTGAATTTTTGTTTAACCTTGATTTCTTAATACAACTTTGTCTTATTATTGATTGTCTTGATATTTCGTGCAGACGCAGGGCCTCTCCATCCCCAGAGGGGGACTCGAGGCCCGAATCAGTCCCATAGGCTGAGGCCTGATAGAGCTAGGGGGGAGGCAGCATTCCCCCTATTTTTTACCCTTGACTATCGCTATACCGGTCCTCATGCCGAGAGGTTCGGCCGGTATTTGGGGGACGAGAGCCGGATCGTGAAGAACTATCCACTTCACGTTGAGTGGGGCGAGCAGCACCAGCGCTCATTCGCTTTCTTCTTTGATCAGGCTCGGGTATGTATTAATATATATTTTCATTTGATCTATCCAATATATTTATTATTAACACTTGCAATCTAATAACAATGTTTTTTTTTTGTATTTTCAGTTGGATTACGATTTTCAGCCTGTAGCCGACCCTGATCACTCGGGGAGGGTGCTCGACCTTCATGCTCTGTACAATGGCCTGATGAAGAACATGCAGGCCAAGGTCCGATACAACAGGAATGAGCTGAAGGCCGACTGCTACTCCCTGTGGATAGCGACCCCCGAGGCAGAGAGAGTGGCCCTCCTATCTACTCCGGCGTTTGCGAGAGTCGACGTAGAGACATGGCCTCTATTGTGCGCTTATTTCGACTCCGAACGCAAACAAGTATGTATTTTAAATTTAATTCATTATTTATGATATAATTTATTTCTTTGTATTTCTTAATTAGAAAACTAAATGTTAATGCGTTGTGCAGAAACAGGCCGCTCAGAATACGGAGAACAGGAAGTCGGCGAAGAGGGGTCGCCCCACTTACACAGGTGGCTCGAGGAACATTACTCGAGCCATGGAGTTATCGGTAAATTAAGAGTTATTCTCTAATATTCTGCAATATTAAGAGTTATTCTCTAATATTTCTAATATTAAGAGTTACTTTCTAATATTGCAGACATCTCGGACCGTGGCGTCAGGTGGTACACCGAGCGTGCTGTCCGCATATCTTGCCGTCCACGGCACCTCGACAGATCCCGCCACGGGCGAGCTTCGATGTCCCGACGTCGCTACCCAGGAGTACTGCGTAAGTGTTAATATTTTTTCTACCCAAATTTGAAATTTTAGTTTTGGAAGGTTCAAGTTTAAATTTTATACTTATACTTTACTGCTTAATGTGGGTGTAGGAGCGGGTGGTTGAGCAGGCCCAGACCTCGAGGATCGATTTTACCGGACAGAACGATCCGAGGCTGCTGACCCCAGTTCTGGACGCCGCACACGGAGGGCACCACGGAGGTTGGGAGAGAGGCCGGGGATTGGGCCCTAGCAGGGCCCATATGAGGTTGGACTCCACCCCGGCGGTTACTTCCTCCGTCTCCAGTGACCGGCATGTCCATCAGGAACTGGATAGCTTGAGGGCCACCGTTCAGGAGTTGAAGGAGATGCTGGTATGTATACTACTTTATAGTAAAATATCATTTCATATTATATACATATCAACATATCCATAATTAGTACGTAGCTTGAGCTTATTTGGTTTTAGACTTAAGTTTGATTAATCATACATACATATGTAATTAGAATAAACAACGCTTTTCCAAACTAGATATCCAAACAGGGTTTCGAAATAACTTAATAATGAAACGAATTCGAATAATACACAGTTCTTACATGCTTCTTACACACGTTATGTCCAGACGCGACAGGGTAGATCGGCCGAGCCTCCACATGCATCTCCTTCGGCTGCGGCTCCGCAAGCTAGTACATCGGCTGCGGTTCCGCAGACAGCTCCTGTAGCTCCACCGCCCACTCAGACTCCCGCAGCCGCAGCTCCGCAAGCGACTACCTCGACGGCGGCTGCGCAGACCACATCGCCAGCTCCACATGCCGCTCAGACTCCCTTATATGTAGCATTGCAGAGTGTATTGACCGAGGAGCAGGCGCGCGTTATTCTAACGTTATTCGGAGGTGGAGCTGGACCGAACTAGGGTAGCTTTTTGGTTCTTATTTTTTGAAACATGTATTTATATCACATTGTACTACATTTTGAAACGATATTGATATTGGTTTGTATTTATATCATATTCAGTTTTTGGGTTTCTTTTGTATATTATATATATGCGTGAGATGTGATTATGAATACTGCAATATATGATTTGATTGATGTATATAGTATTGTGCATAGGGCGGGAAAAAATCTAGCAGCCCATTTTTTAAAAAAAAACACAGACAATATGTACCTACGGATTAAGCCGTAGGTACATATGTTGCCCCTACGGAGTTATCCGTAGGGGAAAACTATCAGGAAACCTGATATTTTCCCACCTGATATCAGTGCAGGGTGTTGGGGGTGCCCCTACGGATATGTCCGTAGGGGCCACTGTTTATCCCCTACGGATAAATTCGTAGGGGCAAAATATCAGGTTTCCTGATATTTTTCACCCCGATCTCAGTGCAGGGTGTTGGGAGTGTCCCCTACGGACTTATCCGTAGGGGCTACTTTATATCCCCTACGGAGGTATCCGTAGGGGTAGAAGAAGGACCTACGGATATATCCGTAGGTATATACAATATATTCAAAAAAAAAATTACATATATGATTTTACTACCCCTACGGGGTACTCCGTAGGGGCCATAACACCTACCGAGATATCCGTAGGGGCATGAATTTGTCCGTAGGGGCAAGTTCAGGGCCTCAACTTGCACCTGCGGCCTTTGCACCTACGGGGTCTTTTTTCGCCCCTACGTATATATCCATAGGGGCAGTGGGTTGCCCCTACCGATAAATCCGTAGGGGCAACCCTTATTTGTAGTAGTGTATCCAAAGAACTCCAGGGGGGTATCTTTTATATTACGCAGAAGAACAAAAGGTCTTTGTCTCTCGTAATGCCCACTTTCTGGAATATCAGTTCTTAGAAAAAGAAATAAGTGGGAGTGCAATAGAACTGGACGAAATTCCAGAACCATAAACTATTACTGAAAGCTTAGTGGAACCAGAGGGTTCGAAAGAACAGGACATTCCTACGCCGCTCCGCAGGAGTAGTAGGCAGTCTCATCCGTCCGAGATATACTATGGTTTTCTCGTAGACGGGAATAGAGAGGATTGCACTATTGATTATGGTGAGCCTACTAGCTTCCAGCAAGCCATTCAGAGCGGTGACTCAGTAAAATGGATGGATGCAATGCGGACCGAGATGGAGTCCATGTACACCAACAAAGTTTGGACTTTGGACTTTGCTCCAGAAGGGGTAAAACCCGTAGGCTTCAAATGGATCTTCAGAAAGAAGATTGGTGTAGATGGACAGGTTGAAACCTATAAAGCTAGACTTGTTGCAAAGGGTTTTCGTCAAAGACCTGGTTTGGACTATGACGAGACCTTTTCTCCAGTAGCTATGCTCAAATCCATTCGGATCCTTCTTTCCAATGCTGCTTTCCACGATTATGAAATCTGGCAGATGGACGTAAAGACGGCTTTCTTAAATGGAAATTTAGAAGAGTGTGTCTATATGGATCAGCCGGAGGGATTCATTCAAAGTGGGAGCAGCGGTAAAGTGTGCAAGTTGCTCAAGTCTATCTATGGACTGAAGCAGGCATCGCGGAGTTGGAACATCTGCTTTGATGATACTGTCAAGAAATTCGACATTATCAAAAACCCAGATGAACCATGCATTTACAGTAAGATTGTATGGAGAATTGTGGTATTCCTCGTCTTGTACGTGGATGACATTCTCCTAATAGGAAATGATATTCCTATGCTACAGTCAGTCAAAGGATTCTTGTCACAGAGGTTCTCCATGAAGGACCTGGGCGATGCCAACTACATTCTGGGGATCCAAATCTATCGTGATAGATCTAAGAGGATGTTGGGACTTTCGCAGTCCAGGTACATTGACACCATACTAAAACGATTTAGTATGGAAGATTCCAAGCGCAGTAATCTACCGGCTTATCACGGAATCACCCTCTCCAAAGAGATGTCTCCCAAGACTGATTTGGAAAGGGCTCGCATGTCATCTATACCCTACGCATCTGCGGTAGGCTCTATAATGTACGCGATGTTATGTACCAGACCAGATGTAGCATACGCATTAAGCGTTGTAAGCCGGTATCAGTCGGACCCAGGAGAGAAACACTGGATAGCGGTAAAGAACATTCTCAAGTACCTGAGAAGGACTGAGGAGATGTTCTTGGTGTATGGTGGAAAAGACCTCCAGATCGAGGCCTTTGCTGACTCCAGCTTCAAGAGTGACAAGGATAACTCCAAGTCCATGTCGGGTTATGTCTTTACCCTCAATAGAGGGGCGGTTTGCTGGAAGAGTTCCAAGCAGGAAACCGTTGCTGACTCAACTATGGAAGCGGAGTACATAGCTGCTTGCGATGCCGCAAAGGAAGCTGTCTGGATGAAGAAGTTCCTCATGGAGCTTCAGGTGGTTCCTACCATTGTTGATCCAATACCGCTGTATTGTGACAACAACGGCGCTATAGCTTTAGCGAAGGAACCCAGGTCCCATCAGAAGTTCAGGCACATTTTGAGGCGGTACCACCTGATCAGGGAGATCGAGGTGAAGAGAGTAAATTCGGAGAATAACACTGCAGATCCACTCACGAAGGCCCTACCACAGACTCAGTTCGAGCGACTGATCGAGATGATAGGTCTTCGATACGCCAGTACATGACCTTAGTGCAAGTGGGATATTTTTAGTGTATATGCCTTAGAGGCCATTACTGTATCATACTAGTTTGTATATTACTTGATGGAAGCTTGGGATATTCACAGTTGTATAGACAATCTTGCTCAAAATGGTAGTATGCTACTTGGTTTGTCTCTACTTCAATATGTGCATGTGTTTCTTTTTAGCATATCGCTTATACATATTAGTAGAGCCCTTAGGATCTTTGCTTGATTACCAGCGTTATGATGGCAGTCACACTTGTGGGGGCTGGTTAATCTATAAGCACATCCTTATACAGGTCCCTAGTTGTAGGACTATCGAGACAGGGCATCGATACTCCGAAGTAGACTAGTGTATGCGCTTCTCATCCCAGCAGAGGAGATGGTCTGTCCCACAGCCATCAGTACGTCGTACTGGAGATAGTATGCAGGTGCTCGTTAGGTTACGAGTACACTGGACAGGACTCGTCGGGAACTGTTGGTTGGTATTATACCTATCGTCAGTTATCAGTTCTCAGGTGACATGAGTACAGCTTAGTCCGCTGACTTGACACTGTCACTTCGCCTCGAGTGTATTCCTACTGTACTTTGATTACTACCCTACCATGGCTCAAAGAAGTCGTGCAAACAGGTAGTAGTTGGGTGCAGTCCCGAAGCACTTGGAGACAGTGACGGTTTGACAGGATTCGTCTCTCCCGGTATTGGGGGTTGATATCGTGCTGTGTCTAAGAGAGCCATTACACATTGTAGTCCCTGGCCAGGGCAAGCGAGATATACTGGTTGGTTTCCAGTGTTATCTCAGGGTGTTCTGGGCTACACTCCGACACGACTTGTACCGCTATTAGGGGAATGACGTTCACCACCCCTTAGGCCCGCCATGCGATGTTCTCAGACAAATGACCGGACTGTACTCAGATTGTCACATTCAGGCTCAGTAGGAGTTCGGATGGGTTTACCTCATCGGCCTTCTTATCGACATCTACCTGGGGAACGTTACGTACAGCTAGTGCCGCTTGCGGTCTGTGGTTAAACCCACTGCTAGCGTAGTGTCGAGTCTTTAGAGTCCCATACAGAGAGTTTCCCTGCACTGAACGAAACGTGTAGAAGCCGTATGGTTTTACGGTAGGGCTACGATCACTTACGTGCACTTGTGTACGTATGCTGTTCGGGCAGGCAATACTAGTGGGCTTTGGTTTAAGCCGGATCCTAGTATTGCACGGATGGATTTGTTTTGTCTTCTATGCATTCGCATTCTACGGAATGCGGATGCGGGTGTGTATGCACAGTTGTGAGGAGCGAAGAAGAAGGAGGTGCCTCATTAGGGTTTTGACAGTTGATTCGGTCAAAACCATAATGAGGCGGGCTCATTAGCATTTTGGCAGTTGGTTCGGTCAAAACCATTATGAGCCGGGGACATTATTTACTAATCTTTTTAGTGATAATCATGTTATGGCTAATTTCTTTGACCATTTGACCATACCTGACTTTGTTGACCGTTTGACCAAAATTGACTTGGACCTTCATGAGAGGTCTAGAGTATTCTTTGGTTTTCTTTTTGTTTTTTGATATGAAAATGGTCAATTCAAATGTAGCCATCAACTTTATCATGAAAGGATTAGTAATGATGATTTTTATGTATTATTGCAACCATGGTTCATTTTCTTAGTTCATTATTCATTTCGCATTCTCTCTCTTGAAAAAGAGGTGAGAAAGCTCCATGGTTGCTAGTTCTTCTTCCTCCTCTTGAAAATTCCTTTGATCTCATGTGTTGAGAGAAAAAGGATCCATATAGACAAACACATCCATCTACTTCTTCTACACAACCTAGGACATCAAGCCTAGCGATCTTGTTGCCCTAGTTGCCTCGGCTCGAGGTGGAGCTCGGAGCACAACTCTCGGGTGGATCGTCTTCGACTCAAGAAGGCCGCGGAGGTGATCAAGATCCGGATCGATCCTCGGAGCTCAGATGGACGAGCAGGACAGCGAAGAGAAGACCCGAAGGACCGGTATCGTGAGGTATAATCTCTATGGCATAGTAGATAGAACCTCATGTAGTTTTCTAGTTTGTTGTTTAGCAAAGATCCTTCTTTTAGTCCATGTTGCCTTTGCGCCAAAAATCATTTTTTACCGTTTTCGCCTCCCTGCAAGATCCGGGGTGAGCAACGTGGACTTACACCAGGGGCATCATGTTCTTTTATAGAAAAAGCTCCATGGGAGGTCGCTCTTTCAGCCAAAACAAAACGAATGCTGAAGGATCTCCAAACTTGCCCGGCGATCAGATGGAAGAGTCCATTAGAACCGGAGATCATCGAGGGAATGCTGAAACCACGCCCGACGCCAAGAATTGGTGGCGATAGTCAAAACACTCATGCCCAGCCGTCAAAGTCTTCAAAGAAGAAGAAGAAGACCAAAAAGCCCGTGAAGCCTAATGACAAGTGCACGGACCTGCAAAAACATATTGAAGCGTTGGAAGAATATAACCAGAAGGCGCGAACTCTGGTCACACTCCAAGAATTCCTCAACCACATCCTTGAAGATGGAGATGGCAATGAAGATGAGGGAGAAGACTCATCAGATGAACCTGAGGATTATGTGGCAAGCTGCCACGTGATCTCTCACTCGTTGACAAACGGTAAAGAAGCTCCGAATGCAGAGAAACTGGGGGCAGATCCCGAGCCTGAACTCTTAAAATCGTTTGACGAGATGGTTGACGTATTCCTGAATGGAGCCCTTCAAAAAAGCAAAGCCGATCGAGAGCGCGAACTGGCCATATTCGAAAAAGCCAAACGCCGGCGACAAGGAAATGATTCGCCAAAGCCATGTCGATAGGGATGAAGTTGCCGCCCTCCAAGGGAAACACTCATGGTGGGATACATCCCGACGAAGCAAACACACATCCAAACTACTGCTTGTACCTTCGAAAAACTACACACCCTACTAAAGAGTGTAACGCCTTTAAAAACTGGTGGCAAGGATGAAAGGTTACCTACGACGGCAGCAAGATTTTGGGAGGTATCGTCCATGCCAAATTAAAATTTTCCGTTTTAGCTAACCCTAAACTAGATCGTTAACTAGAAATAATACAGGATCAAAAGCAAACAGCTTTGCAATATGTAGTGAGCAAGGAATACAACCTTTGTAGACCGGTCCTTCACTTCAAATAGTTCCGTGTAGTAGTCCCCTCTGGTGCGATCTCAAGCTCCGGACTCTAGAGAGGCTCCATAGAAGAAATGAGCGTGCTTGCTTCGAGGACTTCGAGGCCGAAGATGATCTACGTCGGGGAGACACTAACTCAAGCTATTCCTTCACTAGGTCATGAAATTTATGAAGAGAACACCCTATACTACATGGAAAGTAGTAGAGGATGATGAAGTAGGAAGTGGGCTCACTTTAGAATTGATTTTCTCACATATTTCCTCTTTCCACCATTAGAGCTAATAAGCTTTTGAGGAGGAAGAAGATGAGGAAGAAGAACTTTTATGAATAATTCATCCAAATGAAAACTTATCCAAATAAATTATTCACCCATGGTTGAGTTAAGCCCTCATACTTAACACATGTATAGAATTAATCAAGGTGTGAGGTTAAAGGTTGGGTTAAGTAATATCTAAGAAAATGACAAAAAAGTGGACTTTGTCAAAGTTTCTACAAGCTTCCTCAAGCTTGACAACTTTGACTAAGTTTATCTCTTTTGTTAAATTCTTAAGATAAAAACAAAACCCTAATTTAACCTAATGATGGTATAAGTCTCATACACCCATCTTTCATGTATTATCAACCATGACACAATGCATGTACTGATTGATACGAATTCTCGTTGTGTAGTATGAAAATTGTAAAGAAATCACAACCAAAAATATTTTGACTGCAATCAATAACGGTGTCGATTGTAACGCATTAGTAAGTACGGATCGTCCACAGGGAAAGTGTAATCGTTCGTGTTTCGATTTAGATGAGTTGAAACTTTAAAGAAAAGAAAACAAACAATTCATGATTTGTAAATTGAAGTTCAAGAATTAGAAAAATCTAGTCTAAATCAAGAAACGATAAAATCAAGAATTGAGAATTTGTGATGATTTCCAAACCAACAATCAAGATTCGAAGTGTGGCTCGTAGGAGTAGATCGGATCTATAGATGTGAAGAGATCTAATGATTTCATATTCTTATCCATTAATGAATTGATACTAGATCGATGACGATTTATCGAGGTTAAGGGTCTTGCAAAGAAATTAGGGTTTCTTCATCTTTTCCTTTGTCCCTTCGATGAATCTCATTCACAAACTAGCTTCAAGTAAATCAAATGATCGATCGTTGATATCTAGTTTCGAGCGAACATAATCAAGAAAGCATCGCATCGAAACTAGGTCATTGATCATTCGATTCACAAGAATTTACAAACGTTATAAGATTTAAGAATTGTAAAAGAATCTAAATCATCATCATTCTATCGATCGTCTCGACTCCTTTACGAGCGGAGTTTACTCAAACATTATCACAAAGCAAACATTCAAGAATCTAGATTGAATCATAATGCTTGAATTCAAAAGATAAGCAAGATAAAAGAATTGTCACATTTATTATTCAACAATTTGTTACACTTTGCTCAAAGACTGCAAGAAATTGAGAAGGGAAGGCGATCGTCGAATCTAGCGTCGCATCGTCTCCGTGAGTCGCGGATCGGCTTGGATCACTTGCTCGGATGAAGATCGGCTTCGCTCCAAAAGGATCTAGGCTTCTTGCTTTGATTGAACTCGGAATTCTTGATCTTGGATTGGAATTAGGGTTAGGGTTTTGAGGCGCAAGTTGTGTCACTCAACTTGCGGGTAGAAGATGGAGGTAGGAGATTAGTCATTAACCCTAGATCTAGGTTTCCTTTTATAGACCTCCTAACCCTAGATCTAGGATTTCAAATTTCCCTCCAAAAGTTTGTTAGCTAGAGAGACTTCTAGAAGTAGTTTGTTGGAGGGATGCTTCTAGAACTAGGTTGTTAGTTGGCTTGCTTTGGAAGCTTGGAGGTTAATTAGCTTAATCAAGATTAAATTGATTAATCATCCTTGCTAATCTGGAGAAGCTTCTGGGGTTTTCTGGAGACTGAATTGGCTTGATGAGGTTCTGGAACTGAGAGAGGAATACTGAAGCAAAACAGGGGAGCTGACGTGGCAATATGGCCGCGGATCCGCGGCACAGTAGGAGCCTTCGAGCTTCTTCTTTCCAGATATGCTTCCTTATAACCACATGGTATTTCTCTGATATGTTTATTCTCAAAATTCCTTCTAGATTGCTACCAGCTCTCAAGTCTTTGAGTTGGCGTAAAATTTGATCAGCACTATGACAATTTTGGCCTTTCTCCTGAAATTTCCTGCACAGACTTCGAAACAAGTGTTGCGCTACACATGAATGATGCAATGCCATGATAAACAGTCAATTTCCCAAAAAATGTCGGTTTTAGAGTATAACACATGTAATCTGGTATTTTAGGGGTGTTTTGCTAATATGTGCTAATATGCAAACCGAACACCTCTAGATGAATGCAAAAGATAGGAAAATTGACGTGTTAAAAATACATTATTTTCGACTGATTAAATTCCCCCAAACTTATTTTCGGTCGTCTCAAGCGAACTGTTTTATTAAAAAGAGAAGGAGAAAATAAAGAAAGAGAAAAACTAACTAGCACACTTTCGTAGGCAACACGATTGCACTGAGCACGTGCAACAAGCCTTTAAACCTCTAGGTGTCCCTAGTAGGAAGAGTGTTGTCTCCTGAGGGTTTTCAGCTGTTTGCACCCACAAAATCCAATAATAAAAGGAAGATCATGAATATTACATTTAAAGAAAAGAATTGTAAAAGAAAAACTTTGAAAATTAGGGTTTCCAACTAAGCTAGTTTTTCGGTTGTCATGAGCCCTATCTTAATAGTCATGAAAAGATGTTAGAAATCACATCATACCTCAATAAAACATCGTCTTTATTCTTCATTCCTATCTTTCTTCCAAACATCGATCATATAACCCTACGTGTGTGTAAAGAACATCCCTACACCCGGAGAATTCAATTCAAGCTATCATACTCTTGTCCATCCACCTCAGTACTTTTTAATTAATGAATATTTAACTGGATTTGCTCACACACTTTCATGCGACCGTTAATACTTCTTGAGGTACTAACCGACCGATTACTCATGTGCTTGCTTATTAAGTGTTTTTCCTCGTCTTGCACCACCTAAGCCTTAGCAGTGACTCCCAGACCAGTTGGTCTTAAGGCACTAGGTGAAGAGGCACCCTCGCTATATTTTTTTATTGCTGCCTTGGCGAAAACAAAACCAGTGTTCATTTTTCTCACCACTTTATATTTTATTCATTTTTTTTAATTTCCTTCATACTTTGGCTTTTAGACAAGAGCATTTCAAGGTATCCTCTACTATCCCGAGTTTCAAGACGTGTGTAAGTGCGAATAGCAGGGTATCAACGTTCAAAATGTTTGGCTTCCAGAATAGGAATTATTTTTCAGACTTATTTTTATCCTCATATTAGTGACTTCCTTCATCTTACTAACCCTTGGGACAACGGCTCATAACTACTTATTACTAATTCGTATAAGAAAACTTCTAATTTTCTTGGTTTTCTTAAATTTTTCTAATCTTTTGGATGTAATTTTTCACTATCTAATCTTTTATTATCTTATTTATGTAAAAAAATATTTTTATTTTTGAAATTTTTTAAATTTTTATAGGTTTTCAAAATTGTTTTGTGCTTATGCAAAGTATGATGCAAATGATGCGAAAAATAAGCACAAATCTTCCCCAAACTTATTTTCAACAGTGTCCTCACTGTTGCCATCCGCTATATCTCAAAAACCTGTAAGTTTGGGAGAAAATTTATTAACGGGGGCAAAATATATAAGTGAAAATCCTCCCCCAAACTTATTTTTTTGCTCCACATTTTTTTTTAAAAAAATTTTCTTTTCAAGAGCCAAAAAAAATGCCCCCCCCCAAACTTGAATTAAGCAATGTTAATCTTTGAAAATCACATGAGGGGGTCAAGAATCATTGGTCGATGCCAAGCTTTGCAAAGACCGAAGGTCAACACCAACCATTCGAAAATTTTATCAATGTAGTGCTCAGGTTGGTGGAAGAAGAAGTGGGGAAAGGGTGAGTGGTGGAATAGAATGTGTGTGCGTCTCATTTTAGAGAGGCGATGCAGTGAATGTGATGGATTACTCGCATTCTTTTTACAGTCCAGAAGAGGGGGTGGAGGTTCGATTTCATTGATTGGGAGATGATTCATCTCAACGCCCGTGTCATTCAAAAATGCGAGTTCATCAGCGAAGATTTCCTCAAAAGTCTCATCAATACCCCGAAGAATAATGTCATCACAAAGTGCGGGGTGATCTTCAGACTCTAAAAGCAGTTCATAATCAGTGTTAGTTATTTCTACCAGCTCTCAAGTCTTTGAGTTGGCGTAAAATTTGATCAGCACTATGACAATTTTGGCCTTTCTCCTGAAATTTCCTGCACAGACTTCGAAACAAGTGTTGCGCTACACAAGAATAATGCAATGCCATGATAAACAGTCAATTTCCCGAAAAATGCCGGTTTTAGAGTATAACACATGTAATCTGGTATTTTAGGGGTGTTTTGCTAATATGTGCTAATATGCAAACCGAACACCTCTAGATGAATACAAAAGATAGGGAAATTGACGTGTTAAAAATACATTATTTTCGACTGATCATGTACACAAACATACATATCACATATGTATAATGTGCACACTAAGTGAGAAAACAAATCATAAGTGAGCTAATACTATTTAATGTAATGTAATATATCAAATATATAATTATACATTAAATATTAAATCAACTCTTGATTTAATAATACGGCTATAACCGACTAATATCATGTGTAACAACTTATCGAATCAACACTTGATCCGATAACCCGGCTATATCGCATACAACCGATCACTGTAACGAATCGCGAAAATACAATACGGTATCTCATATCGTATTAATCTCGGTCCCGCACATATCACATATGTGCTTCTACTCCGTTTCACTTGAGCCAGGAAACCCCTGTATAGGACTCTAAAGACTCGTCAATACGCTGGCAGTAGGTGATGATCGTATTAAACACCCACAAGCCACAAGCGGTCTGCTAAACGTAATGGCCACCCGGGTATTGAGCGATCAGAAGATCAACAAGCAAGCCTGCTCACACTTCTGCGAATCCAATCAGTAACACTACCATACAGTCCGGTCTCTTCGTCTGATATGTCGCATATCTCGTCTAGGGGTGGTAAACGTCAGACCCCAGTAACTCGATATGTGGCTCATAACGGGTCGAGAAACTATTGGTAATACTTACCAGTATATCTCTGAAGCTTCCTTGGCCAAGGACTTCCTGTTATAGCCAATCGAGCACAGCTCAACATCAACTCCCTATATCGGGAGAGACGAAACCCCTCCTATTGCTCATTGCCTCCATGTGACTCAGGATTGTACTTAAAAGCCACCGTTTTGCACGCCCTCTTGGACGTAGTATGATGGAAATCAAAGCACAGTGGGAATCACACAAGACTCTATGACGATCTCGGGTCTATAGAGTAACCTGTACCAGTGTCACCAGAGAGCTGCCATCTGACGTGAGGTATAATACCATCTGGGAGTTCTCGGCGAGTCCGTACAGTGTACCCAGTCTCCACTGAGCACCCGTATACTGTCTCTGATGTCAAACACCAATGGATATGGGATCATCCATCGCCCATCTGCATGGGTCGAGAAGCATACGCTAGTCTACTCTGGTATAGCGATTCCCTGTCTCGATACACCTACGACTAGAAACATTTGAAGGATGTACTTAACGACTACACTATCCCCATTAGTATGATCTGCATCATAGTCCTGGTAGTCAAGTACTCATCCTAAGGGCTTTATCAACATGTAACATAGAGACAATCAGAGTACATGTTAAGATAAAGAGCAAACAGATAACATACTATCATGTTGAGCAAGAAAGTCCTCTCTATATATGTCCAAGCATCCACTACAATATACATCGTATGTACAGTAATAGCCTCTAGGGCATACATATCTCTAACAATCTCCCACTTGCACTAGGGCCATCTGTTGTAGTATCTTATACCCAACAATCAGCAGTGGTTGAAGTATCTCATACTCAACCATCCCATAAAAGTATCTACTGGGAATAGGCCTTTGTGAGTAGATCCGCGTTGTTGTCCTCTGTGTCCACTCTCCTAACCTCGATCTCTCTGGAGATCAACCATCTTCATGATCAGGTGATACTGCCTAAGAATATGTCTGGATTACTGATGGGACAGGGGTTACTTGGCCAAACCACAACTCCATTGTCACTCAATGGTAGGAACGAAGTTCATCTTATGAACTTATATACATCCAGACTGACTCTTTGGTAGCATCTTAGGTAGCAATGTATTAGCCTTTATCGTCTAGTATGCCACGGTATCTAGCTTGGAACTCTTCCAACATACCGTCCCTCCACTAAGGGTAAAGACAATGCCTGTGACTGACATTCAGTCGACCTTACCACCCTGGATCCTATCCAGTGATTCTCCCCAGGATCGATTGACACCATCTCACTATACCTAGTGAGAATCCTAACATCTAATTAGATCTATCTCATAGATCCAAAACCCAGGATTTAGGAGGTATCACATTGATCTATATGGAGAATCCTTATGATAAGAGGAGATAGACCGGGCGTAGCATAGGAAACTCTTTTCCTATCAATAGTATGTCATCCACGTACAATACGAGGATCATCGCCATACTCTCTACTACCTTTTTGTATATACAAGGTTCATCTACTATTTTGATGAAGTCAAACACTTTGACTACCATATCAAAACAGATGTTCCAACTCCGCGATACCTGCTTTAACTCATAAAGCAACTTGCACACATTTCCGCTGCTCCCAGTGTCTACGAAGCCCTCTGGCTGTGTACTTATAGACGCTCTCTTCTAAATCACTATTTATAAAAGTAGTCATGACACCCAACCGCCAGATATTGTAGTCATGGTATGTAGCAATTGCAAGTAGGATCTGGATGGACTTAAGCATAGCTTTAAAAGTCTCAACTTTTCCATGTAGACCAAGTAATCTTCTCAAGATATACTTGCTCCTGATGGGGATTTAACCCTTCAGATAAAGCAACCAAAGTCCATACTTTGTTGGTGTATATGGATTCCATCTCAGATCGCTTAGCATCCAGCCATTCTCACAGAGTCCCCACTCCTGATTGGCCTTCTCGAAACTAGTTGGGTCATCATCTCATGATGCAATCCTCGCTCCTACTGTCATAGAGAAACCGAAGTATCTCTTAGGTGAACGAGGAACCCTACCAGATCGGCGGAGAGGCTGAGGTTCGTTGGAAGCTATTGAATCCTTCGGTTCTACCAAATCATCAGCTGCAGTTTGTATAGCTAGAACTCCTTCCAGTTCTACCTCATGACCATTAATTTCTTCATAAGAAATTCCCTTTCCCAAAGGTGGCATGCTGAGAAACAAAATACCTTTTGCTCCTCAGAGTGGTAGAAGATACTCCCTTGCGAATGCTTGGGATATCCAACAAAGTTCCACAGAACTGACCTTGCCTCGAGCTTATCCGGATTTTGCTTTTAGACATAGGCGACAACCCCAAATCTTAACATCCTTAAGAGATGGGCTATTCCCATACCATATCGCATATGGAGTGGTAGGCACTGATTTGATTGGAACCCTATTCAATAGGTATGCAGCTTCACAAGTGCATAACCCCTAAAAGGAAATAAGCTACTCAGTAATACTCATCATAGAGCACACCATATCACATAGGGTGTGATTGCTCCACCCCGATATACCAACGTTCTATGGTGTATACGGAGGAGTAATGCTGAGAGAGAGAATCTCATTCACCTTTTGAATAGTCCAGGAATTCCGTGCTCAAGTATTCTCCTCCCTGATCTCATCATAGGACATAATACTTCTACCCATTTTGGTTCTCTACATCTAACTTATATTCTTAGAATATCTCAAAATTTTCAGACTTGTGTTTCAACAGGAACATATGTCCGAATCTTGAGAGATCATCAGTGAGTGTAATGAAGTATAAAGAACCGGTCTTGGCATGTGTAGACAGGGGACTTTCATACATCATCATGTATCAATCCCAAGAGCTCACTAACTCTTTCTCTGTTTCCAATAAACGGAGCTATGGTCATTTTATCTTTGTGACATGACTGCCAAGTTTCACAAGATGTAAATTCAAACAGATTTAAAAATGCATCTAGATGTAACTTCAGCAAGTCGGGTCGCATTGATATGACCTGGTCTACAATGCCTCAAGAAGGATGCGTTCATTTCTGAACCCTTCCTCTTGTGTGTGTTTTGTACATTAAGAACTGTAGTTTGATTTAGAACGTATATGCTTTTAGATAACGTGCCTGAACCTATCAACTCTTGATATAGGAAATGTTCAAAACATTATCCAACAATACAAAAATTATATCCTTCTTTACTAATAAAGAGAGTGATATGATGTTGTATATCAGGTTCGGTATCTAATAACATTCGTTCAGAATCAATGTATTTGGTTATACAGGATGATAACTACCAACAGACTTGGCTGCAACACTTACACCATTTTTAACTCTTAAAACTTATCACCCTTTCTCAATTCTCTACCTATTTGTAGCCCATGTAACAGATTACATATGCGGGATCCTGATCCAGTATCTCATCCCTAAGACGTAAAGGATACTGAGAAAGCAGTTCTCTATAATGAACACCCGAAGATGATGTATCAACATACACTTTCTTCGTTTGGGTGGCCTGGGAATTCTGGTAATCCCCTATTTCCTGCTCGGTCTTATAACAATTATAAGTTGGAGCGGGACCAACGTTCCCCAGCGCAGTATAACAAATGGGTTCGGTCAATACATCCATATTATTATCTTGATCAAGGAGTGACATGGTCGCTACCTGGAGAGAGAGAGAAGAAAACACTCAGCGTATACTCTTGCAAGATTAGATTGGTTATCAATATATCTAATCAGGATGTCTCCCACTGTTTTAGTCAAATCTTCCTTCAAACCCTAAAAGGAAAGACTAGTCGGGATTAATTATACTGTACAAGTTCGCCAATCTTTCAGCCAGGCCAGTGCCGGTACTTTGAGGGAGGTTCCCCGTGCTTTCGCACGGACCTAATTAAAATAAACCTCGGTTTCCCAGGGGCGTAACCCCGTTGACACCTTTCTAGACACCTACTTGATCGGTTAATTCTAATGTATAAAACTCTCCCAGGAGTAACAATTACTCGCAGTGGGTATCGGGATCCAACTATCTCATAGAAGGTATGCAATCTCATTGCAAATTTCAACACTTGAAATTCCCGATAATATTTTACCCCTAGTATCCTATGACCTTGACAAAAGCCAACAAACCATAGGGTGCTAGTCAAGTTCAACCCGTCATTTCCCGATTGAATTAAACCTACCCGCACGGCCCTTGACGAAAGAAAACAAAGTCGCACAACTACCCTAACTCAATCGCATCATATGCTTATACAGATAAGCATAAATAGCTACCGCACACTACGCCTTGACGAAAACCAACAAACGTAGCACGAATACTATGAAATACTTATCTGAAATGACGGAGGGCTACGACAGGTTTTTAAGAAAACCCTTTGCGTAATGAACTTGATATCGTTGCAGAATCAAATGATTTAAATGGAGTGTTTTTTAGGCCTTTACTTGTTTTGCTAAAGAGGTCACTCCCGGTGAAGGGATCGTCGGCTCTTTCCTCATCGAATGAGGTGCAGGATATTTCACAAATACCACTATGCAAAGCAAAAACTATAGAAGTAATCAAAATACAAACTGAATGTGTAGCATCTGCTAGTTTCGCTAAAGAGGTCACTCCCGGTGAAGGGATCTCGGCTCTTTCCTTATCGAATAAGGTGCTGGATGTTCTACAAAGAACATCGCTATGAAAAGCAACAACTAGAGCTACTTGTTTTTGAAAATTTGATTACACAACATCTTTAGGTTTCTTTTATTTCATTAATCTCATTAATGAAGTCTCATCATTTTAAGTTACCTAAACATCACAGATAAATACAACGTACGCTTATGCCATCCGCATTCGTCTCGATGCCCCCTCGTGCACCGTTAGGTTAGGTAACTAACGGCAGAGCGGGGCAGTGCTAGCGCGGGTGTAAAACATAAGCAACGTCTATATAATATATCACATATACTATATCATGTATCCATCTCAACATATCAAATGATCACATCACAGATATCGCAGCAGAAGAACATATATGAAATATTGGATATACTAGGATTTCTGTGTTTTATATCAAGCCAGTATAAAACACAGATTCCACGATCGCGATGAATAGCCAAACCCATATCCCTAAACCCCTACGAGAGTGGCGAATAACCCTGCCAATTCTAGAGTTAGGAGACCCGGTCTCGACTCCTCGAGATGGTCTCCTACTGAACCCTAGAACCCGGTTACTTGTGCTCCCCGCCTTGGGTCTATCCTAATGCAGAAAAGTAAATAATATACAATGGTGACATCATCCTCAACCCGGAAGTTCCCCAATAAAAGAATATTACATACAATGAATTTTACATGAATGAAAAAGAAAACTCTCATCTCACATAAAACCCCCGGCTATTCAAACGCGACGATCCAATATAACATATCACAGCAACATATAACATCACATGTCATCAACGTAAGTAAATATACGTATCCCAATTGTCGTTGGCATATAGCAACGAAATCGATGATACACCACATATTACACTTATGATCGCAGAAAAGAAAATGAAAAACTACAACAGTTGGAATCCGCAACCACCTTAGACATCGCATTCCTAACCAAATGAATTCCTTAGACATCGCATGCCTAACAATTATAAACCCCGCATTTTAGTCTCGATCTCGAAAATACTTTTCAATACCTAGTCGGGCAATTCAACAAGATTCTCGACATCCTGATCGAATGCTCGTCGAAAACTTTAGTAGACGGCCGCACCCCTGATGCCGTCAACGAAGTGCACTAAGGCGGAACACCGCTGCCGCGAGCACCCGAACGGATGCTTTTGGCAACGGGGTTCTCCTACAGTCACTTGGTCGGGGCTATAGGGCGTGGCTATCTATTAAGTTTACCCGGCGAGTATCCGCGTATGCTACGTGATTGCGACGGACTTTTGATCACATCAAAATCCCGTGGCAACCGATCATTTGAGACTAAACTGCTAGATTTATAACATTCAAATTAGTTATCTCATAACTACATGTGGATTCCAAATATTGTATCCCATCACATAATATCCGGACGAAGTTAAACCCTTCGATCGATTCATCAAATTCCCACAATTTCCCGACAGCTCAACACTTGAGCACAGTTTTAGTAATACCCAGAAAATGCCACAGTACATATGAACCAGCCGTAGAAGGGTCAAACCAACGCCTCTTATGTGAAACGCTAAACTATCACAAACCCTAAGATTCAAGTGATGGTTTTGACGGCCACATAATCAAGTTAAGGTTTATGTTCTTCTAGAGAGTCCACAGAATCACTTGCATATTTTTCCGAATACGTTAAACTTGGAAAAATGGGTTTTTGACATTCGATCGAACTTTTTAACATTGTCTAGACAAATGTGAAACACCCGAAACAATATTAAAACTACGAATACGAAACACTCCGAATTGCTTATAATGTAAAATTACATCACATGCAAAATTAGCAAAAATAAACAACACCTGAAAGATCAAAACTAAGTCACTAGAACATATGCAAAAAATCGGGGGGGTGCTCGGTTTTAGCCCGATATGGGACCTATGGTGGCCGGCCCAAATTTCATCAAATGCCCTAAAATTTTGTGTGTGTTCATGATATATCCCATACATCACTCTGTACTTGTTTAAAAAAAATTTTGACAACTTTTTGAAATCGACAGCAAGCAGGTTTTGACGATGCAGATTTCAGAGTTTTTTCGGTTTCGTAATTCTAACAAAATCCGTATTAATTTCTAGCAGGGCTCTGATACCACTAAAGGTTTACCTACGACGGCAGCAAGGTTTCGGGAGGCATCGTCCATGCCAAATTAAAATTTTGCCGTTTTAGCTAACCCTAAACTAGATCGTTAACTAGAAATAATACGGGATCAAAAGCAAACAACTTTGCAAGATGTAGTGAGCAAGGAATACAACCTTTTTAGATCGGTCCTTCACTTCAAATAGCTCCGTGTAGTAGTCCCCTCCGCTGCGATCTCAAGCTTCGGACTCTAGAGAGGCTCCGTAGAAGAAACGAGCGTGCTTGCTTCGAAGACTTCGAGGCCGAAGATGATCTACGTCGGGGAGACACTAACTCAAGCTATTCCATCACTAGGTCATGAACTTTGTGAAGAGAACACCCTATACTACATGGCAAGTAGTAGAGGATGATGAAGTAGGAAGTGGGCTCACTTTAGAATTGATTTTCTCATATTTTTCCTCATTCCACCATTAGAGCTAGTAAGATTTTGAGGAGGAAGAAGATGAGGAGGAAGAACTCTTGGGAATAATTCATCCCAATGAAAACTTATCTAAATGAATTATTCACCCATGGTTGAGTTAAGCCTTCATGTTTAACTCATGTAGAGAATTAACCAAGGTGTGCGGTTAAAGGTTGGGTTAAGTAATATCTAAGCAAATGACAAAAGAGTGGACTTTGTCAAAGTTTCTACAAGCTTCTTCAAGCTTGACAACTTTAACAAAGTTTATCTCTTTCGTTAAATTCTTAAGATAAAAACAAAACTCTAATTTAACCTAATGATGGTATAAGTCTCATACACCCATCTTTCATGTATCATCAACTATGATACAATGCATGTACACAAACATACATATCACATATGTACAATGTGCACACTAAGTGAGAAAATAAATCATAAGTGAGCTAATACCAGTTAATATAATGTAATATATCAAATATATAATTATACATTAAATTATTAAATCAACTCTTGATTTAATAATCCGGCTATAACCGACTAATATCATGTGTAACAACTTATCAAATAAACACTTGATCCGATAACCCGGTTATATCGCATACAACCGATCAATGTCACGAATCGTGAGAATACAATATGGTATCTCATATCGTATTAATCCCGGTCCCGCACATATCACATATGTGCTCCTACTCCGTTTCGCTTGAGCCAGGAAACCCCTGTATAGGACTCTAAAGACTCGTCAATACGCCGGCAGTAGGTGATGATCATATCAAACACCCATAAGCCGCAAGCGGTTTGTTAAACGTAACGGCCACTCGGGTATTGAGTGATCAGAAGATCAACAAGTAAGCCTGCTCACACTCCTGCGAATCCAATCAGTAACACTACCGTACAGTCCGGTCTCTTCGTCTGATATGTCGCATATCTCGTCTAGGGGTGGTAAACGTCAGACCCCAGTAACTCGATAAGTTGTGTCGATATGAGGCTCATAACGAGTCAAGAAACTACTGAAAACACTTACCAGTATATCTCTGAATCTGCCTTGGCTAAGGACTTCCTGTTATAGCCAATCGAGCACAGCACAACATCAACTCCTTATACCGGGAGAGGCGAAACCCCTCCTATCGCTCATTGCCTCCATGTGACTCGGGACTGTACCCAAAAGCCATCGTTTTGCACGCCCTCTTGGACGTGGTATGATGGAAATCAAAGCACAGTAAGAATCATACAAGACTCTATGACGATCTCGGGTCTACAGAGTAACCTGTACCAGTATCACCAGAGAACTGCCATCTGACGTGAGGTATAATAGCATCTGGGAGTTCTCGGTGAGTCCGTCCAGTGTACCCAGTCTCCACTGAGCACCCGTATATTGTCTCTGATGTCAAACACCAATGGATATGGGATCATCCATCGCCCATCTGCATAGGTCGAGAAGCATACGCTAGTCTACTCTGGTATATCAATGCCCTGTCTCGATACACCTACGACTAGGAACATTTGAAGGATGTACTTAACGACTACACTTTCCCCACTAGTATGATCTGCATCATAGTCCTGGTAGTCAAGTACTCATCCTAAGGGCTTTATCAACATGTAACATAGAGACAATCAGAGTACATGTTAAGATAAAGAGCAACCAGATAGCATACTATCATGTCGAGCAAGAAAGCTCTCTCTATATATGTCCAAGCATCCACTACAATATACATCATATATACAGTAATGGCCTCTAGGGCATACATATCACTGACAAAGGATATGTTGCCCATCGGCAGTATTTCAAGCGGATGAAGCGCAAGACGCGTCGAGAGCAGAAAAGCACGACAGATGAGCGTAAAAGGACTACCGGCAACTGTCACACGGTTGATTCCGTGGGATCGTAAGTTCTCACCTTCGAGAGAGATTCGGATGAAGAAATAGCCCTTGGCCCTCTCTTCAAGGAATCCATCTCCGAAACAGAAGAGACAAAGACCTGGGAGAACATTCAGCTGCGTAATCGCACGCTATCCGAAAAGAATCTTGGGCCCACAAACAAGGGGTTGAGTAAAAAAGATAAACGGAAGGAAAAAGTCCCTGAAGATATCGCCCTCAATGACCGAATCGTTGAAAAGCTGGCAGCCAAGGACCCGTCCAAGAAAAACAAGGTGGTTTACAACGTTCTAGCACACCTGAGGAAGATACCCTCGCAGCTAAGCATTCTCGACGCCCTCGTGCTATCCAAAGAGGCGAGAGATTCTCTGATCAAGGCATTACAAGAGCCTGACCAGTTTCAAGCTTTCCTCGCCGAAGAAAAGATGAAGGACGAGCTGGAAGAAGTGCACACAGCTGACATCACTTTCGGCGATGAAGATCTCCTCCTCGGAACATGCGAGCACAACCGTCCCCTATATGTCTCTGGGTATTGCTATGACATTAAGATAGGGAAAATCCTAGTTGACAATGAGTCCTCTATCAATCTCCTAAATGGAGGTTGCTAAAAGAAATCTGCATGAGCGTTCAACACCTCGCTCGGGATAAAATCACTATCTCCAGGTTTAACACCCAGTCATCACGGACGCTCGGGTCTGTGATACCAACGTTACGCTTTGGAATGCTCGTCACTGATATCAAGTTCCATGTCATTGAGGCCAAGACTTGCTACAACGCTTTGCTCGACGGGCCATGGTTACACGAGTACAACATCATCCCTTCTACACAACATCAGTGTATGAAGTATTTCAAAGATGGTCTTGAGTATACCCGTTCTCCGCCGAGAGACACGGCCGGGACATTGGGACGTCAGACCTGAATTTCAAGGGCAGATTCTATTTGGTGCTATCTGTCCACCTCTCTGAAGATGCCAAGTTGATTTTTGACACCATGTATTGAAAGTTTAAACAGATGTGGTCGATATAGCAGACTTCGTCAGATTCCCCTTCGTTGAGGGGTTTTTGATTGTGGGGAAGCTCTTCCCTGCAGGCGCATGCCCATGCAGTTAATTACGCTACCGCATCGCGGTAACCACTTTCTCCTTCTCCAGATGGTCTCTTCGTGTCGTGTGTGTTTGTTTTGTTTTTGGTTGCCCGGGGATTGTATACGGAGATAAATTTATGTTGTTTCCCGTAGGGCGTGGATTAGTCCAAATCCGCATTTTCTTAGATTTGGGTTTGGGGTTGGGTTTAACGATACGTTAGTCTCATTTGAGACTAAGATCAACTTAAACGGTTGTTAAGGATACGTTAGTCTAATTTTAGGCTAAGATCAACTCAACGGGATCATTTAGATCCAACAAAAGAGTATTTGGGCTCTATTGTTTAGTTTAGGGACATTGCGGTCCCTAATTAGTTTAAGGACATTACGGTCCAAGGTTAAGGACATCATAGTCCATGGGCTTAAGGACCCCATAGTCCAAGGTTAAGGACATCATAGCCCATGAGTTTAAAGACCCCACAGTCCGAGGTTAAGGACATCATAGTCTATGGGTGTAAAGGACCCCACAGTCCAAGGTTAAGGACATCATAGTCCATGGGTTTAAGGACCCTACAGTCCAAGGTTAAGGACATCATAGTCCATGAGTTTAAGGACCCCACAATCCATGAAATGTTTGGTTGTCGGGACCCGTCACCTCTCTGAAGACGTTGAAGGATTACAATGATATATCAAAGGAGTGCAGAGATGTACCCTTGAACCAATTTTGGTTGGGAGATCTGTAGTGTAATTGGGACTAACATCTAAGATTTATAAGCATATGGGCTCAATTAATCTGAATGAGGAGTTTATAGCAATTTGGGCTCGGCCCACTCAGTTAAAATGTTAAACATTTGACAATACTGGGCATTGATTTGGGTTCTCACAGCCTTTCTTTTATTGAATGCTGAGCATCCATCATAGCTCTGTGCTTTATTTATAGAATAATTTATGTTCTTTTAGCGCACATGTGAGGAGCATGTGGCGCGCTTGGTGCTGAGCGCCAGTCCAAAGAGCGCAAAGCGCTTCTGGGATATAGCACACACGTGAGGAGCACGTGGCGCGCTTGGCGCTGAGCGCCAGTCCATAAGCGCAAAGCGCCAGTTTATGAGCGCAAAGTGCTATTTGTTCAGCGGCGCACAGGTGAGGAGCACGTGGCGCGCTTGGCCCTGAGCGCCAGTCCAAAGAGCACAAAGAGCTTCTGGGATATAGCGCACACGTGAGGAGCACGTTGTGCACTTGGCGCTGAGCGCCAGTACATGAGCGCAAAGTGCTATTTAATCAGTTTATGATCTGAGAAATAATTTCTCATTTATAAGAGACTTTGTCTCAAGACTCTAAGAACAAAGTTCTTATTTTATAGGAGATGTTTCAATCTCTTATTTTGGTGAAAGGCTTTGCCTTTATGGATCTGTGATCCTAAGAGAATTGAGTTATTCTCGCCCCCCCCCCCATTTTTATATTGAGATACAATGATCTCTGAAAGACAATTTGTCTTATAGATCTATGATCTGAAGAAGATTAAGTTCTTCCTCTTACTTTTTTTTATGATGAGATACTTTGATCTCTTTTTGAAAAGACCTTGGTCATATAGATCTATGATCTGTGAGAAGAATTATGTTCTTCTTTTATATGAGACGATTTCGTCTTTCTGTTCTTTTTACCTTGAAGAAAGTTTTCTTCTTCTGAGAGCTTGCTCTTTGTCTTTGAATTTCTCAAAATTTATGGGGGGATTCCTCTCTTTTTTTTTTTATCTCCTTGAGACTTGAAGTCTTAGGTCCTTTATATAGGGCAAGCTGATTTGTTCAATCAGTTAAGGAGATCTTTTCTCCAATTGATTTGGGGATTTTCCCAACGTTGGACCTTTGATCTAAGGACTTCTGATTTACAGAAGGCAATCTTCTTGTTTTTAACAAGATTGGGAAATTTTCCCATACAGAATTTATTCTGTATTTTGGAGATTTTTAATCACCTTTGGATCATTGATCCAACGGTGCTCTGATTTACAGAGCACAATCTTCTTGTTTGGAAAGATTTTGAGGAATCTTTCCTTAACAGAATTTTATTCTGGTTAATTGATGATTTATCATCTTTATTGGATATTTGATCTGACGGTGGGGAGCTTTTAGTTCCAACACTAGCGCATTCATGCTTTGCACGTGATACGCTGCTTAGAGTGCAGCGTTCTTAGCACCAGCGCACACGTGCTTTGCACGTGGTGCGCTGCTTGGGGTGCAGCGCACCTGGTGCTGCAATGAAGCGCTGCTTCATTTCAAAATTTGAAATTTGAACAGAGTTTTTCTCTGATTGGGGGAAACAAATGCCCCCCCACCATTGCGCTCACGTGGCCGACACGTGAGTGCAGCGGTGGCAGCATCTGCACCCTTTGATCAACTCAGAAGTTGAAACGGCATCTCAGTGCCTATAAATAAGACCCTTGGCCCTTGAGATGATTTCTGTTCATCTTCTTTTTTTTCTGAGAATTTTTATTCTCTTTCAGAGCATAGGTCTTTGTCTTAAGAACTTTCTTAAGGACAGAACTCTGTCAAAATTTAGGTAAAAATTAAATCTTTTAAAGGATTATTTAATAATCTAGGGTTTCACCCATTAATAGAGCTTTGCTCTTCATAGATCTTCGATCTAAAGAAAATCTTTTTTAGGGTTTTATTATCAAAGCTTTACTCTCTTGAAATCATAGATCTAAAGCGATCTTTCTTAGGGTTTCTTAACCTATTAACAGAGCCTTGCTCCTTTCAAATCATATAGATTTGTTAATCTCTTATGAAGAACTCTTAGAGTTTGTTCATAGATCTTGAAGATCTCAGAATTTTAATTTAGTAGAAGCTTTACTTCTTCAGGGTTCTTGATGGATTATTTCATCTTTCCCGCAGAGCATGGCTCTTAGAATTCTCGGGGAATTTTCTATTCCCCTCATAATTAATTTTGACAGTTGTCATTCCTGTCTGCAGAGCATTGCTCTCGAGGAGTTTAACTCCTAGACTCGAGGAGTCTCTCATTAAATGAGAATCTTTCTTTGGGATTTCTCTTTTATTTACACAAATTTAAATTTGTTAGGTGTCATAACCAGAACTTGTTTTCTCGATCAAGAGTCGTTTAAATCCTTGTGTCTGTTTCTAATAAGGATTTTCTTAATCAGTCTGTTGATTGGTATGGAATTTTGCGTGCGTGCGTTTTAGAATCAAAGTTAAGAATATACCGCAATCAATAACGGTGTCGCTTGGTAGCTAGCCGGTTGAGTACGGGCCGGTCCACAGGGAAAACGTGTTCTTTCTTTATGTTCTTACGAGTTAAGTCCTATTTTTGGTAGGTTTTGATTTTTATAAAAACTAAGATTGAATTTAATTTGATTTGAAGCCTTGCTAGGGTTAGAATTAGGTTAGTTTGGAAAAATAACTCTACTCACTGCTTCCTTTGCCCTAATTAAGAACATAGGTGTTAGGGTAATAGTTAACAAAGGGGATTAGCACGACTAGGAAAAAACTTCTTTTCTTTCTTTTGGTCCTTGTCCCTCCTTTCTTAACTCTTAGCCCTAACCTCTATGTAAATCAACCACAACCGGTCTAACTAGGGAATCACGGCTATCTCGTAGGATAGGGTGCCATAGTGAACGGTGTGTGTTTGATTCAAATAGAGTCCTAATTAAAATGCTATATAGCAAGAAAGGGGTGAGAGATTCCATCTCTCAAACCTACCCAATCCTAACCCTAACAAGTGAGGAATTACTCACTCATTAGGAAAGTTACGATGAAATTCATTTTTATAATTTTTGTTTTAATAACCTAATTAACTTGCAGATAAATAAAGACAGATAAAAAAATTGCAGAAATTAAATTCAAATGGAGAATTGCAAGATAAAAAAAACTTACTTTTATTGACACCTCTTGACGATTGCAATGGAATGAAAATTTAATCTAGAATTTAAAAAGAGACATGCCCCAAAAAAGCCTGTAGGCTTTCCTATTTATAGATAGGAGAAACCCTAGGGTTTACATCTGATCCATACATGAAATTACAAGACTACCTTAAGAAAGCCGGGTCAAAGCACCGACACCCACCAACACGTGCACTGCATGGCCGCGGAACCGCGGCAGAAATCCCAGTTTGGCCGTGGATCCGCGGCCATATGATGAGCTCTTGGACTCAGTTCTTTAGGGATGATTCAAGTTGCTTTTTCCTTCTATTTTCTTCACTTGGTTCCTCAGAATCTTTTCTACTTTCATCCAGATTTCCAACAGTGCAGATTTATGTGGACTTTTACCGCAGGCTTCGTGTTGAAGTCTTGAATCTTGTGCTGCCTTTTTGCTTTGTGCACTTGAACTGTTTACCGATCTTCATTTGTTCCTTGAACTATTAGGTGGCATCATACGGATTCTTCTATTGTTGGTCGTAGTCTCACATTTGTAGCGTATTTTTCATGAATTTCACTGTACTGACCTGAGAACCTGTAACCTGCAACTATTTAGCAGACATGGATCAAAAGCACCTATTTATTTGTAATATGATTAAGAATGGGCGATATAATAATGCAATATTCTGATATGAACAAATACCCCCAAACTTATCTTTTGCTCGTCCCGAGCAAAGCCAATTTATTCTCGAAAAATCCTAACCTCACTTTCGCAAGGAATCGCGATTGCACTGAGCTCGTGTAACAAGCCGTTAAACCTCTAGGTGTCCCTAGTAGGAGGAGTGTTGTCTCCTGAGGATTTTCAGCGGATACCACCCACAAAATCCGATCAATTTGGCCTGTTGACTTTCATTCTTCAATTCGGTATTCTAGCAAGAAATTCTATTATCTTCAACTTAGAAATCATCAACCCGTATTTTTCACACTCACTTATCATTTAACTTAAGATCGTAAATGTTCTGTAAATTTATTTAGCTTTTAGCATCTCTTGAATTTTCCTTCTAAGGTTCCATCTCAACTTAGGAATTTTTATCATCACTACTGAAAATATAAGCCATGTCTTTCATTCCTATCTTTCATCAAAACCCCAATCATATACCCCTACGTGTGTGTATGTATCATATCCACACTTGGAAATTCAATTCAAGCTATCATACTCTTGTCCATCGTCCAAAGTACTTTTAGTTGGTGAATTTTAGAGGAAATTGCTCACACATCTTTCATATGACCGTTAATAATTCTTGAGGTATTAACGACCGATTACAAAATGTATTCGCGTATTTAGGCGTAATTCTTCGTCTTGAAATACCTAAGGCTTTAGCAGTGACTCCCAAACCAGTTGGTCTAAGGCATTAGGTGATAAAGCACCCTCGCTATATATTTTTTTCATTTTACGCAGCCTTAAGTAATTACAAAATCAGTGTTCATTTTTTTTATATCTCTTATTTCACACTTATACTCTAATTTTTTCTCATACTAAGGATTTTAGACAAGAGCATTTCAAGATATCTTCTACTATCCCAAGTTTCAAGGTGCGTGTATGTGCGAGTTGTAGGGTATATATTTTCATAATTTCGACTAAAGGTTCGGAATTATTTTTCAGACTTACACTTCAATAAAAATTTCAATACCCTTCCCTTATTTTGACTTAGCCTAAGAACTGAACTCAACATTTGCCTATTTCTAAATAAACTACAAGGGCATATATTTTCTACAGTTAAACTTTAAGAAAGGTTATTTTTAGGATTTTTAATTTACTAAGTTTAGGATCTAGTTTTTCCTAGCTAGTTAACCGTCTTGTCAAACTTAAGTCAAATATGGCCAAAATTGAAATTTTCAATTTTTATAATTTTTAAAAATTTTCAAAATTTTATTTGATTTTATTTTTATAATTTTTTTTTCATTTTTTTAAATAATTTTTTATAAAGATGCAATGCAGAATTAAACATGCAAAGAAAGAAAAAAGAAAAAATATATATAAAAATTAAAATATGCAATGCAATGATAACTATTTACAAACCACCTCCTCCCCCAAACTTACCAAAAGCAGTGCCCTCACTGTTTATGACCTCGCCGTCCCCTTGAACGTGAACGGGAACGTTCCTCTCTCGCCAGTAGTGTGGACACGCCACGCTCAATCTCTGTCACATGGTGATCTAAGTTGGTTACCAGCCCTACCAATCTGTCTATCCCCCTAGTGGCTTTCTTAAGTAGATGTGCATGTTCTGCGGGGGTAAGCTCTTCCTCGCTCACGGTCGAGCTGGAGCTGGGTGTTCTGGCGGGTACGTTCTCGGGCGGTTCTGTTCGCGACCATACATCATTTAGGCAAGTATAGGACGTGGATACGCCCTCAATAAGAGGCCTAATGGGGATACATCCATGCATGTAAAACTTAAATTCCTCCACAGGGATGAAATAGAGACACAGTTGTGTCACTAACATAGGGCATGGGTAATTGGCAGCCCTTTTGCCAGCACCAATTGAATTAAGCAATACCGTGCACATATCATATCGAGGATTCCTAGTCATTAAGGTGTGCACGATATGAAGAGATGGTGTGAAAAAGGTAGTATTGTGTGAACTACCAAAAATGTTATTTTGTGCCCAACGGCACACAGTCAGTACATATGCAAAGAGGGTTCTAGCTTCGATGCCCTTACGTGGCTCCCTCGAATAGTCAGTACCTATCAAGGGTAGATAATCCTCGAATTGGAGGGGTAGGTCATGGGTAGGTAGTCTAGGTATTAGGGTGACTTTATGAATGAAGTCCCTATCGATAATGATTTCCTTATCACCCCAAATAAGCCTAATATATCCGTGTTGTGAAAGGCATCCGTCTTCCATGCATTCATAAAATCGTGTGACGAGATCTGGAAGAGCGAAGGAGTTTGGATGATTAAACAGTAAAAAATTCCACCCTCGCCTTCGGATCTCTTCACCGAAATAGCTACCGTAGATTGTGTATGCAAATATTTGTGAAAAGTCCCTCTCATATTGTAGCGTTGGTGCCATTACAGAGAATGAAAGTTGCAGAATATCTCAAAAATTAACAGAGAGAACCAGAGAATGCAAATCTCCTGTGAAGTTTTCAGAGGGTGACGAGGCTAAGCAGTGGCGGAAGCGCGGCCAGATGCAGGCAATTGCGGCGGTTGGGCGGCGGCGTAGTGGGATCTCTCTGCAGAAATTGGAGCGGCGACTAGGGGTTTTAGTGAGATGAAATTAGGGTTTGGTAAAAGGCAGAGAGGGTCGGGTTCTATTTATAGGGGGGATTGTTTTGGTTATTTGCAAAAAGCCCCTCTTAAAAAGAGGAAATTATTTGAAAATAAAATTTTATTTTTTTTCTATTTATTACTGAAAATTTACAAAAAATACCTAAAAAAATTTATTTTCATATTTTTTTTATTTTTTTTTGTTTTTATATAATTACAAGTGGTACATACCCCCAAACTTATTTGAAACAGTGTTTTGGCTGGATAATCGAAATTTAGGGGTAGATGGAGGAAGATCGGTCAATGTAAATCGGCTCCTGCAAAAACAGGAGCTCCTCTGAAGGGTTCGCAGTGAGGAACGGTTTAAGTCTATGTCCGTTCACTTTAAATAGTGAACCGTCCTCCGGATTTTCTAGATCGACTGCACCATGCGGATATACAGTGCGTACCAAAAATGGCCATTTCCATCGAGATCTGAGCTTGCCGGGATGGAAATGTAACCGGGTGTCGTAAAGTAAAACCTGTTGACCAGGATTGAAAGTTTTGCGCATAAGGTGTTTATCGTGGAACAACTTCGTTCGGTTTTTGACGATTATTGCGTTCTCGTAAGCTTCATCCCGAAGCTCGTTCAATTCGTTCAACTGCAGCTTTCTATTGCTGCCTGCATTTCCTAGGGATAGATTCAACTCTTTTATTGCCCAAAATGCTCTATGCTCAATTTCAACTGGAAGGTGGCAAGCCTTTCCATAAACAAGTCTATACGGAGACATGCCAAGATCGGTCTTATAGGCAGTTCTAAATGCCCAAAGGGCATCGATAAGTTTTGACGACCAATATTTGCGGTTTTTGAAAACCGTTTTCTCCAATATCTGTTTAATTTACCGATTTGAAATCTCGGCTTGCCCACAAGTTTGGGGATGATAGGGCATTGACAGCTTGTGAGTAATGGAATAATTCCGCATTAAGGACTCGAAAGTCCTATTACAAAAATGAGATCCATTATCGCTGATAATTGCGCGGGGATACCCAAATCGAGAAAAATGTTTTCTTTGAGAAATCTAACGACAACCTTGTTGTCATTGGTCCGGCCGGGCACAGCTTCGATCCACTTTGAAACATAGTCAACAGCGAGGAGAATATACACGTTCCCAAAAAAGTTGGGTTCCATAAAATCTATCCCCCAAACATCAAAAATTTCAATAACCAATATTGGTTGGAGTGGCATTTCATTTCTCCTAGATATCCGGCCCAAGTGTTGGCACCGGGAGCATGTCTTGCAGTAACCATGTGTGTCTTTAAAAAGTTGTGGCCAGTAAAAGCCATACTGTAAGATCTTTTCAGCTGTCTTTTTGGGGCCAAAATGCCCGCCACACGCTTGATCGTGGAAAAATGAAAGCACGCTCTTGAACTCATTGTCGGGGACACACCGACGAATAATTTGGTCGGGGCAGTATTTGAATAGATATGGTTCATCCCAGTAAAAATGTTTTACTTGAGATAGAAATCGGAGTCTGTCCTGATTCGATCATTCATTTGGTATAAGTTCGGTGGCCAAATAATTCACAATATCTGCGAACCAAGGTTCGCATGACACAGTTAAGAGCTGTTCATCTGGAAAAACGTTTTTTATAGGAATTTGATGTGTAGGCGAAGAAGGGAGGCGTGAAAGGTGGTCGGCGATTACGTTTTCGCCTCCTCTCTTGTCTCTGATGACAAGGTCAAACTCTTGTAGTAAGAGGATCCAACGTATTAACCAAGATTTAGCGTCCTTCTTCGCGAAAAGATGGCGAAGAGCTGAGTAGTCAGTGTAAACAATGACTGGAGAGCCGATTAAATAGGGCCTGAACTTTTCTAATGCAAACACAACAGCTAAGAATTCCTTCTCAGTTGTTGTGTAATTTAATTAGGCCTCGTTCAAGGTTCGGCTAGCATAATAAATCACATGCGGCATCTTATTAATGTGTTGTCCAAGGACAACACCAATGGCGAAATCAGATATATCGCACATAATCTCAAATAGATGCGTCCAGTTAGGAGATGAGAGAATGGGAGCGGAAGTAAGTGAGTTTTTCAATGACTCGAACGCCTTCATACAGCTTGAGTCGAAATCAAAAGTGGTGTCCTTGGCCAACAAAAGAGTCAAGGGTCTAACTATCTTGCTAAAATCCTTGATGAACCGTCTATAGAAACCAGCATGGCCAAGGAACGCTCGAATGTCTCGGACACACTTAGGAGGAGGAAGATTGGAAATGACTTCAATCTTAGTTTTATCTACCTCAATGCAATTTTGCGAGATGATACCTTCTCGTACCATAAAGTGGCATTTCTCCCAATTTAAAGTAAGGTTCTTATCCCTACACCGGGTAAGAACTGCGTCTAAATGTAGCAAACACTCATCAAAGGAGTCGCCGAAAATGAAGAAATCATCCATAAAAATCTCCAAGAATTTTTCCACCATGTCTGAAAAAATGCCCATCATACACCGCTGGAAAGTAGCGGGTGCATTGCATAACCCAAAGGGAATGCGACGGTAAGCAAACGTACCGAAAGGACAAGTGAATGTGGTCTTCTCTTAGTCCTTTTCGGCGATGGGAACTTGATTATAGCCGGAGTAGCCATCCAAAAAGCAGTAAAATTCATGCCCAGCCAATCGTTCTAGTATTTGGTCAATAAAAGGTAATGGAAAGTGGTTTTTCCATATCGCGGCGTTGAGTTTTCTATAATCGATGTAACTCGCCATCCAGTTTGGGTGCGAGTAGGTATTAACTCATTTTCTTCATTAGTTATGACCGTTATGCCCGATTTCTTTGGACAACGTGAATGGGGATAACCCACTGGCTATCAGAGATAGGGTAAATGATACCACTATCAAGACATTTTACAATCTCCTTTTTAACAGCCTCTTTCATGATAGGGTTTAGACGTCTCTGTGGATCCCTTGCTGGCTTGGCATCATCCATCATATGAATATGATGTTCAACTATTCGGGGACTGATCCCCTTGATGTCCGCCATAGTCCAGCCAAAATCTTGCCGATTGTTTTGTAAGACCGTTAAAAGGGCTTTCTCTTGCTCGGGGGCTAGAGAAGCAGAGAAGATAACAAGAAGGGTCTTATTCTTACCTAAGTAAGCGTATTTAAGGTGAGACGGCAATAGTTCGAGTTCGAGTGTTGGAGACGAAACAATTGAAGGTAAAATCGGTGAAATTGTCTCAAACTCAAAGGATTCCGACAGAGGTTCAAAACGAGTGTAAGCAACCGAGTCGGATGGTTCAGCTAACTCATCCAAAAATTCAAAGGATTCGAACTCGGGTGGTGATTCTTCAAAATCGTTCGTGAAAGTGAAACACTCATAATCATTATCGGGTGTGAAAGTAGTGTCAGATTCGAGGAGGAACGCACTATTGGCGTCAAAATTGTTGTGATCGAACAGAAATTTTTCGAGCTCACAATCCTCCTGGGTAATCTCTTGGATCGAGCAAACGTCAAGTATATCAGCATTAGGTTTGGAAGGCTGATTTCCCAACTTAAAAATGTTGAGCTCAATTGTCATATTTCCAAAAGATAGGTTCATCGAACCATTTCGACAGTTGATCACCACATTAGAAGTCGCAAGGAATGGTCGACCGAGTATCACCGGAATTTGACTCCGGAGGTTTGCTACAGGCTGTGTGTCCATAACAATGAAATCAACGGGGAATATGAAGTCCCCTACTTTAATCAACACATCCTCTAACTCACCCTTAAGATGGGTGATGGATCGGTCAGCCATTTGGAAAGTACAATATATGGGTTTCAGCTCTCCAACGCCTAACTGTTCATATACTGAATAAGGAAGCAGATTAACACTGGCACCAAGATCTAAAAGTGCACGGTTGATGTTCTTATCCCCAATAGTTTTTGAAATTGTAGGACAGCCAGGGTCCTTGCATTTTTGAGGTAAAGGTTGGGTAAGAGCATTACTTACCGCACCAGCCAAGAAAACATTCTTAGGTACCTCTGATTTCCTCTTCTTGGTACATAAGTCCTTCAAGATTTTAGCGTAAGAAGGGACTTGTTGGATTGCATCCAAGAGAGGTATATTTATGCTAACCTGTTTAAATAACTCCACAATCTTCTCCATTTGTGGAGTTTGTTTATTGGATCTCAACCTGTTTGGAAATGGAACATTTTGAAAATTGGTTGAGTCCAATGTTTGTGGAGTAGATTGCGGAGTTAGAAAGAATCCCGGTGTTGGTGTTTTCGTGGAGTGAGATATGGGTCCATTCGGAGCAGTAGAAGAAGTAGAGGCTTGTGAAGAATGAAGAACGGGCTCTGAAGAAGATGAAGAAGATGATGAAGAAGAAGAATAAGCGGCGGCCGGGGTGTCATTATTAGTTCCAACGTTGTTGTGAAATACCTTTCCAGATCTCAATGTAGTCACGACACTCACATTATGATTTTGTTGTTCATGAGCAACATGTGCATTTTGTGTGTGACCAGGATTTGGCAGTGGTTGAGATGGAAGTTTTCCCTTCTCTCGCTCGCTTAGAGCAGTATTCAGTTGTGCAATTTGGGCTTCAATGGTTTTGATGCTTTGCCCATGTGATGCAGTGTGTTGCACCAAAGACTGAATGGAAGACTGGATGTTGGCTAAGGATTAAGTAGATTGTTTTAAAAACGCATCCAGACTTCGTTCTAGCGAGGTAACCTTATCGTTATTTGGCTGAACAAAATTGTTTTGAGGAAAAGAGTTGTTTGGTGCAAATTGTTCATTTGATTTTAGTAGGGTTGGGGTTGGAAAGGTTGCTGATATTGAGTTTGTGGAGGGGCTTGTTGTTGTGGAGGAGGCCTTTGAAAATTGTTATTGCCTTGGAATTGTTGTTGATTTTGATTCCAAGCAAAATTGAGGTGGTTCCTCCAACCAAGATTATAAGTAGAAGAGTATGGATCATTTCTTTGTCTTTGCTGAAAGGCAGCATTGACTTTATCCTATCCTTGAGCAGGTGGGTTGTAAGGATACACTTCGGTCAAATGGGACGGATCCGAACAACAAGCGCATATAGTGCAAAGGGGTAAAGCGGGGGCAGGAGAAGGCGGTGAGAATTTGCTCTCAATTGCTTCTAATTTACGTGTAATTGCAGCCATTTCAGTTTTCATTGCAATTGACATGTCAAGTTGGTGAACACCTGCCGTAGACTGACTGGATGAAGTAGATGAAGTGGACGAAGTGGTCTGTCTAGTGCTTTTCCACTGAAGCGTTTGTTCAGCAAGATCGTCGAGAAATTGCCAAGCTTGCTCGTCAGATTTGGTAAGAAAGTGACCTTGACAGATGGTTTCCAGCAACTGCTTAGTTGCTGGGTTCAGTCCTTCGTATAAAGTTTGGCAAAGTTACCATCTCTCGATACCATGGTGAGGGCACTGAATAAGAAGGTCCTTAAATCGTTCGAAACACTTCCAAAAAGGTTCGGAAGGAAGCTAGGAAAATTGGTTAATTTCATTGCGAATTCTCGCGGCCTTGTGATGTGGGTAAAACTTTTTAAGAAAAGCTTTAACAAACTCCTCCCAACTTTTTATGGAATGTGATGCTGTACTATATAGCCACTTTTCAGCTAGGTCACATAAAGTGAAGGGAATGACTCGTAGCCTTATAGCATCATCGGAAAGTTGGGTGGTCTTCATCATTGCACAAACATTCTGGAATTTGTTAATGAAGATATAGGCATCTTCGGATTCCAGCCCGTGAAATTTGGGCAACATATTGATGAAGTGGGGCTTAATTTCGAAATTATCCCCATTAGCCGACGGAAGTGAAAGACAAGTAGGAAGTGCGGTGCGGGTTAGATAGAAAAGATCCTGGAGCACGATTCGTTGGGGCGCTTCAACAGGAGGGTGTTGTGGGTTATTCGCACCCAGTTGAGGTGGAATCAGTCCCGAAGTAGGTAAGGGGTTGTTAGGATTGAATCCAGACATCTCCTTAGAAGATGATGAATTTGAAGATGAAGGTATAGTAGTGGAGGGAATTTCGACTTCGGAGTCGAACTCGTCGTCAATAGGGACTAACGAGACACGGACTAAACGGGTGCTAGTGTCCCTAGTCCGACCGGACATACACTAAATGAGGTGTAGTGTAGTCAAACGTAGAATGTGGGGGTAAGAAAACGTCAATGGAGAAAATGTGGGTGAAGGTTGGGTGCAATGGATTTCTAGCGACAAATGGCAAGTTTTTGTAAAAATTTTGTTTTGTGTTTTTTTTTATAAAGAGCTTAGCAAAAGATTTTGTACGGAACTACGACACACTTTCAAACAGTCACAATTTAAGTATGCACAATCAAGCCTAAAGGTAGGGTCTCCTAAGTCAACTAGACTACTCCTAACTGGTCCAAAACGACAAGTTATGAGATATACCTCAAATCGCCTCTTCACCGCCAATTATGGCCAGGTAAGCACAAGTGAAGAAAGGAGGGATCCGCTCACGAATCACCGTGAGACGGGCCTTTTAAAGTTATCTTTCCCACTTGTTTAGCCTAGGCACCACAAAGTCAGGTTTAGATAAATGACTAAATGCCCACAACCTTCCTCTGTCCTAATGAGCACGACAGTCCTTAATTGGCTGAGTCTAGATATTTTTTAATTAACTCGAGGGTTGATGCATATGCTTTTTGTGATTTCTAGGGTCTTAGGAAGGGTAATGAAATCCCCACCCAATCTGGATTGGTGTTATAGCCCCTTAATTTATGTTTTAAAATTGCAAAGCAGTAAACACACAAAATCTAAAACACTTGCCAAAAAAATTTTATTTTTATTTGCGACGTAAAGAATCCTGCACAAAATTGATTTATTGGAAAGGGAGAAGAAGTTTTGCGCAAAGAACCCTGCAGGAAATTTTTTTAGAGGAGTACAGAAGGTAGAAGAGAGGATAAAAATACTTACAGAGAATTTTGGGATGCTGACGTCACTGTTTGATCACGGTTCCGCGGTCAAACACCTCCTTTAGCCGCGGTTCCGCGGTGGTTCTGTTGGATCAGGCCGTCAAAATTTTTCTGTTTTCTATTATGGTTCTCCTCTGTCTGTTCAGATTCTCTGTTTGCTGATTTGATCACTGAGTTTGCTCCAGATCTGAATCAGTCCATCTTTCGTTCCTGCACAAGTCGCACAAAAACCGATCAAAAAGAACAAGATGATTTTTATGAATTTTTTTATTTTTTCAATTTGTATAAATTTTTCCAATTTCAATTAACCCGAAATTACAAAAAGAAAATAACTACCGTATTCCCCGGCAACGGCGCCATTTGATTGGTATGGAATTTTGCGTGCGTGCGTGCGTTTTAGATTCAAAGTTAAGAATATACCGCAATCAATAACGGTGTCGCTTGGTAGCTACCCGGTTGGGTACGGGTCGGTCCACAGGGAAAGCGTGTTCTTTCTTTATGTTCTTACGAGTTAAGTCCTATTTTTGGTAGGTTTTGATTTTTATAAAAACTAAAATTGAATTTAATTTGATTTGAAGCCTTGCTAGGGTTAGGATTAGGTTAATTTGGAAAAATAACTCTACTCACTGCTTCCTTTGCCTTAATTAAGAACATAGGTGTTACGGTAATAGTTAACAAATGGGATTAGCACGACTAAGAAGAAACTTCGTTTCTTCCTTTTGGTCCTTGTCTGTCCTTTCTTAACTCTTAGCCCTAACCTCTATGTAAATCAACCACAACCGGTCTAACTAAGGAATCACCGCTATCTCGTAGGATAGGGTGCCATAGTGAACGGTGTGTGTTTGATTCAAATAGAGTCATAATTAAAATGTTATATAGCAAGAAAGGAGTGAGAGATTTCCATCTCTCAAATCTATCCAATCCTAACCCTAACAAGTGAGGAATTGCTCACTCATTAGGAAAGTTACGATGAAATTCATTTTTATAATTTTTGTTTTAATAACCTAATTAACTTGCAGATAAATAAAGACAGATAAAAAAATTGCAGAAATTAAATTCAAATGGAGAATTGCAAGATAAAAAAACTTACTTTTATTGACACCTCTTGACGATTGCAATGGAATGAAAATTTAATCTAGAATTTAAAAAGAGGCATAAGAGCCTGTAGGCTTTCCTATTTATAGATAGGAGAAACTCTAGGGTATACATCTAATCCATACATGAAATTACAAGACTACCCTAAGAAAGCAGGGTCAAAGCACCGACACCCACCGACACGTGCACCGACACGTACACTGCACGGCCACGGAACCGCGACAGAAACCCCAGTTTTGGCGCGGATCCGCGGCCATATGATGAGCTTTTGGATTCAGTTCTTTAGGGATGCTTCAAGTTGCATTTTCCTTCTATTTTCTTCACTTTGTTTCTCAGAATCTTTTCTACTTTCTTCCAAATTTCCAACAGTGCAGATTTATATGGACTTTTACCGTAGGCTTCGTGTTGAAGTCTTGAATCTTGTGCTGCCTTTTTTCTTTGTGCACTTGAATTGTTTACTGATCTTCATTTGTTGCTTAAACTGTTAGGCGGCATCATACGGATTCTTCTATTGTTGGTCGTAGTCTCACATTTGTAGTGTCTTTTTCATGAATTTCATTGTACTGACTTGAGAACCTGTAACCTGCAACTATTTAGAAGACATGGATCAAAAGCACCTATTTATTTGTAATATGATTAAGAATGGGCGATATAATAATGCAATATTCTGATATGAACATCTGTCCACTAACTCCTGCTGATTTTCTTTTTCAGACGTTATGGACTCTCATATGTATGATCTCGACGAAATTATTTCTTATGGAGACATTCGCGCAATCGGCCATTCTCAAAACCAGGAATTCACAAACGCCCAGTGTGCTAAAATTATGGGTCGCTTTGATGCATACAATGGTTGATTGCTTCCTCGTCGTTTCTCTCTCTTGAAGTTTATTGTGGGAGCGATCTGGGGAGCACTTCCTCTATTCTATGCCGGCATGCCGCTTATGGCATTGGACGACGCCGAAAATAAGGTGCACTCGGTGTATCTGATGGGCTTAATCTCAAAGAAAAGGCGAGACAACCTAGTTGATATCCTACATCAAGCTTTTCAGCAGGCGGCGATACTCGCTACCTATCGAAGGATAGAGGATATCAGTGGGGATCCTGACGTTTGTGATCGTGAAAAGATGCATACGAAGATGGTCCGAGAGGCCCGAAAAATTTTGGATGGCCTCACTTTTGAATTTCTCAATCCATGTCCTGGATTTGATGTCTTGCCTTTGTAAAACATTTTAATGGCGTTTTTGTTTACTATTTTCATCAATGTAGGAATTTTCTGAAGTATGAATAGCAAGCTTTTCCATTTCCATGTGTTTATTTTATGCGTTAAACCTTTTCACACATGCATGAATGGGTACGCTTTGAACGCTTAACTGAATGCGAATCGAATGTTCTCCTTACCGTCGCTTTCTTCTCTTTGATGTGTCGTTGCCATTTGATTTTAGCAAGTGTGGCCTATAGATAGTAAGTGACGGTCCATCTTGGACTCTTTGCACGGTAACGATGGATTAGGAAACAGGTTCAGGTCTGCTGCCTAAGACTTTTCAATTTTATGAGCCGTGAGGGTCTCATAAAGAATTTTCTCCCTACAGGTCAAGAGGATCCTGTAAGTGTATTTTCTCCTTAGGAACTGTGAGGATTCCTAAGTGTGTTTTCCCTTGAGAGTCATAAGGATCTCACAAGAGAGTTTTTCTTGCTTACGAGTCGAGAGGACTTATAAGTGGTTGTTTCCTTTCTTGTCGATGTTTGACTTAGGAGAGCGTAGCATGTAGAAAATCTACCTTGACCTCTCTGCGAGACAATGATGGCTTGGGAGACAGGGTTAGGATCTGCCACCTAAGACTTTTCAACTTTATGAGCCGTGAGGGTCTCATAAAGACTTTTCTCCGTACGAGTCGAGAAGATCTCGCAGGTGTGGTTTCTCCTTAGGAATTGTGAGGATTTCTAAGTGCGTCTTCTCTTGAGAGTCGTAAGGATATCACAACAGAATTTTCTCCTTACCAGTCGAGAGGACTCGTAAGTATTATTGAGTTGACCTGCCCCTGAGTCAAAGCATTGCTTTGACGGGGAGTTCGAGAGTTTACTCTGGCTGTTTCCCACGGAGTCAAGATTGACTTTAGACGTGTTCTACAGGACCAGGAGGGGTTGACTTTATTCGCATTTCACGGTGTCAGGGGTTGACTTTATCCGCATTTCACGGTGTCAGGGGTTGACTTTATCCGCATTTCACGGTGTCAGGGGTTGACTTTATCCGCATTTCACGGTGTCAGGGGTTGACTTTATCCGCATTTCACGGTGTCAAGGGTTGACTTTATCCACATTTCACGGTGTCAGGGGTTACTCTGGTCGTTTCCCACGGGGTCATGATTGACATTAGCCGTGTTCTACGGGACCAGAATTTGCTCCGGGCGTTTCCCACGGGGTCAGGATTGACATTAACTGTGTTCTACGGGACCAGGATTTGCTCTGGGCGTTTCCCACAGGATCAGGATTGACATTAGCCATGTTCTACGGGACCAGGATTTGCTCTGGGCGTTTCCCACGGGGTCAGAATTGACAATAGCCGTGTTCTACGGGACTAGGAGGTGCTCTGGGCGTTTCCCACGGAGTCAGGATTGACTTTAGCCGTGTTCTACGGGACCAGAATTTGCTCTGGGTGTTTCCCACGGGGTCAGGATTGACATTAGCTGTGTTCTACGGGACCAGGATGTGCTCTGGACGTTTCCCACGGGGTCAGGATTGACTTTAGCCGTGTTCTACGGGACCAGAATTTGCACTCTCGGTTGTCTTTGAGCCGTTGAGGTTTGGAATAGGGACTTTGCCATCGCTACAAAGTTGATTGTTGCGTTTGAATCCTGCTGGAATGAGGAAGAACACTGTTGGTGATCTCTATGCTGTCTGTGAACCATCGAGATTTGGAACAGGGACTTTGCCATGGCTCAAAGGTTGATTGTTGCGTCTGAATCCTGCTGGAATGAGGAGGAACGCTGTTGGTGATCTCTAGGCTGTCTGTGAACCATCGAGATTTGGAACAGGAACTTTGCCATGGCTCCAAGGTTGATTGCCGCGTCTGAATCCTGCTGGAATGAGGAGGAACGTTGTTGGTGATCTCTAGGCTGTCTGTGAACCGTCGAGATTTGGAACAGGGACTTTGCCATGGCTCCAAGGTTGATTGTCGCGTCTGAATCCTGCTAGAATGAGGAGGAACGCTGTTGGTGATCTCTAGGGTGTCTGTGAACCGTCGAGATTTGGAACAGGGACTTTGCCATGGCTCCAAGGTTGATTGTCGCGTCTGAATCCTGCTGGAATGAGGAGGAACGTTGTTGGTGATCTCTAGGCTGTCTGTGAACCGTCGAGATTTGGAACAGGGACTTTGCCATAGCTCCAAGGTTGATTGTCGCGTCTGAATCCTGCTGGAATGAGAAGGAACGCTGTTGGTGATCTCTGGGCTGTCTGTGAACCGTCGAGATTTGGAACAGGGACTTTGCCATGGCTCCAAGGTTGATTTTGGCATCTGAATCCTGCTGGAATGAGGAGGAACGCTATTGGTGATCTATAGGCTGTCTGTGAACCGTCGAGATTTGGAACAGGGACTTTGCAATGGCTCCAAGATAGTCTCTAGGTTGTCTGTGAACCGTCGAGATTTGGCTCTCTTTCTGATGGAGCCTGGTAGGAAGGTATGGTTCTCTTTTTGTTTGTGCCCCTGGATTGTATACAGGGATCGATGTGATCTCTCCTGTTGGGTAAAAAGTTTCATTCTTTCATTTTTTTTATTTCCGCGATGCTCTACCATTTCAGCTTTTACATCGTGAAAGTCGCAATTGCCCAATCATTTCGGCAATTTTTCGCGGTGCCCAATCATTTCGACTATTTTTTTCTTTTTACTCGCTGCTTTTTATTGCGAGTTGCCCAATCATTTCGGCTATTTTGTATGCATACATTTTACTTGCTGATTTTTTTGCAAGTTGACCCATCATTTCTGCTATTTCATATGCATTTGTGGCTTGCTGCTTTTTCGCTGCGAGTTTGAGATTTGATACTGATTTAGCCATCAGCATCGCTACAACTGGGATATTGCCAGGAGCGAATCATCATTTGTCTCTGTCGATATCGAACAAAGGTGGCTTAGCGAACAGGGTTAGGATCCTGTCGACTAAGGCTTTTAATTTCATGAGCCGTAAGGGTCTCATGAAGGTATTTCTCCCTACGAGTCGTAAGGATCTCGTAGGTGCGTTTTCTCCTTAGGAATCGTGAGGATTCCTAAGTGTGTGTTGTCTTATAAGTCGTAAAGATCTTACAAGAGTGTTTTCTCCTTATAAGTTGAGAGGACTTACAAGAGCTGTCAACTATATAAACATATTCCTAGTTGTGGGTAGGACTTTGTTAGGTAAATGTTTATTCACGCCCGTGGATTGTATACAAGGGTCAGAATTGAACCGCTTGTAGGGCAATCTGGGGATTGTGATGGCTTAAGAACAGGTTCAGATCCCTGTTGCTTAAGACTTTTGAATCTTATGAGCCGTGAGGGTTTCATAAGAGAGTTCACCTTACGAGTCATGAGGATCTCACAAGTGTATGTTCCCGCCAAAAATTTCTGCGCAAAAGAGCCCAAGGTATCAAATGGCAGCGATACGCTTAAGAAAATACGAATCAGTATTTTTCGGGCTGTATATTGACATACTCCCGAATAAGAAACATCTAAATTCTGATGGTATCAAAAGCGTCTCGAAAAAACCTTCGATTTGATATATTATGGGCCTCATAATTCATCCGGGATCAAAAGTTATGAGCAAATGTGCTACGCACGTGTAATCTAAGGAAGAAAATACGAACCAGTATTTTCCGGACTGTATTTTGACAAACTTCCGAATGAGAAACAGCTAAATTCTGTTGGTATCGAAAGTGTCTCGAAAAATCCTTCGATTTGATATATTATGGGCCTCATAATTCATCCGGGATCAAAAGTTATGAGCAAATGTGCTACGCACGTGTAATCTAAAGTAATGCTCTACTACATAGGGAATGCATTTTTAGTCCCACATCGGGAAAAAGAGAGATCCCTTCTCTACCACTCGCATATAAATAAGAGGGGATACCTCTTAGAAAAGGATGAGTATTCCATAATACTCAAAGGAGATTATTTCTCCATAGGAGCTTGCTCCTCCCCATAATGCGCATATGCGCAAGCGCCATGTGCGCCGCGTGCAATGCACGTGCGCCGGCCATATGCGCGCCATGTGCAACGCACGTGAGCCGAACACGTGCAACGCACGTGGGAGTATTCCATAATACTCAAAGGAGATTATTTCTCCATAGGAGCTTGCTCCCCCCATAATGCGCATATGCGCAAGCTTCATGTGCGCTACGTGGAAACATGTGCGCCCAACACGTGCGACGCACGTCCGCCCAACATGTGCGACGCACGTGCGCGAACGCAAAGAATCCTTTCTCAGCAGCGAGAAGCTTAAGCTCTAGCCCGTTCTTTCTCCCTAATGAGTGGGACATGGTTCAAAGGGTACATCCCTCCACACTTTCGATATATGGCGCTGTAATCTCTCAGTATCGTCGGAGAGGTGGTGGGTCTCATCGATCAATGATCCTTCTTTTCAAAAAAAAGGAAAAGAAACAAAAAAGATACAGAAGCACAGAGAGGAACCCCCAATAAGCTTTGAGAGATCTCAGAAAGAAGAGCCAAGCTCTTAGAAAAAGAAGAGTTTCTTCAAGGTAAAAGAACAGAGAGATGAAATCATCTCATAATTGAAAAGAACTCACTTATTTAAAGATCATAGATCTACAAGACCAGGGTCTTTCACAAAAAGATCAAAAGATCTCATCATAAATAAAAAGAAGAATTTACTTCTTTCTCACAGATCATATATCTATAAGAAGAATTGTCTTTTACAAAAAGAAATTATGAACATCTCATTATAAAATAAAGGAGGAGAGAATAATTCAATTCTCTTAAGAATCATAGATCCATAAAGGCAAAACCATTCATCAATACAAGAGATTGAAGTATCTCCTATAAAGTAAGAACTTTTGTTCTTAGGATCTATAAAAACTTTCTGCCCGCAGGAGAACTCGGCTCAAGTAGTAGAGGGCTCTCTCCTTCCCTTGGTCGTTTACTTGTGCCCATAATGCGCCTAGAGAACCTTCGAGGGCGGTTGTATACAGAATGAGAGGCTTTCCCATGACTGGAGCGGTTAGCACCGGAGGATTCTGCAGGTATTGCTTGATTTCGTCCAGTGCGCTTTGGCATTTGCGATCCCAGACGAAAGGGGTTACCTTCTTCATTAGGTGACTGTAGGGGCGGAATTTTCCAGAAAGATTGGCTATAAATCGCCTGATATACGCGAGCTTTCCTTGGAGAGACCGCAGTTGTTTGAGTGTTCTTGGCGGAGGCATTTCCATGACCTCCTTGATCATTGAAGGGTCTATTTCGATGCCCCGGTGTCGTACGATGAATCCCAGGAATTTGCCTAAGAAAACTCCGAATGCGCATTTGAGAGGGTCCATCTTCAAGTTGTATTTCCAAAGATGTTGGAACACTATTTTTAGATACTCCCAATGCTCCTTGTGTGATTTTCTTTTTACCACGAGGTCGTCGATATAGCATTCGACGACTTCATGTATGAGGTCGTCGAAAATCTTCATCATAGCCCTCTGATAGGTAGCGTTGGCGTTCTTCAAGCCGAAAGGCATCACTTTGTAATAGAATATGCCCAGAGGAGTCCGAAAAGCGGTATGCTTCTGGTCTTCGGGATGCATCTTTATTTGATTGTATCCTGATGAGCCGTCCATGAAGGAGAAGACTTCGTGAGTGGACGTGTTGTCTATCATCTGCTCGGTGACCGGTACGGGAAATTCATCCTTCAGACATGCTTTGTTGAGGTCCCGAAAGTCTATGCAGATGCGTACTGTCCCATTTTTCTTCATCACTGGGACGATGTTGGCGATCCAGTCAGGATACTGAAGCTCTTGGATGAAGCCGGAGTCGATTAGCTTCTTGACCTCAGCATAGATACTCATTTCAAGTTCAAGCCGCATTCTTCTTGGCGCTTGTTTGATTGGCTTGATGTCCGGAGAAATCGCCAATTTGTGGACGGCTATTTCTGAATCTAATCCTGGCATCTCGGAATAGTTCCATGCAAAGCAGTCTTTATACTGCATGAGCACGTCTTGGACCGTAGCCACCTTTTCTTCAGACAACAGCTCACTAACGAACGTCAGACGTGGGTCGTTTGCCGTCCCCAAGTCGATTTTCCTGAGGTTATCTGCAGTAGTATGTATCCCATATTCCAATTCTTTTGGCGATGGTGGAAACTCTGAGATCACCTCGTCATTATCGTTTTCAAAGCATCAGGAGAGGTCATCCATATCCTCGCGTACTCCTTCTCCTGACAGCGTTATCGCGTGACAGGTTCGAGATCACTTCCAAGACCGATGTTGATCCGGTTTTACTCTCACTGTATACGTGGCTTTTGGGTCATGCTTTTGTGGTGGGGTTACCATCCAACTGCTAGATAAAGAGAACTTGCCTTGCAGATACCGGTCTTCTACCCAGTCTTTGAAGGTGAAGCAGTCTTCAAAAGGATGTCCTATTGCTCGGTGATAGGAGCAATAGTCTGGGCGATGAACCCCACTTGCTTGTTCGGGCTGCTTGGACTCCGGGGGTGTCATCATCTGATGTTTTATGACAAGATCGAATATCTTCCTTGTCTTTTCTTTAGGAAAAGAATATGCGCAACCCATCTTCTTTATAAGAGACGAATCCTGGCTGCTCAATTCTCGATCGCGTGGCTTCTTGGACCCGCTTTGCCGCTGTCGAACGTTTTTTCCGTTCTTCAGCTTGTTTTTGCCTCTACATCGAGTCTTCTATATGATGGACTGGCAACGAAGGGCATTGTTATTCTCCGTAGCCTGCTGAAGGAGGCGCTGCTTCTTGTCTTTCTCGTAAATGGCCATTTCACGGCGATGGTCATCCCGGACTTTTTGACCCGCTTCCCTTATAAGCTTGTCTATCTGTTCTTCGAAAGACGGACTTGGCATTTTCACGGCGGGAACTCGTTTTGGTTCAGGGTTAGCATCTTCCCACAGAGCATCTCCTTCTTCATCGAAGTCATGTATGACGTAGTAGCCATGGAATCGCTCCCGTTTCTTGGATCGGATATATCCAAGCCCGATCGCTTCCATTCTCCTGTTAGGCAATTTTTGTTGAGTTCCGGGGACATTCCAGATTCTGTTGTAGAACTGAGCATGTCGAGCAGTCTGTTTGAAGGGTACGCCTTGGCGCCTCAACAGCCTTTTTAATCCTTCTGTATAGTATCTGGGCAGACGGATGGGTTGGAGCCTGTCAAGCGTAGAATCGACACCATGCCAAATTTCTTTCTCCACTTTGGTTTCCACGGATCAATAAAAGAGGATCACTTTTTCATCTTTTTGCCTGGGAGGGACGTAGAATGTCTGCAGTTCCTGCACACTATAGGTATCAAGTGTGTCGAGTTCTTTGTAATGCTCTTGCGGAACCATGGCGATTTGCAAACTCCGATCATCGTCAGCGAAGGCTTGTATCGATGGCCGAACAGAAAATACGGCATTGACCTCATCTTCCGAGTCGATGCCGAAGAACAGAATAGGGGTGGACGGTCCCGGCTTGTTGCATTAGGGTGGCCCTGAATAAACTATTTCTTCTTCCTTCTCGGTATCACTCCTAAAGACCGGAATGGTGGTGATAGCTTTGTTCTTCGGTTTGTGACATCTTTTCATGTCTTCGAAATCTGGTAAGAAGTATTTTGCATTTTCTTACTTTTGGACTTCATTCACGGAGAATGGGTTCAACTCCCTTGTCACGGTATACTCGAGACCATCCTTGAAATACTTCATACACTGATGTTGTGTAGAAAGGATGATGTTATACTCGTGTAACCAAGGCCTGCCGAGCAAAGCATTGGAGCATGTCTTGGCGTCAATGACGTGAAATTTAATGTCCGTGACGAGCAACCCAAAGCGCAACGTCAGTATCACAGACCCGAGCGTCCTTGATGACTGGGAGTCAAACCCGGAGATAGTGATCTTATCCCGAGCGAGGTGTTGAACGCTCATGCAGATTTCCTTCAACACTCTTACATTGAGGAGGTTAACGGAGGACCCATTGTCAACCAGGATTTTGCCTATCTTGATATCATGACAGTATCCAGAGACATAAAGGGGACGGTTATGCTCGCACGTCCCGAGGAGGAGATCTTCATCGCCGAAGGTGATATCGGCTGTGTGCACTTCTTCCAGCTCTTCCTTCATCTTTTCTTCGGCGAGGAAAGCCTGGAACTGTTCGGGCTCTTGTAGTGCCTTGATCAGTGAATCTCTCTCCACTTTAAATAGCAGAAGGGCGTCGAGAATGCTTAGCTGTGAGAGTAGCTTTCTCAGGTGTGCCAGAACGTTGTAATCCACCTTATTTTTCTTGGGCGGTTCCTTAGCTGCCAGCTCTTCGACGACTCGGTCATTGAGGGTGATATCCTCAGGGACCTTTTCTTTCCCCTTATCCTTTTTGTTCGATCCCTTGTTTGCGGGTCTGAGATCCTTTTCGGGTAGCGTGCGATTGCGCAGCTGAATGTTCTCGCAGCTCTTCGGTTCTTCCTCTTTTCCTGAGGTTGATTCTTTAAAGAGAAGGCTGAGAGTCATTTCTTTTTCAGAATCTCTCCCGAAGGTAAGAACTTGCGATCCCCTGCTATCAACCATGTGACAGTTACCGGCAGCTCTTCCTCGTTCGTCTGTCGCATTTTTCCGCTGTCGATGAGCTTCACGCTTCATCCTCTTGAAGTGTCTCCTGTGAGAGACATACCCATGCTACCAATTTTTAAAGGCGTTGCATTCTTCAGTAGGGTGTGCGATCTTCTGATGATATGAGCAGAAGTTAGGATGTACGTCTACTTCATCAAGATGTATACCGCCAGGAGAATTTCCTCTGAACGATGGCAGCTTCATTCCCATCGATATAGCTTTGGCGAACCTTTTCCTTGTCTTGAACCTGCTTTTATTTGCGGCGAATGTACTTTGATGAAGTCGCCGGCGTCTAGCCTTTTCAAATATGGCCATCTCGCGCTCTCGATCAGTTTTTCTTTTCAGAAGAGCTTCGTTCAGGAATGCGTCAATCATTTCGTCTGATGGTCCTAGAAGTTCCGGCTCAGGATCTGCCCCCAGTTTATCTGCATCCAGAGCTTCTTCACCGTTTATTAACGAGTGAAAGATCACATGGCAGCTTGCCACATAATCCTCAGGTTCATCCGACGAGTCTTCTCCATTGTCATTATCTCCGTCCTCAAGGACGTGGCTGAGAAATTCTTGGAGTGTGACTGGGGTCCGCGCCTTCTGGTTATATTCTTCCAGCGCATTGATTGAAATAGAATTCGATTGTGCGTATCAAATCAAATAGTCCCCGGCAACGGCGCCATTTTGATTGAAAATTTTCCGGATTGTGTAATGTAGAAAATTGTAAAGAAATCACAACCAAAAATTATTTGACCGCAATCAAACTACGGTGTCAATTGTAGTTCATGAGTGAGTGCGGATCGTCCACAGGGATTGCACGATTCGTTTGTATTATGATATGCTTGAATTGAAAAGTTAAGCTAAGATAAACGAAAACATGATTCAAGAATTTTGATTTTCAAGTGTCACTATTCTATTCAAGAATCAAGAAAATGTTAAACAATCAAGAATCGGTGTATCGATGATATTTCCAATCAACAGTCAAGAATCTAAAAGAGGCTCGTAGGAATCGATAAGATCGACAGACGTGATGTAATCTAAAGATAACGTGTTCTTGTCCTTCGAAGGATTGATACTAGATCGATGATGATCGACGAGAGTTAGGGCGTTCTTGATGAAACTAGGGTTTCATCTTTTAACCCTTGTTCTTTCGTCGATATCATTCCTTTTCTAGCCTCTACCAAATTCAAGAAACGATCGTAACTCCCCAATTTCGAACGATATCACTCAAGAAAGCATCGAAACAAAATGGGTCGTCGTTTCTTGAACTAGCTAGGGTTTTCAAAACACGTAGGACTCAAGAATCGATTAAAGCTATGTTACATCATCATTCTATTGACCGTCTCGACTCCTCGACGAGCGGAGTATTACTCAAACATCACAACAAGAATTATAACTAGAATTTTAGATTGATTCATGATGCAAGAATTTAAAGAAAACAAGATAAAAGAATATCACCTTTTATTTATATCAACACTTTGATTACAATCGCTCAAGAACTACAAGAGGAAGAATCTAAGTTGTTGAATTGGCGTCGCTCGGCTCCGTGAGTCGCGGATCGGCTTTGACCACTTGCTCCGTTGAAGATCGGCTCGGCTCATAAAAGGTTGCAAGGCTTCTTGCTTGATGGGTACTCGGGATCTTGGCTTTTTGATTGGCATTTAGGGTTAGGGTTTCACACAAGCCTTGTCACTAGACTTGTGGAAGAAGATGAAGAAAGAGATAGAATGGCTCTAGTTTGATACTAGGTTGGGGATCCTTTACAAGTGAGCCTAGGGTCTTATTTATAGATCTCCCAAACCCTAAGCCTTTGAGTTCCCTCCAAAAGTTTGTTGAAAGACTTCTAGAAAGAGTTTGTTAGGCTTAGCTTAGGGTTTAAGCTAGGGTTTAGGGAGAAGGTTCTAGAATGATAGGCTAGTTTAGTGTAGATCCCAAAGTTCGCTGATCTGGTAGAAGTCTCTGGAGTCTTCTGGAGTTTGAAGTATATGAGCTGAATGTGGGCCAAGAGTGAAGCATTGTGCACCAAAATTGAGGAGGTAAATCCCTGGTTCCACCGCGGATCCGCGGCACAAGCAAGACATTGCCGCGGATCCGCGGCTCTCTGATGAGCTTGGGCTTCGGGTCTTCTGGTGTGGCCTTGTTCTGTATTTTAGGGCTTCTTCTGACATATTGATTTGTGATTGCTCCTTTAAATTGATACCAGATCTGAAGTTAGTGAGTTGGCGTATCTTTTGAGCAGCGTTGATTCGAGCACGCTTCTAGTTTCCTGCACAGACTTCAAAACACGGGTTTCGACATATAGAAATATTGCGATGCCATGCAATGCAGTCAATTTCCCTAGAAATGCCGGTTTTAAGGTCTAATACATGTAATCTGATAATCTGTGATAGATTTGCTAATATGTGAAATACGGATACCGAACACTTCTATATGAATGCAAATGATGAGGAAATTGCCGGCTAAAATATACAATATTTTCGACTAATCAAATTCCCCCAAACTTAATTTCGATCGTCTCGAGCGAATGTTTTATTAAAAAGAGAAGGAGAAAATAAGGGAAGAGAAAAACTAACTAGCACACTTTCGTAGGCAACACGATTGCACTGAGCATGTGCAACAAGCCTTTAAACCTCTAGGTGTCCCTAGTAGGAGGAGTGTTGTCTCCTGAGGGTTTTCAGCGGATTGCACCCATAAAATCCAATAATAAAAGAAAGATCATGAATATTACATTTAAAGAAAAGAATTGTAAAAGAAAAGCTTTGAAAATTAGGGTTTCCAACTAAGCTAGCTTTTCGGTTGTCATGAGCCCTATCTTAATGGTCATGAAAAAATGTTAGAAATCACGTCCTCCCTCAATAAAACATCGTCTTATTTTTCATTCCTATCTTTCTTCCAAAACATCGATCATATCACCCTGCGTGTGTGTAAAGACATCCCTACACCCGGAGAATTCAATTCAAGCTATCATACTCTTACCCATCAGCCTCGGTACTTTTTAATTAATGAATATTTAGATGAGATTGCTCACACACTTTCATGCGACCGTTAATACTTCTTGAGGTACTAACCGACCGATTACTTATGTGCTTGCTTATTTGGTGTATTTTCCTTGTCTTGCACCACCTCAGGCATAGCAATGACTCCCAGACCAGTTGGCCTTAGGGCACTAGGTGAAGAAGCACCCTCGCTATATATTTTTTATTTCCTTTGGTGATAACAAAACCAGTGTCCATTTTTCTCACTACTTTATATTTTTTATTTACTTTTCTTTTTATTTCTTTCATACATTGGCTTTAAGACAAGAGCATTTCAAGGTATCCTCTACTATCCCAGGCTTCAAGACGTGTGTAAGTGCGAATAGCAGGGTAGCAACGTTCAAAATGTTTGGCTTCCAGAATAGAAACTATTTTTCAGACTTATTTTTATCCTCAGATTAGTGACGTCCTTCATCTTACTAACCCTTGGGACAACGGCTCATAACTACTTATTACTAGTTCGTATAAGAAAACTTCTAATTTTCTTAGTTTTCTTAAATTTTTCTAATCTCATGGATGTAACTTTTCACTATCTAAACTTTCATTATCTTATTTATATACAAAAAAATGTAAATATTAAAATTATTTTTATACTTTGAAAATTTTTAAATTTTTATGGGTTTTGAAAATTTTTAAATTTTTATAGATTTTTAAAGAAATGTTTTGTGCTTATGCAGATGATATGCAAAAGATGCAGAAATAAGCACAAACCTCCCCCAAACTTGTTTTCAACAGTGTCCTCACTGTTGCCAAACGCTATACCTACAAAACTGTAAGCCTGGGAGGAATTATTAGTGGGGGCAAAATATATAAGTGAAGAACTTCCCCCAAACTTACTCTTTTCACTCACCTGCATTCAAAAAATGATGCAATGATATACTGGACATGAAGGTGAGACGGAGGACTTTTAATCCAAATAAACTGGCTCTTGTAAGAACAAGAGCTCCTCCGTGGGGTCAGTGGAAAAATACGGCTTTAGTCTATGTCCATTTACTTTGAAAAAGGTGCCGTTTTTAACATTTTCTACTTCTACTGCCCCGTGCGGGTATACAGACCGCACAATAAAAGGTCCCTTCCATCGAGATCGGAGCTTACCCGCGTGAAGGTGTAATCGTGAATCATAAAGAAGGATTTGTTGACCAGGTGAAAATGTTTTCCTCAAAATGTTTTTATCGTGAAAAACCTTAGTCCTATTCTTTGTGATTACAGCGTTATCATAAGTTTCATCGCGGAGTTCACTTAGCTCATTAAGTTGCAGCTTCCGAAAGTTGCAAGCAAGGTTTAGATCAAAATTTATTTCTTTTATAGCCCACAATGCTTTATGCTCTATCTCGACAGGTAAATGACATGCTTTCCCGAACACTATCCTATATGGAGACATTCCTAGGTCGGTTTTATATGCAGTTCGGAATGCCCAAAGAGTATCCGTCAATTTGGTCGACCAGTCTTTTCTATTTTTTGCAACAGTCTTCTCCAGGATAAGTTTGATTTGTCTGTTTGAGATTTCAGCCTGCCCGCTTGTTTGGGGATGATAGGGTGTAGAAAGTCGGTGGTTGATTGAGTATTTTCGCATCAGAGTCTCAAAAGATCTGTTGCAGAAATGTGTCACATTATCGCTAATGATAGCGCGTGGGTGTCCAAATCGCGAAAAGATATTCTCTTTCAAGAACTTAATGACAACTTTCTTGTCATTAGTGCGACATGGAATGGCTTCTACCCACTTGGAGACATAATCAACCGCCAGCAAAATGTACAAATTCCCAAAGGAGTTGGGAAAGGGACCCATAAAATCAATGCCCCAAACATCGAATATTTCAACAACCAAGATGGGTTGCTGAGGCATTTCATTCCTTTGGGATATTTTACCCGTATACTGACATTGTGTACAGGTTTTGCAATACTCAAATGCGTCCTTGAATAAGGTCGGCCAATAAAATCCACATTGCAAAACCTTTTCCGCTGTCTTTCTAGGACCAAAGTGACCCCCACAGGCCTGATCATGACAAAATGAAAGAACACTCTTGAACTCTTCATTCGGGACACACCGGCGAATGATCTGATCAGGACAATATTTAAACAAATAGGGCTCGTCCCAGTAAAAATGTTTTACTTGGTAAAGAAAACGATATTTGTCCTGTTTTGACCAATCGCTCGGTATTAGTCCCGTGGTATGATAGTTCACAATATCCCTGAACCATGGTTCAGCTGATATGCTCAAGAGTTGTTCATCAGGGAATGAATCATTGATCGGCAGGGTCACAGGGGAAGAAATGATGCGTGAAAGATGGTCAGCTACTACGTTTTCACATCCTTTCTTATCTTTGATAACAAGATCAAATTCTTGTAACAGTAGGATCCAACGTATTAGTCGACCTTTTGCATCTTTCTTCGCCAGAAGATGTTTTAAAGCGGAATGGTCAGTATACACAACTATAGGTGAGCCAATTAAGTAAGGCCTGAATTTTTCTAATGCAAATACAACCGCTAAAAGTTCCTTTTCGGTGGTTGTATAATTGATTTGCGCATCATTCAGGGTCTTACTTGCATAGTATATCACGTGTGGCATCTTTTCAATGTGTTGTCCTAAGACTGCACCTACTGCAAAATCAGATGCGTCACACATCAGTTCAAAGGGGTAGTCCCGGTTTGGTGATGATAGCACGGGGGCTGAAGTGAGTGAGTGTTTAAGTGAGTCGAAAGCTGTCTCGCAATCCGAGTCAAAATAGAAGGTTGTATCCTTGGCCAGGAGAAGAGTTAAAGGTCTAGCAATTTTGCTAAAGTCCTTAATGAATCTCCTATAAAAGCCCGCATGGCCAAGAAAAGATCGAATATCTTTGACGCTTTTGGGATGAGGGAGGTTTTGAATGACATCTATCTTAGCTCTGTCAACCTCAATGCCTTTCTGCGAAATGACATGTCCAAGTACTATTCCTTCTTGGACCATAAAATGGCATTTTTCCCAGTTCAAAGTCAAGTTCTTCTCTTTGCAACGAGTAAGAACAGCGTCAAGATTCGCAAGGCAATCAGAAAAAGAGTCTCCAAAAATCGAGAAATCGTCCATAAAGATCTCCAGAAAATTCTCTACCATATCAGAGAATATCCCCATCATACACCGCTGAAAGGTAGCGGGAGTATTGCATAACCCAAAGGGCATGCGACTGTAAGCAAAGGTACCAAAAGGACAAGTAAAAGTGGTTTTATCTTGATCCTTTTTGGCGATGGGGACCTGATTGTAACCTGAGTATCCGTCCATAAAACAATAATACTCTCGTCCCGCTAAGCGTTCCAGCATCTGATCAATGAATGGTAGAGGAAAGTGGTCTTTCCTCGTGGCAGCATTGAGTTTTCTATAATCAATACATACACGCCACCCAGTTTGGGCGCGTGTCTGAATCAACTCATTTGCCTCATTGGTTATAACTGTGATGCCGGATTTCTTAGGAACGACATGTATAGGACTCATCCACTAGCTATCGGAGATGGGGTATATAATACCATTATCTAAGCATTTGACGATCTCTTTCATGACCGCTTCCTTCATGACGGGATTCAACCGTCTCTGTGGTTCTCGGGTCGGTCTGGCATCATCCATCACATGTATATGATGTTCAACTATCAAGGGACTAATCCCTTTGATGTCCGCCATACTCCAACCAAATGCCTCTTTGTTAGATCTCAATACCGATAAAAGGGCATTCTCTTGCTCTGATGCAAGAGAAGTGGATATGATAACCTGTAAAGACTCATTCTCACCTAGATATGCATATTTGAGGTGAGAAGGTAAAATTTTGAGATCTAACTCAGGCGGAGAAATGATAGAAGGAGGGATCATTGAGTGATTTTTGGATCTACAAAGAAGCTCAGAGCCTGTGAAAGATACAGACTCGGGTGGAGAAAAGTCAGAAATGCAGGACTCAAGTGTAAAGAAAGTGTCCTCACTAAGATCATGTGTGAAATCAAACAGAGATGTGGTAATGTCATCGAGATCAGCAAAGCAAAGATCCTCAGCTCCACAACTATCGGGAGCGATCTCATGGACAGAGCACACATCTAAAATATGAGCAGAGGGTTCTGATGGCTGACTTCCAACTCTATAGATGTTTAGTTCAATGGTCATATTTCCAAATGATAAATTCATTGAACCATTTCTATAATTTATAACAGCGTTGGAAGTGGCAAGGAAAGGACGACCCAGAATCACCGGAATTTGGCCCCGGTGGTTTGCTACAGGATGTGTGTCGAGCACAATGAAGTCTACAGGGAAAACAAATTCCCCGACCTTTATCAATAAATCCTCTAATTCACCCCTTGGTTTGGTGATAGATCGGTCTGCCATCTGGAGAGTGCAATGAGCAGGTTTCAGCTCTCCAATCCCTAATTGCTCATAGACAGAATAAGGGAGCAGGTTAACACTTGCGCCAAGGTCTAAAAGAGCACGATTTATGTTTTTACCCCCAATCGAAATCGATATTGTAGGACAACCTGGGTCCTTTCTTTTCTTTGGAAGCTGGGGTATAAAAGCAGTGCTGATATTATTAGACATGAAGACCTTCTTCGGCACTTGAGTCTTCCTCTTCCTAGTGCACAAGTCCTTAAGAATTTTCGCATAAGCGGGGACTTGCTGAATCGCATCTAGGAGAAGGATATTGATGTTAACCTGTTTGAACATTTCTAAAATTTTCTCCATATGAGGACCCGTTCTATTTGCCCTTAACCGGTTCGGGTAAGGAGCTTTCGCAATAAGCGCAGGGTCCATCACAGGAGAAGGAAGAGGGGGTAGACGCGGTCCCAAAAGAGGTGTGGGGACCGTCTGTGGAGAACTATAAGGGTTGGGAGAAGGTGTCGAGCCTAGTGGGAAATAGAGAATAGGCTCGCGAGAAAGTGGTGTGGTAGAAGAAGAAGGATCAGAAGGAGAAGTGTGTGTGTGTGGAAAGGTCTCAGCCGGGGTGTTGATATGATTTTCAGTATCATCAATACCTTCCCCGACACGATTGTTCAGCACTCTTCCCGATCTCAACGTTGTGACGGCATTTACATTGTAATGCCCAGGATTCTGTAGGGGTTGAGAGGGAAGTTTCCCTTTTTCTCTCGCACTCATTTCGGCTTTTAGGCGTGCGATTTCAGCTTCCATCGATCTGATACTCTCAGCTTGGGACGCTGAGTTTTTCTTTATCTCACTGACGGAAGATCTAACCTCAGTCGAAACCTCTATGAAATTTGACAAAAGTGATTTCATGGTTTGAGTGAATTGAGAGAACTCGTCAGAACAGGACTGCATAGGATTAGACTGTGCAGGAGTGTTGCCCTGGTTTTGGAAATTTTGTGACCGATAGGGGTGCTGAGTGAGTTGAAGGGGTTGCTGTTGTGGTGGAGGAAGAACCCTTTGAAATTGATTCGTGTTTGGAACCGTGTTTTGAGATTGGTTTTGGTTCCAAGGAAAATTCGGGTGATTCCTCCAACCCTGATTGTACGTGGAAGAATATCGATCGTTTCGAGGTCTTTGAAATGCGGCATTAGAATGCTCATGACCTTGAAACGCAGAGTTTAATGGACATTCTTCCATTAAATGAGACGGATCAGAACAGCACCCACAAACAGTTTTGGGGAGTGACACTGGGTTTAGGGAGGCTGCTGCAAATTTGTGTTCCATAGCGTTGAGCTTCTTTTGCATTGCTGCCATATCAGCTCGAACACCTATGGACACATCTATTTGGTGTACGCCACCCCTATTCAATGGTTGGGTTCCACTCTCCCACTGTAGTGATTTTTCAGCGAACTCTTCTAAGTACTTCCAAGCTTCCCCATCATCTTTGGTCATAAAAGTACCTTGACACATATTTTCAAGGCTCTGTTTAGTGCTTGGGTTAATGCCCTCATAAATGATTCGACATAATTCCCATCTCGGGATGCCGTGATGAGGACACTGAACCAATAGATCCTTGAAACGTTCAAAGCATTTTGAAAATGGTTCAGCAGGGAGCTGGGAAAATTGATTCAGTTCGCTACGGATTCGAGCTGTCTTTTGGATTGGGTAAAATTTCTTAAGGAATGCAGCGACGATTTCTTCCCAATTCGTAATAGAGTGTGCGGTAGTGTTATATAGCCACTTCTCGGCTATATCGCACAAAGTAAATGGAAGAAGTCGTAGACGCATAGCATCCACTGAAAGTTGTGATGTACCCATCATTGCGCATACGTTTTCAAATTTGGTAATGAAAACGTAAGCGTCCTCAGTCTCGAGTCCGTGGAATTTGGGTAAAAGATTGATATACTAGGGCTTAATCTCAAAGTTATCCCCATTGGCTGGTGGTGTGGATAAGCAGGTCGAAAGAGGACCTCGAACAGGATAGCACCTCTCCTGGAAAGAGATGCGGGGTGGATTCTGCGCACCAACGGACGGCGGCTGATTAGGGTTAAAGAAGTTTGATGAATTCGGATCCATCGGTGTGGGTGTGGTAGTGGGTAAAGAAAAGGTAAATGGAGAAATATCGACTTCGGAGTCGATAAAGGGTACGCGGACTAAACGGGCACTAGAATCCCGTGTCCAGCCTATCTTGCACTAAAATGGGTTAGTACAAGTGGCAGCGTTGACTTATAATTAGAGGTAATGAATGTGGTGTTTGCTTTTGAAAAAGGGACGGATTTTTGAAAAAATGATGCGACAAAACAAATACAGCACACAAACCCTAGAATCTAGTGGTCACCTAGGTCCGGCTCTAGACCGCTCCTAACTGCCAAAAGACAAGTCGCAGGATAGAATCCTCCACTGCCTCTTTATCCCCCTGTGGCCGGATAAGTGCCAGGTAAGTGGGAAGGTACTCCACTACGTAAGTAGTGGGCCTAATTAAAAACCCCTAGCCTTAGACACACTCGCCTTAGGCACCACAAGAAAACGCGGATAAGCAATGAATTACCCACGGCCTTCTCTTGTCCTAATTGAGCGCGACAGTCCTTAGTGTCTTCTCTAGATTTCTTTTAGTTAATGTGGGTCAATGCGGATGCAAGTTTTTCGATTTTCGGGGCCTAGGAAGGGTAATGAAATCCCCACCTAATTTGGATTTGGCCGTGCCCCTTAAATTCCGTATTAGAATGCAAACAACCAAGAAATCAAAATCACGCACAATTTTAATTTGCAATTTGCAGCGCTGCGATTATTTGCAAAGAATCCTGCAGCAAAGTGTTAGTTGGAGCTAAAAGAGGAGAGAGGAGAGAGTAAGAAGTTACCTGAAGCAATTTGGCAGAGAGAAGCCCCTACCCAGCCGCGGAACCGCCGCACTTGGGCACTCCCACCGCGGAAACGCGGTCGTTTGATGAGATCACCCCACCAAATTTCCTCAAAGAGTCTCTGTAGACTCCCTCAGCTCTCTGGTTTTTTCCAAAAATTTTCTTCAATTTCCAAACAGCTCCAGATTTCCTTGCAATGAACAACAGCAAATCGTTTAGGGTTTGCACGAATTTTGATCTCAAAAACAACAATGGAATAATTCTTTCAATTCAAACTATAATATGAAATGAATTAGCGCGCGGTCCCCGGCAACGGCGCCATTTTGATTGAAATAGAATTCGATTGTGCGTATCAAATCAAATAGTCCCCGGCAACGGCGCCATTTTGATTGAAAATTTTCCGGATTGTGTAATGTAGAAAATTGTAAAGAAATCACAACCAAAAATTATTTGACCGCAATCAAACTACGGTGTCAATTGTAGTTCATGAGTGAGTGCGGATCGTCCACAGGGATTGCACGATTCGTTTGTATTATGATATGCTTGAATTGAAAAGTTAAGCTAAGATAAACGAAAACATGATTCAAGAATTTTGATTTTCAAGTGTCACTATTCTATTCAAGAATCAAGAAAATGTTAAACAATCAAGAATCGGTGTATCGATGATATTTCCAATCAACAGTCAAGAATCTAAAAGAGGCTCGTAGGAATCGATAGGATCGACAGACGTGATGTAATCTAAAGATAACGTGTTCTTGTCCTTCGAAGGATTGATACTAGATCGATGATGATCGACGAGAGTTAGGGCGTTCTTGATGAAACTAGGGTTTCATCTTTTAACCCTTGTTCTTTCGTCGATATCATTCCTTTTTTAGCCTCTACCAAATTCAAGAAACGATCGTAACTCCCCAATTTCGAACGATATCACTCAAGAAAGCATCGAAACAAAATGGGTCGTCGTTTCTTGAACTAGCTAGGGTTTTCAAAACACGTAGGACTCAAGAATCGATTAAAGCTATATTACATCATCATTCTATTGACCGTCTCGACTCCTCGACGAGCGGAGTATTACTCAAACATCACAACAAGAATTATAACTAGAATTTTAGATTGATTCATGATGCAAGAATTTAAAGAAAACAAGATAAAAGAATATCACCTTTTATTTATATCAACACTTTGATTACAATCGCTCAAGAACTACAAGAGGAAGAATCTAAGTTGTTGAATTGGCGTCGCTCGGCTCCGTGAGCCGCGGATCGGCTTTGACCACTTGCTCCGTTGAAGATCGGCTCGGCTCATAAAAGGTTGCAAGGCTTCTTGCTTGATGGGTACTCGGGATCTTGGCTTTTTGATTGGAATTTAGGGTTAGGGTTTCACACAAGCCTTGTCACTAGACTTGTGGAAGAAGATGAAGAAAGATATAGAATGGCTCTAGTTTGATACTAGGTTGGGGATCCTTTACAAGTGAGCCTAGGGTCTTATTTATAGATCTCCCAAACCCTAAGCCTTTGAGTTCCCTCCAAAAGTTTGTTGAAAGACTTCTAGAAAGAGTTTGTTAGGCTTAGCTTAGGGTTTAAGCTAGGGTTTAGGGAGAAGGTTCTAGAATGATAGGCTAGTTTAGTGTAGATCCCAAAGTTCGCTGATCTGGCAGAAGTCGCTGGAGTCTTCTGGAGTTTGAAGTATATGAGCTGAATGTAGGCCCAGAGTGAAGCATTGTGCACCAAAATTGAGGAGGTAAATCCCTGGTTCCACCGCGGATCCGCGGCACAAGCAAGACATTGCCGCGGATCCGCGGCTCTCTGATGAGCTTGGGCTTCGGGTCTTCTGGTGTGGCCTTGTTCTGTATTTTAGGGCTTCTTCTGACATATTGATTTGTGATTGCTCCTTTAAATTGATACCAGATCTAAAGTTAGTGAGTTGGCGTATCTTTTGAGCAGCGTTGATTCGAGCACGCTTCTAGTTTCCTGCACAGACTTCAAAACACGGGTTTCGACATATAGAAATATTGCGATGCCATGCAATGCAGTCAATTTCCCTAGAAATGCCGGTTTTAAGGTCTAATACATGTAATCTGATAATCTGTGATAGATTTGCTAATATGTGAAATACGGATACCGAACACTTCTATATGAATGCAAATGATGAGGAAATTGCCGGCTAAAATATACAATATTTTCGACTAATCACGCATCAATATGTTTTTGCAAGTCAGTGCGCTTGTCATCAGGCTTCACAGGCTTTTTGGTCTTTTTCTTCTTTTTCGAAGACTTTGACGGCTGGGTGTAGGCGCTTTGACTATCACCACCAATTTTTGGAGTTGGGCGCGGCTTCAGCATTCCCTTGATGACTTTGGGTTCCAGCGGACTTTTCCATTTGATCGCCGGGCATGTTTGGAGATCCTTCAGCATTCTTTTCGTTTTGGCTGAAAGAATGACCTCCTATGGAGCTTCTTCTATAAAAGAGCATGATGCCCCCGGTGTGTCCGCCTTTTTGAGAGCGCGCGGCTGGGGAAGGTTTACTTTCCAATTCTCGGACAATGCGAATTTGCCCTGTAGGTATTGGTTCTCAATCCACCCTTTGAAGATGAAGCAATCTTCGATTGGATGGCCTATCGCTTGGTGATAGAGGCAATAATTGGGATTATTAGCCTCACCGGGTTGCAATGGGCGTTTTGGATCCAGCAAGTTGATGAGCCTGTTGCGCATCGCCAGCTCGAACAATCTCCTCGTTTTGTCCCGAGGAAACGAATAAGGGTGCTTCATTTTCTCATTGAAGAATTGTCGTCTCTCGTCTTGGCGATCAGTTAGTTTTGGACCACTGGGCTGCTGTTGAGCATTGGAGACAAAGGTCGCTTTCCCTTTCCCTTTTTCATTCCGCGGCTCCGGTTTCGAAGAGGAAGGCATGTGGCCCATCTGGTCCATTTGGGCCAGCTTGTCAATCAAGGCCTGGAAAGTGGTCGGCTTGAAAAACATCATGAATTGGAAAATAGTCACCTGAGGGTCGAGAGTACCAATGAACATGCCTACCGCAGGTGCTTCTTCAATACGCTGCTCGCACTTCGACCATAGATACCGCCAACGTATTGCATACTGCACCCATGTCTCTCCTGACTTCACCCTGGCATTGATCAATGATATGATTGGGGTGCGTTCGCTAGCGCTTGCGAACCTCTGTATAAACAGTAAATCCATTTCTGCAAATGTCTTAACGGAATTGTTCGGGAGTTCAGAATACCACTCGAATGCTGTCTCCGACAAGCTGCCAACGAATTGGCGAAGCAGTAGCTTATCGTCACCTCCGGTGTTACCGCACAAGGCTCTGAATTGAGCGACGTGCTGATGCGGATTTCCCGTCCCCTTATATACGTGGAATTTGGGGATCGTGTATCCCTGCGTTTACTTTATTTGGTCGTACCAACCCGGATAGGGTCATCCTGTCTTAAAAATTTGCCCAGCCGCTTCATTCGCTTGATGAACTCATATCTGTTGAGCGATGTAATCATCTACGGCAGGTTTTGAGATGGTCTCCTCTTTGGCTGCTGAACAAGCCGGAAGAGGGTTTGACGTCTCCGCTCGGTCGTCTTCAAGAATAATCGGAGGATCTTCAGCTGGAGGATCCGGCTGTAATATCATCCCGACCATGTCTTGGAATAAGAACGCCTTTCGTTTTATGTTGGCAGCTTGTTCCGCTGCCTCTTTGTCCTTCTTTTCGAGGATTCTGTGGAGGAACTCAGCATCAGTTTCTTGTTCTTGACATTGCTCCGATGACGTTTCCGGGCTTTCTTTTGGCCCTGTGAGTACGGCCATCTGTGTTAACATCTCTTAGAGCTTTTGTTGTTGTTGCTCCTGAGCCTTAGTCATTGATCGCGTAAGCGGTCGATGGCCTGTGGAGATACGGCTATCCTCTTTTCCGGATGCCATATAGACAGTATATACCACCATGCCCCCAAACCTGGCACGTTTAGATTTAGTGTTCTTGCGATTCGTCGCAGACACCGGGATTTTCTCCAGCCTTCTCCTCTTGTAAGGGGTCGAAGTTGAGGGGGCCATTGCAGTGGGCACCCAAGTAGTTGTCGCCTTCTGTGGCTTGACAGGGTGGTCCCCTTCTTTCCGAACCTTCATCTTTTTCTGTCGGCGGGGATAGTCTTAATCTACCACAGAGTCCTGGACCTGTCGCCAAACTTTATAAATTTTAGAGGACAGCCGCTGAGGGGGCTGCTCTAGCTTCACCTTTGTAGCGTTCTCCATTGGTGGAGGAGATCTTTTCGGCACAGCCGTTGGCGAATTCCTGCGCACCCTGTTAAGTAGTTCAAAGCTGTTCCCGGTTAGAACAGCAGCATCAACTTCCACCATTAGAGCTGGCGGAGTCAGTCCAGAAGGGGAATTGCCCCCAGCTTTCCTCACTCAGCACCAGTGGCGACGTCGAGCATGTCGTGCGGCCGAGATCACCTCCGCTGTTTGATCAGCTTTTCCATGCCCCCTGTTCTGATGAAAGTCTTTTGTTGGCGCCAGCCTTTCAAAGACAGATGCTCGCTGAGAGGGAATGGTCACCCTGTCAAAAGCCGACCTTCGAGTAGGGGGAGCAGCTTGGATGACCTCCACTATAGCAGGAGTTGGAGTGTCCTTCTCTGGTATTGCGAACCTCTTTGCGAGCCCACTTGAGCTTTGACCCAGCCTGTCGAAGACTGAGGCATTGGTGTTGGACGACCCGCTGACAGGGGTCGTGGTTGTTGCAATCCTATCAAAGACCGACTTCTTCGCAGCTTCCTATGACGGTATTGGAGCGATGAAGCTCGTTGGTGGGATCAAGGTCCCGAAGAATAGCCCAGTGGTGGCTTGGGTCACTTGTTCCACCGTTATTGTGAAAAGGGAGGCCGCTTGGGGCCCGTAGGTTACTCCTCCAGATGAGGCGAAACGGGAGTTGCAGTTGCAGTTGGAGCAGTTAGAGGCCATTGATGTTCTTTTTTCTGCACGGGAGCAAAACCAAATATTAGTACCTCGAACCCAAGGGCAACCATATTAAACCGCGATTCGTTCATGAACATGACACACGTAGCGTGGAGTGAAAAGAGGAAAAGGTCCCACCGGGTGTATCAGAATCTGTTCTCCGCCGAAAGACGCGACCGGGACGTTTGGACGTCAGGCCTGAATTTCGAGGGCAGATGCTATTTGGTGCTGTCCGTCCACCTCTCTGAAGATGCCAAGTTGATTTATGACACCATGTATCGAAGGTTTAAACGGATGTGGCCGATATAGCAGACTTCGTCAGATTCCCCCTCGTTGAGGGGTTTTTGATTGTGGGGGCGCTCTTCCCTGCATGCGCAAGCCCCTGCAGTTAATTATGCTACCGCATCGCAGTAACCACTTTCTTGTTCTCCAGATGGTCAGTTCGTGTCGTGTGTGTTTGTTTTGTTTTTGGTTTCCCGTGGATTGTATACGGAGACTAATTTATGTTGTCGCCCGTAGGGCGTGGATTAGTCCAAATCCGTATATTCTTAGATTTAGGTTTTGGGTTGGGTTTAAGGATACGTTAGTTTTATTTGAGACTAAGATCAACTTAAACGTTTGTTAAAGATACGTTAGTCTAATTTTAGGCTAAGATCAACTCAACGGGATCATTTAGATCCAACAAAAGAGAATTTGGGCTCTATTGTTTAGTTTAGGGACATTGCGGTCCATAATTAGTTTAAGAACATTACGGTCCAAGGATAAGGACATCATAGTCCATGGGTGTAAGGACCCTACAGTCCAAGGTTAAGGACATCATAGTCCATGAGCTTAAGGACTCCACATTCCGAGGTTAAGGACATCATAGTCCATGGCTTTAAGGACCCCACAGTCCAAGGTTAAGGACATCATAGCCCATGGGTTTAAAGGACCCCACAGTCCAAGGTTAAGGACATCATAGCCCATAGATTTAAGGACCCCACAGTCCAAGGTTAAGGACATCATAGTCTATGAGTTTAAGGACCCCACAGTCCATGAAATGTTTGGTTGTCGGGACTCGTCACCTCTCTGAAGACGTTGAAGGATTACAATGACATATATCAGAGGAGTACAGAGATGTACCCTTGAACCAATTTTGGTTAGGAGATCTGTAGTCCAATTGGGACTAAGATCTGAGATTTATGAGTGCATGGGCTCAATTAATCTGAATGAGGGGTTTATAGCCAATTTGGGCTCGGCCCACTCAGTTAAAATGTTAAACATTTGACAATGCTGGTCATTGATTTGGGTTCTGACAGCCTTTCTTTCTTTTATTGAATGCTGAGCATCCATCATAGCTATGGGCTTTATTTATAGAACAATTTATGTTCTTTTAGCGCACACGTGAGGAGCACGTTGCGCGCTTGGCGCTGAGCGCCAGTCCAAAAAGCGCAAAGCGCTTCTAGAATATAGCGCACACGTGAGGAGTACGTGGCGTGCTTGGCGCTGAGCGCCAGTTCATGAGCACAAAGCGCCAGTTTATGAGCGCAAATCGCTATTTTTTTAGTGGCGCACACGTGAGGAGCACGTTGTGCGCTTGGCGCTGAGCGTCAGTCCATGAGCGCAAAGCACTATTTGTCAAGTGGCGCACACATGAGGAGCACGTGGCGCGCTTGGCGCTGAGCGCCAGTCCATGAGCGCAAAGCGCTATTTGATCAGTTTTATGATCTGAGAAATAATTTCTCGTTTATAAGAGACTTTGTCTCAAGATTCTAACAACAAAGTTCTTATTTTATAGGAGATGTTTCAATCTCTTATGCTGGTGAAAGGCTTTGCCTTTATGGATCTGTGATCCTAAGAGAATTGAGTTATTCTCCCCACTTTATATTGAGATACTATGATCTCTGAAAGACAATTTGTCTTATAGATCTATGATCTGAAGAAGGTTAAGTTCTTCCTCTTACTTTTTTTTATGATGAGATACTTTGGTCTCTTTTTGAAAAGGCCTTGGTCTTATAGATCTATGATCTGTGAGAAGAATTATGTTCTTCTTTTATATGAGACGATTTCGTTTTTCTGTTCTTTTTACCTTGAAGAAAATTTTCTTCTTCTGAGAGCTTGCTCTTTGTCTTCGAATTTCTTAAAGTTTATGGGGGGGTTCCTCTCTTTGTTTTTTTGTATCTCCTTCTCTGTATCTCCTTGAGACCTGAAGTCTTAGGTCCTTTATATAGGGCAAGCTGATTTGTACAATCAGTTAAGGAGATCTTTTCTCCAATTGATTTGGAGATTTCCCCACCGTTGGATCTTTGATCCAAGGGCTTCTGATTTACAGAAGGCAATCTTCTTGTTTTTATCAAGATTAGGAAATTTTCCCATACAGAATTTATTCTGTTTTTTGGTGATTTTTAATCACCTTTAGATCATTGATCTAGCGGTGCTCTGATTTACAGAGCACAATCTTCTTGTTTGGAAAGATTTTGAGGAATCTTTCCATAACAGAATTTTATTCTGGCTAATTAATGATTTATCATCTTTATTGGATCTTTGATCTGACGGTGGGGAGCTTTTAGTTCCAGCGCTAGCACACTCGTGCTTTGCACGTGGTGCGCTGCTTAGAGTGCAGCGCACACGTGCTTTGCACGTGATGCGCTGCTTAGAGTGCAGCGCTCTTAGCGCCAGCGCACACGTACTTTGCACGTGGTGGGCTCTTTGGGGTGCAGCGCATCTGGCGCTGCCATGAAGCGCTACTTCATTTCAAAATTTGAAATTTGAACAGAGATTTGCTCTGATTGGGGTAAATAATACCATGACAGGGGAGCTGAACCCATTCTCCGTGAATGAAGTCTGAAAGTACGAAGATGCAAAATACTTCTTGCCAGACTTCGAAGGCACGGAAAGGTGCCATAAGCCGGAGAATAAGCAAAAATCTATCACCACCGTTTCGGTCTTCGGGAGCGATACCGAGGAGGAGGAAGAGATAGTCTATTCAGGACCGCCCTAATGCAACAAGCCGGGACCGTCCACCCCTATTCTGGTCTTTGGCAGTGAATCTGAAGACGAGGTCAACGCAGTATTCTCGTCTCGTCCATCAGTGCAAGCCTTCATTAGAGATGATCAGAGTTTGCAGATCGCCATGGTTCCACGGCAGCATTACAAAGAGCTCGACGCACTTGATACCTATAGTGTGCAAGAACTGCAAACGTTCTACGTTCCTCCCAGGAAAAAAGATGAAAAGGCGATCCTCTTCTATCAATCCGCGGAAACCAAAGTGGAGAAAGAGGTCTGGCATGGCGCCGATTCTACGCTTGACAGGCTCCAGCCCATCCGTCTACCCAGATACTACACGGAAGGATTAAAAAGGCTATTATGGCACCAAGGCGTATCTTTCAAACAGACCGCTCGACAAGCTCAGTTCTACAACAGGATCTGGAATGTCCCCGGAACTCAGCGAAAATTGCCCAACAGGAGAATGGAAACGATCGGACTTAGGTATGTTCAATCTAAGAAATGGGAGCGATTCTATGGCTGCTATGTTATACATGATTTCGATGAAGAAGGGGATGCTCTGTTAAAAGGCACTGCAGTTGAACCGAAACGAGGTCCCGCCTTGAAAGTACCAAGTCCGTCGTTCGAAGAAAAGATGGACAAGCTAATAAGGGAAGCAGGTCAAAAGGTCCGGGATGATCATAGCCGCGAAATGGCCATCTACGAGAAAGCCAGGACGCAACGCCTCCTTCAGCAGGCTGTGGAGAATGACGATGCTCTTTGTCGCCAGCCCGTCACAACATGGATTCGACGCAAAGGCAAAAACAAACTGAAAAATGGAAAAAACGTTCGACGGCAGCGAAGCGGGTCTAAGAAGCCACACAATTGAGAATGGGGTAGCCAAGATCCGTCTCTTATAAAGAAGATGGGTCGAGCATATTCTTTTTCCCAAGACAAGACAAGGAATATATTCGGTCTTATCATGAAACATCAGATGATTATCCTCCCGGAGTCCAAGCACCCTGAGCAAGCAAACGAGGTCCATCATCCAGATTATTGCTCTTATCACAGAGCGATAGGACATTCTCTTGAAGATTGCTTTACTTTCAAGGACTGGGTCGAAGAACAATACCAACTCAGCAGATTCGCTCTATCCGACAGTTGGAGGGTATCCCCACCACAAAGGCATGTGCCGAAAGCAACGCACATAGTAAGAGTAGAACCAGATCAACATCAGTCTTGGAAACAATCTCGTACCTGTCACGTGATAACGCTGTCAGGAGAAGGAGTGCCCGAGAATATGGATGACCTCTCCTGGTGCTTCGAAAATGAGGATGAAGACGAGGTGATCTCAGAATTTCCACCAGCGCCAAACGAGCTGGAAGATGGGATACACACTACCGCAGATAACCTCAGAAAAATCGACTTGGGAACGGTAAATGACCTGCGGCCGACGTTCGTCAGTGAGCTGTTGTCTGAAGAAATAGTGGATACGCTCAGAGACGTGCTAATGCAGTATAAAGACTGTTTCGCGTGGAACTACACCGAAATGCCAGGACTAGATTCAGAAGTAGCTGTGCATAAATTGGCGATATCTCCAGACACCAAGCTAATCAAACAAGCACCGAGAAGAATGAGGCTCGAGCTTGAAATAAGCATCAATGCTGAGGTCAAGAAGCTAATCGACTCCGGCTTCATCCAAGAGATTCAGTATCCCAACTGGATCGCCAACATCGTCCCAGTGATGAAGAAAAATGGGACAGTGCGCATCTGCGTAGACTTTCGGGATCTCAACAAAACTTGCCCGAAGGATGATTTTCCCGTACCGGTCACCGAGCTGATGATTGACAACACGTCCACTCACGAAGTCTTCTCCTTCATGGATGGCTCATCAGGGTACAATCAAATAAAGATGCATCCCGAAGACCAGAAGCATACAGCTTTCCGGACCCCTTTGGGTATATTCTGCTATAAAGTGATGCCTTTCAGTCTGAAGAACGCAGGCGCCACCTATCAGAGGGCAATGACGAAGATTTTCGATGACCTCATACATGAAGTCGTCGAATGCTATATCGACGACCTTGTGGTGAAAAGCAAATCGCACGAGGAGCATTGGGAGCATCTAAAAATAGCGTTCCAACGTCTTCGGAAATACAACTTGAAGATGAACCCTCTCAAATGCGCGTTTGGAGTCTCCTTAGGTAAATTCCTAGGATTCATCGTATGAGATCGAGGCATCGAAATAGACCCATCAAAGATCAAGGCGATTATGGAAATTCCCCCGCCAAGAACTCTCAAGCAACTGCAGTCTCTTCAAGGAAAGCTCGCATATATTCGGCGGTTCATAGCTAACTTCTCCGGCAAATGTCGTCCCTACAGTCACTTGATGAAGAAGGGAACCCCGCTCATTTGGGATCGCAAATGCCAAAGCGCACTGGATGAAATCAAGCAATACCTGCAGAATCCGCCGGTACTGACCGCTCCGGTCAAAGGAAAGCCCCTCATTCTGTACACAACCGCCCTTGAGGGTTCCTTAGGCGCGCTATGGGCAAAAGAAAATGACCAAGGGAAGGAGAGAGCCCTCTACTATTTGAGTCGAGTGCTCCTGGGGGCAGAAAACAATTACTCTCCCATTGAAAAACACTGTCTGGCGTTAATCTTCGCGATAACGAAGCTCGGGCACTATGCGTTGGCGAATGAGGTCCATCTCATATCAAAGGTGGATCCTCTCAAATATTTGATGTCAATAGCCATACTAATAGGACGACTCGCTAAATGGGCCCTCCTCTTGATGGAGTTCTCGATAACATATCGACCGCTCAAGGCAGTGAAAGGCCAGGCCATCGCCGACTTCCTCGCTGAGCATCCTATACCTGCCGATTCACCCCTAAATTGCGAATTGCCAGACGAGCACGTGATTGACACGATCGACGGGGAGAAAGGATGGAGTGATACCCGATAGGAACTCTACTTCGACGGAGCATCTTCTATGAAGAAGCGAAAGTACAACTCCCCCATAATCAAATCTGGGGTAGGCCTCAACTTCGTGACTCCACAAGGAGGGATAATGCGCTTTGCCTTTTCCTTGACAGAGCCGAGGACGAACAATGAAGCCGAATATAAAGCTTTGATAGCTGGTCTTGAGATCGCTGTCGACATGGGAATTGAAAACCTCCTCATATACGGAGACTCCCAGCTGGTCGTTAGTCAAGTAAATGGCGACTATCAAACGTGCAAACCAGAGTTGGTAAAGTACGGTGAAAGAGTGCAGCAATTGCTGACTCGGATCCCTTCCTACGCCCTTGAAAGCATACCGCGAGCGGAGAATAGCAAGGTGGATGCATTAGCCAAACTCGCTAAAGAACTGGCTGACGAAAACCTCGATGACGTGAGGATCGTTGTGCAAAGCCGTCGGGTTCTTGCACCGGCAGAAATATCTCCGGAGTCGTCTGGAGAAAAGGAAACGACCAAGAAAACGGCCTTACAAATAAAAGACTGGGAAAAGGCTAAAGATTGGAGAGAAGTCTTTATAGACTACTTCAAATTGCGTCGAACACCTGAAGATGCGTCCTCAAGACATCAGCTCATGAAAAGATTTCTTTCTTTCGCCTTCATCAATGATACGCTGTATAAGAGATCGTTCGACTCTCTAAGGCTGAGAGCCTGGGACCGGAAGAAGTAAGGAGAGTCATCAAAGAAACTCACGACGGACTCTGCGGTTCTCATCAAGCCGGGCCAAATATGAAGCTGAAGGTCAAAAGAATGGGTTACTATTGGCCCACAATGATCCAAGACTGCCTCGAATACGCGAAGCAGTACCACTCGTGACAGATTCACGTGGACTTTATCTACTAGCATCCAAATCCGCTACATCCAACGGTGGCTAGCTGGCCGTTCGAAATGTGGGGAACTAACATAATCGGGCCCATCGAACCAGCATCGTCTAGAGGACACCGGTTCATACTGGTGACAACTGATTACTTCTCCAAGTGGGCAGAAGCAGTACCGCTAAAAGAAGTGAAGATGGAGAACATTCTCCATTTATTTAAGACACACGTCATCTATCGGTTTGGCACTCCGCGACGGATTATCTCCGATAACGGGCCAGACTACAGAAGCCATAAGATTAGCCGCTTTGCACAGCAGCATAATATAGACTGGAGATACTCTTCGGTCTATAATTCTCGAGCTAACGGTCTGGCTGAGGCTTTCAAAAAGACCTTGACGAAAATCGTGAAAAAGACGGTGTCTCAAAATAAGAAGGACTAGCATGAGAGACTGCATGAAGCTCTCTGAGCATACCGAACCAAATTCAAAATGGCCACAAACACAACGTCGTATGCATTGGTATTTGGCGCTGAAGTATTACTTCCGTTGGAGATAGAGTTACCCTCTCTACGAGTGGCGGTCCATTACGAGCTAACAGATGACGAGAATGCTCTTCTTCGGCTTGAGGAACTTGATGCCCTTGACGAAACCCGGCTCATGGCGCAGCAAAACTTGGAAGCTTACAAAGCAAAAATGACGCGCTCATACGAGAGATTGACTAGGCCAGAATATTCCGCCAAGGCGAACTCGTGCTAGTGTTCAAGAGACCTATGATCCTCAATCGTGCCAAACGAGGGAAATTCGAGCCGAACTATGAAGGCTCGTACATCATAGACAAAGTCTACCAAGTTGGGGCTTACTTGCTCATGGATATGCATGGCGAAAGACCCTTCAGGCCTATAAACGGTCGGTTCTTGAAAAAATACTACGCCCGACGAGTCACGGCTTAGGTCAACGATAGATGACGATGCCTATGTCCGCTCGCTATCTTCCCAAGCCTGAACTATATAAGTAGTATCCGACGGACCGAAACGTCCCTAAACAAACGATGGACCGCAATGTCCTAAAACTTGCAATGGACCGGAACGTCCTTAAACTAACGATGGACCATAATGTCCTGAAACTTGCAACTGACCGAGACGTCTATAAACTACAACAGACCGCAGCATCCCAAGGCTGACGCAAAAAAAAAGAAAAAAGAAAAAAAAAGGGTACGTCCATAAGCGAGATGGGCACAGATGAAAACCCAAAAGGGCTCCGTGAGTAAAAACAGCAGGACTACCGGCGAGTTTGTGAAAACCCGAAAGGGCGCAATCTTATTAAAAGTCACTTGCACGGTCCTCTCGACCCTGCAAGGAGAAAATACCTGTGTGAGATCCTTACGACTCACAAGAGAGCAACACACTTAGGAATCCACACATTCCTAAGGAGAAAACACACTTATGAGATCCTCACGATTCGTAAGGAGAATTCCCCTTTGAGACCCTCACGACTCATAGGATTCAAAAGCCTTAAGCTACAGGGATCTACACCTGTTCTTAAGCCATCACCTTTCCCAGATTGCCCTACAAGCGGTTCAATATTGACCCTTGTATACAATCCACGGGCACGAATAAACATTTTCCTAACAAAGTCCCACCAGCGACTAGGGATATGCTTACACGGTGAACAACCCTTGTAAGTCCTCAAGACTTATAAAGAGAAAACACTCTTGTAAGATCCTTACGACTTATAGAAGAATACACACTTAGGAATTCTCATGAGTCCTAAGGAGAAAATGGACCTATGAGATCCTCACGACTCGTAGGGAGAAATACCTTTATGAGACCCTTACGGCTCGTAAAGTCAAAAGCCTTAGTCAACAGGATCCTAACCATGTTTGCTAAGCCATCTTTGTTCGAATCGAAAAAGGCAAATGATGATTCGCTCCTGGCAATATCCCAGTGGTAGCGATGCTGATGCCTAAATCGGTATCAAATCGCAGGTCCTTTCACGGTAAATGATGATTCGCTCCTGGAAATATTCCAGTCGCAGTGGTGCTGATGCAAAGACTGGCATCAGATTCCAAGTTCCTTACTGGCGATAAAAAATCAGCAGACTAAAAATGTATATGAAATAGCCGAAATAATGAGGCAACTTGCAACAAAATCAGCGAGTAAAAATATATGCATACAAAATAGCCGAAATGGTTGGGCAACTCGTAGTAAAAAATAACGAGTAAAAAGAAAAAAATAGCCGAAATGATTGGGCACTGCGAAAAATAGCTGAAATGATTGGGCAATCGCGACTTTCGCGATATAAAAAGCTGAAATGATAGAGCACCGCGGAAAGAAAACAAAAAATATATAAATGAATGAAACTTTTGCCCTGCAAATGAGATCACATCGATCCCTGTATACAATCCAGGGGCACAAACAAAAAGGGAATCATATCATCCCACTTAGCTCCATCAGAAAGAAGTCCAAATCTCGACGGTTCATAGACAACCTAAAGACCACTTCGACATTTGTCTCGTTACAGCAGACGCCACATCATCAAATAACCCCGTCGCGGAAACACGTCATCAAATGATCCCGTCACAGAAACACGTCATTAAATGACCCCATCGCGGAAACACATCAGCCAATGACCCCGTCGCGGAAACACGTCATCAAATGACCCCGTCGCGGAAACACGTCATCAAATGACCCCATCGCGGAAACACGTCATCAAATGACCCCGTCGCGGAAACACGTCATCAAATGACCCTGTCGCGGAAACACACACGTCATCAAATGACCCCGTCGCGGAAATACGTCAGCCAATGACCCTGTCTCGGAAACACGTCAGCACATGACCCCGTCACGGAAATACGTCATCAAATGACCTTGTCGCGGAAACACAACATCAAATGACCCCGTCGCGGAAATACGTCAGCCAATGACCCCATCGCGGAAACACGTCATCAAATGACCCCGTCACGGAAATACGTCAGCCAATGACCCCGTTTCGGAAATACGTCAGCTAATGACCCTGTCGCGGAAACACGTCATCCAATGACCCCGTCTCGGAAACACGTCATCCAATGACCCCGTCGCGGAAATACGTCATCCAATGACCCCGTCACGGAAATACGTCATCAGCTGACCCCGTACGGCCAAAGTCAAACCTCGACCTCCCCGTTGAAGCAATGCTTGACTCGGGAGCAAGTCAGCTCAACAATCACTTATGGGTCCTCTCGACTTGTAAGGAAGAAAATTCTCTTGAGAGATCCTTACGACTCTCAAGAGAAAAACACACTTAGGAATCCTCACGATTCCTAAGGAGAAAATACACCTACGAGATCCTCTCGACTCGTAGGGAGAAAAATCTTTATAAGACCCTCATAGCTCATAAAGTTGGAAAGCCTTACGAAGCAGATCTGAACCTGACTCCTAAGCCATTGCTGTCCTACAAAGATATCAAAATAGATTATCTACAAAACGCATTTGCTGAAAAGAGACACACCATCATAAAACAAAATATGTCTTTTATTCATGAACCAAAATGAATACAAAGTACAATTTATAAAAGAATCAAAAATAAATAAATACTCTCATTCAGGAGTAAGTACAAAAGGAGAATGAAAAGAAACATATACAATTTTTTCAAGCCGGCGGACGATTCAGTAGATTCGTCGGTTCATTCTTCTTCAGCTGAGTCTCGACTTCATAATTTGTTATTGCGACAAGTCGGGCCTCCGCCTGAGACTGTTGGTCCTGGTACGAGGCGAGCCGACTTTCAAGCTCCTTTTCGGTAACTTTGTGGGTTTCAACTATCTCACGAGTAAAAATGACGGCCTTATCAATAGCTACCACCTCCCTGATAGCTTCTTAAAGCACCCGCCAGAGTTCATATGCACGAGTGGACTTGGCCGTAAGTTCAGCTTGAAGTTCCCCCAGCGCATTTGAAGCCAGTTCCCTCTCCGAAAACTTTCAGTTGAGCCTCTTCTCATATGACTGCAGATTTTTGGCGCACCTTTCAACCAGCCCCCGCAAGCTCGCCTTTGCAGCCACGACCTCTGAAGGAAGGCGTATGCACTCAAGACCATGTAAGCAAGCCTCCACCCTATGACAAAACTCAACCCAGATATGCACCAATGTTTCACCATGGTATGCAGCAAGAAAGGGGAGAGAAATGTTGGCTTCGGCAGCAAATTCTTCGGCTGTGAGCGAGCTACCAGCATGAAGGTCTTCGATGAGAGCTGACAAAGAATGAAGGCTTAGTTTCGCCATTCATTCAGATGCGCGAAGAGAATAAGGGCCGGGTGGCATAATAATACGAGATTCCAGCGGGGTAGGAACAGGCAAAACTGTTAAGATTCATAAAAAATCAGCGAGATTTGCAAACAAAGAGCAGATGGAACAGCGTTGAAACCTTACTTACCCACAGTCATGCAAAAAGGGTCTAAAAGATCTCTAGGCCCGTCAAGAATCTCAACTTCGTTGTCAGCTTCCAGAACTACAGACGACATCAGCATCGTTATGCAAAATAATAATAATGCCATTAAGAGGATAAATAACACTAACCTTGCCCAGAAGAGAGGATGATGCATTGAGGGGATATTGCCTGCGGAACGGCCATCTCGAGCAAATTCTGGAAAGACTTTCTGGGGGATAGATCCACGATAGACGCCGCCAATCCGCGTAATTCTGAAAAGACAGAAGGATTCAGATAATGAAAAGATCATTAAAACAAAAGATAGAAGAATACCTTCGATGCTCCTCCCGCTTTGAACTGGAGGGATAGTAGCTTCGGCAGCCTCCTCCATGCTCTCAGACACATCATCAGGGACATGGGCCGGTATAACAGCTTCCAGTTGAAGAGCAACGGCCACCGCTTCAGGCTCTAATGAAAGGACGACAGCCTCGACTACTTATCTCACTGTCTCCGGGTCGTCACCAGAAAGATCCATTGAATCTGCGGCCAATGAAGATGCCTCTTCTGGGAGAGCAAGCACCGGGACAACGGAAGCCACCAATAGAAGATCTGCCATAGGAATAGCAAATGTAGCGACCCCCTCCACACCTACTGGTGTCTCATCAGGGATATTTACAGAGTCCACGGTCAAGGCACTACTCGAGCTTAGATCCTCTGCCATGGCCGAAGTCCCTGCAAAGTTTTACGAAGGTAAGAAAACATAGAAAGCAAAACAAATTACTTGCCAAGGGGAAAATACAGAAAACATGCATACCGATTCGCCAAGATGCCTCGAGTATAGTTTTTTCAAGACGACGTTCCTTCCTAAGAAGGTATGCTCGCCGGGGTGCTAAGGTGGATTCATGGCCGCCGGTCCACAAAGACAATTCATCTTCAAAAGTAGCTGAGATAGGCTGTTTGAGGGCTATCTCGCCTCCCTCTTCCAGGGGACCTATAAATATTCGCCGTATCGATGGAGGATCTTCGTAGAATATTACGGCAGGATAGGAACTCTTTAGAGCGCGCACGTTTTCGGTCTCATCCTGGGAACGCCTTATAACCTCGGCCAATTGTGCGGCTTCCTTGGCAGATGAACCTAGAAAAAGAAAACCGTCATCCGGCTCTTGTATAAATATTGGTTCGTCTTGAATGATGGGCTCGGATTCCATTAAAAAGTCGAGCAAGCCGGTGACTGTCTTCTTCCTCCGCTTCGACCCGGAATTAGCGCTGGAAGATGATCGCTTCCTTCCCTCCGGCGCTTTGGAACGACGTTGACCCACTTCGCCTTCAGTATCCTCTCTCGGCGGTGCTACTGATGATGACACTGCCATTGCTGATGCCGCAGCTTATGAAACTGCTTCTGGAGCCTTATCAGAAGCCCTTGCCTGAGCTGTAGTGCGCATCGGCATGCCAACTGTGGGAGGATTCAGGCCCGCGTCCACCACCTCAGGAATTAGTAAGGGGCCAATACCCCTCAAGGGAGGGCGAATCGTTGTCCGCGGTCGTGGCGGGGCTCCCATAGCTTGGAGCGGGGCAGGAGCTCTATGTACAAAAAGTATCCTCCTCTCCTCAGCAATAATGGGACTAACTCGGTAGCGGTACCAACCCGTAAAAGCCCCTACACACCTTGGAATGTAGTCAGCCCAGGGGATCATGAAGTGAGAACCGGTGTTCAACCGCATGAAATGGTGGGTAGCATCACGGACAGTTTCCAAAGAAGAGCTAGGCTCCACCATGAATGCCTCAAAGGGAACACCCTGGTCATAACCCAATTGCCGGGCAAAGCAGTGTGGATTATACCGCATAAAAAGAACCGCATCATTCGGCGGAACACCAAATAACCCGGCCTGATCGAGTACAAGTGCATGGCTTCCTTGGGCTTCAAGGATGGTGCTCCCTCTTTCGATAAATCAAACAGCTGTTGAACAGGTCCCGAAGGAGCAGAGAGGATTCGGTCATTAAATACCATCCCGCCTTCATTGGCATAGGGATTAAGCAGCACACGAAGAGCCCCTAACTGAGTCGGGTCAGGAGCAGAAGCGTCCACCAACCTCATGAGCCGCGGAAAGGTATAAGCATCATAAAAGCCCGGTCTCTGGTGCATAGCGAACGCCCCCAATATGTGCATCTCAATCCATGACGTAAAATAATGAAGAGAGAAACTCACCACATTCACACCCGGGGTTGAGGTATTGGCTGCAGTGCTCGGCCCGTGGTACAAGTGTGATAACCCTGCAATGCCCACGGCTATTCGCGTCCTTTCGGCAATGTGATGGGCAGGGTAAATGACCGAGGCTCTCATAAAGCGAAGATGCGTTGGAATGACAAACCAACTAAGCCAAACGCTGATAAAACCGACGAAGAAAGTTTCTTCATCCATGCCGGGAGCTGCAATCGACTCAAAAGGTACAGCCGACAAGATTAGGATGCAAAACTACGGCAAATCTTCTCTTCTGGCCGGTAGCTTATTTAACCCAAACCCGAAGGGGTCGTTGATATTTGCGAACTTCAGAGCTTCCTTTGATAGGATGTCTCCATGAAAGAAGCAGGCGATAAAGCTCTTAAAAGTGACGCCCTGTTCCTCTGACTCGGTGAACAGCTTCTCAAAAATACCCAGAGTCTTGATTAGACTTGGATACTTATGACGGACATATTTTCAGTTGACAAGTCGTCAAGCATAGCAGGCACAGTTGCGAATGCATACTCTTCAGGAGGAAGCAATTCTTCATAGGGCGCTCCCCTGATCGGCAATTCAGAGATTTCACGAAACTCTTCCAAAGAAATCGAAACTTCGTGATCCCCTATTAAGAAAGTGTTGATGGGAAGATTCCATTGATTCAAGAAAGGTTTAACCCACCATACATGGGGAGACTGATAATGGAAGAGGGACGCGTACACCGCCTGGTAAAGCCCGACCTTCTGCAGTCGTTCATGATGAGCGGACAAGATGAAACGAGCCCAGAGAAGGTAGCCCGTGGGATGGCGAGGGGTAAGCCCTGTCTTGTAGACTTGTCCCCAGGGCTGGGCTTCAGTTTGGCAAATACAACGCCCCAAAATATCTATGGCTAGCACAGGCTGGTGCGGTATCCCAACTGTAGATGGCTCAAGACGGCCCGTAGGAGTCCAATCTGCCACCTCTACGGCAAAGGCAGTCTGCGGACGATCCATCGGCAAGAATGGACGGAGAGGTTCTGTTGGCGCCTCGCAAAGAAAACTTCGGCGACCGCGGATGATACGACCGTACCAGGTTCCCCACAAAAGCAGATTGGCACAGTCCGGGTCATGAGCTCTAATCATCGCCATCACCTCTTCGTCAGACGGTGACTGAGGAAAGGCAGCCTCCGAGCGGGTAAAAGGGAAGTATGGAAGAGAAGCCATTGTTCCTGAAACAAAGGAAAGGGAAACTGTTAATGAAACCCACACGTGTGTGTGTATATATATATATAAATATATATATATAAAGACAGTGGAAGAAAACGACAAGCCACTTATTTCATGGGACCATTGGTTGCAAAACACATAGGCCACACAAAATCAATTTGGCGGCTCACTAATGATGAGGCGGGGTAATCATTATGAGAATAAAAGGAAGATTCTCAATAAATGAATAGTGGATTTCAAACATCTCTACACATTCCCCCAGGGAAAACCCCATCATGAACTCTGTGCAAATCAAGCAGAATCTCTCCTAAAAAATTTTTTTATCAAGAACAACTGAAGATAAAAATCTCAAGAAGTCTTCTTGTTAGAACTAAGTTCTCTGGAGGAATTAAATTCCTTTTGAACAAAGGAATTAAATTCCAAAAAAAAAATTCAGAGCTAAGCTCTTCGGAATGGAATTAAATTCCAGAAGAAAACAAGTACCATCATCAATCCCCTAAGATCAGAGAAAGATGCCCGACATTAGGGGCTTACTACCTAAAGATCTTGCGTTCTTAGAGTTCAGAAAGATGAGACTTTTTTTAAAGGGAAAAACCCTTGGTGTGGATTTAAAATCCAAAGAAAATTTCTACAAAAAGTTCTTCGGCCGTTCAAGATCCTTACCTGAAAAGGATTCCTTTTTGTTGACAGAGTTAAACTCTGGATTTTGTCTCAATGAACAGAGAACTGAGCTCTGGGGAAGAGAATTATATTCTCAAAGAAATTGAACAAGGAAGAAGATGAAGGAATGGAGGCGTTGTTGAAGAGACCTCTGCATTTATAGGACATGATGGGAAACGGTTCATCTTCCCCGTTCCCTAGGCAAATCCAACGGCCACAAAGGTTACAACGTTGCACTCACGTGCAAACACGTGAGAATAACGCTGTGGGGGCATTTGTTCCCTCATGGGAACTGAATAAAATACAAATAAAGCAGCAAGAAAAATCCCCAAATGGGGCATCACGTACTCACACGTGACCAGGCCTCACGTGCAAACACGTGACCTTTTTATGGGCAGATTCTATCTACGCCTGAATGTCTAATTGACAAGGTCACGTGCCCACACGTGATGGTCTCTTGAACCCACTGAATCAATAAAATTAAATTCTAAATAAAAGGAATTAAAAGCATTTGTTCCCTCACGGGAAATGAATAAAATATATAAATAAAGCAGTAAGGAAAACCCCCAAAGGGGGGCATCACGTGTCCACACGTGACTTGGTCTCTCGTGCAGACACGTGACATTTTACAGGCAAAGCCTATAGGCGCTGAATAAGAGAAACAATTGGAGATGTTTAACCAATGGGGTCACGTGCCAGCACGTGATGGGTTCCTAAGCCCTTTGAACTAATAGAATTAAATTTTAATCAGTAGGGTCACATGCCAACACGTGATGAGCTCTTAAACCCTCTGAGCAATAGAATTAAATTCTAATTAAAGGAAATCAAAAACCTTAATTGGAAAAATATTTTCCTAGATCTTTCCAAACAAACAGATTGCACTCTGTAAAGTGGAGCACCGTTGGATTAAAAATCCAATGGTGATTAAAAAAATCACTAATTTATAGAAAGATTCTGTACAAGGAAATATTTTCCTAAAATTTGCCAGGAACAATAAATAAAATATTTTATAGTGAATAAAATTCACCAAATGATCTAAAAAGATCATGTTGGTTATAAAAAATCGATCAAAATCTCTCAATGAGAGATTGGCTGAACAAACTGATTCTTTTCTTTCTCCTATAAATAGGAGCCAAGAAGAAAAAAAAGATACAACAACAGAGAGAGAAGACAGAAGAAAAAAAAGAGAAGAGAATTTAATTCTCCAGAGAGAAAAGAGATCTCTTCAGAAATGAAAGAACCCTAGGTAAGAGAGGGAAACAGATCATTCTATAAGCTCCCACAAAACAAAAGAGAATTTAATTCTTAAATTAAGAGTTTAACTCTTCTAAATAAGAACTTAGTTCTTCCTCTGGTTGAAGATCTGCAGAAGCAGATCTCCCCAAAAGTTGAGAATTTAATTCTCATCGGGAAGATTCTGTCATGTAGATCTAAAACCTGAGGGAGGACCTAAGTTCAGAGAATTCTATTCTCCCACAAATCATATAGGAATTTAATTCCTCCAACAAAGATAGCGTTTAACCCTTAATATTAGAACTTAGTTCTTCTTCATGGTAATAGATCTGCAGAAGCAGATCTTCCCATAAGTTGAGAATTTAATTCTCATCAGGGAGATTCTGCCATGCAGATTTAAAACTTAGAAGAAGAATTGGGTTTAAAGATTTTAATTCTTTTAAACACATAGGAATTTAATTCCTATAAATAAAATTAGGGTTTAACCCTATAAGAGAATTAAATTCTTATACAAGAGATTTATCTCTCCATGCACGTAAAAGGATCAAGTACCGAATATGATCACGTGGTAACACGTGACCCTCCCCTCCAATGACCAAAAGAGAACGAATAAGACTAGGTCACATGCTCCCACGTGACCCTTGAACAGACGTCTCAAAATAAAAAGGGCAGAATCGATTTTGGATGCCTCACGTGTCCCCACGTGACCCCTGACAAACACCTCTTTAAAAAAGAGAAAATGGGGTAAAACTGAGGGATTAATACCCAATGCATGGGCGCCATAACGTGTCCACACGTGATGGTCATAAAGATTAAGTGTTTAACACTTACTTGCATATTCTGAGAATAAAATAAAAGAAGCTTGGCCCAACACTCAAGCGCCTCACGTGACCACACATGAGCGCTTCTTTTTTTTAGTGTTTAACACTATTTTGTGCGCTTCATCCTTAGTGTTTAACACTATTTTAAGCGCACACTTCATCCTTAGTGTTTAGTACTATTTTAAGCGCATCATGTGGGAGCACGTGATAGACGAATGTACTCTAGTGTTTAGCACTATATTCGAGCCAATCTTAGCCCAAATTAGCTAAGTCTACCAGAGGCAGGACCCCCTTTTGACTGAACCTCAAATACACTTTTGTCTTCCAAAATTGATCATCACATATGACATTCAAAGCAAAACCCAGAGCCTTTCAACCAACATTGGTTCAAGGGTAAATCTCTTCACTCCTCTGATATTTGTCGTTGTAATCCTTCAGCGTCTTCAGAGAGGTGACGGGTCCCGACAACCAGACATTCCACGAACTGTGGGGTCCTTAAACTCATGGATTATGATGTCCTTAAACTTTACGAACTGTGCGGTCCTTAAACTCATGGACTACGATGTCCTTAAACTTTACAGACTATGATGTCTCTAAACTTCCACGAACTGTGAGGTCCTTAAACTCATAGACTATAATGTCTGTAAACTTTACAGACAATGACGTCTTTAAACTGAACTATGATGTCCTTAAACTACCATGGATCGTAATGTCCCTAAACTAAAACAACAGAGCCCAAATGCTCTTTTGTTGGATCTAAATGATCCTGTTAAGTAGATCTTAGTCTAAAATTAGACTAACGTATCCTTAACAAATGGTTAAGTTGATCTTAATCTAAAATTAGACTAACGTATCCTTAGCAAATGGTTAAGTTGATCTTAGTCTAAAAATTAGACTAACGTATCCTTAACAAACGTTTAAGTTGATCTTAGTTTCAAATGAGATTAATGATCCTTAAACCCAACCTAAAAACCAAATCTAAGAAAATACGGATTTGGACTAATCCACGCCCTACGGGCGACAACATAAATTAGTCTTCGTATACAATCCACGGGCAACCAAAAACAAAACAAACACATACGATACGAAGTGACCATCTGGAGAAGGAGAAAATGGTTACCGCGATGCGGTAGCGTAATTAACTGCAGGAGCTTGCACCTGGAAAGAAGAGCGTCCCCACAATAAAAAAAACCCTCACAATGAGGGGGAATCTAACGAAGTCTGCTACATCGGCCGCATCCGTCTAAACCTCCGATACACGGTGCCATAAATCAACTTGGTATCTTCGGAGAGGTGGGCGGATAAAACCAAATAGCATCTGCCCCCAAATTCAGGCAAGACGAACCTACGCGGTCGTGTCTCTATGTTCGGAGGAGAACATCCCACACAGAAGTTTCCTGGTTCAAGCGAAACGAAGTAGGACACAAATGTGATATGTGTGTGGGCCTGATTAAATACGAGTATGTGATACCGTATTGTAATCTGGCAGTTATCTGTTATCGGTCGGGTTAGATGTGATATAAACGGGTTATCGAATCAAGTGTTGGTTTGATAATGTGATATTCAGATTAATGATATTAGTCGGTTATATGTGATATAACCGGATTATTAGATCAAGTGTTGATTTAATAATGTGATATATATTATATGTGATATGATTATATCTTAACTAATATCATTAGCTCACTAATTGCTTTATATATATGAATCATGGAATGTTTTTCTATTTTTAGAAAATAGAAAAATGAGGTGTAAATTGTGGAGATATTTATGGAATGGGTAAGGCATGGGTTTTATTATTTGTATATTAATCTTGACTCACTATTCAAGCATGGTTGCAATTTAGAACTGCAATTTTATTCCATGCTTGAATAAGTGAGGAAAGAGATAGCCATTTTAGTTAACTCTCATATTTCATTCTTCATGCCTTAGCCATTTTTGAGCTCTCGCTTCCTCTTGCTCTCTACAATTTTCTTCACCCCACTTCCAAGTTCAAACCCTCACATGTGATGTGAATCATTGAACTTGAGAAAACCCTAGTGAGAAAATTAAACCCCTACTTCACCATCACACATTAGATTAGCAATTTGATGTGGAGTGTTGCCTTCACTAATGAGATTAGTGAAGGGTTAGCTTGAGCTTGTGGACTTCGGGTGGATCTTCTTTGGCGTGAATATCTAGGAGGAGGTTCGTTCAAATCGATGTGAAGTCTAGAGGAGTTAAGAGGACTACTACAAAGAGCTTATGAAGAGAAGGACTTGATCCTATAGGGTATAACTTCTTTTCTTTTCTCTCTAGTTGTTCACATCACTAATCTAAACCCTAATAATCTAGTAGTGATCTTGTTAGCCTAACTTAGCACCTAATAAATATTAAAATTTGGCATGCTTGATGCCTCTAGAACCCCTTGGTGGTGCTAAGGTCGACTTTCATGGTATCAGAGCCAAGCTAGAACATTAGGATAGCTTGTAGCAACGTTAGAAATCCACTGTTTTTATCGCGCAAAAACTACCGATAAAAAAGTTTTCAAAATTGATATTTTAAGTTGTTTGCACACCCCGTGGGCTCACGGTTTGAACCGAGAAGCCAAGGGGTGGAGCGTGCGCACCCCAGGGATACCCCAGGGAGGACCAGAGGCCGGACCCACACCCTAAGACCACCACTTGGTAGCCTTGGGGGTGGGTGACCCGAGAACACCCCAAATGGGTGCTCTCGGGTTTGCCAACTTCTAGGGGCCAACTTGAGGTGGCCCCCAGAGGTGGGTACCCCCCTGAGGCCCCCCATTCGATACTTATTTGTAGGTCTTCCCATCCGCGAAGATTCGGACGGGTTTCGAGTCTGTTTCGACTTCCGGATTGGCTTAAAACAATCGGTTTTGAAACTTTAGCTCACTGAATTTTTCAACTGTTGGAAAAATTAGTTTAGTTTGCTAATTGCGTGCAGAATTCTAATGTCGCGATTACTTTACAAGCTTTGTTATGTATGATACAATTATTAGAATCCAGATTAATTAGTTTTATGAAAACTAGTTAGTATATTGTAAAGTTAGCCGTTTAGTCTCAATTGATCGATTGCTACGAAGTTTTGATTGGGATCAAAACTCTGTCGCAATTGCGTATTGTACGCGATCACTAAGCTGGGAATCTTGTTTAATTATCCGAAAACCAATTGAAAAAAGTTTTCAAATTGAGACTAAAATGCATTTTTTATAAGTTAGGCTTGAAATCCAGAATATGAGATATTCCGGGTTTATGATGTTTAAGAAAATTGCGGATTCTAATTATTGTAGTTTTCTGTTTCTTTTCTGGGACCGTAAGTATAATATGTGGGGTATCCCAATCTCGTTGCAAAGGGTTTTCAGGATACGCATATTTACTTACGTTGATGACATGAGATATTATGTGTTGCTATTGATATGATTCATTGGATCGTCGTGATTGAATAGCCGGGGTTTTTATGTGAGGAGAGTTTTTTATATTTTCATTCATGTAAAATTCAATGTAATATTCTTTTATTATGGCACTTCCGGGTTGAGGATGATTTCACTATTGTTGTATATTATTTACTTTTCCGTATTAGGATAGACCCAAGGTGGGGAGCACAAGTAACCAGGTTCTAAAGTCCAGTGGGAGACCATCTCAAGCAGTTGAGACCGGGTCTCCTAACTCTAGAATTGGCAGGGTTACTTACCGTTCTCGTAGGGGTCTAGGGATGTGGGTTTGGCTATTTATCACGACTGTGGAATCCGTGTTTTACATTATTAGCTAAATTTAAAACACAGACATCCTAGTATATCCAATATTTCATATATTGCTTCTGCTGCTTGATTGTGTGGTGTTGATCATGTAACTGCGTTAGTGTAATATTATATATATGATATATAATAAACGTTGCTTATGTTTTGAACCCACGCTAGTCCAGCCCCCGCTCTGCCGGTAGTTAAGTAACCTAACGGTGCATGACGGGGCCCCGTGGTGAATGCGGATGGCATAAGCGTACGTTCTATTTTCGTTTCATTTTTCTGTGATATTTAGGAAACATTAATTGATGGGACTTCATTAATGAGATTAATGAAAAGAAAGAAACCAAAAGATGTTGTAGAATCAAATTTTCAAAAAGGGTAGCTCTAGTTTTTGCTTTGCATAGTGGTATTCCTTGATGAATATCCAGCACCTCATTCGATGCGGAAAGAGCCGAGATCCCTTCACTGGGAGTGACCTATTTAACAAAACTAATAAATGCTACAATACACTAAGTTTTGTTTTTGACAACTTCTCTAGTTCCTGCTATGCATAGTGGTATTGCTGAATATCCTGCACCTCATTCGATAAGGAAAGAGCCGAGATCTCTTCACCGGGAGTGACCTCTTTAGCGAAGCTAGAAAAGCTTCAAAAACACTCCTTAATAAAATCACTAGATTCTACAACGGTATCAAGTTCATTACGCTCATGGTTTTCTTAAAACCCTGTGCAGCCCTCCGTCATTTCAGATAAGTACTATTTAGTATTCGTGCTGCGCTTGTTGACCTCCGTCAAGACGTAGTGTGCGGTAGCTGATTAGTGTTTATCTGCCGCATGTGATGTGATTGGATTAGGGTAGTCATACGACCTTTTTGACCTCCGTCAAGGGTCGTGCGGGTGGGTTTAATTCAATCAAGAAATGAACGGGTTGAACTTGACTAGAAGCCTATGGTTTGTTGACCTCCGTCAAGGTCATAGGAAGCTAGGGGTAAAAACCATTATCGGGAATTTCAAGTATTGAAATTTGCAATGAGATTGCAAACCTTCTATATGATAGTTGGATCCCGATACCCATGTTCATATCAGATTTTTGCATTTTTATACTGCCCATTCTTAATCACATTGCATATAAGTAGGTACTTTTGATCCATGTCTGCTAAATAGTTGCAGGTTACAGGTTCTCAACTCTTTACAGTGAAATTCATGAAAAGTCGTAACAAATGTGGGATTACAACCAACAAACAGAGAAATACGGGTTTCCGCACACTATTAACGCGGAGCTCAAGACAAGAGTCCATATCATTCTGCACTGTGGGAAATCTGGAAGGAGATTGAAGAGATTCTAAGAAACCAAGTGAATAAAACAAAAGATGAAAGCAACTGGTAGAAGACCTGAAAAGATGGACCCAAGATTCCACTATTTGGCCGTGGAATCGCGGCCAAACAGGCACTTCTGCCGCGGTTCCGCGGCCGTGCAATGCACGTGTCGGTGGCAGTGTCGATGCATTGACTCAGCTCTCTTGGGGTAGTTCTGTTATTTCGTGTATGGATCAGAATGTAAACCTAGGGTTTTCCTATCTATAAATAGGAGGGTTCAAAGCCAAATTAAGTGTGCCTCTTTGAGGATGCCTCTTTTTATTTTTAAATCTTTGTTTTAAATTCTCATTGTAATGAATTTTTAAAGAGGTCATCAATAAAAGTATGTTATTTTATTATCTCGCATTTTTTTCTATCGCACTTTATTATCAGCAATTTTCTTTTGTTAACTTAGTGGTAGAATTAAATTAGTTTTTTCTATTGCTTTTGTTTTCTTCTTTTAATGGGTGAGTAATATTCTCACTTGTTAGGGCAGGAGAAGGAAAGTTTGAGAGAAGAAAATATCTCTCACTCCCTTCTTTGCCCAGCATTTTAAATACGGACTTTTTTTAATTGAACCACAATCCGCTCACTACGGCACCCTATCCTACATGATAGCGGTGATCCATAGTTAGATCGGTTGTGGTTGAATTAATTGGAGGTTAGGGCTAAGAGAAAGAACGGATGGACAAGAACCAAAAGGATGAAACTAAGTATGGAAAACCTAGCTTAGACTTGTAAGTTTCTTCCGGTCGTCCTAATCCCCATTGTTGCCGATTACCTTAACACCGATATTCATAACTAAGGCATTAAAAGAAGTACAAATTTCCTAAACTCAAATTAACATAATCCTAACCCTAGCAAGCATTTTATCATCTTTTATCTCATTCGTAGATCTTAAAACAAAACCCTAAACATTTGGATTAACTCGTTAAATCATAAAGAAAAAGATTCCATCTCCCTGTGGATCGAATCATACTCAACCGGTTAGCTACCAAGAGATACTGTCTTGATTGCGGTAATTAAAATTTAAGCACGCATAGAAAATCTCTAACAATCAAATGGCGCCGTTGCCGGGGAGACGGTAGTCTCTTTCTTTGTGTAATTTCGAGTTAATTAAAAATATATAAAAATATAAAAATTGAAAATATAAAAAAATAAAAAAATAAAAAAAATAATAAAATCATATTGTTATTTTTTATTGGTTTTTGTGCAAATTGTGCAGGAAAGGAAGAAGAACTGGTTCAGATCAGTGAACAAATCCAGAAACAGGTAAAGGAAAACCAACTCAGCACAGAGACAAAGTCAGAAGATCCAAACTCACTTATCCTCCGCGGAAACGCGGCAGAAGCGCTTGTTTGACCGCGGAACCGCGGTCAAAGGGTGACATCAGCAACCCAAAAATCACTGTGAGTATCTCATTTCTCATCTCATCTCCTCTGCACTCCACTGAAAAAAATTTCCTGCAGGTTTCTTTCCACAGATTCTCTTTCTCGTATCCAATAAATTGTTTTTGTGCAGGATTCTTTGCGCTGCCAAATAAAAAAAATTCACGTGTTTTACATTTTTGGTGTGTTACTGCTTTGCATAACTAATACGGATTTTAAGGGGCTATAACACCAACTCAGATTGGGTGGGGATTTCATCACCCTTCCTAAAACCCCAAAAATCACTAAAAGCATACTCATCACCCTTAAACTTAATTAAAAAATATTTAGACTCGGCCAACTAAGGACTGTCGTGCTCATTAGGACAAAGGAAGGTTGTAGGTATTCAATCATTTATCTAAACTTGACTTTGTGGTGCATAGACTAGACAAGTGAAAAAGGTAATTTTAAAAGGCCCGTCTCACGGTGATTCGTGAGCGGAACTCTCCTTTCTTCATTTGTCCTTACCTGGCCACAATTGGCAGTGAAGAGACGATTTGAGGGTTATCACACAACTTGTCACTTTGGAAAAGTTAGGAGCAGTCTAGTGGACTTTGAAGACCGTAGCTCTAGGTGTGTTTGTGCATATTGTGATTGTGATTGTGCTTGTAAAAAGTTTAGTCCCATAATTCCGTATTCTTTCAAACAAACAATTTTTAAAACTCCAAAAACAATTAATTTTTTTTGGTAATAAAAATTTAAAAAAATACCACTTCCCTCCCTTCCTACCTTTTCACTCTTCCAAACATGGGTACCCCACCTCGAAAAACTCTTGCCGAACTTTAGTACCCACAACCAGACATAACTTCTTACAGTTCTTGCTTTGTCCGAACTTCGAACGATCCCTCCATGCCAAAAATCTCTTTGAAAGAACGAATAGACACGTCTAGGACAAACAATTAGACTACGCAATCTACCTTATATCAACCATTTCAACCTTCACCACCTTCTTACGTTGATACTCCTTTTTCGAGTCCTGTTGTAACTCCGAAACCCATGTCTATTGTTGAACATATTGAACAATCTCGTAACCGATCTTTCACTCCTTTCACCACTGCGAATTCTTTGGATCAACAATTCCATTCATCTTCTTATTCAAATGTTGATCCTACTCCTGTCCAATCATTCAATTCCTACCAGTCCTACCCGACTTTTGCACCTTCCCTAGACATTGCTTCTATACAGCCATTTGGGAGTTTCATGTATCCAAATAACTTTGAATATTTTACTGAAACCCTATCACAACCCATGTCTAGTCTGGAACAGTCGTTAGAATACTTTCGGGTAGCGTCGTACCAACAGATGATGGATTTGAATGCGTTCATGGCCACCCTCATACAACCTAACGAACCGGCAGCTAGTTTCCAACTAGCTCCACATTTTCCAATGTATGATGAGGCGGTAGGACAGGTTGAGAACTTGAGTGGAGAAAGTGAGCTGTACACTCTTCAAAATCAAACCTACCCATCCCCAATTAAATCCCACAACTCCGGTTTTGAATGTCTATCAAGTGTCCCAAATGATTCACCGGTTGAAAATAGAACGTTTAAGGAGTTGTGCGACTTTGTAGTGTTTGATTTACCTGATTGTGAAGGGTCCCTTTCGAGTGAAACCATCACCAATCCTTTTGACCTCTACACCTCCACTCTAGAACCTAAATTGATTGATATCCATGCTTTTGATGAGGTGTCTGAGAAATTTAATTTTCACTTGATCGAGGATATTGACGCTGGGAATATTTTGGATGATGAATCCACAAATTTGGATGAGTTTCTCTCACCAATTCATTACCCCGAGTCATTAACTGTTTTTCCCGAACTTCATATGCGTCTGGATTTTGATGATAATTGCATGGATGATATAACTTTTGAGGGGAATTATGAGGATAGTATTGAGGATGAACCAGTTTTGTTTGATGAGTCGGATTTTCCAATTCATCCTGTCTCTTCCACTGACTGTGTACACCCTCCTGAACCTTTAACTGTTACCCTTCCTAAATCACTCCCCTTCATTCTTTCCATCACCGTGCAAGAAACCGTATCACTTTCATTTTCAATGTCTGGTTTACCAAGTTCAACATACCCATGTTTTCTCACGAATCTTGAAGGATTTGACATTATTTCTCAGTGGGATGATAGATTAGCACAATCGCTTTTTACTCATCGGTCATTACAAATTGTGTTAATTTATACACTCCATTTTCACCCTCAAGTTCGTATTCCACTTCTTTCTCCCACTTTCTCTGGTTCTTCTTCTAATCTTCCTTTAATGATAGCGAGTGTTAATGAATAACAATCCGATATTTTGAGTTCGATAATTCTAGAAAAACAACTTGATTTAGACACTTTTGAGAATAAGGTAGATGGGCCTTAAGAGTCTCCTACCTCCATAATTTTTGAAAAATCAAGTGTGTTGAATTCTGGCGGGACACTTATTGACATTGAAATATTCAATCGGACCATCAATGGAAGTTTCGAATATTTTCGCCGACGAACTCGCATTCCTAAACGACACAGATTTTGTGATTAATTAACCTCCACCTGAAGAAGTCGAACCACCACCATTTCTTCTTATCCCATACGAGAATGTGACCATTCTTCCCATTCCTAATCATCCACATTCTCATTTCCGTTCACCATTATTGTTTCGTCTCTACAAATCGAGACATAAACCTTTTCCATTACACCACTTATCTTTACCCCATTTCATCCTGACTCTGTACAACATGTTCTTCCACCAACCGGTGCGCTTCACTGATAAATTCTTTGAATGGTTGGTGCTAACCTTTGGCCTGTGTAAGGCCTTGTATAGCTTGATACCGTGTTTTTCTCCCCCCTAACTTTGAACTTTAACGCTTAAACAATGGAAACACCGTTTCACTTAAGTTTGGGGAGGACCTTTTTGTGTATATATATTGTTTTCTTTTTCTGTTAATAAAAAAATAAATATATATATATATATAATAAATAAATAAACAGGGGAGTGCTGACAATTTTGACCCTCTTGGTGTAATCTGACAGTGAGGGCACTGTCAAATTTAAGTTTGGGGGTGTGCTCGGTAAGCTTTCCTCCTTCGCATTCATATGTATGTTTTTGCATTTGCATACTTATTTTAAAACCCATAAAAATCAAAAATTAAAAAAAAATTGAAAATTTCAATTTTGGCCATATTTGCCTCAAGTTCAATATGGCGGTTGACTACTTAAGAAAAACTAGATCCTAAATTTAATAAATTAAAAAACCATAAAAATAACCTTTCTTAAAGTTTAACTGTAGAAAATATACGTCCTTATAGTTTATTTAGAAATATGCAAATTTTGAGTTCAGTTCTTGGGCTAAATCGAAATAAGGGAAGAGTATTGAAAGCTCTATTTGAAATATAAGTCTGAAAAATAATTCTGAACCTTAAGTCCAAATTCTGAAAATATATACCCTACTTTACGCACTCACACACATCTTGAAACTTGGGATAGTAGAGGATACCTGGAAATGCTCTTGTCTAAAATCCTTAATATGAAGGAAAATAAAATAAAAGTATAAGTGGTGAATAAAGAGATAAAAAATGAATACTGGTTTTGTAATTACTTAAGGCAGCATAAATAAAAAATATAGCGAGGGTACTTTATCACCTAGTGCCTTAGACCAACTGGTTTGGAAGTAACTGCTAAGCCTTAGGTATTACAAAACGAGGAATTACGCCTAAATGCGCAAGCACATTTTGTAATCGGTCGTTTAGTACCTCAAGAAGCATTAACGGTCGCATGAAGGATGTGTGAGCAATTTCATCTAAAATTCACCAACTAAAAGTAGTTTGGAAGATAGACAAGAGTATGATAGCTTGAATTGAATTTCCAAGTGTAGGGGTGATAATTACACACACGTAGGGGTATATAATTGGAGTTTGGAGGAGAGATAGGAATAAAAGATAGGGCTTATATATTCAGTAAAGATGATAAAAATTCCTGAGTTAAGATTGCACCTTAGAAGGAAAACGTAGGAGATGCTGAAAGTTTTATAAACTGGCAAACGTATATGATCTTAAGATAAATGAAAAAGAAGTGTGAAAAATACGGGTTGATGATTTCTAAGTTGAAGATGATAGAATTTCTTGCTAGAATAATGAATTGAAGAATTAGAGTCAACGGCCAAATTGATCGGATTTTATGGGTAATATCCGCTGAAAACCCTCAGGAGACAACACTCCTCCAACTAGGGACACCTAAAGGTTTAACGGCTTGTTGCACGAGCTCAGTACAATCGCGTTCCCTGCGAAAGTGAGGTTAGGACTTTTTTAGAATAAAATTGGCTTTGCTCGGGACGAACAAAAGATAAGTTTGGGGGTATTTGTTCATATCAAATTTTTGCATTTTTATACCACCCATTCTTAATCACATTGCATATAAGTAGGTATTTTTGATCCATGTCTGCTAAATAGTTGCAGGTTACAGGTTCTCATCTCTTTACAGTGAAATTCATGAAAATTCGCAAAAAATGTGAGACTACGACCAACAAACAGAGAAATACGGGTTTCCGCACACTATTAACGTAGAGCTCAAGGCAAGAGTCCATATCATTCTGCAATGTGGGAAATCTGGAAGGAGATTGAAGAGATTCTGAGAAACCAAGTGAATAAAACAGAAGATGAAAGCAACTGGTAGAAGACCTGAAAAGATGGACCCAAGTTTCCACTATATGACCGCGGAACCGTGGCCAAATAGGCACTTCTGCCGCGGTTCCGCGGCCGTGTAATGCACGTGTCGGTGACAGTGTCGGTGCATTGACTCGGCTCTCTTGGGTTAGTTCTGTAATTTCGTGTATGGATCAGAATGTAAACCTAGGGTTTTCCTAACTATAAATAGGAGGGTTCAAAACCAGATTAAGTGTGCCTCTTTGTGGATGCCTCTTTTTATTTTTAAATCTTTGTTTTAAATTCTCATTGTAATGAATTTTTAAAGAGGTCATCAATAAAAGTAAGTTATTTTATTATCTCGCATTTTTTTTCTATCGCACTTTATTATCAGCAATTTTCTTTTGTTAACTTAGTGGTAGAATTAAATTAGATTTTTCTATTGCTTTTGTTTTTTTCTTTTAATGGGTAAGTAATCTTCTCACTTGTTAGGGCAGGAGAAGGAAAGTTTGAGAGAAGGAAATCTCTCTCATTCCTTTCTTTGCCCAGCATTTTAAATACGGACTTTTTTTAATTGAACCACAATCCGCTCACTACGGCACCCTATTCTACATGATAGCGGTGATCCACAGTTAGACTGGTTGTTGTTGAATTAATTGGAGGTTAGGGCTAAGAGACAAGAACGGATGGACAAGGACCAAAAGGAAGAAACTAAGCATGGAAAGCCTAGCTTAGACTTATAAGTTTCTTCCTAGTCGTCCTAATCTCCGTTGTTGCCGATTACCTTAACACCGATATTCATAACTAAGGCATTGAAAGAAGTACGAATTTCCTAAACTCTAATTAACCTAATCCTAACCCTAACAAGCATTTTATCATCTTTTATCTCATTCGTAGATCTTAAAACAAAACCCTAAACATTTGGATTAACTCGTTAAATCATAAAGAAAAAGATTTCATCTCCCTGTGGATCGACCCGTACTCAACCGGCTAGCTACCAAGCGACACCGTCTTGATTACGGTAATTAAAATTTAAGTACGCATAGAAAATCTCTAACAATCAACCTACTGCGAGTAAGAGTTACTCCTGGGATAATTTTGCACTTTACAATTAGCTAATCCAGTAGGTGTCTAGAAAAGTATCAATGGGGTTATGCATCTAGGGAAACGAGCTTTATTTTAATTAGGTTCGTGCGAAAGCACGGAAAACCTCTCTCAAAGTACCAACACTGGCCCGGCCGAACGATTAGTGAACTTATAGGGTGTAATTAATCCCGGCTAATCTTAACTTTTAGGGTTTGAAGGAAGATTTGATAAAAAAAACAGTGGGAGTCATCCTGATTAGATAAGATAATAACCAATCTAATCTTGCAAAGAGCGCACGCTAACGCGTTTCCTTCTCTCTCTCTCCAGGCAGCAACCAATGTCACGCCTTAATCAAGATAATAATATGGATGTATTGACCGAACCCTCCTTTTATACAAGGCTAGGGAACGTTAGTCCCACTTTATCTTATGAATGTCATAAGTCTGAGCAAGGGATAAGGGAATGTCAGGATTCCCGCGCCACCCATACGAAGAAACAGCATGCTGATGCATTTTCTTCGGGTGTGTTCGTTACCGAGAACTATTTCTCAGTTTGTTCTACGTCCTGGGTATTGGATACCGGATCAGGATCTCACGTATGTAATTTGTTACATGGGCTAAAAAAAGGTAGAGAACTGGGAAAGGATGATAAATCCCTAACAATAGAGAATGGTGCAATTGTTGCAGCCAAGACAGTTGGCGATTATCACCTTGTATTACCAACTGGTAATACATTGATTCTGAACGACTGTTTCTACGTACCAAAGATGATGTGCAACATTATATCGGATTCTTTGCTAACTAAAGAAGGATATAATCTCACATTAGAGGATAATGTTATGAACATTTTCCAGAATCAAGTGTTTATTAGATCTGGTACATTATGTAACGGTATATACGTTTTTAATCAAAGTACAGTTCTTAACATACAGAACACAAACAAGTGGAAAAGTTCAGAAATAAACGAAGCCTTCTTGTGGCACTGTAGACTAGGTCATATCAATGCGACAAGACTAGCTAAGTTGCATAGAGAAGGATATATGAATCCGTTCGAATTTTCATCCTATAAAACTTGTCAGTCATGTCTCAAAGGCAAGATGACCAAAATTCCGTTTACTGGATACGGAGAAAGAGCTACTGAACTCTTAGGACTGATACATAGTGATGTATGCGGTCCTATCTCTACACATGCCAGAAATGGTTTTTCATACTTCATTACATTCACCGATGATCTATCAAGATTTGGACATGTGTTCTTGTTGAAACACAAGTCTGAACCTTTTGAGAAATTCAAGGAATATAACTGTGAAGTTGAAAAACAGACGGGCCAAAGTTTTAAAATCCTATGATCTGATCGGGGAGGTGAATACTTGAGCGGGGAATTCCGAGAATATTTAAAAGAGAATGGAATTCTCTCTCAGCTTACTCCTCCGTATACACCACAGCACAATGGTGTATCGGAGCGGAGAAATCACACCCTATTAGATATGGTGCGCTCTATGATGAGTACTGCTGAGTTACCTATTTCCTTTTGGGGATATGCGCTTGAGACGGCTGCATACCTATTAAATAGAGTTCCGACCAAATTTGTGCCTACCACTCCATATGAGATATGAAATAGGAAGAGACCATGTCTTAATTTCATTAAGATATGGGGTTGTCCGGCCTATGTCAAAAAGCAAAATCCGGACAAGCTCGAGGCAAGGTCGGATCTATGCAAGTTTATAGGATATCCCAAACATTCACGAGGGCATATATTCTACCAAAGTGAGGAATAAAAGGTGTTTGTTGCTCAACATGCCGCCTTTTTGGAAAAGAAATTTCTTGTAAAAGAAATTAGTGGCAATGAGGTAGAACTGGAAGAAGTTCCAGCAGAACAAACTACAGCTGACGATTTGGTAGAACCGGAGAATCCAATAGTACCTAATAAACCCCAGCCACTCCGCAAATCTAGTAGGGTTTCTCATCCACCTGAGAGATACTACGGTTTTCTCATAGACGGTGGAAGTGAGAATTGCATCATGGAAGATAATGACCCAACTAGTTTCGAGCAGGCCATCATGAGTAGGGACTCTGTGAATGGCTGGATGCTATGCGATCCGATATGAAATCCATGTACACCAACCAAGTATGGACTTTGGAAGTTGCTCCTGGAGGGGTAAAACCCATTGGGAGCAAGTGGATCTTTAAAAAGAAGATAGGTGTAGATAGAAAAGTTGAGACTTTCAAAGCTAGACCTATAGCAAAAGGTTTTCGTCAACGACCTGGCGTCGACTATGATGAAACCTTTTCTCCTGTCGCTATGCTTAAGTCCATCAGGATTCTACTTGCCATTGCTGTATACCATGACTACGAAATCTGGCAGATGGACGTCAAGACTGCTGATTGATATGAATTAAAGTTAACCGCAATCAAGACGGTGTCGCTTTGCAGCTAGCCGGTTGAGCACGGGTCGATCCACAGGGAGACGGAGCGTTTAATGTTCTTGTTGTTACGAGTTAATGCGTGTGGGCGGATTTGTTCTTTATCTAACCTATGTGTTATATGCAAGTATAAAGTTGTTAGGAAAAGATACGCTGGTGTAAGCTAAGGAAATCCGCATTCAAAACCTTTGAGCCGAACTTAACGATTGAAGCTAGAACAATCGGCAACAACGTAGATTAGGGTACTTAAGTACAGTATTCGTGGAATCCGGCTTATTGACCCTTGTCCGTCCGTTCTTCTCTCTTGCTTTCGCCTCCGGCCAAACCGAACGCAACCGGTCGCGGTTAGGAATCACCGTTACCTTGGTAGGGTAAGGTGCCTAACGGAGCGCTTGCGTAACGTTTGGACGGAGTTCAATGGAAAATACGGGAAAAGGAAATGGGCAAAGAAAGCTTAACTTACAATATCGTATTTATTCCTAACAACACCATATTAACAACCATTCACAAAAAAAACCAAAAAGAGAGAACAAAAGAACAAAAAAAAGAAAAGATTACAAGTAAGTAAGTGCATGGAATTTAAAGTGCAAGAAAGTAAAGCAAGGTAATAAATTGCATGAATGTAAAAGAGCAAGAAACAAAAGTGCAAGAAAGAAAATACTAAGAACCATGGAAACCAAAACAAGACATGGGTTCAATAACCAAATCTTAAACTTGCAAGCTCAATGAAGAGGTTGAAAGATTAAGAAGAGGCAAAGAACTCATGGTGAATGAAGGCACAAAAAAGAGAAGAGCTTTATTGATTCCATATGAAGATACAACCCTTGAGATCAATAACCAACCCTTAAACCTTCAAGCTCAATGAAGAGGTTGAAAAATCAAGAGAAGGCGAGGATCTCAAGGGGAAGCTAAGCAAAAGAATGATATAATGTATGGCAAAATTGGACTCCTTCTCACTTACCCAATGGTTTCCTTTTATAGGCAAAACAAGACCTTTCCTTTAATTTGAATTTGAATGCACCTAAAGTTTGGAGGGAAGTTTGAATCTTTGAATTTTTGAATCATATCAACACTTTATGCATTGAATGCACCATACCCACTCGTGCTTTGTACTTGTCCCTCTCGTGCTTTGTGCTTGTCTCATGCTTTGTGCTTGTCTCGTGCTTTGTGCTTGTCCCTCTCGTGCTTTGTGCTTGTCCGAGACACGAATGACCACTGTCATATGTCTTGTCTCTGGAGCTGGTACGCGGCACTGGACGGATACGGATGACTGGAACCCGGCTTTTATCTGTCTGTGACAGATGTTCTGGATATTGGCACAACTGTAGAGATTTTGTATGATTTGTATTATTTTAGACTGGGAACCTGTAACCTGTAAATATGTAGCAAACACGGATTAAAAGCACCTATCTATAAACAAACGAGTATAAGAATGGGCGGTATAAAATGCAGTTTTCTGTGATGAACAAATACCCCCAAACTTATCTTTTGCTCGTCCCGAGCAAAACCATTTATTCACAAAAAAGAATCCTAACCGCACTTTCGCAGGGAACGCGATTGCACTGAGCGTATGCAACAAGCCGTTAAACCTCTAGGTGTCCCTAGTAGGAGAAGTGTTGTCTCCTGAGGGTTTTCAGCGGATACTACCCACAAAATCCCGTCAAGTTAGTTTCATAAGTTAACATCGATTCTACTCCTACAGTTTAGTATCTAGGTTAAAAATTCTATCATCCTAAGCTAGAAATATCCAACCCTAATGCTTCACACCTCCTTTCTATTTAACCCTAGCTTATATACGTTCCAAAAAAAAAAGTTTAGAAAGATATTGGTATCTCCTGAGTTTTCCTTCTAAAGTACGGTCTCAAATCAGGGATTTTTATCAACTTACAGAAAACATAAGTCTTATTCTTTATTTCGATTTTTCCTCCAAATATCGATTATATACCCTACGTGTGTGTAAATTTGCACCCCAACACTTAAGAATTCAATTCAAGCTATAATACTCTTGCCCTAATACCTAATACTACTTCTTTTCATTAAATGATGGACGATGTTGCTCACACATCTTTCATGCGACTATTAATGCTTCTTGAGGCACTAATGGCCGATTACTGAATGCGTGAGCTTAAAGCGTAAATAGCAGTTTCCAGGTCTTGACATTATTCTTTTTTCTTTTTCTTTTTTTTCTTCTTTTTCAAGACCGGATATATTTTTCAATATGCTCTTTTTGGTGTTTAGCTTTATATACCGTTTTTTCTTTCATACTAGATTTTCAGGTAAGAGTATTTCTAGGTATCCTCTACTATCCCAAGTTTCAAGGTGCGTGTATGTGCAGTTTGTAGGGTATATACTTTCTAAATTTGAACTTAATAATAGAAACTATTTTTCAGACTTATCCTTCAGTAATGCTTCAATACTTTCCCTTCATCTTGACTTAACTCAAGAACTGAACTCAAGATTACCTACTTCTATAAAAAAAACTGTAAGGACGTATAATTACCAAGGTTAAACAGAAGGAGGGTTATTTTTAGGGTTTTCAATTCCTAAGCCTAGAATTTAGTTATTTCTAACATATCAACTAAACTTTCAGAATAAAAATCTAAGTTACCCTATTAGCTAACTTGACGACAAAGTTTTTATATTTTTAGAAAAAATTTCGATTTTTATGGGTTTTTAAATAGGTATGCAAATGCAGAATATACAAATGAATGCGAAGGAAGAAAGCTTACTGAGCACACCCCCAGACTTAAACTTGACAGTGCCCTCACTGTCAGGCTACACCAAGAGGATCAAAATTGTCGGTGCTCCCCAAAAGATTTATACAAAACAAAAAGAAAATCAAAAATATATACACAAAAAGGATCCCCCCCCAAACTTAAGTAAAACAGTGTTTCTACTGTTAAGTGTTGAAGTGCAGAGTTAGGGGGGAAAGAGAACAGTATCAAGCTATACAAGGCCTTACACAGTCTAAAAGTTAACACCAACCATTCAAAGATCTTATCGCTATAATGGTGTGGTTGGTGAAAGAATACGGAGAGAAAAGAAATGGAGATACGCGAGACTGTATGGAGATAGAAGCGTGATACGGTCTCAGTATATGAGAAGAAGAATGGCGGAAGGGAAAAAGAACTGGAGTACGAACTTGAGGGTGAAAATGGAGTGAATAGATTAGCACAATATGTGATGACCGATGTGTGAAAAGCGATTGTGCTAATCTATCAACTCGTCAAGAAATAGGGTCAAATCCCTCAAGATTCATGAGAAAACATGGGTACGCCGAACTTGGTAAATCAGACATAGGAAATGAAATTGATACGGTTTCTTGCAAGGTCGAAACGATGGAAAGGATGGAGGGAAGTGATTGAGGAAGGGTATTGGTTAAGGGTTCGGGAAGGTGTACACAATCAGTGAAAGGATCAAGATGGATTGGAAAATCCGACTCATCATCTAGAACTGTTTCATCCTCAAAAATATCCTCAAAATTCTCCTCAAATTTAAGCTAATCCATGCATATTTCATCAATATCAAGACGCATATGATGTTCGGGAAAAACGTTTAATGACTCGGGATGATGAATTAGAGAGACAAACTCATCCAAAACTGCGGGTTCATTATCCGAAATATCCCCAGCGTCGATATCCTCAATCAAGTGAAAATCAATTTTCTCAGACACCTCATCAAAAGCATGGATTTCAATCGATTCTGGTTCTAAGATGGAGGTGTAGAGATCAAAAGGATTGGGTGTGGTTTCACTCAAAAGGGACCCTTCACAATCGGGTAAATCAAACACTACAAAGTCGCACAACTCATTACTCATTCTATCTTCAATTGATAAATCATTTGGGACACTTGATAGACTTTCAAAACAGGAGATGTGGGATTCAATTTGGTATGGGTAGGTTTGATTTAGAAGGGGGTACAACTCACTCTCACTACTCAAATTCTCAGCCTGTCCTACCGCCTCATCATACATTGGAAAATTTGGAGTTAGTTGGAAACTAGCTACCGGGTCACTAGGTTGTATGAGGGTGGCTATGGACGCATTCAAATCCATCGTTTGTTGGTATGACGCTACCCAAAAGTCTTCCAACGACTGTTCCAGACTAGACATGGGTTGTGAAAGGGTTTCAGTAAAAGATTCAAAGTTGTTTTGATACTGGAAACTCCCAAATGGATGTGTAGAAGCAATGTCTAGGGAAAGTGCAAAAGTCGGGTAGGATTGGTATGAATTGAATGGTTGGACAGGAGTAGGATCAACATTTGGATAAGAAAGTGAATGGAATTGTTGATCCCAAGAATTTGAAGTGGTGAAAAGAGTGAAAGATCGGCTACGAGATTATTCAATATGTTCAGCAATAGACATGGGTCTTGGAGTTACAACAGGACTCAAAAAAGGGGTATCAACATAGGAAGATGGTGGAGGTTGAAACGGTTGATACAAAATGGATTGCGGGGTCCAGTTGTTCGTCCTAGACGCATCTATCCGATCTTTCAAAGAGATTTTTGGCATGGAGGGATCGTTCGAGGTTTGGCTAAAGCAAGAACCGTAAGAAGAAATGTCTGGTTGTGGGTACCAAAGTTCGGCAAGAGTTTTTCGAGGTTGGGTACCCATGATATGCAGAGAGAAAGAAAGGAAGAAAAAGGAGGGGAAAAAGAATGTGATTTTTTTTTAGTTTTTAAAAGTTAGTTATTAACAAAAGAATGAAATATACACAAAAAGTCTCTGGACAAAAATAACCACGACACAAAAATACCACGCACCTAATTGGTTTAGGGTTCACCTAGGTCAACTAGACCTGCTCAAGAACTTGATTGTCGAACTAAAACTGTATCGAGAAACGGGCTCAAGATATACTGATCACGAGGCCAGGTAAGTGCAGAGATAAGGGGAGGTTTTCCGACGCTTTCGTGAAGGTCCTTGATTAAATAACCCTTTCTCTTTTGGCGGTTTCGCCATTAACACTTTCCAAGACACCCCGTGAACAATTTACCGTTAAGCGGTGTTCTAAACACAGTTAACTTCTCCTAGTGATCGCGAAGTCCTTAAGGGTTAAAATCTAGTTTCTTTTAAAATTTGTGAGGGTAAACGTTTATGCTCAGTTTCGTGATTTGTGGGCCACGGAAAAGGTGATGAAATCCTTTACCGTATGTTGTGGGGTTCGCTTGCCCTTAAGTCCGTATTAATGTATGCAATGCGCAAATCAAAAAAATTTTGTTCAAAGAATCAAACAATCGTTTTTTACTTTAAGCACGGCACTGCAACAAATACGGGTTAGTCAAGTTTAGCGTTTGCTAGCGAATTTGCAAAGAATCCTGCAAAGAATAGTCTATTGGATGCGTCGGATTTGAGAATAAGGTATTAGTAAAATACGTACCGTTAAGTTTTGGGGTTAGGAAACCCCCGTTGAATCAAATCCGGTAAGCTTGAAAACTTCGCTTGCGCAGGTCAAACTACCTGGATCTTTGGTATTGTACTTTGCAATCACCTTACCCTTGAATATACACTTTCTCCCCACGCTCGCAGTTCGCAAATCCATAAAATCTGAAAATATCAGTAAAACGGATATTAGTGCGAAAAAGCGATACAGATGCCCAAATACCTGCACACTAAAAATTATAGAAAAACAAACAATAACAATAAGACAAAAACAAAACTCTGGAGCATAGGGGAAAACTTGGAGACAAGATGATGAGGTACGGCCGGCGACGCCGGAATTGGAGGGTGTGTCGCCGGATTTCCTTGGGATTTGGGGATCCAAATTTCAACAGCAATCACAGTGTTCTACTAATGCCACACTGGTATTGTTTATCTTTTCAGATGAGTTACAGAGTGTAAGCAGGTCAAATTCCAGAGAACAAAAAGATGTTAGTTTGTGTTAGTTTTTGTTTTGGTTTTGGTTTTTTTTGAAATTTTTAGTTGATTTTGAAAATAGTGTTAGAAGTATAAATGAGATGTACAATGATTAACCCGAAATAACAAAAACTAAAAATGTTACCGTCTCCCCGGCAACGGCACCATTTGATTGATATAAATTAAAGTTAACCGCAATCAAGACGGTGTCGCTTTGCAGCTAGCCGGTTGAGCACGGGTCGATCCACAGGGAGACGGAGCGTTTAATATTCTTGTCGTTACGAGTTAATGCGCGTGGGCAGATTTGTTCTTTATCTAACCTATGTGTTATATGCAAGTATAAAGTTGTTAGGAAAAGATACGATGGTGTAAGCTAAGGAAATCCGCACTCAAAACCTTTGAGCCGAACTTAACGATTGAAGCTAGAACAATCGGCAACAAAGTGGATTAGGGTACTTAAGCACGGTATTCGTGGAATCCGGCTTATTGACCCTTGTCCGTCCGTTCTTGTCTCTTGCTTTCGCCTCCGGCCAAACCGAACGCAACCGGTCGCGGTTAGGAATCACCGTTACCTTAGTAGGGTAGGGTGCCTAACGGAGCGCTTGCGTAACGTTTGGACGGAGTTCAATGGAAAATACGGGAAAAGGAAATGGGCAAAGAAAGCCGTATTTATTCCTAACAACACCATATTAACAACCATTCACAAAACAAACCAAAAAGAGAGAACAAAAGAACAAAGAAAAGAAAAGATTACAAGTAAGTAAGTACATGGAATTTAAAGTGCAAGAAAGTAAAGCAAGGTAATAAATTGCATGAATGTAAAAGAGCAAGAAAGAAAATACTAAGAACCATGGAACCCAAAACAAGACATGGGTTCAATAACCAAATCTTAAACTTGCAAGCTCAATGAAGAGGTTGCAAGATCAAGAAGAGGCAAAGAACTCATGGTGAATGAAGGCACAAAAAAGAGAAGAGCTTTATTGATTCCATATGAGGATACAACACTTGAGATCAATAACCAGCCCTTAAACCTTCAAGCTCAATGAAGAGGTTGAAAGATCAAGAGAAGGCAAGGATCTCAAAGGGAAGCTAAGCAAAAGAATGATACAATGTATGGCAAAATTGGACTCCTTCTCACTTACCCAATGGTTTCCTTTTATAGGCAAAACAAGACCTTTCCTTTAATTTGAATTTGAATGCACCTAAAGTTTGGAGGGAAGTTTGAATCTTTGAATTTTTGAATCACATCAACACTTTATGCATTGAATGCACCATACCCACTCGTGCTTTGTGCTTGTCCCTCTCGTGCTTTATGCTCCTCTCGTGCTTTGTGCTTGTCCCTCTCGTGCTTTGTGCTTGTCCGAGACACGAATGACCACCGTCATATGTCTTGTCTCTGGAGCTGGTACGCGGCACTGGACGGATACGGATGACTGGAACCTGGCTTTTATCTGTCTGTGACAGATGATCTGGATATTGGCACAACTGTAGAGATTTTGTATGATTTGTATTATTTTAGACTGGGAACCTGTAACCTGTAAATATGTAGCAAACACGGATTAAAAGCACCTATCTATAAACAAACTAGCATAAGAATGGGCGGTATAAAATGCAGTTTTCTGTGATGAACAACTGCTTTTCTAGATGATGATTTAGAAGAGAGCGTGTATATGACACATCCAGAGGGCTTCGTAGACAGTGGGAGCAGCGGAAAAGTGTGTAAGCTGCTTAAATCCATCTACGAATTAAAGCAGGCATCGCGGAGTTGGAACATCTGTTTTGATAAAGCTATCAAAGAGTTTAACTTCATCAAAAATGTAGATGAACCTTGTATATATAAGAAGGTAGTAGATAGTAAGGTGGTCTTCCTCGTATTGTACGTGGATGACATACTCTTGATAGGAAACAATGTTCCTATGCTACACTCGGTTAAGCTCTTCTTGTCACTCAAGTTCTCCATGAAAGGTCTTGGTGATGCCTCCTACATTCTGGGGATAAAGATCTATATAGATAGATCTAAACGGATGTTGGGATTGTCCCAATTTAGGTACAAAGACACCATACTAAAGAAGTTTAGTATGGAAGATTTCAAGCGAAGTAATGTACCCGCTTGTTCAGAAATCACTCTCACCAAAGAGATGTCTCCCAAGACTGATTTGGAGAGGGATCGCATGTAAGGGATGCCCTATACTTCGGCAGTAGGCTCTATCATGTATGCGATGTTATGTACTAGACCGGATGTAGCTTACTCACTAGGTGTAGTGGGCAGGTATCAATCAAATCCTGGGGAGAAACACTGGATAGCTGTGAAGAACATTCTTAATTACTTGAGAAGGACTAAACAAATGTTCTTAGTGTATGGCGACGGAGAACTCCAGGTGGAGTCCTTTACCGATTCGAGCTTCCAGAGTGATAAGGACGACAGTAAATCAGTCTCGGGTTTTGTCTTTACCCTCAACGGAAGGGTGGTGTGTTGGAAGAGTTCCAAGCAAGACACCGTAGCATACTCGACGATGGAGGCTGAATACATCGCTGCCAACGATGCTGCCAAAGAAGCTGTCTGGAGGAAGAAATTCATTGCTGAGCTTGATATGGTTCCATCTATTGAGTATCCAATACCTGTGTATTATGATAACAATGGAGCTGTGGCTTTGGCCAAGGAACCCAGGTCCCATCAGAGATCCAGAAATATTCTGAGACGGTATCACCTGATTAGGGAGATAGTAGATCGCTGGAAGATCGAGGTCAGGAGAGTTGACACGAAGGATAACGTAGCGGATCCACTCACAAAGGCCCTTCCCCAGATACAATTTGAGAGACTTTTTGGAATGTTGGGTATGAGATACTACAACACATGGCCTTAGTGCAAGTGGGAGATTGTTAGTTATATGTATGCCCTAGAGGCCATTATTGTACATGTGATGTATATTATAGTGGATGCTTGGACATATATATAGAGAGAGGACTTTCTTGCTCGACATGATAGTATGCTATCTGGTTACTCTTTATCTTAACATGTTGACTGGTATTCTTTACTGTCTTGCTCTCACATGTTGATAAAGCCCTTAGGATATGTACTTCACTACCAGGATTATGATGAGATTATACTGGTGGGGCCAGGGTAGACCACAAGTACGTCCTTTAATCAGTTCCTAGTCGTGGGAATATCGAGACCAGGGCATCGATATTCCAGAGTAGACTAGTGTGTACGTTTCTTAACTCTTAGAGGGCGATGGTTGATGTCACGTCCCGCTTCCCGGTGTACGGTGAAGGGGACACGGCGAGGCCCGCTACGTATTTACTCAGAAGTAAACACGCTAAGCGTATCTAAGAAATATAAAATGAAATATACACAAGAGACAAGATGTAAATAAACAACAACTTTATTTATTAAACATTCTTTTTACAATACAACTGAAATGGAAATACCTGGAATGAAAGCAATGCCTAAATAACGGCATAACAGAAATGAAAATGAAATGCAATGTGCAAGTGAATCTAAAACTCTGGGTCTTCTGTGAACTGATCCAAGTCTTCGATGCTGGGCTCGATCTCCAGTGAGTCTGAAACACCTGACGACATTCCAAAGAAGAAGAAAGAGAATGACGTCAGCGAACAAGTCACTCGGTTAGTCCCAAGGGTGAGTAGAGAATAAACAGAAAGAGAATGTAACTTTTAAAGTTATATTATATTGTCAACGCTGTTGTTTGTACCTTGGTACAGAAAATGCCAGTGTATACGAGAGGAGTCCTATTTACACCGGAGACTTTGGTAACCCGTAGTACAAAGCCCCGTCGATAATACCATGGAACAACGGCATGGATGTAATTACGTCTTAAGTGACCACCGCGTGCCACCTTTAACATGTTCCGTACCAATCTACCCCTTTATAAACCCCGCGATGTCTTGATTGTATTGTTTGTATTGTATTGTATTGTATTATAATTTGTATAGATGGATGACTTGCCGAAACCATGATATCAGTAATGGAATGGATATAATGGAAGAACATGTAAATCGAATATATCCATGTTTCGGTTCATTCAAGTTGTATAGATTGAATAGATAGATTCAAATTGAATCATGTTGTATTGTAGTTTGTATTTGAATCACATTCAAGTCAGATTGATTATATTGAGACTCGGTCTGAGTCAGACATTTTAGAAAGGACATTGAAGTCCTGAATTAGTTTTGATGTTATCGGTAACTGCTGCACATGGACGACAGGATTTGTGCCTTTTTCCAAGACAATTACCGTGTTGATAACACCGTTTGTTATATTGTCTACCTTAAATAGGCAAGCACCCATATCTTCGGCTCCCTGAGGCTCAAGAGACTAGTCCCGCTTAAACCTATGTTTACTAGGGTCCATATTGTAATTTAGTATAACTTGAGGGGTTTATGTAAAATAGTTTTGTTATACTTTCAAAATATACCACTAGTGTTTAATTATTGTGTTTGGAGTTTTCATAGATGTTTTTTTTATTCAATGTGAAATTTCTAGTGAATATGACCTAGTTTTTAAAGTATAAGGTATTTATTTGAAATATTGGAATTGTATGGTATTTTCTTGTAAATGGGATGTTTCTCTTGCATTTTGAAAATGTGGAATATTTTAAATATTAAAAATAGATATTTTGATATTTATTACATATATATTTATTTATTAAAAATATAAGTTTTATTTATAACAGAAATCACATTTTTTAAAGAAAAATGTATTAAAAATCTTTCGAGATCGTATGCTCTGTGAGGAGGTCTGCATCTCGCTATCCTAGGCCCGAGGATGTGCGATAATCCTCACCATACCGAACGGGGGTCCCCAAGAGTGGGTTGTAAAGGCGCAATTGCAAAGATTTGTTAAATACGCTTCTTATAGAAAAAGGTTTTATAAGTTGAAGGTTGTTATATGTAAAGTCGTATTTTCCGAATTTATATTCCCAAATTTCATCGTGCTATATTAGATATGTGTGTTGTGAGGAGGTAGGTTATTACCTCGTGAGTTTTCTAAAGGTATAAAGGTATTATAGAGTTCATGTCGGAAACTAAAGTTTGTGGTATTTAATGTAAAATTTCGATAAAAGATGCATATAATAATCTTTTGTGATGAAACTTGTTAAAGATGTTTATTAATGTTTAATGAACAATATGTGATAATATGAAGGTATCTTGATTAAGAAAAATTGTAGTTTTTAAAGAAAAACCGTATCGGAAGTCGGATTAACTACGCTTCCGTCAGGTTTTAGAATTTAAAGTTTTTAGATTAGAGAATGAGAAGGGGAGGGAGACTTACTGTTTTGTTGGACTAAAGGAGAGAGAGGGGGTCCTAAAGAAAGCTTCGGGGCATCGTTTCGTCGCCGGAATCTCCTCGGAAGTCCGTCGGAGTTTCGCCCTTTATTAACTCCACCTGCACACAAATAGAACTTGGAATTTTATGTAGAGTTTTTGTAGGAAAATTCAGTGTGAAAGGGTGTAAAAATTGTAACCTTGTTCATTTATACCAATTCCAGTTCTCGTATTTCCTTAATTATGGTATTTCCTGATTTATCGTGTTTGGGTGCGAATGGTATTTTTACATTTACTTTGCATTCGACCCGACCCGCTTGCTTAAACTTGATGATTCATATTTATAGATTACCCTGGCTTATTACATAGACACCTGCATCTAGTGTAAACTGCATATTGGTATTTCATCTAGCATCGCATATTTTACATATAACATTTTTAGGTCATGTATAATAAATTAAAATTGCATTTCATAGCCTGCATGATACCCTTAACCCCGTGGTAGCGTCCGCGCATCTTGTTCTCGTCCCGTTCAGTGAAACGGGCGTGTTTGGATAGCTACGCACACGTACGTGCATCCGTTCTTGGGGGTATGCATTTTTATTATCCAATCTTTCATTTTAAAATTTGGAAGTTGCATATAATTTTCGTATTTTAAATCTAAATTGTTAGACCCGACCCGGGCGCATTTTGGAATATTTTTGTATCGCGCCTAAATTCAAATTTAATTAATATTTTATTTTAATTTTACCTTTAATATTTCATTAACTAATAATCTTTATCGGTTCACAATTTTCTCGTTAACTATAAAATCTTTTTAAATTTTTCTAAATCCTTTCCTTAACCAATTCCCAGCCTCATCACTCTGGCCTGGCCCCACACTTTCTCTCTCTCCTTTTCTTTTTTCATTCTCTCTCTTTTCCTTACCTCTCTCCTCTCTCCTCCCCTCTTCCTTTCTCTCTCCCCAAATAAAAACAAATTTCTCTCTCCTTCCTATTCACGCGTCTCTCTCTCACCTCTCGATCTTTCTCCTCTCTCTCTCTCGCTCTCTCTCTCTCTCAGAATCTCTCTCTCTCTCCTCTCGTATATTTCTTTCTCTCTCCCTCTCTATATATTATTTCTTATCCTTCTCCTTTTAAAAGAAACCCTAGCCGCTGCCTCCACCTCGCCGTCGCCCAAAGCTCCGACGACGCCTTCCCAATCTCGCCGCCTCCTCATCCTCTTCAACACCTTCACCTCCTCTCTCATACCCGAGACCTGCACATCTTCAGACCCTAACCCGAGCACCCCCTGCACCCCTTGCACCGCCGGAATTTATCATCGCCGGTGATCTCGTCTTCATTCCCGACTCCATTACACCCCAGTAAGCCCTTGCACTCCTTCTCCTTCCCCTTCTTTCATCTTCCTTTCTTTTCTTTTCTTTCTTCTATTTTCTTTAAGATGGCCACTGTTCTCTGCAGATCACTTCGCCGGAGCTCCGTCGACGTCGTCGACACCCTCGCGACCCTCTCCGCAAACCACAGTGAGCTTCCTCTTCTCAATCTTCTTCTTCCTCCTTCCATTCTTCTCTTCTTCTTTCTTTCCATGTTTTCTTTTCTTTTTATGTTCACTGCCTTTTTAGATCGCCGGAACCCGGTCGTGCCATCGACGATCCCGACGACCCAGCGAGCATACCTGACCCGTGAGATCACCTTGTGCGTTATTTGGATCCGTTCCGTGTATCGTGCACGCGTCGCGACTTTTTCCACCGACGTGAGATGTTCCGTACACCCGTTTCTTGATCCGTCTAGGCAAGTAAAACTTACTACATGCTATTTATATTATTCCATATTTATTTAAATACATATTAAACCTGTTGTTAGAATCTAGTGCCCATATTACATTTTAACATTTCGCTGTTCCGTTTATATCATTTTAGAGTTAAACATGAAAACATACCTTGTTGCGTGTTAAATTACAATGTGTTGTACCCATATCTAGAGTTCGTCGTTGGTGATTTGGTATTCTTGAATATATCACCGACTAGAGGGTTGATTCGTTTCGGAAGTCGAGGAAAGCTTAGTTCTCGATTCGTTGGACCTTTTGAGATTTTGGAGCGTGTTGGAGAAGTGGCGTATCGATTGGCGTTACCGCAATCCTTGGCGAATGTTCACGATGTGTTTCATGTATCTCAACTCTGTAAATATGTTCGAGATGAAACACATGTGTTGGATCATTCAGAGCTGACTGTACGTGAAGATTTGACTTTTGAGGAGCGACCGATGTCGATTATGGATCGAAGAGAAAAGGTTCTTAAGAACAAAGTTATCCCTCTTGTACTTGTTTCTTAGGGAAACCGCTCACATGGAGAATCAACTTGGGAACGGGAAGATGAAATCCGGCAGAAGTTTCCACATCTATTCTTGTAGTTTGTTGTTTGTTTATCCTTTCTTGTTCTTAGAATTTCGAGGACGAAATTTTTTTTGTAGTTGGGTATAATGTAACAACCTAGTTCATTTATACCAATTCCAGTTCTCATATTTCCTTAATTGTGGTATTTCCTGATTTATCGTGTTTGGGTGCGAATGGTATTTTTACATTTACTTTGCATTCGACCCGACCCGCTTGCTTAAACTTGTTGATTCATATTTATAGATTACCCTGGCTTATTACATAGACACATGCATCTAGTGTAAACTGCATATTGGCATTTCATCTAGCATCGCATATTTTACATATAACATTTTTAGGTCATGTATAATAAATTAAAATTGCATTTCATAGCCTGCATGATACCCCTAACCCTGTGGTAGCGTCCGCGTATCTTGTTCTCGTCCCGTTCAGTGAAACGGACGTGTTTGGATAGCTACGCGCACGTACGTGCATCCGTTCTTGGGGGTATGCATTTTCATTACCCAATCTTTCATTTTAAAATTTGGAAGTTGCATATAATTTTCGTATTTTAAATCTAAATTGTTAGACCCGATCCGGGCGCATTTTGGAATATTTTTGTATCCCGCCTAAATTCAAATTTAATTAATATTTTATTTTAATTTTACCTTTAAAATTTTGTTAACTAATAATCTTTATCAGTTCACAATTTTCTCGTTAACTATAAAATCTTTTTAAATTTTTCTAAATCCTTTGCTTAACCAATTCCCAGCCTTATCACTCTAGCCTGGCCCCACACTTTCTCTATCTCCCTTTCTTTTTTCATTCTCTCTCTTTTCCTTACCTCTCTCTCTCTCTCCTCCCCTCTTCCTTTCTCTCTCCCCAAATAAAAACAAATTTCTCTCTCCTTCATATTCACGCGTCTCTCTCTCTCACCTCTCGATCTCTCTCTCTCTCTCAGAATCTCTCTCTCTCTCCTCTCGTATATTTCTTTCTCTCTCCCTCTCTATATATTATTTCTTCTCCTTCTCCTTTTTAAAGAAACCCATGACCGCGAAACCCTAGCCACCGCCTCCACCTCGCCGTCGCCAAAAGCCCCGACGACGCCTTCCCAATCTCGCCGCCTCCTCATCCTCTTCAACACCTTCACCTCCTCTCTCCTACCCGAGCCCTGCACATCTTCAAACCCTAACCCGAGCACCCCCTGCACGCCTTGCACCGCCGGAATTTATCGCCGCCGGTGATCTCGTCCTCATTCCCGACTCCATTACACCCCAGTAAGCCCTTGCACTCCTTCTCCTTCCCCTTCTTTCTTCTTCCTTTCTTTTCTTTTCTTTCTTCTGTTTTCTTTAAGATGGCCGCTGTTCTCTGCAGATCACTTTGCCGGACCTCCGTCGACGTCGTCGACACCCTCGCGACCCTCTCCGCAGACCACAGTGAGCTTCCTCTTCTCAATCTTCTTCTTCCTCCTTCCATTCTTCTCTTCTTCTTTCTTTCCATGTTTTCTTTTCTTTTTATGTTCACTGCCTTTTTAGATCGCCGGAACCCAGTCGTGCCGTCGACGATCCCGACGACCCAGCGAGCGTACCTGACCCGTGGGTTCACCTTATGCGTTGTTTGGATCCGTTCCGTGTACCGTGCGCGTGTCGCGACTTTTTTCGCCGACGTGAGATGTTCCGTACACCCGTTTCTTGATTCATCTAGGCAAGTAAAACTTGCTACATGCTATTTATATTATTCCATATTTATTTAAATATATATTAAACCTGTTGTTAGAATCTAGTGCCCCATATTACATTTTAACATTTCGATGTTCCGTTTATATCATTTTAGAGTTAAACATGAAAACATACTTTGTTGCATGTTAAATTACAATGTGTTGTACCCATATCCATATTTATATCACATGGTGCTTGGTTGCATAGCCCATAGTACCCTTTTAATGGTTTATAACCTTTCGGACAGCCGTTTGCATCCATTTAGCCTATTATATATACAATTGCATCCCTAAATCATTTAATACATAATAATGAGATTTTAACATTCCATATTTGATAAAGTGTATTTTAATTATTGTTAGAACTATAACCTTAACCCAATTCGATAACTGTGCTTCCATATACTTTAATCTGTACCTATTGCATACCACATCACAATGTTCCATTTTTATTGTTCCATTAGTACCCCATAGTTGTTTTGTATACCCATGTTTATTTTAGTTTGATTATGAGCACCCACGTGATATTTATGCACCCCCTGACATGACTTGATACACTAGTAATTGAAACGACTTGATACAGTGCAAATTCTTGACATGATTAGATTTATATACGCTACCTGACTTGACCTGATGTACCATAGCTTGACCTGTTACCTGATCTTGTTACTAATGCCAACAACCTTGACATGTTGTCCCTACGAACATTTCCTGTTGTCTATTCAGACAAACCTGTACCTGCTTGATCATATGTCGGCATTAGCTTCAGATTATTAATACCTGACTTAAACATATAACTTGGGGGTATGGGGAAATCAGTGATGAAACCTGACTTGTAACTCGACAGTTCGCTTGCTTATACTGATCAGTTTTAGAGGCTAGGCCAGCCTTGGGATGATACTGCTGACATCATTCATCTATACATATTTCCTGTTTTAGTGCCTAGTGGCATGTCTCGGTTCCAGCCCGAGAATCTTGACCGTGGTCCCGGGTATGCACGGGATACTATTTAGTAACATCGATGATTCATCAAATTGATTTCAAAGACTTGAGAGTAGTTAACCCAATAGACCAGTCTAGATTACTCACTACACATTACCCTCACTGTCCTCATTTATATTACTGTTATACCTGTTTTACTGTTCATACACATACCTGTATGTCTTGCTACCCTGTTTATATTATTGCTTGATATTATGACGCACTGACGTCTAGGTTTTACATGGTCCAGATTCCTTATCTTTGCTACAGGCCGAGCAGTGAGGACTTTTTAGTAGTTAGTTTATTTTACTTTCGGTATTTTCATTCCTGATGTGAGCCCTTATTATGGGACGTACATTCCAGTTTATTCTTGTATTGGATCTTTTGCTTCCGCATTATTTTATTCTTGACTCGTTTTATTCTGGCTTATGGACATGTGTTAGATAGTTTTATTATTGTTCTTGATATCTTTACAGCCGTAATGTGACTGTGGAAGGATATTTCGTATCCACGGGTAGCATGGCTGGCTATGTCACGTGCCTATCTTAGCGTACTTTGGGAAGTGAGGCGTGACAAAAATAGAGAGGGTATTTATAGGGAAAATTAGGGTTAGGGTGTGATAAATTTGAGAATTAAAATGCATTAAAACATGGAGTAATGCAAAGTTTTAATTCTCTAGAAAATGTAGGAAAAAAACAGTCAGGGGTTACAGAGGGAGTCCAAGGGGTATGGGGTAAAATTTTTGTGGCATTTGCCACGGTTGGGACCGGTGGCGCCGGCCCCAAGAGGATCTTGGCCGGTCGGTTTGTGGAGGTGAGGGCTCGGATTGGGGCCACGTGCCCCTGACGGTCTGAATACTAATTTGCACGTGTTTGTTTATGTTGTGTCACTTCAGTTTACGTGTAGTGCACGTGTAGTCTCTTGATCTTCTAAAAGATTAAAAGAAATTTAACTAAAAGGTATGTGTGGCTGATGAGATTTGAACTCTGGTACTGCGTCTCGACAGTGCAAGGTCTTACCAATGAGCTACAAGCTCCTTCTTGCTGTTCAAAATTAAAACAAACTTATAACTCGTGCTCAGGCTTAGGTGTCCCTTTCTGTATTTTGAAAAAAAAATCGTACAGAAAGTTTAGGGTTGTTACATTCTACCCTCCTTAAAAAAAATTCGTCCTTGAAATTTGTAAAATGAAAGTGTAACAGATTCAAGGAAATTTTGGTGATAGAAGTACTGATAGTGTATGAAAAATAACAAAGTGGTACAAAGGTTTGAAAAGGTTGAAGAGAATTACCAGTGTTACCTTGGTTTGCAGTCTCGGCTTCTACGACTGTTAATGTGAAAGCATGGCGCCGGGGTACATTGCTCCTAGCTGGAGGCACATTCCTCTGTCCTTGGGGCATGTCTCTCTGCCCTCGAGGCATGTTCCTCAGTGCCTGATGGAATTAGCGAGTAGGCTGTGCAGGTGGTGGAGCTGGGAGTGCAAGAAGAGGTGCAGGAGCCTGGATAGATGGCCGCTGAGAGTAGTTTGTGGGTGTGTGAGCTGGGTTGTGTCTATAAGGACAGGTCCCAATTCCGTGATTGGATGCGCCACAAACTAAGCACATGCCTTTTGTGCGCTTACAGTCCTTCCACAAGTGTCCTCCCCTCTTGCAATAGAAGCAAAAATCAGGACTTGGCTGGTTATTAGTTTCTTCTGGTCTCCTGGGTTCAACAGTTGGCCTTGAAGAGGCTCCTCCTGCCATCTGGGTGGCAGGGCACTTCACTTCGGCAGATTGAGGTCTGCCCTTCTTCTTCACCACTGCCTCATATCTTCGGGCAGCTTTCGAAGCCATATCATGGGTTGGGAAATCCCCTGTAGCTAATGCAGCTTGGATTTCCGGGTCCAACCCTTGCTGAAATCTTCTAGCCCTGATCTCAGTAGTCGATATGAGATGGGCCGCAAACCTGTTACGGTCTTGTGTTAGCTGTGTAGTATGTGATATGAAATCGAACATTGAGACATATCTTACCCACTGAGCATGGTAAACTCAGCATCATACTCATCTACAGATTTAGTCCACATTGAACCTTGTTGCAGATAGATGAATTGTTGTTCCATGTCGAATCTGGCAGTCTCAGGGAAATACTTCGCATCGAAGATTTCGCGAAAGGTCTTCCATTCGATAGGTTGGTCAAAACGGCTTTCTTCCGCCTTCCACCAAACCCGTGCATTTTCAGTGAGCTGTAGCTTTGCAACTCGAACCCAAGCGACCTCTGGCACTTGTGCTGCTGCCAGGTTATCTTTAATGCTTTGAGCCCATTCCTCAGCCTCTACAGGGCTCTCTTTTCCTGAGAATTGCTTGGGGTGCAAGGCCCTGAATTTCTTCACCCCAGGTGCTTCCTCCTCTGGAAGGTTCATCAAGATAGCAGTCTGTTGTTGCTGTCCTTCCAGGAGGCTGCGGATTGCCTCAAGCAGAACCGTCTGCTCGTTGATCGGAGCAGCTAGGGCAGGTGTAAGTGGTAATGGTAGGGGAGTGTTGTTGACATTCGTGCTGGTGTTGTTTGGGAATCCATAACCTTGAAAGAAAAATTTGGGTTAGGACAGATTCAAAGTAAATGAAATTGTAAGATTAAAGGAATATGAATTGTAAATAATGTTTTTAGTTGCTGGTTTTTGTGTTATATTGATTAGGTTGTCCGCGAAGAACTAACCTGTATGTCCATGCATAACTGACCTACATGTCCACACAGAGCTGACCTGCATGGGCCACCAACAAAACCTGTCACACCCCGCTTCCCAGTGTACGGTGAAGGGGACGCGGCGAAGCCCGCTACATATTTACTCAGAAGTAAACACGCTAAGCGTATCTAAGCAATATAAAATGAAATATACACAAGTGACAAGAAGTAAATAAACAGCAATTTTATTTATTAAACATTCTTTTTACAATACAACTGAAATGGAAATACATGGAATGAAAGCAATGCCTAAACAATGGCATAACAGAAATGAAAATGAAATGTAATGTACAAGTGAATCTAAAACTCCGGGTCTTCAGTAAACTGATCCAAGTCTTCGCTGCTGGGCTCGATCTCCAGTGAGTCCGAAACACATGACGACATTCCAAAGAAGAAGAAAGAGAATGTCGTCAGCGAACAAGTCGCTCGGTAAGTCCCAAAAGTGAGTAGAGAATAGACAGAAAGAGAATGTAACTTTTAAAGTTGTATTATATTGTTAACGCTGTTGTTTGTACCGTGGTACAGAAAATGCCAGTGTATACGAGAGGAGTCCTACTTACACCGGAGACTTTGGTAACCCGCAGTACAAGGCTCCGTCGATAATACCACGGAACAACGGTATGGATGTAATTACGTCTTAAGTGACCACTCCGTGCCACCTTTAACATGTTCCGTACCAGTCTACCCCTTTATAAACCCCGCGATATCTTGATTGTATTGTTTGTATTGTATTGTCTTGTATTATAATTTGTATAGATGGATGACTTGCCGAAACCATGATATCAATAATGGAACGGATATAATGGAAGAACATGTAAATCGAATATATCCATGGTTCGGTTCGGTCAAGTTGTATAGATTGAATAGATAGATTCATTTTGAATCATGTTGTATTGTAGTTTGTATTTGAATCACATTCAAATCAGATTGATTATATTGAGACTCATTCTGAGTCAGACATTTTAGAAAAGACATTGAAGTCCTGAATTAGTTTTGATGTTAACGGTAACTGCTGCACATGGACGGCAGGATTTGTGTCTTTTTCCAAGACAATTACCATGTTGATAACAGCGTTTGTTATATTGTCTACCTTAAATAGGCAAGCACCCATATCTCCGGCTCCCTGAGGCTCAAGAAACTGGTCCCACTTAAACCTATGTTTACTCGGGTCCTTATTGTAATTTAGTATAACTTGAGGGGTTTTATGTAAAATAATTTTGTTATACTATTAAAATATAGCTCAAGTATTTAATTATCGTCTTTAGAGTTTTCATAGATGTTTCTTTTATTCAATGTGAAATTTCTATTGAATATGACTTAGTTTTAAAAGTATAAGGTATTTATTTGAAATATTGGAATCATATGGTATTTTCTTGTAAATGGGATATTTCTCTTGCATTTTGAAAATGTGGAATATTATAAATATTAAAAATAGATATTTTGATATTTATTTCATATATATTTATTTATTAAAAATATAAGTTTTATTTATAATAGAAATCACATTTTTTAAAGAAAATGTATTAAAAATCTTTCGAGATCGTATGCTCCGTGAGGAGGTCTGCATCTCGCTCTACTAGGCCCGAGGATGTGCAAATCCTCACCATACCAAACGGGGGTCTCTAAGAGTGGGTTGTAGAGGCGTAATTACAAAGATTTGTTAAATACACTTCTTATAGAAAAAGGTTTTATAAGTTGAAGGCAGTTATATGTAAAGTCGTATTTTCCGAATCTATGTTCCCAAATTCCATCGTGCTATGTTAGATAGGTGTTTTGTGAGGAGGTAGGTCATTACCTCGTGGGTTTTCTAAAGGTATAAAGGTATTATAGAGTTTATGTCGGAAACTAAAGTTTGTGGTATTTTAGTATAAAATTTCGATAAAAGATGCATATAACAATATTTTGTGATGAAACTTGTTAAAGATGTTTATTAATGTTTAATGAACAATATGTGATGATATGAAGGTATCTTAATTAAGAAAAATTATAGTTTTTAAAGAAAAACCGTATCGGAAGTCAGATTAACTCCGCTTCCGTCGGGTTTTAGAATTTAAAGTTTTTAGATTAGAGAATGAGAGGGGGAGGGGGACTTACTGTTTTCTTGGAATAGAGGAGAGAGAGGGGGTCCTAAAGAAAGCTTCGGGGTATCGTTTCGTCACAAGAATCTTCTCTAAAGTTCGTCAAAGTTTCGCCCTTTGTTAACTCCACTTGCACACAAATAGAACTTGGAATTTTTTGTAGAGTTTTTGTAGGAAATTTCAGTGTGAAGGGGTGTAAAAATAGAGTGGGTATTTATAGAGAAAATTAGGGTTAGGGTTTGATAAATCTGAGAATTAAAATGCATTAAAATATGGAGTAATGCAAAGTTTTAATTCTCTAAAAAATGCAGGAAAACAAACAGTCAAGGGTTAACAGGGGTTGTCCAAGGGGTATGGGGTAAAATTTTTGTGGCATTTGCTACGGTTGGGATCGGCGGCCCCGGCCCCAAGAGGATCTTGGCCGGTAGGTTTGTGGAGGTGGGGGCTCGAATTGGGGCCACGTGTCCCTGACAGTCTGAATACTAATTTGCGCATGTTTGATTATGCAGTGTCTCTTCAGTTTACATGTAGTGCATGTGTAGTCTCTTGGGCTTCTAAAAGATTAAAAAAAATTTAACTAAAAGGAATGTGTGGCTGATGGGATTTGAACTCTGGTGCTGTGTCTCGACAGTGCTAGGTCTTACCAATGAGCTACAAGCTCCTTCTTGCTGTTCAAAAGTAAAACAAACTTATAACTCGTGCTCAGGCTTAGGTGTCCCTTTCTGTATTTTGAAAAAATAATTGTACAGAAAGTTTAGGATTGTTACATTCTACCCTCCTTATAAAAATTTCGTCCTCGAAATTTGTAAAAGGAAAGTGTAACAGATTCAAGGAAAGTTTGGTGATAGAAGTACTGATAGTGTATGAAAAATAACAAAGTGGTACAAGGGTTTGAAAAGGTTGAAGAGAATTACCAGTGTTACCTTGGTTTGCAGTCTCGGCTTCTACGACTGTTAATGTGAAAGCCTGGCGTCGGGGTACATTCCTCCTAGCTGGAGGCACATTCCTCTGTCCTTGGGACATGTCTCTCTGCTCTCGAGGCATGTTCCTCAGTGCCTGATGGAATTGGCGAGTAGGCTGTGCAGGTGGTGGAGCTGGGAGTGCAAGACGAGGTGCAGGAGCCTGGATAGCTGGCTGCTGAGAGTAGTTGGTGGGTGTATGAGTTGGGTTGCGTCTCTAAGGACATGTCCTAATTTCGTGATTGGATGTGCCACAAACTAAGCACATGCTTTTTGCGCGCCTACAGTCCTTCCACAAGTGTCCTCCCCTCTTGCAATAGAAGCAAAAATCAGGACTTGGCTGGTTATTGGTTTCTTCCAGTCTCCTGGGTTCAATAGTTGGCCTTGAAGAGGCTCCTCCTGCCATCTGGGTGGTAGGGCACTTCACTTCGGCAGATTGAGGTCTGCCTTCGTCTTCACCACTGCCTCATATCTTCGGGTAGCTTTCAAAGTCATATCATGGGTTGGGAAATCCACTGTAGCTAATGCAGCTTGGATTTCCGGGTCCAACCCTTGTTGAAATCTTCTAGCCCTGATCTCAGCAGTCGGTATGAGATGGGCCGCAAACCTGTTACGGTCTTGTATTAGCTTTGTAGTATGTGATATAAAATCGAACATTGAGACATATCTTACCTACTGAGCATGGTAAACTCAGCATCATACTCATCTACAGATTTGGCCCACATTGAACCTTGTTACAGATGGATGAACTGTTGTTCCATGTCGAATCTGGCAGTCTCAGGGAAATACTTCGCATAGAAGATTTCGCGAAAGGTATTCCATTCGATAGGTTGGTCAAGATGGCTTTCATCTGCCTTCCAACAAACCCATGCATTGTCAGTGAGCTGCAGCTTTGCAACTTGAACCCATGCGACCTCTGGCACTTATGCTGCTGCCAGGTCATCTTCCATGCTTTGAGCCCATTCCTCAGCTTCTACAGGGCTCTCTTTTCCTGAGAATTGCTTGGGGTGCAAGGCCCTGAATTTCTTCACCCCAGGTGCTTCCGCCTCTGGACGGTTCTTCAAGATAGCAGTCTGCTGTTGTTGTCCTTCCAGGAGGCTGCGGATTGCCTCAGGAAGAACCGACTGCTCGTTGATCGGAGCAGCTACGGCAGGTGTGAGTGGTAGTGGTGGGAGAGTGTTGTTGACATTCGTGCTGGTGTTTTTTGGGGAATCCATAACCTTGAAAGAAAAATTTGGGTTAGGACAGATTCAAAGTATATGAAATTGTAAAATTCAAGGAATATGAATTATAAAGAATGTTTTTAGTTGCTGGTTCTTATGTTATATTGCTTAGGTTGTCCACGCAGAACTGACCTAAGCATTTTGAATCTTATCATTTCAAATATTTTGAATCTGTCCTAACCCAAATTTTTTTTCAAGGTTATGGATTCCCCGAACAACACCAGCACCATTGTCAACAACACACCTCCAGCCCTACCACTCACACCTGTCGTCCCTGCTCCGATCAACGAGCAGACGGTTCTACTTGAGGCAATCCGAAGCCTCCTAGAGGGACAGCAGCAGCAGACTGCTCTTTTGATGAACCGTCTCGAGGCAGACGCACCTGGGGTAAAGCAATTCAGGGCTTTACACCCCAAACAGTTATCCGAAAAGGGAAGCCCACTTGAAGCTGAGGAATGGGCGCAGAGCATAGAGGATGATCTGGCAGCAGCACAAGTGCCAGACATAGCTTGGGTTCGTGTGGCGAAGCTGCAGCTCACGGAGAATGCTCGCAACTGGTGGAAGGCGGAAGAAAGCCGTCTTGAACAGCCTATCGAATGGAAGACTTTCCGCGACATGTTCGATGCTAAGTACTTCCCTGAGACTGCCAGGTTCGACATGGAACAGCAGTTCATCCATCTGCAACAAAGTTCGATGTGGACCAAGTCAGTAGATGAATATGACGCTGAGTTCACCATGCTCAGTCGGTAAGATATGTCTCAATAATTCAAAATTTTTATATCACATATTACACAGCTAACACAATATTTTTACAGATTTGCGGCACACCTTATACCGACGGATGAGATCAGAGCCTGTCGCTTTCAACAAGGTTTGGATTCGGAAATCCTGGCTGCACTGGCCACAGGAGATTTTCCGACTCATGAATCGGCTCTGAAAGCTGCCCGCCGTTATGAGGCAGTGGTAAAGGCGAGGGGAAGACCTCAATCTATTGGATTTAAGCGTCCTGCCAACCAGATGGCAGGAGGAGCCTCGTCCAGGCCATCTTTTGTGCCAAGGCGACCCGAAGTACAGAACAATCGTCCCAGCCCAGCCTTTTGTACCTACTGCAAGAGAACTGGACATATGATGAAAGACTGCCGGCGAGCCAACCATCTTTGTTTGATCTGCGGCTCAGCTGCTCATGATATTGGGTCTTGTCCCCAAAAGCAAAACCCAGTTGTTGCACCCAGGCCAGCAGTTACCTATCCGCAGCGACCAGCTCTTCAAGCACCTGCTCCCAGACTTGCACTACCTGCACCACCCAGAGGACCACAAGCTGCACCACCTCCTCGTCAGTTCCATCAAGCTCAAAGGAACGTTCCGAGGAATGTTCCTCAGGCCAGGAGGAATGTACCAAGGCGCCAGGCTTTCACTATGTCCGTGGAAGAAGCTGAGGCCACTGGCCAAGTCATCACTAGTAAACTTTCCTTCTCAAACTTTTCTTTCAGTATTGTTTATCTACATGCTTTCCCTAAAACATACCCAACATACCTTAGGTGCTATCTTAGTATCCTCAATCCCTACACTAGCACTGTTTGATACTGGAGTATCTCACTGCTTTATGTCGCAACGGTTTGTTCGAACCCATGCGATTCCAGTCTTACCGCTTGTATCCATCTTGAATATCAGTTCAGGAAATGGCATTCTAAAGGCAACCATGGGATACCGTTTGTGTCCAGTCGTCGTCTGCCGCAAAGAGTTTTATGCTGACTTCAAAGTGCTGGACATACCGAACTTCGATGTGGTTCTAGGAATGGATTGGCTTGGAACTTTTTATGCTACCATTGACTGTCGTCAAAGGAGGGTAGTATTCAAGATTCTAGACCATCCGGTCTTCTATTTCAAAAGTGGAGACCGTACACTGGAGCCAAGTACTTACAAAGCGAAGCCAAGAGAAGCAGTAGTTGCAGCAGCTCAAGCGGAGGAAGAATCAAGACCAGATGTGGTTCGAGAGTTCGACGATGTATTTCCTGACGATATATCAGGTTTGCCTCCCGATCGAGCTCTTGAATTCAGTATTGATTTAGTACCAGGAGCACAACCGGTGATCAAAGCACCCTATCGTTTAAGTCCGGAAGGTTTGAAGGAATTCTGAACACAGTTGGACGAATTACTGGCGAAAGGATGGATTCGTCCCAGCACCTCAAGTTGGGGATCACCTGTACTACTTGTGAAGAAGAAAGAAGATTCATACAGAATGTGCATCGATTACAGAGCCTTGAACGAAGTCACTATAAAGAACAAGTATTCACTCCTGCGCATCGACGATTTATTCGATCAGCTAAGTGGATCTTGTGTTTTCTCTAAATTGGATCTTCGTTCACGTTATCATTAGGTGAAGATCAAGGAAACTGATATTCACAAAACAGCTTTCAGAACTCGCTATGGACATTACGAATTTCTCGTGATGCCATTTGGAGTGACCAATGCACCCGCAATATTCATGAACCTAATGAATCAAGTTTTCCGGGAGTACTTAGACAGGTTTGTTGTCATCTTCATCGACGACATCCTAGTGTATTCTAAAAATCGGAAGGAGCATGCAGAACATCTATGAATTGTCCTAGAAACTCTTCGACAACATCAGCTCTATGCCAAGTACAGCAAGTGCGAGTTTGGCTAAAGCAAGTTGGTTTTCTTGGACATATCGTATCAGGAGAAGGAATCTCGGTAAATCCAGCAAAAGTTTCAGCAGTTAGCGAATGGCCTACACCAAAGTCACTGAAGGACATTCGGAGTTTCTTAGGCTTAGCTGGATATTACAGAGATTCATTGAAGGATTTTCGAAGATAGCAACACCCCTGACCAAGCTCACACGTAAAGATGAAGAATTTGTATGGTCAGAAGCATGCGAACAAGCTTTCGTAGAACTCAAATCAAGGTTGACATCAGCACCTATTCTCGTTATACCGGATCAATCTGGAGGATTCGAAGTGCATTGCGATGCATCCGGTAAGGGATTAGGATGTGTTCTACATCAGCACGGTAAAGTTGTGGCTTATGCTTCAAAACAGCTGAAGATTCACGAGCGCAATTATCCAACGCATGATTTGGAATTGGCAGCCATCATCTTTGCTCTCAAGATTTGGCGCCATTATCTACTTGGTGAACGAGTGAACATCTACACAGATCATAAGAGCCTAAAGTACGTGTTTACTCAGAAGGAGTTGAATATGCGGCAGAGAAGATGGTTAGAACTCATGGCGGACTTTGATATCAACTTGCAATATCACCCAAGGAAGGTGAATGTAGTACCTGATGCATTCAGTCGCCAGCCATTATCAATGAATCTCACCGCTCAGTGGAAGCTTCAACAAGACTTGCATCAGATGGAGATTGAAGTAGTCATGCCAGGTAATGTTTCAAGTTTGATGAATTTACAAGTTCAATCAACCATTGTCAAACAAATCAAAGCAGCCCAAGCAAGTGATGCTAAGTTGCAAAAGATCAGAGAACAAGTGGAGAATGGACTCAGAACAGACTTCATCATTCATGAATACGGATCTTAGAGATACGGCAGCAGATTGTGTGTACCAAAAGGTCCTGTTCGGGAAGAGTTAATGAAAGAAGCTCACAGCTCTCCCTACTCAGTACACCCTGGAAGTACCAAAATGTACAAAGATCTACGTTAAAATTATTGGTGGCATGGAATGAAGCGTGAAGTAGCCAGAAGCGTCGCAAAATGCTTGGTGTGTCAGCAAGTAAAGGCTGAACATCACAGGACTACTGGTTTACTTCAACCGTTACCAATCCCAGAATGGAAGTGGCAGCACATCACGATGGATTTTGTGACTGCTCTTCCTCCCAGCACAATGGGTAACGATGTCGTATGGGTCATTGTGGATCGACTAACAAAGTCAGCTCACTTTATCCCATTTCGAGTTGGCCAATCAACTGAGACACTAGCAAAGAAGTACATGGAGGAAATTGTGAAACTTCATGGAGTACCGATCTGCATTGTCTCCGATCATGACACCAGGTTTCGATCGTAATTTTGGCAGAGTCTGCAAGCAAGCTTGGGAACAAGTCTGAACTTCAGCACGGCTTATCATCAATAAATAAATGGTCAGTCGGAATGAACTATTCAGATCTTGGAGGATATGCTCAGAGCATGTATGTTAGACTTCAAAGGATCGTGGGAAGATCATCTACATCTTGTGGAGTTTTTGTACAACAACAGCTACCAAGCAAGCATAACGTTTTGCAGCATTGTATGGAAGGAAGTGTCGATCACCATTAAGTTGAGACAACATCGGAGATAAGGAACTTCTTGGACCAAAGATGATAGTAGCGACTGTTGATGTGGTTCGTATTATCAGGGAAAGAATGCGCATAGCCCAAGATCGACAGAAGCACTGGGCTGATGCGAAGAGACGTCATCTGGAGTTCCAGCCAGGAGATCATGTGTTCTTGAAGATATCTCTGAATCGCGGAGTGATCTGGTTTAGAAAACGGGGTAAGCTATGTCCAAGATATATTGGACCGTTCGACATACTCGAATGAGTCGGTGAAGTGGCATACCGCTTAGCGCTTCCACCTTCATTGGAAGGAGTGCATAACAAGTTCCGCATATCCCAACTCAGAAGGTATGTGAGTGACCCCAGCCATGTTCTCGATCATTCCGAGCTCACTATACAGCCCGATTTGTCTTGTGAGCAACAGCCTGTAGAGATCCTGGACAGGAAAGTGAAGACACTTCGGAACAAGGAAGTTAACTTGGTCCGAGTGATGTGGAGGAAAGACACTCCAGGAGAGTTCACTTGGGAAAGGGAGGATGAAATGCGTACTAAATATCCACACCTCTTTGTAAACTAGTCCTCAAATAAAAGTTGTAAATTTCGAGGACGAAATTTTTGTAAGGAGGGTAGACTGTAACAACTCCATTTTTAATATACAAAGAATTGATTTAAATTCAAAGTATACTTAGAGTATTTAATGTTGCTGATATCTCTTTAAGTATTTATTTCACACCATAATTACAAGAAGGAGCTTGTAGCTCATTGGTAATACTTTGCACTGCTGAACCAAGCCATCAGAGTTCAAATCCCCTGCCCCACATTAATTTTTTAATATTGTTTTGTTTTAAATTTTATAGAAGCCCAACAGTCCAACAGCCATAACTCCAGAATTTCCCACGACACCCCAAAAGTTAAATACTCCAGTAGCTACCCCCGGCGGCCCCCCACCTCCCGAGAGCCTGACTTGGCCCGACTCGGCCGAGTTGGCCGGTGGACCGGCCGACTCGGGCCGGCGCCGCCGGCCGGACTTGGCCGGTCGGCCGAATCATCAACAGGAAATTTGTGCCCCTTGGTCTCCCCACCTCCACTGCATACTTTAATTCTTCAGACCACCTCCAAAGATCCCATTAACACCTATTTATTACATTTTTTAATACATTTTCCTATTATTTTTACATTTTTTAATTAAAAACCTTACACCTACCCTAACCCTAGCCTAACCCTATAAATACACCCCTACCTCCTACCCTCTCATCCCAAAATTCTGAGCCCACTCTCTCAAAATCTCAAGAAAACTTTGGTACTTTGGAAACGAGCGAAAGGCGAAGCGCTGACGAAATCGACGGCGAAATTCCGGTGATCGTGATAGGAACTCTCGACGATGAATCGACGCACCGGCGGATCCTCTACTTCCCTCTCACTCTCTAGTATTGTCCAAACCCGTAAGTCCCCCTTTCTATCTTTCTTTTCTATCATAAAAATACGAATTTACAAAACCCGACGGAATCGGAACAAATCCGATTTCCGATTCGGTTTTCTATAAAAATCTTACTTCTCACTAATACATTCATGCTTAAACATCTTTATGTTGACTATTAATCACTTAACAAATAATTTGAACAAGTTTCCTCACATGATATAATAGCTTTTTCAATATATCGTATTTTTCACTTAAATACCATAATGTTTCGTTTTCACATTTAACCCCCTTAACTTTGCTATACCTTAAAGTAGATCACGAGGGAATGACCTACCTCCTCACACACTCACATGCAAACATAACACGCTACCTTGAAAACTTAGAATACGATAAAACAAGATTTTACATTTAAATACCATTTTCTTAATAAAACATTTTCTAAAAGTTTTAGGTTTGTTACACTTTTAAAAAAAATATCTTTTAATAGGAAAATACGATAAGTTATGGACATCGGTCGTTTATCTAAACCTGACTTTGTGGTGTCTAGGCTAGGCAAGTGAGAAAGGTAATTTTAAAAGGCCCGTCTCACGATGAATCGTGAGCGGATCCCTCCTTTCTTCACTTGTACTTACCTGGCCACAATTGGCGGTGAAGAGGTGATTTGAGGCATCTAACAATTTGTTGTTTAGACCATTTAAAAATAGTCTAGTTGAAATAGAAAACCCTAGAATCTAAAATACGGAAAATCGACTTTTGCAAATAAATACCTTTTACTTAATAAAACCGTATTCTAAAGGATTAGTATTTTACAATCTTTGCAAAGCGCCGCTACAACCCACTTTGGGGAACCCGTTCGGGATAGTACGGTTTATCGTGCACCCTCGGGCTTAGTAGTGCGAGATTCAGACCTCCGCAAGAAGCATTCGGTCTCGAAAAGTTTAAAATACGACATCTTAAGAAAATGAGATTTTTGGAATATAAAATATTTATTAAAATTATTTTTGTATAAATATATGTATATTTATCATTTAAATATATATTTTATTATAATATAAATGTTCCACCTTTTTTCTAAAAATCACTAGAATAAATTTACACTAAAATACCATGAATCAAATAAATCAATATTAAAGATAAATACATTTATTTATAAAAAAAACTAGGATATTTTCACTAGAAATGTCACAATATAAAATCCACATTCATTACAACTCTAAAGACGAATAATAAATACTTGGGGTGTATCTTGAAAACTATACAAAAGTTTTTTTACATAAAACCCCCTCAAGTTTTATAAATTACCCTAAGGACCCTAGTAAATATAGGACTTCGATTTACATTTCTACTGTCTGACTCGGGTTTGAGTCTGATTAATCTGACTTGAATATGATTCAAGTCAATCTCTAAATCTACAATATTACAATGCAACATGAACACACGAATCCATGAATCCAGTTATCAATCTATTCAACTTGACTGAACCAAACCATGGATATATCTTCCATTTACATGTATCCAGTTTACATCCGTTACTGATATCATAGTTTCGGTCAGTCCCCCAACAATACAACTTATACAATACAATATAACAATACAATCAAAACACTACGGGGTTTAAGGGGTAGATTGGTACGGAAGGTGTTAAAAGTGGCACGAGACTGTAAGATTAAGACACCTAACATGAATCCTGTTGCTGTTGTACCGTGGCATAACGGTTCCTTGTACTTTCAGTTTGCCCTGGTCTCTAGCATATAGAGACCCCTCTCGTATACACTGGCATCCTTCTGTACCAAGCTACAAACAACAGCGTTAATACGACATTACTATAAGATAATACATCTTTAAAAGATACATTCTTATTCTGTCTTTTCTATTTCTCCCTTAACTTTGGGACTTACCGAGCGACCTGTTCGCTGACGACATTCTATTTCTTTCTTCTTTGAATGTCGTCAGGTGATCTGGACACAGCAGAGATCGAGCCCACCAGTGAAGACTTGGATCAGTTTCTTGAAGACCCTGAGCGCTAGCCATTGTACATTTCCATTCAGTATTTTGCATTTCCTGTTATGCCATTGTTTAGGCATCGCTTTTTATTCCAGTTGTATTTACTTTTCATGCATTGTACAAAGAATGTTAATAAATAAAGTTGTTCTTATTTTATCTCTTGTCTCTTGTGATTATCTTTATATTGCTTAAATACGCTTAGCGTATTTACTTCTAAGTATATACATAGCGGACCTCGTCACGTCCCATTCGCCGTATACCGGAAAGCGGGGCATGACAGGTTTTGTTGGCGGCCCATGCAGGTCAGAACTGTATAGAACCATACTAAGCAGTTCTGTTCTGCGTGAACAACCTAAGCAATATAACACAAGAACCAGCAACTAAAACATTCTTTACAATTCATGTTCCTTGAATCTTACAATTTCATATTCATTGAATCTTATCATTTCAAATATTTTGAATCTGTCCTAACCCAAATTTTTCTTCAAGGTTATGGATTCCCCGAACAACACCAGTACCAATATCAACAACACACCTCCAGCCCTACCACTCACACCATCCGTCCCTGCTCCGATCAACGAGCAAACGGTTCTGCTTGAAGCAATCTAAAGCCTCCTAGAGGGACAGCAGCGGCAGACTGCTTTTTTGATTAACCGTCCCGAGGCAGACGCACCTGGGGTAAAGCAATTCAGGGCTTTACACCCTAAACAGTTCTCCAGAAAGGGAAGCCCACTTGAAGCTGAGGAATGGGCGCAGAGCATAGAGGATGATCTGGCGGCAGTACAAATGCCAGACATAGCTTGGATTCGTGTGGCGAAGCTGCAGCTCACGGACAATGCTCGCAACTGGTGGAAGGCGGAAGAAAGCCGTCTTGAACAGCCTATCAAATGGAAGACTTTCCATGACATGTTCGACGCTAAGTACTTCCCTGAGACTGCCAGGTTCGACATGGAATAGCAGTTCATCCATCTGCAATAAGGTTCGATGTGGACCAAGTTAGTAGATGAATATGACGCTGAGTTCACCGTGCTCAGTCGGTAAGATATGTCTCAATAATTCGAAATTTTTATTTCACATATTACACAGCTAACACAATATTTTTAAAGATTTGATGCACACCTTATACCGACGGATGAGATCAGAGCCCGTCGCTTTCAACAAGGTTTGGATTCCGAAATCTAGGCTGCACTGGCCATAGGAGATTTTCCGACTCATGAATCGGCTCTGAAAGCTGCCCGCCGCTATGAGGCAGTGGTAAAGGCGAGGGGAAGACCTCAATCTGCTGGATTTAAGCGTCCTGCCTACCAGATGGCAGGAGGAGCCTCGTCCAGGCCATCTTTTGTGCCAAGGCGACCCGGAGTACAGAACAACCGTTCCAGCCCAGCCTTTTATACCTACTGCAAGAGAACTGGACATATGATGAAAGACTGCGGCGAGCCAACCATCTTTGTTTGATCTGCGGCTCAGCTGCTCATGATATTGGGTCTTGTCCCCAAAAGCAAAACCCAGTTGCTGCACCTAGGCCAGCAGTTACCTATCCGCAGCGACCAGCTCTTCAAGCACCTGCTCCCAGACTTGCACTACCTGCACCACCCAGAGGACCACAAGCCGCACCACCTCCTCGTCAGTTCCATCAAGCTCAAAGGAACATTCCGAGGAATGCTCGTCAGGCAAGGTGGAATGTACCAAGGCGCCAGGCTTTCACTATGTCCGTGGAAGAAGCTGAGGCCACCGGCCAACTCATCACTAGTAAACTTTCCTTCTCAAACTTTTCTTTCAGTATTGTTTATCTACATGCTTTCCCTAAAACATACCCCACATACCTTAGATACAATCTTAGTATCCTTAATCCCTACACTAGCACTGTTTGATACTGGAGCATCTCACTGCTTTATGTCGCAACGGTTTGTTCGAACCCATGCGATTCCAGTCTCACCGCTTGTATCCAGCTGGAATGTCAGTTCAGGAAATGGCGTTCTAAAGGCAACCAAGGGATACCATTTGTGTCCAGTCATCGTCTGCAGCAAAGAGTTTTATGCTGACTTCAAAGTGCTGGACATACCGAACTTCGATATGGTTCTAGGAATGGATTGGCTTGGAACATTTTATGCTACCATTGACTGTCGTCAAAGGAGGGTTGTATTCGAGATTCCAGACCATCCGGTCTTCTATTTCAAAAGCGGAAACCGTACACTGGAGCCAAGTACCTACAAAGCGAAGCCAAGAGAAGCGGTAGTTGCAGCAGATCAAGCGGAGGAAGAATCAAGACCAGATGTGGTTCGAGAGTTCGACGATGTATTTCCTGACGATATATCAGGTTTGCTTTCCGATCGAGCTCTTGAATTCAGTATTGATTTAGTACCAGGAGCACAACCGGTGATCAAAGCACCCTATCATTTAAGTCCGGAAGGTTTGAAGGAAGTCCGAACACAATTGGATGAATTACTGGCGAAAGGATGGATTCGTCCCAGCACTTCAAGTTGGGGATCACCTGTACTACTTGTGAAGAAGAAGGAAGGTTCATACAGAATGTGCATCGATTACAGAGCCTTGAACGAAGTCGCTATAAAGAACAAGTATCCACTCCCGCGCATCGCCGATTTATTCAATCAGCTAAGTGGATCTTGTGTTTTCTCTAAATTGGATCTTCGTTCAGGTTATCATCAGGTGAAGGTCAAGGAAACTGATATTCACAAAACAGCTTTCAGAACTCGCTATGGACATTACGAATTTCTCGTGATGCCATTTGAAGTGACCAACGCACCCGCAATATTCATGAACCTAATGAATCAAGTTTTCCGGGAGTACTTAGACAGGTTTGTTGCCATCATCATCGATGACATCCTGGTGTATTCTAAGAATCGGAAGGAGCATGCAGAACATCTACGAATTGTCCTAGAAACTCTTCGACAACATCAGCTCTATGCCAAGTACAGCAAGTGCGAGTTTTGGCTAAAGCAAGTTGGTTTTCTTGGACATATCGTATCAGGAGAAGGAATCTCGGTAAATCCAGCAAAAGTTTCAGCAGTTAGCGAATGGCCTACACCAAAGTCACTGAAGGACATTCGGAGTTTCTTAGGCTTAGCTGGATATTACAGAGATTCATTGAAGGATTTTCGAAGATAGCAACACCCCTGACCAAGCTCACACGTAAAGATGAAGAATTTGTATGGTCAGAAGCATGCGAACAAGCTTTCGTAGAACTCAAATCAAGGTTGACATCAGCACCTATTCTCGTTATACCGGATCAATCTGGAGGATTCAAAGTGCATTGCGATGCATCCGGTAAGGGATTAGGATGTGTTCTACATCAGCACGGTAAAGTTGTGGCTTATGCTTCAAGACAGCTGAAGATTCATAAGCGCAATTATCCGACGCATGATTTGGAATGGCAGCCGTCATCTTTGCTCTCAGGATTTGGCGCCATTATCTACTTGGTGAACGAGTGAACATCTACACAGATCATAAGAGCCTGAAGTATGTGTTTACTCAGAAGGAGTTGAATATGCGGCAGAGAAGATGGTTAGAACTCATGGCGGACATTGACATCAACTTGAAATATCACCCAGGGAAGGTGAATGTGGTACCTGATGCACTTAGTCGCCAACCATTAGCAATGAATCTCACCGCTCAGTGGAAGCTTCAACAAGACTTACATCAGATGGAGATTGAAGTAGTCATGCCAGGTAATGTTTCAAGTTTGATGAATTTACAAGTTCAATCAACCATTGTCAATCAGATCAAAGCAGCCCAAGCAAGTGATGCTAAGTTGCAAAAGATCAGAGAACAAGTGGAGAATGGACTCAGAACAGACTTCATCATTCATGAAGACGGATCTTTGAGATACGGCAGCAGATTGTGTGTACCAAAAGGTCCTGTTCGGGAAGAGTTAATGAAAGAACTCATAGCTCTCCCTACTCAGTACACCCTGGAGATACCAAAATGTACAAAGATCTACGTCAAAATTATTGGTGGCATGGAATGAAGCGTGTAGTAGCCAGAAGCGTCGCAAAATACTTGGTGTGTCAGCAAGTAAAGGCTGAACATCACAGGACTGCTGGATTACTTCAACCGTTACCAATCCCAGAATGGAAGTGGCAGCACATCACGATAGATTTTGTAACTACTCTTCCTCGCAGCACAAGGGGTAACGATGCCGTATGGGTCATTATAGATCGACTCACAAATTCAGCTCACTTCATCCCATTTCGAGTTGGCCAATCAACTGAGACACTAGCAAAGAAGTACATGGAGGAAATTGTGAGACTTCATGGAGTACCGGTCTGCATTGTCTCCGATCGTGACACCAGATTTCGATCGCAATTTTGGCAGAGTTTGCAAGCAAGCTTGGGAACAAGTCTGAACTTCAGCATGGCTTATCATCCACAAACAGATGGTCAGTCGGAACGAACTATTCAGATCTTGGAGGATATGCTCAGAGCATGTATGTTAGACTTCAAAGAATCGTGGGAAGATCATCTACATCTTGTGGAGTTTTCGTACAACAACAGCTACCAAGCAAGTATAGGAATGGCACCTTTTGCAGCATTGTATGGAAGGAAGTGTCAATCACCATTAAGTTGGGACGACATCGGAGATAGGGAACTTCTTGGACCAGAGATGATAGTAGCGACTGTTGATGTGGTTCGTATTATCAGGGAAAGAATGCGCATAGCCCAAGATCGACAGAAGCACTGGGTTGATGCGAAGAGACGTCATCTGGAGTTCCAGCCAGGAGATCGTGTGTTCTTGAAGATATCTCCGAACCGCGGAGTGATCCGGTTTGGAAGACGGGGTAAGCTAAGTTCGAGATATATTGGACCGTTCGACATACTCGAACGAGTCGGTGAAGTGGCATACCATTTTGCGCTTCCACCTTCATTGGAAGGAGTGCATAGCGTGTTCCACATATCCCAACTCAAAAGGTATGTGAGTGACCCCAGCCATGTTCTCGATCATTACGAGCTCACTATACAGCCCGATTTGTCTTGTGAGCAACAGCCTGTGGAGATCCTGGACAGGAAAGTGAAGACACTTCGGAACAAGGAAGTTAACTTGGTCCGAGTGATGTGGAGGAAAGACACTCCAGGAGAGTCCACTTGGGAAAGGAAGGATGAAATGTGTACTAGATATCCACACCTCTTTGTAAACTAGTCCTCAAATAAAAGTTGTAAATTTCGAGGGCGAAATTTTTGTAAGGAGGGTAGACTGTAACAACTTCATTTTTAATGTACAGAGAATTGATTTAAATTCAAAGTATACTTGGAGTATTTAATATTGCTGATATCTCTTTAAGTATTTATTTCACACCATAATTACAAGAAGGAGATTGTAGCTCATTGGTAATAACTTGCACTGCTGAACTAAGCCACCAGAGTTCAAATCCCCTGCCCCACATTATTTTTTTAATATTGTTTTGTTTTAAATTTTATAGAAGCCCAACAGTCCAACAGCCAAAAATCTAGAATTTCCCACTACACCCCAAAAGTTAAATACTCCAGTAGCTACCCCCGGCGGCCCCCACCTCCCGAGCGCCTGACTCAGTCCGACTCGGGCCGGCGCCGCCGGCCGGACTTGGCCGGTCGGCCGAGTCATCAACAGGAAATTTGTGCCCCTTGGTCTCCCCACCTCCACTACATACTTTAATTCTTTAAACCACCTCCAGAGAGCCCATTAACACCTATTTACTACATTTTTTTTAATACATTTTCCTATTATTTTTACATTTTTTAATTAAAAACCCTACACCTATCCTAACCCTAGCCTAACCCTATAGGTACACCCCTACCTCCTACCCTCTCATCCCAAAATTCTGAGCCCACTCTCTCAAAATCTCAAGAAAACTTTGGTACTTTGGAAACGAGCGAAAGGCGAAGCGCTGACGAAATCGACGGCGAAATTCCGGTGATCGTGCTAGGAACTCTCGACGACGAATCGACGCATCGGCGGATCCGCTACTTCCCACTCACTCTCTAGTGTTGTCCAAACCAGTAATTCCCCCTTTCTATCTTTCTTTTCTCTCATAAAAATACGAATTTACAAAACCCGACGGAATCGGAACAAATCCGATTTCCAATTTGGTTTTCAATAAAATCTCACTTCTCACTAATACATTCATGCTTAAACATCTTTATGTTGACCATTAATCACTTAACAAATAATTTGAACAAGTTTCCTCACATGAAATGATAGCTTTTTCAATATATCGTATTTTTCACTTAAATACCACAATATTTTGTTTTCACATTTAACACCCTTAACTTTGCTATGCCTTAAAGTAGATCACGAGGTAATGACCTACCTCCTCACACACTCATATGCAAACATAACACGCTACCTTGAAAACTTAGAATACGATAAAACAAGATTTTACATTTAAATACCATTTTCTTAATAAAATATTTTCTAAAAGTTTTAGGTTTGTTACACTTTTAAAACAAATATCTTTTAATAGGAAAATACGATAAGTTGTGGACATCGGCCATTTATCTAAACCTGACTTTGTGGTGTTTAGGCTAGGCAAGTGAGAAAGATAATTTTAAAAGGCCCGTCTCACGATGAATCGTGGGCGGATCCCTCCTTTCTTCACTTGTACTTACCTGGCCACAATTGGCGGTGAAGAGGCGATTTGAGACTTCTAACAACTTGTTGTTTAGACCATTTAAAAATAGTCTAGTTGAAATAGAAAACGCTAGAATCTAAAATAAGGAAAATCGACTTTTGCAAATAAATACCTTTTACTTAATAAAACCGTATTCTAAAGGATTAGTATTTTACAATCTTTGCAAAGCGCCGCTACAACCCACTTTAGGGAACCCGTTCGGGATAGTACGGTTTATCGTGCACCCTCGGGCTTAGTAGTGTGAGATTCAGACCTCCGCAAGGAGCATTCGGTCTCGAAAGGTTTAAAATACGACATCTTAAGAAAATGAGATTTTTGGAATATAAAATATTTATTAAAATTATTTTTGTATAAATATATGTATATTTATCATTTAAATATATATTTTATTATAATATAAATGTTCCACCTTTTTTCTAAAAATCACAAGAATAAATTTACACTAAAATACCATGAACTTCAAATAAATCAATATTAATGATAAATACCTTTATTTATAAAAAAAACTAGGATATTTTCACTAGAAATGTCACAATATAAAATCCACATTCATTACAACTCTAAAGACGAATAATAAATACTTGGGGTGTATCTTGAAAACTATACAAAATTATTTTTACATAAAACCCCCTCAAGTTTTATAATTACCCTAAGGACCCTAGTAAATATAGGACTTCGATTTACATTTCTACTGTCCGACTCGGGTTTGAGTCTGATTAATCTGATTTGAATATGATTCAAGTCAATCTCTAAATCTACAATATTACAATTCAACATGAACACACGAATCCATGAATCCAGTTATCAATCTATTCAACTTGACTGAACCAAACCATGGATATACCTTCCATTTACATGAATCCAGTTTACATCCGTTACTGATATAATGATTTCAGTCAGTCACCCAACAATACAACTTATACAATACAATATAACAATACAATCAAAACACTACGGGGTTTAAGGGGTAGATTGGTACGGAAGGTGTTAAAAGTGGCACGAGACAGTAAGATTAAGACACCTAACATGAATCCTGTTGCTGTTGTACCGTGGCATAACGGTTCCTTGTACTTTCAGTTTGCCCTGGTCTCTAGCATATAGAGACCCCTCTCGTATACACTGGCATCCTTCTGTACCAAGCTACAAAAAACAGCGTTAATACGACATTACTACAAGATAATACATCTTTAAAAGATACATTCTTATTCTGTCTTTTCTATTTCTCCCTTAACTTTGGGACTTACCGAGCGACCTGTTTGCTGACGACATTCTATTTCTTTCTTCTTTGAATGTCGTCAGGTGATCTGGACACAGCAGAGATCGAGCCCACTAGTGAAAACTTGGATCAGTTTCTCGAAGACCCTGAGCTCTAGTCATTGTACATTTCCATTCAGTATTTTCATTTCCTGTTATGCCATTGTTTAGGCATCGCTTTTTATTCCAGTTGTATTTACTTTTCATGTATTGTACAAAGAATGTTAATAAATAAAGTTGTTGTTATTTTATCTCTTGTCTCTTGTGATTATCTTTATATTGCTTAGATACGCTTAGCGTATGTACTTCTGAGTATATACGTAGCGGATCTCGTCGCGTCCCCTTCGCCGTATACCGGGAAGCGGGGCGTGACAGCAACTTTATTTATTAAACATTCTTTTTACAATACAACTGAAATGGAAATACATGGAATGAAAGCAATGCCTAAACAATGGCATAACAGAAATGAAAATGAAATGTAATGTACAAGTGAATCTAAAACTCCGGGTCTTCAGTAAACTGATCCAATTCTTCGCTGCTGGGCTCGATCTCAGTGAGTCCGAAACACCTGACGACATTCCAAAGAAGAAGAAAGAGAATGTAGTCAGCGAACAAGTCGCTCGGTAAATCCCAATGGTGAGTAGAGAATAGACAGATAGAGAATGTAACTTTTAAAGGTATATTATATTGTTAACGCTGTTATTTGTAGCTTGGTACTGAAAATGCCAGTAAATACGAGAGGAGTCCTACTTACACCAGAGATTTTGGTAAGCCGTAGTACAAGGCTCCGTCGATAATACCACGGAATAACGTCATGAATGTAATTACGTCTTAAGTGACCACCTCGTACCACCTTTAACATGTTCCGTACCATTCTACCCCTTTATAAACCCCGCGATATCTTGATTGTATTGTTTGTATTATATTGTCTTATATTATAATTTGTATAGATGGATGACTTGTCGAAACCATGATATCATTAATGGAATGGATATAATGGAAGAACATATAAATGGAATATATCCATGGTTCGGTTCAGTCAAGTTGTACAGATTGAATAGATAGATTCATATTGAATCATGTTGTATTGTAGTTTGTACTTGAATCACATTCAAATCAGATTGAATATATAGAGACTCATTCTGAGTCAGACATTTTAGAAAAGACATTGAATTAGTTTTGATGTTATCGGTAACTGCTGCACGTGGACGGCAGGATTTGTGTCTTTTTCCAAGACAATTACTGTGTTGATAACACCGTTTGTTATATTGTCTATCTTAAATAGGCAAGAACACATATCTCCGACTCCCTGAGGCTCAAGAGACTGGTCCCGCTTAAACCTATGTTTACTAGGGTCCTTATTATAATTTAGTATAACTTAAAGGGGTTTTATCTAAAATAGTTTTGTTATACTTTCAAAATATACCTCAAGTATTTAATTATCGTCTTTAGAGTTTTCATAGATGTTTAATTTATTCAATGTGAAATTTCTAGTGATTATGACCTAGTTTTTAAATTATAAGGTATTTATTTGAAATATTGGAATTGTATAGTATTTTCTTGTAAATGGGATGTTTCTCTTGAATTTTGGATATGTGGAATATTATAAATATTAAAAATGGATATTTTGATATTAATTACATATATATTTATTTATTAAAAATATAAGTTTTATTTATAATAGAAATCACATTTTTTAAAGAAAAATGTATTAAAAATCTTTCGAGATCGTATGCTCCGTGAGGAGGTCTGCATCTCGCTCTACTAGGCCCGAAAATGTGCGATAATCTGCACCATACCGAACGGGGTCCCCAAGAGTGGGTTGTAGAGGCGCAATTGTAAAGATTTGTTAAATACACTTCTTATAGAAAAAGGTTTTATAAGTTAAAGATTGTTATATGTAAAGTCGTATTTTCCGAATCTATGTTCCCAAATTCCATCGTGCTATGTTATATATGTGTGTTGTTAGGAGGTAGGTCATTACCTTATGAGTTTTCTAAAGGTATAAAGGTATTATAGTGTTTATGTCGGAAACAAAAGTTTGTGGTATTTTAATATAAAATTTCGATAAAAGATGCTTATAACAATCTTTTGTGATGAAACTTGTTAAAGATGTTTATTGATATTTAATGAACAATATGTGATGATATGAAAGTAGCTTGATTAAGAAAAATTATAGTTTTTGAAGAAAAACCGTATCGGAAGTCGGATTAACTCCGCTTCCGTCGGGTTTTAGAATTTAAAGTTTTTAGATTAGAGAATGAAAGGGGGAGGGGAACTTACTGTTTTGTTAGACTAAAGGAGAGGGGGGTCCTAAAGAAAGCTTCGGGGTATCGTTTCGTCGCCAGAATCTCCTCAGAAGTTCGTCGGAGTTTCGCCCTTTGTTAACTCCACTTGCACACAAATAGAACTTGGAATTTTTTGTAGAGTTTTTTTAAGAAATTTCAGTGTGGAATGGTGTAAAAATAGAGTGGGTATTTATAGGGAAAATTAGGGTTAGGGTGTGATAAATTTGAGAATTAAAATGCATTAAAACATGGAGTAATGCAAAGTTTTAATTCTCTGGAAATGCAGGAAAACAAACAGTCAAGGGTTAACAGGGGGAGTCCAAGGGGTATGGGGTAAAATTTTTGTGGCATTTGCCACGATGGGGATCGGCAGCGCCAGCCCCAAGAGGATCTTAGCCGGTCAGTTTGTGGAGGTGGGGGCTCGAATTGGGGCCACATGTCTCTGATGGTCTGAATACTAATTTGCACATGTTTGTTTATGCTGTGTCTCTTCAGTTTACGTGTAGTGCAAGTGTAGTCTCTTGGGCTTCTAAAAGATTACAAGAAATTTTACTAAAAGGAATGTGTGGCTGATGGGATTTGAACTCTGGTGCTATACGTCTCGACAGTGCAAGGTCTTACCAATGAGCTACAAGCTCCTTCTTGCTGTTCAAAAGCAAAACAAACTTATAACTCGTGGTCAGGCTTAGGTGTCTCTTTCTGTATTTTGAAAAAAAATCGTACAGAAAGTTTAGGGTTGTTACATTCTACCCTCCTTATAAAAATTCCATCCTCGAAATTTGTAAAGGAAAGTGTAACAGATTTAAGGAAAGTTTGGTGATAGATGTACTGATAGTGTATGAAAAATAACAAAGTGGTACAAAGGTTTGGAAATGTTGAAGAGAATTACCAGTGTTACCTTGGTTTGCAGTCGCAGGTCTTTTGCGCGCCTACAGTCTTTCCACAAATGTCCTTCCCTCTTGCAATAGAAGAAAAAATCGGGACTTAGCTGGTTATTGGTTTCTTCCGGTCTCCTGGGTTCAACAGTTGGCCTTGAAGAGGCTCCTCCTGCCATCTGGGTGGCAGGGCGCTTCCTTTCGGCAGATTGAGGTATGCCCTTCTTCTTCACCACTGCCTCTTATCTTCGGGCAGCTTTCAAAGCCAAATCATGGGTTAGAAAATCCCCTGCAGCTAATGCAGCTTGGATTTCCAGGTCCAACCCTTGCCGAAATCTTCTAGCCCTGATCTCAGCAGTCGGTATGAGATGGGCTGCAAACCTATTACGGTCTTGTGTTAGTTGTGTAGTATGTGATATAAAATCGAACATTGAGACATATCTTACCTACTGAGCATGGTAAACTCAGCATCATACTCATCTACAGATTTGGTCCACATTAAAGCTTGTTGCAGATGGATGAACTGTGTTCTCCACCGAATACAGAGACGCGACTACGTAGGTTCGTCTTGCCTGAATTTGGGGACAGATGCTATTTGGTGCTATTCGTCCATCTCTCCGAAGATGCCAAGTTGATTTATGGCACCATGTATCGGAGGTTTGGACGGATGCGGCCGATGTAGCAGACTTCGTCAGATTCCCCCTCGTTGAGGGGTTTTTGATTGGGGGGACGCTCTTCCCTGCAGGCGCAAGCCCCTGTATTAATTACGCTACCGCATCGCGTAACTACTTTCTCCTTCTCCCAATAGTCACTTCATGTCATGTGTGTTTGTTTTGTTTTTGGTTGCCCGTGGATTGTATACGGAGACTAATTTATGTTGTCGCCCATAGGGCGTGGATTAGTCCAAATCCGTATCTTCTTAGATTTGGGTTTGGATTGGGTTTAAGGATACGTTAATCTCATTCGAGACTAAGATCAACTTAAACGTTTGTTAAGGATACGTTAATCTAATTTTAGACTAAGATCAACTTAACGGAATCGTTTAGATCCAACAAAAGAGCATTTGGACTCTGTTGTTTAGTTTAGGGACATTGCAGTCCAAGGTTAAGGACATCATAGTCCATGGGCTTAAGGACCCCACAGTCCAAGGTTAAGGACATCATAGTCCATGGGCTTAAGGACCCCACAGTCCGAGGTTAAGGACATCATAGTCCATGACTTTAAGGACCCCACAGTTCATAATTTAAAGATGTCATAGTCTATAAAGTTTAAGGATATCATAGTCCATGAGTTTAAGGACCCCACAGTCCATAGAATGTCTAGTTGTCCGTCATCTCTCTGACGACGTTGAAGGATTACAACGATAAATATCAGAGGAGTGAAGAGATGTACCCTTGAACCAATATTGGTTGAGAGATCTGTAGTCCAATTGGGACTAAGAACAAAGATTTATGAGCACCTGGGCTCAATTGATCTGAATGAGGGGTTTATAGCCAATTTGGGCTCGGCCCACTCAATTAAAATGTTAAACATTTGACAATGCTGGGCATTGATTTGAGGTCTGACAATATTTTTGTCTTTTACTGAATGCTGAGCATTCATCATTGCTCTGGGCTTTATTCATAGAGTAATTTATGTTCTTTTAGCGCACACGTGAGGAGCACATGGCGCGTTTGGCGCTTTGCGCAAGTCAAAGAGCGCAAAGCGCTTCCGCTGGGTAACACACACGTGAGGAACACGTGGCGCGCTTGGCGCTGAGCGTCAGACCATAAGCGTAAAGCGCTAGTTTATGAGCGCAAAGCGCTATTTGTTCAGTGGCGCACACATGAGGAGCACGTGGTGCGCTCAGCGCTGAGCGCCATTCCATGAGCGCAAAGCGCTATTTTATGAGCGCAAAGCGCTATCTGTTCAGTGGCGCACACGTGAGGAGCACGTGGTGCGCTTGGCGCTTTGCGCCAGTTAAAGAGCGCAAAAGCACATCTGATCAATTTTATGATCTGAGAAATAAATTCTCGTTTAGAAGAGACTTTGTCTCAAGATTCTAAGAACAAAGTTCTTATTTTGTAGGAGATGTTTCAATCTCTTATTTTGGTGAAAGGCTTTGCCTTTAAGGATCTGTGATCCTAAGAGAATTGAATTATTCTCTCCCCCTCTTATAATGAGATAATATGATCTCTTTGTGAAAGACCTTAGTCTTATAGATCTAAGATCTGTAAGAATTATGTTCTTCTTCTTATTTTATGATGGGATCCTTTGATCTCTTTGTGAAAGACTTTGGTCTTATAGACCTATGAACATAAAGAAAGAAGTGAATTCTTCTTTTTTATATGAGACAATTTCGTCTTTCTGTTCTTTTTACCTTGAAGAAAAGTTCTTCTTCTACCGAGAGCTTGGCTCTTCTTTCTGAGATTTCTCAAAATTTATGGGGGGTTCCTCTGTGTGAGACTTCAAGTCATGGGGCCTTTATATAGGGTGAGCTAATTTGTTCAATCAGTTAAGAAGATCTTTTCTCCAATTGATTTGGGGATTTCCCCACCGTTGGATCTTTGATCCAAGGACTCCTGATTTACAGAAGGCAATCTTCTTGTTTTTAACAAGATTGGGAAATCTTTCCCATACAGAATTTATTCTGTACTTTTTTGATTTTTTAATCACCTTTGGATTATTGATCCAACGGTGCTATGATTTACAGAGCACAATCTTCTTGTTTGGAAAGATTTTGAGGAATCTCTCCTTAACAGAATTTTATTCTGGTTAATTGATGATTTGTCATCTTTATTGGATTATTGATCTGACGGTGGGGGAGCTTTTAGTTCCAGCGCTAGCGCACCCATGCTTTACACGTGGTACACTGCTTGGAATACAGCGCACTTAGCGCTAACGCACACGTGCTTTGCACGTGGTGCGCTACTTAGGGCGCAGCGCACTTGGCGCTACTATGAAGAGTTGCTTCATTTCAAAATTTGAATTTTGAACAGAGCTTTGATCTGATTGGGGGAAACAAATGCCCCCCATTGTTGCGCTCACGTGGCCTACATGTGAGTGCAGCGGTGGCAGCATCTGCGCGCTTAGATCAACTCAGAAGTTGAAACGGCATCTCAGTGCCTATAAATAGGACCCTTGGCCCTTGAGATGATTTCTGTTCATCTTCTTACTTTCTGGGAATTTTTATTCTCCTTCAGAGCATAACTCTTCATCTTAAGAATTTTCTTAAGGACATAACTCTGTCAAAATTTAGGTAAAGATTAAATCTTTTAAAGGATTATTTAATAATCTAGGGTTTCACCCATTAACAGGGCTTTGCTCTTCATAGATCTTTGATCTAAAGAAAACCCTTTTTTAGGGTTTCATTAACAGAGCTTTGCTCTCTTGGAATCATAGATCTAAAGAGATCTTTCTTGGGGTTTCTTAACCCATTAATGGAGCTTTGCTCTCTTCAAATCATGTAGATTTATTAATCTCTTATGAAGAACTCTTAGAGTTTGTTCGTGGATCTTGAAGATCAAGGAATTTTAATTAAAAATTTTATTTTAAGCTTTTTGATGGGTTATTCCATCAGTTTTACAGAGCAAGGCTCTTAGAATTTTTTGAGGAATTTTATTCCTTTCATCATTAAAATCTGACAGATGTCATTCTATCATAGAGCACTGCTCTCAATGGGAGATTTACTCCTCTGCCCGAGGGGTTCTCATTGAATGAGAATCTTTTGAGAATTTCCTCATTTAAAGACAGTCTCATCAAATGATGAGACTGTTTTATTAATGATGAACTGTCATCTAGATTATGTGAGTTCCCTTTGGTCCCTTTTTACTGCATTGCAGTGCGGTACGAATTTAAAGTACCTAGTGATAGAACTTAAACTGTAGTATTGGCGGCTGAAAATTTATTCTTTTCCGCGCAGGGACTATGTCTTTCGACACTTCCTTCCCGTTCGTCTGTTCAGAAGGCGGATTTCCTGAAGCGCCCGTAGACCGAGAAGTTTTTGCACTGATCAAAGACCATGACCCGGAGCACAAGAATCTTCATTTATGGGGAACATGGTACAACCAAATCATCAGGGATCGGCGGAGCTTTTCTTGCGCGGTACCCTCGGAGCCCATTTCGGCGATCTCTTACGCCGACCCACCCCCGGTGAACTATGCCGTGGAGGAGGTTAATTGGACTTCAGATGGTCTCCTTCAGCCTTCTTTGGCTGCAATACCCGTACTGCCTCCAATGGCGTTGGATATCCTAAGACGGCGTATATGCCAGGGTGAGTCGCGCCCTTGGGGACAGCCATACAACATAGGCTTGACTCCCCGTCACCCAGCCGGATATTTGCAGTGGGCCCGGTACATTCTGTCCACCAAGAGGTTGCAGTTGCTGAGGCTCGGGTTGTATCCTGCGGTTTACATTTCTCTCTTTCAGTATTCCACGCCTCCTACATGGTAGGTAAAAGCCTTTTTGGAACAATGGAACGTTCCAACTCACACCTTTCTTTTGTTGGATCGGGAAGTCTCCATCTTTTTAGAGGAGTTCGTGGAGATATCTGGCTTGCCTATTAGAGGGGAGCATTATGAGGAACTACTTCCTCATGATGAGTATGTCTTTGCTGCCAAGTCGGTGATGATGGGCCTTACCCCGGACAACGCCATTCAACATCAATCACCAAGCTTGATTAAGGTGTTGAATATCTACGAGGGCCTATTTATCGAGTCTGGGAGCCGCGGGGTTAATTTTACGGATTTTATCGCTCATTTTCTCCGCTCGGAGGTACTGTCGAAGGAAGCCACGAATTTCGCCAAACTTGACGATCCTTTTGGCTTAGGTTTGGCAACCTGCCAAGAGCGGAGGTGGATCAGAAGAGTTTCTTTCTCCCCGACACCCTGATCGTCCCTTTTGCAGAGCCGGCAGCTCCTGGGATCGACGAAGAAATGTTCTTTTTGGGGTTTCTCGGGCTATGGCTGAGCTGTTTTGCACTTCCGATGCACCCTTGTCGTATGAGGTCGTCCGTCTTCTACCCAGCGCATCGAATGGTTATTAGGGTGAATGTGGTCGTCGGGGTTGCTAGGTTAGCCTATTTGTATCACGGCCTTAGCCTAGTGGCAGATACTACTCAACCGGGGTGCAGCCCGTGAACTTCTCAATGCATTACTTTACCTTGTGGCTCGAGTTGCATGTGCTTGGAGACTTTAGAATTCACAAAAGGCCCCTTTTTATGAAAGATATAACTTTCCTCGACTGCTGCGGCTGGTTGACGCTTCTATTTTGGAACCGACTCCACGAGAAGCTCATGGCTTACTCCTTCGCCCGCGTACTGCCGGGGATGGCATGACCTTCGTTGACAAGGTCTTAAATATCGGCAAAGAATCCGCGAAAGCGGTGCAGTCGCTGCGGGACACCTTTAAAGATGGCGCCTCTACCTTGAAAGCTCGGGAGATTCTCCACCTATATTCGATCAGGCCGGGTTGTCTGGTGTTTAGGCAGAATGATGCGGCGTTATTTATGAGATACAACCCGCATCGTTTCGCCCAACAATCTAGCTACAATCAGGGTGTTCCGCTTGAGGCCTTTCTAGCCGAGCCGCCCGCCACAGAAGAAGGCATCCGCAGCACGCTACACCATTTCATGAGGCTCAACACCGGTTCTAACTTTTTTATCAGTGAGCCAAGCTGCGTCCCAAAGGTGTTGAACGTGTACGTGGCGTGGTACCAGCATGCGATGGGTGCTATCATCAAGGAAGAAAAGAATTTGTTGCTTGATCGTAAGGGTGCAGCCCCTGCTGGTAATCCAGCTATTCCTTTTAAGCAACGGACCATCGTTCATCCTCCTTTGAGAGAGGTTGCTGTGGTTGTGGTCCCGCGCATGATGCCTGAGCTGCCGCTACCCCATGCTCCCGTGAAGGCGATGACTGTGGCGTCTCCCGAGTCTGGCGTGGGTTCATATATCGGGACTCGTCGTCTAAAGATGCCCACCAAGCGTAAGCTTGTGCTAGCGGCTACGGGCACTCGCTCGCAGAAGAAGAAGAAGTCGATTCTTCTTGCGGACGTTGTACTCGGACAGGAGCCTCATGCTCCTTATAGCGAGGGCCTGAGCGAATATGGGACCAACGAGGGTCTATTCATGGCGCCAGATGATACCGATCTAGAGGCTTTCCGAGCGACTAGCTAGCCACAAAGCAGGACTGATCATTCTCGCTGAGTCAGGTAGTCTTCAGTCGTATCTTTTTGTTGTTGCATTACATTTTTATTACCGTATTTTTGACTGACACTTTTTCTTCAACAGGCGTTTCCACTGAAGAGGCTCTCGCGGCTTCCCTCAGGACTTTTGAGGAGGAAGAGAAGCTTCGCGCTTCGTTGGGCGTTAGTATATTTCGGCTCATTATGCCCTTCTTCCCTTTTCCTTCATGGATAGTCTGACCCCTTTTTCATCTTATCGCAGGGACTACTTCGACCCAAGTTATCCCAAGTGCCGTGCCGATTTCATAGGGTGGTGCGGAGACGCTTTCAAAGCCGGCTACCGAAGTCCCAGCTTCCGCAGTATTACCAAAAGAAGCTTCTCTTAAGCAACCGATGACGGACGCCATAACTGCTCCAGAGGTAGCTCCTGGCGCGGACAATGACGTCTCCTTGACGGAGATCCTAAGAAGATCAGCTCTCACGGCCCAGGCAGAAAGGAAGCGCAGAAGGCGTGCAGTAAGAATACGCAACGCCACCTTAGCCGTAGGTGCGGGCTCGAGCGTCGCTTCCCCTGTCCCTGCTTCTTCAGAGGGTGCCCCGGCTGCCCTGTCTACCGCTCATAGACAGGCGGTACGCACGGCTCGGGAAGCAATTGAAAAGCCGTCCTAAGGTAATGTAACATTGGGTCCTTTTGTTAGAATTTGATCTTCAAATTCTCATATATATTACCCTGCAGGGCCAAGTCCTGGTAACGAGGTGGCGGGTGAGATGACGGCAACTACTGAGCCTGAAGTGGCTACCCTTTCCCAGAAGTCCGGGACTGCTCCTATTGCTGCTCTTTCCGCCTGCGGTTCCCTGCTATCACCTGGCATAGCGAGTGTCACAACGGCTCTCGTGGAATCAGGGGATGAAGCTACGGGCGGCGAAACCATCCCCCCAAATGAGATCGAAGAAGTTGTGATGCTTGGTGATGCTCCCGTCACAGTTCTGGCTGATGACCTGTCTGGTAGGTCTCGGGTCGCTGCATTCTTTTTGTTTTGCAATCCCTTCTGATGACATTCTGTTCCTTTCGAATGTAGGTGTGGCGAACGCTGAGGTTGTGATACCTAAAGAAGCACCACCAGTTGCCGCTCTGACGGTCGTTGCCCTTTCGTCTCCTCTTATATCTTCTCAACTGCTGGAAGGTATGGGTTTGCGATTAATTTAAATCGGGGACAGCATCTTTCGTGTACTGACCATGTATCATCGTGATCTTGCAGGAGTTCTCTTTGATCACCTGTTTCAGGTGCTGAACCCGCACTTCTCCTTCCAGTCGGAGATCAGTCTACCCGCTGGTGCCGGTGAGTATCTTTTCTAACCGACATCCTTTCTTTTCTTTAACGGGCAGCCATGTCATTGCTAATTCTTCTTTGCATTACTTGTAGCCTTACAAATTGAAGGAGGGTATGAGGGCATCGTCGCGCCACCGGTACTCCCAGCTCTGCCCCCTGTTGCAACCGGTGTAGTAAACTTTATTGATCGTGTATTTTCTCTATTTCTTGAGCCATCATTTGACTATGATTTATTTTGCAGCGGTCGCACCGACTCCAGCTCCGTTCGAGTCTCGCATCATAATTCCGGTAGGGCCCTTTTCCAAACGTCCATCTTCAAAAGGCGCTGTGACCAGTCTACGTATGCTGAGTGAATACATTGAGGAGCTTGACGCATAGGCCCCTACATTCGCTGCAGATTTTGCTGCCGAGGTTAATCCAATGCTGGAGACGCTTATGAACTTCCATAATAAAGGCGTCGTTGAGTCTTAGGTTAACCACTGCAGGAAAATTGAGGCTTGCCTTCATGAGCTTGAGCTTAGGCGTCCTACTCCTGAGGTGTTGGCTCTGAACTCGCAGCGGACTGCATGGGTTGAGCAGAGCGTGTCCTTCCTCCGCCATTTTGAACAAGAAGCGACCTTGAGGCAGAAGGAACGTGAGGAGGCTTTGGGTGAATCTGCCCGGCTGCGCGCCCAAGTTGAAGTGAATGCCGCGCAACTGAGAGTCGTCTTTGACAACTTGCAGCGATGTATTTCGGACGGACTGGTATTCAGGAGGAAGCTCGACTCTACAGAGCGAGTTACGCAGAGTCGCGAAGCTGCCCAACGGGAAATCGATGAGAAGGTTTCATCGTGCTTGCAGCAACGGGCTCGAATTGAAGCAGAGCTGGCCACGGCGGCCGATCATGAGAAGGCATTGAAAGGAGTGCACGAGCAACTTGCTGACTTATTGAAAACGCTTCCTTCTCAGTAGTTGTTTTGTATAGATTGAACACTTCTAATCTTTGAATAACATGTATCCATTTTTTTATTCTTTCGTATGATTCAACTTGTACTCCATTGAATTCATGAATAAAAGATACACATTTTTTGTTCTACCGCTGCTTCTTCTCTTTGCTGTGTCGTTGCCATGTGATTTTAGCAAGTGTGGCCTGTAGATAGTAAGTGACGGTCCATGTTGGACTCTTTGCAGGGTAACGATGGCTTAGGAAATAGGTTCAGGTCTGTTGTCTAAGACTTTTCAATTTTATGAGCCGTGAGGGTCTCATAAAGACTTTTCTCCCTACGAGTCGAGAGGATCTCGCAGGTGTGGTTTCTCCTTAGGAATCATAAGGATTCCAAAGTGTGTTTTCCCTTGAGAGTCGTAAGAATCTCACAAAGAGAATTTTTCTTTCTTACGAGTCGAGAGGACATGTAAGTCATTGTTTCCTTTCTTGTCAAAGAGTGTGGCCTGTAGAAAATTTACCTTGACCTCTCTGCGAAGCAATGATGGCTTGGGAGACAGTGTTAGGATCTTCCACCTAAGACTTCTCAACTTTATGAGCCATGAGGGTCTCATAAAGAATTTTCTCCCTACGAGTCGAGAGGATCCCGTATGTGTATTTTTCTCCTTAGGAATCGTGAGGATTCCTAAGTGCGTTTTCTCTTGAGAGTCGTAAGGATCTCACAATAGAATTATCTCCTTACAAGTCGAGAGAACTCGTGAGTGATTGATGAGTTGACTTGCTCCCGAGTCAAAGCATTGCTTTGACGGGGAGTTCAAGGATTGACTTTATCCGCATTTCACGGAGTCAGGGGTTGACCTTATCCGCATTTCACGGAGTCAGGGGGTTGATTTTATCCGCATTTCACGGAGTCAGGGGTTGACCTTATCCGCATTTCACGGGGTCAGGGGGTTGACTTTATCCGCATTTCACGGAGTCAGGAGTTGACCTTGTCCGCATTTCACGGAGTCAGGGGTTGACTTTATCCGCATTTCACATAGTCAGGGGTTAACCTTATCCGCATTTCACGGGGTCAGGGGGTTGACTTTATCCGCATTTCACGGAGTCAGGAGTTGACATTGTCCATATTTCACGGGGTCAGGGGGTTGACTTTATCCGCATTTCACGGAGTCAGGGGTTGACCTTGTCCGCATTTCACGGAGTCACATTTCACGGAGTCAGGGGTTGACTTTATCCGCATTTCACGGAGTCAGGGGTTGATCTTGTCCGCATTTCACGGAGTCAGGGGGTTGACCTTATCCGCATTTCACGGGGTCAGGGGGTTGACTTTATCCGCATTTCACAGAGTCAGGATTTGCTCTGGGCGCTTCCCACGGGGTCAGGATTAACATTAGCCGTGTTCTACGGGACCAGGATTTTCTCTGGGCGTTTCCCATGGGGTCAGGATTGATATTGGCCGTGTTCTACGGGACCAGGATTTGCTCTGGGCGTTTCCCACGGAGTCAGGATTGACATTAGCCGTGTTCTACGGGACCAGGATTTGCTCTGGGCATTTTCCACGGGGTCAGGATTGACATTGGCCGTGTTCTACGGGACTAGGATTTGCTCTGGGCATTTCCCATAGGTCAGGATTGACATTGGCCGTGTTCTACAGGACCAGGATTTGCTCTGGGCGTTTCCCACAGGGTCAGGATTGACATTAGCCGTGTTCTTCGGGACCAGGATTTGCTCTGGGCGTTTACCACGGGGTCAGGATTGACATTAGCCGTGTTATACGGGACCAGGATTTGCTCTAGGTGTTTCCCAAGGGATCAGCATTGACATTAGTCGTGTTCTACGGGACCAGGATTTGCTCTCTCGGGTGTCTGTGAACCGTCGAGGTTTGGAACAGGGACTTTGCCATGGCTTCAAGGTTGATTGTCGCATCTGAATCCTGCTGGAATGAGGAGAAACGCTGTTGTAGGTCTCTAGGATGTCTGTGAACCATCGAGATTTAGAACAGGGACTTTGCCATGGCTCCAAGGTTGATCTCTAGGTTGTCTGTGAACCGTCGAGATTTGGCTCTCTCTCTGATGGAGCCTGATGGGAAGGTATGGTTCCCTTTTTGTTTGTGCCTCTGTATTGTATACAGGGATCGATGTGATCTCACCTGTAGGTCAAAAAGTTTCATTTTATATATATATTATTTTTTTTCCTTTTCGCGATGCTCTATCATTTCAGCTTTTATATCGTGAAAGTCATGATTGACCAATCATTTCGGCTATTTTTCGCGGTGCCCAATCATTTTGGCTATTTGATTTATTTACTCGCTGCTTTTTATTGCGAGTTGCCCAACCATTTCGGCTATTTTGTATGCATACATTTTTACTTGCTGACTTTGTTGCAAGTTGCCCCAACATTTCGGCTATTTCATATGCATTTGTGGCTCTCTGGCTTTTTGCTGTGAGTTTGGGATTTGATACCGATTTAGGCATCAGCATCGCTACAACTGGGATATTGCTAAGAGCGAATCATCATTTTCCTCCGTCGATGTCGAACGAAGGTGGCTTAGCAAACAGGGTTAGGATCCTGTCGACTAAGGCTTTTTGACTTTACGAGCCGTAAGGGTCTTATAAAGGTATTTCTCCCTACGAGTCGTGAGGATCTCGTAGGTGCGTTTTCTCCTTAAAAATCGTGAGGAGTCTTAAGCGTATGGTCTCTTATAAGTCGTAAGGATCTTACAAGAGTGTTTTCTCCTTATAAGTCGAGAGGACTTACAAGGGCTATCCACTGTGTGAACATATCCCTAATCGCGGGTGGGAATTTGTTAGGGAAATGTTTATTCGCACCCGTAGATTGTATACAAGGGTCAATATTGAACCGCTCGTATGGCAGCATCGGAGATTGTAATAGCTTAAGAACAGGTTCAGATTCCTGTAGCTTAAGGCTTTTGAATCTTAGGAGCCGTGAGAGTCTCATAAGAGGGTTCTCCTTACAAGTCGTGAGGATCTCGCAAGTGTAACTTCTCCTTAGGAATCGTGGGGATCCCTAAGTGTGTTTCTCCTTTGTGAGTCATAAGGATCTCGCGTAGGTGGTTTCTCCTTACAGGGTCGAGAGGACCTTGCAAGTATCTTTTAACGAGATTGCACCCTTTCGGATTTTCAAAAAACTCGCCGGTAGCCCTGCTTTTTTTACTCACGGAGCCTTTTCGGGTTTTCATCCGTGCCCATCTTGCTTGTGGACATACCTTTTTTTTGTGTCAGCCTTGGGATGCTGCTGTTCGTAGTGGTTTATAGACATCTCGGTCAACAGCCAGTTTTAGGACATAGTGGTCCATCGTTAGTTTAAGGACAATTCAGTCCGTTGTTAGTTTTAGGACATCTCGGTCTGTCATCCGGCTACTACTTATAGAGTTTGAGCTTAGGAAGATAGCGAGCGGACATAGTCGTCGTCATCTATCGTTGACCTAGGCCGTGACTCGTCAGGCGTAGTATTTTTTCAGGAAGCGACCGTTTATTGGCCTGAAAGGTCTTTCACCATGCATGTCCATAAGTAGATACGCTCCACCCTGGTGAACTTTGTCAATGATGTACGGGCCTTCATAGTTCGGCTCGAATTTCCCCCGTTTGGCACGATTGGGGATCATAGGTCTTTTGACCACTAGCACGAGTTCGCCTTGGCGGAATGTTCTCGGCCTAGTCAATCTTTCGTATGAGCACGTCATCTTTGCTTTGTAAGTGTAATACCCAGCTTCTTATTATACCAATATCTGTATTTTGTATTCTTGAATTTTATTTAAGTTATTTAATTTTATTTCTTCCCATTTATACAACCCATTTTTCCGGCCCAACTAATTATTCCCAAACTATTTAAATTCCCCGGGCCAAACTCACCAAGCCCACTCCTCTATTTCCTAGATTAGCCGACCCCTTTTCCAATCCCTTATAATTTCTTGTATATCTAAACCCAGCCCACCCCCTTTATTTAAATTAATTCATTCAAATCCCAATGCCTCATTTCCTCTTTCCTCTTTTCACAAACCCTATTTCATTTTACTTTTCTCCAAGCTTAACAATTCCTAAACCAGAACCTTTAATTTACACAGGCAAATTAAACTACAAAACCCAAACTATTCTTTTCCATATCCCCTAAGCCCCAGCCCAATTTCTTTAACAAAATTTAAACCCAAAGCCTTAATTAAGCTCGGCCCCATTTCCTTTTTTCCAATTAATCTTCAATTCCTTCACTGGCCGGCCCGTGTCTTCTTTTTTTCCTTTTTAATTTAGTTTCTGTTGGCCCAGCTCACTCAGCCCACTCCCATTAACCCGACCCGGCCTGCACCTCATCTCCCTCGTCTGCCCAACGGCTCTCCCGCCAATCTCGCGCGCGATCCACTTTCTCCGCCGCCTTCCTCGCCCACGCTCGCGCTCTTGTCGCCCACTCGCGAGCGTTATCAACGACGCACGCCTCATCTCCATTCCTCTCTCCCTCACTCCCACTGTCTTTCCTCATCCTCGCAATCCCACACGAAGCCACTACCACCCGTCCCCTCATACCTAGCATCGCCACCTCGCCGTCGACAACGACAACGGCAAGTACGCTCCCTCCCTTCTTTCCTGCCTCCCCTCTCTCTCGAACCCACGCCACGGTCGCCCACGCCCCGCCACCATTGCCGGCACCCACCTCTGGCCTCCTCCTTCTTCCTCAACCCCTCCTCGACTCAAACCTCCCCTCTCTCTCCCGAGACAAACTCCGGCCACCTCCCTCCATCACCACCGCCACGACCTTCCTACACCACCTTCGCTCACCCGCTCGCTCTCTCTTCTCGCTCTTCCCCCTCATCCCCGCCGAGTCTCTCCCTCTGCTTTTTCTCTCTCCCCTGTTCCTCCCTCCTCCTCTGCTCTCACCCAATCTCTGGCTCCCTCTCACTCTCTCACTCTCTCCCTCTTCCTCTACACTCTCTCTCAGTTTTCTCTCTCACACTTTAATCTCTCAGCTCTCCCTCTCCCCCTCTTTCTCACTCTGCATCTCACTCTCTCTCTCTGTTCTCATACTCTCTCTCTCTCTCTCTGCCGACTCTCTCTCTCTCATTCTCTCTATCCCTCTGTTTACACTCCCTCTCTCTCTGCTTCTCTCTTCTCTCTCCCTCTAACTCTCTCTCACTCTCCATCTCTCACTCTCTCAGCTCTCTCCTACTCCCCTCTCATCTCTCTCACTGCATACTCACACTCTCTCTCTTTCTGCCTAATCTCTCCCTCTACATTTCTCTCTCTCTTTAACACACTCACCCATCGTCGAACCCCTTGACGCACAAGGTCCCAAGCTTCACAGCCGAGCCGACCACCAAACTGTGAGCCGTCGTTGCCGAGACTCGTGTTCAAGCCAAGTCAGGTGCCGAGCCGCGCGTGTGTCGCGATCGTGCCGTTGCCGTTGCCGTACCTTCGTCGACACGTGTCCAGGCAAGTATTCCACTTGCTTATATGCTATTTACCTAAGTTACAATCGTTAAATACATGGATTATAAAGTTACAAGTTTAAAACTATTATGTGCCGTATCTGTTCGATGCTTGTTCCCTTAGGAAAACATTATCAAATTTGACGGAACTGGATAAATTACTTTGGCTCTTGTAGAGATGGTTAATGTGTGCAAATTTCATTAGAAAATACGACTGTTTAAGATTAAAACAACTATCCCCAAGTTTGACCGTAAAACTGGAATTTTACTATACCTGAAAACCGTTAAATTCACCATAAATTATATACACACTAGAACGGTGCGTTCGAGGGCTCAAAACGAAGCCAACTCGATGAACTTTAACCCTATACTGGTTCCTGACATTTCTGTATTTAAACTGTGATGATATTCGGATCGGAGTGCGACTCTGGACTGCAGTCCAGAGCGACTCCAGTCGTTGCTTTCTGTTCCGTATTGGGTATCACAGGATTTCCTTAACTCGTAGGTTGTGGAACTCCACTGTTCACTATAGATAAATCTGATAGCTAGACAACACAATTGATTTCATTCTGTTTCGTTACCGTTTGTTATTTAATTTGTAATTTAGAACATCGGGACGCATAACAGTCCCAACAGAATCAGAACTGACATATTAGCGTTAAACATGGTATAACTCCTGACGTGGAGATGCGACTGACAATCCGTCTGTTGCGTTGAAAACTTTACTGAAAACCCTAGAATTCATTCAACTGTAGCATCGCTAAATTATGATCCCAACTGGGGTTAAAATGTGTTACGAAACGGACATCTGATTCTGAAACCGGATTTCCAGCCGTGAGCGCTTAAAATGAAATGGTTATAATTAGCAATCCTGGAACCCGCTTGGCTTGAAACAAAATTCTATGGATGGATAACTGAACATACCAATTACTACCTGTTTATCGTTTCGCTAAATTATATACGTACATTTCATGATAAATCATGCAAGTGATAGACTACTGTTTTCATAACATCCTAATCATGCTTATATACTGTTCATGCATCATATCATACCTATATCATTGTAGTGATAACCTAGTGATATCGTGCATTCACCCGGTGTTAGATTTTAGTGATGATTGTGACAAGTACGTCAGTGTTCGTGTATCCGTGATTAAGTGAAAGTGATACGTACTTGTACACAATCAGTGACCCTATTATTCTATTGCATTGTCGACGTCTGTGAGATGCGTGTACGTGTGACTATAAGTGGAATGGGACATTTATGGAAGCGTTGCACGGATGTCACAGATAAGACACCAGACACTGCCGTTTATCTTAGGTATTAGTCGGGACGTGCTTGATGGAGGTCCTGCCTCCAGTTCTCGCGCAGACTTGTCACGGATCGATTAGTATTTAGGTTGAATGGTTAGCGTTTGATGTAGACCACGGGGTGTGGGGTAGTTTAAGTGTGAGTCCAACAGAATATCGGGAGTCCCATGCCGGCTTATATATTTAGGGAGTTATATGGAGATTTACAGGGTACGTGATATATACACCGTGATATTGTTGTTACATGTTGGGCCCGTGGTCCCTTGCCCTTGGGTTCTACCCTTGGGTGGAGGACACTCGCGAGTGGTTGACTCTCACACTTGGACTGACGATAGGCTTAGTGACCTGTACAGTGAGACTTAGAGACTGATAGGGATACTGGCATTTTTTTCCTTATATACTGTGTGGCATACGTGACATATCGTTATACTGATTTACTGTTCCACTGTATTGATTGCTGCTCATTTATATTCATGCTGTCATTGATTTATTGCTTCACATATCTATTATCACTGCTAGAACTGTTACTTGATTTTATACATATTATATTGCTATTGCGTCGCTCTGACGACCTGAGTATGCATGCTCAGTGTGAGGAGAAGATTTAACCTGGATCAGAACTAGACGTGCATCACAGACTTCTTGACTTTCCATTCCGAGTTACTTTCGTTTGTTCTACTTCAGGTCAGTTTATATTATTGTTTCTTTCGGTTACTGCATTTCTCATTACCTGCGCATCATTTACTGTTTACCATGATAAACTAGAAGCCGAAGTGTGACTACGGCTGGACATTTTCTTGACCGTAGGAGCATGGCTGGCCTTGTCTACCCCTCGTATTCCGTATTTTGGGAAGCGGGGCGTGACAGTAAGCTTCCAAGCTTTGCTGCGCCATGAGCCGGGTTTCATCAAGGGCGTCGAGCTCCTCAAGCCGAAGGTGTGCATTTTCTTCGTCTGTTAGCTCGTAGTGAACCGCCACTCGTAGGGAGGATAACTCTATCTCTAAGGGGAGTACCGCTTCAGTGTCGAATACTAATGCATACGGCGTTGTGTTTGTGGCCGTTTTAAACGTAGTTCGATACGCCCAGAGAGCTTCATGCAGTCTCTCGTGCCAGTCCTTCTTATTTTTGGACACCGTCTTTTTCACGATCTTCATAAAGGTCTTGTTGAAAGCCTTAGCTAGACCGTTAGCTCGGGTATTATAGACCGAAGAGTATCTTCAGACTATATTATGCTGTTGTGTGAAGCGACTGATCTTGTGGCTTCTGTAGGCTGGCCCGTTATCGGAGATAATCCGTCGCGGAGTGCCGAACCGGTAAATTAAGTGTGTCTTGAAGAAAAGGAGAATGTTCTCCGTCTTCACTTCTCTTAGTGGTACTGCTTCTGCCATTTGGAGAAGTAATCAATTGTCGCCAGTATGAATCGATGTCCTCTGGACGATGCTATTTCAATGGTCTTATATTTGTAGGGCCGTTTGCTCGGTCGCTCCTTTTTCTTCGAACGACTCCGGAAATATTTCTGCCGGTGCAAGAACCCGACGGCTTTGCACAACGATCCTCACGTCATCGAGGTTCTGGTCGGCCAGTTCTTTAGCGAGTTTGGCCAATGCATCTGCTTTGCAATTTTCCGCACGCAGTATGCTTTCCAGGGTGTAGGAAGGAATTTGAGTCAGCAGTTGTTGCACTCTCTTGCCGTTCTTCACCAACTCTGGTTTGCACGTTTGATAGTCGCCATTTACTTGACTAACGACCGGCTGGGTGTCTCCGTATATGAGGAGGTTCTCGATTCTCATGTCGACAGCGATCTCAAGACCTGCCATCAAAGCTTCATATTCGGCTTCATTGTTCGTCCTCGGTTCTATTAAGGATAAGGCAAAGCGCATTATCCCTCCTTGTGGAGTCACGAATATGAGGCCCACCCCTGATTTGATTATGGGGGAGTTGTGTTTTCGCTTCTTCATAGAAGATGCTCCATCGAAGTAGAGTTCCCACCGGGTATCATTCTCTCTTTTCTCCCCGTCGATCGTATCAAACGCATGCTCATCTGGCAATTCGGAGTTCAAAAGAGAATCGGCAGGTATCGGATGCTCAGCGAGAAAATCGGCGATAGCCTGGCCTTTTACTGCCTTGAGCGGACAATATGACACCGAGAATTCCATTAAGAGGAGGGCCCATTTAGCGAGCCGACCCGTTAATATGGCCTTTGACATCAAATATTTGAGAGGATCCACCTTTGATATGAGATAGACCTCATGTGCTAACGCATAGTGTCTGAGCTTCATTATCGCGAAGATCAACGCCAGGCAGTGTTTTTCGATGGGGGAGTAATTGCTTTCTGCCCCCAGGAGAACTCGACTCAGGTAGTATAGGGATCTCTCTTTCCCTTGGTCGTTCTCTTGTGCCCATAACGCGCCTAAAGAACCTTCAAGGGCAGTTGTATACAGAATGAGGGGCTTTCCCTTGACCGGGACGGTCAGCACCGGCGGATTCTGCAGGTATTGCTTGATTTCGTCTAGTGCGCTTTGGTATTTGCGATCCCAAACGAACGGGGTTCCCTTCTTCATTAAATGACTTTAGGGGCGGCACTTGCCGGATAGATTAGCTATGAACCGCCGAATATATGCGAGCTTCCCTTGGAGAGACCACAGTTGCTTGAGAGTCCTTGGCGAAGGAATTTCCATGATCGCCTTGATCTTTGACGGGTCTATCTCGATGCCTCGATATCGGACGACGAATCCTAGGAACTTACCCGAGGAAACTCCGAACGTGCATTTGAGAGGGTTCATCTTCAAGTTGTATTTCCGAAGGCGCTGAAACACGATCTTCAGATGCTCTAAATGTTCCTCGTATAATTTGCTTTTAACTACGAGGTCGTCGATATAGCATTCGACGATTTTATGTATGAGGTCATAGAAAATCTTCGCCATGGCCCTCTGATTGGTGGGACCGGCGTTCTTTAGACCGAAGATAACCTTGTAGCAGAATATGCCCAAAGGGGTCCGGAAAGCGGTATGCTTCTGGTCCTCGGGATGCATTTTTATTTGATTATATCCTGATAAGCCATCCATGAAGGAGAAGACTTCATGAGTGGACGTGTTATCTATCATCAACTCAGTGACCGGTACAGGTAAATCGTCCTTCGGGCAAGCTTTGTTGAGACCCCGAAAGTCCACGCATATGCGCACCGTCCTATTTTTCTTCATCACTGGGACAATGTTATCAATCCAATCAAGGTAATGAACCTCTTGGATAAAGCCAGAGTCGATTAGCTTCTTGACCTTGGCGTTGATGCTTATCTCAAGTTCGAGCCGCATTCTTCTCGGTGCTTGTTTGACTGGCTTGATGTCCGGAGATATCACCAATCTATACACGGTTATTTCTGGATCTAGTCTCGGCATCTCGGAGTAATTCCATGTGAAACAGTCTTTATACTACATGAGCACGTCTTTTAGCGTAGCCACCCTTTCTTCAGACAACAGTTCACTGACGAATGTCGGCCGCGGGTCACTTGTCGTCCCCAAGTCAATTTTCTTGAGATTATCAGCAGTAGTATATATCCCATCTTCCAGCTCTTTTGACGCTAGTGGAAACTCTGAGATCACCTCGTCATCATTATTTTCGAAGCACCGGGGGAGGTCATCCATATTCTCGGGTTCTTCTCCTGACAGCGTTATTACGTGACAGGTACGAGATCGCTTCCAAGACCGATGTTGGTCTGGTTCTATTCTCGCCGCATACGTGGCTTTCGGTTCATGCTTCTGGGGTGGGGTTACCTTCCAACTGCTGGATAGAGCGAATCTGCCGAGTTGATACTGGTCTTCAACACAGTCTTTGAAGGTGAAGCAATCTTCGAGAGGATGTCCTATTGCTCGATGATAGGAGCAATAGTCCGGGTGAGAGACCTCGCCTACTTGCTCGGGGTGCTTGGACTCCGGGAGCATCATCATCTGATATTTTATGACAAGATCGAATATCTTCTTTGTCTTGTCTTGGGGAAAAGAATATGCTCGACCCATCTATAAGATACGGATCCCGGCTGCTCGATTCTTGATCGCGTGGCTTCTTAGACCCGCTTTGACACTGTCGAACGTCTTTTCTGTTCTTCAGTTTATTTTTGCCCCCGCGTCCAGTCTTCTTTGTGACGGGCTGGCGACGAAGAGTATTGTCATTCTCTGCGGCCTGCTGAAGGAGGCGCTGTGTCCTGGCTTTCTCGTAAATGGCCATTTCGCGGCTATGGTCATCCCGGACCTTCTGACCCGCTTCCCTTATTAACTTGTCCATCTGTTCTTCAAACGACGGACTCGGCATATTCATGGCAAGACCTTGTTCTGGTTCAGGGTTAGCGTCTTCCCATAGAGCATCTCCTTCTTCGTCAAAGTCATGTATAACATGGCAGTCATGGAACCGCTCCCGTTTCTTGGATTGAACATATCCAAGCCTGATCGTTTCCATTCTCCCGTTAGGCAATTTTCGCTGAGTTCCGGGGACGTTCCAGATCCTGTTGTAGAATTGAGCTTGTCTAGCAATCTGCTTAAGAGGTATGCCTTGGTGTCTCAACAGCCTCTTCAATCCTTCTGTGTAGTATCTAGGCAGACGGATGAGCTGAAGTCGGTCAAGTGTCGAGTCGGCACCATGCCAAATTTCTTTCTCCACTTTAGTTTCTGTGGATCGATAAAAGAGGATCGCCTTTTCATCTCTTCGCCTGGGAGGGACGTAGAATGTCTGCAGTTCTTGCATACTATAGGTATCAAGTGCGTCGAACTCTTTGTAATGCTCTTGCGGAACCATGGCGATTTGCAAACTCCGATCATTGCCGGTGAAGGCTTGTATTGATGGCCGAACAGAAAATACGGCATTGACCTCATCTTCCGAGTCAGAATAGGGGAGGACGGTCTCGGGTTGTTGTATTGGAGCGGCCATGAATAAACTATCTCTTCTTCCTCTTCGGTATCTCTCCCAAAGACCGGAATAGTAGTGATAGCTCTGTTCTTCGGTTTATGGCATCTCTCCGTGTCCTTGAAGTCTGGTAAGAAGTACTTTACATCTTTGTACTTTCGAACTTCATTCACGGAGAATGGGTTCAATTCCCCTGTTACGATATATTCAAGCCCATCTCTGAAGTACTTCATACACTGATATTGTGTAGAAGGAATAATGTTGTACTCATGTAACCAAGGCCGGCCGAGCAAAGCATTGTAGCAGGTCTTGGCGTCAATGACGTGAAATTTGATGTCCGTGACGAGCAGCCCAAAGCGTAACGTCAGTATCACAGACCCGAGCATCCGTGATCACTGGGAGTCAAACCAGGAGATGGTGATTTTATCATGAGCGAGGTGCTGAACGCTCATGCAGATTTCCTTCAACACTCTTACATTGAGGAAATTGACGGAGGACCCATTGTCGACCAGGATCTTGCGTATCTTAATATCATGACAGTATCCAGAGACATAAAGGGGACGGTTATGCTCGTACGTCCCGAGGAGGAGATCTTCATCGCCGAAGGTGATATCGGCTGTGTGCACTTCTTCCAGCTTGTCCTTCATCTTTTCTTCGGCGAGAAAAGCTTGGAACTGCTCGGGCTCTTGTAGTGTCTTGATCAAAGAATCTCTCGCCTCTTTGGATACCAGAAGGGCATCGAGAATGCTTAGCGGTGAGGGTATCTTCCTCAAGTGTGCCAGAACGTTGTAATCCACCTTGTTTTTCTTGGGCGGATCCTTGGCTGTCAGCTCTTCGACGGCTTGGTCATCGAGGGCGATATCCTCAGGGACTTTTTCTTTCCCCTTATCCTTTTTATTTGATCCATGTTTTGCGGGTCCGAGATTCTTTTCAGATAGCGTACGATTGCACAGCTGAATGTTCTCGCAGCTCTTCGGTTCTTCCTCTTTTCTTGAGGTGGATTCTTTGAAGAGATGGCCAAGAGCTATTTCTTCTTCAGAATCACTCCCGAAGGTGAGAACTTGCGATCCCCTGCTATCAACCATGTGACAGTTGCCGGCAGCTCTTCCACGTTCGTCTGTCGCATTTTTCCGCTGTCGACGAGCTTCATGCTTCATCCTCTTGAAGTGTTGCATGTGAGCGACATACCCTTGCCACCAATTTTTTAAGGCGTTGCACTTTTCAGTGGGGTGTGCAATCCTTCGATGATACAAACAGTAATCAGGATGCTCCTCCTCTTCATTAAGGTGTATTTCATCAAAAGTATTTCCTTCGGAGGGTGGCAGCTTCATTCCCATTGATATGGCTTTGGCGAACCTTTTCCTCGTCTTGAACCTACTTTTGGTGGAAGCCAAAGTGCTCCTATCTGGTTGTAGTGTCTTAACCCTTTCGTCCAGTCGTCGGCGTTTGGCTTTTTCAAATATGGTCATTTCGCGCTCTCGATCAGCTTTGCTTTTCAGAAGAGCTTCGTTCATGAATGCAACAATCATCTCGTCTGACGGTCCTAGGAGCTCCGATTCGGGATCCGCCCCTAGTTTCTCTGCATCCAGAGCTTCTTCTCCATTTATTAACGAATGAGAGATCACATGGCAGCTTGCCACATAATCCTCAGGTTCATCCAACAAGTTTTCTCCATTGTCATCATCTCTATCCTCAAGGGCGTGGCTGAGAAACTCTTGAAGTGTGACCGGGGTTCGCACCTTCTGGTTATATTCTTCCAGCGCATCGATGTGTTTTTGCCGGTCCGTGCGCTTGTCACCAGGCTTCATGGGCTTTTTGGTCTTTTTCTTCTTCTTCGAAGACTTTGACGGCTGGGTATGGGCGCTTTGACTATCACCACCAATATTTGGCGTCAGGCGCGGCTTCAGCATTCCCTCGATGATCTCAGGTTCTAGCTGATTTTTCCACCTGATCGCTGGGCATGCTTGGAGATCCTTCAGCATTCTTTTCCTTTTGGCTGAAAGAGCGACCTCCCATGGAGCTACTTCGATAAAAGAGCACGATGCCCCCGGTGTGTCCGCCTTCTTGAGAGCGTGCGGCTGGGGCGGGTTTACTTTCTAATTTTCAGACAGTGCGAATTTGCCCTGTTGGTATTGGTTCTCAATCCACCCTTTGAAGATGAAGCAATCTTCGATTGGATGGCCTATTGCTTGGTGATGGGGCAATAATTAGGATTATTAGCCTCACCGGGTTGCAATGGGCGTTTTGGATCCGGCAGGTTGATGAGCCTATTGCGCACCGCCAGCTCGAACAATTTTCTCGTTTTGTCCCGGGGAAACGAATAAGGGCGCTTCATTTTCTCATTAAAGAATCGTCGTCTCTCATCTAGGCGATCAGTTAGTTTTGGGCCTCTGGGCTGCTGTTGAGCATTGGTGACGAAGGTTGCTTTCCCTTTTCCTTTTTCATTTCGAGATTCCAGCTTTGAAGAAGACAGTCTATGACCCATCTGGTCCATTTGGGCCAGTTTGTCAATCAAGGCCTGGAAAGTGGTCGGCTTAAAAAACATCATGAATTGTGAAATGGTCTCCTGAGGGTCAAGAGTACCCACGAACATGCCTACCGCAGGCGCTTCCTCAATGCACTGCTCGCACTTCGACCATAGATTCCGCCACCGTATTGCATACTGAACCCATTTTTCTCCAGGCTTCACCCTGGCATTGATCAATGTCGTGATTGGGGTGCATTCGCTAGCACTTGCAAAACGCTGGGTGAATAGAAACTCCATCTCCGTAAAAGTTTTGACGGAATCGTTGGGAAGCTCTGAATACCATTCGAACGCCGTCTCCGACAAGCTGCCAAAAAACTGGCGGAGCAGTAGTTTATCATCACCTCCAGTGTTGCCGCACAGAGCCCTAAATTGAGCAACGTGCTGGTGTGGATTTCCCTTCCCCTTATATACGTGGAATTTGGGGATCGTATATCTTGGCAGGTACTTTATTTGATCGTACCAAACGGATAGGGCCGTCCAGTTCTGATGACTTGGCCAACCGCTTCATTCGCTTGATGAGCTCGTATTTGTTGAGCTATATAATCATCGAGCGTGGCTTTAGAGATGGTATCCACCTTGGCTGCTGACAGAGCCGGCAGAGTATTTGATGTCTCTCCTCTATCATCTGCAATTATTACTGGAGGATCTTCGGCTAGAGGGTCCGGCTGGATCATCATGGCCACCATATCTTGGAATAGAAGGGTCATTTGTTTTATATTGATCGCTTGTTCCGCGGCCTCTTTGTCCTTCTTCTCAAGCATTCTTCGAAGGAATTCGACATCAGTTTCCTGCTCACGGCGCTGCTCCAAGGATGTCTCCGGGCTTGCTTTCGGTCCCGTAAGTGTGGCCATAGCGGTTAGCATCTCCTGAAGCTTTTATTGTTGTTGCTCTTGAGCCTTAGTCACTGATCGCGTAAGCGGTCAATGACCTGTGGAGATACGGCTATCCTCTTTTCCGGATGCCATATAGACAGTATGCACCACCATGCTCCCAGACTTGGGGCGTTTAGGTTCAGTGTTCTTGCGATTCATCGCAGATACCGGGATTTTCTCCAGCTTTATCCTCTTGTGAGCGGTCGAAGTTGAGGGGGCCGTTGCAGTGGGCACCCAAGTAGCTGTCTCCTTCTATGGTTTGACAGAGTGGTCCTCTTCCTGCCGAACCTTCATTTTTTTCTGTCGGCGGGGATAGTCTTGATCTACCACGGAGTCCTGGACCTGTCGCCGGACTTTATAAATTTTAGAGGATAGCCGCTGAGGGGGCTGCTCTAGTTTCGCCTTTGGGGCATTCTCCATAGGTAGAGGAGATCTTTTCAGCACCGCAGTCGGAGAGTTCTTGCGGACCCACCTAAGTAGTTCAAAGTTGTTCCCGGTTGGAACAGCAGAATCAACTTCCACCATTGGAGTTGGCGGAGTCATTCCAGAAGGGGAATTACCCCCAGCTTTCCTCACTCGGCGCCAGTGGCGACGTCGAGCATGTCGTGTGGCCGGGATCACCTCCGCTGTTGGATCAGCTTTTCCTTGCCCCCTATTCTGATCAGGTGTTGTTATTGGCGCCAGCCTATTGAAAACGGACGTCCGCTGAGTGGGGATAGCCAACCTATCGATGGCAGACTTTCGAGCAGGAGGAGCAGTCTTGGTGACTTCGTTTGGAGGGGAGTGATTAATTGCGTAGGTTTTAACGATCACCAAAAATAATTTACCGTAATCAGAAACGGCGTCGCTTTGCAGCTAGCCGGTGAATACGGGTCGATCCATAGAGATGTGTAATTTTCTTATGTGTTTTTACGAGTTGATTCCAATTGTGGTTTGATTTTTCTCGATTGATTTTAAAAACTAAGTTGTACGATATTAAGAGACTTGCTAGGGTTAGGTCTAAAGTGGGGTTTGATGAGATTGATCTTATCACCTCTTTCAATGCACTCGATTAAAACTTTTTAGAAGTCATAACAATTATTAGCAAAGGGGATTAGGATGATTGGGAAGAAACGAAGTTTCTTCCTCTAGATCCTTGTCCGTCCTTTCCTACTAATTGCTATAACCTTCATGGACGTCATGCATGCCCGGTCCTTTATACTACGGTTTCACCGTTACCTCGTGGGTAGGGTGCCGTAGGGAGCGGATCATGCATGCGTGCATGAAGTTCTACTTATAACAAATTATTCGTATTGAAAGAGTTGAGAGATATTCATCTCTCAATCCCCCCCTTATTCCTAACCCTAACAAGCGAGGAAATTACTCGCTCATTAGGGTGTCTTTTAAAAATAGCATTTTGAAAGCACGTACCAATTGCATTTGAAAAAACTACACTAAATTAACTAGGGCAATTGTATGATTAATCTAAGGCAAGAATTAACTAGAGAGCTATGGCAATAAGTAAATTATCACTAAGGCAAGAATAAAAAAAATAAAAACCTACAATAAATGATACTCTTAATCTCCCAACAATTCTGAATTTTTATTGATTGAAAAGAGACATAGGGTTTACAATCTTGTGATTACAATTTATAAGTAAACAGGGAAAACTAGGGTTACAGATTCTCGCGCATGCGCTTTTACAGATATGCCCATGAAAAATCCCAACCCACGCACCGACGCACCGTCACAGGAAAATTTCACCGACGTGCGCACTATACGGCCGCGGAACCGCGGTGCCAGCCTAGTTTTGGCCGCGGTTCCGCGGCCAAAGTAAGGAGTTAGGTCATGAAACTTTTGGGTTTTCTTTTATGCTTCTCGGGCTTTCTATTTTTATACTTCTTTTCTCCATTTGACTTCTGGGTCTTCTCCGGATCTTCAGTGAAAAACTTGTAGCGATTTTTTAACCGTTTGCCGTGACATTTTGGACCTTGCACTGTTCTTCGTCTAGGCTTGATTAGGATCCTTCAATTTGTTGGTCACAAGTCCCTTTTTCTGTCGTCTTGTGTCTTTTTCACTGTATTTGCTCCAAAAACCTGTATCCTGTAATATACAGCAGTCATGCGTCAAAAGCACCTGTTTAGTTATAAAACGAATAAGAATTGGGGAATATGAATTGCAATATTATGATATGAACAAATACCCCCAAACTTATCTTTTCCTCGTCCTCGAGCAAACTTATTATTTTATTCTCGATAAAACCTAACCACACATTCGTAAAGAAACGCGATTGCACTGAGCACGTGCAACAAGCCGTTAAACCTCTAGGTGTCCCTGCTAGGAGGAGTGTTGTCTCCTGAGGGTTTTCAGCGGATTACACCCATAAAATCCTATCAATTTGGCTCTTTCGACAATAATTCTCCAATTAGGTTTTCTAACATAGAATTCTATTATCATTGACTCATAAACTATCCACCCACATTCTTCACACTTTCTCATCATCTAACTTAAGATTATATATATCCTATAGACTTACTTAGCTTTCGGCATTTCTTAAGTTTTCCTTCTAGGGTTCCATCTCCACGTAGGAATTTCTATCAACTCTACTAAAGATACAAGTTCTATTCTTCATTCCTTTCTCTCCTCTAAACTCTAATCACATATCCCCACGTGTGTGTAAATATCACCCCTACACTTGGAAATTCAAATCAAGCAATCATACTCTTGTCTGCTGTCCAAAGCACTTATTAATTGGTGAATTTCGCTAACACATCCTTCATGCGACCGTTAATACTTCTTGAGGTACCAACAACCGATTACAAGATGTGTTAGCACTTTAAGCGTACTTCCTAGTTTTGCAACACCCAAGGCTTTAGCAGTGACTCCCAAACCAGTTGGTCTAAGGCACTAGGTGATGAAGCACCCTTGCTAAAATTTTTCTATTTTTAGCCTTAAGTAATCACAAAAACCTGTGTCCATTTTTTTTTCTTTATTCACTTTTTTTTCTTTTATTTTCATTGAACTAAGGACTTTAGACAAGAGCATCTCAAGGTCTCTTCTACTAATCCAAATTTCAAGGTGCGTGATTGTGCATTTTGTAGGGTATACATTTTCAGAATCCATACTTAAGCCAGGAATTATTTTTCAAACTTATACTCTAATAAGAATATCAATATTTTTCCTTTATTTCAACTTAGCCCAAAAAGTGAACTCAAAATTTGCCTATTTCTAAATAAACTACAAAGACATATACTTTCTACCGTTAATCTTTAAAGAAGGTTATTTTTTAGGGTTTTGAATTTACCAAGTCTAAGATCTAGTTATTCGTAGCCAGTTAACCTATTTATCAAACTCAAATCAATACTGCCAAAATTGAATACATTAATTTTTATAATTTTTGAAAATTTTCAATTTTTTATGGGTTTTAAAATAATTATGCAAATGCAACAATATGTACAAATGAATGCGAAGGAAGAAGACGTACCGAGCATACCCCCAAACTTGAACTTGACAGTGTCCTCACTGTCATGCTGCACCAAGAGAGTCAAAATGTCGGCACACCCCTGTTTATTTATTTTCAAAAAAAAAAATTTTGTTAAAAGAAAAACAAAAATATATACAGAAAGGCCCCCCCCAAACTTCAGTGAAACAATATTAGACATTACTGCCAAACTTTGCACAGACCAAACATCAACACCAACCAGTCGAAAAATTTATCTGTAAAGAGTGTCGGTTGGCGAAAGAACATGTTGTACCGATCCAAAAAGAATTGGGGAAGATAGGAGTGATGGTAGTGAAAGTGTGGAAGTGAATAGATATGATGTGGTGATGAATCAAAATGAGAATGAGAATGATTAGCAGTCAGTGGAATGTTGGCATTCTCATAGCTTATTAAAAGAAATGGGGGTGGTTCAACTTCTAAAAGAGGAGGTTGACTCACCACAACACCCCCAAAATGTTTATGTGGGCCCTTTATTGACTTGGCATCATTCATCAATTGCATATGATATTCAATTATGAGGGAACTAATCTCCTCGATGTCCGCCATAGTCCAACCGAAAACTTGTCGCCTATTTTGTAAGACCTTTAAAATAGCGTTCTCTTGCTCGAAGGCTAGAAAGGCTGATATTATAATGGGAAAGGTCTCATTCTCACCTATGTTAGCATATTTAAGGTGAGACGGCAAGGACATGAGTTCGAGTTTCGGAGGCGAAAGAATCATTGCGAAATCTATCTCGAACTCAAAGGACTCCAACACAGGTTCGAAATCACTGCAAACAACCGATTCGGATGGTTCAACTAACTCATCCAAAAATTCAAAAGACTCATATTCGGGCTGTGAGTCGTCATCATCCGAAAAAGTGAAATTTTCATAATCAATATCGGTTGTGTCAACTGTGGTAGGCTCAAGGAGGGACGCACTAGTGGCGTCAAAACTGTTCTCATCAAACAAGAATCTTTCAAACTCGCAGTCCTCCTGCGTGATTTCGTGAATAGAGCAAACTTCTCGTGTACTAGTATTAGGAACGGGGGCAGACTTCCTAACTTGTAAATATTGAACTCACTAGACGTCTTCCCGAAGGATAGAGTCATGGAGCCATTGCGACAGTTTATTACAGCATTGGAAGTGGCCAAAAATGGTCGACCGAGGATCACCGGAATTTGGTTCCGTGAGTTAGCAACAGGTTGTGTATCCATAACAATAAAATCAACGGGGAATATGAACTCCCCAACTCTGATCAACACATCCTCTAGCTTACCCCTTGGATGGGTGATTGATCGATCAGCCATTTGGAGAGTACAGTGAGTGGGCTTAAGCTCTCTAATGCCTAATTGCTCGTACACAGAATAAGGTAGCAAATTGACACTAGCACCAAGATCTAGTAATGCTCTATTAATGTTCTTGTCCCTAATTGTTATCGAAATGGTAGAAAAACCGGGGTCCTTTTGCTTTTGGGGTAAAGAATTGACAAGAGCATCGCTAATAGCACTAACCACAAAAAATTTCTTTGGTACTTATGACTTCCTCTTTTTGGTGCATAAGTCCTTTAAGATTTTCGCATGTGAAGGAACTTGTTGGATCGCATCCAAAAGAGGGATATTTATGCTTACCTGCTTGAACAACTCGACAATCATCTCCATTTGTGGAGAAGGTTTATTGGATCTCAATCGATTTGGAAAAGGAACATTTTGAAATGTTGTTGAGTCTAATTTTTGCGGATCAGATTGTTGAGTTGGAACGGAACCCCGTGTAGATGTGTTCGTGTTGTGAGAAGTGGGTCCGTTCAAGCTAGAAGGATTAGAGCCTTGTGAATGATGGAGAACAGGCTCTAACGAAGAAGAAGAAGGTGAAGAAGAACCACCGGCAGGGGTATCATTGTTAATGCCCACATTGTTTTGCAACTCTTTTCCCAATCTCAACGTGGTCACAGCGTTAACGTTATGAGTTTGCTGTTGATTTGCAGCATGTGCGTGACCGGGGTTGGGCAGTGGTTAAGATGGGAGCTTTCCGTTTTCGCGCTCGCTCAATGCTGCATTGAGTTGTGCAATTTGTGCCTCAATAGATTTGATGCTTTGATCGTGTGAGGCACTGTTTTGCACCAAAAATTGAATAGAAGTCTCTAGTCTTGCTGTAGACTGTGTAGATTGCTTTAGGAATGCATCTAGACTTCTTTCGAGCGAGCTAACCTTGTCATTATTAGGTTGAACATAATTGTTTGGCTGGTAAGCGGTGTTAGGCACAAAATTGTTCACCTGATTAGGGTAAGGTTGCTGTTGAAAAGGTTGCTGTTGAAATTGAGTTTGTGAAGGTGCTTGTTGTTATTGTGGAGGAGGCCCTGGAAAATTGTTATTTCCTTGGAATTGTTGATTTTAGTTCCAAGCGAAATTTGGGTGACTCCTCCACCCCGGATTGTATGTCGAAGAGTATGGATCGTTTCTCTGTCGTTGCTGAAAGGCAGCATTGACTTGATCCTGTCCTTGAGTAGATGCATTGTAAGGACACTCTTCGGTGAGATGTGATGGAGCCGAACAACAAGCACAAACAGTTCGTGGAGGCACAACAGGGGCAGGAGAAGACAATGAGATTTTAGTCTCAATCGCTTCTAGCTTTTTCGTAAGAGCGGCCATCTCGGCCTTCATAGCGATTGACATTTCTACTTAATGTATGCCTGCTCTAGATTAACCACTGGAAGAAGATGATGTGATCTTGGTACTCTCCCACTAAATTGTTTGCTCACTAAGATCCTCAAGAAACTGCCATGCTTCGTCACTAGACTTGGAGAGAAAATGACCTTGACATATGGTCTCTAGCAACTGCTTCGTTGCCGAGTTCAATCTCTCGTATAATGTTTGGCAAAGTTGCCAACTTTCGATCCCATGATGAGGGCATTGAATGAGTAGGTCTTTAAATCTCTCGAAGCACTTCCAAAATGGTTAGGAAGGAATCTGTGAAAATTGTATAATCTCATTACGGATTCTAGCAGTTTTGTGGTGAGGATAGAACTTTTTAAGAAAAGCTTTCACAAACTCGTCCCAATTCCTAATGGAATGTGATGTGGTGCTGTATAGCCACTTCTCGGCTGGGTCACATAAGGTAAAAGGAATGACCCTTAGCCTTATAGCGTCATCACTTAATTGGGTCGTTTTCATCATAGCGCACACATTTTGGAATTTATTGATAAAGATATAAGCATCTTAAGATTCCAAACCATGAAATTTTGGCAGCATATTGATGAAATGTAGTTTTATTTCAAAATTGTCCCCATTTGTCGGTGGGGGTGAAAGACAGGTAGGTAAAGAAGTGAGGACGGGGTAAAAGAGATCCTGGAGCGCAACTCATGCGGGCGCTTCAACAGGCGGTTAATTCGGGTTATTCACACCTAACGGAGGTGGAATCATTCCCGTCGGTAAGGTATTGTTGGGGTTGAATCCCGACATGGCTTCGGAAGAAGAATTTGAAGGTGTAGGTAAGAAAGTGGACGGAATGTCGACTTCGGTGTCGAAGGGTTCGTCGGTCGGTACAAACGAAACACGGACTAATCGGACGTTAGTATCCCTAGTCCACAGTGACATACACTAAAGGGGTAGTGTAGTCAGAGAAAAAAAAATGAAAGACAGAATGTAGAGGTAAGATAACGTCAATGAAAGGAAGTGGTGGAAGTGAAGTGCAAGTTTCCTTTAGCGACAAGTTGCAGGTTTTGAAAAGATTTTTCTTTTTTTTTTATGTGAGAGTTTTGTAAAGAGATTTTTGAAAAGAGACTTGTGACACAAATGCTATCAACCACACATGCACAATCAGGCCTAGATCTAGGGTCACCTAGGTCTGCTAGACAGCTCCTAACTAGGGCTAGAAATAGGACCTCAAACCGCCTCTTCACCGTCAATTGCGGCCAGGTAAGTGCCAGGTAAGTGGGAGGCTCCCCGCTACAAGTAGCGGTCCTAATTAAGTAACCACTTGCCTTGACACACTTGCCTAGACACCGCAAAGTCAGTTAGGATAAACGGTCGATGCCTATACTAGTCCTTTTTCCTATTGAGCTCTGTTAGTGTATATGCCCTAGAGGCCATTACTGTATCATACTAGTATGTATATTACTTGATGGAAGCTTGGGATATTCACAGTTGTACAGACAATCTTGCTCAATATAGTAGTATGCTACTTGGTTTGTCTCTGCTTTAATGTGTACTTTTGTGTTTATTTATTATATCACCTATACGCATTAGTAGAGCCCTTTGGATCTTTGCTTGATTACCGGCGTTATGATGGCGATCACACTCGTGGGGGCTGGGTAATCTACAAGCACATCCTTATACACGTCCCTAGTCGTGGGAGTATCGAGATAGGGCATCGATACTCCGGAGTAGACTAGCGTATGCGCTTCTCATCCCAGCACGGGAGACGGTCTGTCCCACAGCCGTCGGTACGTCGTACTTGAGATAGTATGCGGGTGCTCGTTAGGTTACGAGTACACTGGACAGGACTCGTCGGGAACTGATGGTTGGTATTATACCTATCGTCAGTTATCAGTTCCCAGGTGACATGAGTACAGCTTAGTCCGCTGACTTGACACTGTCACTCCGCCTCGAGTGTGTTCCCACTGTTCTTTGATTACTACCCTACCACGGCTCTTCTGAGTCGTGCAAACAGGTTGTAGTTGGGAGCAGTCCTGAAGCACTTGGAGGCAGTGACGGTTAGACAGGATTCGTCTCTCCCGGTATTGGGGGTTGACATCGCGCTGTGTCTAGGAGAGCCATTACACAAGTAGTCCCTGGCCAGGGCAAGCGAGATATACTGGTAGGTTCCAGTGCTATCTCAGGGTGTTCTGGGCTTCACTCCGACACGACTTGTACCGCTATTAGGGGTCTGACGCTTGCCGCCCCCCTAGGCCCGACATGCGATGTATCAGACGAACAGACCGGACTGTACGGAGAATGTCACATTCAGACTCAGTAGGAGTTCAGATGGGTTTTACCTCGTCAGTCTTCTTATCGGCATCTACCTGGGGACCGTTACGCACAGCTAGTGCCGCTTGCGGTCTGTGGTTAAACCCACTGCCAGCGTAGTGTCGAGTCTTTAGAGTCCCACACAGAGGGCTATTCGCCTCTGGGCAAAAATGAGTAGAGGTCGCATGGTTTTGCGGCAGGGTTCGTTCTCATCCGCGCACTTGTGCACGTTTGGAGTCCGGACGGATTATACTAGCAGACTCTGGTTTGAATCAGATACTGGTATATGTTTTGGGGTTGCTTTTATCTCTCAGTATTCATGTTCCTCGGAACGAGAATGCAGGTGTGTATGCACAGTTGTTTGAGGCGGAGGAAGAGGACTTTCATTAGGGTTTCGGAACGGGTGCGTATGCAAAGTTGACAGTCGTCTTTTTCCAAACCCTAATGGATTTATGAAATATCAATTAATAATAGTAATTAAATGAAATTGTGTCATGGTTGATATTGTTGACTTGTTGACCATGGTTGACTTGTTGACCATGGTTGAATGTTTGACCATCATCATTGCTTTGCAAGGATACTCCTTGATTCTAGCTTACATTCATTTAATGAAGTGATGATAATGGTCATTCCAAATACAACCATCAACTATTTCATTTGAATTATTATTATTAATTAGATAATTCTTTTTCTTTTGTTATGGTTGCAAAAGGAAAAGATAGCTCATTCTATCATATAGATTCTCTCTCCTCATTTCATCTTCTTCTTCCTCAAGCTCAAGGAGAATCCTTCTCATGTGTTGAGAATCCCTCTCCTTGAAAAGAAAACACCACATAGATACTCTCTACTCTTTCTAGGGTTCAAGGTTTAGCAAGCCGGAGATCCTAGTTCACTCTAAGTTCGAGAAAGAGCCCGAAGGTTGAACCCTCAGGTGGATCCATCTTTGACGGAAGAAGGCTACGAGGAAAGAACCATCAACCTCTACTAGGTTTCAAGAAGAAGGAGTTCAAGTTAGGTATAACCCCTAACCGAGTAGATACATCTCATGTTAGGATGCTAGTGTATGGTTTAGCAAAGATCCGGCTTTTACGGTCCATGTTACAAAGTTTAGAAAAAAATTTGTTTTACCGTTTCCGCATCCCCGAAAGTACCGGGAGAGGTAACGTGGACCTAACAGTGGTATCAGAGCCTAACTAAACTTAAACTAGCTTGGTAGCGAAGTGTATGGAAGTTCGAAACAAAAAAATCGCAAAACCGGAAAATCAAAAACCCTAAGTTTCTGTTGAAATTTTTTGTGCTCTAAAAGTAAAAAGTTTTACTCCTAAAATCGGCTCAGGGTTTTGTGAGAACACCCACCAAAAACGATCCCATGAATCCTTCAAACCGCCGCGGATCCGCGGCCTCAGGTATTCTTCTCGCCGCGGATCCGCCGCCGTTTGGGCTCTTCATGTGATCGTGTTTTGTGCAGTGTTCTCCTGGTAGGGTTTTGGGATTTTTAAAATATATTATATGTGCCCAGATTTTCCAGAATAGAAATTTGTTTTTGGGGGCCTATAATTCCGTATTTTTTTCCGAACTTCACTACACTTTGACTATTTTGGTTATATCTGTGATGTTTGTATGTATTGAACGTCGGCTAATCGCTATAAGTCGATTAGTCGGGGTTATACATCTCTATGATCTGTGTTTGATATTGGAATGTGTATATGAATGTGTTGGACTGTCGCGGGTGAATAGCCGGGGTGGATGTGAGATGAGCTTTTGTTTTTTCTTTCATTCATTTGTAATATGTAAATTGATGTAATAATATTATTTGTATGGCCGCACAACCGGGTCGGGGTTGTAGCCGTCATTGTATAATTCTTTTTACTGTTTTTGCTCCTAGGATAGACCCATGGAGGGGTGCACAAACTACCGGGTACTTGGCGGGTAGTTTGCCGCACCCGTAGGGGTCTTGGGTGGGGTTTTGGCTATTCACCGCGACCGTGTAATCCGTTTTTCGTTGCAGGTTCGAACGGATTGCGGATTCCTAGTATATCCAATGTATTCATCTGTGATCTGTAATGTCTATCATTGCTTTATATTTAGGCGTTGCTTATGTTTTATAGCCGCGCTAGCCCAGCCCCCGCTCTGTCGTTAGTTAAGTAACCTAACGGGTGATGACGGGACCCCGTGGCGAATGCGAATGGCATAAGCGTACGTCATATTTTGGTTGTTTTCTGCAATGGTAGGATTTAAATGATGGGATGCATTAAAAGAACTAATGCAAGAAAACAAACCTAAAAGACGTTGTTGGAACAATTTTTTCAAAAAGCTGTTATTACAAGGACGTTCATCTTTTTGTTTTGCATCGAGGTATTCGGTTATGAATGCCCAGCACCTCAATCGACGAGGCAAGGGCCGAGATCCCCTCATCGGGAGTGACCCCTTGGACAAAAGGTTTGCGTCAGGGTAATAACTTCACCATAGTCGATTATTCTTGCTTTGCATCGAGGTATTCATCTTACGAATGCCCAGCACCTCACTCGACGAGGAAAGAGCCGAGATCCCTTCACAGGGAGTGACCTCTTTAGCAAAAGTTTTCGCCACTATGTTTTCAAAAGGATGTATCACGTTCCTTCAACGATATCAAGTTCATTACGTTAACGGGTTTTTCGCCAAAAACCCAGCCGTAGCCCTCCGTCGTTTCTTATAAGTTATACTTAGTATTCGTGCTGCGTTTGTTGACTGTGTCAAGGCGCAGTGAACGGTAGCTAAGTGTAGCTTATTTGCTGGATACAATGTGATTGGTTAGGACATTTGTAAAACCTTGTTGACTGTGTCAAGGGTTATGCAGGTGGGTTTAATGCAATCAAGATAATGACGGGATGAACTTGACTAGGACTTTTTGATTTGTTGACTGTGTCAAGATCACTTGGGTCCTAGAGGCAAAAACCGCATCGGGAGTTTCAAAAGAACTGAAACTTGCAGATTTCGCATACCTTCTGGAGTGTGGTAGCTAGAGTGGATTCCATCTAGGCTATCACACAATGACAGTTGGATCCCGATCCCACTGATGAGTTGGATTACTCTCGGGAGATTACTTTCACTTAACAATCAATGCTATAAACCTAGTAGGTGCCTAGAAAGGTGTTAGCGGGGCTACGCCCCCAGGGAAAAGAGGTTCTTGAATTAAGGAACTTCGCGAAAGCGTTGGAAAACCTCCCTCGAAGTACCGACACTAGCCTGGCTGAAAGGTTAAGCAAGTATTGTGACGTGAATTAAAACCCGGCTAGTTCTTCTTTTAAAAAGGTTTTAAGAAGAATTTGAGTAAACAGTGGGAGACATCCTGGTTAGATAAATTAATAAACCAATCTAATCTGGCAAGAGCATACGCTGAGTGTTTCTTTTCTCTCTCTCCAGGCAGCAACCTTTTCACGCCCTAATCAAGATAATAAAATGTATCGCTTGACCGATCCGAATTCTTATTCGGGACTGGGGAAAGTTGGTTCAGCTCTAACTTGTGACAACAGTCATGAGTATGAGAATGGGAAAGGGGATTGTATGGATTTCCAGGATACCCAGTCGAAGAAGAAGCATGGTTTTGCATCTACTTCAGGTGTTCTTGTAATTGAGAACTGTTTTACGGTCAGCCCTACCTCCTGGGTACTTGATACCGGATCAGGATCTCATATCTGTAATTTATTACAGGGACTGAGAAAAAGTAGGAAAGTTGCACCGGGTGATATGTCGCTCAGAGTAGCGAACGGAGCACAAGTTAATGCGGCAGCCTTCGGTGAATATCACCTAGTATTGCCAAATGGCAAGACTATGATTTTGAACAATTGCTACTATGTACCCTCCATGGTTTGCAACATCATATCAGTTTCTTTACTCGATAAAGATGGATATAACTTTGTTCTTGAAAAGAATATCATGAACATTTACCTTGATAAGGTACTGGTTGCAGAAGGTACACTGTGTAATGGTATCTACGTTCTAAATCAGAATACAGTTCTCAACATACAAAACACACGCAAGAGGAAGAATTCAGATACGAATGAATCCTACTTGTGGCATTGTAGACTTGGTCATATCGGAGAGAAAAGACTGAGTAAGTTGCATAAAGATGGACTCTTGGATACGTTCGAGTTTTCATCTTATGAAACTTGTCAGTCTTGTCTCAAAGGAAAGATGACCAAATCTCCGTTCACCGGACATAGAGAAAGAGCAGCAGAGCTCTTGGGACTCGTACATAGTGATGTATGTGGTCCGATGTCTATACATGCAAGGGGTGGGTTCTCGTACTTCATCACATTCACTGACGATCTCTCTAGGTTCGGATATGTGTATCTGATGAAACACAAATCTGAAGCTTTTGAGAAATTCAAGGAATTCAGAAACGAAGTAGAGAACCAGACTGGCAAAAGTATCAAGATCCTCCGGTCTGACAGGGGAGGGGAGTACTTAAGCACGGAATTCCTAGATTACTTAAAAGAGAATGGTATTCTCTCTCAGCTTACTCCTCCTTATACACCACAGCACAACGGTGTTTCGGAGCGGAGGAATCGTACCCTATTGGATATGGTTCACTCCATGATGAGTAGTGCTGAGTTACCTCTTTCATTCTGGGGATATGCACTTCAAACTGCAGCACATCTATTGAATCAAGTTCCATCCAAATCCGTGCCTAAGACTCCGTATGAAATATGGAGTGGTAAAAGTTTGTATCTTAAACGTATTAAGATTTGGGGTTGCCCAGCTTATGTCAAAAAGCAGAACCCAGACAAACTTGAGGCACGGGCAGTTTTGTGTAAGTTTGTGGGATACCCAAAAGATTCAAGTGGGTATCTATTCTACCATGCAGAGGAACAGAAGATAATTGTTTCAAGAAATACCACATTTTTAGAAAAAGAATTTCTTGTTAAAAACATTAGTGGCAGCACGGTAGAACTGGATGAAATTCTAGAAACACAAGCTTTAACAGAAAATTTGGAGGAACCGCTAGATTCAATAACCCCAAACGAACCTCAGCCACTCCGCAGATCTGGTAGGATTTCTTATCCGCCCGAGAGATACTACGGTTTTCTCATAGACGGGGATCGAGAGGATTGCATCATGGAAGAAGATGACCCTACCAGTTTCAGGCAGGCCATTATCAGTAGGGACTCTGATAAGTGGCAGGAAGCAATGCAATCCGAAATGGAGTCCATGTACGCCAATAAAGTGTGGACCTTGGATATTGCTCCACCTGGGGTAAAACCCGTTGGATGCAAATGGATCTACAAAAGGAAACTTGGTGTAGATGGGCAGGTGGAAATCTATAAAGCTAGACTCGTTGCAAAAGGTTTTCGTCAAAGACCTGGTTTGGACTATGATGAAACTTTTTCTCCAGTGGCTATGCTCAAATCCATTCGGATCCTACTTGCCATTGCTGCCTTCCATGACTATGAAATCTGGCAGATGGATGTTAAAACGGCTTTCCTAAACGGTTGTTTGGAAGAGTGCGTTTACATGGATCAACCAGAAGGTTTCGTAGACAGTGGGAGCAGCGGAAAGGTGTGCAAGTTGCTTAAATCCATTTATGGATTAAAGCAGGCATCGCGGAGCTGGAACATCTGTTTTGATGAGGCAATCAAGGAATTTAATTTCATCAAGAACGAAGATGAGCCCTGTGTATATAAGAAGATTGTAGGACGAACTGTCGTATCCTAGTTTTGTACGTGGACGACATTCTTTTGATAGGAAATGATATTCCTATGCTACAATCGGTCAAGCTATTTTTGTCACAAAGGTTCTCCATGAAGGACCTGGGTGATGCCTCGTACATTCTGGGGATCAAGATCTATAGAGATAGATCCAAGAGACTATTGGGACTTTCGCGGTCCAGGTACATAGAGACCTTACTAAAGAGATTTAGTATGGAGGGTTCCAAGCGCGGTAGCATACCCGCATTGCACGGAATTACCCTCTCCAAGAAGATGTCTCCTAAGACTGACGAGGAGAGGGTTCGCATGAGCACTATACCCTACGCTTCGGCGGTAGGATCTATAATGTATGCGATGCTATGTACAAGACCAGATGTAGCTTACGTGTTGAGCGCGGTAAGCCGGTATCAGTCAGACCCAGGGGAGGACCACTGGACAGCAGTGAAGAACATTCTCAAGTACCTGAGAAGGACTAAGGAGATGTTCCTGGTTTACGGTAATGGAGACCTCAGGGTCGAGTCCTTTACCGATTCAAGCTTTCAGAGTGACAAAGATGACGGCAAGTCTGTCTCGGGTTTTGTGTTTACCCTCAACGGAGGGGCGGTATGTTGGAGGAGTTCCAAGCAGGATACCGTCGCAGACTCGACGATGGAGGCTGAATACATTGCTGCAAGCGATGCCGCAAAAGAGGCGGTCTGGATGAAGAAGTTCATTAGTGAACTTCAGGTGGTTCCGTCCATTGTTGACCCAATACCTTTGTATTGCGATAACAATGGGGCTATAGCTTTAGCGAAGGAACCAAGGTCCCATCAGAAATCCAGGCACATCTTAAGGCGGTATCACCTGATCAGGGAGATCATTGATCGCCAGGAGATCGAGGTGCGGAGAGTGGACACAAAGGACAACACTGCGGACCCATTCACGAAGGCTTTACCCCAGACTCAGTTCGAGCGGCTGATCGAGATGATAGGTCTTTGATACGCCAGTACATGGCCTTAGTGCAAGTGGGAGATTGTTAGTGTATATGCCCTAGAGGCCATTACTGTATCATACTAGTATGTATATTACTTGATGGAAGCTTGGGATATTCACAGTTGTACAGACAATCTTGCTCAATATAGTAGTATGCTACTTGGTTTGTCTCTGCTTTAATATGTACTTGTGTGTTTATTTATTATATCACCTATACGCATTAGTAGAGCCCTTTGGATCTTTGCTTGATTACCGGCGTTGTGATGGCGATCACACTCGTGGGGGCTGGGTAATCTACAAGCACATCCTTATACACGTCCCTAGTCGTGGAAGTATCGAGATAGGGCATCGATACTCCGGAGTAGACTAGCGTATGCGCTTCTCATCCCAGCACGGGAGACGGTCTGTCCCGCAGCCGTCGGTACGTCGTACTTGAGATAGTATGCGGGTGCTCGTTAGGTTACGAGTACACTGGACAGGACTCATCGGGAACTGATGGTTGGTATTATACCTATCGTCAGTTATCAGTTCCCAGGTGACATGAGTACAGCTTAGTCCGCTGACTTGACACTGTCACTCCGCCTCGAGTGTGTTCCCACTGTTCTTTGATTACTACCCTACCACGGCTCTTCTGAATCGTGCAAACAGGTAATAGTTGGGAGCAGTCCCGAAGCACTTGGAGGCAGTGACGGTTAGACAGGATTCGTCTCTCCCGGTATTGGGGGTTGACATCGCGCTGTGTCTAGGAGAGCCATTACACAAGTAGTCCCTGGCCAGGGCAAGCGAGATATACTGGTAGGTTCCAGTGCTATCTCAGGGTGTTATGGGCTTCACTCCGACACGACTTGTACCGCTATTAGGGGTCTGACGCTTGCCGCCCCCTAGGCCCGACATGCGATGTATCAGACGAACAGACCGGACTGTACGGAGAATGTCACATTCAGACTCAGTAGGAGTTCAGATGGGTTTTACCTCGTCAGTCTTCTTATCGGCATCTACCTGGGGACCGTTACGCACAGCTAGTGCCGCTTGCGGTCTGTGGTTAAACCCACTGCCAGCGTAGTGTCGAGTCTTTAGAGTCCCACACAGAGGGCTATTCGCCTCTGGGCAAAAATGAGTAGAGGTCGCATGGTTTTGCGGCAGGGTTCGTTCTCATCCGCGCACTTGTGCACGTTTGGAGTCCGGACGGATTATACTAGCAGACTCTGGTTTGAGTCAGATACTGGTATATGTTTTGGGGTTGCTTTTATCTCTCAGTATTCATGTTCCTCGGAACGAGAATGCAGGTGTGTATACACAGTTGTTTGAGGCGGAGGAAGAGGACTTTCATTAGGGTTTCGGAACGGGTGCGTATGCACAGTTGACAGTCGTCTTTTTCCAAACCCTAATGGATTTATGAAATATCAATTAATAATAGTAATTAAATGAAATTGTGTCATGGTTGATATTGTTGACTTGTTGACCATGGTTGACTTGTTGACCATGGTTGAATGTTTGACCATCATCATTGCTTTGTAAGGATACTCCTTGATTCTAGCTTACATTCATTTAATGAAGTGATGATAATGGTCATTCCAAATACAACCATCAACTATTTCATTTGAATTATTATTATTAATTAGATAATTCTTTTTCTTTTGTTATGGTTGCAAAAGGAAAAGATAGCTCATTCTATCATATAGATTCTCTCTCCTCATTTCATCTTCTTCTTCCTCAAGCTCAAGGAGAATCCTTCTCATGTGTTGAGAATCCCTCTCCTTGAAAAGAAAATACCCCATAGATACTCTCTACTCTTTCTAGGGTTCAAGGTTTAGCAAGCCGGAGATCCTAGTTTACTCTAAGTTCGAGAAAGAGCCCGAAGGTTGAACCCTCAGGTGGATCCATCTTTGACGGAAGAAGGCTACGAGGAAAGAACCATCAACCTCTACTAGGTTTCAAGAAGAAGGAGTTCAAGTTAGGTATAACCCCTAACCGAGTAGATACATCTCATGTTAGGATGCTAGTGTATGGTTTAGCAAAGATCCGGCTTTTACGGTCCATGTTACAAAGTTTAGAAAAAAAATTGTTTTACCGTTTCCGCATCCCCGAAAGTACCGGGAGAGGTAATGTGGACCTAACAAGCTCGACGTCCTTAGGGCTGAGTCTAATATTTTTTAATTAAGAGTTGTCGATGCAAAATGCTTTAAGGTGATTTCTGGGGTCCTGGGAAGGATGATGAAATCCCCACCCAATCTGAGTTTGGTCAATTAGCCCCTTAAAGTCCAATTAAATTATGCAAAACATTAAATTCACTTGCAATCAATTTTTAGCGCGGCGCAAAGAAATCTGCAGAAAATCTGTTATTTAGAAGGGGAGAGAAGATTTTTTTAGCGCAAAGAAATCCTGCAGAAAAATTTTCACAAAAAATATATGGAGATTTTCAGAGAGGAAAAGGAGAAACAAACCAAGAAAATTTAAAGCGCTGACGTCGATAAAGGGCCGCAGTTCCGCGGTTTTGAGCGCTATAAGGCCACGGTTACGCGGTTAGTTGAGGAGATCAGTGGCTCAGAAAATTTGTGGTGCTCTGTTGGTTCAATCTACCTCTGTTGTGATGTGCACTTTACTGATTTGCCTTCTGTAAAATTCCAGATCCGCGATTCTTCGCTGTTCCTGCAAGATTCAAACAATAAACCCTTCAAACAGATAAAAATTGATAAAAAAAAATTTTACATTTTATATTTTCAGATTTTTATACTTTTTTAAAATTTATATCAACCCGAAATTACACAAAAGAAATTTTTACGCCATCCCCGGCAACGGCGCCATTTGATTAATTGTGTAAGTTTTAACGATCACCAAAAATAATTTACCGTAATCAGAAACGGTGTCGCTTTGCAGCTAGCCGGTGAATACGGGTCGATCCACAGAGATGTGTAATTTTCTTATGTGTTTTTACGAGTTGATTCCAATTGTGGTTTGATTTTTCTCGATTGATTTTAAAAACTAAGTTGTACGATATTAAGGGACTTGCTAGGGTTAGGTCTAAAGTGGGGTTTGATGAGATTGATCTTATCACCTCTTTCAATGCACTCGATTAAAACTTTTTAGAAGTCATAACAATTATTAGCAAAGGGGATTAGGATGATTGGGAAGAAACGATGTTTCTTCCTCTAGATCCTTGTCCGTCCTTTCCTACTAATTGCTATAACCTTCATGGACGTCATGCATGCCCGGTCCTTTATACTACGGTTTCACCGTTACCTCGTGGGTAGGGTGCCGTAGGGAGCGGATCATGCATGCGTGCATGAAGTTCTACTTATAACAAATTATTCGCATTGAAAGAGATGAGAGATATTCATCTCTCAATCCCTCCCTTATTTCTAACCCTAACAAGCAAGGAAATTACTCGCTCATTAGGGTGTCTTTTAAAAATAGCATTTTGAAAGCACGTACCAATTGCATTTGAAAGAACTACACTAAATTAACTAGGGCAATTGTATGATTAATCTAAGGCAAGAATTAACTAGAGAGCTATGGCAATAAGTAAATTATCACTAAGGCAGGAATAAAAAAAATAAAAACTTACAATAAATGATGCTCTTAATCTCCCAACAATTCTGAATTTTTATTGATTGAAAAGAGGCATAGGGTTTACAATCTTGTGATTACAATTTATAAGTAAACAGGGAAAACTAGGGTTACAGATTCTCGCGCATGCGCTTTTACAGATATGCCTACGAAAAATCCCAACCCACGCACCGACGCACCGTCACAGGAAAATTTCACCGACGTGCGCACTATACGGCCGCGGAACCGCGGCGCCAGCCTAGTTTTGGCCGCGGTTCCGCGGCCAAAGTAGGGAGTTAGGTCATGAAACTTTTGGGTTTTCTTCTATGCTTCTTGGGCTTTCTATTTTTATATTTCTTTTTTCCATTTGACTTCTGGGTCTTCTCCGGATCTTCAGTGAAAAACTTGTAGCGATCTTTTAACCGTTTGCCTTGACATTTTGGACCTTGCACTGTTCTTCGTCTATGCTTGATTAGGATCCTTCTATTTGTTGGTCACAAGTCCCTTTTTCTGTCGTCTTGTGTCTTTTTCACTGTATTTGGTCCAAGAACCTGTATCCGGTAATATGCAGCAGTCATGCGTCAAAAGCACCTGTTTAGTTATAAAACGAATAAGAATTGGGGAATATGAATTGCAATATTATGATATGAACAGGGAGCCGCATCAGTCAGTCTTGCAAAGACCGACTCCTTAGCAAGGGAAGCCGCTCTGGCGGTTTCAGGAGCAGGAATGGCTATCTTCTTCAGGATAACCCCTTCCGGTATCGCGGGCTTCTTTACAGACCCATTGGAGCTTCGGCCCAATCTATTGAAAACTGAGGCAGTGGATTTGGACGACCCGTTGAGAGGGACCGCAGTAGTTTCAAGCCGATCAAAGACCAACTTCTTCGGAGCTTCTGGCGATGGTATAGGAGCGCTGAAGCCTGTTGGCGGGATCAAGGTCCCGAAGAATAGTCCAGTGGTGGCTTGGGTCACTTGTTCCACCGGTATTGTGAAAAGGGAGGCCGCTTGGGGGCCGTAGGTTACTCCTCCAGACGGGAAAGAGCAAGAGTTGCAGTTGCAGTTGGAACAGTTAGAAGCCATTGATGTTCTTTTTTCTGCACGGGAGAAAAACCAAATCATAGTACCTCGAACCCAAGGGCAACCATATTAAACCATGATTCGCTCGCGAACATGACACACGAAGTGTGGAGTGGAAAGAGGAAAAGGTCCCACCGGGCGTGCCAGAATCTGTTCTCCTCTGAATACAGAGACGTGACCGCGTAGGTTCGTCTTGCTTGAATTTGGGGGCAGATGCTATTTGGTGCTATCCTTCCACCTCTCCGAAGATGCCAAGTTGATTTATGGCACCGTGTATCGGAGGTTTGGACGGATGCGGCCGATATAGCAGACTTCGTCAGATTCCCCCTTATTGAGGGGTTTTGATTGTGGGGACGCTCTTCCCTGCAGGCGCAAGTCCCTGCAGTTAATTACACTACCACATCGCGGTAACCACTTTCTCCTTCTCTAGATGGTCACTTCGTGTCGTGTGTGTTTGTTCTGTTTTTGGTTACCCATGGATTGTATACGGAGACTAATTTATGTTGTCGCACGTAGGGCGTGGATTAGTTCAAATCCGTATCTTCTTAGATTTTGGTTTAGGTTTGGGTTTAAGGATACATTAATCTCATTTGAGACTAAGATCAACCTATACGTTTGTTAAGGATACGTTAATCTAATTTTAAACTAAGATTAACTTAACGGGATCGTTTAGATCCAACAAAAGAGCATTTGGACTCTATTGTTTAGTTTAGGGACATTGCGGTCCAAGGTTAAGGACATCATAGTCCATGGGCTTAAGGACCCCACAGTCCAAGGTTAAGGACATCATAGTCCATGGGCTTAAGGACCCCACAGTCCGAGGTTAAGGACATCATAGTCCATGAGTTTAAGGACCCCATAGTCCATAATTTAAAGACGTCATAGTCTATAAAGTTTAAGGGCATCATAGTCCATGAGTTTAAGGACCCCACAGTCCATGGAATGTCTGATTGTCGGGACCCGTCGCCTCTCTGACGACGTTGAAGGATTACAACGACAAATATCAGAAGAGTGAAGAGATGTACCCTTGAACAAATATTGGTTGAGAGATCTGTAGTCTAATTGGGACTAAGATCAAAGATTTATGAGCACCTGGGCTCAATTAGTCTGAATGAGGGGTTTATAGCCAATTTGGGCTCGGCCCACTCAATTAAAATGTTAAACATTTGACAATGATGGGCATTGATTTGAGGTCTGAAAATATTTTTATCTTTTACTGAATGCTGTGCTTTATTCATAGAACAATTTATGTTCTTTTAGCGCACACGTGAGGAGCACGTGGCGCGCTTGGCACTTTGCGCCAGTTAAAGAGCGCAGAGCGCTTCTGCTGGGTAGCGCATACGTAAGGAGCACGTAGCGCGTTAGGCGCTGAGCGCCAGACCATGAGCGCAAAGCGCTAGTTTATGAGAGCAAAGCGCTATTTGTTCAGTGGCGCACACGTGAGGAGAACGTGGTGCGCTTGGCGCTGAGCACCAGTACATGAGCGCAAAGCGCTATTTTATGAGCACAAAGCGCTATCTGTTCAGTGGCGCACACGTGAGGAGCACGTGGTGCGCTTGGCGCTTTGCGCCAGTCAAAGAGCGCAGAAGCGCATCTGATCAATGTTGTGATCTGAGAAATAAATTCTCGTTTAGAAGAGACTTTGTCTCAAGATTCTAAGAGCAAAGTTCTTATTTTGTAGGAGATGTTTCAATCTCTTATTTTGGTGAAATGCTTTGTCTTTATGGATCTGTGATCCTAAGAGAATTGAATTATTCTCCCCTTCTTATAATGAGATACTATGATCTCTTTGTGAAAGACCTTGGTCTTATAGATCTATGATCTGTAAGAAGAATTACGTTCTTCTTCTTATTTTATGATGAGATCCTTTGATCTCTTTGTGAAAGACCTTGGTCTTGTAGACCTATGATCTTAAAGAAAGAAGTGAATTCTTCTTTTTTATATGAGACGATTTCGTCTTTCTGTTCTTTTTACCTTGAAGAAAAGTTCTTCTTCTACCGAGAGCTTGGCTCTTCTTTCTGAGATTTCTCAAAGTTTATGGGGGGTTCCTCTGTATGAGACTTCAAGTCTTGGGGCCTTTATATAGGGTGAGCTGATTTATTCAATCAGTTAAGGAGATTTTTTCTCTAATTGATTTGGGGATTTCCCCGCCGTTGGATCTTTGATCCAAGGGTTTCTGATTAACAGAAGGCAATCTTCTTGTTTTTAACAAGATTGGGAAATCTTTCCCATACAGAATTTATTTTGTATTTTTGTGATTTTTTAATCAGCTTTGGATCATTGATCCAACGGTGCTCTGATTTACAGAGCACAATCTTCTTGTTTGGAAAGATTTTGAGGAATCTCTCCTTAACAGAATTTTATTCTGTTTAATTGATAATTTATCATCTTTATTGGATCATTGATCTGACGGGGGGAGCTTTTAGTTCCAGCGCTAGTGCACCCATGCTTTGCACGTGGTGCGCTGCTTGGAGTGCAGCGCATTCAGCGCTAGCCCACACATGCTTTGCACGTGGTGCGCTGCTTATAGTGCAGCGCACTCAGCGCTAGCGCACACGTGCTTTGCACGTGGTGCGCTACTTAGGGCGCAGCGTACTTAGCGCTGCTATGAAGCGTTGCTTCATTTCAAAATTTGAATTTTGAAGAGAGCTTTGCTCTGATTGGGGGAAACAAACTGTTGTTCCATGTCGAATCTGGCAGTCTCAGGGAAATACTTCGCATTGAAGATTTCGCGAAAGGTATTCCATTCGATAGGTTGGTCAAGATGGCTTTCTTCCACCTTCCACCAAACCCGTGCATTGTCAGTGAGCACAGGTTTGCAACTCGAACCCAAGCGACCTCTGGCACTTGTGTTGCTGCCAGGTCATCTTCAATGTTTTGAGCCCATTCCTCGGCTTCTACCGGGCTCTCTTTTCCTGAGAATTGCTTGGGGTGCAAGGCCCTGAATTGCTTCACCCCAGGTGCTTCCGCCTCTGGAAGGTTCACCAAGATAGCAGTCTATTGTTGCTGTCCTTCCAGGAAGCTGCGGATTGCCTCAAGCAGAACCGTCTGCTCGTTGATCGAAGCAGCGACGGCAGGTGTGAGTGGTAGTGGTGGGGGAGTGTTGTTGACATTCGTGCTGGTGTTGTTTTGGGAATCCATAACCTTGAAAGAAAAATTTGGGTTATGACAGATTCAAACTATATGAAATTGTAAGATTTAAGGAATATGAATTGTAAATAATATTTTTAGTTGTTGGTTCTTGTGTTATATTGCTTAGGTTTTTCACGCAGAACTGACCTGTATGTCCATGCAGAAATGAATTGCATGTCCACACAGAGCTGACCTGCATGGGCCACCAACAAAACCTGTCACGCCCCGCTTCCCGATGTACGGTGAAGGGAACGCGGCGAAGCCCGCTACATATTTACTCAGAAGTAAACACGCTAAGAGTATCTAAGCAATATAAAATGAAATATACACAAGAGACAAGATGTAAATAAATAGCAACTTTATTTATTAAACATTCTTTTTACAATACAACTGAAATGGAAATACATGGAAGGAAAGCAATGCCTAAACAATGGCATAACAGAAATGAAAATGAAATGTAATGTACAAGTGAATCTAAAACTCTGGGTCTTCAGTAAACTGATCCAAGTCTTCGCTGCTGGGCTCGATCTCCAGTGAGTCCGAAACACCTAATGACATTCCAAAGAAGAAGAAAGAGAATGTCGTCAACGAACAAGTCGCTCGGTAAGTCCTAAAGGTGAGTAAAGAATAGACAGAAAGAGAATGTAACTTTTAAATTTATATTATATTGTTAACGCTGTTGTTTTGTAGCTTGGTACAGAAAATGCCAGTGAATACGAGAGGAGTCCCACTTACACTGGAGAATTTGGTAACCCGTAGTACATGGCTCCGTCGATAATACCACGAAACAACGTCATGGATGTAATTACGTCTTAAGTGACAACCTCGTGCCACCTTTAACATATTCCGTACCAGTCTACCCCTTTATAAACCCCGCGATGTCTTAATTGTATTGTTTGTATTGTATTGTATTGTATTATAATTTGTATAAATGGAAGACTTGCCGAAACCATGATATCAGTAATGGAACGGATATAATGGAAGAACATATAAATGGAATATATCCATGGTTCGGTTCAGTCAAGTTGTATAGATTGAATAGATAGATTCATATTGAATCATGTTGTATTGTAGTTTGTAATTGAATCACATTCAAGTCAGATTAATTATATTGAGACTCAGTCTGAGTCGGACATTTTAAAAAAGACATTGAAGTCCTGAATTAGTTTTGATGTTATCAGTAACTGCTGCACATGGACGGCTGGATTTGTGTCTTTTTCCAAGACAATTACGGTGTTGATAACATCGTTTGTTATATTGTCTATCTTAAATAGGAAGGAACCCATATCTCCGGCTCCCTGAGTCTCAAGAGACTGGTCCCGCTTAAACCTATATTTTCTAGGGTCCTTATTGTAATTTAGTATAACTTGAGGGGGTTTTATCTAAAATAGTTTTGTTATACTTTCAAAATACACCTAAAGTATTTAATTATCATCTTTAGAGTTTTCATAGATGTTTTTTTTATTCAATGTGAAATTTCTAGTGAATATGACCTAGTTTTTAAAGTATAAGGTATTTATTTGAAATATTGGAATTGTATAGTATTTTCTTGTAAATGGGATGTTTCTCTTGAATTTTGGAAATGTGGAATATTATAAATATAAAAAATAGATATTTTGATATTGATTACATATATATTTATTTATTAAAAATATAGGTTTTATTTATAATAGAAATCACATTTTCGAAAGAAAAATGTATTAAAAATCTTTCGAGATCGTATGCTCCGTGAGGAGGTCTACATCTCGCTCTACTAGGCCCGAGGATGTGAGATAATCTGCACCATACCGAGCGGGGGTCCACAAGAATGGGTTGTAGAGGAGCAATTGCAAAGATTTGTTAAATACACTTCTTATAGAAAAAAGTTTTATAAGTTGAAGGTTGTTATATGTAAAGTCGTATTTTCCGAATCTATGTTCGCAAATTCCATCGCGGTATGTTATATATGTGTGTTGTGAGGAGGTATGTCATTACCTCGTGAGTTTTCTAAAGGTATAAAGGTATTATAGAGTTTATGTCGGAAACTAAAGTTTGTGGTATTTTAATGTAAAATTTCGATAAAAGATGCATATAACAATCTTTTGGGATGAAACCTGTTAAAGATGTTTATTAATGTTTAATGAACAATATGTGATCATATGAAGGTATCTTGATTAAGAAAAATTATAGTTTATAAAGAAGCCGTATCGGAAGCCGGATTAACTCCGCTTCCGTCGGGTTTTAGAATTTAAAGTTTTTAGATTAGAGAATGAGAGGGGGAGGGGGACTTACTATTTTTTTTGACTAGAGGAGAGAGATGGGGTCCTAAAGAAAGCTTCGGGGTATCGTTTCGTCACCGGAATCTCCTCGGAAGTTCGTCGGAGTTTCGCCCTTTGTTAACTCCACTTGCACACAAATAGAACTTGGAATTTTTTGTAGAGTTTTTGTAGGAAATTTCAGTGTGAAAGGGTGTAAAAATAGAGTAGGTATTTATAGGGAAAATTAGGGTTAGGGTGTGATAAATTTGAGAATTAAAATGCATTAAAACATGGAGTAATGCAAAGTTTTAATTCTCTGGAAAATGCAGGAAAACAAACAGTCAGAGGTTAACACGGGGAGTCCAAGGGGTATGGGGTAAAATTTTTGTGGCATTTGCCACGGTTGGGACCGGCGGCGCTGGCCCCAAGTGAATCTTGGCCGGTCGGTTTGTGGAGGTGGGGGCTCGAATTAGGGCCACGTGTCCTTGACGGTCTGAATACTAATTTGCGCATGTTTGTTTATGCTGTGTCTCTTCAGTTTACGTGTAGTGCAAGTGTAGTCTCTTGGGCTTCTAAAAGATTAAAAGAAATTTAACTAAATGGAATGTGTAGCTAATGGGATTTGAACTCTGGTGTTACGTCTCGACAGTACAAGGTATTACCAATAAGCTACAAGCTCCTTCTTGCTGTTCAAAAGCAAAACAAACTTATAACTCGTACTCAAAATTAGGTGTCCCTTTCTATATTTTTAAAAAAAATTCATACAGAAATTTTAGGGTTGTTACATTCTACCCTCCTTATAAAAATTTCGTCCTCGAAATTTGTAAAAGGAAAGTGTATCAAATTCAAGGAAAGTTTGGTGATAGAAGTACTGATAGTGTATGAAAAATAACAAAATGGTACAAGGGTTTGAAAAGGTTGAAGAAAATTACCAATGTTACCTTGGTTTGCAGTCTCAGCTTCTACGACTGTTAATGTGAAAGCCTGACGCCGGGGTACATTCCTCCTAGCTGGAGGCACATTCCCCTGTCCTTTGGAATGTCTCTCTACCCTCGAGGCATGTTCCTCAGTACCTGATGGAATTGGAGAGTAGGTTGTGCTGGTGGTGGAGCTGGGAATGCAAGGCGAGGTGCAGAAGCCTGGATAGCTGGCCGCTGAGAATAGTTAGTGGGTGTGTGAGGTTGGTTGCGTCTATAAGGACAGGTCCCAATTACGTGATTGGATGCGCCACAAACTAAGCACGGGCCTTTTGCGCGCCTACAGTCCTTCCACAAGTGTCCTTCCCTCTTGCAATAGAAGAAAAAATCGGGACTTGGCTGGTTATTGGTTTCTTCCGGCCTCCTGGGTTCAACAATTAGCCTTGAAGAGGCTCCTCCTGCCATCTGGGTGGCAGGGCGCTTCACTTCGGCAGATTGAGGTCTGCCCTTCTTCTTCACCATTGCCTCATATCTTCAGGCAGCTTTCAAAGCCATATCATGGGTTGGGAAATCCCCTGCAGCTAATGCAGCTTGGATTTCCGGGTCCAACCCTTACTGAAATCTTCTAGCCCTGATCTCAGCAGTCGGTATGAGATGGGCTGCAAACCTGTTACGGTCTTGTGTTAGCTGTGTAGTATGTGATATAAAATCGAACATTGAGACATATCTTACCTACTGAGCATGGTAAACTCGGCATCATACTCATCTACAGATTTGGTCCACATTGAACCTTGTTGCAGATGGATGAACTGTAGTTCCATGTCGAATCTGGAAGTCTCAGGGAAATACTTCGCATCGAACATTTCGCGAAAGGTCTTCCATTCGATAGGTTGATCAAGACGGCTTTCTTCCGCCTTCCACCAAACCCGTGCATTGTCAGTGAGCTGCAACTTTGCAACTCGAACCCAAGCGACCTCTGGCACTTGTGCTGCTGCCAGGTCATCTTCAATACTTTGAGCCCATTCCTCAGCTTCTACAGGGCTCTCTTTTCCTGAGAGTTGCTTGGGGTGCAAGGCCCTGAATTGCTTTACCCCAGGTGCTTCCGCCTCTGTACGGTTCATCAAGATAGCAGTCTGTTGTTGCTGTCCTTCCAGGAGGCTGCGGATTGCCTCAAGCAGAACCGTCTGCTCGTTGATCGGAGCAGCGACGGCGGGTGTGAGTGGTAGTGGTGGGGGAGTGTTTTTGACATTCATGCTGGTGTTGTTTTAGGAATCCATAGCCATGAAGGAAAATTTTGGGTTATGACAGATTAAAAGTATATGAAATTGTAAGATTCAAGGAATATGAATTGTAAAGAATGTTTTTAGTTGCTGGTTCTTGTGTTATATTGCTTAGGTTTTCCATGCAGAACTGACCTGTATGTCCATGAAGAACTGATCTTCATGTCCACACAGAGCTGACATGCATGGGCCACTAACAAAACTTGTCACGCCCCGCTTCCCGGTGTACGGTGAAGGGGACGCGGCGAAGCCCGCTATATATTTACTCAGAAGTAAACACGCAAAGCTTATATAAGCAATATAAAATGAAATATACACAAGAGACAAGATGTAAATAAACAGCAAATTTATTTATTAAACATTCTTTTTACAATACAACTGAAATAGAAATACATGGAATGAAAGCAATGCCTAAACAATGGCATAACAGAAATGAAAATGAAATGTAATGTACAGGTGAATCTAAAACTCCGGGTCTTCAGTAAACTGACCCAAGTCTTCGCTGCTGGGCTCGATCTTCAGTGAGTCCGAAATACCTGACGACATTCCAAAGAAGAAGAAAGAGAATGTCGTCAGCGAACAAGTCGCTCAGTAAGTCCCATGGGTGAGTAGAGAATAGACAGAAAAAGAATGTAACTTTTAAATTTATATTATATTGTTAACGCTGTTGTTTGTAACTTGGTACAGAAAATGCCAGTGTATACGAGAGGAGTCCCACTTATACCAGAGACTTTGGTAACCCATAGTACAAGGCTCCGTCGATAATACCACGGAACAACGTCATGGATGTAATTACGTCTTAAGTGACCACCTCGTGCCACCTTTAACATGTTCCGTACCAATCTACCCCTTTATAAACCCCGCGATGTTTTGATTGTATTGTTTGTATTGTATTGTCTTGTATTATAATTTGTATAGATGGATGACTTGCCGAAACCATGATATCAGTAATGGAACGAATATAATGGAAGAACATATAAATGGAATATATCCATGGTTCGGTTCGGTCAAGTTGTATAGATTGAATAGATTGAATAGATAGATTCATATCGAATCATGTTGTATTGTAGTTTGTACTTGAATCACATTCAAGTCAGATTGATTATATTGAGACTCAGTCTGAGTCAGACATTTTAGAAAAGCCATTGAAGTCCTAAATTAGTTTTGATGTTATCGGTAACTGCTGCACATGAACGGTGGGATTTGTGTCTTTTTCCAAGACAATTACCGTGTTGATAACACCGTTTGTTATATTTTCTATCTTAAATAGGCAAGCACCCATATCTCCGGCTCCCTAAGGCTCAAGAGACTGGTCCCGCTTAAACCTATGTTTACTAGGGTCCTTATTGTAATTTAGTATAACTTAAGGGGTTTTATGTAAAATAATTTTTTTATACTTTCAAAATATAGCTCAAGTATTTAATTATCGTCTTTAGAGTTTTCATAGATGTTTATTTTATTCAATGTGAAATTTCTTGTGAATACGACCTAGTTTTTAAAGTATAAGGTATTTATTTGAAATATTGGAATTGTATGGTATTTTCTTGTAAATGGGATGTTTCTCTTGAATTTTGGAAATGTGGAATATTATAAATATTAAAAATAGATATTTTGATATTGATTACATATATATTTATTTATTAAAAATATAAGTTTTATTTATAATAGAAATCACATTTTCTACAGAAAAATATATTAAAAATCATTCGAGATCGTATGCTCCGTGAGGAGGTCTGCATCTCGCTCTACTACGCCCGAGGATTTACGATAATCAGCACCATACCGAACGGGGGTCCCCAAGAGTGGGTTGTAGAGGCGCAATTGCAAAGATTTGTTAATACACTTCTTATAGAAAAAGGTTTTATAAGTTGAAGGTTGTTATATGTAAAGTCGTATTTTCCGAATCTATGTTTCCAAATTCCATCGTGCTATATTAAATATGTGTGTTGTGAGGAGGTAGGTCATTACCTCTTGAGTTTTCTAAAGGTATAAAGGTATTATAGAGTTTATGTCGGAAACTAAAGTTTGTGGTATTTTAATGTAAAATTTCGATAAAAGATGCATATAACAATCTTTTGTGATGAAACTTGTTAAAGATGTTTATTAATATTTAATGAACAATATGTGATGATATGAAGGTATCTTGATTAAGAAAAATTATAGTTTTTAAAGAAAAATCGTATCGGAAGTCAGATTATCTCCGCTTCCGTCGGGTTTTAGAATTTAAAGTTTTAGATTAGAGAATGAGAGGGGGAGGGGGACTTACTGTTTTATTAGACTAGAGGAGAGAGAGGGGGTCCTAAGGAAAGTTTCGGGGCATCGTTCGTCGCCGGGATCTCCTCGAAAGTTCGTCAGAGCTTCACCCTTTGTTAACTCCACTTGCACACAAATAGAAGTTGGAATTTTTTGTAGTGTTTTTGTAGGAAATTTTAGTGTGAAGGGGTGTAAAAATAGAGTGAGTATTTATAGGGAAAATTAGGGTTAGGGTGTGATAAATTTGAGAATTAAAATGCATTAAAACATGGAGTAATGAAAAGTTCTAATTCTCTGGAAAATGCAGGAAAATAAACAATTAGGGGTTAACAGGGGTTGTCCAATAGGTATGGGGTAAAATTTTTATGGCATTTGCCATGGTTGCGACCGGCGGCGCCGGCCCCAAGAGGATCTTAGCCGGTCAGTTTATGGAGGGAGGGTTCGGATTAGGGCCACGTGTCCCTGACGATCTGAATACTAATTTGCACATGTTTGTTTAGGTTGTGTCTCTTCAGTTTACGTGTAGTGCACGTGTAGTCTCTTGGGCTTCTACAAGATTAAAAGAAATTTAACTAAAAGGAATGTGTGGCTGATAGGATTTGAACTCTGGTACTACTTCTCAGCAGTGCAAGGTCTTACCAATGAGCTACAAACTCCTTCTTGCTGTTCAAAAGCAAAACAAACTTATAACTCATGCTCAGGCTTACGTGTCCCTTTCTGTATTTTGAAAAAAAATTCATACAGAAAGTTTAGGGTTGTTACAGTTGATCCCACAACCATTGGTGTGTGACATCAAAGATTGTACACAAGTGCTCATTAAAAAAGGGTACACCGAACAGGACTCGCCGAGGACTCCTATTTGGTAGTATACCTATCGTCAGATAGCAGTTCTATGGTGACATTGGTACAGGTTAGCCTATAGACCCAAGATTGTCATAGAGTCTTGTGTGGCTCCCACCGTGCTTTGATTTCCTCCCTACCACGGCTTAAAGGAGTCGTGTAAACAGGTGGATTTTGGGTACAGTCCCGAGTCACATGGAGGCAATGAGCGATAGAAGGGGTTTCGTCTCTCCCGGTATTGGGGGTTGATGTTGCGCTATGCTCGATTGGCTATAACTGAAAGTCCCTGTCCAGGGTTGCTGCTGAGATTTACTGATAAGAGTTATCAGTAGTTTCTCAAACCGTTATAGGCCAGACATCGGCATGACTTGTCACATTACTGGGGACTGACGTTTACCACCCCTAGACATGATATACGACATATCAGACAAAGAGACCGGACTATACGGAAGTGTTACTGATAGGCTTCATGGAGAGTATGGACGAGCTTGCTTGTTGATCTTCATATCGCTCAATACCCGGGTAGCCGTTACGTCCAGCTAGTACCGCTGACGGCTTGTAGGTGACTGATGTGATCATCACCTACTGCTGGCGTATTGACGAGTCTTTAGAGTCCCACACAGAAGTTTCCTGGTTCAAGCGAAACGAAATAGGACACATATGTGATATGTGTGTGGGCCTGATTAAATAGGAGTATGTGATACCGTATTATAATCTGGCAGTTATCTGTTATCGGTCAGGTTATATATGATATAACCAGATTATCGAATCAAGTGTTGGTTTGATAATGTGATATTCAGATTAATGATATTAGTCGGTTATATGTGATATAACCGGATTATTAGATCAAGTGTTGATTTAATAATGTGATATATATTATATGTGATATGATTATATCTTAACTAATATCATTACCTCACTAATTGCTTTATATATATATATATATATATATATATATATATATATATATATATATATTAATGTATATTTGATATATAAAATATATATATATACATATTATATGAAGCATGGCATGTTTTTCTATTTTTAGAAAATAGAAAAATGAGCTGTAAATTATGGAGATATTTATGGAATGGGCAAGGCATGGGTTTTATTATTTGTATATTAGTCTTGACTCACTGTTCAAGCATGGTTGCAATTTAGAATTGCAATTTTATTCCATGCTTGAATAAGTGAGGAAAGAGAGAGCCATTTTAGTTAACTCTCATATTGCATTCTTCATGCCTTAGTCATTTTTGAGATCTTGCTTCCTCTTGCTCTCTACAATTTTCTTCACCTCACTTCCAAGTTCAAACCCTCACATGTTCTGTGAATCATTGAACTTGAGAAAACCCTAGTGAGAAAATTAAACCCCTACTTCACCATCACACATTATATTAGCAATTTGATGTAGAGTGTTGCCTTCACTAATGAGATTAGTGAAGGGTTAGCTTGAGCTTGTGGACTTCGGGTGGATCGTCTTTGGCGCGAAGATCTACGATGAGGTTCGTTCAACTCAAAGTGGAGTCTAGAGGAGTCAAGAGGACTACTACAAGGAGCTTAAGAAGAAAAGGACTTGATCCTATAGGGTATAACTTCTTTTCTTTTCTCTCTAGTTGTTCACATCACTAATCTAAACCCTAATAATCTAGTAGTGATCTTGTTAGCCTAACTTAGCACCTAATAAAAATTAAAATTTGGCATGCTTGATGCCTCTAGAACCCCTTGGTGGTGCTAAGGTCGACTTTCAGATCTATTTTGAAACGGATGTAAAATTTATAAGAAAGAGACTTGTGGGGTTCATAGGACTTGGTAGCAATGGATGAATAATTAAAAATGACTTCTTTTATCTTTTAATAGTTTAAAACTAGATCGATAGTGATGAATATAGATTAGGGTTTCCCTACTATTAACCCTTGTCCTTATATTGATCTCTATTCATGTCTAGCTCTTAACAAAACAAGTGTTAATCAGATCTCAAATCATGGTCGTGACTATCAATAAATTGATAGCCCGTCCGATAAGGATGTTAACATTTTTTTTGCTAAAGTTTATAGATTTTAAAATGTATAAAAGAAGTTAATTGATTTTCTCATCCATTGATCTACCCTAACCTACGAACCCTAACAAGCTAGGAATTATTTGCTCATGATTTGAGATTTAGAAGAAAGGTTGACGAATGAAAACATGATTAAGATACAGAAATTAAATGCGGAAATTAATTTGCAAAAAGACTAATAAAAACACTACCTTTATTAATCAACTATTTCATTTACAAATCTTTTGAAGGTAGATTACAAGAACCCTAGTTTTTGCTCTCGCTCTCTATCTTGTTGGAGGTAGATGACTGATGATCACCTGGATGCGTGGATCGCTTTAGACCTCTTGATCTCTTCGGTTGATGATTTTTAATGTGAAGCTCTCGGTCCTATTTATAGTCCCAAAACTAGAAACCCTAGATGCCATAAGTGAATATATATTATTACATTACAACCACCAAAATCTCTCATCAGATGGCCCTAGAACCGCCACATATAGGCTTGTTTAGCCGCGGTTCCGCCGCGGTTCGGTAGCTTCAGGGTTTGGGATTTTTTGTGCTATTTTATCTTGATATTTAAAGATTCTCTCGATATCTAGATTCTGAAAATAATACTCTGAGTCTCTGCCGTTAGTAGATCTCTTGATTTGCTTCCATATTCTGGCAGATTTGATTCCGACATCCCGATTTAATTCGGATCTCTAGGATTCCAGACCTGAGCTAATATCTGCAGAATATCTCAAGTCATAGTGTTAGTACTATTTGGTATTTTTGAGATATTATCCTAACCATTTTATATGATATTAAATCTTAAAAAATATTGATTAGAAATATTTCATATGATATGCATATTTTAATTACTAAGATTTCATATAAATATTATATGCATGTATTTTCCTTCTTCTCTTTTCTTTTTTTCCTTCTTCTCTTTAATAACTAGTTTGTTCGGGACGATCAAAGTTAAGTTTGGGGGGTATTTGATTAGTCTAAAATTTGCACATTTGAATTAATATTTTCCCTATTATTGTTAAGTACTAAAAGGTGTTTATTGTAAATATAGAACATATGTGGGTTTATCTGTAAGAAGTTTATTATTATATGTTTCTACATTATAATTAACATATTTTTTTCAGCTAGTGTAGTTAGAAACTCTTATTTTCAAGTTCTTTCTTTTATATATTTTTTTTATCTTTTTATGTAACTTTCATCATCTTTCTTTTATTATAGGATTTTGTGGGTGTAATCTGTTGAAAACCCTCAGGAGACAACACTCCTCCTACTAGGGACATCTAGAGATTTAAAGGCTTGTTGCATGTGCCTAGTGCAATCGTGTTGCCTACGAAAGTATGCTAGGTTTTTCTCCTTCTCTTAATAAAACATTGCCTTTAGTCTTCCTCCCTACATTTTTTCCAAACATCGATCATATACCCCTACGTGTATGTAAAAGACATCCCTACACTTAAAGAATTCAATTCAAGCTATCATACTCTTGGCCATCTTCCTTAGTACTATTTAGTCGGTGAATATTTCAGATGGAATTATTTACACATTCTTCATGCGACCGTTAATATTTCTTAAGGTAATAACCAATCGATTACCAAATGTGCTCACTCTTTAAGGCGTAATTAGCAATATCCTAGTCTTGCAACACCTAAGGTTTAGCAATGGCTCTCAAACTAATTGGTCTAAGGCACTAGGTGATAAGGCACCCACACTATATTTTTTTTATGCTGCCTTAAATAATTACTAAACCAGTGTTCATTTTTTCTTCACCATTTTTTTCATTTATATTTTTGTTTATATATATTTTTTTCTTCATACTAAGGCTTTTAGACAAGAACATTTCAAGGTATCCTCTACTATCTCAAGTTTTAAGATGTGTGCAAGTGCGTATACTAGGGTATCAACGTTCAGATGTTTGGACTCAAGAATAGGGACTATTTTCCAGACTTATTTCTATTCTCATATTAGTGATTAGCTTCATCTTACTAACCCTTGGGACAACGGCTCATGACTACCTATAACTATTTTCATTTTAAAACATCTAATTTTCTTGCTTTTCTTAAATCTCTTTCTATCTTCCATATGTATTTTTTCACTTCCTAACTTTTATTATCAAAAAAATTTTGTGCTTTTATTTAGTATAATGCAAAAATTGATGCGTAAATAAGCACAAACCTCCCCCAAACCTATTTGCAGCAGTGTCCTCACTGATTTCATTTTTTAAGCTCAAAACCTGTAGACTTGGGAGGAAAAATTCTCAATTATTAGCAAAAGAGGACAAAACGTTAATGACAGTGAAATCCCCCTCCAAACTTATTTTTGGCTCACAATTTTGTAAAAATTTGTTTTTCTTTCAAGAGCCAAAATATTTTTCTCCCTCCCCCCCAACCTTGAGTAAAACAGTTTTAAGCATTTAAAATCATAAAGAGGGGGGTAAGGTTATTGGTCTATGCAAAGTTTTACAAAGACCAAAAGTCAACACCAACCATTCAAATATTTTATCAATGTAACAACATGGTTAGTGGAAGATCATGGATGTGAAGAAGTGGGGAGATAAGAGGCGTAATCGATCGGGTTTTTGTCTCGGTTGGTATAGACGAAACAGTGATGGTGCACTACTCGCATTCTCGTTCTTGATAAGAAGAAGGGGTGGCGGTTCAACTTATTTGAGTGGAGGTTGATTTATCACAACTCCCATGTCTTCTAGGAATGTCAGTTCATCGGAAAAAAATGTCTTCAAAACTTCCATCGATATTCTGAATGATAATCTCATCGAAAAGGAAGTTATGATACTCGGATAGCTCGACTAAATAATTCGAAAAGTCAAAGGGTTCGGACTTAGGTGTGGACTTGTCTACAGAAGGGTCTTCACGTGTATAATAAATAGTAAAACAATAACACACTAGTGGCGTCAAGATTAGTATCATGAACCTCCTCAAATTCACAACTTTCGGAAGCTATCTTTTCGACAGAACATATATGAGCATAAGATTTGAAGGGTTGACTTTCTAACTTGTAGATATTAAGCTCAATTGTTATCTTTCCAAAGGACAGATTCATTGAACCGTTACGACAATCGATTATTACGTTGGAAGTTTCTAGAAAAGGCCGACCAAGAATCACCGGAATTTGGTTTCGTGGGTTCGCCACAGGCTGTGTATCTATAAATATAAAGTCCACAGGGAATATAAATTTCCCGACTTTGATTAGCACGTCCTCTAGTTCACCCCTAGGTTAGGTGATAGATCTATCGGCCATCTGGAGAGTGCAATGCGCAGGTTTCAACTCTCCTATGTCTAATTGCTCATAAATCGAGTACAGAAGCAAGTTAACTCTAGCACCTAAATCGAGTAGAGCGCGATTGATATTTTTAACCCCAATAGTTATAAATATTTTAGGACAACCTGGGTCCTTACGTTTCGTGGGTACCAATTGGGTAAGAGAATTGCTCATATTATTCGCTAAGAAAACCTTTTTAGGTACTTGAGTTTTCCTCTTCCTAGTGCACAAGTCCTTTAAAATTTTCGCATAGGAATGAACTTGTTTGATAGCATATAGGAGAGGACTATTTATTTTAACTTGCTTAAAAATGTCCACAATCTTCTCCATTTGGGGACATGGTCTGTTGGCCCTTAACCTGTTTGGAAAAGGAGCTTTATCAAAAAGAGTTGGGTCCAACTTTTGAGGAGAAGTTTGTGGGGAAGGAATGGATCCCAAAATTGGATTTGGGATGGTCACAGATGGTACTTCCTTTAAGGAAATGGGCTGAGGGTTCGAGCCTAGTGGGAAACGGAGAATAGGCTCGGAAGAAGATGGTGGACTAGACGAAGTAGGATTAGAAGTAGCAGCAGGGGTTTCATCTGATTCATCATCAACAACTTGTTTACCAACATTGTTATTCAGCACTCTTCCCGATCTCAACGTAGTTACAGCATTCACGTTATGATTTTATTGGTTAAATGCGATGTTTGCGCTTTGTGAGTGGCCGGGATTTGGTATAGGTTAAGATGGAAGTTTCCCTTTCTCTCTCTCTCACTCATCGCAGCATTTAATTGTGTAAGTTGTGCTTCTATCAATTTAATACTTTCCCCGTGGGAAGCAGTATGTTGCACTAACGTTTGGATAGAAGACGTTAAATTAGCCGTCGTTTGTGTAGATTGTTTAATGAACGTTTCTAAGTTTCGTTCGAGTGCAGAGGTTTTATCGGTACCGGTGGTTGGGAAAGAATCATTATAAGGTGCAAAATTGTTGGCCGGATTTAAAAAGATTGCGGTTGAAAGGGGTGTTGACTTTGTTGTGGTGGTTGTTGTTGCTGTGGAGAAAGCCTTTGATAATTATTTTGGTTTGGGAACTGATTTTGATTTTGAGACTGGTTTTGGTTCTAAGCGAAATTAGGGTAATTCCTTCATCCCTGATTATATGTGGAGGAATAGGGATCGTTTCTAGGTCATTGCTGAAAAACAGCATTATTTTGTACTTGACCTTGAAACGGAGGATTCAAAGGACATTCTTCCGTTAAATATGATGGGTTAGAAAAGCAACCACACACGGTTTTGGGGAGCGCAACTTGGTTTAGGGAGGCTGACGAGAATTTATTTTTGATAGCATCTAGTTTCTTTTGCATCGCGGCGATTTCGGCTTTCACTGATGGAAACGTCGAGCTGATGGATACCTGCCATAGATGAAGATGATGTTGGTCTAACGCTTTCCCACTGTAAGGCTTGTTCAGCGAGATCTTCCAAAAATTTCCAAGTTTCGCCATCATCTTTTGACATGAAATGGCATAGACAAATGGTTTCAAGCATTTGTTTCATGGCAGGATTAACACCCTCATATATAATTCGGCAAAGTTGCCATCTATCAATTCCATGATGGGGCATTGTATAAGAAGATCTTTAAACCGTTCAAAGCATTTCCATAATGGTTCGTTGGGAAGTTGGGTAAACTGGTTAATCTTGCTTCGAACACGGGCGGTTTTGTGATTGGGATAAAATTTCTTAAGGAATGCTATAACGAATTCATCCTATTTGGCAATAGAATGTGCGGCAGTGCTATAAAACCATTTTTCTTCTAGGTTGCACAAGGTAAAAGGGAGAAGATGTAATTACATAGCATCCCCTAAAAGTTGGGTTGTGCTCATCATCGCACATACGTTCGTGAATTTGGTTATGAAAACGTATGCGTCTTCGGATTCAAGCCCATAGAATTTGAACAGCAAGTTGATGAAGTGGGGTTTAATTTCAAAATTATCCCCATTGGCCAGTGGAAGGGATAGACAAGTAGGAAAGGGTCCACGTACGGGGTAGCATCTTTCTTGGAGAGAGATGCACGATGGATTCTGAGCACCTACGGGTTGTGGCAGGGTGCTGTCGTGAAATCCCGATAGAGATCTGTACATTTCAGGAGATGTGGTGGGTGGAGGGGAAAAAAAGATGAAGAAGTACCGACTTCGAAGTCAATAGCAAAAACGCGGACAAGACGGGCACTAGAATTCCGTTTCCAGCCGATCATGCACTAAGCGGGTTTAGCGCACGTGGCAGCGTGTATGATTTTAAAAAGGTTTGTTTTGAAAAAGTGTCGGGCTTGAGGCTGGACTCAACAAATCACAAAAATGCACAATCAACCCCTAGAACTAGGGTCACCTAGGTCAAGTCACTAGACCGCTCCTAGACTTCCGAAGGACAAGTCGTTGGATCAATCCTCTACCACCTCTTTATCACTCTTGTGGCCAGGTAAGTGGGAGGTATCCGCTATACGAATCACAGAAATAACGGGCCTAATTAAGTAACCACTTTCCTTAATCACACTTTCCTAGACACTACAAAAGAGATGCGGATAAGCGATAGATTACCCACGACCCTTCTCTGTCCTAATTGAACATGACGGTCCTTAGAGCCTTGGTCTAAATATTTTTTAATTAATATAGGATGAAATATGTTCGTTTTGTGATTTGTGGGGCCTAAGAAGGGTGATGAAATCCCCACCTAATCTGGATTTAGGTTATTTCCCCTTAATGTCTGGTTTAGATATACACAAACAAACCGATATCAAAACATGCAAAAAGATTTTTGAGTGGCGATATTTGCAAAGAATCCTACAGAAAATATCAGATTATTGGAACTTAGAGGATAGAGAAAGATTTGATAGAGATACCAGAGGATTTTTTGGCCTAAACTCCTCCAACACGCCGTGGTTCCGCGGCCAAACCCTTACTTCTACCGCGGTTCCGCCACAAGTTGGTAGGTTCGGTTCCCAAGTTTTCTTCAGTGATCCCCTCTGCTCTTCTGGGCTACGTTGAAAATCTCTGAATCTCTGTTTTCTTACTCCAGTTACTCCAGATTCATTTGCAAAACTCGCACAACAATTGTTAAATACACAAGATGCGATTTTGTTTATTTTATTTTTGCTGGATTTAATAAGAATTCAACCCGAATAGAAAGAAAAAAAATTACGACCATCTCCCCAGCAATGGCGCCATTTAATTGTTCTTTTGAAAAGTGTTTTTGTAAAGTAACCGCAATCAAGATGGTGTCACTAGTAGCTAGCCACGATGACTACGGGTCGTCCGCAGAGAAACATGAACCATCTTCTTGTTTTAGACGAGTTGATGAAAAATTGGTTGATTGGTTGTAGATCTATTTTGAAACGGATGTAAAATTTATAAGAAAGGGGCTTGTAGGGTTCATAGGACTTGGTAGCAATGGATGAATAATTAAAAATGACTTCTTTTATCTTTTAATAGTTTAAAACTAGATCGATAGTGATGAATATAGATTAGGGTTTTTGGAAGAAACTAGGGTTTCCCCACTATTAACCCTTGTCCTTGCATTGATCTATATTCATGTCTAGCCCTTAACAAAACAAGTGTTAATCAGATCTCAAATCGTGGTCGTGACTATCAATAAATTGATAGCACGCCCAATAAGGATGTTAATATTTGTTTTGCTAAAGTTTATAGACTTTAAAATATATAAAAGAAGTTAAATGATTTTCTCATCCAATGATCTACCCTAACCTATGAACCCTGGCAAGCTAGGAATTACTCGCTCATACTTTGAGATTTAGAAGAAAGGTTGAAAAATGAAAACATGATTAAGATGCAGAAATTAAATGCAGAAATTAAATGCGGAAATTAATTTGCAAAAAGACTAATAAAAACATTATCTTTATTAATCAACTATTGCATTTACAAATCCTTTGAAGGTAGATTATAAGAACCCTAGTTTTTGCTCTCCCTCTCTATCTTGTTGGAGGTAGATGACTAACTGATGATCACCTGGATGTGTTGATCGCTTTGGACATATTAATCTCTTCGGTTGATGATCTTTAATGTGAAACTCTCGGTCCTATTTATAGTCCCAAAACCAGAAACCCTAGATGCCATAAGTGGATATATACTATTACAATACAATCACCAAAATCTCTAATCAGATGGCCCTAGAATCGCCGCGGAACCGCCGCATATAGGCTTGTTTGGTGGCGGTTCCGCCGCGATTTGGTGGCTTCGGTATTAGGGATTTTTTGTGCTATTTTATCTTGATGTTTGGAGATCCTCTCGATGTCTAAATTCTGAAAATAATGCTCTGAGTCTCTGCCGTTGGTAAATCTCTTGATTTGCTTCCATATTCTGGCAGATTTGATTCCGGCATCCCGATTTAATTCGGATCTCTAGGATTCCAGACCTGAGCTAATATCTGCATAATATCTTAAGTCATAGTGTAAGTAGTATTTGGTATTTTTGAGATAGTATCCTAACCATTTTAGATGATATTAAATCTTAAAGAATATTGATTAGAAATATTTGATATGATATGCATATTTTAATTACTAAGATTTCATATAAATATTATATGCATGTATTTTCCCTCATTATGTTAATTATAATGTAGAAATATATGATAATAAACTTTTTACAGATAAATCCATATATGTTCTATATTTACAATAAACACCTTTTAGTACTTAACAATAATAGGGAAAATGTTCATTCAAATGTGCATTATTTTAGACTAATCACCTACCCTCTTTAGAAAATTCCGTCTTCAAAATTTACACAAGGAACTAATCTTCAAACAGATGAATGTATCGTGTTCGAATATCATCTTCTAGTTCCCAAGTTGATTCTCCTGGTGAATCCCTTCTCCACATCACTCGGACCAAGTTTACCACCTTGTTCCGCAAAGCCTTCTCCTTCCGATCCAATATCTCGACTGGTTTCTGCTTGCAAGATAGATCGGTCTGTATGATGAGCTCCGAGTGATCATGTCACGCCCCGCTTCCCAGAGTGTGCTAAGATCGGCACGAGACAAAGCCAACCATGCTACCTGTAGCTAGGAAAGATTCCTCCACAGTCACATTACGGCTGTCTAGAGATATCAAGAACAGTAGAAATAATAAACAACTATCTAATACATGTCCATGAGCCAGAATAACGAGTCAAGAATAAAATAATGCGGAAGCAAAAGATCCAATAAACAATAATAATCTAGAATGTACGTCCCAAAATACGGGCTCACATCAGGAATAAAATAATACTGAAAGAAACTAGCTAACTATAAACAGCTCCTCACTGCTCGGCCTGTTGATCAAAATACTCTTGGACAGCCTGCGATAAGGATAAGGGATCTGGGCCATGCAAAACCCAGACGTCAGTGCGTCATAATATCAATAATTCTAAGCAAGCAGGATGTAAAGAAATATGCAGGCATGAAGTATAAACAGTAACAGTAACTTGAATATAGATCAGTGGACAGAATATATACAGGTGAAGTGCAGTGAATAGTCTAAACTATGCTATAGGGTTATCTACTCTAAAGTTATTGAAATCAATTAGAGTAATCCTCCATGTAACTCAAAGGATATGTCCCGTTATCCCCCGGGACCACGGATCAGGAATATATGAACCAAGAGTGGTTCTGTCCCGTTACCCCCCGGGACCACGGATCAAGATGTAAGAGTCACGAATGGCTCTGTCCCGTTACCCCCCCCGGACCACGGATCAAGTAATACCCTTTTAAGTTACACTTTAGTTTACACTTTTGATTTCCCCATACCCCCAAGTTATGTGTTCAAGTCAGGTATTGATAAATCTGGAGCTAATGCCAACACAGGATCAAGCAGGTACAGGTTTGTCTGTATAGACAACAGAATATGTCTGTAGGGACAACAGGTCAAGATTGTCGGCATTAGTAACAAGATCAGGTAACATGTCAAGATATGGTATATCAAGTCATGTCAGGTGGTGTACATGTATCAAGTCATGTCAAGTAGTGCACAGGTATCAAGTCATGTCAAGTGGTGGTGTATCAGGTCATGTCAGGTAGTGCACAAGTATAAAGTGGGTACTCATAATCAAACTGTAATAAGTATGGGTGCACAAAATCAAATATGGAGTACTAATATAACAATAAAATGAAATAATGTGATATGGTATGCAAATCGAATAAAAATCAATGATATGGATTCACAATTATCGATTAGGTTTACATTTATAGTTCCAATACTAATTAGGATGCACTTTATTAAACATGGGGTGTTAATATCACAGTATTATGTATTAATGTGATCTATAGATGCAGTTATATATATTTTAAATGAGATGGATGCAAACGGGTATCCGAAAATAGTAAAACTGTACAGTGGTAATGTGGGATGTACAACTAAGCAATATGAGATGTAAATATTCCATTGGATGCAGTATATTGTAGTATAGCATGTAACAAGATAAGTTGCATGCGCTAGATGTAAAGTAACACGTACGGATGCAGACGAATGTCGAAAAACTGTAAAAGTAAACATGGGGTGCATGATTTGAAATACCAGTATTATATTTATTAAAAATAGATATGTATAAAGTAATGTAGCATGTAGCAAGATAAACTTGCATGCCCTAGATGTGAAATAACATATACGGACGCATACGGATGTCCGAAAACGGTGTAATATGAAAAATGAATATGTGGATTGCAAAACTAATCATTATGGGGTATTATAATTCAAATGGGTATAGAATACAGTAGTATAGCATGTAGTAAGATTAACTTGCCTAGACGGATCAAGAAACGGATATGTACGGTACGTCCGACATCGGCAAAATGCCGTGACGCACGCACGGCACACGGAACGGATCCAAGTAACGCACGAGGGTGATCACGCAGGTAAGGTACGTCGTCTGGATCGTCGGCGTCGATCCTGGCTCCAGCGAACAACGGAAACCTAGAACCCAAGAGTTAAAGAAAGAAAGAAAAGAAAGAAAGAAGGAGGAGGAGGAGGAAGAAGAAGAAGAAGAAGAAAGACTTACTATGGTTGCAGAGAGGGGTGATGGTGTCAACGGCGGTTAACGTAGTTCCAGCGAACTAGGGTTTGGTGTTAGGGTTCGGTTAGGGTTTGGGGTTGGTTTCTGTTGCTGGGGTGTGCAGGGTTGGTATAGGAGGGAGAATACAGAGAGAAGATGGAAAGGAGAGGTGAAAGGAGATGGCGATGGGTCGTCGGCGACGAGTGATGGTGCTGGGTACTTATGGGTGCAATGGTGTGCAGGTGAGCTCGGGGGTGCAGGGAGAAGGAGGAGTTGGCGAGGAGGAAGAAGATGAGACGAGGGCTCTACTGGGGTGAGGAGGTCATGGGAGTTTTAGAGTTAGGGTTTCAAAATGAGGATGGGTTGAAGGTGATGGGTGTCGCTGGATTTTTATAGAGAGGAGGAAGACGAGATATGGGGAAACGGTTGAGGAAGGTGAGCGTAGCATCGGGGAGGTGACGCGATCCAAGGTTACCGCGAGACGAGAGAGAGTGAGAAGCGAGACGAGAGAGATAGAGAGAGAGCGAGCGGAGAGAGAGAGGAGGAAAAAGAAATTCGTTGTTTAGTGGGGGGCGAGAGAGTGATTGCGAGGGTGAGAAAGAGAAGAGAGAGAAGAGTGTGGGTAGTTATAATTGTTTTGATTTTTAATTGACAAGATTTTAGTTAGTTAACTAAATTTTAAAGCCGTTGATTTAAAATAAAGATATTAAATTAAATAAATTTGAATTTTGGCGGGATACAAAAATATTCCAAAACACGCCCGGGTCGGGTCTAAAATTCAGTTTTAAAATATGAAAAATATATGCGACGACCAAATTTAAAAATGAATGCTCGGGTAACGAAAATGCATACGCCCAAGAACGGATGCACGTACGTGCACATAGCCATCCAAACAAGTCCGTTTCCCTGAACGGGACAAGAACAAGATGCGCGGATGCTACGACAGGGTTAGGGGTATCATGCAGACCATGCAATGTATTTTTAAAATATTTTATGTGACTTAAAATGTTATATGGTAAAAAATGCAATGCTAGATAAAATACCAGTATGCAGTATTTATGAAAGTGCACATGTCTACGTAACAAGTCAAGATAATTCATAAATATGAATCAAACAAGTTTCAAGCAAGCGGGTCGGGTTGGATGCAATACAATGTCAAAAACACTATTCGCACCCAAAACACAGTAAATCAGAAAAATACCATAAATAAAGAAATATATGAACTAGAACTGGTATAAATGAACTAGGGTGTTATATTATACCCAACTACAAAAAGAATTTCGTCCTCAAAATTTCAGGAACAAGAAAAGATAATCAATCAAGAATCTACAAGAATAGGTATGGAAACTTCTGTCGAATCTCGGCTTCTCGTTCCCAAGTCGATTCTCCATGCGAGCGATTTCCCTAAGAAATAAGTACGAGAAGGATAACCTTGTTCTTAAGGGCCTATTCTCTTCGATCAACAATCGGCATCGGTCACTCCTCAAAGGTCAAATCCTCTCTTACAGTCAGCTCCGAATGATCCAACACGTTGTTTCATCTCGAACATACTTACGGAATTGGGATACATGAAACACGTCATAACCATTCGCCAAAGATTGTGGTAAAGCCAATCGATAAGACACTTCTCCAACATGCTACAAAATCTCGAAAGGCCCTACAAATCGAGGACTAAGCTTGCCTCGACTCCCAAAACGAATCACTCCTCTAGTCGGTGATATCTTCAAGAATACCAGATCACCAACAGCGAACTCTAGAGGTCTTCTCGATGTATCGGCCCAACTCTTCTGCCGATCTTGTGCTGCCTTCATATGATTCCGGATAGTATTAACTTTCTCTACTGTCTGCACGATCAAATCCGGTCCCAACAATCTTCGTTCTCCAATATCGTCCCAACAAACAGGTGAACGACACTTGCGACCATACAATGCTTCAAATGGAGCTATCTGAATAGTCGCCTGAAAACTGTTGTTGTAAGAAAACTCCACCAAGTGTAGATGATCCTCCCACGAACCCTTGAAGTTTAACATGCAAGCTCTCAACATGTCTTCAAGAGTTTGAATCGTTCTCTCCGACTAGCCATCTGTCTGAGGATGATAAGCTGTGCTAAACTTCAATCGAGTCTCTAAACTTTCCTGTAAGCTCCTCCAGAAGTGCGATAAGAATCGAGTGTCATGATCGAACACGATGCTCACAGGTACTCCATGCAATCTTACAATTTCCTGTGTATACTGTTCCGCCAACGCTTCCGTTGACTGACCAACTCGAAATAGTATGAAATTAGCTGCCTTGGTCAATTGATCGACAATCACCCAAACTGCATTGTTGCCCTTTGGACTCCGTGGTAAAGCTGTCACGAAATACATGGTTATATGTTCCCACTTCCATTGAGAAATCGGAAGTGGTTGCAATAAACCAGCTACTCTTTAATGTTCAGCCTTAACTTGCTGACACACCAAGCACTTCGCTACAAAGCGAGCAAGCTCCCTTTTCATGCCTTCCCACCAGAAATGCTATCTTAGATCGCGGTACATCTTCGTGCCTCCTGGATGTACAGAATATGCGGAACTGTGTGCCTCCTTCATAATTTCTTCGCGAATATCTCCTTTTGGCACACAAAACGGCTACCATATCGCAACGAACCATCTTCATGAATTAACAAGTCCGTTCGAAGTCCAGCTTCAACCTATTCTCGAAACTTCTGCAATCTTGGGTCATGCGACTGCGCTGCTTTAATACACTCGATCAAAGACGACTATACTTGCAGCTGCATCAACTGTCCTGAAGAATGCGGTAGCACGATCTCCAACTCAAATCTGCGAAAATCTTCGATAAGTTCCTTCTGTGCAGTCAACATCCGAATTGCTGGCAACTGACTAAGCGCATCCGGCACAACATTAACTTTCCCCGAATGGTACTTAAGATCAAGATCGTAGTCAGCCATCAGCTCCAACCATCTACGCTGCCTCATGTTAAGCTCTTTCTGCGTGAACACATAGTTTAGGCTTTTGTGATTGGTGAATATTTCGACCCTTTCGCCCAATAAGTAGTGTTTCCAAATCTTCAAAGCGAAAATCACAGCTACAAGCTCCAAATCATGAGTTGGGTAATTCTTCTCATGGGTCTTCAACTGTCTCGATGCGTAAGTTATAACCTTCCCATGCTGCATCAAAACACATCCTAATCCTTTCCCAGATGCATCGCTGTGAATCACCAATCCTCCAGAACTGTCTAGCATGGTCAAAATAGGAGCGGTTATCAATCTCTGCTTCAATACCTCAAAAGCTGACGCACATTTATCTGTCCATACAAACGGTACTTCCTTGTGCGTAAGCTTGGTCAGAGGCTCAGTGATTGATTCATTTTCTGACGTGTATATGTAAAAAGTAACGACAATCAAAAAATTATATTGACCGCAATCAAACTACGGTGTCGGATGTAGTTAATGAATGAGTGCGGATCGTCCACAGGGATTGTGCAATTCAATTGTATTTTGATACGTTTGAAATGTAATGTTAAGCAACAATAAACGAAAACATGATTCAAGATGTGATTTGTATTCGAGTGTCACTATTCTTTACTCAAGAATCAAGAAACTATAAACAATCAAGAATCGGTTGTTTTGATAATATTTCCAATCAACAATCAAGAATATAAGAGAGGCTCGTAGGAATCGATCGGATCTTTAGACGTGATGTAATCTAAAGGGTTTCGTGTTCTTGTCCTTCGAAGAATTGATACTAGATTAATGGGGATCGACGAGAGTTAGGGTTTTCTTGATGAAATTAGGGTTTCATCTCTTAACCCTTGTTCTTTCGAGGATACCATTTATATTCTAGCCTCTAGCAATTCCAAGAAACGATCGGAACTCCCCAATCTCGAGCGATGTCGATCAAGAAAGCATCGCAACGAATTGGGTCGTCGATTCTTGAACTTGCTAGGGTTTACAAACTCGTGGGATTCAAGAATCGATTACAAATTTGTTACATCATCATACTAAAGATCGTTTCGACTCCCCGACGAGCGGAGTTTTATTCACACATCACCACAAAGACAATATTCAAGAATAGTAATGATAACATGATGCGGAATTTAAAGAAAACAAGATAAAAGAATATCACCTTTTATTTAATCAACAATTTCAATACATTCTTTCAAGAATCTACAAGAAGAAGAAATCGATCGTTGACTCGGCTTCGCTCGTCTCCGTGGATCGTGGATCTACTTTGATCTCTTGCCCGATTGAAGATCGGCTCGGCTCATAAAAGGGTTGAAGGCATCTTGCTTGGCTTGCACTCAAGATCTTGAATTGTGGTTGGATTTAGGGTTAGGGTTTCCTACAAGCTCTCTCACTAAACTTGAGGAAGAGGGGATGAAGAAAGAGATTGATTTTCTAAACTTCAATAATTCTTTTTACAATGAGCCTAGGGTCTTATTTATAGAACTCCCAAACCCTAGGTTTAGGTTTGAATTAGAACTTTCCCTCCCAAAGTTTGTTGAAGAGTTTCTAGAAGGAGTTTGTTAGGAGTTAGCTTAGGGTTTAAGCTAGGGTTTAGGGAAAGTTCTAGAAGTATTAGGCTAGTTTAGGTGTTTGCTGATCTGGAGGAAGTATCTGGAATATTCTGGAAGTTTGTGTGCATTATTGAGCTGTAGCCACTGAAACAGGAGTTTTGGTGCAATTTGAGGAGCTGAGTCCCAGGGTCCACCGCGGAACCGCCGCAAGTTCATGGTTATTGCCGCTCTTCCGCGGCGCATTAATGAGCTTGGACTCTGGTCTTTCTTCTGTTGCTTGGTACTGCTGTTTGTAGCTTCCTTTGATGTTTAGATTTGTATTTCCTCTTCTGTGTTGATACCAGATTTGAGTTAAGTGAGTTTACGAGCAATTGTAATGGTCGAGCACTGTAATGATCGAGCAAGCTTCTCTTTTCCTGCACAGACTTCGAAACAGGGGTTGCAAGATATGGAAAATATGCTATGTAATGCAATGCAGTCAATTTCCCTAGAAATGCCGATTTTAAGGTCGAATACATGTAATCTGATATTTTGCGACCGATTTGCTAATATGTGAATTATGAATACCGTACACTTCTATATGGATGCAAATGATAAGGAAATTGCCGGTTAAAATATGCAATATTTTCGACTGATCAAATACCCCCAAACTTAATTTCGATCGTCTCGAGCGAATGTTTTATTAAAAAGAGAAGGAGAAAATAAAGAAAAAGAAAAAACTAACTAGCACACTTTCGTAGGCAACACGATTGCACTGAGCACGTGCAACAAGCCTTTAAACCTCTAGGTGTCCCTAGTAGGAGGAGTGTTGTCTCCTGAGGGTTTTCAGCGGATTGCACCCACAAAATCCAATAATAAAAGCAAGATCATGAATATTACATTTAAAGAAGAGAATCGTAAAAGAAAAGCTTTGAAAATTAGGGTTTCCAACTAAGCTAGCTTTTCGGTTGTCATGAGCCCTATCTTAATGGTCATGAAAAGATGTTAGAAATCACGTCCTCCCTCAATAAAACATCATCTTATTCTTCATTCCTATCTTTCTTCCAAACATCGATCATATAACCCTGCGTGTGTGTAAAGACATCCCTACACCCGGAGAATTCAATTCAAGCTATCATACTCTTGCCCATCAACCTCAGTACTCTTTTTTTTTTCTTTTTTCTTTTTTTTCGATGAGCTCACACACTTTCATGCGACCGTTAATACTTCTTGAGGTACTAACCGACCGATTACTCATGTGCTTGCTTATTTGGTGTATTTTTCTAGTCTTGCACCACCTTAGGTATAGCAGTGACTCCCAGACCAGTTGGCCTTAGGGCACTAGATGAAAAAGCACCCTCGCTATATATTTTTTATTCCCTTGGTGATAACAAAACCAGTGTCCATTTTTCTCACCATATTTTTTTTTCCCCATACTTTTGGCTTTAAGACAAGAGCATTTCAAGGTATCCTCTACTATCCCAGGCTTCAAGACGTGTGTAAGTGCGAATAGCAGGGTAGCAACGTTCAAAATGTTTGGCTTCCAGAATAGAAACTATTTTTCAGACTTATTTTTATCCTCAGATTAGTGACGTCCTTCATCTTACTAACCCTTGGGACAACGGCTCATAACTACTTATTACTAGTTCGTATAAGAAAACTTCTAATTTTCTTGGTTTTCTAAAATTTTTCTAATCTCATGGATGTAACTTTTCACTATCTAAACTTTCATTATCTTATTTATATACAAAAAAGTGTAAATATTAAAATTATTTTTATATTTGAAAATTTTTAAATTTTTATGGGTTTTGAAAATTTTTCAATTTTTTATAGATTTTTAAAAGAAATGTTTTGTGCTTATGCAGATGATATGCAAATGATGCAAAAATAAGCACAAACCTCCCCCAAACTTGTTTTCAACAGTGTCCTCACTGTTGCCGACAGTTATATCTACAAAACCTGTAAATCTGGGGGAAATTATTAGTGGGGGCAAAATATATAAGTGAAGAACTTCCCCCAAACTTATCTTTCACTCACCTTCATTCAAAAGATGATGCAATGATATACAGGATATGAAGATGAGACGGAGGAATTTTTAATCCAAATAAACTGGCTCTTGTAAGAACAAGAGCTCCTCCGTGGGGTCAGTGGAAAAATACGGCTTTAATCTATGTCCATTTACTTTAAAAACAGTGCCGTTTTTAACATTTTCTACTTCTACTGCCCCGTGCGGGATTACAGACCGCACAACAAATGGTCCCTTCCAACGAGATCGGAGCTTACCCGCATGAAGGTGTAATCGTGAATCATAAAGAAGGACTTGTTGACCAGGTAAAAATATTTTCCTTAAAATGCTTTTATCGTGAAAAACCTTAGTCCTATTCTTTGTGATTACAGCATTATCATAAGCTTCATCGCGGAGTTCGCTTAGCTCGTTAAGTTGCAGCTTCCGAAAGTTGCAAGCAAGGTTTAGATCAAAATTTATTTCCTTTATAGCCCACAATGCTTTATGTTCTATCTCAACAGGTAGATGACATGCTTTCCCAAAAACTATCCTATATGGAGACATTCCTAGGTCGGTCTTATATGCAGTCCTGAATGCCCAAAGAGCATCCGTCAATTTGGTCGACCAGTCTTTTCTATTTTTAGCAACAGTTTTCTCCAGGATAAGTTTGATTTGTCTGTTTGAGATCTCAGCCTGCCCGCTTGTTTGGGGATGATAGGGTGTAGAAAGACGGTGGTTGATTGAGTATTTTCGCATCAGAGTCTCGAAAGACCTGTTGCAGAAATGTGTCCCATTATCGCTAATGATAGCGCGTGGGTGTCCAAATCGCGAAAAGATATTCTCTTTCAAGAACTTAATGACAACTTTCCTGTCATTAGTGCGACATGGAATGGCTTCTACCCACTTTGAGACATAATCAACCGCCAGCAATATGTACAGATTCCCAAAGGAGTTGGGAAAAGGACCCATAAAATCTATGCCCCAAACATCAAACATTTCAACAACCAAGATGGGTTGCTGAGGCATTTCATTCCTCTGGGATATTCTACCCGTATACTGACATTGTGTACAGGTTTTGCAATACTCAAATGCGTCCTTGAATAAGGTCGGCCAATAAAATCCACATTGCAAAACCTTTTCCGCGGTCTTTCTAGGACCAAAGTGACCCCCACAGGCCTGATCATGACAAAATGAAAGAACACTCTTGAACTCTTCATTTGGGACGCACCGGCGAATGATCTGATCAGGACAATATTTAAACAAATAAGGTTCGTCCCAGTAAAAGTGTTTTACTTGGGAAAGAAAATGGTATTTGTCCTGTTTTGACCAATCGCTCGGTATAAGTCTCGTGGCATGATAGTTCACAATATCCCTGAACCATGGTTCAGCGGATATGCTCAAGAGTTGTTCATCAGGGAATGAGTCATTAATCGGCAGGGTCACAGGGGAAGAAACGATGCGTGAAAGGTGGTCAGCTACTACGTTTTCACATCCTTTCTTATCTTTGATAACAAGATCAAATTCTTGTAACAGTAGGATCCAACGTATTAGTCGACCTTTTGCATCTTTCTTTGCCAGAAGATGTTTTAAAGCGGAATGGTCAGTATACACAACTATAGGTGAGCCGATTAAATAAGGCCTGAATTTTTCTAACGCAAATACAACCGCTAAAAGCTCTTTCTCGGTGGTTGTATAATTGATTTGCGCATCATTCAGGGTCTTACTGGCATAGTAAATCACGTGTGGCATCTTATCGATGTGCTGTCCTAGGACTGCACCTACTGCAAAATCAGATGCATCACACATCAGCTCAAAGGGGTAGTCCCAATTTGGTGATGATAAAACGGGGGCTGTGGTGAGTGAGTGTTTAAGTGAGTCGAAAGCTGTCTCGCAATCCGAGTCGAAATGGAAGGTAGTATCCTTGGCCAGGAGTAGTGTTAAAGGTCTAGCAATTTTGCTAAAATCCTTAATGAATCTCCTATAAAAGCCCGCATGGCCAAGGAAAGAGCGAATATCTTTGACGCTTTTGGGATGAGGCAGGTTTTGAATGACATCTACTTTAGCTCTGTCAACCTCAATGCCTTTCTGTGAAATGATATGTCCAAGGACTATTCCTTCTTGGACCATAAAATGGCATTTTTCCCAGTTTAAAGTCAAGTTCTTCTCTTTGCAACGAGTAAGAACAGCGTCTAGATTCGCAAGGCAATCAGAAAAAGAGTCTCCAAAAATCGAGAAGTCGTCCATAAAGATCTCCAGGAAATTCTCTACCATATCAGAGAATATCCCCATCATACACCGCTGAAAGGTAGCGGGAGTATTGCATAACCCAAAGGGCATGCGACTGTAAGCAAAGGTACCAAAAGGACAAGTAAAAGTGTTTTTATCTTGATCCTTTTTGGCGATGGGGACCTGATTGTAGCCTGAGTATCCGTCCATAAAACAATAAAACTCTCGTCCCGCTAAGCGTTCCAGCATTTGATCAATAAATGGTAGAGGAAAATGATCTTTCCTCGTAGCAGCGTTGAGTTTTCTATAATCGATGCATACACGCCACCCAGTTTGGGCGCGTGTTTGAATCAACTCATTCGCCTCATTTGTGATAACTGTGATGCCGGATTTCTTAGGAACGACATGTATAGGACTCACCCACTGGCTATCGGAGATGGGGTATATAATACCATTATCTAAGCATTTGACGATCTCTTTCATGACAGCTTCCTTCATGACGGGATTCAACCGTCTCTGTGGTTCTTGGGTCGGTCTGGCATCATCCATCACATGTATATGATGTTCAACTATCAAGGGACTAATCCCTTTGATGTCCGCCATACTCCAACCAAACGCCTCTTTGTTAGATCTCAATACCGATAAAAGGGCATTCTCTTGCTCTGATGCAAGAGAAGCGGAAATGATAACCGGTAATGACTCGTTCTCACCAAGATATGCATATTTCAGGTGAGAAGGTAAAATTTTGAGATCTAACTCAGGCGGAGAAATGATAGAAGGAAGGGTCATAGATTGATTTTTGGATCTACAAAGAAGCTCAGAGCCTGTGAAAGATACAGACTCGGGTGGAGAAAAGTCAGAAGTGCAGGACTCATATGCATCTAAAGTGTCCTCACTAAGATCATGTGTGAAATCAAACAGAGATGTGCTAATGTCATCGAGATCAGTAAAGCAAAGATCCTCGGCTCCACAACTATCGGGAGCGATCTCATGGACAGAGCACACATCTAAAATATGAGCAGAGGGTTCTGACGGCTGACTTCCAACTTTATAGATGTTTAGTTCAATGGTCATATTTCCAAATGATAAATTCATTGAACCATTTCTAGAGTTTATAACAGCGTTGGAAGTGGCAAGGAAAGGACGACCTAGAATCACCGGAATTTGGCCCCGGGGGTTTGCTACAGGATGTGTGTCGAGCACAATGAAGTCTACAGGGAAAACAAATTCCCCGACCTTTATTAACACATCCTCTAATTCACCCCTTGGTTTGGTGATAGATCGGTCTGCCATCTGGAGAGTGCAATGAGCAGGTTTCAACTCTCCAATCCCTAATTGCTCATAGACAGAATAAGGTAACAGGTTAACACTCGCGCCAAGGTCTAAAAGAGCACGATTTATGTTTTTACCCCCAATCGAAATCGATATTGTAGGACAACCTGGGTCCTTTCTTTTCTTTGGAAGCTGGGGTATAAAAGCAATGCTGATATTGTTAGACATAAAGACCTTCTTCGGCACTTGGGTCTTCCTCTTCCTAGTGCACAAGTCCTTAAGAATCTTCGCATAAGCGGGGACTTGCTGAATTGCATCTAGGAGAGGGATATTGATGTTAACCTGTTTGAACATCTCTAGAATTTTCTCCATATGAGGACTCGTTCTATTAGCCCTTAGCCGGTTCGGGTAAGGTGCTTTCGCAATAAGCGCGGGGTCCATCATAGGAGAAGGAAAGGGGGGTAGACGAGGTCCCAAAGGAGGTGTGGGGACCGTCTGTGGAGAACTATAAGGGTTGGGTGAAGGTGTTGAGCCTAAAGGGAAATTGAGAATAGGCTCGTGCGAAAGTGGTTTGGTAGAAGAAGAAGGATCAGAAGGTGAAGTGGGTGTGTGTGGGAAAGACTCAGCCGGGGTGTTGACATGATTTTCAGTATCATCAATACCTTCCCCGACATGATTGTTCAGCACTCTTCCCGATCTCAACGTTGTAATGGCATTTACATTGTAATGCCCAGGATTCTGTAGGGGTTGAGAGGGAAGTTTCCCTTTTTCTCTCGCACTCATTTCGGCTTTTAAGCGTGCGATTTCAGCTTCCATCGTGCGAATACTCTCAGCTTGGGATGCTGAGTTTTTCTTTATTTCACTGACGGAAGATCTGACCTCAGTCGAAACATCCATGAAATTTGATAAAAGTGATTTCATGGTTTGAGTGAATTGAGAGAACTCGTCAGAACAGGACTGCATAGGATTAGACTGTGCAGGAGTGTTGCCCTGATTTTGGAAATTTTGTGACTGATAGGGGTGCTGAGTGAGTTGTAGGGGTTGCTGTTGTGGTGGAGGAAGAGCCCGTTGAAATTGATTCGTGTTTGGAACCGTGTTTTGAGATTGTGATTGGTTCCAAGCAAAATTCGGGTGGTTCCTCCAACCCTGATTGTACGTGGAAGAATATGGATCGTTTCGAGGTCTTTGAAATGCGGCATTAGAATGCTCGTGACCTTGAAACGCAGAGTTTAATGGACATTCTTCCGTTAAATGTGACGGATCAGAACAGCACCCACAAACAGTTTTGGGGAGCGACATTGGGTTTAGGGAGGCTGCTGCAAATTTGTGTTCCATAGCGTCGAGCTTCTTTTGCATTGCTGCCATTTCAGCTCGGACACCTATGGACACATCTATTTGGTGTACGCCACCCCTATTCAATGGTTGTGTTCCACTCTCCCAAATTAGTGACTTTTCAGCGAACTCTTCTAAGTATCGCCAAGCTTCCCCGTCATCTTTGGTCATAAAAGTACCTTGACACATGTTTTCAAGGCTCTGTTTAGTGCTAGGGTTACTGCCCTCATATATGATTCGGCAAAGCTCCCATCTCGGGATGCCGTGATGAGGACATTGAACCAATAGATCCTTGAAACGTTCAAAGTATTTTGAAAATGGTTCGGCAGGGAGCTGGGCAAATTGGTTCAGTTCGCTACGGATTCGAGCCGTCTTTTGGACTGGGTAAAATTTCTTAAGGAATGCAGCGACGAATTCTTCCCAATTCGTAATAGAATGTGCGGTGGTGTTATATAGCCACTTTTCGGCTATATCGCACAAGGTAAATGGAAGAAGTCGTAGACGCATTGCATCCACTGAAAGTTGTGATGTACCCATCATTGCGCATACGTTTTCAAATTTGGTAATGAAAACGTAAGCGTCCTCGGTCTCGAGTCCGTGGTATTTGGGTAAAAGATTGATATACTGGGGCTTAATCTCAAAGTTATCCCCATTGGCTGGTGGTGTGGATAAGCAGGTCGAAAGAGGACCTCTATGTGGACAGCATCTTTCCTGGAGAGAAATGTGGGGTGGAGTAGGATTCTGCGCACCAACGGACGGTGGCAGATTAGGGTTAAAGAAATTTGATGGATTCGGATCCATCGGTGTGGGTGTGGTAGTGGGTAAAGAAAAGGTAAATGGAGAATTATCGACTTCGGAGTCGATAAAAGGTACGCGGACTAAACGGGCACTAGAATCCCGTGTCCAGCCTATCTTGCACTAAAAAGGGTTAGTACAAGTGGCAGCGTTGACTTATAATTAGGGATGAATGAATGCGGTGCTTGCTTTGAAAAAGGGACGGATTTTGAAAAAATGATGCGACAAAACAAATGCAGCACACAACCCTAGAATCTAATGGTCACCTAGGTCCGATCTCTAGACCGCTCCTAACTGCCAAAAGACAAGCCGCGGGATAGAATCCTCCACTGCCTCTTTGTCCCCCTGTGGCCGGATAAGTGCCAGGTAAGTGGGAAGGAACCACCACTACAGTGGACCTAATTAATAACCACTAGCCTTAGACACACTCGCCTTAGGCACCACAAGAAAACGCGGATAAGCAATGAATTACCCACGACCTTCTCTTGTCCTATTGAGCGCGACAGTCCTTAGAGTCTTCTCTAGATTTCTTTTAGTTAATGGAGGTAATGCGGATGCAAGTTTGACGATTTTCGGGGCCTAGGAAGGGTAATGAAATCCCCACCTAATTTGGATTTGGCCGTGCCCCTTAAATTTCCGTATTAGAATGCAAACAACCAAGAAATCAAAATCACACACAATTTTATTTTTGCTTTGCGGCGCTGCGATTTATTTGCAAAGAATCCTGCAGCAAAGGATTAGTTGGAGCTAAAAAGGGTGAGAGGAGAGAGCAAGAAAGTACCTGCACTGAAAATTTTTCAGTGATCCCTCAAGAATGCGGCTCTTCCGCCGCAAAATGCATGTACATGCCGCGCTTCCGCGGTTGGTTCTTAGGAACAGTGAACAATTTTTCTTCAGCAAGCTCCTGTTGCTATCTACAGCTCTCTGGTATATCCCAAATAATTTTTTCACAGCACAGAATGCTCCAGATCTCCTTGCAATCAAATCACAACACACGTGTAAGAGTTTGTACGAATTTTGATTTCAAGAAGTAAAACGTAATAATTCTTTCACTTCAAACTAAAAATGCAAATGAATTAGCGCGATCCCCGGCAACGGCGCCATTTTGATTGATTCATTTTCTGACGTGTATATGTAAAAAGTAACGACAATCAAAAAATTATATTGACCGCAATCAAACTACGGTGTCGGATGTAGTTAATGAATGAGTGCGGATCGTCCACAGGGATTGTGCAATTCAATTGTATTTTGATACGTTTGAAATGTAATGTTAAGCAACAATAAACGAAAACATGATTCAAGATGTGATTTGTATTCGAGTGTCACTATTCTTTACTCAAGAATCAAGAAACTATAAACAATCAAGAATCGGTTGTTTTGATAATATTTCCAATCAACAATCAAGAATATAAGAGAGGCTCGTAGGAATCGATCGGATCTTTAGACGTGATGTAATCTAAAGGGTTTCGTGTTCTTGTCCTTCGAAGAATTGATACTAGATTAATGGGGATCGACGAGAGTTAGGGTTTTCTTGATGAAATTAGGGTTTCATCTCTTAACCCTTGTTCTTTCGAGGATACCATTTATATTCTAGCCTCTAGCAATTCCAAGAAACGATCGGAACTCCCCAATCTCGAGCGATGTCGATCAAGAAAGCATCGCAACGAATTGGGTCGTCGATTCTTGAACTTGCTAGGGTTTACAAACTCGTGGGATTCAAGAATCGATTACAAATTTGTTACATCATCATACTAAAGATCGTTTCGACTCCCCGACGAGCGGAGTTTTATTCACACATCACCACAAAGACAATATTCAAGAATAGTAATGATAACATGATGCGGAATTTAAAGAAAACAAGATAAAAGAATATCACCTTTTATTTAATCAACAATTTCAATACATTCTTTCAAGAATCTACAAGAAGAAGAAATCGATCGTTGACTCGGCTTCGCTCGTCTCCGTGGATCGTGGATCTACTTTGATCTCTTGCCCGATTGAAGATCGGCTCGGCTCATAAAAGGGTTGAAGGCATCTTGCTTGGCTTGCACTCAAGATCTTGAATTGTGGTTGGATTTAGGGTTAGGGTTTCCTACAAGCTCTCTCACTAAACTTGAGGAAGAGGGGATGAAGAAAGAGATTGATTTTCTAAACTTCAATAATTCTTTTTACAATGAGCCTAGGGTCTTATTTATAGAACTCCCAAACCCTAGGTTTAGGTTTGAATTAGAACTTTCCCTTCCAAAGTTTGTTGAAGAGTTTCTAGAAGGAGTTTGTTAGGAGTTAGCTTAGGGTTTAAGCTAGGGTTTAGGGAAAGTTCTAGAAGTATTAGGCTAGTTTAGGTGTTTGCTGATCTGGAGGAAGTATCTGGAATATTCTGGAAGTTTGTGTGCATTATTGAGCTGTAGCCACTGAAACAGGAGTTTTGGTGCAATTTGAGGAGCTGAGTCCCAGGGTCCACCGCGGAACCGCCGCAAGTTCATGGTTATTGCCGCTCTTCCGCGGCGCATTAATGAGCTTGGACTCTGGTCTTTCTTCTGTTGCTTGGTACTGCTGTTTGTAGCTTCCTTTGATGTTTAGATTTGTATTTCCTCTTCTGTGTTGATACCAGATTTGAGTTAAGTGAGTTTACGAGCAATTGTAATGGTCGAGCACTGTAATGATCGAGCAAGCTTCTCTTTTCCTGCACAGACTTCGAAACAGGGGTTGCAAGATATGGAAAATATGCTATGTAATGCAATGCAGTCAATTTCCCTAGAAATGCCGATTTTAAGGTCGAATACATGTAATCTGATATTTTGCGACCGATTTGCTAATATGTGAATTATGAATACCGTACACTTCTATATGGATGCAAATGATAAGGAAATTGCCGGTTAAAATATGCAATATTTTCGACTGATCACTCAGCCAAACGAGCAAAATTCTCCATGATCCTTCTGTAATATCCGGCAAGTCCAAGAAAACTTCTGATCTCTGCTACGTTCTTCGGAATCGGCCAATCATGAACTGCTGCAATCTTCTCAGGATCAACAGCGATTCCATCTCGGGATACGACATGCCCCAAAAACTTCACTTCTTCCAGCCAAAACTCGCACTTGCTCATCTTTGCATACAATTTTTCATGCCTCAACGTCTGCAGTGCGATCCTCAAGTGTTCTGCATGCTCTTCTAGTCTCCTTGAATAGACCAGAATATCATCGATGAACACCACTATAAACTGGTCCAAAAACGGTGAAAAGATTCGGTTCATCAAGTCCATAAATATCACCGGTGCATTCGTAACTCTGAATGGCATCACTAAATACTCGTAATGTCCATACTGAGTTCGGAACGACGTCTTGCTAATATCCTCAGATTTAACTCGGACCTGATGATATCCGGATCGCAAATCCAGCTTTGAGAATACCCTCGCGCCATTAATTTGCTCGAATAATTCGCCAATGCGAGGGATCGGATACTTGTTCTTAATAGTCACCTGGTTTAATACTCGATAATCGATGCACATCCTCCTTGTGCCATCTTTCTTCTTTACTAGAAGAACTGGAACTCCCCAAGGTGAATTGCTGCTGCGAATCCAACCCTTCTCAAGTAATTCGGTAACCTGCTTCTTGACTTCTTCCAACTCCACTGGTGCCATCGGATAGTACGCCTTTGAGATTGGCGCTGCACCAGAAACAAGATCAATCGTGAACTCCACATCTCGTTTTGGCGGTAAACCCGAGATGTCCTCGAACACGTCGATGAACTCTCGAAGCACAGCTGGCGTTTCCTCCTTATCAACTTCTATTGTCGAAAGAACCTGTTTGTCGGCCTAGCTCTAAACTCGACTGGCCCGACAGAACTGCTACCTCCAGCAAAACAAACTCTGAATGTCCGGGAATCTGGAAAATCACTTTCTTTGCCCTACAATCAATGTGAGCGTGGAAAGTGCCGAGAAAGTCCATTCCTAAGACAACATCATAGCTGCCGGTATCAATCACCAAGAAATCTGCAAAACATGAACTGGTAAGCAATGAAACTGAGAGAACCAAGGTAATAAAACGACCATGGAATAAGAAAATGAATCAAGACCAGGACTCCAAGTTACTTAAATAGAGTACCGCATTGTAACCATGTTGCAGTTCATGGGTACAATCACATAACTCCGCTCAAGTCGCCCAAATCCTAGTATCAGAATAGAAAGAAACAATAGGGAACCAGAAGGTTTCAAGTCGAGATGCAAAGTTGTTTTCATATCGTCAAGACAAAGGATCAAGAGAAAGATAAGATTCAAGAATCACGAGAACAAGGTGGCCGGACATGTTCCTAATTACGAGTTATCCGATTCGTGTATTGGGTCCAATACCCAACTACAAAAGAATCAAACCCGATTAACCTATATCCTATGGCTCTGATACCAAACTAACCCTGTCACGCCCCGCTTCCCAGAGTGCGCTAAGATCGGCATGTGACAGAGCCAACCATGCTACCTGTGGTTAGGAAAGATCCCTCCACAGTCATATTACGGCTGTCTAGAGATATCAAGAATAGCAGAAATAATAAACAACTATCTAATACATGTCCATGAACCAGAATAACGAGTCAAGAATAAAATAATGCGGAAGCAAAAGATCCAATAAACAATAATAATCTGGAATGTACGTCCCAAAATACGGGCTCACATCAGGAATAAAATAATACTACAAGAAACTAGCTAAACTATAAACAGGTCCTCACTGCTTGGCCTGTTGATCAAAATACTCTTAGACAGCCTGCGATAAGGATAAGGGATCTGGGCCATGCAAAACCCAGACGTCAGTGCGTCATAATATCAATAATTCTAAGCAGGAAGGATGTAAAGAAATATGCAGGCATGAAGTATAAACAGTAACAGTAACATGAATATAAATCAGTGGACAGAATATATACAAGTGAAGTGCAGTGAATAGTCTAAACTGTGCTATAGGGTTATCTACTCTAAAGTTATTGAAATCAATTAGGGTAATCCTCCATGTAACTCGAAGGATATGTCTCGTTACCCCCCGGGACCACGGATCAGGAATATGTGAACCAAGAGTGGTTCTGTCCCGTTACCCCCCGGGACCACGGATCAAGATGTAAGAGTCACGAATGGCTCTGTCCCATTACCCCCCGGGACCACAGATCAAGTAATACCCTTTTAAGTTACACTTTAGTTTACACTTTTGATTTCCCCATACCCCCAAGTTATGTGTTCAAGTCAGGTATTGATAAATCTGGAGCTAATGCCAACACAGGATCAAGCAGGTACAGGTTTGTCTGTATAGACAACAGAATATGTCTGTAGAGACAACAGGTCAAGATTGTCGGCATTAGTAACAAGATCAGGTAACATGTCAAGATATGGTATATCAAGTCATGTCAGGTGGTGTACATGTATCAAGTCATGTCAAGTAGTGCACAGGTATCAAGTCATGTCAAGTGGTGGTGTATCAGGTCATGTCAGGTAGTGCACAAATATCAAGTGGGTGCTCATAATCAAACTGTAATACGTATGGGTGCACAAAATCAAGTATGGAGTACTAATATAACAATAAAATGAAATAATGTGATATGGTATGCAAATCGAATAAAAATCAATGATATGGATTCACAATTATCGATTAGGTTTACATTTATAGTTCCAATACTAATTAGGATGCACTTTATTAAACATGGGGTGTTAATATCACAGTATTATGTATTAATGTGATCTATAGATGCAGTTATATATATTTTAAATGAGATGGATGCAAACGGGTATCCGAAAATAGTAAAACTGTACAGTGGTAATGTGGGATGTACAACTAAGCAATATAAGATGTAAATATTCCATTGGATGCAGTATATTGTAGTATAGCATGTAACAAGATAAGTTGCATGCGCTAGATGTAAAGTAACACGTACGGATGCAGACGAATGTCGAAAAACTGTAAAAGTAAATATGGGGTGCATGATTTGAAATACCAGTATTATATTTATTAAAAATAGATATATATAAAGTAATGTAGCATGTAGCAAGATAAACTTGCATGCCCTAGATGTGAAATAACATATACGGATGCATACGGATGTCCGAAAACGGTGTAATATGAAAAATGAATATGTGGATTGCAAAACTAATCATTATGGGGTATTATAATTCAAATAGGCATAGAATACAGTAGTAAAGCATGTAGCAAGATTAACTTGCCTAGACGGATCATGAAACGAATATGTACGGTACATCCGACGTCGGCGAAATGTCGCGACGCACGCACGGCAAATGGAACGGATCCAAGTAACGCACGAAGGTGATCACGCAGGTAAAGTACGTCGTCTGGATCGTCGGCGTCGATCCCGGCTCCGGCGAACTACGGAAATGTAGAACTCAAGAGTTAAAGAAAGAAAGAAAAGAAAGAAAGAAAGAAAGAAGGAGGAAGAAGAAGAAAAAAGAAAGGCTTACTGTGGTTGCAGAGAGGGGTGATGGTGTCAACGGCGGTGAACGGAGCTCCGGCGAACTAGGGTTTGGTGTTAGGGTTCGGTTAGGGTTTGGGGTTGGTTTCTGTTGCTGGGGTGTGCAGGGTTGGTATAGGAAGGAGAATACAGAGAGAAGATGGAGAGGAGAGGTGGAAGGAGATGGCGATGGGTCGTCGGCGACGAGTGATGGTGTTGGGTTCTTATGGGTGCAATGGTGTGCAGGTGAGCTCGGGGGTGCAGGGAGAAAGAGGAGTTGGCGAGGAGGAGGAAAATGAGACGAGGTCTCTGCTGGGGTGAGGAGGTTGTGGGAGTTTTAGAGTTAGGGTTTCGAGATGAGGATGGGTTGAAGGTGATGGAGTGTCGCTGGGTTTTTATAGAGAGGAGGAAGACGAGATATGGGGAAACGGTTGAGGGAGGTGAGCATAGCATCGGGGAGGTGACGCGATCCAAGGTTACCGCGAGAGGAAAGAGAGTGAGAAGCGAAAGGAGAGAGATAGAGAGACGGAGAGGAGAGAGAGAGGAGGAGGAGAATGAAATTTGTTGTTTAGTAGGGGAGAGAGAGTGTGTGTGACTGCGAGGGTGAGAGAGAGAGAAGAGTGTAGGTAGTTATAATTGTTTTGATTTTTAATTGAAAAGATTTTAGTTAGTTAACTAAATTTTAAAGCCGTTGATTTAAAATAAAGATATTAAATTAAATAAATTTGAATTTTGGCGGGATACAAAAATATTCCAAAACACGCCCGGGTCGAGTCTAAAATTCAGTTTTAAAATATAAAAAATATATGCGACGACCAAATTTAAAAATGAATGCTCGGGTAACGAAAATGCATATCCCCAAAAACGGATGCACGTACGTGCGCGTAGCCATCCAAACAAGTCTTTTTCACTGAATGGGACAAGAACAAGATGCGCGGATGCTATGACAGGGTTAGGGGTATCATGCAGGCCATGCAATATATTTTTAAAATATTTTACGTGACTTAAAATGTTATATGGTAAAAAATGCAATGTCAGATAAAATGCCAGTATGCAGTATTTATGAAAGTGCACATGTCTACGTAACAAGTCAAGATAATTCATAAATATGAATCAAACAAGTTTCAAGAAAGCGGGTTGGGTTGGATGCAATACAATGTCAAAAACACTATTCGCACCCAAAACACAGTAAATCAGAAAAATACCATAAATAAAGAAATATATGAACTAGAACTGGTATAAATGAACTAGGGTGTTACAGATCAAGTATGTGACTAAGGTCACTCACGTAATGGTGTAGCTGAGATATGTGGAATACGTTGTGCACTCCTCCCAAAGAAGGTGGCAGTGTCAAACGATACGCCACTACTCCTATTCGTTTCAAAATGTCGAATGGTCCTATATATCTTGAACTGAGCTTTCCTCGTCGACCAAAACAAATTACTCTTATGTTCGGAAAGATCTTTAGGAACACATGATCTCCAGGTTGGAACTCTAGGTGTCAGCGCTTTGCATCTGCCTAATACTTCTGTCTATCCTGGACTATGCACATCTTTTCCATGATCGTGCAGACTACATCCACTGTTGCTACGATCATCTTTAGTCCAAGAAGTTCTCGATCTCCTACATTGTCCCAACTCATAGAGGAGATAAACTTCTGACCGTAGAGTGCTGCAAACGGTGTCATCCCAATGATGGCCTGATAATTGTTGTTGTATGAAAACTTGAAGAGGTGCAGGTGATCTTCCCACGATCCTCTGAAGTCAAGCATAAAGTTGTTGAATTTCATAATTCTTGTGATAAATTTCTTATGACGTCTACGTAGAACTGACCTGTATGGGACACCAATAAAACCTGTCACGCCGCACTTTTCAAAAGACGGTGAAAGCACATGACGAGTCTCGCGACGTTTTTATTTTGAGATGGTCATTTCCCATAATAAATACGTTAAGCGTTATAAAAAATATATCATAACAAGAAAATGACAAGTGAATTAAACTTCAACAACAACTTTAGTCACATTCATAATTTCAAAGTACAGATAAGATGTCTGAAATAAAAATACAATAACTGGAAAGTGCCTAAACAGTGGCATACTGGAAAATAAATTGTTGAAAAGAACGAGAAGTCAGTTTGGGCTCAAGATAGGAGTAGTCCTCTAAACTCGGCTCAATCTCCTCCGTTCCTTGGTCTCTCGACGAACATTCCAAGGAAACAAAAGAGGAAGGAATGTCGTCAGCGAACTAGCGCTCGGTAAGTCTCTAAAAGAGTATGAAGGTAAACTATAATGAGGCAAGTAAGAAGAACATGAATCTAATGTAATAGTGTACAGGTAAAAGTGTTAACTTGACATGAGTATGTTAAGTTAACCTAAATATGATGAGTATATGAACACGGTTATTCTATTCTAACGTGGATATTTGTAGTTTAATAAGGAAGGTATTTGGTATACGTGAGTGGTCTGTCAAACCCACGGGACAACGGCACAGGATATTCAGGTTAAGTGTCTTTTAGTGGACTCTCATACCACGACATACATTCTTTACCGATCTACCACTTATCCCCTGCGTATTTTAATTACAAGAGTTAATTACAAGTCTTCCCCGAAATTCATGAATACAAAGAGAATGCAATTCAAGTTCGAGGTCAAGTATATCAAGTCAATTTCAAGTGTTCGAGTCAAGTCATATTCATAGTTCGGTCAATTCAAGTTCAAGTGTTCAAGTTTGGGTTCAAGTTTAAGTTTGGGTTCAAGTTTAAGTTTGATTGGAGTTCAAGTCAAGTTCGAGTCCTACATGATTTGATTTCTCTGAAGTTACGATCTACATTTAGGTAGAGGCAAGTAGTACATCATTGTCTCCGACACCCTGAAACACTAACGAGAGAAGACGCTACTCAAATCAATCTGCAATCTAAATACGTAACATAAACTATTCTTTTGATTTCTATGGTTTTTATGTAAAATAAAAGTTTAAATTCTCGAAATGTTTTATGTAAAATACTTTATTTTAAAATAATAAACCCCGATGGTGTTTTTTGGAAATACATATATATTAGAATATCAAGAGTTTTTATAAAAATTTAGTTTATATTTTTTGGTATTTTATTGTTAAACCTAGTTTTTAAAAGTTTATGGTATTTTAATGAAGAATTTATCTTTTGAAAAAACGAAGGTATTTTCTTTAAAAACCTTAATTAAAGACTTGCTTTCCTTTAATGAATTAGAAAAAAATGGCAACTCAAATTAATATAACTCTCTATCTTTTCTTTTATTTTAAAATTATAGGAATTGTTTTTTTTAAACCGTATTTTTTCTTTCGAGACCATATCTCCGTGAAAAGTTCTGCATTTCACTCCACTAAACCCCCAGGATGTACGATAATCCGCACTAACCATAAATGGGTTCCCCTAAAAAGGATTGTAGAGACGTAATTGCAAAGGAATGGGTATAAATGAAACTTTAGGGTATTTTATTGAAATATGATTCTTTAGATAAACGTTACAGAGCAAGAGATCGTGTTGCGGATTCAAGTGTACGTGTGGGGTAGGTCATTACCTCGTGCATGAATCTACGTTAATATATCATAAAACTAGTGTTAAACAAGAGTAAATAAACATAATATTTATCCGTTAAGACGCATACTAGTGTTGTATTAACATAGCAATTCCATTTAAAATTTATGCAAATCTAGATTAGACATGGTTTGTAAAGATGAATGACTGGAAGTAATAATTTCTTGTGAACATCAGCCTATAAATTATCATGAATATATCAAGGGTTGCCATGAAAATTTTCAAGTTAAGATTGTCCTACACTTAACAGTATTATGATCATGAGAAGGGGGCAAAAGAGAGACGTCGAGGGGGACTTGCTCGTGTTGTAAATTGGTATAACAACCAATTCTCCGTTATCTGGGTGTTAAAGGGTTCGTTTGCGCAAAAAAAGATTCAATTGGGCAGAGTTTCGACTTCGAGAGCTTGGGCACTTTAACTTGGGACTTGAGCAACTTTTTTTTGACGGATTTGAGCGTGTATTTCTTGATAATTTCATAAGGAAGAACTATGGGGATGGGCTAAGGTATTTATAGGAGAATAGAATTAAAATGGTATTGGAATTTGTGTTAAATTGTATATTAAAAATGAATTTTAATGATGGAAAAGAGGTGGGACAGTTCACAGGTTAATTACAGAAGTTTCAAGATATTAAAAGAGATAGAGGGGAGTTGAAGGGATGCACGTGAAAAGGATGGGGGGCTTTGGGGCTACTTGGGCGGTTGGGGGCTGCTAAAGCAGAGGCAATTGCCTCGAAATTCGTGCCCATTACTCCTCTGTGTTTAACACCTCATTTACAATTGCCTCCAAATTCGTGCTCATTACTCCTCAGTGTTTAAACACCTCATTTACATACCTTTTTCTGTTATGACTTTTGGAAACTCAGGGAAATGCCCGTGCAAACCCTTGGTTTTCCAAAATGAAAAAAATAATAAAAATAGTGGTGCTGTTGGGATGCAAACACAAGGGCTATGGGACAGTAATGGAGAGATTTAACCAGAGAGCTACAAGTTGTTTTTTGTTATATTTTATAGAAAAATACTTATAAATCTGAATCAGAAATAGAAATACCCTTTATATAACATTGAATTCATATAAGAGTATTCAATAATCAGGGTCGTCACAACATTATCCATCTATTGAAAATAAGTACAAGAAAATCTCAAATATCAATTAAAACATATGGGTGTATAAGACTAATTAATCTAATTTAGATATTATTTTAATATCGGAAACTCGGTATAAAAACACAAGCGTGGTATGAGCGGAGGTATGGTATGAGGAGGAGGAACAGTTAGAGGAACAAGGAAAATGGCATTTACAAATAGCAACTTGATCTCAATATCAAGCTGTTAAAAAATGCGTCGAGTTAGTCTCAAATTGATTTCGAGGCTTCCAATGATGGGTTGCTGGTTCCTTCTTCTTCGTTTAATTGCTTAGGCTAGGTGTATGAAAATATGAGATATAAAAAAATAGATGAGTGAGAGAAAAGAGGAGGCGGAGAAAAAGATGAAGGAAAAATTAATGTTTGAGTCTGAAGTTTTGAGATCAAAGGCTAAGAATAAACTGGGTTAGATCAAACGGTTTAGGAAATTTTTATAGTGATATAGATTTTAAATTAAACACAAATTATTTCTCTTTCAAAAATCTAAAAATACAATTCTTTTTCCTTCACTTTAGAAACAAGATTTTATAATACAAAAATAATTAAAATAAAGAAATAAATAATTTAGGAAGGTTGCAAAATCGGATAGTGAAAATAGAGTAAGAATCTTGTTTTAGATTCATCAAATAAGAAATTGATTCCTCCATCACAAGAGGCTACTTAGCTATCTAAGAGGTTCTTTTTGGCACAAGATCTTAGATTGACCAAGGCTGGCAAACAACATTTCATAGAGAGTGAATTGAAGCCTATCTACGCTACCCAATCTATCTGAATACCATCAAAGAGCGGCCGAACTTACGGACTTTTCTTTAAAGCATTCAGTAGACGGAGGTCGATCTTCCAAGGGAAGCTGGGGTTTGAACTTAAGATATGTGGATCAGTAGTGCAGTGTCTCAACCAAAAGAATACAAATAATGATCATGTGTATAAATAGAAAGGAAATAAATTTATATACACTTGATTCAAACAAAAGAGGGGTTATTTAAGAGGGAAATTACTTGAAAGGTATATAGATTTTGCAGTTGTTACAAATATGAATAGCTATCATGTTTGAAAATTACCAATCGTATTCAATTTAAGTCAGATATTCAAACATTGGAAAAACATATCCACAAAAACCATATATTACATATGACATTGGATTTAAAAGTCGGATGTCGATACTGAATAGGTATAGGTATTATCATATCCGAGTCTGGTTGTTGTTGGCAGCTTCAAATATGGATAGTCTTCAGAAACAAAAATAATTAATCATACTGAAAAATTCATATACGGATAAAGAGTTATCTTGGATTATTCGCATCAATTTACATTCATACTACATTGTTTGAAGTTGATGTTGCGAGGCATGTTGCCATGTCCAATCATGTGCCCTGAAAATTATATGAAAATCGCTGGAGGATATATTAAAAATGAAATAAACACAAGGGGAAAAAGGAACAGGTCAAAATCCCTGGACCAAACCCATATGAAACCTTCATGTTTATGAGCTCCATAAATATCATTTATATTTGACAGGCATTTAGTCATTTACATGTATATATGGCCATTAAGAATAATAGCAAAATAGGAAACTCAACTCATTATCTCTAACTGAACACTAGTAGGGATACCCCACATTATGGCACGTGGCGGATGGCAGGTCTCCCACATACACCAACTAGATACTTGAAGTCTACGGTGATGAAATAAGTACCGTGTAAGGGGGAGATTCCTCGGCACCTCGTCTCTGAGGTAGCATCTGACCTTTGGGAAACCTCTCCTGAATACATTCCCTCTTCGTCTAACCATCGTCCAATAGATCGTCTCCGAGCAATCATATAGTCGAGCTTCCTCGGCTTCCTTACTCATCTCCGAGCTATCCTATAGCTGAGATTCCTCAACGTCCATGGAGCACGGACGTCCCCGTAACGGCTCTGTATACCTCGCCACGACAAAATCTCTGCCGCTCCACATCCCGCATCCCACGTTAGCGCATCTGGCCATTAATGGGCGTATCTCTCCATCAATGTAGACGTTACGTATAGGCGGAACGAACGGCAAGAATCTCGTATTGGCTCGCCCTCAGGCGATCCCTATATAAACCCCTCCTCCAGACGATTCAAGTAACTGGAACTCATTCCTATACGCCGCTACTCTGTCCAATTATTTCTCGGTTTTAACTTGAACATCAGAGGGTCCTACGGTGGTCTTCTACCCCGGGACTTCTTTGCAAGTAGCTCGGCGTCAATATTAATCAACCACCCATTGAGATCCACATTCTCTCTCCAAATCACAACCCTTCAACCCCGCTGGTCACAAGATCAACAGAGGACAACATCTGAAGGAGGATCCGACCTCCATCAATTGGCGCAATCTGTGGAAACGAGAAGATTTTCCACCAAAAAGTTGCTATTCCACCTTAGATTTGATGGCCAGCGATTATCGCAATGAAGATCCTAGCACGAGCCATCCCCTCCTCCGCAACGGAGGCGGGGGCGGTTCCACTCCTCCTCCCAACATCGTTAAACCTTAACGGCATGGATCGACCAACTGAAAGCGATGGTGGATGCGCTCGCTCGTGTTCAAATTGCCAGCCATGCCCGGCAAACTGCTGCCCCTGCTCCCCAGAACGGCGGCGTGCATGAGGCGACAGATGGATGCGTTCAGGTCCTCGGCCTCGCTCGTACCAATCTTGACACCACGGAACAACGGCAAGCCGATTCCGGCAGTCGCGACCCCCATATGAGAAATGATTCCATGACTCGTTGTGCGCCGAACAGTCCAACACCGAGATCTCAGGTCCAACCGAACCATCACTTCAACGCTTACCGTGCTCCCTTGCCCTCCGAGGCGACATCGGTCAGGTCGCCTGGTTCCAGGGAAGACCGAAATCACCATAGTCATCGAGGCCGTGAACATGGCGCATGCCAGGGGGAGCCATGAAGGGTTCACCCCGAGGATCTGAGGAACATGATAGAGTGAAACCGAAACCGCTCCATCGCCCAAGCCCGAAGCAGGGACAGCCGGCACACCGATTATGAAGAATCCTCGAGGTACCAGCAGCGAATTGAGGTCCTCGAGAAGAAGATCGAGAATATGCGGCTCGCCACCCATTCGCTTGGCGGATCGGGAAAGTACTCCGCAAACTCTCTCATGAAGCCCTTCACTGAGCAGTTACTGAGGGAGCGGATCTCATCCCGGAATAAACCGCCCAAAGTGGCTCTTTTCGACAAAAAGTCTGACCCGAAAGACCACTTGGACGCGTTTACCACAAGCATAAGCTTTCATAATAACTCGGACGTGGCTCAATGCCGAGCACTCCCTACCACCCTCATCCGGGTCGGGTGAGGCCTGACTCCGTGCTCAATCTCAACTTTCGACGAGTTGGTTACTCAGTTCCTTAGCCACTTTGTCGGCAACCGACGACAGAAAAGGTCAATTGACTAGCTATTCACCATCAAGAGTGAGGACAGAGAATCATTCAAGGACTATATCACCCGGTTCTATAATGCTCTCTTAGAAGTACTTGAGCACCGGGACGAGACGGTCATCACCGCCCTGAGATCCGGTCTAAAGCACAAAAAGTGGCTCCGCTCTTTTGCATTGGCGCAACCTAAGACCATGGCCGAGGTAAAAGTTTAGGCTAAACGGGAAATCTAACTCGATTCTGAGGTGAACGCTAATCTTTCCCGTAAAGACCGGACAGACCGAAAGGAATGGGACCGGGAAGAGAAGAAGAATACTGATCGTTCGAAACCATATTCTCCGAGATTTCACAAGTACACTCCCCTGAACGTCTCTCAGGCTGAGTTGCTAGAGGAGGCGAAGAGTGAGAAATTCTTCAAGCTATCGCCGATGATACAAAGTCCGGGAAAGCGACTCCGCGGCCTGTATTGTGCCTTTCATCGGTTACAGGGACACCTGACCGAGAACTGCAAATAGCTGCATGATTACATCGAGGAGCTAATCTGCTCTGGCCACTTGGCAAAATACCTGCGAGACAAACTTCAAGCAGATAGGGAGCAAGAAGACCAACCTCCAACCGGAGAGTTGACAGTCGGACAGATCATGGGCATCTCCATTGGCTTGACTCCGAGCAACGAAGACACCTGTCGTATCCGGTTGGTCATGACTGTTGGTGATATATGCCCTAGAGGCCATTATTGTATAGTATTGGATTGTATATTACATTTTGAAAGCTTGGGATATACACAGATATAATAACAGTCTTGCTCAATATGGTAGTATGCTACTTGTTTTGATTCTATCTCAATATGTGTATATGTTTCTTTTAGCATATCGCTAATACATATTGATAGAGCTCTTAGAATTTTTGCTTGACTACCAACATTGTGATGGCAGTCACACTAGTGAGGGCTGGGTTGTCTATAAGCACATCCTTAGACTGGTCCTTAGTCGTAGGATTATCGAGATAGGGCATCGATACTCCAGACTAGACTAGTGTATACGCTTCTCATCCCAGCATGGGAGATGGCCCGTCCCACAGCCATTGGTATGTCGTACCGTAGATAGTATACATGTGCTCATTGGGTTATGAGTTACACTGGACGGACTCGCGGGGGAACTGCTGGTTGGTATTATACCTATCGTCGGTTAGCAGTTCCTGGATGGTATGAGTACAGGTTAGTCCGCTGACTTGACATCACTATTCGTCTCGAGTGTGTTCCTACTGCACTTAGATCACTACCCTACCACGGCTCAAATGAGTCGTGCAAACAGGTAGTGGTTGGGTGCAGTCCCGAAGCACTTGGAGGCAGTAGTGGTTAGATATGATTCATCTCTCCCGGTATTGGGGATTGATATCGCGTTGTGTTCGAAAAGCCATTACACAAAGCCCCTAGCCAAGGAAAGTGAGATTTACTGCTAGGTACACCATTAGTTTCTCAGGATGTACTGGGCTCTACACCGGCACGACTTATTGCGCTATTAGGGGTCTGACGGTTACCACCCCCCTAGACTCGATATGTGATACTCTTAGACGAACAGACCGGACTGTACGGAGATTGTCACAGATAGGCTCGGTAGGAGTTCGGATGAGTTTGCTCGTCGGCCTTCTTATCGACAGATACCTGGGTACCCGTTACGCACAGCTAGTGCCGCTGACGAACTTGTGGTTAAACCGACTGCCAGCGTACTGTCGAGTCTTAAGAGTCCCACACAAAAGGTTTCCCTGCTTCGGACGAAACGATATAGAGGCCGTATGGTTTTACGGCAGGGTTCAGATCATATACGTGTACTGGCTATACGGATGTTGTTCGGACGGATAATACTAGAGGGTTTTGGTTTAAGCCGGATTCTAGTTTATATTATTGGATGATTATTATCTCATTGTATTCGTATTTTTCGGAATACGAATACGGGTATGTATATACGGTGAGGGCATTCTTATAATTTCACAAGAGATGCTTCTAGAAGGTGACACCTCATTATTTGGATTTATCTATTTATGGAAATAGATTAATGAGGTGGAAATTGAAGATATTTGTGGCATGGTGAAGCATGACTCATTTCTTTTGTTTATTGGTTTGGGTTTACTATTGAAGCATGGTTAATATTTTCTATTGGAAAATAATTCATGCTTCTTGTGAGATGAGATGAGCCATTCTCCACACTTAGTCAAGATTAGCTCATTTGTTCATTTGCTTTCTCTCTTCAATTTTTCTCTCATTCTTCCTCAAAGCCTAAAACCTTCACATGAGTTGTGAATCATTAGGTCCTTTGAGATTAAATACTCTATTAAACACTCTACATATTCTAAGCTACCTAACTTAGCGAACTAGGTACCTTAGTTATCTCAGTTTAGAGGTTGGAGCTGGAGGTATAGACTCTCGGGTGGATCATCTTCGACACGAGAAGACCGACGATCAAGCGCGGTCCGGATCTTCGAGGAGTTCAAGAAGAGGAGGAGAAGAAGACACGAAGGACAAGAATCAAGGAGGTATAAAACTCTTACCGAGTAATTAAACCTCCAAGTAGTATAGCTAGTTAAGGTTTCTATTAAGATCCTGGAGTTAAAGTCGGTGTTGCATAGTATGAAAAATCGTTTTTTTGTAAATTTCGCCTTTCCACAAGTGTGTGGGGTGTGAGACATCAACTTATAGTGGTATCAGAGCCTACTAAACCTTAACGAGTTTATTAGTAAGTGATTAGAATTTCGATCGACGAAAAATTGCCCGAAATCAAAATTTCAAACATACTTTCTGTCGATTTTTAAAACTGCTTGAAAAAACTTTTCAGTGACCTTAAAAATACATGCAGGCTTTGTAAGAACTAGGAAAAATTTTGAGATCGTAATCCCTCAACTAGACCATCGGAACCACGGCCAAACATGCTATTTGGCCACGGATCTGCCACCGAGTTGGGGCCGATTTGCTCACAATTTTTTCTGGGGTCCAAGTGTTTGGAATTATGATTTTTGGCATATTTGGTTTCTACCCAAATTTGTTTGTGTACTGTTTGTGCATGGAGTAGACACGGATAATGTTTATCGATCAAAATTCTAAGTTCTTAGCTAATATGTGATTTTATGTTTGTATATGTGTTGATAAACGTCTGCTAATTGCTATATGTCGATTAGTGGGGGTTGTACATATTTGTATCTTGATGGTTTGTGTATATGAAGTATTGGGTCGTCGTGAATGAATAGCCGGGTGATGTGAGAAGAGAGTTTTTTCTTTCATTCATGTAAATTTGTAATTGATGTAATATTATTTTTGTGGGGTACATCTGGGTTGACGCTGTAGCCACCATTGTATTATTTCATTTACTTTTCTTGCACCTAAAATAGACCCAAGGTGGGGTGCAAAAACTACCGGGTTCTTGAAATGCCGAGTGGCCTACTCATTGTATTGAGGAAGGTTACTTTATTTCGGAAATTTGGCGGGTAGTTTGCCACACCCGTAGAGGTCTAGGGTAGGGTTTGGTTATTCATCACGACCGTGGAATCCGTCTTTCGTTATAGGCTAAAACGAAATACAGAACTCCTAGTATATCCAATATATTCATCTGTGTTGCCGTGATCTAGAATGCCTATTATTCCGTGAGACGAATGGATATATATATATATATATATATATATATATATTATATATAATAAACGTTGCTTATGTTTTGCACCCGCGCTAGTACAGCCCCCGCTCTGCCGTTAATTAAGTAACCTAACAGTGCATGATGGGGCCCCGTGGTGAATGCGAATGGCATAAGCGTACGTTATATTTTCGTTTCTTTTCTGCAATGATAGGGTTAAATGATAGGACCGTATTAATATTGAATAATGCAAAGAAAACAAACCAAAATTAAACCGTTGGAACAATTTCAAAACTACATTTTCTTGAAAAACAACTTTTAAATGCGGAGCCTAAACCATTCCTTTTAAAAGCTACCATGGTTCCTTCGACTATATCAAGTTAATTACGTTCACGGTTTCACCAAAACTAGTCGTAGCCCTCCATCATTTCAGATGGGTATTCTATAGTATTCAAGCTGTGTAGTTTGACCTTCACCAAGGCATAGTGATTGGTAGCTGCTAGGTATTTATCTGTAGCATAGATAAATGCATTAATTTGGGGCAATCGTACAGCTATTTTGGCCTTCGTCAAGGGTTTGTGTGAATGGGTTCAAATAAACCTGGACAATGATGGGTATAAATTGATTTGCGTCTTATGATATGTTGGCCTTCGTCAAGATCATAAACGCCTAGAGCAAAAATCCACATCAGGAGTTTCAAAGGAAAGGGAAACTTGCTAGTTTTGCATACCATTTGGAGTGTGATGATTTTGGTAGGATTCCTTCAAAGTTGTCACACGATAATATTTGGATCCCGATTCTACTGTGAGTATCCGCTACTATTTGGAAGATTTTTTCACTTTGCAATCAATGTTATAAACCAAGTAGGTGCCTAGAACGGTGTTAGCGAGGCCATACCTCCAGGGAAAAGAGGTTATGTAATTAAGGAATTTCGCGAAAGTGTTGGAAAACCTCTTTCGAAATATCGATACTAGCCTGGCCGAAAGGTTAAGCAAGAATTGTAAGAGTGAGATTAATCCTGACTAATTCTTCTTTTATGGTTTGAAGAAGGATTCGAGAAACAGTGAGAGCCATCCTGTTTAGATAAACTAATAACCAATCTAAACTTGCAAAAGTATCATGCTGAGTGTTTCTTCTCTCTCTCCTAATTGTAACGACCAAAATGACCGGGCTTAAAAACTGCTAGATAAAAACAAATTGACTAGGCCAAACTATAAAGATTGGCTAAGGAATGTTCAAATGGCCATTAACTATGACAAGCTGGGCTACCTCCTTACTACCAAAGCCCTCGCCATCCCAAGTCCAGATTCCACCATCGCTGATGTTGAGATCCGTAAGACATAGGAAATAAACAGTGTGAGAGCCAAGTGTCTCGTGTTGGCCTCAATGGATAATGAACTCCAAAGGCGGCACGAGAAGATGGACTTAGCTTCCATCTTCCTCCATACCAAAGATTTATATGGAAAGCAATCTCGTACCGCAAGATATGAGATCTCGAAGAAATTATTTCAAGCGAGGTTGGCTATCGAGTCATCTGTAGGGGACCACGTCTTTAAGATGATCAGCAACATTGAAGAGCTCGTAGACCTTGGTACCACGTTGGAGAACGAGTTGTATACAAACTTGATTCTACAGTCCATCCCCTCTACTTACGCCTAGTTTATCTTGAATTTCAATATTCAAGAGAAGCAAGTTACACTTCCAGAACTCCTCAACATATTGAGGAGTGCAGAGGGCACTCTACAGAAAACCAGGGAGACACCTGCTCTGCTTATTAGGGAATCTTCCTCTTCTAGATCCAAAGCGAAAGCCAAGGGGAAAAAGTAGAAGGCCCCCACCAAGCCGAAAGGCGGTGTCAATAAGGTAGAGGGAAAGGGTAGGGCAAAAGTTTCGGGGCCAACAATAGGGAAGAAGGAATGTTTCTATTATCACGGGAAAGGCCATTGGAAGAAGGACTGCGGGGCTTGGAAAGACAGAAACCAGGATTCGAAGCACGTTGTGGCTTCGGCTTCAGGTATGTTTATGATTGAAAACTGTCTGTCAATTAACTCTACTTTCTGGGTACTAAATACCAGATCAGGATCTCATATCTATAATTCATTGCAGGCGCTGAGAAACCGTAGAGTTATCAAGGCAGGTGATATGACTCTCAGGGTTGCTAACGGAATAAGCGTGGATGTTGTATCCGTAGGGAAATATCACCTAGGATTGACAAGTGAGCAGATTTTGGTTTTACGTAACTATTTTTGTGTACCTAGTTTGACATGTAATATCATCTCTGTATCCTTACTATCTAAAGAAGGTTATGATTTTACATTTGTAAGCGATGTCGTCCACATCCATCTTAAGCATGCTTTGATTGTGCCAGGTACACTGGAAAACGGTATATACGTATTAAATCAAGCATAGGTTTTCAACGTCCAGAACATACTTAAAAGAAAGTCTCCAAAATTAAATCAGGCTTTCTTATGGTATTGTAGACTGGATCACATCAATGAAACACGGTTGATGAAGTTACATAAAGAGAGATATTTGGATCCGTTTGAATATATGTCTTATGCAACTTGTCAATCATGTCTCAAAGGAAAGACGACAAAGACTCTGTTCACTGGACACGGGGTAAGAGTCAGCGAGCTCTTGGGACTCATACACAGCGACGTGTGTGGTCCAATGTTTACACATGTAAGAAGTGGTTATTTCTACTTCATTACTTTTACGAATGATTTCTCAAGGTATGCACATGTATTCTTGATGAAACATAAATCCGAGACCTTTGAGAGATTCCAGGAATATAAGAATAAAGTGGAAAAACGAACGGGAAAAAGTATCAAGACACTTAGATCTAATCAAGGTGGTAAATACTTAAGTGCTGAGTTCCTGGATTATTTAAAAGAGAATGAAATTCTCTCTCAGTTTACTCCTCCATACACACCTCAACACAATGGTGTGTCGGAAAGGCGGAACCGCGCCTTATTGGATATGGTACGTTCCATGATGAGTAACACTGAGTTACCGCAATCCTTCTGGGGTTATGCACTGGAATCTGCTGCATATCTTTTGAACAAGGTTCCTAGTAAGTCTGTGCCTACCACACCATATGAAATGTGGAGTGAGAAGAAACCCTATCTTAAGTATCTAAACATATGGGGATGTCCAGCTTTTGTAAAAAAAAGCAGCATGCGGAAAAGCTCGAGGCACGCTCAGTACTGTATAACTTTGTAGGATACCCAAAGAACCCCAAGGGGTATCTTTTCTATTACGCGGAAGAACAAAAGGTCTTTGTTCCTCGGCAAGCCCACTTTTTGGAAACTTAATTTCTTGAAAAAGAAATAAGTCAGAGCGCAATAGAAGTGGAAGAAATTCCAGAACCACAAGCTATTATTGAAAGCATGGAGGAACCAGAAGTTTCAAAGGAACCGGACATCCCTGCGCCACTTCGCAGGACTAGTAGGAAGTCTCATCCGCCCGAGAGATACTACGGTTTTCTCATAGATGGGGATAGAGGGGATTGCATCATCGACGATGATGAGCCAACTAGTTTTCAGCAAGCCATTAGGAGCAGAGACTCGGTAAAATGGCTGGATGCAATGCGGAACGAAATGGAATCCATGTACACTAACAAAGTATGGACTTTGGACATTGCTCCAGAAGGGGTAAAACCCGTAGGCTGCAAATGGATCTTCGGAAAGAAGATTGGTGTAGATGGAAAGATTGAAAACTATAAGGCTAGACTTGTTGCAAAAGTTTTTCGTCAAAGACCTGGTTTATACTATAATGAAACCTTTTCTCCAGTGGCTATGCCCAAATCCATTCGGATCCTACTTACCATTACTGCCTTCCACGATTATGAAATTTGGCAGATGGATGTAAAGACCGTTTTTCTGAATGAAAATTTGGAAAAGTGTGTTTATATGGATCAACCGGAGGATTTCATAGAAAGTGGAGCAGCGGAAGAGTGTGCAAGTTACTTAAGTCCATTTATGGATTAAAGCAGGTATCACGGAGTTGGAACATCTGTTTTAATGAGACGGTCAAGGAATTCGACTTTATCAAAAATACAGATGAACCATGTATTTATAATAAGATTGTAGCGAGAACTATGGTATTCCTCATCATGTACGTAGATGACATTCACTGATAAGAAATGACATTATTATGCTACAATCAATCAAAGGATTCTTGTCACAAAGGTTCTCCATGAAAGACCTGAGTGATGCCTCCTACATTCTGGGGATCCAGATCTATCGTGATAAATCTAAGAGGATGTTGAGACTTTCACAATCAAGATACATCGACACCATACTAAAAAGATTTATTATGGAAGATTCAAAGCGCGGTAATCTACCATCTTGTCACGGAATCACCCTCTCCAAAGAGATGTCTCCTAAAATTGATTTGGAAAGGGATCGCATGACTATTATACCCTACGCTTCTGCGGTAGGCTCTATAATGTATGCGATGTTGTGTACCAGAACAGATGTAGCTTACACACTAAGCGTCATAAGCATGTATCAGTCAAACCCAGAAAAGAAACACTGGAGAGCAGTTAAGAACATTCTCAAGTACCTGAGAAAGACTAAGGAGATGTTCTTAGTGTACGGCAGTAAAGACCTCCAGATCGAGGCCTTTGCCGGCTCCAGCTTCCAGAGTGACAAGGATGACTCTAATTCCATATAGGGTTATTTCTTTACCCTCAATGGAGAGGCGATCTATTGGAAGAACTCCAAGCAGGACATCGTTGCTGACTCAACGATAGAAGCGGAGTATATCGCTGCATGTGACGCCGCAAAAGAAGCGGACTGGATCAGGAAGTTCGTAACAGAACTTCAGACGGTTCCGTCCATTGTTGATCCAATACCTTTGTATTATGACAACAACGGGGCTATAGCTTTAGCGAAGAAACCAAGGTCCCATCAGAAGTTCAGAAACATCTTGAGGCGGTACCACCTGATCAGGGAGATCGTTGATCGCCGGGAGATCGATGTGCGGAGAGTAGAGATGGAGAACAACACTGCAGATCCATTCACAAAGGCCATCTCTCAGACACAGTTTGAGAGGCTATTCGAGATGATAGGTCTGCGATATGCCAATACATGGCCTTAGTGCAAGTGGGAGATTGTTAGTGATATATGCCCTAGAGGCCATTATTTTATAGTACTTGATTAGTCGTGAAAAAGAGTTTAGTGTACTAAAGAAAGTTAACCGCAATCAATAACAGTGTCGCGTGTAGCTAGCCAAGATGAGTACGGGTCGTCTGCAAGGATGCATGGAACTTTTAATCATACTTTAGACGAGTTGATTGAAAGAAGGGGAGAGTGATTCTAGATCTATATCGAATACGGATGTAGAATATATAAGAAGAGGCCTTATAAGGTTCGTTAGGATTTAGTAGTCATGGATGACTAATAAAAATGACTCCTTTTATCTTTTGATAGATTTAAAACTAGATTGATAGTGATGAATGAGGATTACGGTTCTTGGAAGAAACTAGGGTTTCCCCACTATTGACCCTTGTCCCTTCAGTGATCTCTATTCATATCTAGCCCTTAACAAAATAATTGTTAATATAATCTCAAATCGCGGTAAATACGATCAATAAATTGATAGCGCGTCCGATTAGGATATTAGCGATTCTTTTGCTAAAATTTATAAACTTCATAAGACGTAAAAGAAGTTAAAATATTTTCTCATCCATTGTTCTACCCTAATCCTACGATCCCTAGCAAGTGGAGAATTACTCATGTATGTTTGGAGAAGAAAAAGGAAAGATAGAGAAGGAAATCATAATACAGAAAGTAAATACGAAATAATTAAGCTAATAATCTACCTATATTAATCAACATTACAAGTACAAATCCTTCGAGTTTAGATTACAAGAGAAAGAAGTTGCTCTCGATCTCTGCCTCGTAGGAAGTATTTGCTCCGTCGATATTCACGTCGCTTTATCACGTCGAATCGCGGACCTGTCGTGGATCTCTTGTTCTTTGACGGTGATTTGCTTCGTGTTAAAGGTGATGATTTCTAATTTTAGCCCTCGGTCCTTTATAAAGCTCTCAAATCAGAAACCCTAGTTACCTAATATGGTTATTTGTTGATGCAATCCTACCCACAAAATCCAAAACCTTAATTCCAACTAACGGCCACGGATTCGCCGCATTATGCATGGTTTGGCCGCGGTTGGACGGCGGGTTGGAGGTTTAGGGTTTCCAATTTTTGGGGCCGCCTTATGTTGACACGTGGAAATTTATGTGATTTCTGGATTCTTCAAATCTTCTCTGAGTCTCTGTCAGTATTGATTTTATGATTTAATTAAACTTCATCGGCAGATTTTTTATTCCCGACATCTCGAATATCTTGATCTCTTGACCTGAGCTAAATCTTGCACAATATCTTCATGAATAATGTTAGTAGTATTTCTTATAGTAGAGATGTAATCTTAATCATTATATGGTAATAAATCTTTTAAGAAATTTAATTAAGAATATTTGATATGATATGCATATTTAAATTATCAAAATATCTTATAAATATTATATGCATATATTTTCCTTCATAATGTTAATTATAATATATAAACATATGGTAAATATTATTTTGCAAATAAACCCAAATATGTTCTATAATAAACACCTTTAAATATTTAAGAAAAGTAAGGAAAATGGTATATCAAAAGTGCAATATTTTCGACTGAACAAATACCCCCAAACATAACTTTAATCGTCCCGATCAAACTAGTTATTCAAGGGAGGGAGAAAAAGAAAAAGAAAAACCTACGTAGCACACTTTTATAGGCAACACGATTGCACTGAGCACGTGCAACAAGCCGTTAAACCTCTAGATGTCCCCTAGTAGGAGGAGTGTTGTCTCCTTAGGGTTTTCAGCGGATTACACCCACGAAATCCCATAATAAAAGAAAGAAGATGAAAGTTACATACAAAGATAAGAACATATAAAAGAAAGAACTTGAAAATAAGATTTTCCAACTACACCAGCTTTTCAGTTGCCATGAGCCCTATCTTAATGGTCGTGAAAAGATGTTAGAAATCACATCATCCCTCAATAAAATATCGTCTTTAGTCTTCCTCCCTACCTTTCTTCCAAACACCGATCATATAACCCTACGTGTGTGTAAAAGAAATCCCTACACTTAGAGAATTCAATTCAAGCTATCATACTCTTGTCCATCTTCCTTAGTACTTTTTAGTCGGTGAATAATTTAGATGGAATTGCTCACACATTCTTCATGCGACCGTTAATACTTCTTGAGTTACTAACCGACCGATTACCAAATGTACTCGCTTATTTAGGCATAATTCCTCATTTTGCAACACCTAAGGCTTAGCAGTGACTCCCAAACCAGTTGGTCTAAGGCACTAGGTGATAAAGCACCCCCGCTATATTTTTTTTATACTACCTTAATCAATTACAAAACCAATGTTCATTTTTTTCTTCACCACTTATATTGTTTTTTCATACTAAGGCTTTCAGATAAGAGCATTTCAAGATATCCCCTACTATCCCAAGTTTCAAGATGTGTGCAAGTGCATATAGTAGGGTATCAACATTTAAATGTTTGGACTTAAGAATAGAGACTATTTTTCAGACTCGGATCTATCCTCAGATTAGTGATTTCCTTCATCTTACTAATCCTTGGGACAACAACTCATAACTACTTACTGCTAGCTTCATTTAAAAAATATCTATCTTTCTTGCTTTTCTCAAACTATTCCTATCTTTCATATGTAATTTTTCACTTTCAAACTATCATTATCAAAAAAAATTGTGCTTATATTTATGATAATGCAAAATAATGCGTGAATAAGTACAAACCCCCCCCCCAAATCTGTTTGCAGCAGTGTCCTCACTTATATCATCTGTTAAGCTAAAAAAACTGTAGACTTGGGAGGAAAAGTTAGTAACGGGTACAATAATTAATGAAAGTGAAATCCTCCCCTAAACTTATTGTTGGCTCATAATTTTGTAAAAATATTATTTTCTTTCAAGAGCCAAAATATTTTCTCCCCCTCCCCAAACTTGAGTAAAACAGTATTAAGAATTTTAAAATCATAAAGAGGGGGGTAAGGTTATTGGTCAATATAAAACTTTACAAAGACCAAAAATCAACACCAACTATTGAAAGATTTTATCAATGTAGCACCAAGGTTGGTAGAAGAACATATCACCTATAGACGTGAAGAAGTGGGGAGGGGATAAGAGGTGGAATAGAACGGGTTTACGTCTCGGTTTGTAGAGACGAAACAATGATGATGGGTTACTCGCATTCTCGTTATTGATAAGAAAAAGAGGTGGCGGTTCAACTTCTTTGCGTTGGGGTTGATTCATCACAACTCCCATATTTTCTAAGAATGCGAGTTCTTCATCGAAGATTTCTTCAAAGATTTCATCGATATCCCGAATAATAATCTCATCGGAAAGAACGGGATGATACTCGGACTCCATAAAAAGTTCATATTTAGCGTTAGATGTTGACCCGGACAGCTCGATAGAAGGGTCCATATGTGTATAATAAATAGTAGGGTCAAACAACAACGTACTAGCGGAGTCAAGATCAGTATCGTGAAGCTGTTCAAATTCGCTACTGTCAGAATCCATCCTTTCAACAGAACATACTTGAGCATAGGGTTCAGAGGGTTCACTTCCCAACTTGTAAATGTTAAGCGCAATTGACATCTTCCCGAAGGATAGGATCATAGAACCGTTTCGACAATTGATTATTGCGTTGAAAGTCGCTAGAAAAGGCCGACCTAGAATCACAGGGAATTGGTTTCGGGGGTTTGCTACCGGCTGTGTATCAATAACTATGAAATCCACAGGGAATATAAATTCCCCGACTTTGATTAACACGTCTTCTAGCTTACCCCTAGGTTGGGTGATAGATCGATCGCCCATCCGAAGAGTGCAGTGCGCCGGTTTTAACTCTCCGATGCCTAATTGCTCATAGACAAAATACGGAAGTAAGTTAACACTAACACCTAAATCGAGTAGAGCACGATTGATATTTTTACCCCCAATAGTAATAGATATTGTACGACTCCCGGGGTCCTTTCGTTTCTTGGGTATTTGTTGGATAAAAGCAGTGATCACATTACTCGCTAGGAAAAAAATTTTAGGCACTTGAATTTTCCTCTCCCTAGTGCATAAGTCCTTTAGGATTTTTGCATAAAACGGAACTTGTTGAATAGCACTAGGAGAGAAATATTTATATTAACTTGCTTAAAAATTTCCACAATCTTCTCCATTTGTGGACTTGGTCTGTTGCCCTTAACCTGTTTGGATAAGGAGTTTTATCAATAAGGGTTGGGTCCAACATTGGAGAAGATTGTGGGGATGGAATGGATCCCAGAATTGAAGTTGGGATCGTTTTAGATTGACTCGAGGAAGTGGGCGGAGGGTTCAAGCCTAGGGGAAAATGGAGAATAGGCTCGGAAGAAAGTGGTGGACTGGACGAAGTAGGAGAAGAAGTAGAAACCGGGGTATCATTAATATCATAGACATCAACGTCATCAACATGTTCACCCACTTGGTTGTTCAGCACTCTTCCCGATCTCAACGTGGTTACAGCACACACATTATGACTTTGTGAGTGGCCAGGATTCGGTAAGGGGTTGAGATGGAAGTTTCCCTTTCTCTTTCTCACTCATCGCGACATTTAACTGTGCAAGTTGTGCTTCTATTGATTTATACTTTCACCGTAGGAGGCGATGTTCTGCATTAACGTTTGGATAGAAGACTTTAAATCAGCCGTCGTTTGCATGGAATGTTTAATAAACGTATCCAAGCTTCGTTCGAGTGCAGGGGAGTTTTCGGTACCGGCCATTTGGAAAGAATTATTATAGGGTGCAAAGTTGTTGGCCGGATTTTGAAAGGATTGTGGTTGAAAGGAGTGCTGACTTTGTGGTGGTTGCTGTTGCTGTGGAGGAACCCTTTGATAATTATTTTGGCTTGGGAACGCATTTGAGTTTGAGTTTGGTTTTGGTTCCAAGCAAAATTAGGGTGATTCTTCCATCCCTGATTAGATGTGAAAGAATAATGATCGTTTCTAGGCCGTTGCTGAAAAGCGGCATTGGTGTGTAAAGAAGTGTGTTCTTGATCTTGAAACGGAGGATTCAAAGGACATTCTTCCATTAAATGTGATGGATTAGAACAGCAACCACACAAAGTTTTGGGGAGCGTAACTTGGTTTAGGGAGGCTGATGAGAATTTGTTTTCTATAGATGAACCATATATTTATAATAAGATTGTAGCGAGAACTATGGTATTCCTCATCATGTACGTGGATGACATTCACCTGATAAGAAATGACATTATTATGCTACAATCAGTCAAAGGATTCTTGTCACAAAGGTTCTCCATGAAAGACCTGAGTGATGCCTCCTACATTCTGGGGATCCAGATCTATCGTGATAGATCTAAGAGGATGTTGAGACTTTCACAATCAAGATACATCGACACCATACTGAAAAGATTTATTATGGAAGATTCAAAGCGCGGTAATCTACCATCTTGTCACGGAATCACCCTCTCCAAAGAGATGTCTCCCAAAACTGATTTGGAAAGGGATCGCATGACTATTATACCCTACGCTTCTACGGTAGGCTCTATAATATATGCGATGTTGTGTACCAGACCAGATGTAGCTTACACACTAAGCGTCGTAAGCAGGTATCAGTCAAACCCAGAAAAGAAGCACTGGAGAGCAGTTAAGAACATTCTCAAGTACCTAAGAAAGACTAAGAAGATGTTCTTAGTGTACAGCAGTAAAAACCTCCAGATCGAGGCCTTTGCCGGCTCCAGCTTCCAGAGTGACAAGGATGACTCTAATTCCATATCGGGTTATTTCCTTACCCTCAATGGAGAGGCGATCTATTGGAAGAACTCCAAGCAGGACATCGTTGCTGACTCAACGATAGAAGCGGAGTATATCGCTGCATGTGACGCCGCAAAAGAAGCGGACTGGATCAGAAAGTTCGTAACAAAACTTCAGATGGTTCCGTCCATTGTTGATCCAATACCTTTGTATTGTGACAACAACGGGGCTATAGCTTTAGCGAAGAAACCAAGGTCCCATCAGAATTTCAGACACATCTTGAGGCGGTACCACCTGATCAGGGAGATCATTGATCGCTGGGAGATCGATGTGCGGAGAGTAGAGATGGAGGACAACACTGCAGATCTATTCACAAAGGCTATCTCTCAGACACAGTTTGAGAGGATATTCGAGATGATAGGTCTGCGATATGCCAATACATGGCCTTAGTGCAAGTGGGAGATTGTTAGTGATATATGCCCTAGGGGCCATTATTTTATAGTACTTGATTAGTCGTGAAAGAGAGTTTAGTGTACTAACGAAATTTAACCGCAATCAATAACGGTGTCGCGTGTAGCTAGCCGAGATGAGTACGGGTCGTCTGCAGGGATGCATGGAACTTTTAATCATACTTTAGATGAGTTGATTGAAAGAAGGGGAGAGTGATTCTAGATCTATGTCGAACACGGATGTAGAATATATAAGAAGAGGGCTTGTAAGGTTCGTTAGGATTTAGTAGTCATGGATGACTAATAAAGATGACTCCTTTTATCTTTTGATAGATTTAAAACTAGATTGATAGTGATGAATGAGGATTACGGTTCTTGGAAGAAACTAGAGTTTCTCCACTATTGACCCTTGTCCCTTCAGTGATCTCTATTCATGTCTAGCCCTTAACAAAACAATTGTTAATATAATCTCAAATCGCGGTAAATACGATCAATAAATTGATAGCATGCCCGATTAGGATATTAACGATTCTTTTGCTAAAATTTATAAACTTCATAAGACGTAAAAGAAGTTAAAATATTTTCTCATCCATTGTTCTACCCTAATCCTACGTCCCTAGCAAGTGGAGAATTACTCATGTATGTTTGGAGAAGAAGAAGAAAAGATAGAGAAGGAAATCATAATGCAGAAAGTAAATACGAAATAATTAAGCTAATAATCTTCTATATTAATCAACATTACAAATACAAATCCTTCGAGTTTAGATTACAAGAGGAAGAAGTTGCTCTCGATCTCTGCCTCGTAGGAAGTATTTGCTCCGTCGATATTCACGTCACTTTATCACGTCGAATCGCGGACATGTCGTAGATCTCTTGTTCTTTGACGGTGATTTGCTTCGTGTTAAAGGTGATGATTTCTAATTTTAGCCCTCGGTCCTTTATAAAGCTCTCAAATCAGAAACCCTAGTTACCTAATATGGTTATTTGTTGATGCAATTCTACCCACAAAATCCAAAACCTTAATTCCAAATAACGGCCATGGATTCGCCGCATTATGCATGGTTTGGCCGCGGTTGGACGACGGGTTGGAGGATTTAGGGTTTCCAATTTTAGGGGCCGCCTTATGTTGACACGTGGAAATTTATGTGATGTCTGGATTCTTCAAATCTTCTCTGAGTCTCTGTCAGTATTGATTTTATGATTTAATTAAACTTCATCGGTAGATTTTTTATTCCCGACATCTCGAATATCTTGATCTCTTGACCTGAGCTAAATCTTGCACAATATCTCCATGAATAATGTTAGTAATATTTCTTATAGTAGAGATATAATCTTAATCATTATATGGTAATAAATCTTTTAAGAAATTTGATTAAGAATATTTGATATGATATGCAAATTTAAATTATCAAAATATCTTATAAATATTATATGCATATATTTTCCTTCATAATGTTAATTATAATATATAAACAGATGGTAAATAGTATTTTGCAGATAAACCCAAATATGTTCTATATTTATAATAAACACCTTTAAATATTTAAGAAAAGTAAGGAAAATGGTATATCAAAAGTGCAATATTTTCGACTGAACAAATACCCCCAAACTTAACTTTAATTGTCCTGAGCAAACTAATTATTCAAGGGAGGGAGAAAAAGAAAAAGAAAAACCTAAGTAGCACATTTTCGTAGGCAACACTATTGCACTGAGCATGTGCAACAAGCCGTAAAACCTCTAGATGTCCCTAGTAGGAGGAGTGTTGTCTCCTAAGGGTTTTCAGCTGATTACACTGACAAAATCCCATAATAAAATAAAGAAGATGAAAGTACATACAAAGATAAGAACATATAAAAGAAAGAACTTGAAAATAAGAGTTTCCAACTACACCAGCTTTTCAGTTGCCATGAGCCCTATCTTAATGGTCGTGAAAAGATGTTAGAAATCACATCATCTCTCAATAAAATATCGTCTTTAGTCTTCCTCCTTACCTTTCTTCCAAAGACCGATCATATACCCCTACGTGTGTGTAAAAGACATCTCTACACTTAGAGAATTCAATTCAGACTATCATACTCTTGTCCATCTTCCTTAGTACTTTTTAGTCGGTGAATATTTTAGATGGAATTGCTCACACATTCTTCATGCGACCGTTAATACTTCTTGAGTTACTACCGACCGATTACCAAATGTACTCGCTTATTTAGGCATAATTCCTCATTTTGCAACACCTAAGGCTTAGCAGTGACTCCCAAACCAGTTGGTCTAAGGCACTAGGTGATAAAGCACCCTTGCTATATTTTTTTATACTGTCTTAATCAATTACAAAACCAGTGTTCATTTTTTTCTTCACCGCTTATATTTTTTTTTCATACTAAGGCTTTCAGATAAGAGCATTTCAAGATATCCCCTACTATTCCAAGTGTTAAGATGTGTGCAAGTGCATATAGTAGGGTATCAACGTTCAAATATTTGGACTTAAGAATAGAGACTATTTTTCAGACTCAGATCTATCCTCAGATTAGTGATTTCCTTCATCTTGCTAATCCTTGGGACAACAACTCATAACTACTTACTGCTAGCTTCGTTTAAGAAAACATCTAATTTTCTTGCTTTTCTCAAACTATTCCTATCTTTCATATGTAATTTTTCACTTTCAAACTATCATTATCAAAAAAAATTGTGCTTATATTTATGATAATGCAAAATAATGCGTGAATAAGTACAAACCTCCCCCAAACCTCTTTGCAGTAGTGTCCTCACTGATGTCATCTGTTAAGCTAAAAAACTGTAGACTTGGGAGGAAAAGTTAGTAACGGGTACAATAATTAATGAAAGTGAAATCCTCCCCTAAACTTATTGTTGGCTCGTAATTTTGTAAAAATATTATTTTTTTTCAAGAGCCAAAATATTTTCTCCCCCTCCCCAAACTTGAGTAAAACAGTATTAAGAATTTTAAAATCATAAAGAGGGGGGTAAGGTTATTGGTCAATATAAAACTTTACAAAGACCAAAAATCAACACCAACCATTGAAAGATTTTATCAATGCAGCACCAAGGTTGGTAGAAGAACATGTCACCTATAGACGTAAAGAAGTGAGGAGGGGATAAGAGGTGGAATAGAACGGGTTTACGTCTCGCTTTGTAGAGATGAAACAATGATGATGGGTTACTCGCATTCTCGTTATTGATAAGAAAAAGGGGTGGCGGTTCAACTTCTTTGTGTTGGGGTTGATTCATCACAACTCCCATATTTTCTATGAATGTGAGTTCTTCAGCGAAAATTTCTTCAAAGGTTTCATCGATATCCCAAATAATAATCTCATCGGAAAGAACGGGATGATACTCGGACTCCATAAAAAGTTCATATTTAGCGTTAGATGTTGACCCGGACAGCTCGATAGAAGGGTCCATATGTGTATAATAAATAGTAGGGTCAAACAATAACGTACTAGCAGAGTCAAGATCAGTATCGTGAAGCTGTTCAAATTCGCTACTGTCAGAATCCATCCTTTCGACAGAACATACTTGAGCATAGGGTTCGGAGGGTTCACTTCCCAACTTGTAAATGTTAAGCTCAATTGACATCTTCCCGAAGGATAGGGTCATAGAACCGTTTCGACAATTGATTATTGCGTTGAAAGTCGCTAGAAAAGGCCGACCTAGAATCACAGGGAATTGGTTTCGGGGGTTTGCTACCGGCTGTGTATCAATAACTATGAAATCCACAGGGAATATAAATTCCCCGACTTTGATTAAAACGTCTTCTAGCTCACCCCTAGGTTGGGTGATAGATCGATCGCCCATTCGAAGAGTGCAGTGCGCCGGTTTTAACTCTCCGATGCCTAATTGCTCATAGACAGAATACGGAAGTAAGTTAACACTAACATCTAATCGAGTAAAGCACAATTGATATTTTTACCCCCAATAGCAATAGATATTGTAGGACTCCCGGGGTCCTTTCGTTTCTTAGGTATTTGTTGGGTAAAAGCAGTGATCACATTACTCGCTAAGAAAACATTTTTAGGCACTTGAATTTTTCTCTTCCTAGTGCATAAGTCCTTTTGGATTTTCACATAAGACGGAACTTGTTGAATAACACTAGAAGAGGAATCTTTATGTTAACTTGCTTTAAAATTTCCACAATCTTTTCCATTTGTAGACTTGGTCTGTTGCCCTTAACCTGTTTGGATAAGGAGCTTTATCAATAAGGGTTGGGTCCAACATTGGAGAAGATTGTGGGGATGGAATGGATCCCAGAATTGGACTTGGGATCGTTTTAGATTGACTCGAGGAAGTGGGCGGAGGGTTCGAGCCTGGGGGAAAACGGAGAATGGGCTCGGAAGAAGGTGGTGGACTAGAAGAAGTAGGAGAAGTAGAAACCGGGGTATCATTAATATCATTGACATCAACGTCATCAACATGTTCACCCACTTGGTTCTTCAGCACTCTTCTCGATCTCATCGTGGTTACGGCACACACATTATGACTTTGTGAGTGTCCAGGATTCAGTAGGGATTGAGATGGAAGTTTCCCTTTCTCTTTCTCACTCATCGCGGTATTTAACTGTGCAAGTTGTGCTTCTATCGATTTTATACTTTCACCGTGGGAGGCGATGTTCTGCATTAACGTTTGGATAGAAGACTTTAAATCAGCCGTCGTTTGCATGGAATGTTTAATAAACGTATCCAAGCTTCGTTCGAGTGCAGAGGAGTTTTCGGTATCGGCCATTTGGAAAGAATTATTATAGGGTGCAAAATTGTTGGCCGGATTTTAAATGGATTGTGGTTGAAAGGGGTGCTGACTTTGTGGTGGTTGCTGTTGTTGTGGAGGAACCCTTTGATAATTATTTTGGCTTGGGAACGCATTTGAGTTTGAGTTTGGTTTTGGTTCCAAGCAAAATTAGGGTGATTCCTCCATCCCTGGTTAGATGTGGAAGAAAAATGATCGTTTCTAGGTCGTTGCTGAAAAGCAGCATTAGTGTGTAAAGAAGTGTGTTCTTGACCTTGAAACGGAGTATTCAAAGGACATTCTTCCATTAAATGTGATGGATTAGAACAGCAACCACACAAGGTTTTGGGGAGCGTAACTTGGTTTAGGGAGGCTGATGAGAATTTGTTTTCTATAGCGTCGAGTTTCCTTTGTATCGTGGCCATTTCGGCTTTCACTGCAATGGAAATATCAAGCTGATGGATACCTCCCCTAGACGATATTGGTCTAACGTTTTCCCACTGTAAAGTTTGTTCGGTGATATCTTCCAGAACTTGCTAAGCTTCACCATCGTCTTTAGACAGGAAATGACATTGACAAATGGTTTCACACATCTATTTTGTTGCAGGATTAATACCCTCATATATAATGCGGCAAAGGTCCAATCTATTGATTCCATGATGAAGGCATTGTAGAAGAAGATTATTAAACCGTTCAAAGTATTTCCAAAATGGTTCACTGGGAAATTGGGTAAACTGGTTGATCTCGCTTCAAACGCGGGCGGTTTTATGATTTGGATAAAATTTCTTAAGGAATGCTACAACGAATTCATCCCATTTGAAAATAGATTGTGCGGCAGTGTTATAAAGCCATTTTTCTGCTAGATCGCACAAGGTAAAAGTGAGAAGACGTAGTCTTATAGCATCCACTGAAAGTTGTGAAGTGCCCATCATTGCGCATACGTTTTTTAATTTGGTGATAAAAACGTATGCGCCTTCAGACTCAAGCCCGTGAAATTTGGGCAAAGTGGGGTTTAATTTCAAAATTATCCCCATTGGCTGGTGGAAGGGATAGACAAGTAGGAAGGGGACCGCGTATTGGGTGGCATCTCTCTTAGAGAGAGATGCGCGATGGATTTTGTGCACCTACGGGTGGTGGCAGGGTGGTGGTGGTAAAATCTGATGGAGAACTATCCATCGCGGATGTGGTGAGTGGAGGGAAAAAGAAGATGAAGAAGTACCGACTTCGGAGTCGATAGCAGAAACGCGGACAAGACGGCCACTAGAATCCCATGTCCAGCCGAGCATGCACTAAGCGGGTTTAGCGCAGGCGGCAGCGTGTGTGAGAACTAAAAAGGTTTGTTTTGAAAAGTGTCGGACGTGAGGCAAATCACACAAAAAATTCACAAACAACCTTAGAACTAAGGTCACCTAGGTCAAGTCACTAGACCGCTCCTAGACTTCCAAAGGACAAGCCGCAGGATCATTTTTCTACCACCTATTTATTACTCTTATAGCCAGGTAAGTGGGAGGTATCCGCTATACGAATCACCGAAATAGCGGGCCTAATTAAGCAACCACTTGCCTTAGTCACACTTGTCTAAATACCACAAAAGTAATGCGGATAAGCGATAGATTACCCATGACCCTCCTCTGTCATAATTAAGCGCGACGGTCCTTAGAGTCTTGGTCTAGATATTTTTTAATTAATATAGGGTTATGCACATGCTCGTTTTGTAATTTGTGGGGCCTAGCAAGGGTGATGAAATCCCCACCTAATCTGAATTTTGGTTTTTCCCCTTAAAGTCCGGTTAAAATAGACAAAAACAAACCAATTACAAAACACGCAAAAGATGTTTTGAGCGGAGATATTTTGCAAAGAATCCTGCAGAAAATAAAATTATTAGATCTCAGAGGAGAGAGAAAGATATGTAGAAGATACCAGAGAATTTTAGCGACGTAACACCGTCAATCCGCCGCAGTTCCGCCGCAGAATACCCACTATTGCCGCGGTTCCGCCACTTGTTTGAGGGATCTTTTGTTAATTTTTCCTACAGTGCCTCCTTTGCTCCTCTAGTCCTCTTTGAAAGTCTCTAAATCTCAATTTCCTCGTTCCAGTCACTCCAAATTCCCTTGCAAAAAGTCGCACAATAATCGTTAAATACACAATTTGCTGTTTTGTTTTATTTTTATGATATGGATCGAATAAGAATTCAACCCGAATAGCAAGAAAAAAATAACATACGTATCCCCGGCAATGGCACCATTTGATTAGTCGTGAAAGAGAGTTTTAGTGCAGTAAAGAAAGTTAACCGCAATCAATAATGGTATCATGTGTAGCTAGCCGAGATGAGTACGGGTCTTCCGCAGGGATGCGTGGAACTTTTAATCTTACTTTAGACTAGTTGATTGAAAGAAGGGGAGAGTGATTCTAGATCTATGTCGAACACCGATGTAGAATATATAAGAAGTGGGCTTGTAGGGTTCGTTAGGATTTAGTAGTTATGGATGACTAATAAAGATGACTCCTTTTATGTTTTGATAGATTTAAAACTAGATTGATAGTGATGAAAGAGGAATAGGGTTCTTTGAAGAAACTAGGGTTTCCCCACTATTGACCCTTGTCCCTTCATTGATCTCTATTCATGTCTAACTCTTAACAAAACAATTGTTAATCTGATCTCAAATCACGGTAGAGACTATCAATAAATTGATAGCGCGTCCGATTAGGATGTTAACGATTCTTTTGCTAAAGTTTATAAACTTCATAAGACGTAAAAGAAGTTAAAATATTTTCTCATCTATTGTTCTACCCTAATCCTACGAACCCTAGCAAGCGGAGAATTACTCACGCGTGTTTGAAGAAGAAAAAGAAAAGATAGAGAAGGAAATCATAATGCAGAATTTAAATACAGAAAGTAAATGCGAAATAATTAAGCTAATAATCTATCTTTATTAATCAACATTACAAGTACAAATCCTTCGAGTTTAGATTACAAGAAGAAGAAGTTGCTCTCGATCTCTGGCTCGTAGGAAGTATTTGCTCCGTCGATATTCACGTCGTTTTATCACGTCGAATCGCGGACATGTCGTGGATCTTTTGTTCTTTGACGGTGATTTGCTTCGTGTTAAAGGTGATGATTTCTAATTTTAGCCCTCGGTCCTTGATATAGCCCTCAAATCAGAAACCCTAGTTACCTAATATGGTTATTTTTTGATGCAATCCTATCCACAAAATCCAAAACCTTAATTCCAAATAACTGTCGCGGATCCGCCGCAATATGCATAGCTTGGCCGCGGTTGGACGGCGGGTTGGAGGATTTAGGATTTCCAATTTCAGGGGCTGCCTTATATTGACACGTGGAAATTTATATGATGTCTAGATTCTTCAAATCTTCTCTGAGTGTCTGGCAGTATTAATTTTATGATTTAATTAAATTTCTTCGGCAGATTTTTGATTCCCGACATCTCGAATATCTTAATCTCCTGACCTGAGCTAGATTATGCACAATATCTCCATGAATAATGTTAGTAATATTTGTTATAGTAGAGATATAATCTTAATCATTATATGGTAATAAATCTTTTAAGAAATTTGATTAAGAATATTTGATATGATATACATATTTAAATTATCAAAATATCTTATAAATATTATATGCATATATTTTCCTTCATAATGTTAATTATAATATATAAACATATGGTAAATAGTATTTTGCAGATAAACCCAAATATGTTCTATATTTATAATAAACACCTTTAAATATTTAAGAAAAGTAAGGAAAATGGTATATCAAAAGTGCAATATTTTCGACTGAACGGTACTGGATTGTATATTACATTTTGAAAGATTGGGATATACACGGATATAATAACAGTCTTGCTCAATATGGTAGTATGCTACTTGGTTTGATTCTATCTCAATATGTGTATATGTTTCTTTTAGCATATCGCTAATACATATTGATAGAGCCCTTAGGATGTTTGCTTAACTACCAGCATTGTGATGGCAGCCACACTAGTGGGGGCTGGGTAATCTATAAGCACATCCTTATACTGGTCCCTAGTCATAGGATTATCGAGACAGGGTATCGATACTCCAGAGTAGACTGGTGTATACGCTTCTCATCCCAGCAGGGGAGATGGCCTGTCCCACAGCCATTGGTATGTCGTACTAGAGATAGTATATAGGTGTTCATTGGGTTATAAGTTACACTGGATAGACTCGCGGGGGAACTGCTGGTTGGTATTATACCTATCATCGGTTAGCAGTTCCTGGGTGGCATGAATACAGGTTAGTCCGCTGACTTGACATCACTATTCGTCTCGAGTGTGTTCTCACTGCACTTAGATCACTACCCTACCATGGCTTAAATAAGTCGTGCAAACGGGTAGTGGTTGGGTGCAGTCCCGAATCACTTGGAAGCAGTAGTGGTTAGATAGGATTCGTCTCTCCCGGTATTGGGGGTTGATATCGCGCTGTGTTCGGAAAGCCATTACACAAAGTCTCTGGTCAGGACAAGCGAGATTTACTGGTAGGTACACCAGTAGTTTCTCAGGGTGTATTGGGCTCTACACCGGCACGACTTATTACGCTTTAGGGGTCTGACGGTTACCACCCCTAGGCCCGATATTCGATACTCATAGACAAACAGACCGGACTGTATGAAGATTGCCACAGATAGGCTCAATAGGAGTTCGGATGAGTTTGCTCGTCGGCCTTCTTATCGACAGATACCTGGGTAGCTGTTACGCACAGCTAGTGTCACTGACGGACTTATAGTTAAACTCACTGCCGACGTACTGTCGAGTCTTTAGAGTCCCACACAGAGGGTTTCCCTGCTTCGGGCGAAACGATATAGAGGCCGTATAGTTTTACGGCAGGGTTCCGATCATATACGTGTACTGGCTACATGGCTGCTGTTCGAACGGATAATAATAAAGGGCTTTGGTTTAAGTCGGATTCTAATATTATATTATTGGATTATTATTATCTCATTGTATTCATATTTTTCGGAATACGAATACGGGTATGTATATACGGTGAGGGCATTCTTGTAATTTCACAAAAGATGCTTCTAGAAGGGGATACCTTATTATTTGGATTTATCTATTTATAAAAATAGATTAATGAGGTGGAAATTGGAGATATTTGTGGCATGGTGAAGCATGGCTCATTTCTTTTGTTTATTGGTTTGGGTTTACTATTGAAAGATGGTTGATATTTTCTATTGGAAAATAATCCATGCTTCATGTGAGATGAGATGAGTCATTCTCCACATTTAGCCAAGACTAGCTCATTTGTTCATTTGTTTTCTCTCTCCAATTTTTCTCTTCTTCTTCCTCAAGAGCTAAAACCTTCACATGAGTTATGAATCATTAGGTTTTTTGAGATTAAATACTTCATTAAACACTCTACATCTTCTAAGCTACCTAGCTTAGCGCACTAGGTACTTTAGTTACCTCGGTTTAGAGGTTGGAGCTTGAGGTATAAACTCTCGGGTGGATCATCTTCGACACGAGGAGGTCGAAGATCAAGCGCGATCCGGATCTTCGAGGAGCTCAGGGAGAGGAGGAGAAGAAGACCCGAAGAACAAGAATCAAGGAGGTATAAAACTCTTACCGGGTAGTTAAACCTCCAAGTAGTATAGCTAGTTAAGGTTTCCGTTAAGATCCTGGAGTTAAATTCGGTGTTGCATAATATGAAAAATCGTTTTTTGTAAATTCCGCATCCCCACAAGTGCGTGGGGGGGTGCGACATCGACTTACAATGAACTTAGATGCCCCCCTCCAAGAAGTACAAGAAGGTTGCTCCTATCACCTTCACCGACGAGGACTAACTTGGCATATCGGTCCCGCACATGATCCCCTAGTGATCATGGCTCGGGTGAATATGTACGAAGTCAGGAGAATTCTCTTCGACTCGGGAAGCTCGGTAGACATCCTATTTTACAACAGCTTCCATCATATGTAATTAAACTCGTCCGACCTCCAGCCTACCTGCATGTTCTCTCCAGGTTCACTAACCACTCCGTTCAAGCTGAGAGAACGATCACTCTCCTTTTCAACATTGGGGGGCCGGAAAAACCCGAACAATGTCAGTAAGTTTCCTCGTCGCTCGGATTCCTTTCTCTTATAATAACCTCCTAGGTCGCCCCACCTTAAACGCCCTCCAAGCTCAGATCTTGACCAACCACCTCATTCTCAAGTTTCCTCTGAGCGATGGTAGGATAGGCTGGGCCTTCGGAGATCAGCAAATCGCCAGGGTATGTCTCGCCACGACAGTTCCAGAAGACAGAGAAGTTGATCTAACCGACAAACCATGTGATCCTTGGGAGTCACTGGATACCCGTGATGACAAGGAGATCCGGGGTTCCCCAGTAAAAGCCCTGTCTGAGGTTCCCCTTAAAGAGGGAAACAGCAGCCAAACCATTCAGATCGGCTCCCTCTTGACCGGGGAAACCCAGGACAACCTTGTCTAGTTCCTCCAAGCTAACTCCGACGTGTTCGCTTGGACTCCCACGAACATGCCGGGGATCGACCTCAAGGTGATCTCCCATAAGCTCGGAGTCGATTCAAAAGCCCGGCCGGTGCGACGGAAGAAAAGGAGTTCCGCGCCTGTCAAGCAGAAGGCGATTAAAGTGGACCGACTGCTCGCGACAGACTTCATCAGACACCTAGACTCGGCTTGGCTGGATAACGTAGTCATGGTCAAGAAAGCGAACGGGAAGTGGCGCATGTGCGTCGAATTTACCGATCTTAACAAGGCCTACCCGAAAGACAACTATCCACTTCCTCGAATAGATCGGCTGGTGGATAGCTCAGCCGGCCATGGGCTGCTAAGCTTCATGGACACATTCTCCGGTTATTATCAAATCTGGATGGACCCGGCCGATGAAGAGCTCACTACTTTCACCACTGATCGACGGGTCTATTGGTACAAAGTAATGTCTTTTGGCCTAAAAAAATGTTAGGGAAACTTATCAACGGCTGGTCAACAAGCTGTTCAAGCCTTAGATTAGACGGAACATGGAAGTCTACGTCGATGACATACTTGTAAATTCCACCCAGTCGGCCGAGCATACTACGGACCTTGGCGAAACCTTCGAGGTCCTGCGAAAGTATAAGATGAAGCTGAATCCGGCTAAGTGTACTTTTGGTGTCACAGGCGGAAAGTTCCTCAGGTTCATAATCACCCATTGAGGAATCGAACCAAACCCGAAGAAGATCAAAGCCATCATTAACATGACGAAGCCCAATAACAACGTGGAAATCATGCGACTCACCGGCAGAGTGGCTGCTCTAAGTTGTTTCATGTCCAGATCCGGAGAGAAATGCCTACCTTTCTTCAAGGCTTTGAGGAAGATCCCATAGTTCGAGTGGTCCGAAGAATGCCAAGTCGCCTTCGAGAAGCTCAAGGCGCATCTGTCGACGCCGCCGCTACTCACCCGACCAGCCGAAGGAGACGAGTTACTACTATTCCTGGCCGTCTCCGACCAAGCAGCTAGCTCGGTAATCATCAAAGAATTCGAGGGAATACAAAAGCCGGTTTCCTACGCCAGCCGCATTTTTGGGGACTCAGAGACAAGGTACCCGGCCATCAAAAAGAGAGTCTTGACGCTCATCGTCACCTCCAGGCAGTTCCGGCACTATTTCTAGGCTCATACGATAATCATCCTCACCGACCGGCCTATGGGAAACATCCTTGGTTCTCTCGAGTCATCAGGCAGCTTGGAAAAATAGAGATGGGAGTTGTCGCAGTTCGATATCCGGTACCGACCGAAGCAGGCCATCAAAGCCCAAGCCCTAGCCGATTTTGTGGTTGAATGCACCATTCCCAATAGAGATGAGGCACGGCATGGGATCTAGGCCCATAAAGCTCAATAGAAGAAAAGCTCAGTCCGATTCCAGACTGGGTACTCTACGTCGATGGTTCCTCCAGAGAGGAAGGAAGTGAAGCAGGATTGGTCATCCGCGGCCCCAACAAAGCTGAGATGGAGTATTTTTGATTCAGCTTCAAGGCCTCAAGCAACGCCGCGAAGTATGAAGCCTTATTAGACGTCTTACGAATCGCCTCGGGGGTGGGGCTAAAGAAAATTAGAGTCCGTAGTGATTCTGCTTTGGTCGTCGGGCAAGTGACCGAACGATTTGAAGTCCGAGAACCCCTCATGAAGAAATACCTTGCCGAGGTGAAAAGGCTAAGGAAAATTTTCGGCGAAGTCCAAGTGAAGAAGGTTCCTCAGAGTATGAACGTTGAAGACAACACCTTAAGCAAGCTCGCCTCCTCCTATTCGTCCAACGACAGGAGGAACATCCTCTTTGAAGTCATGTCGCGACCCAGTATCGAAGATACATAAGTGATACACCCATTCTACGCTACTCAGGGAGATACCCCGAATTGGAGAAAACCTATAGTGGAATTTCTCAAGGATGGAACGCTCCCCAAGGACCGAACAGAAGCACGCAGGCTCCGCATGAAAGCTCGGCACTTCGTGTGGAGCAAAGGCAACTTATATAAATGGTCGTATACCTAATCTCTGCTCAGATGCGTCGATTCTGATGAAACTGAGTACGTTCTCCAAGAGATACACGAAAGAGTCAATGGCACACATCAGGGGGCTTGCAATCTGATCCAAAAGATGCTAATGCAGGGTTATTATTGGCCGACAATCTACGTCGATGCAAAGAAACTCGTATAGAGGTGTAAGGTGTGTCAACTCTTTGGCAACGTTTCTTGGCTACCGGCCACGGAGCTAACACCCCTGAGCTCCCCATAGCCATTCTCCAAGTGGGGAATGGACACGATAGGCCACCTCCCCACGGGCACAAGGTGGCACAAGTATATTCTTGTCGCCATAGATTACTTTACAAAATTGGTCGAAGCCATACCGATCAGAAATCCAGACGCCTCCTCCACAGTGAAGTTCCTGCAAAGCAACATAATTGAAAGATTTGGAATTCCGAGATGCATCATGACCGACTATGGAACCAATTTTGAGAATGACAAAGTCAGAGAATTCTGCAATGATTACCACATACTGATGAAGTTCTCTGCAGTCGCTCATCCCAATGCAATGAGAAGGTCGAGGTTACAAACCGAGTTTTCATTTGGGGACTCAGAGCCCGCCTGGAAGGAAGGCAAGGCGGATGGGTCGAAGAACTGCCCCCAGGTACTTTGGGAATTGCGAACGTCGAGGAAGACACACACGGGGGAGACCCCATTTAGTCTCTGTTATGACACCGAGGCAATGATCCCTACAGAAAATGGCTTACCCAGTTACCGGGTCGAACACTTCGACAACGAAGCCAACGTATCGTCCCTTTGAAGCAACTTGAACATCCTGCTAGAGAAGAAAGACCGAGCACAAATAAGGATGACCGCATATCAGCAACAGACCGCACGGTACCACAAAATTTGGGTTAAACATCGAGCGTTCAAATCAGGAGACTTAGTCCACCGACGAACGAATTTGAAGACCAAGGAAAGCTATACAAGTTCTCTCCAAAATGAGACGACCCCTTTCTCGTGACCGAGGTATTGCCCGGAGGAGCATACCGCATCCAAGATTCCTTGGGACGTAACCTTCCACGGCCATATAATACTGAAAAGCTTAAGTTGTATTGTTAAACTTGTACTCCCTTAATAATAAAGATTCTCGCTTCTCTGCAATCCTGGTTGTTTATCTCGATTCCAAACTAAGACACCGTGCGATGCCGGCAGGCAGCCTCTTGTCCGTCACGTCCATTCACAATGGGTAGTTTCCTTCCCGATCTAACTAGGGTCTGAAGCCCTCTCCCGAGCCTACAGGCTGTTTGTAACGACTCAAATTTTACTGTACAAAAATTTTCAAGTTAATGTACAAAATAGAGTTGTAAGTCTGAACACAAGTTATAAATTTAATTTGTTTAAGAACGGCAAGAAAGAACTTGTCGCTCATTGGTAAAATCTTACACTGTTGTGACGTAGCCCTGTGTTCGAATCCCATCAGCCACATATATTTTTAATGATTTTTATTTTAAACTTTTTGGAAGCCCAAAAGTTTACACGTGCAATACACGTAAAAATGAAAAGTCTAAGAAAATAAACATGTGCAAAAGGGTATTTATACAGACTTGGACACGTGGCTAAAATCTCACCCCTCATCTCACCAACTGGGCTGGCGAGATCGGTCCCAGACCCGATGCCGACGGTCCTATCCATAGGTAATGCCCTCAAACTCTGCACACAACACCTCTTGGCCTACCCCACTATCTCAGTACTGTTTGATTTCTCTATAAATTAACAGAAAGATTAAAATCACCCATTAATCCAAACTTTAATACATTTTAATTCTCTCTTCAATTCTCAAAACCGAAATTTTACCCTATAAATACAACATCATACCTTAGCCCTCCTCACTCTGAAATCTATTGTCAAAAATCCTCAAAATTTTCCAAGTCAAAGAAGAGTACAAGTGGAGTTAGTACTAGGTCAACTTTCCAGCGAGGATTCGAAGCGATTCCGGCGACCCCGCAACTTCACGAAGCCACCAACCTTTTCCTAAACCTCCTCTCTCTGCTCTAAGCTTGTAAGCTCTCTCTCTTCTCTTCTTCTCCTAATTTAAAAAGTTCTCTTTTCAAAACTCGTCGGAAGTGGAGTTATTCCGACATCCATTTCTAAACTCGTTAAAAATACCATCTTTCTTAATAAATATATAAAAATTATCAAAACACATATTTTAAGATATTATTGAATTCCACGGTTTCCAAACAAAATGATAGAATTGCAAGTTTCATGAAAATACCATCAAGAATCCATACAAATCAACTTTACACTAAAATACCATGAACTAATCAAGCTGGGTATTTATTCACTAGAATACCTCATTTTTAAAAATTACATCCATGAAAACCCTAAATACGATAAATAAATACTTGAGCTTTATTTTGAAAGTATACTAAAATTATTTTTCATTAAACCCCCCTAAGTTATATTAAATTTACATTAAGGACCCTAGTAAATATAGGTTTAAGCAGGACCAATTCTCTTGAGCCTCAGAGAGCCGGAGAAAGTGGGTGCTTGCCTATTTAAGGTAGAAACTAAAACGGGGTTATCAATGGTAATTGTCTTGAAAAAATACACAAATCCTGTCGTCCATGTGCAGCAGTTACCGATAACTCCTAAACCTAATTCAGGATCCAAATCTGTTTAAGTGTCTGGCTCAATTTGAGTCTTAGTCTAATCTGAATACAATCCAAACATGAAACCAATCAGAACTCTAATCCAACATGAATTCAATATATACTTGAATTTAAACATGAATACCGAACAATACGAACATGAAACATGACTTGACTTGACCGATCAATGGCTATATCTTGAACTTGACTACATGAATATCCGTTTACATCCGAACCGTTTACATGAACAATTTATACCATAGTTTCGGCAAGTCTTATACTACAACTCATTACAATCAATACAATAAGCATTACTGGGTTTAACGGGATAAATTAGTAACGGAATGTTTTAGAAGTGGAATGAGACGGTCACTATAATACACCTAACCTGAATATCCATGTCGTTGTCTCGTAAGTTTAACGGGGCCTTGTACTCCATATGCCTTAGTCCACGGAGCAAGTTGGACTCCTCTCATATATACTGATGCATTCTGTACCAAGCTACAAACAACTACGTTAGTATAACAAAAAAAACAGATATATTACCAGACCTATTCCTTTTACTTGATCTATCTCTCTTTTGGAACTTACCGAGCGATTGTTCGCTGACGACATTCCTATTTCTTTTTCTTTGGAATATTGTCAGGAGGATCCGACTCTAAGGAGATCGAGCCCAGCCAGGAAGATTTGGAGCAGTTTGCTGAGGAGCCAAAATTCTAGATCCTACTTGTACTTACTTTACTTTCAGTTCATATGCCATTGGTTAGACATCGCTTTCCATTATTGTATTTTACTTTCCAGTTGTATGTAAAGAATGAATATAAATAAAAAGTTGTTGTTTTATTATATCTCTTATTATTCTTATGTTATTCATTTATATTGCTTATTTACGCTTAACGTGTTTACTTCTGAGCAAATACGTCGCGTCCCTACCGTGTCCTCTTCCCCGTACATTGGGAAGCGAGGCGTGACAGGTTTTGATGGCGGCCCATGCAGGTCAGTTCTGCATGGAAACCTACATAACCATGCAGGTTAGTTCTGTATGGAATCCTAAGAAATATATCATAAAAATTATAAGAATCAACAACTATACATTCTTTACATTTCAATTCCTTGAATCTATCCTAACCCTATTTTTTCTTTCAAGGTTATGGATTCGCCAAACAACACGAGCACTAACGTGAATGGAAACACTCCACCTCCTCTACCACCACCACCTACCGTAGTAGCTCCTATCAACGAGCAGACGGTATTGTTTGAGGCAATTAAGAGCCTCTTGGAGGGACAGCAGCAGCAGACTGCCATCCTCTTACACCGCCCAGAAGCTAAGGCACCCGGTGTGAAATAATTCTGAGCACTGCACCCTAAACAATTCTCTAGGAAAGAGAGACCTTTGGAAGCAGAGGAATGGGCTCAGTCGATCAAAGACGACCTAGCAGCAGCACAAGTGTCAGAGATCGCTTGGGTAAGAGTTGCGAAGCTGCAACTCACTGACAATGCCAGAGTATGGTGGAAGGCGGAAGAAAGCCGTCTTACCCATCCGATTGAATGGAGGATTTTTCGCGAGATGTTCCACGCGAAGTATTTTCCCGAGACTGCCCGTTTTGACATGGAGCAGCAATTCATTAACCTGCAACAAGGTTCGATGTGGACCAAATCTGTGGATGAGTATGATGCTGAGTTTACCATGCTCAGCAAGTAAGATATGTCTCAATATTCAATTTCCTTATAACATTTACTACATTGCTAATACAAGACCGTAACAGGTTCGCGGCCCATCTCATACCGACTGCTGAGATCAGAGCACAACGATTTCAGCAGGGGTTGGACCAGGAGATCCAAGCTGCTCTAGCTACAGGGGATTTCCCAACCCATGATTTAGCTCTGAAGGCTGCCCGTCGATATGAGGCAGTAGTGAAGAAGAAGGGCAGACCTCAATCTACCGGTGTGAAGCGCCCTGCTACTCAGATGGCAGGAGGAGCCTCTTCCAGGCCACCGTTTGTACCCAGGAGACCGGAAGTAACTTTTAACCGGCCCAGTCCAAACTTTTTCACCTACTGCAGGAGGAATGGACACCTGACGAAGGACTGCAGGCGTGCAAATGGCCTGGGTTTAGTCTGCGACTCATCCACTCACGACATTGTTGCATGTCCTCATAGACTCAATCCGAATCTAGCCTCCAAACCAGCCATCACTTTTCCGCAGCAGCCAACTATTCAGGCACCTGCACCTCGACTTGCTTTTCCAGCTCCACCTCCTCGTGGACCTACTACACCTCCTCCTCGTCAGTTCCATCAAGCACAAAGGAACCTACCTCAAGGACAGAGGAACGGACAGATGAATTCTCCCCCAGCAAGGAGGAACGTAGCTAGCATCAGGCTTTCACAATGACTGTGGAAGAAGCTAAAGCCACTGGTCAAGTCATCACTCGTAATTTCCTATCTTTCAAATCTGTTCAACACTTGTTTGCATCCATATATTCTTTTCCATACCTAAACATATCCCACACAACTTAGGTACAATCTTAGTAGCCTCCCTACCTACCTTAGCACTCTTCGATACTGGACCATCACATTGCTTTATGTCACAACGGTTCATTCGAACTCATTCGATTCCAGTAAAACCGCTCGTATCCAGTTGGAATGTCAATTCGGGGAACAGCGTTCTAAAGGCAACTTTGGGATACGACCTGTGTCCAGTGATCGTCTACAGCAGAGAATTTTATGCTGACTTCAAGGTGCTGGACATACCGAACTTCGATGTAGTCTTGGGAATGGATTGTCTAGGAACTTTCTATGCTACCATCGACTGTCATCAAAGGAGGGTAGTGTTCGAAATACCAGATAATCAGGCCTTTTATTTCAAAAGTGGAGACCGAACCCTGGAACCTAGTACCCACAAGGCTAAACCAAAGAAGGCAGTGATTGCAACAATACAAACTAAAGAAGACAAGCCAGAAGTAGTTCGAGAGTTCGAAAAAGTATTTCCTGAAGACATCTCAGGTTTGCCTCCCGATCGAGCTCTTGAAGTCAGTATTGATTTTGTACCTGGTGCACAACCGGTGATCAAAGCACCATATCGCTTAAGTCCAGAAGGATTGAAGGAGATCCGTACTCAGTTGGACGAACTTCTGGAGAAAGGTTGGATTCATCCCAGTACTTCAAGTTGGGGATCTCCAGTTTTGCTTGTGAAGAAGAAGGAAGGTTTATACAGAATGTGCATAAACTACCGAGCTCTGAACAAAGTTACGATAAAGAGCAAGTATCCACTACCGCGCATCGACGATCTGTTCGATCAGCTAAGTGGGTCTTGCGTTTTCTCAAAATTAGATCTTCGTTCAGGTTATCATCAGGTGAAAGTCAAAGAGTCTGATATTCCGAAGACGACATTCAAGACTCGCTATGGACATTATGAGTTTCTCGTGATGCCATTTGGAGTGACCAATGCACCAGCCATATTTATGAATCTGATGAACCAAGTTTTCCGAGAGTACCTAGACAGGTTTGTTATTATTTTCATCGACGATATCCTGGTGTATTCAAAGAATCGGAAAGAGCATGCTAAACATTTGAGGATTGTCCTGGAGACTTTGCGACAGCATCAACTCTATGACAAGTACAGCAAGTGCGAATTTTGGCTAGATCAAGTCGGATTTCTCGGACATATCGTTTCGGGTGCAGGAATCTCTATGGACCCAGCTAAGGTATCAGCAGTAAGTTGAATAGCCGACACCAAAAACAGTGAAGGACATTCGAAGTTTCTTGGATTTAGCAGGATACTACCGAAGATTCATAAAAGGCTTTTCGAAGATTGCGACACCCCTGACCAAGCTCACACGTAAAGATGAAGCATTCGCGTGGTCAAAAGTATATGAATAGGCTTTTGTAGAACTCAAGTCAAGATTGACATCAGCACCTATCCTTATAATACCGGACCAAACTGGAGGTTTCGTTGTGCATTGTGATGCGTCCGGTAAGGGATTAGGATGCGTTCTACACCAGCATGGAGAAGTTGTAACTTATGCATCAAGACGGCTGAAGATTCATGAGCAAAATTATCCAACACATGATCTTGAGTTGGCGGCCGTTATTTTTGCACTGAAGATTTGGCGTCGTTATCTTCTTGGAGAACGAGTAGATATATACACTGACCACAAAAGTCTGAAGCATATGTTTACTCAGAAGGAGTTGAATATACGACAGAGAAGATAGCTAGAACTCATGGCGGACTTCGACATCAACCTACAATATCATTCAGGGAAGATGAATGTAGTTCCTGATGCACTTAGCCATCAACCATTAGCAATGAATCTCACAGCACAGTGGAATCTTCAACAAGAATTGCACAAGATGGAGATAGAAGTGGTTATGCCAAGTAATACTTCAAAGTTGATGAACTTAAAAGTTCAGTCTACTATTGTCAATCAGATCAAAGCAGCTCAAGCAAGTGATGCCAAGTTGCAAAAGATCAGAGAACAAGTAAAAAGTGGATTTAGAACAGACTTTATCATTCATGAAGACGGATCTTTAAGATACGGAAGCAGATTATATATACCACAAGGTCCTGTTCGGGAAGAGTTGATGAAAGAAGCTCACAGCTCTCTATACTCAGTGCACCCTGGTGGAACCAAAAGTTACAAAGATCTACGGTAACATTACTGGTGACATGGAATGAAGCGTGAAGTAGCCAGAAGCTTAGCCAAATGCTTGGTGTGTCAGCAAGTAAAAGTTGAATATCACAGGACTGCTAGTTTACTTCAACCGTTACCTATCCCAAAATGGAAATGGCAACACATCACCATAGACTTCATGACTGCACTTCTTCGCAGCATGAAAGGTAATAATGTGGTATGGGTTATTGTGGATCGACTCACAAAGTCGGCTCACTTCATCCCATTTTGAGTTGGCCAATCTACCGAGACATTAGCAAAAAAGTACATGGAGGTAAGTCTGAATCTGAGTAAGATTTAACTCTTTAATGTGTACAATCTCTGATACCCATGAACTCATGCAGGAGATCGTGAGATTACATGGAGTACCGGTTTACATTGTCTCCGATCGTGACACTAGATTCCGATTGCAGTTTTGGCAGAATCTGCAAACTAGCTTGGGAACGAGTCTGAACTTCAGCACAGCTTACCATCCATAAACAGATGGACAGTATGAGTGAACGATTTAGATCCTTGAAGATATGCTAAGAGCGTGTATGTTAGACTTCGGAGGATCATGGGAAGATCACCTACATCTTGTGGAGTTTACATACAACAACAGCTACCAAGCGAGTATTGGAATGGCACCCTTTGCATCTCTATGGAAGGAAGTGTCATTCACTATTAAGTTAGGACGACATCGGAGATAGGGAACTCCTTGGACCAGAGATGATCGTGGCGACGGTGGACGTAATTCGCATGATCAGGGGAAGAATGCGCATAGCCAAAGACGGACAGAAGCACTGGGCTGATGCAAAGTACCAACATCTAGAGTTCCAGCCGGGAGATCATACGTTCTTGAAGATCTCTCCAAACCGTGGAGTAATTCGCTTTGGCAAGAGGGGTAAGCTCAGTCTAAGATACATTAGACCGTTCGACATACTCGAACGAGTCGAAGAAATAGCATATCGTTTGGCACTTCCACCCTCATTGGAAGGAGTACACAACGTATTCCACATATCTCAGCTTCGAAGATATGTAAGCAACTCCAGCCACATTCCTGATCACTCCGAGCTCACTGTACAGACAAATCTATCTTATGAGCAGCAACCCGTTGAAATCCTGGACAGAAAGGTAAAGTCATTTAAGAACAAGGAAATAAACTTGGTCCGAGTGTTGTGGAGAAAAGATTCACCAAGAGAATCAACGTGAGAATGTGAAGACGATATGCGTGCAAGATACCCTTTCTTATTTGTAAATTAGTCCATATATAATTGTAAATTTCGAGGACGAAATTTTTGTAAGGAGGGTAGAATGTAACGACTCAAATTTTACTGTACAAAAATTTTCAAGTTAATGTACAGAATAGAGTTGTGAGTCTGAGCACAAGTTATAAATTTAATTTGTTTAAGAACAGCAAGAAAGCACTTGTAGCTCATTGGTAAATCCTTGCACTGCTGTAACGTAGCCCTGTGTTCGAATTCCATCAGCCACATATATTTTTACAAATTTTTATTTTAAACTTTTTGGAAGCCCAAAAGTATACACGTGCAATACACGTAAAAATGAAAAGTCTAAGAAAATAAATATGTGCAAAAGGGTATTTATACAGACATGAACACGTGGCTAAAATCTCACCCCTCATCTCACCAACTTGGCTGGCGAGATCGGTCCCAGACACGGCGCCGACGGTCCCATCCGTAGGTAATGCCCTCAAACTCTGCACACAACACCTCTTGGCCTACCCCACTACCCCAGCACTGTTTGATTTCCCTGTAAATTAACAGAGAGATTAAAATCACCCATTAATCCAAACTTTAATACATTTTAATTTTCTCTTCAATTCTCAAAACCCTAATTTTACCCTATAAATACAACATCATACCCTAGCCCTCCTCACTCTGAAATCTATTGTCAAAAATCCTCAAAATTTTCGAAGTCAAAGAAAGTACAAGTGGAGTTAGCACTAGGTCAACTTTCCAGCGAGGATTCGAAGCGATTTCGGTGACCCCGCGACTCCACGAAGCCACCAACCATTTCCTAAACCTCCTCTCTCTTCTCTAAACTTGTAAGTCCCCTTTCTTCTCCTCTTCTCCTAATTTAAAAGGTTCTCTTTTCAAAACTCGTCAGAAGTGGAGTTATTCCGACATCCGTTTCTAAACTCGTTAAAAATACCATCTTTCTTAATAACCAATCATTCATATCATTATACCTTACTTAGTAATCATGAAACAAACATTGAGAACAAGTCTCATCTTAAAATATCATGTTATATAACTTTTATTTGCATTTTTCGTTTAAATACCACAAACTTTACATATGACATCTTTTAAGTAATTAGTTTAGCATACCTTTAGAAAACCTCACAAGCTAATGACCTACCTCTCACATACACACATCTTGACATGGCACGATTCATTTGAAAACAATATCTTGTGGCAAATACGACTTTTCAAATAAATACATTAAACTATTAAAAACCGTATTTCTTTAAATTATGTGATTACATTCCTTACGATTATGCCTCTACAACCCATTTTGGGAAACCCGATCGGGATGGTGCGGGTTATCATACATCCTCGGGATTAGTAGAGCGAGATGCAGACCTTCTCACGGAGCATACGATCTCGATGGAATTTTTTATACAATTTTTAAGAAAAACGAGGATTTCTATTTAATAATAAAAAGTTATTTTTAATAAATATATAAAAATTATCAAAAAAATATTTTAAGATATTATTGAATTCCATGTTTTCCAAATAAAATGATAGAATTGCAAGTTTCATGAAAATACCATCAAGAATCCATACAAATCAACTTTACACTAAAATACCATGAACTATTCAAGCTCGGTATTTATTCACTAGAATACCTCATTTTTAAAAATTACATCTATGAAAACCCTAAATACGATAAATAAATACTTGAGCTTTATTTTGGAAGTATACTAAAATTATTTTTCATTAAACCCCCTCAAGTTATATTAAATTTATATTAAGGACCCTAGTAAATATAGGTTTAAGCGGGACCAATTCTCTTGAGCCTCAAAGAGCCGGAGAAAGTGAGTGCTTGCCTATTTAAGGTAGAAAACTAAAAAGGGGTTATCAATGGTAATTGTCTTGGAAAAATACACAAATCCTGTCGTCCATGTGCAGCAGTTACCGATAACTCCTAAACCTAATTCAGGATCCAAATCTGTTTAAGTGTCTGGCTCAATTTGAGTCTTAGTCTAATCTGAATACAATCCAAACATGAAACCAATCATAACTCCAATCCAACATGAATTCAATATATACTTGAACTTGAACATGAATACCGAACAATACGAACATGCAATATGACTTGACTTGACCGATCCATGGCTATATCTTGAACTTGACTACATGACTCTCCGTTTACATCCGATCCATTTACATGAACAATTTATACCATAGTTTCGGCAAGTCTTATACCACAACTCATTACAATCAATACAATAAGAATTACGGGGTTTAACGGGGTAGAGTGGTACGGAATGTATTAGAAGTGGAATGAGACGGTCACTATAATACACCTAACCTGAATATCCGTGCCGTTGTCCCGTGGGTTTAACAGGGCCTTGTACTCCATATGCCTTAGTCCACGGAGCAAGTTGGACTCCTCTCATATACACTGATGCATTTTGTACCAAGCTACAAATAACTATGTTAGTATAACAAAAAAATAGATATATTACCAGACCTATTCCTTTTACTTGATCTATCTCTCTTTTGGGACTTACCGAGCGATTGTTTGCTGATGACATTCCTATTTCTTTTTCTTTGGAATGTTGTCAGGAGGACTCGACTCTCAGGAGATCGATCCTAGCCAGGAAGATTTGGATCAGTTTGCTGAGGAGCCAGAGTTCTAGATCATACTTGTACTTACTTTATTTTCAGTTCATATGCCATAGTTTAGGCATCGCTTTCCATTATTGTATTTTACTTTCCAGTTATATGTAAAGAATGAATATAAATAAAAACTTGTTGTTTTATTACATCTCTTGTTATTCTTGTATTATTCATTTATATTGCTTATTTACGCTTAACGTGTTTACTTATGAGTAAATACGTCACGTCCCTGCCATGTCCTCTTCCCCTTGGGAAGTAGGGCGTGACACTGTTTCCAGCCCGTCTTGGAGGTAAAGGAAGTATCACAGGCCAGCCCTTTACTCAGGCAAATAAAATGCAGGTGCACTTGTAGGTAGCCGACCTAAGTCTCACTCCGCTCATCTTACCTCGACTCCGGAGTGAAGGAGGGGCACCAATCTACCTACACTTGGAAAACAGAAATGAAAATTTTTGATATTCTGACATTCAGAGCATAGAAAAATTCATTAATAAGAGATATTCTCGACTCCTCAGCCTTACAAAAATGCCCAGGGGCTTGCAAAAGAAAACATTATTTTGTCACTTAACAATTACAACAAAGGAAGGAGAGGCTCTTCAACACATTAGTTCTGATACTCGAAGCAGAGGTTCGCCGGCTGATCCTAGGCAGCATCCCATCGCTCTCTCTGCCTATGTCCGTGGACCCGAGCAACTATGGTGCCGTCGGGAACTCCCACTGTCACATATGAAATTATGATCAATCTCTGTTAGAAAGATCGGTGCAGGAGATCTATCGAGCGATCTCGTCTGCTCTTTAAGATCAGGCCTAACTCATGGGCCGTGCACATCTTATCGATGGCTTCGTACAGCACTTGTTGAGACAACGCCCTAAAAGGCCAAGGGAGGACCTTCAGATCTCGTGGACCAGCACACGCAGGAGAGTGGATCGGTGTAGAAGTAACCGCCTATAATGGTGTTGCAGCCAATGGTGTTGCAGCCGACCTATCACATTCTAGTATGTGTCAACAGAGCCGTCATGGTTGTAATAGTAAATGTCGTCATGAGAGACAATCTCTCGAATGTTGTGCATGTTGCTGTCCATTGAAAAATGAATCGATTATGAAGGTCGGAAGGAGAACAAGGGGTGGAACCAAGCAAGTGTACGGCAACTAAAAGCAAATGAGTAGAAGTGCCTGAGGGGAGGCTGAGACCCCACTATTTATAGCCTCAGCAAAAATTCCCTTACGGTCGAGATCCTCTCCCGCCAAGGCATGAATTACGGAGCATTGCATCCATTGGATGAGGCATCACCACGCGGCTTCCTGCTATTTGCGTCACCACGCAGCATCCATCGCATCCATCGGAGATCCTCTCACGAGGCCGCTGGGTTGCTTCCTGCCCAGCCTATTCACGGCAAGTGGATTCCCGCTCGACCTGAGTTGTGAATCCCAAGTTCTCGTGCGGGTAGATTCCTGCTCGTTCCAGAGGCATGCCCATCCATAGCAAGCAGATTCCTGCTTAGCCTAAACAATGGATCCGAAGCCCTCTCACAAGGCCGCTGGGCAGATTCCTGCCCAGCTAATTTACAGCGAGTGGATTCCTGCTCGATCTAAGCTGTGAATCCTAAGTCCTCGTGTGGGTAGATTCCTGCTCATCCCCGAGGCATACCCATCCATAGCTAGAAGATTCTTGCTCAGCCCGAACTATCGATCTGAAGCCCTCTCACGAGGCCGCTGGGCAAATTTCTGCCCGGTCAATTCATAGCGAGTGGATTCCCACACAACCTAAGCTATGAATCCCAAGTCCTCATGCGGGTTGATTTTTGCTCGTCCCCGAAGCACGCCTATCCATAGCGAGCAGATTCCTGCTCGGCCTGAACTATGGATCTGAAGCTCTCTTACGAGGCCGCTAGGCAGATTCCAACCCAACAATTCATGATTCCCCGCACGACCTAAGCTATGAATCCCAAGTCCTCGTGCGGGTAGATCCCTACTCTTCCCCGGGGCACATCCATCCATAGCAAGAAATTTCCTGCCCAGTCCAAACTATGAGTTTCTAGAGTTTCTAGGGGACACAGATCTATCTAGAGGGAATAATACAGATCTTTGCAAAGTTTCTAGAGTTTCTAGGGGATATCGAGTTATATAGACTTGGAAAGTTTATCATGGATTTGCCTAGTGTTCGCTCGACTCACGTTATCTCGTCTCCGGGGTGAAGAGGGACACCGATCTTCCCACACTTGAAAGAATAAACCTAATGTTCACTCGACTCATGTTACCTCGTCTCCGGGGTTAAGGGGAGCACCGGTCTACCCACACTTCATAAAATAAAAACAAAAATTTTCCAAAATCAGACATATTACAAACGATCAAAAATACTTCATTAATCTCAAAATTGATGTACAAGGTATTATGTGCTCCTCAGCTTTAAAAAGTTGCTACAAAATTTTCCGAAGGCTTACAAAGGAAAACAAAAAAAGAGAAGAGAGGGTGGCGGCTTCAAGTCGTTTTCTCGCCCAAGATCTCATCACCGCTCGTCTGCGCGGCGCCTCCCCCTTTTGGCTCTTCCTCGGGGAGGTGGTACCTCACGCGGAGCTCCTAATCATTGAGCTCGGGCACGATATCTTTAACGGCGTCAAGGGCATTATTCCACCCAACAAACGTAGAGTCGGCGAGGTCGATGTAGAACTGGTCGGACGTTTTACAGTCCTCCACAGCCTTCTCCACCCCTCCTCGGCTTTTTTCGCCGCTTCGTTGGCCGCCTGAGCAAGCTTCTTAGACGAGTCTCTCTGCTTCTTCATCGCATCAAAAAGCTCGTTCACTTCACTGACTTAGGCCTGGATGGCTCGGTTGGACTCAATCAGAGCCCGGATAGACTCAGTCAGCCTCACGGCCTTCACCTCCTCCGAGACCAGCCGCGACTCAAAGGAGGCAGCATTGTTCTCGGCCTCCTTCAGCTTGGTGAGGATCTCTTCCTCGCAAAAAGAGGTTTCCCCCACCCTTTCTATCGTGGGGCAACCTCCTCAACCTCTATGGCAGCCAGGAAGGCACAGTGATGAAGTATCTACAGAAGGAAACAAACTGCATCCATCAAGGACTGAACAGAGGAAAAATTACTTGAAAATTTTACAGAGAACTCACTAACCTGGATGACCTCCTGGGCTATCACAGCAACCTGGGCTTTCATGGTGCCCCGAGGTATCTTGGCTCCGCCGTTTTCTCCATGTCCGCCAGCAGGTTGTCGGCCACAGATAGTCCCGATGGCACCTCGAGGCAGAAGTCGCCCTCCTGAATATGTATGTAATGCCTTTGAATTTACTGTACGAAAATTTTAAGTTAATGTACAGAATGGAGTTTGCAAGCCTGAGTACACTTTATAAGTTATTTTTGTTTAAGAACAGCAAGAAATAACTTGTAGCTCATTGGTAAAGCCTTGCACTGCTGTGACATAACTCCTGTGTTCGAATCCCCTCAGGCACATATTATTTTTTCTGATTTTTCTTTTAAACTTTTTGGAAGCCCAAAATTTTACACGTGCACTGCACATAGAAATGAAAAGACAGAAAAATAAACATGTGCAAAATGTTATAAACACAGAAGAGTACACGTGGCTTCAATCCGACGGCCCCCTCCATAAGTTCAATCGGCGAGATGCCATGTTTGGACGGCGCCGACGGGTAGCCCGTGGGGAAAAGTCCCCGTGTCTTGCACACAAAACCTTTGGCCTACCCCCATTACCCCTGCACTGTTTGATTTCTCTGAATTTAAATGGAGACTTCAATATTCACCTTTAAATCCAATTTTAATGCATTTTAATTCATTCTTTCAATTCCAAAACCCTAATTCCACACTATAAATACAACCCCATACCCTAAGCCCTCCTCATTCTGAAAATTCTATCCAAAACCCTCATATTTTCTCAAGTACTTAGCCCAAGACCAACTTCCGGCGAAGAAACGAATCAATTCTGGCGATCCAGCGACGCCACGATGACCTCAACCTCTTCCTCTCTCTCTTCTTAACAAAATCCAAAAGTAAGTTCCCTTCTAATCCTCCCCTTCTTCTCTAAAAGTCTCTTGTCATAAAACATGTCGGTAAGTGGAGTTATACCGATATCTTATTATAAAACTCAAGAAACTATACTTTTTCTTAAGCCTTGCTCATGCATATTCCTACACCTTGCTTTTTAATCATGAAACTAATAATTAGAAACAACTTCATCCTAAATCATCATGTTAAATAACTTTAAATTAAGTTTTACATTTAAATACCATGAACTTTGTATCTACCATATTTAATTATTTTGCTTACTATTACCTTTAGAAAACATCATGAGATAATGACCTACCCCTCACATACACACATGTTTACATAGCACGATACTCTTTGAAACATATTTTGTGGCAAATACAACATTTCATTAAAATACCATGAATTATAAAAAAACCCGGTTTTCTTTTGAATTGTATTATCAAAACTCTTTACAAATATGCCTCTACAACTCTCTTTAAAGGACCCGTTATTGGATGGTGCAGATTATCGCAAATCTTTGGGCTAGTAGAACGAAATGCAGACCTCCTCACGGAGCATTCGGTCTCGAAAGATTTTTAATACGATTTTTTAAGAAAAACGAAATTTTCTACTCAATAATAAAATTAATTTTTATAAATATATAAATATTATAAAACCACATATTTTCAAGATATAATAAAATTCCATGTTTTCTCGAAAATAAAAGAATGACAAGTTTCATCAAAATACCTTCAAGTTATCTAAAAGTTAGGCTTTACAGTAAAATACCTTGAACTATTCAAGTTAAGATATTTATCACTAAAATACCTCAATTCTTAAAATACACATCCATTGAAACCCTAAATAATATAAATAAATACTCAAGGTTTATTTTGAAAGTATATAAAATATTTTTCATAAAACCCCCTCGAGCTATATAAAATTACATTTAAGGACTTTAGTAAATATAGGTTTAAGCGGGATCAATTCTCTTGAGCCTCAGGGAGCCGGAGAAAATGAGTTCTTGCCTATTTAAGATAGAAAAACTTAACGATATTATCAATGGTAATTATCTTGAAAAAAGACACAAATCCTGACGTCCATGTGCAGCAGTTACCGATAACTCCCGAACCTAATTTAGGATCTAAATCAGTCTAAGTGTCTGACTCAAGTCTGAGTCTAAATCAAGCTTGAATTCAATCCAAACTCAATACAATTCAAAAATGAATCCAAACCCTAACCTGTATACTTGAACAAGAACCTGAACACCAGGACAAGATCAACATGCAAACATGACTTGACTTGACCGAACCATGGCTATAACTTGACATGGTTACATGCCTACTTGTTTATATCCTGAACCTGATCACATGAAAACTTGTATCCATGATCTCGGAAAGTCTGATAACTGTAATTCAATACAATACATTACGGGGTTTTAAAGGGGTAGATTGGTACGAAATGTGTTAAAAGTGGCACGATGATGGACACTAAAAGACACCTACATGAACTCCCGTGCCGTTGTCCCGTGGGTTTTGATGGGGCCTTGTACTTACATGTTACCATAGTCCATGGGATAGTTGGACTCCTTTCGTATACACTAATACATTATGTACCAAGCTACAAACAACGACGTTAGTATAACAAACATAAACCTGTACAAACTACAGTTATATTTCTCTCTACTTGTCGTATTTCCTTCCTTTCTTTTAGGACTTACCGAGTGCTAGTTCGCTGACAACATTCCTGTCTCTTCTTTCTTTGGAATATTCATCAGGAGGACCCGACTTTCAGGAGACCGGGCCCAGCCAGGAAGACTTGGATCAGTTCACAAAGGAGCCAGACTTCTAGTCTTTACTTGTACTTATCTTTTCATTTGTATGCCACTGTTTAGGCATTACTTTTATCATTGCACATTTCCTTTTCAAATCAGTTGTAATATGAAGAATGAATGTTAATAAAAGTTGTTGTTTATATTACATCTCTTATTATTCTTGTGCATTTATTTATATTACTTATTTACGCTTAACGTGTTTACTTCTGAGTAAATACGCCGCGGTCTCGCCATGTCCTCTTCTCCGTACACCGGGAAGCAGGACGTGACAGGTTTTGTTGGCGGCACATGCAAGTCAGTTCTGCATGGAATCCTAAGCAATATATCACAAGACGTATAAGGACCAGGAACTGAACATTCTTTACATTTCAAATTCCTTGAATCTATCATAACCTTTCTTTTTCTATCAAGGTCATGAATTCTCCTAACAACACAAGCACGAACGTCAATAGCAACACCCCACCACCTACTCTACCACTACCACCTATCGTTGCAGCTCTCATCAGTGAGCAAACGGTATTGCTTGAGGCGATCAAGAGCCTTTTTAAAGGTCGGCAGCAGCAGACTGCTATTCTCATGCACCGCCCAGAGACCGAGGCACCCTGAGTCAAACAATTCTGGGCACTGCACCCGAAACATTTCTTTGGGAAAGAGAGCCCATTAGAGGCAGAAGAATGGGCTCAGTCTATCGAGGACGATCTGGCAGTAGCACAAGTGCCAGAGATTGCTTGGGTGAGAGTTGCGAAGCTGCAACTGACGAATAACGCCAGAATCTGGTGGAAGGCCGAAGAAAGCCGACTCGCCCAATCGATTAAATGGAGGACATTTCGCGATATGTTCGACGCGAAATATTTCCTTGAGACTACCCGATTCGATATGGAACAGCAGTTCATCCACTTACAACAAGGTTCAATGTGGAACAAATCTGTGAATGAATATGATGCTGAGTTTACCATACTTAGCAGGTTTGCGGAACACCTGATCCCGACTGCTGAGATCAGGACATGAAGATTTCAGTAAGGGTTGGACCCGGAGATCCAAGCTGCACTAGCTACAATGGATTTCCCAACCCATGATCTTGCTTTGAAAGTTGCCCGACGCTATAAGGCAGTGGTGAAGAAGAAGGGCAGATCTCAGACTGCCAGTGTGAAACGCCCTACCACTCAGATGGCAGGAGGAGCCTCTTCCATGCCATCTTTTGTACCCAGGAGACCGAGAGTAACTTTTAAACGGCCCAGTCCAGACTTTTGCTTCTACTGCAAGAGGAATGGACACCTGGTGAAGGACTGCAGGCATACGAATGGCATGTGCTTAGTTTGTGGCGCATCCACTCACGCCATTGAAGCTTGCCCATATCGTCTCAACCCAGCTCCAGCATCCCGATCAGCTTCAATTTTTCAATATTTTGCTATGATATAGAATACAATAATCACGAAATTGTCAAAAAATTTAAAATTTTTGGTACTTTTCTGTTTTTCAATGTTTTGTTTACTATAGACAAGAAAATCGTGACATCTTCAAAACTCTCAAAAAAATTACCTTTTTTCAATATTATGCATGATACCACACGAAAATCTCAAAATTTTCGAAAATCTCAAATTTTCGGTTTCATTCAAAATTTTAATATTTTACATATTAGAGCACATGAAATAACGAATTTTTCAAAAATATTGAAATTTTTTGTTTTCTTTAGTTCTTTTTGCAAAACCAAATAAAAATCTCAAAATTGTTAACTTTAAAAATATTCATTTTTTAAAAAAAAACTCAACATTGTGCATGCTAAATCACACAACAGTCGTGAAATTTTTCAATATTTTGCCAGTAAAACTCAAGTAGTGAGAGAAAATAATAAGAGATTTTAAAGAAGATTGATCAGAATTTTTCCAACATATAAGTCTGGCCGTATGGGAAAAAAGAGTGATGGTAGAGAGTCAATAAAAAAATTTCATGACCCAAATGCAGTAAAGCCCAGACCAGATAAAGGATTATTCCAAGAAATGTTTCTTCATATAGTTTTATATATATTATATAGATAAATAGAAGGTCTTTATATCAAAACTCAAGTTAACCTAGAAGCAATTTATAAATCTAAGATAAAATATGAGTACAGCTATACTTCTATCGGTATGATTTGGAATCCTGCCAACTTTTTAACCTTTTGATCTATGTTGGGATATGTGCAAACAATTATGAAGAAAAATTTTCATTTATTCAAGTATTGCCATAATTGTCTGCATACGTCAACATGAATCTAAAGGTTAAAAAGTTGATAAGATTTATTTCCAGAGTCTACCGATACGAGTATAGATATACTCATATTTAAGAAGGTTTGTATCGATATTTATCCAGTTCTTATATAGTAACAAGTTGCTAAATAAGTTACTATTCAGCCATTTTCTAATTTGATGAGTCTGCCGGGAGGGGGCAGGCACATGACCCTCTCCATTTTGAACCAAAAAAATATATTGGTATTACTTCCACGGAAAAATCTTTTCTGTAAGGGTTTTTAGAGAAATTTCTCTAAAAGCCTCTTGCAAACCCCTGAATAGCCTTTGAGATTCGTGCAAAAGAAGAAAAAGTGTATGCGAAAAAGATTTGCACGAATCTCAAAGCCCACCACTTGGCCCAGAACTCTCTCTCTCTCTCTCCCTTTTTTTCCTGAGACAAGCTAGAGGCTACCAAAGCCCCCCCCCCCCCCCCCCCCTCCTCCTCCTCCTTTCACCATGACAAACAAAGCTTTTGAGTTGCAACTCGCACTCAATCTCACCTCCATGGCTCCATCGCCTCTTGCCTCCGATATCTCACTCAGCTCCGACAACTTCTAGACCTCCTTTTTTCACATCTTAAGGCCCTCAATGACAACTGATCCCAAATTAGGGTTTTATTTATGAAATCTTTCTGGAAAATTAATAATTAAATCATGCATTTATTTTTAGGGTCTCAAGGTCCTCTCTTGATCTATTTGAGTTGATGTGTTTAAATGATTAAATGTTTAATCATATATTTTAGGGTCTCACATCCATCTCTAAATCTATTTGGGTTGATGTGTTTAAATGATTAAATGTTTAATCATATATTTTACGGTCTTACATCCATCCCTAAATCTATTTTGATTCTTATATTTCTAAGAAACAAGGGTTTACTAAGGTTTCTTTTTAAGCAATAGACAATTATATAGGGAACTTAGATGATTTTTTGAACCCTTCGCAGGCGGTGAAGTGGTCATAAATTAACGCTTTCGGAAAAGATTCGTAGGTCTCCTGAATGCATGTATAGCATGCTTGTGTCTGTAATGTGTTGGGGTGTGTTGTGTGCTTAGTTTAGAGCTTACGGACCAGTGCCCAAAAAAAATCCATCTTGAAACCGATGGGCATATCATAAACGAATTAGAAATTTATGAATATCATTTTGTTAATTACATTTTTCAAATTAATTATACTAAAATACCACATACTTTATTTTTTAGATAAACATTACGAGCCTCTGAGTTTGTTGAATGCATATGGTGCCCCCTCTAACCAGAAATCCTGAATCCAACATTGTGAGTCGGTATATTTTTCGAAATGGTTAAAAGTAACGAAACCCATCCCCTAAACACATTTAATCTTTTATTCAAAATTTAAAATAATTGAATTTTAAATCCATTAAACTATAAGTTACACCAGTTCATTAGCCTACATGGATACCATACACTGATCAAAAGTATAGAAAGTACAAAAAGTTTGGTCTTTGTAGTTTTAACCGTAGAGACCCTTGTACAACATTGAAATGTGTTATTCATAGACTATGCATCCATGTCTCCATTAACGAACACATCGGCTGAAGTGTAGCTGATGGATGTTTGCTCTGACACTTCGTCAAAGATTCCATTGAAATATAATTTTCAAGCATTCTGACATGAAACAAATCGTCAAATGATCATTTTTTTTTATTACTCATAAAATTATAAAATTATAGAAATATGGTACTAAAATATTCAAAATGAATAGTAATTTATTCATTTTTTTAGTATTGACTTTTAAAAGGTTGACAATATAGTATCATGATGATATTTTATAGTTAAAAATCTTACAGTTAAAAGTCTAAGTAAATTTGAAAAAGGAAAACTTTAAAGGAGAGATAATAAAAACAGAGCTAAAGTATTTTCAGTAAAACATCAGGAGGGCTGACCATAATTTTACACCATAAAAGCCATATAGTTGTATATAAGCTATAGTTGGAGCTAGCTAAAATGGTGATAAATATTTGTGGATTTACGGTTTTTGTTTATTTTTTTTTTAAATAGTTTAATTTATAATTAAAGTATCTAAAATCAAAAAAAAATTAAAATGTTGGGAATAGGAGTTGCCGACGAGGTGACGGCAAAGGACAGGAAGCGGAGGGGGTGGTGGAGGAGGGCGAGGAAGGAGGAGAGGAAAGAGGAAGCAAAGGATTGGGTTGTGAGGTGCGGCACCAACGAGGTCGAGGGAGAAGACGCATATAGTGGCAAGGGGGCGATCAACGGTGAGATGGGAACGGCGGCATGGAGACTAGGGTTAGGTTAATCTTTGGGTTGAGGGTTAGGATGGGGAAGAAGGGGCATGAGGAGAGAACGGGAAAGGAGGGAGGAGGTCGAGCAGAGGTCAGGAAAGGAGGAGGTCGATGGCGAAGGGGGAGGTCGGGCGAAGGATAGGAGAAGAAGATGGTGATGGTGGTGATTTGGGGAAGGGGTGGGGAATGAAGAAGAAGATAGTGGTGGTGGTGATGAAGCTGATTATCAAGGAGTAGAGGACAGGGTGGAGGATGATGAACCGAGGAGAGAAGAGGGAAAAAAGAGGATGGAGGGGGAAGCGAGGGTGGAGATCGGGGAGGCGGCGACGAAGTCGAGAAGAGAGAGAGGGAGGAAGGCCATTAGGATTAGGGTTTGATAAGCAGTTAAAATTTGTTAATTGGGTTTAGAATTTAGTTAATTAAATTTTTGGTGATTAACCTTTCGTAAAGATTTAAAAATCGAAAAAAATAAAACTGATGGATGTAAACCGTTAAAAAGGCTTTTTTGTAGAACTTTAAAGAATTGGGAGGCATTTTTGTAATTCGCTAAAATTGAGAAGCTTTGTTGTAAATAGCTAGCTTTGGGAGGACTTTGTAAAAAAAAACCAAAAAGTTCAGTCTGAGATTTAAAGAAATAATTAAAAAGGCCGCGGTGCAAAATTCCCCATTGAAGTCCAAGCTAGATGAGGGAATTCTCTCTCTCTCTCTCTTTCTCTCTCTCTCTCTCTCTCTCTCTATATATATATATATATATATAGAGAGAGAGAGAGAGGATGCGGGTCCATTAAGATTGATTCGTGTTTTTCAAATGCACAAACTTTTTCGTGCGACGTCCTATAAACGATTCGTTCAAGTTGTTCTACGCGTCTTAGATAGTGTATGAATAGAAAATTGCATCGATCTAAAGTGTTTTGAATGTATCGAACCTAGTTTTAAAATTTTAAAGTTCGTTCGGCTGAAATAAATCCACATATTTCTACACATGCAAAACACTTCAAATCGATGCGATTTTTCATCCATGCACTATCTAAGATGTGTAGAACACTTAACGGAATGGATCGTTCGTAGGACGCCTCATGAAAAATTCATGGATTTGAAAAAACACAAACCCATCAGCCCGCCCGCATATATATATATATATATATATATATATATATATATATATAGATTGAGAATAATGAAGGAAAGGGGCCATTAACAATGTAAAAAGTGCTATTATCGGTAAACCATTAATTTTGCACCCAACGGTGAAAAGTGATAGAATTACAAGAAATTTGGTGTGTCTGCAACTTTAGATGATAAATAAAGTTGGAGGTGATAGGTGCCGATTGTCGAAAAAAATCATGATAAGCATATTTTTCGATGTCATAGAAGGAAATTCCCTCCCAGGACACCTTTCCTCCGGTTATTCTCATTTACACGGATAGATTCTTACTGCTTATTAAAATATAATTTCTAGTGACGGTCATCTGAGAGAGAGAAAAAATTATAAGGAATCAAAAAATTTAAAAAATTGGATCTATGTCCAACGGATCACACCTACAAAACAAAAGTATTTTGTTTTGGTCCGGCCCGTAGTCACATATGAAATAGCTGATGGGATAAATTTAGTAAAACTTTTCCCTCAAGATCTCTTGCAGGAAAAAGATAATGTCACTTAGAGTTGTCAATTATATCCTTTGTGGAAACGGAAAGTCAATTCGAAGAATTTATCACACAAGTATTCAATTAGTTCGGACTTGCTTAGTATTGAATTGGGACCAAGAAAAAAACAGTTCTATAGAAGAGGTTCATGCTTCCTTTGTTGAGGTAAGATCAAATGATCTGATTCGTGATTTCATAAGAATTTACTTAGTCAAGTCTATTATTTCATATACCGGAAAAAGGTATGATACGGCGGGTTCAGGATTGATTCCCGATAATGGATTAGATCGCACTAATAGAAATCCTTTTTATTCCAAAGAGAAGATTCCATTAATTACCCAGCATCAAGGAACTATTGGTACGGTGTTGAATCGAAATAAGGAAACCCCAGATCACTCCTAGTGACAAACATGCAATGTTCCTTTCACAACTGTCCATATCACACATTATTGGTGAAGAAAAGGAACAAAATAATTTAGAGTGCACACAAATTTCACCCAACAAATAAACAAACTTGAAAAGTAATTTAGCCTATACCAAAAATACCAAGTCGTTTTGGGAGCAGCCAACAACCAAATAAACCGTGACAGTAGCGCAAACCATAAAGCAGCCTCGTAGCCTCTGCGTAGAAAAAATAAACAATCCATAATTCACGACGCATCAATGTCATACTTCAGCAAGGATGAGGATGAATAATTTATATATGTCTAAAAGTGATTGTTAAACGACGCTACTCATATATGCCCCAAACCCAGAAGTTCTATCATTTAGAAAGACAGGCTATGTCAATCTAAAGTGACTGTTTGTAAATCTTAAGATTGTTTTGCCTCTACCTGTTTTATCTGAACTTCTTCTCTTGTGTGTTAGGTTTGTAATTTCCCACTGTAGTAGCTAGAAATTTGATGTAAAGTGATTCAGATTCAATAAAGCGCCACAGTAGTGCAAACCATAAAGCAGCCTCGTAGCTTCGCTAAAAAGAAAAAAGATCAGTAATTCATGACACTTTGGTGTCGGCAACAAAGAAGAGGATGAATGACTCGCATGTGTCTAAAGTGAATGTTAACATTCACTTTACTGAGGATTGGCATCGACTACCGTTTAGCATTCACTTTATTGACAATATGTGAATCATTCATCCTCTCATTTGCTGCTATACGACACCGAAATCATGAATTATTGATCTTTTTTCTTTTGACAATGGCTACGGAACTAATTTATGGCAATATCGACTACGATCTTGGGAAACAAGGAACATTCTATGTCATCGACATATTATTCCTGTTGAGGATGCTATAAAGAAACTCAATATACCTCTTGTTAGCAAGTGCATCTACTGTAATGTTCCTAACTCTCAAGATCACTTATTCATTCGGAATGATTTGGCACATCAAGTTGGTCCATCATCTCTGGCATTTTCAATGTCCCGTTCTTTTCTATGGCAAGAACTAGTATAACAGATGTTCTCATATCGGTACTCATATACTATGTTGGGGTTTATGGATAATGGGATGTGCCAAAAAATATTATCCCCCGCTTCTATATATGAAATATCAATAGTAATCAAAATCTAAAATATACTGCACATGGCTAATCCTATATTGAATTCAGCACCAAACAGCGCTGATAGGAGAATAATGGGTAATTGGTGGGTGGTGTGTGAAACATGAGGTATACTACCAACCGCTTTATATGCTTATAAATAAGATGCTTGTTCGCTAGAGTAGCATCCAGTGATTAACAATAATGCCTTGTAGTGGGCTAGTTGATTTTAAGTAGCAGCGCTAGTGAGTCTTCTCTAAGTGTTGTAGTTTGATAGTGTATTAGTTGAGTTGGTTGTTAGAAGAAAAGTCGTGTGTGTTGTTGTACGAGAGACGTGAGTATGAAAGTAATTTTTAAAGATTTGTAATAGTTGTCTATTTTACTTTACATCCTAAACCTCTAGTCGGGCTTTCGCGTGATGCAATGCTTGTTGTTGTGCCTGCCCTTCTCACTATCATAAGCTCTGTTCATTAAGCAACATGCGAGCCAAACTCACAGATGCATTGCAGAATGCCAGGATAGTACGTTTTATGCCAAGAGGAGTGTTATACAAGGACAGATATAGACCGATACCTTAGTGGTTGTGAGAGTTCTGCCTCGATTTGCTCGAGATCTTTCTCACATGATCCTGCTGATTCCAAAGAAATTCTAATGAACGTTTTAATGCACTAGGAGTCATATTAAGATATATATCAATATATCCTTATATGAGAATATACTGCGTCACTTTAGGAAATTTCCTTAGTGGTACCTATAAGAGTCAATTATCCGTCCATTTGATTATATATGGATATAATTATAAAATATGATGATGATTTGCAAGTGTTTGGATATCTTTAAATTAAGAACTATATTCTGAGTATTTATAACTGATATTTCAGGTTCATCAACTTAAATTCAATATATGAGTCAGAGAAAATCATTGTGTTTTCTGTTTTCATGGACTGTATATTAATAACACAGCTTAAAGCATTAGCATAAAAGCGTGTAGTATCCAGGAAAGATGTCCTACAGCATTTCTTTTTACTAATACCATAAACACACTAAATCTTGGAGCAATTGTTGCTCCTACTACATAAAATGTATTAAAATGTAATATTTCTAAGTAATTTGCAGTAATATTTTGAGATGAGTTTCATGAGCATACTTGAAGATTCTTGATGATTCAAGTCTGTATATAGAAGCCCGAAAGAAATTGTTAGCTTCAATGTTGACTACAATCTGCTGGAATCTTCTCATCAATTTGTTGATGCATAAATATCGAGCAGGATATAACTGTTAAAGAAATGGAAGTAAAACAACAAAATTGAGCTGTTAAGCTAAGAAGTAAAAGGATTATAAGACCCTCAGCCAAAGAAATAATATGATATTTTTGTACTAGCATCATGAATGCATGAACTCATGTGGCTACCTACTATTTACACAAAATGCACAAAGAGGTAATATTTCTAAGTGATTTTCAGAAAACTTGTGAGATGAGTTTCATGAGAAGAGGGCATACATGAATTGAAGATTCTTGACGATTCGATCATTTTTTTACTTTCTCGTCTTCAATGCCAATTACCAATTTATGAGACCAATTGGGTGAAGCTCATGCGGTAAAACTTTCCTCTCGAATGCGTGAGCTCGCCGGTCCAATTGTCAAAGCGGTCGCTTCCAAAAAAGCAAGAACCCTACCATCTATGACCAGCAGCGAACGGTTTCAGAGACATGATGTGGCGGCTGGAAGGGGAAAGAGCAGTGGCAATGGTTACCTAAGAATTCAAAGATGATGAAATGTTGTATACCCTCTTAGCTTAATGGAATAAAAGTTTCATGCTAGGAAAAAATGCGTTCCAATTAAATTATAGATTTCCAGTATGATACCAAGCACATGATTTTTTTTCTGGTAGTCTTATATCATGTCCTGAATTTCCGAATACTGATACGACACAATTTTTAAAAAACAGAGGTTAGGGGCCTCCCGGTAGTTCTTTACTAGAGACGCCAATTCCTATCCAATCACCATTTAAATAGAGTTATAGGGGATTTAATATAGATTTTGTTATTCTTTATGTTTAATTCTCCATTGCCTTTTGGTATTGGTAGATGAGTCTAGTTGTAAACAAGAGGAATGCGGGGATTAGCTAACGTAGGAGAAAACAAACTTCCCTAAATGGTACAAAATTCAACCGTCTATCAAAATTTTAGTGATCCGCACACTCATTTTGATCAACATATTCTAAGGCGCGCACACAAAAAACTATGTGATTCGCTTGCGTTTGCATCAGAGGGTCGCAAATTCAACGGTTTGCCGATAATCTAACTTCCCTATACATAGCCTTCTGATGCTACTTCTAGCAACACAAACATGCACCAGTTTTTCACCATGTCGATATCACACGATATGGGCAAAGAAAAAGAACAAAATGACTTGAGTGCGCACACAGCAGATAAACAAACTATCAAAGTATCTTCATTGCCTATCCCAAACCAAAAACATCTCCATAGACTATTACAGCTATATTCACCGTATATTAGTTAGTTTAAATTAGGTATTTTAGAGACAACATGTATATTTCATGCCCCTAACAGAATTCCCCAACAGCATATGTGTGACTGCTCACTTGAACACCACTACATGCACATATATAATCTCCCACTTCTTGACAATTAGCAGTCATCAAAATCTCATATACTACCCATGGCGACGCCCAAAACTTTCATCAGGCTTTCTTCTGATGCAATGCTGACTGCTATACTTGTGTTTCTCATTATCATAAGCTCTCTTCATCAAGCAAATTGCACGTGATTCTCATATGCACTGAAGTATGCGAGCCTAATTACGGTTCATGCAATGAGAAGTGTGCTTTAATGGGAGATATAGATCGATGCCTTGATATTTGTGAGTATTATGGCTTAATTTGCTCCGGACCTTGCGGAGCTGATGCTCCAGCTAATTCCAAAGAAATGTTGATGCATGTTGTAAATCCCAAGAAGCCGTATTGAGATGGGATTACTAATATATAGCCTTTCATAAATGGGAACAATCATCATCATTATTGATGATCTGCAAGTGTTTGGATCTCTTTAAATTCATTACAAAGAAATATATTGTTGGTATTTATTATTGAGATATCGAGTCCTACGGCTTTTCCATTTTTTCCCTTTTGATCTTTGTTTCAACCATGTAGCTTGCATGCGTCTTTTTTTAGGTGCCTTTGGTATTACCACAAGGTTCGGTAACTTCAATATAGTATAATTCCATCAGGAAAAAAATATTACAAAGCTATGATTAACTGATAATCAATGTGATTCTTCGACGCACAAGGATATTGATAATTTTAGTTTCTATAATAATATCACAAGTTAGAGCATAAACATAGAAGCATAAAGCAAACATCTGAGGAAAGATGAGCGACGGCATTTCGTACTAGTACCACAGATACACACTACTCATGTGCTCCTATTACATAAAATGCATATACGAGAAAGTATTATTTTATCATAATTGGCAGAAAACTTGTGAGATAGGTGTCATGAGAAGTGGCATGCTCTAAGATTATTGATGATTGAAGCCTTTAAGTAGGCACCGGAAAGAAATTGTGACAGCTTCTAGCTGTGAAGGGAGACCATTTTCACTCTCTCCTCTTCAATATCACCTATGATCTGCTAGCATCTTCTCATCAATTTGTTGATGCATAAATATTCGAGCAGGATATAAGTGTTTAAGATATATAAGTGAAACAACAAAAATTGAGCTGTTAACCTAGGAAGTAAAAGAATTATAAGACCCTCAAGGGCCTCAACAGATGAAATAATATGAATTTAATGCAACTAATAAACTATATTAAGGCAACAATGTTTCAGGATAAACAAAAGATACTGGCACAAGCTTGTCAACCATAATTTATTTTCATCACAAACAAAAACAAAAGAAATTAACTCCAAAAGTTTCTGTTAAACTTAAAGAGAGAAAAACCTTTCATTGTGATCCTTGTCTGTGAACCTACTAGTTTTTTGCATTAAATGATTAAATGGATCAACTCTTTAACATCATAGTATAATTAATAACGTTATCAAAACCATGCTTATAAGTTAAAAAAAAAAAACCTCGGAGCATCTTGGGCTAAACAAGCAGGAATACGTGAACAGGCACTCTAATGGTGGTTATAGTTAAGCTTGCTATTATTGCATGTAGATTGGAAACAGTCAAAAAGTATGTGTTACTTGTCAATTTAATTGAGGAGAGGACTCCTAACTGCAAAGATGGAAGAAAAGGATTCATACAATCAACCCCAAAAGTTACATATGGTCAGGACAGTTACAATGACTGAGGTTACATATAACTTCCACAATGAACAAATGTTGAAACGTTGGTTACTTGGTTTAATGAAATATGATTTTGATGTTAGGAGAAATTGTGAATTCCAATGGATCCCAGGAATATTTCCTAAAAGTCATACGTTGCGTCCTGAATTTCCAGATACTAATTAAGCCGATCCCGAACAAAATTATAAAATAGGATTTGGGGCCTCTCATGTAAATCATCTACTGAATACGCTAGTTCTCATCTAATTGCTGTCAAAACAGAGACGCATAAGGGCTTAATATTGAGTTGGTTTCTTTTTTAAGGGTTGATTGGCATTGGACTGTCTAGATCTTAGTTGTAAAAGAATGATGCTTTGAATACTTTTTGGCACACCGTCTTCCACAATTGGCCAGACCACCACTGGTTTGAGTGAAACAAAGATGATGTAAAGCAGGTTGCAGAGGAATTCCTATGTCGTTTGGACCGAAATTAGTCCAAATGATCAGAAAAGAGGCGTTGGTTTTTGGGTCAACTTCTGGCATAATTATTGATACCAACAACATACAGGCTGGTGTTTGAAAACGACATCGAAAACTCTAAGATAAAGAAATGGGTTTGACGGCTTTCTGAGGTAGTTTTGCGGGGTTGTGCAAAGGCTAGAAAATTGAGCAGATAGTGGTAGATTGTTGGTTGACTAGTTTATTTGTTGCTTTCGAGTTTTTTTTTCCAAATTAGGGTTAATTGAGCAGGTTTGTTATTAGCATCTTTAAGAAGTGTCCTATTTTTATTTTGTACTCAGTTATTGGTTTTGATAAAAAATTCAAGATACATCAATCTCCTAGAAGTTATAGGATTTAACTCCCGTCTCATCGGATGATACATCATACATGTCTCCTCCCGCTGTTGTAGAAAATACTATTTATGAGCTATTGAAAAAAAATTATTCATTATTTTGGTTTTAAAATTATTATTATTATTTAAAGAAAAGATTAAATATATACCGAAATTTGATATTGTTGGAATGTGATAATATTACAAGGATCAAAAGATAAAAAACTCCGTAAATAAAGAAATAAATCTGGCCTGAGGAGTTGAGTGACAATTCTCTTGCCCTAAAAATATCGACTCTGTCACTTGTGCAGGCAAACAAGACATCGATCTCCGAAGCGATACATAACCCCTCTTTACCAAAGTCTTGATGTGCCCGAACAATCAAGGGTTCAACCCAATCGGTGATGTAGATATTACCCAATAATATAAACTAAAGTAATAAAAATTTGATGTTTTGTATAGAAAAACAAATGAACGGACATCAAACTTGATAAACAGAGAAAAAGAGAAAGATAATGATTTGTATATTTTGTAAATAAGGCATATACTCCTTATATTGGCAAACAATGATCAAACACATTATCTTCTTGTTGCTAAATTAATGGATGAATATCTCAACAATAAATTAGCTAAGGTTAATTAAGGGCCAAGTCAAATGTATATATTCCTGAACTCTAATGATTGCTATAGGAGAGAAAAATGCTATTGAATGAATAACAAGATTAATATATAATATATAGCTTATGACGTATGAAATTGTTAGGCTAATCACAGATGAAAAATCGCCTTGAATCCAGTAATTATGCAAGAAGCCCTGATACTGTTTTACTTGCCCCCTACATCAACATATTTTAAAGTAAAATATTCACTCTTCCGCCCAATTAATTCTATCTAAGACCATCATGTATGCTCTAAACCATGAACTTATCAAATCAAAGTATGGATGCAAACCTGACTCCTGCATTTTCCGAAGCAGCACCCTAATCTAAAAACTGTAGCTCTTCATCAGCATATCATTATACATCCACACATCATCCTCAAAAGCGGAACTTTATGAAGCTTCTCCCAAGAAATAAGAGAAATAGCTATCCATGCTTAAGATTCAATCGATTTCTTTCCACAAACACAATGAACTGAACTGGCAGTAACCCCAGAATTCACATATTTCTTCTGTAAGCAATCTACCAAAAGAGCTCCCATTGATGAACCAGCAAACTTTGTAAAATATTTCCAGATCAACGAAGATAAAGGTATAGAGTGCTACTAAATTATCTTGTGAAATTTCCAGCAGAGATTCTTTTCATCCAGAGTATATGTTCACATCTCAAGTAATCTCTACCCTTTCTCTCTTCAATATAAAAAGAATCAGCTCGCGGAATCGATGACTTTCTTTCTCTCTTGTACAAGCCTTCTCCAAATCAACTGCTTCACTAGGACAAAAAGAACATCCTAATCTCTACCAATCAGAAGTGCCTTAGCCTTCCACTTTAATGTTCATCTCAGTAACCAAATCAGAAGCCTCCATTGGAAAGAGAGTAACTTTTCAAGTGCTTCTTCTCAATGTTCTCAGCGCCCGACAATATTCATAGAAGCTTTATAAATTTGATATCTGTTGCTTCCATAAAATTTTCCAATCCCCTGATACCACTCTCCCACTCTCATCGCATACTCTCATGGAATTCTGATATCCTGATAGGATGATACCACTCCCCCACTCTCATCACATACTCTCATTGAATTCCACCAAATAAACTTGCAGCGACAACCTATCGATCTCCTCCAATTTGCAGAAATACTATATGCAAACCAAAGCTTACACATATCTACCAATAATCCATACAAGAACACATGCCATCTTTAAATAAGTGGAAGCGATTCCGGTCCCTCATGACAATTTCTCTGCAGTAAACTTTTGAGACGAATTTCATAAGATGGTGGCAATCCCTGCAAACTCTAAGGTTCTTGATGATTCTTATTGTATCCCCAAATTCAGTATGAAGAAGCCCGAAAGCAGTTGCTAGCTTCTCGCTATGAACCGACACCATTTGCTCTTTCTCCTCTTCTTCAACGTCATGCCACACTTGCTTTATGTCTGGGCAGTAACCGGCTTCGGCCTTTAGCCGCTCTGATACCTCTAATAATTTTTTATATATTTGCATGGACTCGGGGTGCGATTGATCCCCAGCTACAAATTTGTTTAGGATTCCATTTAACTCTATAACGCTTGTTCCTGGTACTTTGGTTATGCCCTTGGTTGCCATCATGTTTCTTACCTTGCTAGCATCTTCCCATCGATTTGTTGATGCATATATATTAGAGAGCAGGATATATCTGTCGAAGATGGAACAACCAGAAGGCGCTGTTAATGAATACAAGTGGAATAATACAAAATACGATATTCCAAGGTAAAAGAGATAATCTGGATTTGATGCGACTGTGATAATATTTTACGGTTCCAATATATTAGAGAAATTGCGGGTGCATGATTTCTACCTTCCGATAAAACACTGTCAAGCAAAAAAAAAATCATTACGGCTACAATAAATTACACTAATTATGAGTTTTCTTGTCAAAATTTAACAGAACAAAATCCTCTCTATGTTAAATCCTTATCTATTGAAATGATAGCGGTGGGTTACTCCCACGGCTAACTCATTAATATCCTTAGTACGGAAACCCCGCTAGTTAATTGGCAATCTCACTAGTACGAAGGTTTGAAATATCAGATTTATCGGATGGTTATTTTTTGAAAAGGAATCGGCCATCTTGGATAGGGAAATTTAAACCCCATGGTAATCAAAATGCTATTGGAATAATGTCCAGAATGATGTTAGGTCTGACTAAAATTATGTTCTCTCTGAAATCTAGACCTAGAAAGAAAAATGTAAATAAGTAGCCACAGGGTGCTGGATTGCTTAAAAGTTACCGGCCACTATGCTTAGGTTGAAGCCTGATAAGCCGTCTCCCAACATCATCGGCAACCTTAGAATTGCAATGGATTCTACACCCACCAAGAATCGCTCCCCAAGCAGGCGCATTGGGCTCCATCGGCATCGACTCCATCAATGCCACTGCCTCTTCTATCATCCCTTTACGAGCCAAAAGATCTATAACACATCCATAATGCTCAACTTTCGGCTCAACTCCATATTTATCCTTCATGCAACCAAGTAACTTCTGGCCTTCTCTCACCATTCCTGCATGACTACAAGCACTAAGCACCGCTACAAATGTTATATCATCAGGTTCATTCCTATTCTCCATCATTTCATTTACAAGCTTGAAGGCTTCATTAGCTTGGCTATGCACAGCCATGCCAGCTATGATAGCATTCCAAGCTAGCAAGTCTTTATTCTCAATACCATGAAATATCTTGTAGGCGCGTGAAATTTTCCCACACTTGGCGTACATATCTACAAGCGTGGTGGAAACAATTGTTGTAAGCTCAATATTATGATCCTCGATAAACCTATGTATTCTCTCTCCCCGGTCCAATGCTCCTAAATGAGCGCAAACAGATAGCATACTTACTACAGTTGCTTCAGTTGGTTTCACACCCGTTCGTTGCATCTCATCAAATAACAAAAAAACCTCATCACAACACCCACTCTGCGCATAGCCAGCAAGCATTGTGTTCCATGACACATAATCTCGACGAGGCATTTCTCGAAATACCCTCTTCGCTCCTTCCAAATCCCCACACTTGTTATAACAAGCGAGCATCGAGTTCCAAGATACCCAATTTCTCACTGGCATTTCACCAAACAGTCGGCAGGCCTCGTCTAAATCACCTATAAGTGAATACCCATTAATCATCGTATTCCAAGACACAATATCCCTACACCCCATCCGATCAAACACCGACCTCGCAAGCCCGATCTCTCCACACTTCACAAACCCGTCGATCATCGAGTTCCAACACACTGTCTCCTCCACAGAACATCCATCAAACACCTTGCGTGCAGAGCCAAAATCCTTACAAACCGCAGCATAAACATGAATGAGACCGCTTTGCACAAATGGGTCAGACTCAAATCCAATTCTGACAACATGGGCATGCAGCATTTCGCAATGCGGAGCCAAAGAGCAGGCTTTTAGAACAAATGGGTAAGTGCAGTTGTTGGGTCTTATGTTGTCAGTGGATCGAAGCATGGAGATGTACACAGAGATGGCTTCAAGAGGGGATTTTGAGCAGGAGAGGCCTCTGATGAGGGAGTTGAAGTGGGAAGTTGGGGGACTGGGGATGAAAGAGAAGAGGGCCTTGGCGTAGGAGAGGTTGGAGATTGAGGAGTGAGAGTAGAGAGGGAGGAGGGGACAGAGGGGGAGGGAGTGCTTGAGGAAATGAGCATGGGTTTGTTTGAGGTGGGTTAGGGTCTTGCAGGAGCTGAGAACAGAGCGGAGGTGGTGAGTTGCTGTGGTTGATTGGGAGGCGGCGATGCTCATGTGAGAAGTGATTGGGCTGCAGATCCTCATACTTCTGATTTTTATTTGGGTAAATTGTCAAAAAAAAATTAAAAAACAAACAGGTTTTTCCGCTAACAAAAGACTGTTGGCTCGGAGACCGATGTCAAAATCCCGACCAAAATTTTTCAGTGGTGTCTGTATATCTAATTGGCTTAATAAAAAATTAGGCATGGCATGCAGCTATATACTGTATAAAGGGAATTTTGTTTTTTATTTTAAAGCCTAATTTCTTGTAAACACCCTTGTATTTTGGTCTAATTCTTGAGAACCTATTTGAACTTTGTTCGCCATCCAATGCCTCATGTGCTTCAACTCCGTTACCTCATGACCCCATGAACTTTTATTCTATTAAGTTTTGTGGAAAATAACGGGAAATGAATTACGTGTAACATCCATGTTTTTCTTTTCTCCTTCTAATATTGCCCTCTATACCCCCATTAAAGTTGTTACCCACCCTTCTTTCCCAAATCAAAACTTCGCAGTTGGCCCTAATTTTTCTTCTTTGGTGTTTTTTGTTGCAGGGTGGCTCAAGTGAAGCCAAATTCTTGGTGTAGGTCATCTCTCTCGATTGGGAAGGAATTAAATGTTTGATAAAATACCTGTATGAATTGAGATGTGAGCTTTATTTGTGTTTATAGGTCTGAAACATCCACCACCCGTTGACACCTTTGATGAATTGGAGGTGGATGTCGTTGCTCGAATTGGAAGCTGGCCTTAGTTCTGAAATTGGGACAATCTATAATTGCTCCAGAACTTTTATAAAAAACACACTTTTCCCCATTTTGGGAAGGGATAAATATGTCTTTTGACTGGGATTTATCGACATGGGGTTAATAAGCAGCGGAATTAAAGTACAAGCCTATAAGGGCTATTGTATAACAAACAAAAGTTCAAGCAGGTTTTTCAAACCACAAGCATGTTTAAAAAATTAAGCCTATCTTTAATACATATATTTTATTTTATGCAGGACTAAACATGCACTGTGTTAATTCATTACAGGCACCGCATGCAAAAAAATATCAAAAGGATAGGCTGCGACCATGGCTGGCGAGGGAAGGATGAATATCTGTGGTCTCCAATTAACAAGGATTATTTTTTTGAGCCAGATTAGTGAGGATTATTTTTTTGAGCCAGATTAGTGAGGATTATTTTGAGTTTTAGAAAAGGATGGTTATGTATTTATTTCTACCATGCCTTGTTTACATATTTAGCTGTAACAACTGTGTGTAATGCATGCGTCTATAAATATATTAGATCATTTTTTGTTTTTTTATCTCATGTGTTACCGCGGAGTCCAAGTCTAGTTTTCTTCAAAGATGGGGTAAAACATTACGTCTAACACCATTCATTTCCTCATTTGTCCAAACAAATAGGCCCTAAACTCTTGAAAAGAACTTTCTAACGAACATTTCCTGGAGGGTCGAATTTATTTATTTTTTGGCACGTGTCAAGCATGACCAATTCAATATAATCATATCTAAATTATTTCATTCACATTTTTCTAAATTTGAGAATATTGGATGGTCTATTAAAAAAAATTATCCAAAATACCAACCCAATCATATCATTTGCACATAAGTTAATATAACTACTTTGGTGCTCATAATTTCTCTTCCTAAATTCCTTCACATAATTCATAAATCAACTAGCTACATTTCTAACTGCAGGAGAGAGTTATATATTTGGACGAAATTTCCAAATGGTAGCCAACTCTAATGTAATATCCATAAGAACAATCTTAATAAAATCATTAATGTTTATTTAAATACATGGCTACTGATACATGCACAATTGAACCAGTAGCTGAAAGCTCATTAAAACAAAAGGCAAAAGAGAAAACAAAAGAAAACTAAGAAAGCGATTCATATAAGAAGAATGGCGATCAATGTGAGTCCTCCCATTTGGTCCAATCGGCCGAGCTCCCGACGCGAGGCATGACGCTGAGCTTAGTGTAGCTATCAACCTTGAAGACAGCACCACATATCATGCCCTCGCTGTCCACCCTCGGCATTGCCTTCATCTTGTTCATTGGTCTTTCGAAGCTCCGAAGACCTCCATCGCTATGAAACATGCAACCTGCACATTTGAAAAACAAAGATTAATACTCCTACATTCAAATGGATCTGGATCCTCTCCAATACAAAAGGTCCAATGCACGAGTCCACTGTTCAGCATTCAAGAAAATAAAGGGCAAACGCATGTGCATTGCATCCAGAAAGGATCCGGATTCTTCTCGTCAAATCGGGTTTATATCTAAATAAATGCTGTATTTGATTTTAGTGTTAAATGTCACTACCCAAAAATGAAATAAACTAGACTATAAGGTATTGTAGGCAAAATTTAAATTTAACCTTGCATTGCATTGAACAAACATATCTTAAATCACCAATTGGGCTCACAGCACAATTGGTACAAATTTCCTCCCGCAACAAGTTCGATCCCCGAAGGGGCTGGGGAAAAATCATAAATCCAACACAATGATGGAATATTTTTTCCGCCGTATACACCCGGACAAGAGAGTGAAGAAATAGAAGCGTGGGCCTCACACGCTGTCCAGGGCTGCCCAAAACTCCCCCCTTCTCCCAGGTGTATTACACCCGGCAAACCGAATAATTCCTCCCAATGATGCTTGGACAACAAATTAAACTAATCATTCTAACCAAAAATGTAAACTAATCATTCATGATCTTATAACATATATTATCAAGCAAATTTACTCTCAACATTAAAAAAATCTTAGTATCATTGCTTACCATTTGGAAATGGGGCAAATGATTTGCCACAGCTACCCTTCATGACATCCAAATCACCACAAATAACAACGGAGCCATCAGCTGCCATGCCCCAAAACATAGGCACCCCTCCATCAGAACTCTACACCAAAAAAATTCAACAAAAAAACATAAGTTTCAAAGAACCAAAATAACAGACAACCATAGAGGCTTGGTGTAGCCCATTGGTGGGGCCTAGAGTAGCCAAGGAAAGACCTGATATCGAGTCCGGGTCTCCCATTTACGAGGGGTGGCTAATTTATCCCACCTATTATCTCAAAAAACACACAAACATAGCAAAAACAAATAAGAATGCATACCAAAGCAGCAAAGACAGATCCAGTCTTATTATCATAAACCACAAACGAAAATGACCCATTCATGTCCTTCAGCACTTGATCAGCAGGGTAAGGCCCGCGGTCACGGAGAGTGCGATAAGCCTCAATCACAAGCATTGCCTCATTAGTAGATTTGCCACAGAGCCCATACTGTTTTATCAATGAGCTCAGATTGTCAAGACCCCCAACAAAAACACAATAAACCTCATCCAAGCAACCGAACAATCTCCGATGCAGTGAAAAACCATGAGCATTGTCGTTGGAGGCCGAGACAGAGGCAAGAGCAGCCCCAGTGTTGAAAGTGATGCAGAATGAGTTGTTAGAATGAGAGGAGTGGAAATCCCTTAGGATTTCTTCAGGTTTCTTTCGTTTGTTGAGATTAATAACAGGGCTGTTGAGCTCTTGAGGGAGGCGAGCACAGCCTTTGTGGAATATTGTTAACATTATGGATTTGATGAGAGTTGAAGAGATTTATTCTTCTTTCTTCTTTGTTCTGTGTTTTGGAATGGAATTAATAGTGAAAGAGAAAAAAATGTATGGTGTTTATATAGGGAGAAAGTTGTAGATATATCTGAATCTAATGCATAGCTGTAGATGGAGTAAAGAAATAGAAAAACGAGAGGATAAGGATCATGTAATTCAAAGCAGCTGAGTCAATCTTGACTCAAACTCGATCCCAAATTTAGCATGCAGGTCTTATGAGTCGGTATTATTAAGATAGTGGGGTTAATTGCTAAATAATAGCCCAATGTTTTACCACTATTCGCATTTATACATCTTATTGATTTTTTTGCTACGCTTAGATACCCTAATGTACAAACCCTGTGCATTTTGTTTAAAATAATGATGGATTTGATGGTCAACTGAAGGGTGCAAAGTTTTAACGGTTTATATTTTAGGGTATATAAATGCAGCGAAAAAATCAATAAAGTATATAAATGCAAAGTAGGCGAAACGTTGGGTTATTATTTAGCAATTAACCCAAGATAACGTCATGTCCAAGGACGAGAACAAGTTGGATAAAAATAAAATTAGTCAAGAGTTAATTTAGAGGGCTTAATCCGTTTAAGATCCATGTCTCCGCTTGTGTGGCATCAGATGCTCTTTTGGGTGGGGCCCACATGGTCTCTTTTGTCGGGATTGTGCGCTGGGACATTTGGTTTGCAAGGAGGTGCCACTTCCTATGTTTCCTGTTTGTCTTCCACAACATGAGAGTCAAGAAGCTCTTCTGGAAACTAGGATGGTACTAACTTGTGTAAAACCGCACAACAGGCCCAATCAAGAGAAACTATTCCGTGTACAAGAAGTAATGGATACATGCAGAATAAAATTCCAAAAAAATGAATTTTAAGGAAATGATTTCCTGCAGCTTTATGGGACCCATAATCCTATCTTGAACTTTCTAGATAACGGTTAATTGCATAAAGCCCTCCCGCATTTTACCCCATATAGCGTACTTATACCATCATAACTGATTTATGACTACTAAGGATCAAAACCCTAAAAAATATTTGAGTTCCAAACGACGCAAACAAGTTCTAAAGTTAAATTAGACAATCATTTGAGTTTTTTTGGAGTAGGATTTTTTTTATATATAAGAAAAGAGGTTTGGTCGATGAGCAGAAGGGTAAAAGTGACATATGAGGTAAACCACATGGGGATTTTGTTCAACTAACCCTACATTCAAACGAGAATCTAAGACCTTTGGCATAGGCGGACAACAGAGTCGGAGAGATAGCCCAAATCTGAGTCTACCATTTGGATTATGTTTGAAAAACCATTCTCATAGAGTGTTTAATGCATCGCTAATTCAAACAGCAGTCGTCGTCGTCGTCACCACCAACACCATCATCATCTCTAATTCAAGCCATCATGATCCTCAAATATAATTTTTATCCTTGTTTCATTCATTTAAAGAATTGACAACTCTGCTCGCTAAAAGTATGAAATCTCCTAGGGATAGGGCTCCCATAATCTAGTGACCAAAATGAAGATCAGCTAAAGATAAAGATCAATCAAACTAACCAATTGGATGGGGTGAAGAGAGTCGGTAAGGTATGGGAATTGACAATAAGGTCGCAAATTCAAAGCGTTCAACCAACATATTGGGAGAATAGACCAACCTTATTTATTTAGGGGAAAGGGTGGGTTGGACATGGATCACACCTTATAACTTATGAATTCTATAAGAAAGCTGTTCCATCCAACAAGGATTGTTGTAATTTCTTATAAATCAGAATCTGCCTTAAAAGTTAAAACAAAAATACAATGAAAAATCTAGAATAAGTGATCTCAGGGATTTTTACAAGTCAAGGAAAGTATCACGATGAAATAGCTGAAACCACATTTCACGATGCTGTTATAAAAGATTCCATAGGCCAGGTGACGCAAACTGGATTTGATTACAAATGTTTGAGTTCAAGCTCTGTAGGTACCAAATGCTGGCCATGCAGCTTGCATTGTTGTCCATGAATGCAATAAGAATACCATGGTTTGAGTTTCTTCTGTTGCGTTTCTTTGGTGCAAATTATGTGAACTAGTTCAGCTCGTATAAGGATATCATATAAAAGATATTCCTTAAAAAAGGAGGAGAATTTGGAGTCAAAAGAGACGGAAAAAAACAAAATGCTTTATCCACATGATCAGACAATAATAAGCAAACTACAGGGAGGAGACCAAACACATGGTTGGTTTCACCAAATGACATGGTTCTTTAGAACTTTAATTATAGGTAAACATAACAATCTTCCATCGATACAGAGGTTTTGCAGTAAAATTGTGGTCAGAGGAGCTAATCTCTAAGTACAAGCATGCAACACATTTAATTCAAGAATGAAAGGAAACCACAATGATGCATGAATAATGGATCTATCACCTAATAAACTTATGTAATACCTAATTGAATATTAAAAAATCATGCATTACTTTCTTCCTTTTCTAGGGTCATGTGAAATAGTAAAGATTCAAAGGATATTTTTATCTACGTAGGGAATGAGTTATCTGCATCTATTAGAAAAGAAACATATATGTGTGTGCTTCTGTTTGTATGTATGTATGGGGGAAATGGCCATGTGGTATACCGCATGGCAGGGCCATTAACCTGTGTGTGCACGCACACACTCACTAATAAATTTTAAAATTATCAAGAAAAGTATGTGATGAACTAGAAAGATACAATTAAAATATACAGAGTACAGCTTACCCAAAAGAGCTAGTATAACCAACGTAAATGAATCGCTAAGTAGATCTTCATATGCTACATGGTCCACATTGATTCCCAGAATGGAGAAGATTTCCTTTTCTTGAAGATTGCCAATACAGTGTATTACAGTACAAGTGATTGGGAAGGAATGATGTGCAAAGGAGCATAGCCTCAGTGCGAGAAGCCATAAACTCTACATTAAGTAACAAGGTCACATGCAACAACCGAAAACTTTCTTCCAAGTTAATCCTCCACTACATCATGAACACTTTGAATCGTTGGAAGGCAACCGTTCTCAATAAGTACTTTCACATCAAAACTAGTACTTGCGTCTCCATACAACTTGCATACTACTTTCCTCATCACTCTCAAGTTCTTAAGACTACTATTAAAAAGGTCGCCCTTCTGAACAACCTCCTTCAAAATCTCAAGAGCTTCAATCGTGTTTCCGTTCAAAATTAAAGAATCAATTATCAATAAACATATGTATGTATCAGGATCATATCCAGTATTCTTCATTTCACGGAAATAGAACATAGCAGAATCTATTATTCCACACTTGCAAAATCCGTAGACCATAGATGTATAAGAAATCTTGTTTGGAGCCAATCCTCTCTCCCTCATATCATTCCAAAGAACCAGGGCATCTTCAACTCTTCCACTATTGCACAAACCATCTATTAAACTTGTGTAAGTAATAATTGAAGGTGGCCTTTTATGGTCATACATTGTAGTAAAGCAAGCGAGTGCTTCATCAATCCTGCCAGCCTTGCACCAACCGTCAACCATCAAGTTATAAGTAACAACAGAAGGAACAAGCCCCTTTTCTAGCATCTCATTCAAAATCTCTTTCGCTTCACTTAATCTACCAGCCTTGCAGAACCCATTTATTAGAATGTTATGAGCAACAACATCCAAATCATAAGTATTTGAAGATACACGACGAAAGAGTTCTAATGCTTCATCTACATTTGCAAGGCTGCACATTCCATCAATTAGCGCAGAATATGCAACCATATCAGGGAGAAAACCTATTTCTACCATCTCATTTAAGAAACGAGAGGCTTCGTCAACTTTTTTATTTCTGCAAAGTCCTTGTACCATCAAAGTACAGTGTTTTATCCACGGTACGTGACCTTGAAATCTCATTTCCTTGAGCAACTCAATGGAAGCATCAAGATCCCCTCTTTGGCAGAGGCAGTAGAATATTGCATTGTACGTGAACTCGCTAGGAACAAACCCGAGTTCCTTCATTGTTCTTAATAGCTCATAGCTTTCGGTCAGTCTGTCCATATGGCTAAGCCCACTAATCAGATCATTATACATTAAGAATTTCCCTTTACAACCTATTCTGATCATATCGCTTAAAAGTACTAAAGCCTTGTCAAGTTCTTTGGTTTTGCACAAGCCACACATGACTGTATTAAATGATTCGGCATTTGGTCTAATACCTCTCCTGACTCTAAATAAGCTACCTTCTTGGCACTCATCAACTCTCGTTTCTGAGTTTTGAGATTCCATCATTGCCCTTAGCAATGCATGGGCTCTTTCTACCTCATCATTCTTAATAAGTCCATCCAAAATTGCATTATAAAGTGAAACCAAAGAGCCCAAATCCAAATTCTCCCCATTTTCCTCGAGAAGCGAGTTTGCATTGACCAAATCACCTTCCATGCAAAATGCCGAGATCAATCTCTTGATTACTCGAACATCAGGAGATATTCCACTTTCTTTCATCTCAAAGTACATAACCATTGCTCTTCTAAGCTCTTTCTCCTCAAAAAGCCCCTCAATCAACACACTAAAGAGTGCCGAATCCCCATGAAAACCATAACTCTTCATTTTCTCAAACATCATTATCGCCTTATCCACTCTCCTCTGCTTGACAAATCCATGGATTAACACAAAGAACGTCTTCTCATTCAGCTTCATCCTCATACTCTCCATCTCCTCAACCAACTCACACGCTCGATCAGCCTTCCCCCACTTGGTAAACGAGACAATGAGAACCGTGAACACGTGCTCATCGACCCACCCTCTATCGATAATCTTGTAAAAAACATCCAACACATACTCCAATTTTCCAGAATTGCAGTAACATTGTAAAACTGAGGTCAGTGTATATTTATCGGGTTCAATTCTTAATTCCTCCACCATTTCTCTAAATCTAAACTCCACCGATTCGACCTTGCCAACTTTAGCCAATGCCTCAAGCAAGCAATTATAAGTATAAGAATTGGGCACACAGCTCAACTCATGAGCACGTTCAAACACAAATTCAGCCTCATCAATCAATCTCTGATGCCCGAGGCACCGAATCAAGAAGCCTAAGGCCCCAGGTGTCATTTTACATTTCCGGGCCACCAACTCATTGAAAAGAGCTCGAAGGTGGGAGCTTTGGCGAGCCCGGGAAAGAATTGAAGCCATTGCATTGTAAGTATAGCAACTGTGACGGAACCCATCTTGCGTCGAAGCCCATTGAAAGAAATCATGGGCCATTCTCCATTCCTTGAAGCATTTCAGCACTGACTCAACTGTTTCGGAACTCAGATTGGAACCGAGCCTGCAGAGCTCGTCGGTGTCGCGGAGAGCAGGTGGTTTGGAGAATTGGTCGAACAGCTGGTGGGCATGTGGGTTGTTGGAGATTGAAGCATCAACGATAGAAGAGAATGAGAGGGGTTTATGAGCAAAGGGTTTATAGGCAGAGGAGACGAATAAGAAGTAAGGGAGTTTTCTGAGTGATGATATCATGGCAGTGATTGAATTTGAGGGAAGCAGAGGCTCAATGAAATGAAATGAGAGGAATGGGATATTTTGAAGTTTGTGGGAGATTTGGATTTAGTCCCACATCGGCTGAGTTAGTAACTTAAGCAACTCGAGGTGGGAATATAAAGAGGTGATGGGCCGACAAGGATTATACTAACGTGACGGGGTCATTGGGTAACAAGGAGACCCAGGCCTGGTCCGGTCGGCCCACATTGCACTTTGGGGCAGCTATGGTCTCCCCAAGTGGGGAGAACTCGCATCATTATTTTGTGGTTTTGGGTTCGCGCGCGCTTTGGGTAAATAGTCAGAAGCCCTTGGCTAGTTTCGAACTTGTGTCAAAAGCCCTTTGGGCCCAATTAAATCAAAATCCTATGGGTCGTCTGTCATTTCTATGGATTTATTGAAATTTAATCCAGCGTGTTTTTACAAAGATTTTGAACAGCAGGTTTTTTTCAATAGTTTTGAAAATTATGGGGGGTTTTTAGACTACTCCCAAGCGTGCTGGGGGCTTTTGACAATTTACCCTTAAATTTTTCTCTTTACTTGGAACTTTAGGTTTAAGTTGAAATCCACCTTATGATTTTGTTATATTATTATATTTGTACCTAAGAATTTAACTAGGGAAAGCTTTATCAATTGCATTTGGCAGATGATATCCCTATATATATTCTCATAATGCTAACTTTTGTAACTGGTCATCAAAGAAGTTCATGTGAAAGATGGATGTCTCTCTTATGGAAAAGCAACGAGTCTATGACCGAGTTTATTTCTACTCGGTTATAACTAGTGCTTTGTACATGTGATGCTCTTGTGTATGCTTATATTATATTATGATTACGGAATTTAGAAGATGATATTAATATTAATTAAGATAATTTTAAAGCTGGTTATGATTTTTTTAATTGTTTTTTTCTCAAAGTTATGAAGAATTTATTTATCATGCATGATAGAATGGAGAATCCTTTATAAAAATTGAAATAAAGATAGAATATTGGAATAATACATAGAATTTTTTATTGATTTATGGAAGGTGGATACATATCCTATATATACATGAAGTTTGTTAATCACAAATAACAATAAAATATCATAAATTGTGATGTGCATGCATTATAAACAAAATGAAGATCTATGCATATCACAATTTAGATTAACCAAATACGTGCATATCATATTAGAAAACTAATTTAGAGATATCTTCAAATCGGAATCATATGAAGATATATTAGAATTAGTAAAATAAAAATTTGCACGTATCTTAATATTCAATATCCCCTCTTCAATTTGGGCTATGAAGATTAGGAATATCCAACCTGGCAACCAAAGTTAGGAATTGTCATCGTCCTAAGGCTTTAGTAAACACATCCATCAATTGTAAACCCACGGGAATATATGCAGTGACAATGAACCCTAAAAGTGCTTTTCCCTCATAAAATGATAATCTAACTCCACATGCTTAGTTCATTCATAGAAAACCGGATTTGCCACAATATATAAAGCCGCTTTATTATCGCAATGTAAAACCATTGGTTGTCAATGAGAAATGCGCGAGTCAATAAGCAAATAATGAAACCATTGAATTTCACAACTAGTTTGGGCCATGGCTCTATATTCAATTTCAGCATATGATCGAGAAATCGTCTTTGTTTCTTTGTTTTCCAAGAAATTGGGCCGTCTCTGAGTAAAGTACAAAAACCAGTAATTGAATGTCGAGGCCTAGGACAAGCGGTCCAATCTGAATCACAATATGCACGAAGTTGTAATGTGCTAATGTGCTAGCTGAGGAAAGAAGAATTCCCGTTCCTGAACCACTTTTGAGATAACGACATGCTCGAAGAGCGGCATCAAGATGGGGTTGGCGTGGTAAACTCATGAACCGAGACTCAATTTTTGAAATGAAAACATGATGTCGGGTCAAGTAATTGTAAGATAAATTAATCGACCGACAAGTCGTCGATATGATCCTTTTACAAATCTCCCCATCAAGATGGAGATTTTGGTCTATTGGAAAAGAAGCGGGTCTACAACCAGTCATCCTCATATGATACAGAATATCAAAAGTATATTTATGCCGACAAAGAAATATCCCTTTATAGGATTTTGCAACTTCAACGCCAAGAAAGTACTTGAGTACACCCAGGAATCGAGAATTAAGAAAAGCTTTTAACTTAGAAATGCCAGTTATATCATCGCCTGTAACAATAACATCATCAACATATACAAGCAAAAAAAATGACCCTTCAGCAGTTTTTTGAAAAAATAAACAGTGGTAAGCATTAGATTGTTGAAAACCGGCATCATTAAGGACGCTTGAGAATTTTGCGAACCGCTGACGGATGACTTGTTTGAGTCCATACAAAGACTTGTGCAATTTGCAATCTAGAGATGATCCAGTCACATTGTATTCCAGCGGTAATGACATCTACACTTCATTCAAACCTCCATGGAGAAAAGCATTATTTACATCAAGCTGATGAACGGCCCATTTCTTGGCAGCAGCAGCTGCGAAAAGACATCGGACTGAAACCAGGTTTGACACAAGTGTGAGCGTTTCATGGTAATCAAGACCTTCTTGTTGAGTATATCCCTTGGCCATTAATCTATTTTCTGAAGAAGGTTCAATAGAAATTGGTGGATGTGCATTATATATATTCATTTGAATCAAGAATAGAATTCATAAATAAAGGGAAGTCTAGTGCTGGTGTTGGTGTTGGCAAACAAACCTGTTGATATCGAGATGGGCTTGTTTTCAAAAAATTAGGATGGTCTTTGAAAGGAAATTTAGATTCATGAAAAACATTTTGGGATACAAGATTTTTTTTCGCATGCAAATCGTAAACCTTATACCCTTTTTTACCATAAGGTTATCCAACAAAAATACAAACAATGGCTCTTTCTTTTTGTGCTTTCTGGGATTGGTGTTGCGTGTAAAACAAAACAAAGGCATCCAAAAGCTTTTAAATTGGCATAAGAAGGTTTGGTGCGAAGAATAAATTCATGAGGTGTTTTGTGCCAAAGAATTTTTGTACGCATTTTGTTAATAAGATAGGCAACGGTTAAAATACATTCACCCCAAAAGGTAATAGGTAAATGACGATGTTTTCTTTCAACTACTCCATTTTGTTGAGGTATATAAATACAACTGTATTGATGACATATGTCCTGATCTTTAAAAGAGTTTCGAAGTTCAGTTGAGAAAAATTCGGTTCCATTATCACTTCGGATTGTAATAACTTGAGACCGGAATTGAGTTTTAACATCCCACAAAATTGTTTGATCAATAAGCCGGTTTTTGTGGCATTAAAAAAATCCATGTGCATCTACCATAATCATCAACCATTGATAGAAAATAATTAGCACCAGTATGACCCCGAATAGAAAATTTTCCCAGCATATCACAATGTAATAATTCAGAACATATATTTGATTGGATAGAACTATTTGGAAAGGGTAATTGAGATTGCTTTGCAAATGGACAAATAACACAATCATCATGAAAACTTTTGAACATGTAAATAGTTTGGCATGAAGAACTATGTTGAAAGCGGTGCAAGAAAATAAATTAAACAATATTAATTAAAATGCAGGTAAATTTTTATGAATTTTGGAAGACTTTTGAACAGGTAAGTTGTTTGGCATGAACTTTGTTGAAAGAGGTGCTAAAAAATAAATTAAACAATATTAACCAAACGTACCCAAAAAATTTGCTACCGCCTATTCGAGTTACAAAAGTACTTTTATTCTATTTATAAAAATTATTAATTATGTATACTATACCGTCTAGGTCGGATCCAGATGAGACGGATGCCTAACCTCGTCTCTATAAAGATCTGTCCCTTGATATACATGAAGTTTGTTAATCACAAATAACTATAAAATATTATAAATTGAGATATGTATATGTTATAATCAAAATGAAGATTTATGCATATCACAATTTAGATTAACAAATATGTGCATATCAAATTAGAAAACTAATTTAGAGATATCTTCATATCAGAAGATATATCAGAATTAGTAAACTAATGATTTGCACATATCAATTTTGCTACCGACTATTTGAGTTACAAAACTACTTTTGTCCTATTTATAAAAATTATTAATTATGTATATTATAACGTCTACGTCGGATCTAGAAGAGACGGATGTCCAACCTCGCCTTTATAAGGATCTGCCTCTTGATATACATGAAGTCTGGTAATCACAAATAACGATAAAATGTTATAAATTGAGATATGCATATATTATAAACAAAATGAAGATTTATCCATATCACAATTTAGATTAACAAATATGTGCACATATCAATTTTGACTCTCTACTAACAGCATAGAAGATATTAAAAGAAGAAGAAAAACAGGGCCTTGTAGTGAAGATGATCTTAAAATGAGGAGAAAAAATATCGATTCAATCCCATATTCTTTTGAATCATCCTGTTACAACGGATAAAAATTCACAGGGCGATATCTTGCATGCGCAAGACAGATCACGACTCTGATTACAAATTACGAACTTCGATTGGAGGTTCGTGTTAAATATAGAGATATATCTTTTATTGTCTAAATCCAGCTTGGATCAAATTATTACATATTAGAATAAAAGATAATATAGTATAAATATTTATTTGCATCAAAGAGAGCGACAATGGTTGACAAAGTAGCAATGGTGATGCTGACAATGACGTGACAATGACGTGATGGCAATATTTTTGGACATAAAATCTGATATGATACTCGTCTGCGATTTTAAGAGGGATTTTTAATATATTCATGTTTTGTTGAACACCATTAGAGCTATGTGATGTTCATGAGGTTAATCATGTTATTGCAGCAATTTTAATTCCATTACGGTAAACATCAATGTTATATTACATGAAAATCCGACATTTCTTCTATGACAACCATAAAAAATACATTTCAACGACATAATTCAAATGATATATGTTTAAACATCAATTTCTAAATATCTAAGAAACAACTTTTATGATCCATCTCTCTTATGATAAAAAAACACATCTGGTTCTAACCAAAAATTGGTACCTCATAACTTACAAGTTTTTAACTCGCATAGGGTTTTCAATAGCCGGCAGTATGATGGCTTAAAGCTGTAATGTCCGCAAGCTGCAATCATTTTCATCGAGCAATATAACCAAACATCATCGATTTCTAAACAGCATCCTAAAAAATTCTCTAAATCTCAACCCTCCTCCTTATTTGAAACATGAACTTGCTACCAAATAAATTAGGGTAAATTCGTGAAAACACCCTGGCCCATTGAAAACAGCCCATGTACCTTTCCCCATACTAGGCCCATGTAATAAATCCTGGTATACATTTGGCAATTTGTATTTTAGTATATTCCCTAATTGCCCTTGTCGGTGCCTATATGCGTAGACAGCTGAAAATTCATAGCCGTTAAAGAGTTGTTAACTTGCCTACAGCATTTAAGGGTTTGCCTGCAATATCTAGAGGTTTGCTTGCAGATGTTTTTTGCTTAAAAAACTGAGCATTAAATGTTCTTACCAACCCATTTTCCCTCCCAATTCACTACTTTTCCCGTCAAAACTTCGCTTATCTCAATTTATTTTCTCCATTATCCATTATCTTCTCTCATTTACACCTCTTTCTTTTTTTATTTAATATCTAAGTCATTGCATGCAACATTTTAGATAGTTTCGTGCAACATCTATATAGTTGCCTACAGCATCTAAGTTGTTGCTTGTAGCATATATTCAGTTGCATGTCTTAATTTCTAAGAAGTTGTGTTCAGCTGCCTACAATATCCAGACAGTTACCTGCACCATCCATCCAGTTGCATGATATGCTATTCAGGACGGAGATCGACGGGATGGCAAGGATAGAGTGACGATGGGACGGTAAAGATGGGCCGATGACGGGGACGGCCACAATATGGGGAGTCGCCGGACACTCGATGGGGACGGCAAGTTAGGGAAACGAATTTGGGGCGTTGACTTGGGGTGGCGATTGAGGCAGCCGAGGGGATGGTGACGAAGGTCCGGCGGCGAGGATGGCAGCGACGGCAAGGAGAGGGTTAGAGTTTGCGAGGACGAGAGGAGGCGGCTGCGAGAGATGGAGAAAAAAGAGAGGATGGGTATTTTGGTCCCCCCTCTTTGAAAACATAACACCGGCCTAATTTGTAATGGGGCAAGGGGGTTTTCCATAGTTTTTAAATGGTAGACTCTTATCTCATATTTTGAGAATACGGGGTTTCTTTGACATGTTTTGAATGGGATGTGGTGTGTGGTGTGTGTGGGGGGGTTGGTGAGGCGGTGTGGTTCCCGAACAATTTACCCAATAAATTATTGCTACATGCAATTTGCCTCCACCCACACAAAATATGAATTTAATTAAAGATTTGCACCTGCGAGGAGAGAGGATTTAGTCCCACATCCGCTGCAAGAGGTCAAGCATCTCGACCCTAGGCCTACGATGATCCATTCTTACCTGGGAATGGTTCTTTGCTTGAGCAAGCAGGCCCAGGCCTGACCTAGCAGGCCAACATTGCACTTCGGGCCCCAAGCGGGGGGATATCTACCGTCGGTACGAGCATGGACCCTGCCCAATTCTAAACTGAAATGTTTGTTTGTTTTATTCAAAGCTTTACAAGCTCCATTGATGCATGATAATGGTTTTCATTATTGAATCTGTAGTTATTTTGATTTATGAGAAAAATATTTCATACATTCAAAATCATTAAAGGTGTAAATTATTAACATTAGATTCAAAGCCGGTTTTAAAACAAAACTTTCCTGTCAAACATGAAGGGCAAGCATATAAATTTCTTGAAATTTACAGAATAGTCCACCCATTAGAAGAATATGATTTTGCTTTGATGGAAATTTTTTGCATCTTGTGTCTCGCAGAAAGTACAGAAACTTGCATCACAAACGACATATGCTATGATAATATAGATTAGTTGCATCCGCTTCCAACAACTGAATCAAAGGCTCATAGATAAAGCTGACATGTAATGCACAACTTTATGGTTTCTAATTATACAAGTCTGTTTTTGCTCGTCGTCACAAGTTACATAAGTGCAATGCTACAGCAGAATCCGGATATGGGCATATGGATGCACCAATACAAACAACAACTGAACAAAAATATAACGAGCCAGCCGTGTGAATATCCAAGCATTTGATGCTAACTTGTTATAATGTTTGCAAGCTATCAGCCTTGGCGGCCGATGCAAACACAACAGCATTCTGGGGGCGGTCTTTAACTGTTAGGCTCAGCACCTCTGGCCTAGAATAGTGTCCTACCACATCGAAATCAAATTTGGCTCGCACTATTTCCCCGAGATCTGCATATCAACATTCAAAGATGTAAGATCTATTATAGCTCTAATATTATAGTACAACTATCTAATATTGTCATACAAAACTTGCAAACTTGCTATTTCAGTATTTTGGCATTCCAATCTCGCATGCTAACATCCATCTCTTTAAAGGGCATGTGGCTATTTATTTAGATGTCACACACAAATTCTTACTAAAAGCCATTCCGACTGTGGAAAAAAACATAATTTCTTTTTATTAAGTCGCTCGATTTCATTTTTTAAATTACGTTAATAATGTTTATATAAATATACTTATCATAATTCAGTTTTTCCTGCATATAAGCCCTTGAAATAATAGAAATTCTTTAATATTCTTAGAAAATAATAACTGTGGCTATTCCAAAATTATTTGCTACTTGCCAACTCTTGCTTACTGTTTCAATAGGTTATCCTATCTTGATCAGCTCAAAATCGCATCACAAAGTTTTGCCTAGCACATGCTATTTGCGCACACAGCATGTACCAAAAACTAGTGTCAAACAATCACGGAAACGTAATAATAATTTCAAAAGGAAAAAATTAAATGTAATTGTACCAACAGGAGAAAGAAGAAAGAAGAATTGATACCTAGATCAACTGAGATGAGTGCCTCTCCTTCATAGTTAGGCCCAGCTAGCACAGCCCCTGAAGGCGAGATCATGACACTTCCTCCAGCGCACACAACGGAATCAGGTGAAGGTTCATCGTCATCAACGCCTGCAAACATGTAATCCGGCGGCGGAGGATAGTCTTTTCTTCGACAGAATTGGTTTGCTGAGAGAATGAAACATCCGCCCTCAAGGGCGATGTGGGTCATTGAAGCTTGCCATACCTCCCTAGCATCGGCTGTGGGTGCACAATATATCTCAACACCTTCACAACAACAGGACTAACTTAGATTACTTTCCTTAGAAAAACTTAAACAATAAACTTCAGTAACACAACCAACAAATAAGCTATTGAAAGCAATAGTAAACATGCAAGTGAATTACCGTGGACTTACCTAAGCTTCTGTATGTGAAAGAGATACAAAGTGGGCGAATGTAACAGGTGAAACGTAATTGTTTAGTATTTACCTTTGCCATATAACGCAGTCCTTAATAAAGGCATCCTGTTCTCCCAGCAAATGAGAGCACCTATCTTTCCAATAGGAGTTTCATAAACAGGAATAGTAGATCCATCTCCAAACCCCCAGATTACACGTTCCAATCCTGTTGGCATGAGTTTACGGTGTTTCCCGAGGTATTGACCCTGAGGATCGAAGAAAAGAACTGTGCAATAGAGTGTGTATCCTGCTCTCTCAATCACACCCATCACTAAGAAGATCTTGTATTTTCCAGCCATTGCTGCCAAACGATCAACTTCTGGACCTGCACACATTGAGAGAAAAACTTGAACCAAAGTTCCGCAAAAGTTTTGTAATAATAGAATTTTTCTTAATTGTTTCTAGTTTTCTGGGTAATAGGATGAGTGTTCTGGCTTTCTGATACATGAAAGATGCAGAGAAACCAAAGAGTATGTGAAGTTGAAGTCAGCCATAGAGACTTTCTTTAATTTTTAATGGAGATCTTCAAGCATAGCACTACAATTTAATAGTGGAAAAATTATATGGTGACGAACTGATGATGATGGAAGCACCATGATCAAGTAGATATGATAACACACAGGAAGATCAAAATGACTTGGTGACCGCCCTGAAGTGTATGTGACCCCATATACCAATCCGACTTAGTCTAACCCTTTGAAATGAAGACGTAATGTATCATTGTATCACGAACTAAAATGTACCAAGAATTCGATAGACACAATAAGCCGAATTCGATAGACACATTAAGCCACTTTAGGATTTCTACAGTAAACTATCCATGTGTTTTCTTCCAGGGATTTCATGGAATTTAGTTGATTTCTTTTCACAGGTGTTAGCCCCATTATTTCATTTCTTTTCTTAATCTTATATGTTCCTAAAATTTTTTTAAAATGTGACTCCGATAGGATAAACCCATTTATTAACTATTAGATGTGTTGCAATTAAGTAAAGATAGGATAAGTTTCTTAGTGGATTAGTTGTGTTCACATAAACTTCTAGTGATGTGAGGATATCAAGAAAGGGCATGTGCATCGAGAATAATGTCACTAAGAGGAGTTTCGGTTTAGTTGAAAGAGTAACTGATGTTGGACCCAGGTGAATAATATAGGCATTGGATTCATAAATAGTGAGTTAGAATTAATTTCAAGTGCAATGGCAAGAACAAGGACATGTCCTAAAAGATGGTTAGGGCATGTACAACTAAACTGCATGTGAATTAATAATAGCCGGCTCAGTTTGGTTGAAAGAGCACTGGCGCAAGGGCCGGATTAAGAAAGAGAATGTAGTGCTTACACATATACCAGTGGACACATCCAATAGAGCTAAAAAGACAAATAAGATTGATGTAACTGAACCAAAATTTGTCTAAAGATTGCTCCGTTATTTTTTCTCATCCTATCTGTTCTCTTGCTATTAGAATTTGAATTATGTTGCATGGATGATTTCTGGTTAAGCCGGCTTTCCACAGGCAATACCTAATTATGCAGCACATTGCTATACGAAGCCCAATGTAAACTATAAACCTAAAGCCCTCACCTCTATAGAGCAGTTCATGACACTTTATACCATTGAAATAATGACTGAGGAGGAAAATTGAAGCAGCAAACATACAAGTTATATGATTTTATGCAGATTAGTTCACCTTGATTAACAACAGCCCATATCAACCCACACTTCTCTTTCTTGCATACATATGACCTATGAATGATTTCCCAATTTGGATCATTAACATCGGGATAGTGTACATTTGAAGTGGTTAGACCTACAGCAGTGATTATGCTAAATCCAAAGTCAAACATGATTTAACCTTACCTAGTACATATCTGCTAATCATATTATTGTCTCCCAATTCTGACTTTAAAAAAGGAAGTTCCTAAACTATTTAGAAAGAATAATCATCTTCGGGTAATTGGGTGTGATATTCTTTATCCTCAACCAAAGACCCCTCCTCACTTCCCAAGACTCCTGGTCAATCTCGTTGACCGATAATCTAGATAGCTGCTTAAATATCACCCTTAAGGAAAATAGAGAACAATAGGAAAGTGTATGTCCCAAACATGAAACATCTATAATATGAATGTTAAAAAAACTAAGTTTTCTGTTTCTTAAAAATCTTACAAGGCATCTTGGTAGCTTTCTTTTGCAGACATCTAATTCCAGTGGTCTTAGATATTAGCTTCCACAGAGGAATCATAATACAAAGAAGAATAATGAGGAAAGTCGAGACATAAAATAAACCTGTTGTTAGACTGCAAAGGAGCATACCAGATAACAATACTTGTAACATACTTCTTGGACAATTATTATATTACCGAGATCCCATACACTGCTTTAATGTCGGTTATTTGACATAGGAAACATTTTGAAACTTCAATGCTCACATTTAACCTTTCTTTCTTCAAAGAGTTATATAATAAAAATGATGATGTTTTATACTGCCAGAATTTTATCGCCTCATTTCTTCGGTCAACAGAGATTTGAAACAAATCCACTAGGACATGAACAGGCATATCACTTATCTACTATCATTACACTTTACCAAATAATCACACTATTCCCCTGTAGCGTGCCATATTGGTTGGCCATGTCTTCTGTCAGAGGATTAAACATGATTTGAAAAACCTTTGGAAAGTTCAATGTTCGATATGCCCAAAATCAACATTTGTTAGATACATCCGTGGGAGTTTCAATAACTCCAAATATATGTTAGCTTTCTTATAAAAGGAGGAAATACAAAACACAAGAAATGTTTGCTTCGATACATCCTCCTCTGCAGATAATAAGAAAAAGAAAATCCGAACTGGTAGTAATGAATATGATCAATAATGAGAGATTATTAGATAACAGAATGAAGATCAGTAAACTATAGATGAGGGCCAAGATTTGAAAATTAGTTCAATATTGATGCTAAACAGAAAATAGGATGATTCTTGCATACCAGGCACGTCAATGGCTGCAGCATGATACTTCCGAAAGTCCTCTCTGCCCTTGGCTGAACGGCTCCCTATGGTGACACCAAAGGTTGAACCATGAGGGTAACCACCAACAAATGCTTCTGGAAACACAACTAGCTGTGACCCATATCCAGCAGCTTCTGCAATCAATCTCTCTGCCTTATCTGCAAGTTGTTCCATAACGATAATAATAGTCTCCAAAGTTCGACTGCACGGTTTCAGAAAATTGTAAATTGCACTTTCAATTTGCTATGTATTAAGAGTAACATAAAACTGCTTTCACATGTACAAGAGTCTTGAGGCAAGGCTTTCCACTATGTAGTATATAGGCTTAGTGATCAGCCTGTGCAGGCGATTTAGCTCAGTTATGAGATCATATTGTTTTCAAAGTATGATGCTTGTTCCTGGCATTGCCAACATTTCTTTTCTTGTCTTTTCGTTGCCAGGATCATGAAATGAAATACCCATCGTACCCGTTCTTTGGATAACTTGTAGAGTTACTAAAGGGTATTCTTTTCAAAAAGAAACTCTCTCTCAAAAAGATTCAGGAAAGCTTTCACTACCACATTCTAACACTACCACATTCTAACATTTCATGCATGCTAAGGGTTTGTTTAGACTTCGCTCAATCATGGCTGAATCCGAGCATAAAAGACCACTTGGGGACCAACTTGATTGAATTTGGCCCAAGATGGCATAAATTTAGGAAGAAAGAAATCTAAAATAAGGTGAAAGAGAAGTGTGGTTACTTGTGTTAAAATGTTGAAGACAGGCTATGGATGTGATTGGGATATGTCCAAGTGTGTGCGTGGATATACACAAATGTACATACGCAGCTGGCCAGCAAAATATATCAATACACAAGTATTCATGGCATATTCTTATTCTACAGTTTTCTAAATTCTTCATAGCTGTATATTCACATATATATTGTAAATCTATGTCACTAGAACATAGTTTTCACTAATTTACAACATGTAAAGACTTCTGCGGCACATATCCGCATGATAAATTCTAGATTCCTGGATTTTTCGATCGATTTATAGATTTGTGAAGATTCATCCCCAATAGGTTATATCAAACCCCCGGATCCTTCTAAACACTTTTCTAGAAGCTCTAAGAAAGAGCAAATCTATAACCGAATATAGGAAACACACTATAAAACTAAGGCCCTGTTTGGGAATGGAGTTAAGTTTTCCTAACTGTGGTTTCATAAAAAAACTCCAAAATCCTAACTTTCCCTGTTTGGGGCTCATTTTGAAGTTTAAGATAACTCCAGTGATCTCACCTTTAGAAGTGAGAAAACTGCAACTATCTAAACTCCAACCTGATCAAAGTTTTCTAAACTCCATTTTTGGAGTTTCGGGCTTGCAAACCACATTTCGCATCCCCTACCTCCACTTAAAAATAAACCACGGTTATCCTAACCCCATATCCAAACATGCTCTAAAGATTTTTCATCCTACTTGGTATGAATCTTGTGATGTGCTTGGACGTTTAACAAAATCTAAATTTTGAGGCAATTACAAGTTATTTTACAATGCATTTTAGTTAATTTACGAAAATGTAATTTTCAAGCACTGATTCAGCACCTAGTTCTAAATCAGTACTGATCAAAGTGATCACTTTTTTTAGGGGAAAAATGCAGAATTTTCCCATGACTAACAAATAAAAATTACGACTTTTCCCCGGAATCTGACTCCAAAGTTCAAAATTTCAAAACAAAATCATACCTAGGGTCGCAAGAGTGTCGTAGAACACCGTGGACGCCTGCACAACAGTAGCCCTAACGGTGACGGAAGAGGGATCGGATCCCCCTCCCATGTCGACCTCGGCGATCAACGGCGGCTCAATGGCAGCTGAGGGAACTAAAGCCATGGATGCTGATTCTTACGGGCCTTTGTGTTCGAACTTGTAGCCGTACTTCTTGCGGAGGTGGTCCCTGAGGAGCTCGTCGCCGGCTAGGGTTCGCGCCCGCTGAGACTCGACGTTGACGTAGGAGAGATGGGCGCCGGCGGAGAAGAAGAGGAGGGTGGAAGGTGCTTGCTATGGAGGTGGCAGGAAAATATCAAAAGGAGGCTGAGAAAGAAGATTAGGGTCTGAAGAACCGAGTATTAGGTTTTCTGAAATCGAACGACTATAAAGAGTATTTAAAAATATATAGATTTTAAATTAAGAATAAATTAATTTACCTCTTTAAAAAAATATAAATAATCCTTTTTTCTCCTTAAAAACGGTTTTAAAAAGTTTAATAAGGTCTTAATAAATTCTTTTTCCTTTTAAAAAAATTTTTAATAAATATTTTATATTAACAATTTTTTTTCTTTTCTTCTAAAACAAGATTTCATAATGCAAAATATTTAAAAATAAAGAAATAAATAACTTAAAAAGTTGGAGTTTGAACTCAAGATCTGTGCGATGGAAATATAGCATCTCAAGCAATAGGATATAAATAATGATTATTTATACATTCAAAAAGGAATGATTATATATAGAATTTCAAAAGAAAGGATTTTATTATAAAGAAAGGAGTACATAGATTTTACGGTCATTACATTCCATCCTCCTTAAGAGAAATTTTGTTCTCAAAATTGCATAAGGATCCTGCAACAACTGGGTAAGGAAATGGTAACGACAACGTGGTCAATTTTCCATTCACACTTCATTAGTCATTGTTTTAATAGCTCGTGATACAATAGAAAATCGAGGAGTTTTGAAAGCAAGAAGTTGGATGATAACTTTTATTCTGGTTTTTGAAATAAGATTGGTTTCAAGAATGTATTTAAATGCTATCTTAGTAAAATGCAAGCAACACTAGTAGAGATTCGAAAAAGATCAAGATAAGTTGTAAGGCTAATCAAGATAAAAATGAAAGGATGTACTTCCAGAAGGAAACTAACAGAGATTTAAGGAATCCAAAGAGATAGGTTGCAAGGAATATCAAGCTGAAGATGAACCGCGGTTCCGACTCTCTTGCGTCAAGATACAATCATCGGGAAATCAAGAAAGAATTAAAGAAGGATAGAACTCGAGAAAGAAAATGATTTTCTAAAAAAAAGTTCAACTGTCACGCCCCGCTTTCCAGTGTACGGGAAAGGGACGCGGCGAGGTCTGCTGCGTATTTACTCCGAAGTAAACACGTTAAGCGTATCTAAGCAATATAAAGTAAATGTACACAAGAAAAATGACAATAGATGTAATTGAACAACAACTTTTATTTATTAAATATTTCTTTACAAGTACAACCAGAAATGTAAATACATGAATGGAAAGCAATGCCTAAATAATGGCATAACTGAAAAAAATATGTACAAGTGACTATAGCTCGGGGTCTTCTGTGTACTGCTCCAAGTTCTCCTGACTGGTATCGATCTCTAGTGCGTCCGATCCACCTGACAACATTCCAAAGAAAGAAGAAAAGGAATGTCGTCAACGAACAATCGCTCGGTAAGTCCCAAAGAAGGAGAGAAGTAGAATAGACAGAAAAGAGAGTATATCTAGTAATGTTTGATTATAATGTTAACGCAGTTGTTTGTAGCTTGGTAAATAATATGCCGGTGTATACGAGAGGAGTCCAACTTACACCGTGGACTTTGGTAACCCGTAGTTTAAGGCTCCGTAGAAAATACCACGGAACAACGGCATGAATGTAATTACGTCTTAAGTGACCACCTCGTGCCACTTTTAATATGTTCCGTACCAGTGTACCCATTTATAAACCCCGTAATATTGATTGTACTGGTTGTATTGTATTGTTTTTTTTGTAAATGGAAGACTTGTCGAAACCATGATATCATGTAAACGGAATGGATGCAGATGGATAGTTATGTAATCAAGGTATATGTATGGTTCGGTTCAATCATGTTCATATCGTTATAGATTGTATTCTGATATAGAAAGATTCATATTGTATATGGAGTTATACTTGAATCGAATTCAAGTCAGATGGATTTCAGATTTGACTGTGAGTCGAACCGAGTCAGACTTTTAAACAGAATTGAAGTCTTGAGTTATCGGTAACTGCGACACGTGGACGGCAGAATTTATGTATTTTTCCAAGAAAATTACCGTATGATAACACCGTTATTAAATTTTCTACCTTAGATAGGCAAGCACCCACATTCTCCGGTTCGCCGAGGCTCAAAAGAACTGTTCCTGCTTAAACCTATATTTACTAGGGTCCTTATTGTAAATTAGTATAACTTGAGGGGGTTTAACGTAAAAATAGTTTGGTATATTTTCAAAATACACCTCAAATATTTAATTATCGTCTTTAGGGTTTTTAGATGTATATTTTATAAGAGCGAAACTTACTAGTGAGTATAACCTAGTTTTCATAGTATATGATATTTTATTGAAATATTGGTATTTTGCATTGAATTGTAATGGTGATTCCTTTGATTTAGAAAAATTGGAATGTTTATATAATATAATTAAAATAGATATTTGGATAATAGTTATATATATATAATAAAAATAAATTTTATTTATTTTTGTAGAAATCTCATTTTCTAAAGAAAATGTATTAAAATTCTATCGAGATCGAATGCTCCTTTCGGAGGTCTGCATCTCGCTCTGCTAGGCCCGAGAATGTGTGATAATCCGCACCATCCTGAACGGGGTCCCCAAAAGTGGGTTGTAGAGGTGCAATTGCAAGGAATTGATTAATACACTTTTTAAAGAAATGGTTTTGCAAGTTTATGGTATTTATTTGTAATGTCGTATTATCTCATAACTAAAGTCCCAAACTTTCATCGTGCTATATCAAAGATGTGTGTTGTGATGAGGTAGGTCATTACCTTGTGAGTTATCTAAAGGTAATACAAGTATTATGTTGATTTGTGTCGAAAATAAAATATGTCGTATTTTACCGTAAAAATACGATAGAAGTTGTATAAAAGATTATTTTAAGATGAAACTTATTTTGATATGTTTGTTAATGTTGGCTAAAGATTATATGAGAGTATGGTATTTTATTGTTTAAGAAAAATAGACTTTTTAAAAAAAACGAATCGGAAGTCGGATTAACTCCGTTTCCGTCGGGTTTTGAAGAATGAAAGTTTTAGAATAGAATAAGAGAGGGGAATAAGGGACTTACTGGCTATCGAGAAAAAGAGAGGTAGGAGAAGACTAGGGAAGCGTCGGAGCTTCGTTTCGTTGCCGGAATCACCTCGAAATTTTGTCGGAATCTTGCCATTTGCTAACTCCACTTTCACACTATAACGACTTGAGAATTTTTGAGAGTTTTGGCAGGGAATTTCTGAGTGAGGATGTGTAAAATAGATTGTGGTATTTATAGGGAAAATTAGGGTTTTGAGGGTTAAAGAATGCATTAAATATTTGTATTAAAAAATGGATTAAAGGATGATTTATCACTCTCTTTTAATGTGCAGAGAATACAAACAGTCTAGGGTTAGTAGCGGGAGTCCAAGAGGTATGGGGTCAAAATTTGGAGGTATTACCGTCGGGCTAAACCTACGGTGCCGGTCTATATGGTGATCTCGCCGGTCGAGAAGTGGGGTCGAGGTATGGGATTCTCGCCCCGTGTTGGTGTTTGTTGGTATAACCTAGTGCACATGTTTGTTTATTCTGTGACTCTTCATTTTACGTGTTGTGTACGTGCAAACCTTTGGGCTTCTAAAGGATTAAAAGAAAAATACAATAAAAATATATGTGGCTGAGGGGATTCGAACACAGGGGCTATGTCACAGCAGTGCAAGACTTTACCAATGAGCTACAAGTGCTTTCTTGCTATTCAAAAACAAAACAAATTTATATCTTGTGCTCAGCCTTAGGTATTCCTTTCTGTATTTTGGAAAAATTTTGTACAGAAAGTTTAGGGTTGTTACATTCTACCATTCTTATAAAAATTTCGTCCTCAAAATTTGTAGAAGGAAAGTGTAAAAGATTCAAGAAAAATTTGGTGATAGAACTACCGGTAATGCATAAAAATATTTGGAAGAACAAAAGAATGCAAAAGTTTTAGAAAGATGTGAGAGAATTACCAGGGTTATCTTGGTCTACACTCTCTGTTTCTACGGTCGCTAAAGTGAAAGCCTATCGCCGAAGTACATTCCTTCTAACTGGAGGCACATTTCTCTGTCATTAGAGCATGTTTCTCTGCCCTCGAGGCATGTTTCTCAGTGCTTGATGGAATTGACGATTAGGCTGTGTAGGAGCTCCACGTGGAGGTGGAGATGGAAGAGCAAGACGAGGTGTAGCATCCTGGATAGTTGGCCGCTGCGGATAACTGTTATGGGTTGAAACTGGGTTGCGTCTATAAGGACATGTTCCAATTCCATGATTGGATGCGCCACAAACTAAGCACAGGACTTTTGCGCGCCTACAGTCCATCCACAAGTGTCCGTCTCTCTTGCAATAGAGCAAAAATCTGGACTTGGTTAGTTATTGGTTTCTTCCGGTCTTCTGGGTTTAACAGTTGGCCTTGAAGAGGCTTCTCATGTCATCTGAGTGGCAGGGCATTTCACTCCGGCGGATTGGGGTCTGCCCTTCCTCTTTACCATCGCCTCATATCGGCGGGCAGCTTTCAAAGTCAGGTCGTGGGTTGGGAAATCTCCTGTAGCTAAGGCAGCGGCAGAAGCACCCACCAATCGCATAAGTCGCGGGAAAGGATAGGCGTCGTAAAACGCGGGCCTCTGATGCATAGCGAAAGCCCCCAGCACATGCATTTCGACCCAGGACGTGAAATAATGAAGCGAAAAGTTCACTACATCCACGCCGGGTGTAGAGGTATTAGCTGCGGTGCCCAATCCATGATAGAGGTGCGCCAAAGCCGGGATGCCAATGGCCAACCGCGTTCCCTCAGCAATACGATGAGCCGGGTAGATGACCGAGGCTCTCATGAAGCGGCGATGCATGGGGATAACGAACCAACTAAGCCAAACACTAACAAACCCCACGAAGAACGTCTCCTCGTCCATGCCTGGAACAGCAATGGATTCAAAAGATATCGGCGACATAATAGGGATGTAGTACTGAGGTAAATCCGATTCAGTGGTCGGCAGCTTCTTCGGACCGAACCCAAAGGGGTCTCCAATGTTGGCAAACTTTGGAGCCTTCTTCGACAAGGCGTCCTCGCGAAGGAAACGAGCAATGAAGCCCTTGAAAGTAACATACTGCTCTTCGGATTCGGTGAACAATCGGTCGAAGATACCTAGCGCCTTGATTAAACTGGGACGCTTGTGGCGGACGGCATTCTCAGCAGACAGGCCGTCAACTGGGGCGGGCTCGGGTTCAAAAATGTACTCGTCAGAAGGCAGCAACTCCTCGTACAGACTATCCCTGATTGGCAACCCCGAGATGTCATAAAATTCGGCCAGAGAGATCGAGACCTCGCGATCTCCTAGAATGAAAGTGTTGGTGGGAAGATTCCATTGGTTCAAAAACGCCTTGACCCACCAGACATGCGGGGACTTATAATGGAAGAGTGACGCGTATATTGCCTGATAAAGCCCGACCTTCTGCAACCGCGCACGATGGGCAGAAAGGATGTAGCGAGCCCAGAGAAGGTAGCCCGTAGGGTGTCGAGGAGTAAGCCCTATCTTATAAATTTGCCCCCACGGATGGGCCTCATCCTGGCAGATACGCCGCCCCAAGATGTCTATGGCCGGGATCGGATGGTTCGGAATACCGGTCGTCGAAGGCTCGAGCCTCCCCGTTGGAGTCCAGTTGGGCATTTCCACAGAAAAACCGTCCTCGGAGGGTCCATCGGTAAGAATGGGAAAGTGGGCTCCGTCGGTACCGCGCAAAGAAAACTCCGGCGACTCTGAATAATCTGACTATACCACGATCCCCATTGAAGAAGGTTGGTGCAGTTCGGGTCATGGGCCCGGATAATCGCCATCGCTTCCTCATCAGATGGTGACTGAGGAAAAGCAGCCTCCGAGCGAGAAAAGGGAAAGCACGGAACAGAAGCCATCGCACCTGGAATCCAATAAAAGAAGACCGTTAAAAGCAAAGTCAGCGATATATATCCATGCATGAACATGAAGACTAGTTAAAGAAAGCAACAGCAGAGTTTCTGGGACCATTGGTTACAAAACACATGGGCCCCACAAAATCAGGATGACGGCTCATTAATAATGAGACCAAATAGTTACAATAAAACAAAGGGAATATCCTCATTAAATAAAGAATGGTAACCTTACACATTCCCCCAACAGGATCTGTCTCGGGCTCTACAATGGATCCAACAAGATCAAAGGAATTAAATTCCCACAGAAGACATCATTACAAAGCTCCTGTTTCATTAATTGCAGAAGGACAACCTTGGGTCAAGAGACCCCAAGAAGCCTCCGTGTGAAGAAACTGAGATCTTCATAGGAATTAAATTCCTTATTAAGAGAAGTGAATTAAATTCCCAGAGACATTTTTGGATGGAATTAAATTCCGTGGAGTCGAACTGTCATCATCATCTCCCCGAGGATCATCCGACCCTAAGAGATCTACTGTTGGAGGTTAAGTGGTCTCATATTTGGTTAAAGAAATTGAAGAAAAATGGGTTCCTTGTGAAACCCTTAATGTGGATTTAAAATCCAGAGAGTTCTTTTAAAATAAAGGTGCTTCGACCGTTCAACATCATTACCTGAGGAAAAAGGATCCTTCAACAGAGTTAAACTCTGGAAAATGTTTGAGACAGAGAACTAAGCTCTGAAAACGAGAATTAAATTCTCAAGGGAAAAAGTTCTCAAAGGAAGAAGATGAGCAAAGTGAAGGCTCTTCTGAAGAGACATGGGTATTTATAGGAGGTAATGGAAACGTTTCATCTCCCCAAATCCCTAGAGGAATCCAACGGTCACAAAAGGTGACAGCGTTGCACTCACGTGCGGACACGTGAGAACAACGCTGTGGGGCAATTTGTTTCCTGATTTAAAATCAGGAAAGCCCACGGAAGAGGCTTCAGAAAAGGGTCACGTGCTCACACGTGACCAGCAGTCACGTGTTGGCACGTGACATCTAAATGCCATCGGAAAGGCAAATTCAGTTTCCCAACCACATCAAAGAAAAGGGCTTCAGAAAGGGTCACGTGCTCCCACGTGACCAGGGTCACGTGTTGGCACGTGACACTCAAAAGCGGCAGACTCAATTCCCTGATTGAATCAAGAAAAAGGCTCCAGACGAGGGTCACGTGCTCACACGTGACCAGGGGTCACGTGGTGGCACGTGACAGCTAAGCAGCGACCAGAAAGCAGAGCGCAGAAAGAAAGAAGAGGGCTAGTTCCAAGGGGGTCACGTGCCCACACGTGACCAAGGGTCACGTGACCAGCTTTCTAAGCCTATCTGTTAACAGAATTAAATTCTGAGAAAAGACCTCTTAAATCTTTCCAAAACAACCGATTGAATTAAAGATTTAAAGGTGATTAAATATCATCTATCTATGGGAAAATCTCGAATTTGGAAAGATTTCCCCGTAAAATCTAACTGAAATAACAAAGGAGAATCTCTGGATTTAAAATCCAATGGTGAATAAAATTCACCTAATAATCCAAAGGTCCAAAACGAACGATGGATACAAATCAAATCTCTCAATGAAAGATTCATCAAAAACTAATTGACTCGGCTGCTTCTTCTATAAATGGGAGCCAAGAGACACACAAAAAAGATATATGCAGAGGGAAGAAAAGAGGGAGAGCCATGATACTTTGGAGGAATTTGGATCTTCTGCAAAAGAAAACCCTAGGTAAGAAAGGGAAGGCTTTTTGAAAGAAAAGAGAATTTAATTCTCAACAGAGTTTAACTCTGATATGAAACAGAAGAACATAGTTCTCTTTTTGGTGGAGGATCTGTAAAGTGCACATCTCCCCTTGAGTTGAGAATTTAATTCTCAATGGGTTGAGATCCTGCCATGCAGATCCAAAGCATAGAGAGGGAATGGAAGCACGAGAATTTAATTCTCACAGAACTATAGGAATTTAATTCCTTTAAAATAAAATAAGGGTTTGACCCTGTGAATGAGCAGAATCAGGGTTTAACCTTAGTTAAGAACTTAGTTTTGTTAAAACAACAGGAATTTAATTCCCTTAATCTCATTCCCCAGAATAATTCTTTAACAGAGAGTGAGAGTTTAATTCCTTAAAGTTTTTATTAGGGTTTAACCCTATTCAGTTCTTCACATATATGAGGAATTTAATTCTACAGAAAATTCAGAGTTCAACTCTATCCCAGAATATAAATCTTCAAAAGGAAGTAGGAATTTAATTCCTCTGAAATTATTGCCAGGGTTCAACCCTACGAGGAATTTAATTCCTGGAAGGGATTAACAGATCTTCTAAAAAAACATACATAGAGGCAGGGTCACGTGTCACCACGTGACCCCCAAAAAGATCTACAGAAAAGCCCCTTTGAGGCAGTGCCTCACGTGACCCACGTGACCCTTGGAGGCTTTAACATACTCCATTTAAACACCCGTCACGTGATGGCACGCGATGCTCCAAAAGATGCGATATCCTCAGCAGAACAAATGAAGGGAGGGCGCCCTCACATGCTACCACGTGACCCCTCTTGCCTTAGCGTCTAATGCTAAATTGGAACCCCTGAATCCAGTGTTAAAACACTGTTTGGCCTTAGTGTTCAACACTAATCAAAGAGCTTTATTTGCAGTGTTCAACACTGATTACCTTAGTGTTTAACACTAATTTGAGATCTCTGCTGCCAGTGTTTTGATCTGTTTTAGTGTTTAACACTAATTTGAAAGCCTTGTTGCTGGTGTTTAACACCAACTATCTTTTAGTGTTAAACACTAACTTATCAATCTCATTCCCAATGTTCAACACTGATTGGTCTTTAGTGTTTAACACTAGGCATTGACCCAATTGGCTAAATGGCCAGAGGCAAAGCCTCTCCTTCAATGGACCAACAGAGGGCCAATATTTTGGACTTAGCCCAAACTGGCCATAAGTCCTCAAATCATCTTGAACTGAGCACATCTGCTCTTTCAACCCACTCATTGGTTCAAGGGTATATCTTTGAACTCCTCTGATATTTGTCGTTGTAATCCTTCAACGTCTTCAGAGAGGTGACGGGTCCCGACAACCACACATCAACACGGACTGTGGGGTCCTTAAACTCATGGACTTATGCGTTCCTAAACCAAGATACGGACTGTGTGGTCCTTAAACCCGCGGACTTATGCGTCCTTAAACTAATGGACTAATGCGTCCTTAAACACACCCATATAGACTGTGGGGTCCTTAAACCCATGGACTTATGCGTCCTTAAACTACAAATGAACCATCATGTCCCTAAACTGGTAATGGACCACCATGTCCCTAAACTGGTAATGGACCACCACGTCCTTAAACTGGCAATGGACCAATATGTCCCTAAACTGGAACAATAGAGCCCAAACGCTCTTTTGTCGGATCTAAACGATCCCGTTAAGTCGATCTTAGTCCCAAACTGGACTAACGTATCCTTAACAAACGTTTAAGTTGATCTTAGCCTCAAATATGGCTAACGTATCCTTAAACCTTCAAACAGACTGGACTATGAATCCCTCCAATCAACTTTGGTTCAAGGGTACATCTCGGAACTCCTTTGACACCTGTCGTTGTAATCCTTCAACGCCGTCAGAGAGGTAACGGGTCCCGACGACCATACATGCAATGGACCACTATGTCCCTAAACTGGAACAATGGAGCCCAAATGCTCTTTTGTCGGATCTAAACGATCCCGTTAAGTTGATTTTAGTCTCAAGTTAGACTAACGTATCCTTAACAAACGTTTGAGTTGATCTTAGCCTCAAATATGGCTAACGTATCCTCAAACCAAACCCCAAACCCAAATCTAAGATAATACGGATTTGGACCAGTCCACGCCCTACGGGCGACGACATAACCCGGTCTCCGTAAACAATCCACGGGCAACAAAACATAAAACAGACACACACGACACGAAGTGACCATCTGGAGAAGGAGAAAGTTGTTACCGCGATGCGGTAGCATAATTAACTGCAGGGGCTTGCACCTGCAGGGAAGAGCGTCCCCACAATCAAAAACCCCTCAAGCGAGGGGGAATCTGACGAAGTCTGCTACATCGGACGCATCCGTTCACACCTTCGATGTATGGTGCCATAAATCAACTTGGCATCTTCGGAGAGGTGAACGGATAGCACCAATTAGCATCTGGCCCGAATCTCAGTGCCAAGATATCGCAGTCTTGTGCGCCGTCTTTCGGAGGGGAACAGATTCTGGCACGCCCGGTGGGACCTTTTCCTCTTTCCACTCCACACTTCGTGTGTCGTGATTCGCGAACCAATCGCGGTTCGCTAATGGTTGCCCTTGGGTTTCAAGATACTAAGACTTAGCGTCTTACTTATTGTAGAAAGCAAAGAATCGATGGCTTCTACTTCTGCGAAATGCTCCAACTGCTCGGACTGTAATTGCAACCAACGCTCTGCCTCGCCAGGAGCTATAGCCTACGGACCCCAAGCTGCTTCGCTACTCACAATGCCCGTGGAACAGGTTACTCGAGCCACCACAGGATTGATTTTTGGGACCATGCTCCCAGCGACAAGCTTCACCGCGCCGGTGCTGACAGAGGAAGCTCCCAAGAAGTTGGTCTTTGATCGTCTTACCCCTGCCGCGGCCCCTCTCAACGGGTCGCCCAACACCAGCGCCTCGGTCTTCTCTAGATTGGGCCAAGACTCCTGTGGACCCACAATGAGGCCTACAATCCCAGAGAAGGCTGCTTCTAAGAAAGTGACCGGTCCTGCTCCTGAAGTCGTCAAAGCGGCTTCCCCTGCCACAAAGTCGGTCTTTACAAAATTGACGGCTCCAACTCTCGCTCCTGCTATCCAAAAGACGTCGGTCTTTGACAGGCTAACACCAGCAACGACCCCCCACCTACACAGGGGGCAAGACGAAGCTATTCTCACCGCTGAACCAACGCCGTCCGCTCGACACGCTCGACGTCGCCACTGGCGCCGAGTAAGGAAGGCTGGGGGCAACTCCCCCTCTGGGCTAACTCCACCAACCTCGATGGCAGAAGTTAATGCTGCTGTTCCAACTGGGAACAGCTTTGAGATGCTAAATAAGATGCGTAGGAATTCTCCTACCGCGATGCTAAAGAGGTCTCCTCCTCCACTAAAAAAGGTTGCGGAAATAAAGCTAGAACAGCCCCGATCCCCACAACGGCTGTCTTCCAGAATCTATAAGGTTTGGCGGCAGGCCCGAGACTCGATGATCGATCCAAACTTCTCCCGCCAGCACAAGAAGCTGAAAATCCAACAGGAAGCCAGTTACCAGGCTAAACCACGAAAGGCTGTCTGGGTGCCCACCTCAACGGCCCCCTCAACTTCCACTACTCATAAAAGGAGGAAGACGGAGAAGATCCCCCAGCTTGCAACGATAGCTAAAGGCACTAAGCCCAGACGCCCTAAGTCTGGGGGCGTGATGGTCCATACCGTATACATGGCGTCAGGAAAGGAAGACGGCCGTGCGTCTACAGGTCATAGACCGCTTACACGGTCGGTGACCAAAGCTCAGGAGCAACAGCAAAAGCTCCAGGAAATGATGAGTGCTATGGCCGCACTTACCGGGCCAAAAGAAAACCTAGAAACGTCTTCGGACGAACGCCAGGAGAAAGAAACCGACGCCGAATTCCTTCGCCAAATATTAGAGAAAAAGGACAAAGAGGCTGCTGGACCAACATACAGCGTATGGGCCTTCTCTTCCAAGATATGATAGGAATGATGATCCAACAGGACTCACCCGCTGAGGATCCCCCGATCGTTCTTGAAGACGACCGGGAAGAAACGTCAAATCCACCGCCGGCCCTCTCAACGGCCAAGGAGGAGACAATCTCTAAGGCTGATTTGGTCGACTATATAGCCCAGCAAATCCGGGTTCATCATGCGACTGAGGCAGCTGGTCAAGTCGTCAAAACGGGGCGGCCGTATCCAAGCTGGTACGACCAAATCAAATATCCGTCGGGTTATACAATACCAAAATTTCACGTGTATAAGGGGACCGGCGATCCCCACCAACATATCGCCCAGTTCAGGGCCCTTTGCGGTAACACCGGCGGAGATGATAAACTATTGCTTCGCCAATTCGTGGGTAGCTTATCAGAAACAGCGTTCGAATGGTATTCAGAACTCCCGAACGATTCTATCAAGACGTTCGCTGAAATGGAGTTGCTATTTACTCAGCGATTCGCGAGCGCCAGCGAACGCACTCCAATAACGGCATTGATTAACGCCAGGGTAAAACCAGGCGAAACTTGGGTCCAGTATGCTATACGCTGGAGGAATTTGTGGTCGAAATGCGAGCAACGCATTTAGGAAGCGCCCGCAGTGGGCATGTTCGTGGGAACCCTAGACCCTCACGCAACTATCTCCCAGTTTATGATGTTCTTTAAGCCAACCACATTCCAGGCTTTAATCGACAAGTTGGCTCAGATGGACCCGATGGGTCATAGACCACCTCCCCCGAAGCCCGAACCTCGGAATGACAAGGGTAAGGGAAAGGCCACCTTCGTCGCGAATGCTCAGCAGCAACCCAATGCCCCAATGCTGACGGATCAACTGGAAGAAAGACGCCGGTATTATAATGAGAAGATGAAGCGTCCCTACTCGTTCCCACGGGACAAGACGAAGCGGATATTCGAGCTGGCAGTACGCAACAGACTTATAAACCTACCAAATCCAAGGCGACCGCCACAACCCACTGAGGTGAATAACCCTAATTATTGCCCTTACCATCAAACGGTAAGTTATCCGATTGAGGATTGCTTCGTCTTCAAAGGATGGATTGAAGATCAATACCTCCAGGGGAAGTTTGCACTGTCCGAAAAGTGGAAGGTGAACCCACCACAGCCGCATACTCCTAAGAAAGCAGATACACCAGGGGCAACCTGTTCCTTTATTGAAGAAGCTCCATGGGAGGTCGTGCTGTCATCTAAAACCAAAAGAATGCTGAGGGACCTTCATGTGTGCCCTGCGATCGAATGGAAGGGCCCTCTTGAATCTCAAATTATTGAAGGAATGCTGAGGCCGCGCCCAACTACAAAAAGCGATGGTGATGGCCCAAATACTCACGCCCAACCGTCAAAATCTTCGAAGAAAAAGAAGAAGAAATCCAAGAAGCCCGTGAAGCCTGGAGACAAGTGCACGAACTTGCAGAAGCAAATCGACGCGATGGAAGAGTACAATCAAAAGGCGCGAACTCCTGTCACGCTGCAAGAGTTCCTCAACCACATCTTTCAAGAGGAAGATGATGGAAAAAGCTCGTCGGATGAATCTGAGGGGTACGTGGCGAGTTGTAACGTAATCTCCCACTCGTTTGCCGACGATGAAAAAACCCCTAGCACTAAGAAACTGGGGACAAAGCCTGAACCAGAGCGTGTGTGGCCAACAGATGAAATGATCGACGCCTTTCTAGACGAGATTCGTCTAAAGCGGATCAGGAGCTTGAGATGGCCGCATCGGAAGGAGCCAAATGCAGGCGACTGAACGAAAGAGTTGAAGTACCCCCGCCAGATCGAAAGGCATCCGAGGCAGACAAGAAAAAATTCAAGACGAGGAAAAGGTTTGCCAAAGCCATGTCAATGGGAATGAAGCTACCACCCTCGGAAGAAAACACGCTCAATGGGGCGGAGAGGCACCCTGATTATTGCGCATATCATCGGAAAATTTCACACCCCACGGAGGAGTGCGACGCCTTTAGGATATGGTGGCAAGGATATGTTGCTCATCGGCAACATTTTAAGCACATGAAACGCAAGACTCGTCGGGAACGAAGAAGTACTGCCGACGGGCACAACAGAACCACTGGCAACTGTTACATGGTTAATGCCGGAGGGTCACAAGTTCTCACCTTTAGGAGCGACTCTGATGAAGAAATGGCTCTGGGCCCTCTCTTTAAAGAATCCGTTTTAGGGAAAGAGGAGGAATCGGAGGCCTGCGAGAACATTCAGCTGCGCAATCGCACGCTCCCAGAAAAGAATCTCGGTCCCATAAATAGAAAAGATAAGGGAAAGGAAAAGGTCACTGAAGATATCGCTTTAGATGACCAAGTCATGAAAGAGCTGACTACCAAAGACCCTCCCAGGAAGGGTAAGGTGGACTACAATATCCTGGCACACCTAAGGAAGCTACCTTCTCGGCTTAGCATTCTCGATGCCCTCCTATTATCAAAAGAAGCGCGAGAGTCACTGATTAAGGCGCTACAACAACCTGAGCAATTCCAAGCCTTCCTCGCCACTGAAAGGATGAAGGATGAACTGGAGGAAGTGCATACAGCCGATATCACTTTCGGTGACGAAGACCTCCTTCTCGGGACGTGCGACCACAACCGTCCCCTATATGTCTCTGGATACTGCCATGATATCAAGATAGGCAAGATCCTAGTGGATAATGGATCCTCCGTCAATCTCCTTAACGTTCGGGTGTTAAAGGAAATTTGCATGAGTGTGCAACACCTCGCTCGTGACAAAATTACCATCTCCGGTTTCGATTCACAATCGTCACGGACTCTCGGATCTGTAATACTAACACTACACTTCGGACTACTCGTCACAGACATCAAATTCCATGTCATTGACGCCAAGACCTGCTACAACGCCTTGCTCGGTCGTCCTTGGCTACACGAGTACAACATCATCCCTTCTACACAACATCAGTGTATGAAGTACTTTAAGGATGGTTTCGAGTATACCGTAACAGGTGAGCTGAACCCATTTTCCGTGAACGAAGTCCGCAAATACGAAGATGCGAAGTACTTTTTGCCAGATTTCGAGGATACAGAAAGGTGTCGCAAGCCGGAGAACAAAGCCGCCGCCACCATCCCTGTTTTCGGGAGCGATACCGAAGAAGAAGAAGAGATAGTTTATGCTGGGCCATCTCAACGCAACAACCCAGGGACGTCCGCCCCCATGTTGGTCTTCGGAAGTGACTCGGAAGATGAGGTTAATGCCGTGTTCTCCAATCGGCTGTCAATACAAGCACCTCCTAGCGATGATCAGAGTTTGCAAATCACCATAGTGCCGCGAGAACACTACAAGGATTTCGACACACTTCAAGCTTACAATGTGCAGGACCTGCAAACGTTTTATGTCCCTCCCAAGCAAAAGGGTGAGAAGGTGATCCTATTCTACCGATCCTCAGAGTCGAAAGTAGAGAAAGAGATTTGGCATGGCAAGGATGCTACACTCGACAGGCTCCAACCCATCCGTCTGCCCAGATACTATACAAATGGATTAAAGAGGCTATTGAAGCGCCAAGGAGTATCCTTAAAACAGACTGTTCGACAAGCTCGGTTCTACAACAGGATTTGGGATGTCCCTGGGACTCAACGCAAATTGCCCAACGGGAAAATGGAAACACTTGGGCTTGGATACGTGAGAGCCGGAAAACGGGAATGGGCCCACAGTAGCTACGCTATATATACCTTTGATGAAGAAGAGGACGCCCTGTCAGGAAATGCCAACCCCTCATCAAAACTAGATCCCGCGATTGAAGTGCCGAATCCGTCGTTTGAAGAATGAATGGACAAGCTTATCAGGAAAGTGGATCAAAAAGCTCGAGAAGACCACAACCGCGAGATGGCCATCTACGAGAAGGCCAGGACGCAACGTCTGTTTCAACAGGCTGCAAAAGACAAAGATGCCCATCCTTGTCAACCCGTTGTATGAAAGGCCCGACGCAGAGGCAAAAATAAATCAAGAAGCGGAAAGAGGAGCCGACAACAACGACGCAGGATTAGAGAGTTACGTGATCGGTATTGCGCGGCTCGGATTTGTCCCTCATGAAGAAGATGAGTCGAGCGTACTCTTTCCCCCGAGACAAGACGGAGAGGTTACTCAAGCTCGCTATAAAACATCAAATGATCGCGCTTCCAGAGTCTAGACACCCTGAGCAAGCTAACAAGGCTTCTCATCTGAGCTATTGCTCTTATCACCGAGCCATAGGACATCCTACCGAAGACTGCTTCACCTTCAAGAACTGGGTCGAGGACCAGTACCAACAGGGCAGATTCGCTTTATCCGACGGCTGGAGGGTAACGCCGCCACAAAAGCATGAACCCAAAGCCGAAAAAGCAGAACCAGATCCACCTCAGCCCTGGAAGCGGATTCGCACCTGTTACACGGTTACGATATTAAAAGAAAAGCCCGAGAACATGGATGACCTTCCCTGGTGCTTCGAGAACAGCGATGATGAGGTGATCTCAGAATTTCCGCCAGCTCCGAAAGAACTGGAAGACGGCATACATACTACTGCAGATAACCTCAAGAAGATTGAGTTGGGATCGGCAGATGACCCGCGACCGACATTTGTCAGCGAGCTGCTATCTGAAGAAAGGGTGGCTGCGTTAAAGAACGTGCTTCTACGGCATAAAGACTGCTTCGCGTGGAACTATTCCGAAATGCCAGGATTGGATCTGGAGATTGTTGTGTATAAATTAGCAATATCCCCAGATATCAAGCCAGTCAAGGAGGCGCCAAGAAGGATACGACTCGAGCTTGAAATGAGCATCAACGCCGAAGTCAAGAAGCTGATCGATTTTGGATTTATCCAAGAAGTCTAGTATCCCGACTGGATCGCCAATATCGTCCCGGTAATGAAGAAAAATGGGACGGTACGCATATGCGTGGATTTCAGGGATCTCAATAAAGCCTGTCCAAAGGACGATTTCCCAGTACCAGTAACCGAGCTAATGATAGATAACACGTCCACTCACGAGGTTTTCTCCTTTATGGACGGTTCATCAGGATACAATCAGATAAAGATGCATCCCGAAGACCAGAAGCACACCGCTTTCCGGACCCCTTTGGGTATATTCTGCTACAGGGTTATGCCCTTTGGTCTAAAGAACGCCGGCGCTACCTATCAAAGGGCCATGACAAAGATCTTCGACCACCTCATACATGACATCGTCGAGTGCTATATCGATGACCTTGTAGTAAAGAGCATGTCATATGAAGAGCATTTAAAGCATCTGGAGACTGTATTTCAACGCCTTCGGCAATATAATTTGAAGATGAATCCCCTCAAATGCGCGTTTGGAGTCTCCTCGGGTAAATTCCTGGGATTCATCATCCGACACCGAGGTATCGAAATAGATCCATCTAAGATCAAGGCGATCATGGAAATGCCTCCGCCAAGAACCCTCAAACAGTTGCGGTCTCTCCAAGAGAAGCTCGCATACATCCGGCGGTTTATCGCCAATCTTTCAGGCAAATGCCGTCCTTACAGCCACCTGATGAAGAAGGGAACTCCATTCGTTTGGGATCACAAATGCCAAGGTGCACTAGACGAGATCAAGCAGTACCTGCAGAACCCTCCGGTGTTGGCTGCGCCGGTCAAGGGAAAACCCCTCATTCTTTATACAACCGCCCTCGAAGGTTCCTTAGGCACATTATGGGCACAAGAGAACGATCAAGGGAAAGAGAGAGCACTCTACTACTTAAGTCGAGTTCTGCTGGGGGCAGAAAACAACTACTCTCCCATTGAAAAACACCGCTTGGCTTTAATCTTCGCGATAACAAAACTTAGACACTATGCGTTGGCGCACGAAGTCCGTCTCATCTCGAAGGTGGACCCTCTTAAATATCTGATGTCAAAGGCTATATTGACGGGTCGACTCGCTAAATGGGCTTTACTCCTGATGGAGTTCTCGATAACATATCGACCTCTCAAGGCAGTGAAAGGCCAGGCCATTGCTGACTTCCTTGCTGAGCATCCAGTACCTGCCGGCTCTCCTCTGAACTGCGATTTGCCGGATGAACATGCATTCGATGCGATCGGCGGCGGTGATACCCGATGGGAACTCTATTTTGACGGGGCATCTTCCATGAAGAAGCGCAAACAATGTACCCCCATAATCAAATCGGGAGTAGGCCTCATCTTCGTAACCCCACAAGGAGGGATAATGCGCTTTGCTTTCTCCTTAACGGAATCGAGGACGAACAATGAAGCCGAATACGAAGCTTTGATAGCGGGCCTCGAGATCGCCATTGACATGGGAATCGAAGACCTCTCTATATACGGGGGTTCTCAACTGGTCGTTAGTCAAGTAAACGGCGACTACCAAACGTGCAAACCGGAGTTGGTGAGGTACGGCGAAAAGGTGCAACAATTGTTGACCCAAATTCCCTCTTATTCTTTGGAGAACATACCACGCGCAGAAAACAGCAAAGCAGACGCGCTGGCCAAACTTGCTAAAGAACTAGCTGATGAGAACCTCGATGGCGTCAAAATCATGGTGCAAAGCCGTCGAGTGCTCGCCCCGGCAGAAATATCTCCGGAATCATGCGAAGAAAAGGGAGCGACTGAGCAGACAATCCTACAAATAAAAGACCGTAAGAAGGCTGAGGACTGGAGGGAAGTCTTCATAGACTACTTTAAGTCCCACCGAATGCCCGAAGGAGCGTCCTCAAGACATCAGCTCATGAAACGAGCTCTATCTTTCGCTTTCGTCAATGATACTCTGTATCATAGTCACAAATTCGCCTTTCGGGAATTATTCGGCGAGGTCGAAAATTCGGATTCGGAGAACTATTCGGAAAAAATTGGCAAGTATTCGGGAAAGATTCGGCAAGTATTCGGGAAATGTTCGGGAAGGATTTCGAGCAAGAAATTAATATATGAGGCGTTGGGTTTTGATATTATGAATTATTCGCTATTTTTATGAATTATTCGCTGCTTATTTGAATATTCGCGAATAATTCATGAATTATCCACGAATAATTCGCGAATTATTCGAAGCATTCGCTAGTGGCGATTAAATCGGAGAATTAATCGTCCGATCAAAAATTCACGAATAATTTGCGAATTCGCCGAATTATTCGCGAATTATGTGACTATGCTCTGTATAAGAGGTCGTTTGATTCTCTGTGGCTGAGATGCTTAGGACCTAACGAAGCAGAAAGAGTCGTTCAGGAAGTTCACGACGGACTCTGCGGTTCTCACCAAGCAGGCCCGAAGATGAAATTGAAGATCAAACGAATGGGTTATTATTGGCCCACGATGGTCCAGGACTGCCTCGAGTATGCGAAGCAATGCCACTCGTGCCAGATTCATGGAGACTTTATCCACCAACATCCGAATCCACTACACCCAACGGTGGCTAGCTGGCCATTCGAAATGTGGGGGACTGACATAGTCGGCCCCATCGAGCCAGCATCTCCCGGGGACATCGTTTCATCCTGGCGATAACTGACTACTTCTCTAAATGGGCAGAAGCAGTACCGCTGAGAGAAGTGAAGACGGAGAATATCCTCCACTTCTTCAAGACGCACGTCATCTATCGGTTTGGAACCCCACGGCGGATTATCTCCGATAACGGGCCAGCCTACAGAAGCCATGAGATTAGCCGCTTCGCGCAGCAGCACAATATAGACTGGAGATATTCTTCAGTTTACAATCCGCGAGCTAACGGTCTGGTCGAGGCCTTCAATAAGACCCTGACAAAGATCATAAAAAAGACGTTGTCCCGAAATAAGAAGGACTGGCATGAGAGACTGCAAGAGGCTCTTTGGGCATATCGAACTACGTGCAAGACGGCCACGAACACGACGCCATACGCACTGGTACTCGGTACGGAAGCGGTACTCCCCCTCGAGATAGAGCTGCCTTCTCTACGAGTGGTAGTCCACCACGGATTGACAAACGAAGAAAATGTTCACCTTCGGCTTGAGGAGCTTGATGCCCTCGATGAAACCCGGCTCATAGCGCAACAAAATCTGGAGGCCTATAAAGCAAAGATGACGCGCTCGTATGAAAGATTGACCAGGCCGAGAACATTCCGCCAAGGCGAACTCGTGCTAGTGGTCAAAAGACCGATGATCCCCAATCGCGCCAAGCGGGGAAAATTCGAGCCAAACTATGAAGGCCCGTACATCATAGATAAGGTCTACCAGGGTGGGGCCTATCTACTCATGGACATGCATGGTGAAAGGCCTTTCAGGCCAATAAACGGCCGCTTCCTAAAGAAATACTACGCTTAAGGAGCCACAGCCTAGGTCAATGATAGATGACGACGACTATGTCCGCTCGCCATCTTCCTAAAGCTCAAAGCTCTATAAGTAGTAGCCGGCTCTCTACACGACGGACCGAAATGTCCTTAAACTAACGACGGATCGAAATGTCCTTAAACTAATAGCGGACCGAAACGTCCTTAAACTAATACCGCAGCATCCTTAGGCTGACGAGATAAAAAAAAAATAAAAAAATATAATAAATAAAAACGGTATGTCCATAAGCAAAAAGGGCACGGATGAAAACCCGAAAGGGCTCCGTGAGTAAAAACAGCAGGGCTACCGGCGAGTGTTCGTGAAAACCCGAAAGGGCGCGACCTTGTAAAAAAAAAAAAGAAGAAAGAGAGAGAAAAAGAATAAAAAAAAAACGGTATGTCTACAAGCAAAAAGGGCACGGATGAAAACCCGAAAGGGCTCCGTGAGTAAAAACAGCAGGGCTACCGGCGAGTGTTTGTGAAAACCCGAAAGGGCGCAACCTCGTTAAAGGACACTTGCGGGATCCCCACGACCTTGCAAGGAGAAACCACCCGCGTGAGATCGTTACGACTCACAAGGGAGCAACACACTTAGGAGTCCCTACGATTCCTAAGGAGAAAATACACTTGCGAGATCCTCACGACTCGTAAGGAGAACTCTCTTATGGGACCCTCACGGCTCATAAGATTTGAAAGTCTTAAATCACAGAGACCTAAACCTGTGCTTAAGCAAAATCCCCCATACCCTTCGACATTGCCCTACAAGTGGCTCAATACTAACCCTTGTATACAATCCACGGGCGCGAATAAACATTTCCCCAGCAAAGTCACACCCGTGACTAGGGATATGTCCATATAATGAGCAACCCTTGTAGGTCCTCTCGACCTATAAGGAGAAAACCCTCTTGTAGGATCCTTACGACTTACAGAGGAACATACACTTAGGGATCCTCACGATTCCGAGGGAGAAAATACACCTACGAGATCCTCACGACTTGTAGGGAGAAATACCTTGGTGAGACCCTTACGGCTCATGAAGTTAAAAGCCTTGGTCGACAAGACCCTTAACCCTGTTTGCTAAGCCACCTTTGTTCAACATCGACAGAGGCAAATGATGATTCGCTCCTGGCAACATCCCAGTTGTAGCGGTGCTGATGCTGAAATCGGTGTCTAAAATCCAAGCTTGCGGCGAAAAAGCTAGCAAGCCACGCATGCATACGAAATAGCCGAAATGATGGGGCAACTTGCAATAAAAAGCAGCAAGTAAAAATGTATGCATGAAAAATAGCCGAAATGATGGGGCAACTCGCAATAAAAAGCAGCGAGTAGAAAATAAATAAATAGCCGAAATGATTGGGCACCGCGAAAAATAGCCGAAATGATGGGGCAATCGCGACCTTCGCGATATAAAAGCTGAAACGATAGAGCATCGCGAAAAAAGAAATAAAATAAAAATAAAATTTATGCCCTACAGGTGATGTTCCATCACACCCTGTACACAATCCAAGGGCGTAAACAAAAAGGAACATACCTCCCCCCCAGGTTTCACCAAAGAAAGAAGCTAAATCTCGACGGGTCACAAGTGACCTAGAGATCATCCCAACACTCGTCTCGTAACGACGGACACAACTTCAAGCTAAGCGGAACAGCGACAACTCCCAGTTCCATGGCTCGGTGGTATACATATCGCCAACAGTCAAACCTCCATCCCGTGAAATGCGGATACAATCAGCAAAAATCCTGGTTACATGGAACGCGGATAACGTCACTCTTTGACCCCGTGGAAAACGTCCAGAGCGGATCCTGGTCATCGCAGAGCACGGCAGTGAACCCGTGTGAAGCATCCAGAGCGGAGCCTAGTCCTCGCCAAGCACGGCAGTGAACCCATGTGAAGCATCTAGTGCAAAATTCCTGGTTACGTGGAACGCGGATAACGTCACTCTTTGACCCCGTGGAAAACGTCCAGAGCAGATCCTGGTCCTCGCAGAGCACGGCAGTGAACCCGTGTGAAGCATCCAGAGCGGAGCCTAGTCCTCGCCAAGCACGGCAGTGAACCCGTGTGAAGCATCTAGTGCAAAATTCCTGGTTACGTGGAACGCGGATAACGTCACTCTTTGACCCCATGGAAAACGTCCAGAGCGGATCCTGGTCCTCGCAAAGCACGGCAGTGAACCCGTGTGAAGCATCCAGAGCGGAGCCTAGTCCTCGCCGAGCACGGCAGTGAACCCGTGTGAAGCATCTAGTGCAAAATTCCTGGTTACGTGGAACGCGGATAACGTCACTCTTTGACCCCGTGGAAAACGACCAGAGTGGATCCTGGTCCTCGCAGAGCACGGCAGTGAACCCGTGTGAAGCATCCAGAGCGGAGCCTAGTCCTCGCCGAGCACGGCAGTGAACCCGTGTGAAGCATCTAGTGCAAAATTCCTGGTTACGTGGAACGCGGATAACGTCACTCTTTGACCCCGTGGAAAACGTCCAGAGCGGATCCTGGTCCTCGCAGAGCACGGCAGTGAACCCGTGTGAAGCATCCAGAGCGGAGCCTAGTCCTCGCCGAGCACGGCAGTGAACCCGTGTGAAGCATCTAGTGCAAAATTCCTGGTTACGTGGAACGCGGATAACGTCACTCTTTGACCCCGTGGAAAACGCCCAAAGCGGAGCCTGGTCCTCGCCAAGCACGGCAGTGAACCCGTGTGAAGCATTCAGAGCAAATACCGGACTGTGGAGTCCTTAAAATCCACGGACTATGATGTCCTTAACCTTGACCGTGATGTCTTAAAACTAACGATCAACCACCCCGATTCCCTACGGATTCTGCCTTGATTTAAGGGTACATCTCTTCACTCCTTTGATACCTGGCGTTGTAATTCCTCAACGTCTTCAAAGAGGTGACGGGTCCCTGCAACCAAACATTGGACTGTGGAGTCCCTAAATCCACGGACTATGAGGTCCTTAACCTTGACCGTGATGTCTTAAAACTAACATCGGACTGTGGAGTCCTTAAATCCACGGACTATGAGGTCCTTAAACTTGACCGCGACGTCTTTAAACTACGATACCTGGAGCAGCCCCCTGGCCCCGTGAAACACGGACAAGGGCGACCACATCCAGCACTTGCAGGCCCTCACGGCCTGTAAGGAAGAAAACTCTCTTGTGAGATCCCTACGACTCTCACCCGCTTAAGAATCTTCACGATTCTTAAGAAGGACTTACACCTATGGGATCCTCTCGACCTGTAGGGAGAAAAACTCTTTATGAGACCCTCATGGCTCATAAAATGCAAAAGTCTTAAGAAGCAGATCTTAACCCTGAATCCTAAGCCATCACTGTCCTGCAAGGAGATCAAGATAGAATATCCGCAGAATACATTCAATAAAAAGGGGACACACCATTGAGAAGAAAAATGTATCTTTTATTCATAAACCAAAATGGATACAAAGTACAATTCATAAAAGAAACAAAAAAGAAAGATACTCTCATCCATGAGTACGTACAAAAAAGGGGAAAAGATACAAGTCCTCAAGCCGGCGGGCGGTGCAGTAATTTTACCAGCTCATCGTTCTGTTGCTGAGCCACGGCTTCATGACGCTAGATCTCCAGAAGATGAGCCTCCGCCTGAGCTTGCTGTGCCTGATACGAAGCAAGCCGAGCTTCGAGTTCTTTCTCGGTGGCTTGATGAGCCTCGACCCTCTCACGAGTGAACGTGGTAGCTTTATCGAGAGCCACCACCTCTTTTATGGACTCCTGAAGCACCCGCCAGAGTTCGTATGCTTTGTTGGCTTTGGCTGTGAGGCTGGCCTGAAGCTCGCTCAGCGCCTTAGAAGCCAACTCTCTCTCCGAGAACTTGCGGCCAAGCCTCTTCTCGCATGACGTCATGTTGGCCGCACATCGTGCTATCAGACCCCGCAACTCCGCTTTTGCAGCCACGGCTTCCGAAGAAAGGCGAGAACATTCAAGAGCGTGCAAACAAGCCTCCACCTTCCTACAGAACTCCACCCAGACCCGCACCACCTCCTCGCTATGATAGGTGGCGAGAAAAGGAAGAGAGCCGTTAGCTTCAGCGGCAAACGCTTCGGCCGTGGTCGCGCTACCAGTACGGAGCTCCTCGACGAAAGATGATAAGGAGACAAGGCTCAATTGGGCCAAGCGTTCTGAAGCCCGTAAAGCGTAAGGGCCGGGCGGCATCACGATGCGCGATTCCAACGCCATGGAGACTGGCAAGGCTGTTCAAATTTGACAAATGTTAGTAAAATTCTTAAGCACAGAACGAACAGGATTATAATAAAATGTCACTCACCGACAGCCATGCAAGTAGGGGCCGAAGGTTCCCCTGGCCTTTCAACGACCTCGACCTCATCGTCAGCTTCCAAAACTATAAGAGACATCAACGTCATTTCGCAAGATAGTAACAATGCTATGGTAAAAGAAAAAATGGCGAATGACACTAACCTTGCCTGGAGGAAAGGACAATACGCTGAGGGGAGATCGCCTGCGGAGCTGCCATCTCCAATAAACGCTGAAATGACTGTCGAGGCGACAGATCAGCGATAGTGGCCGCCAAACCGCGCAATTCTGGGAAGATAAAAGAGTTTAGACTATGAAAGGGTTGCTAAATTAAAACGCAGAGGGTTACCTTCAACGCTCCTCCCATTCTGAGCTGGGGGGATAGCAGCTTCAACGGTCTCCGCCGTAACGTCAGGATTCAACAAAGGAAGAGTGGTCCCGACTACCTCTCTTCCAGCCTCTGAGCCGCCCTCAATAAGGGTAATTGGGCGGCGCGACCTCTAAAGGAGCTTCCCCCAAAGGGGCAAGCGCTCCCTGATCAAGAACCGCCGCTGGAGGCTCTACCATGAGAGGAGCAGCCTCATCAGCACCCTCCACATCAAGCAAGGCCTCATTGAAAATTCCGGCGGGCTTTAGCTTTAATGGGCCCGTAGAGAGCTCTCCCAGCGTCGAAGATTCTGCACGATTCAAATAAGAATAATGATACATATGCACGGGCATAAATAATCGGAAAGACTACAAAAGAAGCACAACGTACCTATACGAAACGAAGCCCTCAATATGGCTTCTTCAAGCCGCTGCTCCTTCTCAAGGAGGTGGGCTCGCCGGGGTTCAAGGGTAGACTCATGACCACCGGTCCATAAAGAAAGTGCGTCGGCTGCGTCTTCTGAAGCGGCCTGCTTCAAAGCTCTTTCCCCCCATTCCTCCAAAGGACCGATAAATCGCCGCCGAATCCACGAAGGGTCTTCGTAAAAAATTACAGCGGGATAAGACTTCTTCTGAACCTTGGCATTATGAGACGCGTCTTTTGAACGCCGTATGGCCTCAGCCAACTGTGCGGCCTCCTCATCAGCCGAACTCGGGAAGAGAAGTCCAGCGTCTGACTTTTGCAGGGCCAATGGTTCATCTTCAAGAATAGGCTCAGACTCCGCCAAAGAATCGAGCAGGTTGGTGGCCGCTTCCTCCGCCGTTTAGTCCCAGAGCCGGTCGCTGAGGATGACCGCTTCCTCCCTCGCGAAGCCTTAGGGCGGCGCCGGCCCACATCGCCCTCGGCGCCCTCATCCCTATTACTCTCGCTCGGTGCCACAACCGAGAATGACATCGCCATTGTCGACGCCACAAGGGGCGGTGCCGCCACCGGCAGGGGTGCTACTACTGGGGCCCGTTTACCCCGCGATCGGGAACCCAAGGGCATACCAGCTGTTGGAGTAAGGTCTACCCCTGACTCCCCCGGAATGAGCGCGGTGCCAATCTCCCTCAAAGGGAAGCGGACCGGAACCCTCGGTCGCAGCTTAGCCCCCGAAACCTGAGGAGGGGCATCGTGACCAAGAAGCACCCTTCTTTCTTCAAGAATAATTGGGTTGATCCGATGAAGATACCAGACCGTAAACGCACCTACGCACCGGGGCATGTACTCAGCTTCAGGGACCATGAAACAGGAGCCGGTGTTCAGCCTCATGAAATGATGAGCGGCATCGCGAACGGCATCGAGCGAAGGGATCGGGGCGACTATAAAAGCCTCGAAAGGAACACCCTGGTCGTATCCAAGCTGTCGGGCGAATCGATGCGGATTGTACCGCATGAAAAGAGCTGCACTGTCCTGGCGAAACACCAAGTAGCCCGGTCTAATTGTATACAAATGCGCGGCTTCCCGGAGCTTCAAAAAAGGTGCGTTGTCTTTCGACTGGTCCCAGAGTTGTTGAACCGGACCCGAGGGAGTAGACAAGACCCGATCATTAAAAACCAGCCCGCCAGCGGCGGCGTGAGGAGAAATCAGCACCCGAATAGCCCCGAATTGAGTCGGGTCAGCGGCAGAAGCACCCACCAATCGCATAAGTCGCGGGAAGGGATAGGCGTCGTAAAACGCGGGCCTCTGATGCATAGCGAAAGCCCCCAGCACATGCATTTCGACCCAGGACGTGAAATAATGAAGCGAAAAGTTCACTACATCCACGCCGGGTGTAGAGGTATTAGCTGCGGTGCCCAATCCATGATAGAGGTGCGCCAAGGCCAGGATGCCAATGGCCAACCGCGTTCCCTCAGCAATACGATGAGCCGGGTAGATGACCGAGGCTCTCATGAAGCGGCGATGCATGGGAATAACGAACCAACTAAGCCAAACACTAACAAACCCCACGAAGAACGTCTCCTCGTCCATGCCTGGAACAGCAATGGATTCAAAAGATATCGGCGACATAATAGGGATGTCGTACTGAGGTAAATCCGATTCAGTGGTCGGCAGCTTCTTCGGACCGAACCCAAAGGGGTCTCCAATGTTGGCAAACTTCGGAGCCGTCTTCGACAAGGCGTCCTCGCGAAGGAAACGAGCAATGAAGCTCTTGAAAGTAACACCCTGCTCTTCGGATTCGGTGAATAATCGGTCGAAGATACCTAGCGCCTTGATTAAACTGGGATGCTTGTGGCGGACGGCATTCTCAGCAGACAGGCCGTCAACTGGGGCGGGCTCGGGTTCAAAAATGTACTCGTCAGAAAGCAGCAACTCCTCGTACAGACTACCCCTGATTGGCAACCCCGAGATGTCATAAAATTCGGCCAGAGAGATCGAGACCTCGCGATCTCCTAGAATGAAAGTGTTGGTGGGAAGATTCCATTGGTTCAAAAACGCCTTGACCCACCAGACATGCGGGGACTTATAATGGAAGAGTGACGCGTATATTGCCTGATAAAGCCCGACCTTCTGCAACCGCGCACGATGGGCAGAAAGGATGTAGCGAGCCCAGAGAAGGTAGCCCGTAGGATGTCGAGGAGTAAGCCCTATCTTATAAATTTGCCCCCACGGGTGGGCCTCACCCTGGCAGATACGCCGCCCCAAGATGTCTATGGCCGGGATCGGATGGTTCGGAATACCGGTCGTCGAAGGCTCGAGCCTCCCCGTTGGAGTCCAATTGGGCATTTCCACAGCAAAAACCGTCCTCGGAGGGTCCATCGGTAAGAATGGGAAAGTGAGCTCCGTCGGTACCGCGCAAAGAAAACTCCGGCGACCCTGAATAATCTGACTATACCAAGATCCCCATTGAAGAAGGTTGGTGCAGTTCGGGTCATGGGCCCGGATCATCGCCATCGCTTCCTCATCAGATGGTGACTGAGGAAAAGCAGCCTCCGAGCGAGAAAAGGGAAAGCACGGAACAGAAGCCATCGCACCTGGAATCCAATAAAAGAAGACCGTTAAAGCAAAGTCAGCGATATATATCCATGCATGAACATGAAGACTAGTTAAAGAAAGCAACAGCAGAGTTTCTGGGACCATTGGTTACAAAACACATGGGCCCCACAGAATCAGGATGACGGCTCATTAATAATGAGACCAAATAGTTACAATAAAACAAAGGGAATATCCTCATTAAATAAAGAATGGTAACCCTACACATTTCCCCAACAGGATCTGTCTCAGGCTCTACAATGGATCCAACAAGATCAAAGGAATTAAATTCCCACAGAAGACATCATTACAAAGCTCCTGTTTTATTAATTGCAGAAGGACAACCTTGGGTCAAGAGACCCCAAGAAGCCTCCGTGTGAAGAAACTGAGATTTTCATAGGAATTAAATTCCTTATTAAGAGAAGGGAATTAAATTCCCAGAGACATTTTTGGATGGAATTAAATTCCATGGAGTCGAACTGTCATCATCATCTCCCCGAGGATCATCCGACCCTAAGAGATCTACTGTTGGAGGTTAAGTGGTCTCATATTTGGTTAAAGAAATTGAAGAAAAATGGGTTCCTTGTGAAACCCTTAATGTGGATTTAAAATCCAGAGAGTTCTTTTAAAATAAAGGTGCTTCGACCGTTCAACATCATTACCTGAGGAAAAAGGATCCTTCAACAGAGTTAAACTCTGGAAAATGTTTGAGACAGAGAACTAAGCTCTGGAAACGAGAATTAAATTCTCAAGGGAAAAAGTTCTCAAAGGAAGAAGATGAGCAAAGTGAAGGCTCTTCTGAAGAGACATGGGTATTTATAGGAGGTAATGGAAACGTTTTATCTCCCCAAATCCCTAGAGGAATCCAACGGTCACAAAAGGTGACAGCGTTGCACTCACGTGCGGACACGTGAGAACAACGTTGTGGGGGGCATTTGTTTCCTGATTTAAAATCAGGAAAGCCCACGGAAGAGGCTTCAGAAAAGGGTCACGTGCTCACACGTGACCAGCAATCACGTGTTGGCACATGACATCTAAATGCCATCGGCAAGGCAAATTCAGTTTTCCAACCACATCAAAGAAAAGGGCTTCAGAAAGGGTCACGTGCTCCCACGTGACCAGGGTCACGTGTTGGCACGTGACACTCAAAAGCGGCAGACTCAATTCCCTGATTGAATCAAGAAAAAGGCTCCAGACGAGGGTCACGTGCTCACACGTGACCAGGGGTCACGTGGTGGCTCGTGACAGCTAAGCAGCGACCAGAAAGCAGAGCGCAGAAAGAAAGAAGAGGGCTCGTTCCAAGGGGGTCACGTGGCCACACGTGACCAAGGGTCACGTGGCCACACGTGACCAGCTTTCAAAGCCTATCTGTTAACAGAATTAAATTCTGAGAAAATACTTCTTAAATCTTTCCAAAGCAACCGATTGAATTAAAGATTTAAAGGTGATTAAATATCATCTATCTATGGGAAAATCTCGAATTTGGAAAGATTTCCCCGTAAAATCTAACCGAAATAACAAAGGAGAATCTCTGGATTTAAAATCCAATGGTGAATAAAATTCACCTAATAATCCAAAGGTCCAAAACGAATGATGGATACAAATCAAATCTCTCAATGAAAGATTCATCAAAACTAATTGACTCGGCTGCTTCTCCTATAAATGGGAGCCAAGAGACACACAAAAAAGATATATGCAGAGGGAAGAAAAGAGGGAGAGCCTTGATACTTTGGAGGAATTTGGATCTTCTGCAAAAGAAAACCCTAGGTAAGAAAGGGAAGGCTTTTTGAAAGAAAAGAGAATTTAATTCTCAACAGAGTTTAACTCTGATATGAAATAGAAGAACATAGTTCTCTCTTTGGTGGAGGATCTGTAAAGTGCACATCTCCCCTTGAGTTGAGAATTTAATTCTCAATGGGTTGAGATCCTGCCATGCAGATCCAAAGCATAGAGAGGGAATGGAAGCACGAGAATTTAATTCTCACAGAACTATAGGAATTTAATTCCTTTAAAATAAAATTAGGGTTTGACCCTGTGAATGAGCAGAATTAGGGTTTAACCCTAGTTAAGAACTTAGTTCTGTTAAAACAACAGAAATTTAATTCTCTTAATCTCATTCCCCAGAATAATTCTTTAACAGAGAGTGGGAGTTTAATTCCTTAAAACTTTTATTAGGGTTTAACCCTATTCAGTTCTTCACATATATGAGGAATTTAATTCTACAGAAAATTCAGAGTTCAACTCTATCCCAGAATATAAATCTTCAAAAGGAAGTAGGAATTTAATTCCTCTGAAATTATTGCCAGGGTTCAACCCTACGAGGAATTTAATTCCTGGAAGGGATTAACAGATCTTCTAAAAAAACATACATAGAGGCAGGGTCACGTGTCACCACGTGACCCCCAAAAAGATCTACAGAAAAGCCCCTTTGAGGCAGTGCCTCACGTGACCCACGTGACCCTTGGCAGAGGCTTTAACATACTCCATTTAAACACCCGTCACGTGATGGCACGTGATGCTCCAAAAGATGCGATATCCTCAGCAGAACAAATGAAGGGAGGGCGCCCTCACGTGCCACCACGTGACCCCTCTTGCCTTAGCGTCTAATGCTAAATTGGAACCCTGAATCCAGTGTTAAAACACTGTTTGGCCTTAGTGTTCAACACTAATCAAAGAGCTTTATTTGCAGTGTTCAACACTGATTACCTTAGTGTTTAACACTAATTTGAGATCTCTGCTGCCAGTGTTTTGATCTGTTTTAGTGTTTAACACTAATTTGAAAGCCTTGTTGCTGGTGTTTAACACCAACTATCTTTTAGTGTTAAACACTAACTTATCAATCTCATTCCCAGTGTTCAACACTGATTGGTCTTTAGTGTTTAACACTAGGCATTGGCCCAATTGGCTAAATGGCCAGAGGCAAAGCCTCTCCTTCAATGGACCAACAGAGAGCCAATATTTTGGACTTAGCCCAAACTAGCCATAAGTTCTCAAATCATCTTGAACTGAGCACATCTGCTCTTTCAACCCACTCATTGGTTCAAGGGTACATCTCTGAACTCCTCTGATATTTGTCGTTGTAATCCTTCAACGTCTTCAGAGAGGTGACGGGTCCCGACAACCACACATCAACACGGACTGTGGGGTCCTTAAACTCATGGACTTATGCGTCCCTAAACCAAGATACGGACTGTGGGGTACTTAAACCCGCGGACTTATGCGTCCTTAAACTAACGGACTAATGCGTCCTTAAACACACCCATATGGACTGTGGGGTCTTTAAACCCATGGACTTATGCGTCCTTAAACTACAAATGGACCACCATGTCCCTAAACTGGTAATGGACCACCATGTCCCTAAACTGGTAATGGACCACCACGTCCTTAAACCGGCAATGGACCAATATGTCCCTAAACTGGAACAATAGAGCCCAAACGCTCTTTTGTCGGATCTAAACGATCCCGTTAAGTCGATCTTAGTCCCAAACTGGACTAACGTATCCTTAACAAACGTTTAAGTTGATCTTAGCCTCAAATATGGCTAACGTATCCTTAAACCTTCAAACAGACTGGACTATGAATCCCTCCAATCAACTTTGGTTCAAGGGTACATCTCGGAACTCCTTTGACACCTGTCGTTGTAATCCTTCAACGCCGTCAGAGAGGTAACGGGTCCCGACGACCATACATGCAATGGACCACTATGTCCCTAAACTGGAACAATGGAGCCCAAATGCTCTTTTGTCGATCTAAACGATCCCGTTAAGTTGATCTTAGTCTCAAGTTAGACTAACGTATCCTTAACAAACGTTTGAGTTGATCTTAGCCTCAAATATGGCTAACGTATTCTCAAACCAAACCCCCAAACCCAAATCTAAGATAATACGGATTTGACTAGTCCAAGCCCTACGGGCGACGACATAACCCGGTCTCCGTAAACAATCCACGGGCAACAAAACATAAAACAGACACACACGACACGAAGTGACCATCTGGAGAAGGAGAAAGTTGTTACCGCGATGCGGTAGCGTTATTAACTGCAGGGGCTTGCGCCTGTAGGGAAGAGCGTCCCCACAATCAAAAACCCCTCAAGCGAGGGGGAATCTGACGAAGTCTGCTACATCGGACGCATCCGTTCAAACCTTCGATGTATGGTGCCATAATCAACTTGGCATCTTCGGAGAGGTGAACGGATAGCACCAATTAGTATCTGCCCCGAATCTCAGTGCCAAGACATCGCAGTCTTGTGCGCCGTCTTTCGGAGGGGAACATCAATCAGTCAAGCTCTTCTTATCACAAAGATTCTCAATGAAAGATCTAGGTGATGCCTCCTGCATATTGGGAATCATGATCTTTAGAGATAGATCTAAACGGATACTGGGATTGTCCCAATCCAGGTACATTGACACCATACTAAAGAGGTTTAGTATGGAAGAATCCAAGCGTGGGAACCAACCCACGATCTCTGGATTCACTCTCTCCAAAGAGATGTCTCCCAAGACTGATTTGGAGAGAGCTTGCATGCAAGGGATACCCTATGCTTCGGCAGTAGGCTCTATCATGTATGCGATGCTATGTACCAGACCCGATGTAGTATACTCACTAAGTGTAGTGAGTCGGTATCAAGCAGATCCTGGAGAGAGTCACTGGACAGCTGTGAAGAACATTCTCAAGTACTTACGAAGGACTAAGGAGATGTTCTTGGTGTATGGTAACGGAGAACTCCAGGTGGAGTCCTTTACCGATTCCAGCTTTTAAAGTGATAAGGACGACTCTAAGTCGCACTCGGGATTTGTCTTTACCTTCAATGGAGGGGCGGTATGTTGGAAGAGTTCCAAACAGGATACCGTTGCAGACTCAACGATGGAGGCTGAATACATCGCTGCCAACGATGCTGCCAAAGAGGCTGTCTGGATAAAGAAGTTCATTAGTGAGCTTGGTGTGGTTCCATCCATTGAACATCCAATACCTCTGTATTGCGATAACAATGGAGCTGTGGCTTTGGTCAAGGAACCCAGGTCCCATCAAAAGTCCAGACATATTCTGAGGCGGTATCACCTGATCAGGGAGATAGTTGATCGCCGGGAGATCGAGGTCAGGAGAGTAGATACGAAGGACAACACTGCGGATCCACTCACAAAGGCCATTCCCCAGATACAGTTTGAGAGATTATTCGGGATGCTGGGTATGAGATACTACAGCAGCTGGCCTTAGTGCAAGTTGGAGATTGTTAGTTATGTATATGCCCTAGAGGCCATTGTTGTACATATGATATATATTATAATGGATGCTTGGATATATATAGAGAGGACTTTCTTGCTCGTCATGATAGTATGCTATTTGGTTTCACTTTATCTTAACATGTTGACTTGTATTGATTTACTGTCTTACTCTCACATGTTGATAAAGCCCTTAGGATCTGTACTCGACTACTGGGACTATGATGAGATCATACTAGTGGGGCCATGGTAGTCGATGAGTACATCCTATAACTGTTCCTAGTCGAGGGTATATCGAGACAGGGCATCGATACACCAGAGTAGACTAGCGTATACGCATCTTGACCCATATGATGGGCGATGGATGATACTATATCCATCGGTGTTTTGACATCAAGGATGGTGTACGGGTGCTCAGTGGAGACTGGGTACACTGGACGGACTCGCTGAGAACTCCCAGATGGTGATATACCACACGTCAGATGGCAGTTCTCCGGTGACACTGGTACAGGGTAGTCTGTAGACCTGAGATCGTCATAGAGTCTTGTGTAATTCTCACCGTGCTTTGATTTCCACCTTACCACGTCTAAGAGGGCATGCAAAACGGTGGCTTTTAGGTGCAGTCCCGAATCACATGGAGGCAATGAGCGATAGGAGGGGATTCGTCTCTCCCGGTATAAGGAGTTGATGTTGTGCTGTGTTCGATTGGCTATAACTGAAAGTCCCTGGCCAGGGCTGATATAGAGATTTACTAGTAAGTGTTACCAGTAGTTTCTCGACCCGTTATGAGCCTCACATCGACACGACTTATCGGTTACTGGGGTCTGACGTATACCACCCATAGACTAGATATGCAACATATCAGACGAAGAGACCGGACTGTACGGGAGTGTTACTGATTGGATTCACTGGAGAATGTACAGGCTAGCTTGTTGATCTTCTGATCGCTCAATACCTAGGTGGCTGTTACGTTTAGCTGACCGCTTGCAGCTTGTGGGTATTTGATATGATCATCACCTGCTACCGGCGTATTGACGATTCTTTAGAGTCCTACACAGAGGTTTCTTGACTCAGGCAAAACGGAGTAGGGGCACATATGTGATATGTGCACGACCGAGGATAATGCGATATGAGATACCGTATTATATTCTCGCGATATTTAGATATGAGCCGGGTCATCGGATCAAGTGTTGATTCGATGAATCGGTACATGATATATTAGTCGGATATATTCGATATAGCCGGATTGTCGGATCAAGTGTTGATTCGATAATTTAATGTATAATAATATATATGATATATTGCATTACATTATCTAATATTGGCTCGCTTTATTGATTCATTTTCTCACCGGATAATATATTGATATATATGCGATATATGTTAATTGAATTATTTTCTTTTGTTACAAAATATATTATATATGTGATATATAATATTGTAACATAATATGATTACTAATGCAACATGTTTAGTGGAGATTAAACAAGGTTAGGGTTTGAAATTGGGTTAGTTCTTTCATAAACCTTCTAGAAGGTTTTCTTTTGTCATGAACTAAGATATTATGGTTGATATTTTCTAGTGACTCATTCTTAACCCAACCCAAACCCTTAGCCTTAGTTAAAACTCTACACGGGTTAGCTTTGTCATAGTTGACCATGGTTACATTATTAATCATATATCATTTCATTATTCATCACAAAAGGAATTAATTCATTATTCTTCTTCTTTTTCAACCTTGAGCTTTGAGAAAGCTTTCTAGGTTTTCTTTATGTGATGATTTTGTGTGAGAATTTGATATAAAAAGAAAGTATAAATACTACTCCATCATTCTCATCTAATCTAGCCAATTAGATTAGGGTGTTCACCTCATTAGAGAGAGAGAGAGCTTGAGTTATAGAAACTTCGAGGTAGATCATCGGAGAAAAGGAAGACTACAAGCTAGCATGGATCGTTCGAGTTGTGGAGCCTCTCTTGAGTCCGGGAGATCGTGGATCGCGGCGAAGGGACTTCTACTCGGAGCTTATGAAGCGAAGGAGCGGACTACAAAGGTTGTAATCCCTCACTTTTAGTTGTAAAGATGTTCACTTGCATGTGTAAGCCTAATTATCTAGCAAAGATCCCGGCTTTGGGTTCTTCGGCACGTCTAAATTTTTATTCAGACATGGTTGATGCCTTAATAACCCTTGTAAGAGTGCCTAGGAACCCTACACGATCACCACGAAGTCGACAAAAATTTTGATTTCTCTAACCATCCGAGCTAATAGTCCACGATCAACAGATCCCCATCGTTAATGCAGGATAGTAGACTTTGATGCCCAATTCTTCTACATATCTTGTATAAGCTCCAACAAAACTGTCTGGTCAGGCGAATAAGGGTTTGCATCAAAGCATGACATCCAAGGAAAACAAAGAAGGATTGGAATTGATTCAAAGAACATGAATTAAAAAGAAAGTTAAATGTTGTCGGATTAGAACGATTAAAAGAAGAATTAGAATGGATTCATGGTAATAAGAGTCAAAGATGGAAATAAATGTTGTTGGATTTTAAACTCTTATATATTCTGCTTTCAATGGTGATGCAGAACTGACATGCATAGACCATCAACAAACCTGTCATGCCCCGCTTCCCAAACGACGGAGAGCAAGAGCGGACTAGGCCCATAACGTATTCACACCGAAAAATACTCATTCCCGACTAAAATACGCTAAGCGTTTATCTAAGCAGTAACAAGAAAATACAGTACAAGAATTTAAAGTATATAAAATATCCAACAATATTTATTACAAATCAGGTCCTAATGGACACAAATGTTCCACAAAAAAAGACATAAGAGGCCGTATACGAAGTCTCGAACAAGAGCATACCGGAAGACCAGTGATCGGCTTGTGAAGATGGATGGTTGAAGTCCTCTCTGTCAGTTCTGTCTCGTACTTAGCCTTGGCGCTTACTCCAATCTCATCTGACGATATTCCTAAGAAAAGAAAACAAGAAAAGTAAAATTTCGTCAGTAAACTAAGGTTCGATAAGTCTGCAGTTAAAAGGGATAGAACTTTTAAAATAAACAAAATACGGTATGGAACAATAACACAAACATGAAAATAAAAAGCAAAACAACAATAAACTGTTGATCAATAAAATCAGGCATATATCTATTATGAAAAATATAACTCGAATGGAATGATGTTAGTTATTATAGTGTTTTAAATTATAAGCTCAAATTGTGAGAGTTTTACATGTAACTAGGATATTCTGTAATTCCCACGAAACAATAGCAATACGAGATTCACGATATTCAAGATTTATATGTAATGCAAAACAATGTATGATCCCCCGTCACATATAAATAACCCCATTTTTCGAGCTAACACATCCTCATGATATTCTTGATATTAAAATACCGACACACACACACACATTAACGCAAGTTTCAATTGCACATATAAGTCATGCCATGTTCCAGAGATTCAAGATTTGTAATTCACGAACTTCATGATAAACACATGGTAATAATGATATATCAATGAAAATATAGTTCAAGCTCAGGTCTTTATATATATAACAAGTTAATAAGGCATGAATTTATGAATGCTTGAAATAATTGTAAATGAATGTGAGATTTAGGAGTGCACGGATTCTTGTAATCACATAGTCATGCATTAACAATTTAATTTCAGGCCAGAAATAAGTCATAAGTCCACATACAGAAACGAATAGTTTTGGGTTGAAATTAGAAATTATTGCCTAAGAAGTAAATTCTGGTTCAGGAAGTCGTGTAAATTACGAGATTGAGTTTGCCTCGATCGAGTTTCAGATGAAGGAACAATAGGTGTTTTCGTACCACTGCGCAGAGCAGACCAGTGCAAATTTCAGAATACATGCACTAGTGGTATTTTGCATTTTCGAGTAGGTTCTGTTCATTTTATGGTTTTACATATTAAACAAGAAATGAGCGTCTGTGAGTTGTGAACGAGTCCCTATAAAAAATTTTGGGTTACGATAACCAAAGAGAGAGTTATGTTTGTTTTATAATAACCGTGCAGATAATTCCTTCAGCTGTCCAGATTCGACACATATTTTTAAAACGTGCTTTCAGATGGTTTCCTTCAGTTTTCAATAAAATTAACCTAAAATAAATTTGTAGCTAACTTCCTGAAATTGTTCCAGAAATCAAACGTTACTCCGTTTAGATTCCTATGTTAAGAATTATGGCCATTTTAGTTCAAGTCTAAAACGGATTCTGCTAATGAGGAAATACATATTTCAAACTTGAAGGAAAAACAATGTTCAATCCGACTTAATTTAAACTATGAATTTCGTACTGACCATTGGAAGACGTTATGCACCGTAGGTTGGTTAACTATGGCAGATTAGTCGCTAGATCATTACGAAATTATAATTAAGGTTAAGACCCTCTATACAAAAGTATAGGATATATCGGTGAAATAGGATATATAAAAAGGAAAACACACACATGGATATTCTGATTCATTCTAAATAATTCAAATAATAAGGCACACTTGTGACATGAGGTGTACCGAGAAATAATCAGTATGTACATGATGCACCTGTGACATTAGGTGCATCGAAAACATAATATAAGCATGAAAAAGATGCATCCGTGACATGAGGTGCATCGAAAATATAATATAAGTAGTAACATGAGTTGTAAAATTGCATACCAATGAATAATCAAAATCAAAAGCATTATCTTTTCACACGACTAAGCTAAAATTTAAGGCTCCACACAGAATCACTTTTAAAAAGGTTTGGGTTTTCCTCCCTAGAAATCTCTTAAGGCAAAATTATGGTTTTTCATTAAAAAAAATGATATAGGCAAAATTTGGGATCTTTAGAAAATCCCTTTTTGTTAAAATTAGATTTTCATGCAAGTAAACCAAACCAATCATATTAATACCAATAAAAAAATACATATTTTCTAGATTTGAAAAAAAACCGTTAGATTAGAAATGGCATCATGACTCGGCAAGAACTTTTGCATGAAAATAGTGAGAGGGTGATAAAAAGACAGAGGGAACTTACAATGAGATGGTTTGATATTTGTATCAAGTTATCGATTCTGGTGTATTCGAGGCCTCCGATATTGGATCAGTGGTTTCTTCTCCTTCGTTACTTTAGATCTAGGTTCTCTACAGAGGATGGGAGGAAAAAATTGAAGGCGCTAACAGAGGAGCTTTGGGTTTATATGTAGAACTAGGGATTAGGGATTCTGGGAATCAAAGGCTATGATTATATTGTGTTAAATCGAATGGCTCGGAAAGAGTTTTCAAAAAAAAAAATATATTTTAAATTAAGAATAAATTAATTTACCTCTTACAAAAAAATACAATTAATATTTTTTCTTTTCAAGAATGGTTTAAAAAAGTTTAGTAACTAATAAATTCTTTCCCTTTTTTAAAAAGAAAACACTAATAAATATTTTATATTAACAATTCTTTTATTTTCTTTTAGAACAAGATTTCATAATGCAAAATATTTAAAAATAAAGAAACAAATAACTTGAAAATCCTAAGCATCTCCACCAATACAAGCAAAGATCATGCATATATTTAAAAAGAAATGATTATATATAGAATTTCAAAAGAAAAGATCTTATTATAAAGAAAAGGGTATATGGATTTTACAGTCGTTACATTGATACTTTAGATCTATTGTTCTTCTCCGTCATTCTACAAGTTGCATATTTTGCTTCAAGATATTATCCAAATTCTCGGTTATCCACCGTGAGTTTGGATGAGGCTGTTAAATTATGAGATATTTGAATATAACTGTATTAGATATTATGGTTTTCATAAATTAGATAAGTTTTGATTTATGTTATTAAGATTGTGATTAGTGCGTTAGATTATTAGGATTATTAGTAATCAGTTAGTTATGTTATGAGCGGTATAAATTGAGATAATTTATCTCTTAATAAAATTGATGGAGTTTATCGTTTTCTTATCAAGATTATTTTGTAGATCATGTAGTATGTATAGTTGGCTCACGCATTAATTGATAGCTCCGTAAAACACAAAAAGCATGAACCATCATCTTGTAAATAGCTTGTCGTGATACTTGCACCTTTTGATATGATTGAGAATGGTATATTATCTCTCTTGATTTTATAATTTTTTGGTAAAAGATAATTTCTTAATACGATTCTCAATGATATATACAAGTTAAAAATGCTGAGCTGGGACAAATTGAATAAACATGATATTGTTTATCTGCCAAAAAAACAATTTTTTTTTTTGCAAACCTTTTCCATTGTGAAAGAGAACTTAAAAACAAACAATTCAAGCCGAAAATCAAACATAATCGCATAGCACTTTATTTTTATTTTTGAATCCTAGCGATAAATTTTAAGTAAAGCTACTTTCAAACATCACATAAAAAAGTTACCTGGATAATTATTTTAACAATCAAGCCCGAAAAGAAGTGACATCTTGGAATCGATGAGAACGTGAAAACTATCCTTCTTTATGCTTGGCATGAGGTTTTCATCCCGTCTGGCACCTCCAACACATCCATCGTGGCCCCTTCCACCTCTAGGCCTAACTACCACCACACGCTCTTCCCAGCAAATCGACCATCGAATTAAGCTGCACGCTCGGCTAAGTAATTCAAGAGCAAGGCTCCTTCCACCTCCGCTTTTTCCGCTACCAACGCCGCCGTCCTTGGCCCTACCACCACCATCCGGCCGTCACCCGTACCTCCACGATGGATTCTCGCTCCACCTTTGTCTCCTCCACCTTCGCTTTAGTTAGAGTTCGAAGCATGAAAATATCATGCATGCAAATTTAGTATTGGAAAGTATTGTCAAATACTCTTTAATTAGAAAATTTCTTTCTGCCTGGTTTCAAATTGTAAGATTAAAACAATTGGTTACTTTGTCCTTTGTTTATTACAGTGTGATGCACACCCAGGCTACATGGAGGGATGGAAGCGCGATGGAACAAATCTTTTTTGGCTCCTCTTTCATCTTTCTCTTTGTAGCTAGATAACCTACAGATCATCATTGGTCTACACTATATTAGTATTCACATCAATACTCTTATCACTTTCTGAAAGATGCAAACTCCATTGGATATTGATCATGTTATTAATTGATGTTATATAAAATAAAAAGGTCGAAAAACAAAAATGAGAGAATTATTTTAATCTATTTCTTAAAATATCGATGTCATCATCTCATTTTAAATGTTTTAATTGGATTTTTTAAACTCAAATTTCATACTCTTCCTCACCAAAAAGAAAAAGGAAAAAAACCCTAATATTTAAGTCATTTCTTTCTGCCTACAGGGACGTATCTAGAATTTCATACTAAAATTACAATTTTTTTAAACCACCCAAAATTGAATTTTATTATACAGTACCACTAAATAATCATGCGTATCACTGTGCATTGCACATGCAAAACGCTTGCCTTAATGCAGCTTTTGGGTGCTCATTTATTTTTTCTTTTGTTTTGTTGGGGTTGGGTAGGGGCATTATGTTTCTTTCTTTTCGGTGACCAAGTAGGGTGGGTGTTTATCCTTTTTTTTTCCTTATGTTTTCTTGGATGGCCATAATCAGACAATCTTTCTCATAACAGAACATGAGTAATCAATACATGAGGATTTTTTCCTTGAGATAACCAGAGTTTCATAGAGTTATTCAAAGTTAACTCCAAAATCCTAGATATGTCATGTTTGTCTCCTATATTGGAGTTTAGAAAACTCCGGTTGCTAAACTCCCAAACACCAATCCCCACTAAAGCTTTCTTTACAAACTCCTGAAAGGTGAGAAGATGACATTCATTTTGAAGTTTAGATAACATCAAAGTCGACAACCCTATCAAAGCTAGCATTTTAAACAAAGGTAGAATGCAAATTAGAGTTTGCACCATCTCTAACTCCAATTAAGAATAAACACATGTTATTCTAACTCCATTCCAAGATGGAAATCATTCTGTGATGTTTGTTGCAGAGTCTGTAACAATCTCAAACGATTGGATTTTTTAATATTTTTTTCACTCTTATCTATTTAATTATATAATGCAAATACGTCTTGGTTAGGTTAGAGGTCCCCTCTTCCTTTTTTTTTAAAAGGAAAAGAAAAAAGAAAAATCCCGCCTCTCAATTCTTCCATGTCATCTCTCTCTCTCCCTTACTTCCAAAAAATAATTAATTGTTTATGTAGGACCCTCTACGTCATCTCCCCACACATAAGGAACCCTCTACATCATCCCTCTCCTCTTTTCAAAAAAATAATTAATTGTTAATTATCATATGCAACTCAGGTGCACAAATTCAAGTCTGCACGGCGCAAATGAGTAAAACTAAATTTGGCGGTGAAACTTCTGAATTCCAATTCAAGCCTGCTGGCATCAGCAATAACAAGAACTATTAATTGGTATGCACTTGGGAAACATCAATAATATGAAGATCATGAAAGCATTGAATGAACAGACATAAATGGAGCCATTTATCACACCTCTGCCATTCTTCTGCCATTGTTGTTGGGTAACAGAGGAAGCAAAAGGGTCGTATCAAGCATTTATTATTTACCATAGTATTCTTACTATGCAACATTAATACCATGATCAATCCCTTCCTGTCTACTAAGAACAAGTATATATTTCAAGCTTTTAATGTCAGTAACATTAATGGTTTGTTTCTTACTGTGTTTGGTAAAAGGGTATTCAGTTAACTGATCTAACCATATTTTCAATCAATTATACAATGTCTTCACTTATAATGTTTGGTTCGAAGTTATCTAAACTTTTCGCCACTGTTTTCAAAATGGAGTAAAGTTTTCTAAACTGCTGTTTCGTAGGGTTGGCGAAACAAAACTCCAAAATCCGAACTTTGTTTTGTTTGACAAACATTATATAGAGATAAACTGCAGTTATTTCAACTTCGATCTAATCAAAGTTTTGTAAACTCCATTTTTGAAGTTTGGGGTTTGCAAAAATTTTCTTCCGCTGGCTCCGTTTAAAGATAAACTACAGTTATCTCAACTCCATATCCAATCCGGACCTAAAATTGTTTTTGAGTAATCTTTAACTCCAAACTGAGAGTTTAAGTTCTTCTCAATTTCTTACTTCTTTCCTTCGAGTTCAGAAAATTTGGTTGGATTACGATTTAGTAAACTCCGATTATCGCAGCTTTGGAGTTTAGATGATTTGAGTTTTCTAAACTCCAAACTGAAACCCACAGGTTATAATTAGTATTTTATTTGGATAATTTTATGAAACTCTCGGCATCTAAAATTTACATTCTTAAAAAGATCATCTTTTTCAAACCCATGAAAACAAAAATGAATTCAACAATGCACAAGAGCCCAAATCATAACTTAAAACCTTCTCAAAACCCATCATAAGCTTCTTACCAATTTACATTCTTCAAAAGTGGGGGGGGGGGGGGGGGGGGAACATAAAACCCAAAACCCAAAACTAGCAGCAAACAACAACAGCAAGAATCCTATAACTCCGAAGGATCTTTAGAACTCAAAAGAATGGAGAACTGATACAAACCATCGTCAAAGTTGAGAGCATAACTGAAAGGATCATAATGAAAGCTAAACTTTTGCTGCTGCTGCTTCCTCAATCGCCTAACCTCAGCCCTCAGCCTCCAGTAGATGCTCCTCAGCTTCCTCTTCCCTTCTTCGATCATCGCTACGCTCTCAATCGCCGTCACCATCGCAATCGTCACCGCCATTGCTTTGATCGCCTCTCTCAAAACAAAAAGGAGGCAACTTTTTCTTCAAAGGGATCAAAGATTCAAGTTTTGAGTTGATGGGCAAGTGCAAGTCTCTGTAGAGAGCTGCGCTGTGGGATTAAATTGGAAGCTTGGGGTCACATGGGTGAGGATTGAGAGATGAGATGGATGTGAGAGATGAGTGTTGCTTGCTTCTTTTTTAATTTTTATTGTACAGTTTTGGAGAAATTTTTCAGGACGGACAGCATAGTGTAGTGCAACTTTGCAAGAGATGGGGAATTTTGGTCGCATTTTGATCTGCTGCGTTAGGTTAATGTTTTTATTTATTTCTTTTTTAAGATCATGCATATATGGTTAACACACGGTAGATTTTATATTATTTGAATTGATTTATCTAAAGATTTTTATTTTATTTTTATATGCACCAAGAGTTAAAATAAGATTTTTCATGGTGTTGTGCCTAGCAAATCGGATTGTTGCCAGTTTTGGACCGGTGGAAAATGGATGTCTACTGGAGTTTTACCAACTTTTTCTTCCTTCATAGACCAAATTTTTAAAGAAAAAATGCCATATACCTTTAGTATTTTTACAAGTAAATGCCTTAGCTTTTACATACTGTTTTGTTGCTCAAGAGAACAATACACAATCATGTTCCTGATTTGCAATTTGATAATATTTACTGTATTTACTTACCAATGAAGTTTATGACATTTTATCTCAAAATGATGAATGTATGGCGTTTTTCTATCCGTCCCTATACTGCCATACATCAAGAGGTTATTGGAAAATTTCTTTAAACAACCCTTTCTTAACTTGACAAATCCGATTTGATATGATAACGTGCATTTTCGTTCTAACTTGCTTTGTTGTGGTTGGTCTTTATTGGTATAGATCCGCTTATTTATATAACCCATAAAAATCACTTTCTTTATTGGTATAGATCCGCTTATTTATATAACCCTTTCTTAACTTGACAAATCTGATAGGATATTTTGGTTATTTTATAAAAAAAATAACAAAACATTGGGTCTCGAGGAGGTGGTGTTTGAGTGAAGAAAATTTAAGAGGTCTACGCACACGAAAAAATCTCGAGGTTTCCAAAAGAGAATGCGTTCGTGATGGGGAGTTAATGCAAGGCAGCCAAGAATTCCACAAGAGCTCTGACATGTCTCGGGGACCACAAATTCTACTTTTTAAAGAAGGAATCGTTGGGCTTTATGGTGCCGTTGGAGAGCGAGCCCAGAGCAATTCAGAAGTTGAGAGAGAGAGAGAGAGAAGAGATCATGTCTGGCCTCGATAATTGGGCTTTTGACCCATCAGATCGGCGTCATAGGAACCCATGCTTTGCTGCTGCTTCTGCTTTCATCCGCCTTTTCATTGCTGCTTTTTCTTTCCTGCTGCACCTTTGTGTTTTGGGTTGAAATCCTGTTTGTATCAGGTTATGGTCTACTTCCTTCGTTTTACAATAAAATACAGCTATCCTTTCTTCCTTCTGCTCCCTTCGTTTCTGATGTTCAAATCTAGTTTGAAAACTCAACTTTATGAGGGTCTTCATCCTATTCGTTTTTTAGAATTAGATTTGAAACTATTATATATTAAAGATGCATTGGTAATAGAAGCCTATAGTATTGTATGGTTTAATGGTCTAAAGTGAATTCAGCTGTTTAAAGTAGTTTTGTAGTAACGGAATTATTAAAAAACGAAAACTTTCAAGCCCAGGTTAACAACATATTCTACAAAGTCAAATTGTTTTATTCAAGTTAAGTTTTGGGATTTGTATATTAATCAATACGGATTAATTCCTAGAATTACATTTTCTTTACGGCTGTCATTTATTGTTTGACAGCATATTCGTGATAGAATATATAGTCGTTGAAATTGGTAAAATCAGATTGAGCGGATTGCAAAAAATGGGGACAAATTCTTGGCTTAAAATGCCACACTGATTGATAGAAATGATGTTGGAAACAAAGCATTGTAACATAATGGAAAGGGCAATGTCCATTAATAGAGTGATAAATGAAGTGCAAGTTTGAAAGGGGAAGGTGTATGTATGATGCAATTATTTTTGTGTGGCTGTGTGGGGGTGGGGTGGGGATGGGATGGGGGGGAGGGAAGAAGTATTTTAATTACTCCCTCCGTTTTTTTTACTTGAAGTTTTGGAAAGAAAATAGTGTCCCATTTTACAAACCGTTTTGGAATAACTAGAAAATCATTAATGATAAACATATCAATAAATGATACAGTACCAAAAATAGTCTAGAAAATTAATTTTTAGTGGCGATGTGACAGTTAATTAATTGCTGATATAGTAAATAGTTAAACGCAGAAATGATATGAATTTTTTAGTGGAGATGTGGTAGTGGATTAATTGCCGATATTAAAAAAGCAATAATATTTTACTTAATCGATATACATTTCTCGAAAACGTTAAGTAAAAAAGGACGGATAGAATATAACCTGCCCATTTGCTGCTGTATTTAGAACAGCAGCACAGGTCTCAAGCGCTAAAAGTTCAAATCCAAATGTAGACCCGCTGCCTACTTCAATTTCACAGTCAAACAAATTCCCTTGATTGGTAACGAAACCGTTGTTCTCGGCTTTAATCAATTGAACATTACATATTATTGTCTGCTCAATCACTGTATACATGTGAGCAAGGGACCCTAAGTCTCAAATTAGCTTATTGAATCAATTACTCCATTATTTTAATTTTTTTAGAACAGGAAACTCTAGAGTCTAGAGTCCTTTTACATTGTACCTCATTTCTGTGATAGCATCAGCGATCTCATTCTGAAAACGAGGTGTTACACCGTATGAGTTATGTCAAACCGGTAAAATTATAGAATGCGGTAATTGCAGCGAATTCTCATTCTAATAAGAAAAGTTGTACTGTATCAGATATGCCAAATTGGTAAAATCCATAGAGCGTGATATAAATATAAAGGCGATACTCAAATGCAAGCAAATTTAATTGATCCATTTGTCCGTGCTTCCTTTTTCCCATTCTTATATATAAAAAAATTTATATGAAAGATAAATCAGCACGTGGTTCAATGTACAGTGTCACCATATATCATATGTAAAAGCAAAGCTTTGCTATTCTTGCCTGATAATCTTTTTTAAAATGATATTTGAACGCACGCTTGGGAGTTTCATTTTCTCCCAGTACATTTGGATCACTCGGAGTTGATATCATGAACTCTGTCAATAACATGCGTAATATGATAATGAGGTTAATGGGACTGAATGTACCTTGGCCTCATAGTTGCGGTACAATAGAAACAAAACGAATGGTGGGGCCTCGTGTTTTAAGTTTGGATGGACCCTACCATCCATCCCGTTTCTTGATTCCGCAACTAATAAGCCTGAGGTATATCTCATGCCCATTTTACCCTATGATTTTAATCAAAATGTGTTATTATACTTGCAACTTGAAAGTATGTAAAGTTATTTTTTAAGTAAAACCTGTTCAGGTTTAACACTAGTCACAATGCAAACAAATGCCAGAATGGTTTTCAACCATTTACATCAAAAACCAAAAGGCTCATGGAAAATGTATGTTCAAAGGTCTATCTCTATCTCTATCTCTAGAGTATACTAAAGCTAATGGAGGGGTATAGATTTTCTAAAAAATTCCACATCTTTTGTACCTTAATTCCAATATTGTCCTTTCACTATAAAACCTACTGCATTTTCAAATAAATACCATCGACTTCTAATGCTTTTTTTTTTATATAAATGCCATGTACTTTGTTTGTTACATATAAATAGCATAGACTTTCAATAATACCGTGGTCTTTTAATGTTTTTCACATAAATACTATGAATTTTATTGTTCACAAATACATACCATTAACTTCCAGTGTTGCCATGGATTTTGTTGTCTACGTATAAATACCATGGATTTTGTTCTCTACAAATAAATACCATGAATTTTCACCGTTTTTCAGATAAATAAAATGGACTTTGTTTGTTACGAATAAATACCACGAACTTTCACGAATAAATATCATGAACTTTCACAGTTTTCTCACATAAATACCATTGACTTTGTTTACCATAAATAAATATCATGGACCCAGAACGTTTCCTTACATAAATATCATGAATTTTGTTTGTTACGAAAAAGTACTCCTTCAACGTTCTCTCACATAAATACTATTGACTTTCACCGTTTTCAGTTTAATACCATGTATTTTGTTGCTTATAAATAAATACCATATAATTCCACCGTCTCTCAAATAAATACCATTGACTTTGTTCCTCATAAATCAAACCCGTGAAATTTCATCGCTCTCAAGATAAATACCTTGGACCGTTTCCCTGACAAATACCATGCGCTTTGTTCATTACAAATAAATACCAAGAACTTTCACCATTTTTCAAATAAAATCTTTTTCACTGGAAGATTTTAATAAAAAAATCCTTTTTACTAAAAATTCTGCGGATGTTAAAAAAGTTTCAAAAATATATAAATATTGATTTTGTTCCCATTTTGAACAAAGAGCATATTTTCTATATTAGAAATGTAGATTTGCTAAGATCCCGGTGCATCACATGTGGTTTTACCTCTAGTAGTTCATAGAAAGATGCAGACCATAGGCCAAACTCCCATTTGTAGAAAGATAGCATTCCATGTACAAGAAACTTAGTTAAATGACATTTTAAAATGTCTACCGCTTAAATACCTAAATACCTAAAGTTTAAAAAAATCGCTGCTTTCATACCGCAGCTTAAATGCGGGACACAAATACTTATCGTTTCATAGCGCTTTACTACACATAAAAACGCAAGAAACATGTACGTTCCTTTTTCAAGATGTTCAATAGCCAAAAATGTTATAAAAATCACTTGATAAGCGCATGAATATCTAGAAGAGACCACACACGGAATAACAGTAAATAGTGAAGTACCATGAATTAAAACTTTAGATACTAAAATGACATATTTTAAGCTTAGGTATCTATGTGGGTACTAACTGACATGTAGCCTGGACAGTTTTATGTAGAAAGTTGACACAATTATCATTCCTATAGTTCCTAACTGGAAATATAGCAAATAAATATATGGTTCTTTTCTCGAATTGTCGGCTGCAACTTAGAAAACTAGCGATCCGAGTAATATTACAAATCAGTGTTGAAAATACATTGCATTGCTATCTAAAATCTGATACTGCAACACTCTTCAAACAAGCGCAGACTTACAACTATCCAAGAATTCTGATGAACAGTGCAGAGATATTCACCATCAAAATCATCAAGATCAAAATACAACAATATTTTCTGGTTGATTTTAATGCATTGCATTAGCAGAGGAACAAGGCCTGGCGATATAGATTGTTCACACAGCTTCTACTAGCCTTGCACGAACAGATCCTTGGTCATAAGCTTTCTTAATGCTGTAACAGGACAAGAAAAAGGCCTCACTTATACTGAAGCAATACATTTTACTGAAAACATAGGAGAGACAAAAGTCTGAAGTAAAATTGCTATAGATCACTATCCTCTTCTTGGCTGGGCTGCTGAGTCCTACACATTTGATGGTGTGGTGCCAAGTTCGAGGAATGGTAAAACAGAAAAAAAAAATTGCTATAGATCTCATTACACTTCAAGGATTATGTGTAGAAACAAAGATAATCCGCAATGCCCATAACAAGTTAAGGTCCTGTCGTTTAAAGCATTTATACCTAGATATTGATGCATTGCATTTATATTATCATATACTGGAAAAAGGGTGTCAAAATAGCTCTTTGTGTGTGTGAGAGCGCGCGCGGCGCCTATATATATGTATGTATCTATATACATGTGTGTGTGTGTGTCTATACACATACAGGTATGTATGTATCTATACACATACACGTACGTATGTATCTACATATAGATAGATAAATACGTAAATAGTCATGTATATAGATATGTATATACATATATACGCACACATGTATATACAAGCGCGCGCGCGCGCGCGCGTGTGTGTTCTGGAAATAGAGATGAAAACTGCTATGTTCGCTTATGAGTTACGTTTACTAATTTTCCTTGAAGTGGCCTGTTGTAATTTATAACTACCTTAAATCATTCAGGCTAACAAACAAATATTTTAAGTCCTTGCATATACTTAGTGCCACATAAAATCCCCCCCCCCCCCCCAAACCACCACATAAGACACAAAATTTTAATTAGCAGTTTACCTGTAAAAGCAATCCCCATTTGATATAGCTTTCTTCGAGATCCAATCCGGAACCAACTCTTCCAACAGCTGCAGCTGTTCTTCTACTTCTCCTGTCCATTAAAAAAACATTTCCATTATCAGAATTAAAATACCGATAACAAAGAGGAGAAAAAAGGATTAAAAAAACTCTAGCCAATGAAAATTCTACCAGGCTCTTCTATATCCAAGTTATTTAAAATTATCTTGTGCACAAGCTCCTGTTTTGTAATGAAAGAACAATCAGTGGATCTCAAAATGAGGCAGATTGTGTCAAACATGCCCAGCAAAAATGCGAGCGAATTGTGGTTATTCTCTTGCCCTGATTGGCTCATATAATTATCTTCACTTATGCCAGCTGCAGCATCAGATCCCTGTTAGGTCAAAGGAAATTAAGACATTAGATTTAATGCAAGGATATAGATTGATCCCAAACTAACTTAAAGACTAAGGGTTATATAATTATAACAGAATATCATAAAGTGTGTGCGCGCACTAACTTAAAGACCAAGGGTTATATAATTATAACAGAATATCATAAAGTGTGTGTGCGTGCACACACACACACACATATATACATAGTTACACACGCATACGTATACATACGCACGCACGCACATACACACACACACACGCACATACACACATATATTATGAGGACCCCAAGAACATAGGGATTTGGAAAAACAACCTCCAAAACCTTTCGATTATCTGAATAGGACTTTCTGTCCAACTTATTTGGGTGAGTGGTCAGTTAAGGCTAACCACAGTTATAAGGCTCTCGTCTTTAATGTTATCTTCCCTCTGCCATTTTTCAAAACCGAAATGTTCTCATTCTTCTCTCTACACCTTTAAACTCCCATGTCTGGCTTTCATTACTTTCTCCTAGCCACTGTCATCTCTTCTACATTTCTTCATAAACCCCACCAATCTTTCTCCATCAAATTCCTTCTACATCTCTTCTACATCTCAATCCATCATCCCAACTTTCTCAACAATTTCAACTTAGAATTTCATTACCGGACTCGCCAAATTCTATCCATGGAGTATAGTGAGATCAAACAACCGTGGTTCTCCTTGCATAGTCCAGTCAATGAGATTTATTGTGAAATAATACAATTGAGTTTAAGAATGTGAAGAATGCCATTAACAATAGGGTTCATTACAGTCAAGAGTTTTGGATGTTGCTTATAAAATTAAGAATTTCTGGGGGCTTGTCCCGCAAGTTTTTGGGATTATGAGTTGTTGAATACTTCTTCTTCATTCTGAAGAGGGGCTGCACAAACTGTTCCACCATTCTCTGAAGGTCTTAAGGTGATATGTAACAAGGGAGATAGAGTCAGATTTTGGAAATTCAAAGTTGGAAGATTTTTCTCTTAGTATTTTATGCCTACAATAATTCAATTTGGCTTGGAATCAAGAAAGATTGGTATTTTCAATTAAATCATCTATCTCATATATGATTTAGGACACCGATTCATTTTGATGTTCTTCGGTAAGGAGCCAAGAAAGTTTTGCAATAAACGTAGTTAAAACTGCTTAAGCAGTGCAGTAGGTTCTCAGCTATAAGGAAATTATTATACACTAAAAGCACTAAAGTCATGTTTGGTTTCAGTGTCAGGGTTTATGATAGCCAGATTAAATGCAATCCAAATAGTTACAGAATGCTTTGGAAAACCCTGTTCAGCTGATGCCTACAAACCGGGAAAAAAACAATAAACAAATGATTAAATTGAGTAGCCACAGAACAGATGATTGAAAGTAGCGAGGCGTAATTAGAATCTTTGGCCAAGGATTATTTCGAAAAAATGGTTGCAATAGTTGGAAAATGTTGTCTGCTCAAAAAAATAGTTGGAAAGTGTTTACATTATTATTACAGGTTTAAATATCAATTTGTATGCCTCGAACTGATATAAGCACAATTTTTGGCCGATCACTTCATCTATTTGATGCATATGCAGGGACAATTCAAAAAATAACTTTTGAGTTTCGGTATGGAGGCTGTCTAAATGATGTGGATCAAATTGAATGGGGCTGATCATATATTTGATCTGTCCACTAATGAATTTGGATGGCTAGGAATTCCTTCCAAATCCTTCCATTATATATGTATGTGTGCATACATTAACAGACACAAACTCAATGGTATTAAAATACACCGGGGTCAAATGCGGAGCTGAAAATTTAAAGCGGTGAAAGTAGTACATTGCTGTATGGGATCAATAGCCTTGTACATATAGATGTTTACCCCTTTAGGACCTCCAGTGATTGAACATTGAAACAAAGTTAGAGTATAAACAAAACAAGTGTTTGAGTTTTAAAATTTGACTAGAAGGTCCTGGGTTCAAGACTTCCCATAGGCACAAATACCTATGGTTTATTACACCATGATGTCTAAAGAATTACCTAGGCATGATTCCTTATTAGGTTGCTCAAATCACACCACACATATCATATATGAAAAATACTTGCAAACAGAAAAATATGAGAAATGAAGAAAACTTCATTATATTTCATATATATTTGTGTACAATTTGAATGTAAATTACATCAATATTGCAAAAGTGCAAGAGTTGTATGAAAAGCCCTAATTTAAGAGCTTGGCTTTTGTAATTGGGGGCATTTTGGTGTCAACTTGACAAAGTTGATGGGTACTGCCCTATGTGAGGGCCACATCATTTCATTTTGAAGTGTAGATGGGACACCCTAGGTGGGGTCCATACCCCAAGCAAGCAACAAGAGAAATCTTGTTGCGAGAGGCCTGTTTTGGGGCCTTTTGGCAGCGGCAGAGGGATCCCGACATCGAGCGGGAGGCCTATTTTGAGGTCTCCCGATGGCACTGTTTTGGCCAAGTCGAGTCTCTCCTTTTTAGAGAGTTTCTTCTATGGAAAACTCATTGAATTGAGTTTTCTGCATGTACTAAAAATGATTTATGATATCATTTTTAGCAGTTGTGTGCAAGATGAACACATGGATTGTGTTCAAAGATAAAACACGATCTTGAATCATGTTTCATATAAAGAATGCAATGCTTTTTGGGCACCAGATTCCATTGTGGAGATATGCTTATCATATCTCATGAGATGATAGGGTTTTCCTATTCACAAGTATTACGAAGACATGTTTTTCATGTCTCAAGATGAATAGAGTTTTCCTATTCATATATTTCAAAGAAAAGAACACGGTGGTTTTAATATATGTTCATTTGAGAAATAGAATTCTATTTCTTGAATGCAAAAAATAAGATGGTCTATTTCAAAATATACAGAACATGAGATGGCCCATGTTCTATGTTCTGTCCATTTTGTGAAGAACACATGAATTTGTTTCTAAATCTTCATCTTCTTGAAGAAAGCCATGACCATGGTTTTCAAGCTCCATCGTTAAAGATGAAAACTTGTATAAGTTTTTAGAGATCTCTCTGATTGGAGAGATATAAAGAGATAGAATGAGAAGGATAGGAATGGGGTTCCCATTCCTATATCTCACCTTCTTCTTCTTAAAGAACTTTGATCAAAGTCCTGTCTTCTTGGCAAAAGAGGAAAATCCCCCTTCTCTATGTAGATAGAGGGGTTATATATACCCCTCTATGAGTGAGGAGTAGATGTAACTACCCTCTCGATATCAAGATGAGTGAGGGAAGGAAATCCCCCCACTTCCTGCTTAAAAATAGACCTAAATGGCCTATTTGGGAGACACCCAAAAGAGGGGTCCCGACACCCAAAAACGAGGGGCCCTGATGCACGCGCATGGTACAATGATTTGGGCGTAACTTCCTTTAAGGAAGTCCAAACGATGCACTGTTTGATTTTTTGGAAACTAGACTCGATGGGCTTTTAAATGAATCTTCATTTGACTCAATTGACCAAGTGTGTTGAACTTTATAGGTATCTGAACTCAGCATATGTGCAGATTCATAGATATCCGATTTGAGTACTTTTGAGAGTTAATATTTTTGACTCCAACAAATGCCCTCACATCAATATCATGCATACAACATGTATATATAAGTTGGATATATGATATTAATACATTTTTGTGTGTCAACAATAGACAGAGTGGCATGACATGGTATTGTAATCAGAATATATTAGTGGAGTTACAGAAATAATACAACACCACAACCACCAACCATGCAACCTTCATACATAAAAACAACAATTAGTAATTAGAACAGATTCAGGATTAAGTTAGAGATATTTTATCCATGGCATAACTCCTGAATAACCACCCGCCTTGAGAGAAGGTTAACACAATCAATTAGCAAAATATATCAGGGGGTTTTCACTTTTCATCAATACTCAGCAGTTCAGGAAACCATTAAATGTTAATCAGCAATGTTCTGATTTCTGAAAGAAATGTTTCTTCTGATAATAATTATTCACTTAATATAAATATTTTTATTTCTACAAGAGCTCAGTTGTCAAAGGTCAGCAGCTACCAGTGTTGAATTGACTTCTTTTAGTATGAAGAGAGAACCATTTTCAGTCCTATACTATATTGTATTAATACTGAAGGATAATAGCAACTTAGATCAAATTCTGTAATTGAACAGAGTGAATGTCCATAAGAAACATACCACTTGCCCCTGGCCCTCGAGAGATCCAATTATTTCAGCTCCAAAACTACTTCTTCTGCTTGTGCTTTTTCCTAAACAATCTGGGCTTTCATCACCTTCTGATGGTGAATAAATTAATGACCTACGAACTGAAGTAGCCGATTTTGGTCCAGTAATCGACTTCTCATCCTCAGAAACAACATTTTCATCTGTGGTAGGCACGGGTCTTCTGGGTGTCTGCAGCAATGGTGTTTCTGTAGAAAAGGTATCTGTAGTTGAGTGTTTTGAAGGAGTTATCTCAGGATTTTGAGGTGCGACATGACTTGGAGTATAGATAACACCTGGAGGAGATTTAATAGAAGAAATATAATACTGAATATCTTTTGGTTCAGGGCTTTTCACAACTTCTATGCTCTCATCAACATCAACAGTAGTCTTAGAAAGTAACGGGGATGGAAAAGCAGGAGGTTCGATTGTCTCTCTTTCTGGGATCATTTTATTAGTAAATTGCTGATGGAAAGATGAAGGAAAATGAGAAGCATTGGATAACAACTCGAGGTTAATGGAAATTTCCTGCGATAGTTCTTTAGATGATTGTTTGGGTGGCATATTGGTCATTTCATGATCCCCTTGATTGAATGGCTCTGGCATCACGGCATGGGGGATTTCAGTGCCCTATTTGCCACAGAACGAAAGAAATGTTATAACGATGACTTTAAAATAATAGTCGTCGTAACGTAAAATGATAAAAAAACGATTTGGAAAATTACAATACAAAATAAAGCCTGGTATGATGAGCACTGTGCTTAGTATGAGTCCACAAATAAAAGTGTCACATAAAATGGAAAGAGTTCATATAATTCACAAATTAAAGTAATGAATATTGCAATAGGACCAAGCACCATCACCAATGGAGGTTCTTAGAAGATAGGGTTGAAGTCCAAAGTTCAATCAAACACCACCTTCAACTTTTTTCCATTTTATTTCTTCATAGCTACAGGGTAAGCATTCCTTTTAAAGATCATTCGATTATTCCATGACACCATCAATTTTAGACTATAAGCAGTTGCTTTATCATCCACATTTCTTATTCACAATTGTTATGGACTACAGTCCATATGCTCATCATTTTTAGGGAGAAGAAAACGGTGAGCAAATGTTACATATCGACTTATGCAGTTTTCATAGATGGGTAATCAGGGTTAGCCTGTTAGGAATACCCAGGATTGTCATCACAAAGAGTCTTCAAAACCCTGGCCATATACAAAGTTTTTCTTTGTGTAGTTTCGTCAATTATCTTTAATGAAACGGAGGGGCAATTCTTTGCTTTCGTTTTACTCTACAAAAAAACTTCCCTTATAGTCATTGAAATCTCCCTGGTTATTTTTGCAGTTGCTAGATTTAGGAGTTTGGTTATCTCCCTGAAAATGGAACTGCAACACAAAATGCAGGTTGCAGCAATTCTTATATTTGAATATCATTGCCTTAGTTCATAGTCTCTTTGGTTAGTTAAGTTCATTCACATTATATTAGAAAGCTTGCATGGTTCTCCACCATCTCATTTCAGAAATCCCCTTTGGTGAAGATCGCATATTCTAATTAATCGATCTTGGAAAGCATTTTTAACTCCTTAAAGGTCACAAGTTCATCTCAGTTTCCTCTGCACTTCATAGTTGCCAAGATTCTCATACTACCATATAAGCTTTGCAAAGGAAATATAAACAAAAAAGAAATGCTAGATCTTGTATGGCAGACAAAGCAAAATTTAGGCATACTAGAGCATTACCTCGGGATGGGTATTGTAGAAATCTAAGAGCCTTGCATGAAAAGCTTTGCAGAGGGCAGCTGATGCAGATTGGCCAGGATCGAGAATGCATTTTACGATATCATGAACAAGAGTGATCTTCAAGTCAGGAACAATGCATAAACTTTTGTCATCATATACGAGCACTTTCTCTATCTGAATGGCTTCGGGAAATGCATATTTCATTTGTGCGAGATGGGTACATAAGAATTTCCTAGAAGCAAACAATCATAAATTTTACGTCTCAAACAAATTTCTTCATGTAAGTGCAAGACGTTATTATTTTAATACCTTTTTGACAATATCTCCACTTGTGTACTGATGTTTCTAAAAGACAGCAACTTTTTACGCAGAGAAAGCAATCTGATAGAACTATCCATTCTATCGAAAAGAACAGATAGTGTCTTGTACCTAGCATCCAAGGGCAGGTTACTAAAGCTCTATAAGATGTATAAATTAAACTAAAAAAAGGTTTCACTTTCACACCACTCACATTTCTGGAAGATTGACCGATTCATCATCTTTTGAGATAATTAGCAAAGGCCGGCTCGTTTCAGAAGAAACCATGTTGTTAGTGCTTTCAACGTCTATCCTCTCCGATCGAATTGTATCACCTTCATCATGGGAGTCCTCAAAGAGCTGCTTCCCTTTCAAAATCGAGGAACTGATACCCTTGGCTCTAATTCTGGATTCAGGTTTTTCGGGCGTCGGAGATTCAAGGCTCTTTCTTGAATCTTGATCTCCTTCATCTTTCATGGTTTTTCCTGCAGCATCAAGAGATGGATCATCAAACTTTGCAGCACTAGGTGTGGATATCTTCCTGCATCTGAATTGAATTGAACCTTGCTTTTCTTGCTCCATAGCTCTTTAAGCTGGCATTGCGTCCAAAAAATGATTTTGTTAAAAAGACAGTAAAAAGAAAAGGGGGAAAAAGGAGAAATTCTGCAAAACAGCCAAAATGGAAAATGGCCAAATAAGAACCTTGTAGATTCGAGCATTCCTCATGCTGTGATTATACAATAAAATGCGTATGAAATCGAGGTAAATGAAGAGAAAAAATAATTTGACGAGTGAATGGAGAGATTGAACTCACCAGGCTGCCCTTTTTCCACTGAAGATGATCTTCGCTGGTTCGATTCAAAGGGATAGGGCAAGAAATAACAGATAGAGAGCCCAAAAATTCAAAAACCCCGACCCGACCCGCTTTTTTAGTTCAGGCAGGGCAGAATAGGTAAAACAGATGGGTAGATGTCTACGGTCTAGGGTTTTATTGGGCGGGACCCTATAAATTAATCTATTTATGAATATAGCCCCAAAACTTGGATCTTTCATATTTCATCTCATGTTCCTTCTTTAAGGCCAAATTTCTCCACGTGTTTACTTTGTCGATAGAATGTTCTCAATGGTGGAAACAGTTAATGATAAATTGATGCCATTAAACACCTTCAAATGGTCATTTATGGACTTAATTTGAAGCTTTAAACGAGCTGTTTTATAAGTGGATGTTTGTGTAGCATGCTGCTTATGAGGAGGAGAGTAGAGCCAACCATCTCCTTGTTAGTTAACCACATCATGCTTTAAAGAAGAAGACCATTGCCGCATGTTCTTTCTCGAATGCCTATATGAGATTTCGTATGTATAGATATAAACGGCTTCAAGTGTATAAGATGAAAATAATTGATCCAGGATTCAAAATGGAAGAACCCGAGCCAGAATAATAAAAGGAAAACTGTAAACCATCGATCTAAATTAACCAAGTTCAAGCTAAAAAGCTAAAGAAAAAAATCAAACACGGGTGTTTTCTAGAAAACCTAAAACTCTCGTGGTTAAATATGGAGTATCGATGTTCAGGGATGATATTAAGAAACAGGTAAGCCTCGGGGTTATATATACGTAACCAGGCTGCAAACAGATCAAATGTCGAGCGATATGGGAGTTTCCATATCCGTATCCATGTATCCTACGTGGATTCAAATACATATAGTTATCGGAAATAAATATTACTATCCGTGTTTCACAAAGTCAGGTATGGATATGAATTATGAAATGAAAAAAAATCACTATTTTTGATACCTGTTTACATGTGCCCATGTTTGTTTTTGCTTAGACTTTGGAGCAAGCGGGTCGGGCCGGGTTCAGAAAATGCCTGACCCATTTTCGCGCGGGATGATTTATAGGCCCAAAACCCTAACGAAATCGCCAATTCTCTTCTGAAACCTCTGCGCTCTCCCAATTTCTCATACTAAATTCTCACGCCTCTTCCGCGTCGAAAAAAAGCTCCGATTTTTAACGCAGACGTGGCTTCGAGCAAGGCGAAGGAGCCCGATCACTCCACGCTGCGCGAGCTCTTTAGGCCTCACATCGACTCCTTCGACTACTTCATCGAGCAAGGGATGGAGGCTTGCAGCCATCGAAATCCCTATTCCTGCCACCGCTATCGAGATTAGAAATATCCTTTCTTGATGTTTTAATTCATTCAAAACTTTGTTGCTGCTGCTGCTGGTTTTTTCTTACTCGATCGCCGGGCTCGATCCCGGGTCTCTCCGTAGCCCCACCAATGGGCTACTCCATGCGCCTTCTGCTGCTGCTGGTTCTCTTAACTCTTAATTACTTCATGTTGAACATCCCCAATTGTCACATTCTTGGGATGCTAAGCAGGATCGGGCGATCAAACCATAAGATTTAACCTTTTTTAGTTAAATTGTTTATCAAATTATCAAATTTGAAAAGACGGTATAGACCTTTTCTCTTCTTGAATTGGAAGCAGTGCAGGGAAGCAAGGAAGACTCATGGAGTTGACCTCAACCCAGCATTAGTTATTCAGTACGGTGGTGGTCCGGGCATACGAAAATCGATCAGCTTCGGTCAAGTGCCTATAACGTTGATGGTAAGGCCATGTTACAATGATATTCATTAAATTATCGAATTCTAGAATTGGAAAGGATTATTTAGGATATACAAGGGATTCGGCAATTGGGTTTCTTAGTCACATGCAAGAGATGTTGGTTTAATCAGCTCTCCTTCTTAAGAAAGTTCTTCATTTATTCCAACTGGGCTTCTCATATGGTACTAATTTCCTCTCCAAAGTGAGAGGTCACTTGTTCGATTTTTGGAGTGGATCGCATACGAAAGAAAAAGAAAAAGGATTTTCATTTTTGTTTTATCTTTTGTGACTTAATACGAGTTCCAATTCCGCTGTGGCAAGAATTGCAAAAGATGTCACCTTGGTGTAGTTGATTCATACAGTGCTTCATTTTGGCAAAGCAAGAGAAAATATGCATGCGGATATAAAGCTTTGTTTTTGGTTAAGTTATATAGTTAATACGGGGAAATGTACCTTCTGTTAGTCAATACCTTTACAAGGAGTTATGTCACGCCTGCTTCCCAAATTACGGGATATGAGGGGTGACAAGGCCAGCCATGCTCCTACGGTCAAGAAAATATCCTGCCGTAGTCACACTTCGGCTTCTAGCATTATGCGGTAATCAGTAATCAATGCACAGATAATGAGAAATGCAGTCACTAATTCTATCAAAACATATATGAGATATACCAGATAAAGATCAAGGGAAAGATAGCGTTGGCGTCGCCGATCTAGATGTTCGCAATATCTTCGAGTTCCGACAGATCCTGATCCGAGCTAAGTCCAATTCTCACTCTGAGCATGCATACTCAGGTCGTCAGAGCGACACAATAGCAATATATATAAATACATATGTAAACACGTGCAATGATGATGAACATGAAACAGTAAACATGGAGTGATGACATGAGTATGAAGTAATCGGTACATGTAACGATAAAGTAAGTGTATCATATCAGTAGCCAATGCAATGTTCATGTCACTACCTATCAGTCTCTAAGTCTCAATGTCCAAGTCATTAAACCTATTGTCAGTCCAAGTGTGAGCGTCAACCACTGCAGGAGTACCCCAACCTAAGGGTAGGCTCCAGGGGCAAGGGAACACTGGTCCGAATCACGCTCGTTAATATTCAGTAATATCACCCATACGACTCCTGAAATAGCTATATATACCGGCAGTGGGACTCCCGAGATTCCGTTGATCGAACTCACACTCAAACTACCCCACACTTGCGGTCTACATCAAACACCGACCATGAACCCAAATACTGGTCGGTCCATAACAAGTCTACGTAAGAACTGGAGACAGGGTCTCCATCAAGCATATCTCGACTGGTATCCAAGATAAATGGACAGTACTCGACGTCTTACCTATGACACTAATATATGTGCTTTCATAACCGTCTCATTCCAGTTATAGTTACATCTATATATGTCCCATAGGCGTCGACACTGCAATAATTTAACTGGTTCTGCTGATTGTGTATAAGTATGTCACATCACTTATTCATTCACGCTTTAACACTAACGTACTTGCCACAATCCAATCATCAATATTTATCACTGGGTAATGTAACACGGTCACTAGGTTATCAATGTTTATGACCACTATTTACTAAGGGTATAACCGCTACATGATAAGAATGCAATTAATTATAATATGAATAAACATATGGTAACCAGTGTCAAACCACTTGCCAAAATTTACTATAAATCACACGTGCAGAATTAAGCAAGACAATATAAAAGGAGTAAGTAGTATATTTAATTATCTGTCCATCAAAATTGGTTTCGCGTCAATCGGGTTTCAGGTTAGCTAGTTATGGTCATTTCATTTTAAGTGTTTACTGCTGGAAGTCCAATTTCTGAACTGGAAATCCGTTTCGTAACACGTCTTACTCCCAGTTGGGAGCATAATTAGACGACGTTACAGTTGGATAATATTTAGGTTTATCAGTCAGGTTTCCAACGCACCAGACGAATAGATAATATCCGCCGTGTGTTGGGAGTTATGCATTGTTTAATATCGGGATATGCGTTCTGTCCCTGCTTGGGACAACAATATGTATCGATGGTTTAAAATGTGATTAAAATAGCAAACGACGATAAAAACGAATGAAACCACTTTCAATGATTAGCTAACAGATTTATCTTCGCTACGGTATAGGGTTCCGCATAATTCCATTTTCACACAGAGATGTAAAAGCATTTTATTCCAAGTGTCTACACGCAGTGCTGCTCTGGACTGCAGTCCAGAGCCGCACTTCCGAACAGTTTCCGTCACCGTTTTGAAATAGAAACAGATTATAAATTACATGGGGTTCTAGTTCGTCGAGTCGGCTTCGATATGAGCTTTCGAATACCACAATTCGGTGTGCAACCAATTTATTATGATTTTCACAAAATTCAGATACGGAAATTTTCAGATTCGACGCATTTAAATGGGGATGACATTTCACGGTGTTAAAGTCCGTATTTTCAAGACAACTCTTAACACAGTATTCATTATCACTAGGGTAAACCGTTATGCTTAAGTTCCGTCATAACAGATAAATTTTGATTTAGGAATTTGTGTCGAGCACTTAACTAATGTACGATTATTAAATGATATAGATACGTATGCAATAATATCATTACGATTTAAAACCTAATGATCCACTTAAAAGAATACTAGCATGTAAAGTAAGTGATCGGGTTTTCACTTGCTTTCGGTCGCTGATATTGAAGCGACACCGTTTGCGGATTTCGTCTCAACACACGAGATGATGTGATGCTGGACACGTGCGCGACGCAGACGCGATACGATAGTGGACGTGGTCTTGACTCGGTGCGAGGTGCGGGTGTGGCACGGCGCGAGCTCTGGATCGGGTACGGTGTGGCACGGGGCTGGCACGACATGGCACGGGGAGTGGGTACATGACGCGACATATCGACACATCTGGGTACGTGGTGGCACGGAGACGGGCACGGTGTGGCACGGACGACACGGCTTGGGTTCGGCACAGTTAGCGGTGGCACGACAGTGATGGGGATGAGGTAAAAGGCTCGGGAGCCGGGGATGGAGGCGGTGACAAGGGTGTGAGGTCGTCGGGGTCGGAGCTCCGGCGAGGTGGGGGTGTGCAGGCGGGGTTCTGGGGTTGCAATGGCTCGGGAGATGGGTGTACAGGGAAAAAGGAGAGGGGAGGAGAGAGGTGGTGGCGAGGGAGTGAGGGAGACGTCGGCGGCGACGAAGCGAGGGCGACGAGGTCGGGTTCCGGCGGTGATGGGTTTTGGAGCTCGGGGATGGGTTCTCGTCGAGAGTTTGCAGCGGCTGAGCGGGCATGGGGTTCGAGGTCACCGGCGATGAGCTCGGTCGATGGGGCTGATGAGTTGGGTTGCTTCGAAGAGGAGGGCAGTAGTTGGTTGTGATAAAGCGAGTAGGTTGGTGGCGGCGGAGAGTACGCCAACGGTGGCTTGGTGTAGTGAGGGGAAGTGAGAGAGATGAGGGAAGGTTATCGAGTGGCCATAGTAATTGGGGAGAGGTGCGGATCTCGTGCGGGTGGCCGTTGGAGATCTCGACGATGTGGATGAGGTCTAGATGACGTCGGGGGCGCGGTTCTCATGAGAGGAAGAAGAAGTCGCAAGAGGAGAAGAGAGGGAGATGGGAAGAGTTCGGTTGTTTGAGAGAGTGGAAAGGCAGGCGAGGATTGGGGGACGTTGCGGGGATCTCGGAGGGATAGGCAACGTCGTAGCGGGGAGCAATTCGTGGGCGAGGAGGGATGCCAGCGAAGATGGCGGGAAAAAGAGGAGGAAGAAGAAGAGGTGGGGGTCTCGGGTCGGATGGAGTGGGTTGTGGGCTGGACTGGGGTAGCGGGTTGGGAAAAGGAATTAGGAAATATTTAATTAAGTAAAAGTTTAGTAAATTAATATTAGAAAAATGTAGGAAATTATTTATAGGAAATATTCTAATAGAAAATTTTTGGGAAACTTTTATTTATATATACGGGAAATATATTCAAGGAAAACCGGGTATTACAAGTTACCCTAAGATCATGTACTTACGATCCTGCAATTTTAAACCAAAGGAAACTTGCATCATGAAGCATATTCAGATGGGGACGGGCAAGATATCGAGGGTGTGTAGTTTTGTAAGCATTTTATTTACTACATCCATACTTCATGAGCTTCAAATTTTGGCATAGAGGAAAGATAGTTGAACCCTTCAATGAAAGCAAATGTTTAAACAAACTTATCATTCTCTGTCTTGTTGGGTCAAGGCTTGATGGCGTCAGTATAGCTGCTGTTGTGCAAAAACACAAATTTCTATCAGCCTTGCTAAATATCCAATATAAGATAGTATATAGAGGTCTGCATGCTTTACAATGCCATATGAGCATTTTATAGGTTTTGGAAGCCTGATTCTTTAGATTAGTAATAATCATAATGCCAGTTCTATTCGTTGTTGCAACAATGCTCTTCCTATCATGCACTATTTACCAGTACATATTCTGATGATTTCACTTTCCGTATTTCTGCAGTCAAAACGATGCCACTTAAGAGGTTTCGACCCCCAAAAACTTATTTCTCACAAGGAAGAGGCTACTGAAATGGGCGGGTTAGTACAAATGGGAAAGTATTTTGGATATTTTTAAATATGTATCAGACTTATGCTTTAATCTACAATTCATAAATTTGTTTTCTTTCGGGAGCTTGGTTTATGTCAAGCCTCTCACCGGAGGCAGAATGTTACAGTTTGAAATCATTGGAAATCTCCAAATATTAGTATTATTTGGTATGAATAATTTCATTTTGATATGTCTATCATCGAATCAATTCAGTAAGATGCTATAAAGCCTCTATGCAAGGTTTAGATAAGAACCTTTTGCTTTCAAACTAATATACCTAGATATTTGGTTGTTGACCCTATACAGTGAAGTAGTATATCATGCTCAGTCTTCATACATAAGCACGATGAATTTCTTAGGTAAAATATGGGTTACCTTATGAAAAGAACTTTTCAACAGCCCTATGCATTTGGGAAGGGGTGGTGGTAGGTCCATTGGAAATTGCTCCACATTTTTGGTTGAAAAGATGGGTTACCTTAAGAAAGAACTTTTAATATTGCGTATTTTGAGGCGTTAAATATTTCTAAATATGGCCTAAGGTATCAGAAATTCTGTTTGCGCTGGAGCACACAGAATACTATTGTGCCACACCAAATTGAGGATTAAGGGCAATATTGTCCACGTATTACGTATGCATTACTCGATAAAGCATGCCATTCAAATATAGAGTCATAGACAACATTTAACTGTTTTATAAGTAAGCGTGCATGAGGTAGTCCGCACATGTTATTACTTATCAAGCGAGAAATTAAACTGCACAATCATGCATTTTATTGTGAGAGGCATCAGACATCCATGCAAGCATTGTGAAGATTTGCCCACACTTAACTAGAAAGCATCCTATTAGTTTGATGAAAGAAAACAATTTTCAAAATGGGCTAGGGACATACACTAGAATTTAATACTTCATGTTGATAGTGTAAGTTCCTTTGTCGTAGGTTGAACATCTCTTTGATAGAAGAGGCCTTGGGTTCATGTGATGTTTCATTCCAAGCTTTCGTACTTATATCCCGAAGCATCATGGACTTTAAGGTGAGTGAGATTGATGATTTCCTTTTCCAATTAGTTCAAGGGACATCCTATGAATTATTTGAGTATATCGATTTCCTGTGCTCGCACACGCGGAACTTTTTTTGGGTTTTTTTTTGGGTGTGTGTGTGTGTGTGTAGAATTGGGAATAGAGTGATTTCCAGGGATGGCTATAGTTGGTGGGCCTCCCTTCAATATGCTATGTTCATTGTATGTGAGCTATCTTCAACTAGTGCTTTAGATTTGGGGGTTTATGGTGGGAAAACGAGTCAGGGCAAGTGACATAATTAAGGCTCCCCTTTTATACTTATCTAAGCTAGAAGGATGATGGAGAATTTCCTGCGACGCCAAAAGGTCTTTTTGGATAAAAGCCTCACGACCTTTCCTAGAATTTGGCACTAATCGAGAGAGGGTTGAAGTTAGTTGACATCCGTTCTTAAAACCTAGCCATATCTTTTGTGAAACCGTACTTCATAGCTGATCCCATTTTGACGGGAAAAGGCTAGAAGGCCATGGAATTGCATCCATCTTTCCATGACACTTCTTGAGCAAAATCTTTTATTAATCATCCAAATAACATAAATAGTTGGGAGTTTGTTCAACACATGATTTAATACAGAATTGACAGAATAAAAGGGGAGAGAGAGGGCTGATCATTTTGGGTAAAGTGATGGGTAATAATTAGAGAGACATAAGCTTCAACCGAAGTCTATATCCATATTTTTGGTTTATCGGTTTCAGATATTAATGATCCATGCCTGCATCCAATAATGTAATCGCTCTTCTGTCCAATAAGCTATCAGATCTGTTTTAAGGAGCGAAACCAGAAATTTGGGGCAGAATTTGCCACCTCTTGGCGCTCACCCCAAATTCGAGTATAACTAAGAGTCCAGGTTCTGTAATTAGATGATTGCAGAGTTAAGTTGTAAATGATGAGCTTTTTATTTGTTTTGCCAATGGAGAATCATGATATATTGATCAAAATTCTTGTTATCAGGTCCTCTTTAATTGCCACTTGGCAGATATTTGATCTTTAGAATTTTCTGCATCATATTTTAAGTATCTCACAATTTTCTTCATGTCCATCAATTTTATTTTGAATGTAGTAACAATTTTTATCTTCTCTTCCGCATGTTCATTTGGATATTTAATGAACATCCTATCTTTTAGGTACTTCATCTGTAATGGGTTGGAAGGACTCTGTCGACTTCTAATTGTTCAGAAACGTAATTATGTAAGTATGCTTTCTTAAGCCAATTGGAGTTTTCAGTTCAAGTTCTCTTGTTAGCTATTTATCTAAATCCTTTTCAAAGTTCTACGTCACATATTAATACAGTTATAACTTATTATGGATACTTTTATAATGGAATATTTTTCTTCCTTTGTGGTTTCTTCTAATATCAATCATTTCTTAGCTTAATAGCAGTTTTCTTTCTCACAGCCTATAAGCTTGGTGCGCCCGTTGTTGGTTGGACGAGGAGATGGGCACAGTGATGAAGCAGTCTTCATGAGGTGCTGCCCTTGTTATTTTATTTAAAACATTTCTTTTATTTATTTATTTATTTATTGAGGACTTACTTTTCTCTCATCATACATTACGCCTTTGTAAGGCTGATTAATTTTGGTTAGAAGTATTCTGCATAGTTTCTGTACTTTAGCACATCTAGTAACTATGTACTTCGATATATTAAATAGGATAAGACGGTTTATGCAATTGGTTAAAAATAAAAATTATAAACCATTACTTATTTCTTATATCCCCTTAACCGTCAATATCTTAGGGTTGCTGCAATAGATAGTCCTTCAAAGAAGATGAACATATGAAGAGTGCTGAGGGGATAATGAATAATATCACTTTACTTTTGGCATGGGGATAGTGGCTATAGACTGTTAAAGATAAATAAATCTGAAATACTTTAACAACTCATTGGACCACATTATTTCCCTGTCAGGAACTGTATTCTCAATCTATGTTCTTCTTAGCCGAATATTTAAGCTCGTAATTGTGCTTGGAGTGAATATTTATTGGCATTGGTCGCTTTCCACTCCCCCTCAAAGCATGCATATCCTCTAAACTTGTTTACTTGTGACGAGGGTTGAGGTATATAATTGTTAGAATATAAAAAATGTATTCAACATTCATTATAACTTTGGTGCAGTGCGAAGGACATTATGATAATGATAGTATCAGAGCAATCGACTTTTGAATTCCATGAGATTCATATTGTAAGCAGATTAATTGATAAAAAATACTTATGCGCAAAAACTCAGAATTTGGCCTATATATTCGAAGTCTCCAAAGATTTTGTTCATACATTTTTGAAATACTTTTGGAGCATTTTTTTAAATACAAATGACATTATCAGCCATTCTGAATGTTATCGAGTGCGGCTAAAAACTGTTGACTTAGTAGCTTGTTCATCTTTAACCTTCATCTGCAAAATCTTGATTTAGCATTAAAATTACTAATGTATGTTGCATTTCTTACCTTATGTAGCAAGTGTTCAGCCGTAAATATAAAAAATCCATCAAATAGAGCACGCTCTATTAGTGGGAGTGTGTCAAAACATAAATCTATATTTCTCAACCCTTATCATTACGTTGGGGCCATGGTGCAATAGCAATGACATATATAATGCTATATGAGCAATCCATATTTAAATTCATCTGCTCTGTATTGAAATCCATCTGCAATGTTTTAAAAAAGATCTAGGGGGACTCTTAAGTAGATGTGGCACAAGAACAATTTTTTTCACTAAGTGGTTTGAATCGAGTTTTGCGTTTAAGCGGGCTCTGCGCTTAAGTGGGTAGGCCGCCTAGGCGTCTTAAAACGGCCGAACCAGCTTAATTATTTGATCATTTTATTTCAGATGGTCAAAATCGGTATATTTGTGTCTTCCAACACAAAAAATTGCATACCAAACTCGATTAAATCTCCAAAATCTATCATTTTTCTAATTAGAAAACCATCTCTCCCCTCCTTAACATATTGAACTAAAAATACTAAAACAGCCAAGGCACACGAGGTGCTAGGCGATATCCCAACTTCATAGCACATTTTACAACCTTGCCCACCGGCAGTGTATTTAAAATAAATTAAGCAATACTATATTCTTTACAAAGGCCCAGTTTTCAGCCCGTTTAAAGGGCGGTCAAAACGTAAAATTATATTCATTGACCCTCATCATAATTTCGTAGTTTTAGTGCGGAGGCGAGGACATTTTAATATTACAAGAGCAGCTCACATTGTATTTAAAATTTATCAGCCTAAAAATAAAAATTTGCAAAAGCCTCGGTTTCAGCCCATATGGACGCTCAACAGTGGGTGTTCGGAATATAAATCTATATTTCTCAACCCTCATTCTAACTTTAGAGCTGTGGTACGGTGACAGAGGGATATTATGCATATTCAAGAGCTATGGAAGAATAATTTCATACTTCTTAACGATCATTATGCATGGATTTTTCGCTGGTTCAATCCATTGGAGCCATAGAAGAAGTCACGAGGCAACCTATCGGTGGAAGGAAAAAGGGGGGAGGGATCCGGTTCGGGGAGATGGAACGAGACACGGTTATCACTCACAGAGCGTCTTATCTATTGCATGACCGGCGTCACTCGTGCTCGGATTATCACATTGCCTCTGTTTGTTCTTACTGTGGTAGTATAATCTCAGCAACACTAATGCAACAGCAGAAGAGAGTGATTCAACCGATCCCAGGGATGCCAAGAACAAAAACCCCCAAGAGCAAGTATACATGTCTTGCTTGTAATGAATCTAAGGGAATGGAAACCGTGGCAATGCCTTACGTTTGTAGTAGCAGCCATGAACATTAGAATGGAGCTAGTGCTGAAGAACAGAGCCGAATGCTGAAATTTTGTTTGCAATCATAAAATCAAATCCCCCCCTGCCCCCCCCCCCCCCCCCCCGCCCCCATGAGGAGTAATTTGGTGTAGATTATTGTGGGGGAGATGCATGGAAGTATTGATTGTCCTCGAGTCTCAGTTCTGTAAAACAGAGTATGATGTTAGTGAAGGCCAATGCAACAATTATTTAAGCATTTGTTAGAGAAAGAGCTACTGGAGGGAACTTGTTCTATTTATTATCTCAGTGTAAAAGAGATTTTGTTAAATGCAGAGACAAGGAAATCCAAAATAGGATAAATATTTATGTATTCCTTGTGTTTTTTTCCTGCTTGAGCTGGATTTATAGGATGATCCTTTAATGTCTGCTGCTTTTGTCAAAGATAAATTCATTTTTGCATTGATTCTCAGGCCTACTTGTTCGACTTGAGGGACAAAGCAGAAAAGTATATGTACTGGAATTAATATTACAAAATTTCCTTAGTTTTGAGTGTGTATGCGTTAAAGGGGGTTATGTGGTGACGGGCTATTGTGGCAATGCTTTTCGGCAAAAACATTTGAAAATTCACAAGGGACTAAGAAAAGGAAAATGTAATTAAGCTGCATCAGCCCACACAAAAAAGGGTTAAATTACACTAAAATACCCTTTACTACCATGGTTTACCCCTAAAATACTTTAAAGTGTTTTTATCGCTGTTAAGTACCATATGTGCTAGTTTGGATGGTATATTAGTAAAAATAGCTCCTTTAAAAACTATAGTTTATGGTATGCTGCTATAATAAAAAAAAACTTTGGCATTTTAGGAGTTACAAGGGTATAGTAGAGTAATTTACAGTTTCTGTTGAAATCAACAAATAGCATTTTTACTTGGATTGTTAGCTTCCTACATCAATTTTAATCACAAACAACCTAAAAAGCGGGGAGTATGAAATAATTAATTAGAGATGAGTTCAAAGATTTTCGGGGGAATAACAACTTCGGAAAACTATTAAGGGGCTATACATGTGGGAAAAAAAACCATGATATTGATTGGGTTCTGGACGCCATGCTATGTGAAGGAAAACATCAATGGTGCAATTTTTCAGTTACAGACGTTGATTTTATCCAAAAACAACTCCTCGCCGCTCCTTGTTTTCAGCATCGGCTCACTCTCCAGGATTTAGAATTTTGTCACGCAATATCTTGCAACTTAGTTGCTCTTTGTTTCACTCTTTCTCTGTCCATTTTCACATTCTCCATACTTAATTTTTCTTAATCTCCTCATATACAAACCTTAAAATCAAGACTCGCATCTTTAAAAGGAATTGAAACCATTCTTTAAATCCTAAAATCTCTACAGAAACCCATCTCCATCAAAACTCCCAATCTCCAAACCCTCAAACCTCTCATCTCTTTTTTCATCTACAAAGAAGGAAATTTTTTTTCTTTCCAGAATTTCATCTTCATTTCCTTATCGAATCTCAAAAATATTATATATTCTTTTCAAGATGATTTGAGTGTCTCAAGATAAACGCAGATCTTGATCTACTTTAGGGTTTGGAATAGACAGAGTTTTGAAGAGAAAGAGAGATTGCATGAGAAATTATAAGTCGTCCACATTGAAAACAAGCAGCTGTGAGGAGTTGTTCCAGGTAAAATCGATGGCTGTGATTGGAAAAAAACACCAATACCATATAGCTTGGACCCCAAAACCGTTTGGGATTTACCCTGGTTTTTCTTTCAAATATATATTTTTTCTTATAAAAATATGAACTTTTATAGTTCGAAAGTCAGATTCTAAATGCATGGAACGTGCAAATATACTCCTTGATTTTGTGCACAAATATGAAATAATAAAGGGGATCTAGTAATTACAATGAATTTCGGTGGCAAATATCAAGTTAAGAAAGGTTTCAAGGGGCTAAATGTAAAAAACACATGAAACTAGGGTGGTTTTAGCCAATACCCGAAACGTTCCTTCCCCCTCCTTCATCCGCCTCTCTCTCTAAAATTTTCTTTCTCATGAGTAAAATATAATCTGATAGCTCTTCATAATTCGATTGTGTTGATAGGGACAAGTTAAGGGCTCGTCGATTTAGCTCTAGCGATGTCGGATGTTGAGGAATCTGGTAAATTTTTCGTTTTTAATGTTTTTAATCACGCATATTTATCGCTATTATCATCTTTTTAATAAAAAAAACTCATTTCTGATGTTTAATTAGAAATAAGTAATTCTATGAGCGAAGAAAGCCTTTCCCTTTCCCGTAAAAATGCTAAGAGCATGCCAACCAGCTGCAGAGGCTTCAAGAAAAGGTGCCCATTCTAAAAATTTAACATTTTTTAATTTTTTATTTTGTTATAATCTGCTTTTTATTTATTTATTTATTTTTTGCCCCAAGGAATTGGGTTTCAGTCATATTTGGCACTTGAGAATTGGGGATACAGTTGGATTATATCACATTCATATAAAATGGACTCTTAGTCAATCTCCATAAATAGCTCTTTGGATAGATATTCTTGTTATCTGAAGAGAATTGCTTTGTGGTTCTTACGTTTGTATATGACATACAAGCCTTGTGGATTATGTGACGGTTTTGAGCTTTGTTCTTTTCTACATACTTCTATATGCCTAAATACATGCAGTTAATTTCATTCTGAACCACACTAAATAGTTGAATGTTCGGTGTTTGGTTAAGCTACTTCAGAATATACATTTGTCCAAATGAAATCACGACGGATTTTACAGAATGCCTGCATGAACTGACAGTATCGCGCATACTGCAAATGTGAAATAAATTTAATTTTCTTATTTCAGCTTCATATATGTTTTTATATGAATTTCAAAGTAAATGTATTTTCTATCCATATTAGTATGTTCATTTATCTATTTTCCTCATCTGACACTTTGTCATGTAGCTGGATCTCATTAGCTATGTACATTCTTGCAACTTCGGAAGAATTTACGCTTCTTCAAGTTTGTATCTTGTTTCTTTTGATGTGGAATCTTATAAGAAGTGTTCAATATATGAGGATTTGTTTATATAATGTTTTGCTTGAGAAGGGATCAATTCATGCATTTCTGATTTTGATACCTTGTAATTCACGGATATGCATATTTTTAATCTTAGCGTTTGTTTTCGTTAATAACACATACAAGTTGAAGTATATACTGAATTGGCTTAGTCCCAGTTGGTTGTCCATGACATCTGCCTTAGATCTTGGAGATTGTTCTTGATGTTAGTTCCAGGAAAAGAAAGGGAACTGTATTATTTAGTTAGCATGTTTAATTGGTGAAAATTATTGCTCTTTTTGTTTGTGCTGTGTATAAAACTGTAGTATCATCTTATAAATATGGCATGGCTTTTGATTCTGCTACTACTAATGCATGGTTTCTCTTGTTATCATGATAATTAACTTGGTGTACAGCAGCTTATCATGTATATTTTACTGTGTAAGGTTCTATGTTCTCATCTGTATCACTTTCCATTTTAATTCTCCTGCAGGACCCAGAGTTCTACCAATATCTGAAAGAACATGACAAGGAGCTCCTGGAGTTCAATGATGAAGATATTGATGTGAGTGTTTTTCATGTTAATTTTGGGTATTAATCATTATAGTATGAAACTGGTGGACAAACTTGTTATCTCGTATTTTGGTTAGGGCGATGTGGAAACTGATCTGGAGGATAATGTGGAATCACAGCCTGCTGATAAACTACAGTCAGCAAAAGCAATTACAACTGCAATGGTTGATTCTTGGTGCAGAGCTATCAAAGAAGATGGAAGAATTAGCGCGGTTAGATCTTTGTTGTGAGCCTTCCGCATAGCTTGCCATTATGGCGATGATAGAGAGAAGGGCGCTGCCCCAAAATTTAGTATAATATCCAGCAGTGTATTCAATAAAATAATGGTGTTTGTTCTGAATGAGATGGACGGAATTCTCCATGGCGTGCTGAATGCCCCAAACTCTGGAGGGAAAAAGGAAACAGTTATGGATATGACCACCACAAACAGCTGGAAGAAACATGGTAATTTAATGAAGCTATATCTTGGCAATGCACTCCATATATTGACCCAAATGACCGATGAGCAGATGATCTCATTCACCTTGAAGCGTGTGAAGGTATCAGCAGTATTTTTAGCTGCATATCCTGCTCTTTTGAGGAAGAACATTAAGGTATGATTCTACTACTATTTGTGCATGTGTGATGTGCGTACAAATGTTAGTAGACCATGCGATAAATATTTGAGAATAAGGAAAGTTGAGGAAAAAAAAATATTTGATAAAGATTTTAGAAGATTTGAACAATTAGAAAGTAGAAGTATAAACTTTTAAATAACCATGTGCGGTGCTTATATATATGCTAGGATTATGAAAAAAGATTTGAGAAGATACTTAATTAAGATATTAGAGAACTTTCTAAGGATATTTGTTAGAGCTTCTTAAAGATTCAATCAGTTGAAAAAAAAATTAAATGTTATTTCTTTCCCCGCAAAATTATGAGAAGTTTACTTACCACGGGTCATGTTGAGAATCAAATTGGAATTTTAATTTTGAGACCCCCTGTCCTCTTGAATTTTTAGTTAAGGATATATATTTCATACACTGTTTACGTAACATGCTGGCAAATGTGTGCGACTTTCATCCAACATTGCTTATGTTGGTGTTTCAAATTCTGAAGCATCCTGTTTCAGGTGGCACTCCACTCGTGGGGAACTGGAAGAGGTGCACTTCCTGTTGTTTCATTCTTATTCCTAAGAGACTTGTGTGTTCGGCTTGGTTCAGATTGTCTTGATACCTGCCTGAAGGGTGTGTACAAGGCTTATGTAATGAATTGCAAATTATCCAAATCCGTAAGTAGATCAAAGCAACAGCACATACAATTTCTTGCGAATTGCGTAACTGAGCTCTTTGGTGTGGATATACCAAGCGCATATCAACATGCCTTTGATTTCATCCGTCAGTTGGCAGTGATATTACGAGGCGCCCTTACTGAAAGAGGAAATAAGGTGATATCAGGCCCCCATACTATTGTGTTCTTTTCCCCCACATAACATATAATTTACATGTGCAACTAGTTTTGTTTCTTACTATATCTTTTTGTTCCGCATGAAAGGTAGTTAAAGAGAAAGGAAAAAGGCAGCAAGAAGGCAGCAAGAGTTCAAAGCATCGTCTGGATGTGAGTCAAGCCTTCCCCTTGTCTCATTTATGTAAACTATTAGTTAATCTACCCCCATATTACATATAAATTAAAACCTTTTATATACCGCATATTTTGACTATTGTATCAGATAGGTAAAACAACACTTGTCTACAATCTATAAGATGTATTTGAAAATTTGTGTTGGATGAATTTTTTGGTAGATGTCAAATAAGTACATATACGCATGCCTATTAAATCTTTAAATGGAGGCAGGATTTTAACCACTGTCGTAGATGTGACTACAGATTAGCTCCATCACTGTACTTCGACAACACCTTCGTATTTAACCTTAGATGAAGTCACTAATCATAATTAATTGTGAATAATTCTTTGGTAAAATTTCATCTTAGTCATCAAATTGGATAAGTAATAGGTGTGGTTTTAAATGTTGGCTACAAAGCAGAGGAGACAAGTTGTCTTTATGCTAAAATAAATATATGACAGCTTAGGCATCATATAGTTGATTATGATAATAAAAAAAAGCCACCACAAACCCTAGTTCCATTAATCATATTAGCCTTTTCTCTCATTGATTAAAAAAAAAACCCAATTGCAATCATCAAACATGTCAGATGACCTTTCAGTTACATTCTGACTTTTGTAGGAACCAAGACTTTGAGGAAACAATATGATGTATGGCCACTTCCACAACTTTTTATGGGACATTATAATAAATGCATATAGACTTTCTACATTTGCCTTAGCATCAATTACACTCAGAAATTGGGTAATAGTCTTTAGAATCAGCTAGTATTAGTAGTTACTTTGCCAATTCTGATCCTCTGAAGTTTAGCCTTATTTCTTGTTTTAGATGTACGTCAAAATGAAAATAAGAAGGTACACAACCTTGAAAATAGTAACAATGAGAAATCAATAATTAAACTCTTATTTGTTACTTGTTTTAGCTATTAAGTTCCGATTTGCTGAGTTTTCTTTCTTGAGTGAAACTTTTCTATGGAAGGGAAAATATTTTAGGTATTCTTTTCTCATTATTTTGGGTGACAAAAGATCTTGGATAATGAATAGGAACAGAGGAACTTATCATACCTGGTATTGTTGCAGGTGAACGAATTAGTATTTAAAATTCCATTTTTGCCTTTGAACTAGTCATCACAATGTTACATTAACTAAATTAAGTTTTGATCGGACTTGATAACAATAATATAATTATAAGATAATATCCACATGACCATTAGATTAACAAGCAAACACCTTAGCCTCAAGATATTTCTTCTTCTTCTTTTTTTCTCTTTTTTTGGGCGCCGATGGTGGGGGTGGGGGTGCGGGGTGGGGTGGGGTGGTATACAAACAAAGAAATATTCAAGTATGGGCAGTTGCCCGGATGTAGCTCAGCCCTTGCTCTGATCCTTCTTGCTCTACTCCACACTTTTCTTCTCAGCTATATCAAATGTCACTAGTTATATCAATTCCCTGTATGTGTGTAATACAACAATAAGTACTGTATTGCACCTTTGTTTATTGGTACATCATCTCAAACTGTTGTTATATCAAGGAAAAGAAATCTTATGAATCGAGCAATTATGTTATTTAACTATTACTTGCCCGCCCTTACGAATAGATTGCTTTATACCCGTAACTATGATATACCGATATGTATAAATACATTGCTTCAGTTATAGTTATCTAACTTTTGGACCTCCAACACCTACAATTATTATATATTATATATAAAGCCCTATTGGGGGCACAATCAAGCTTTTTTTGTCCTTTTCCCCTGGAAAATTAGCTCCACCCCCTAGGTTTTAGGGAATTTGCATTTAGACCCTTATTTCAAATGAATGGTAATTGGTTATGGAAAGATTTAGACTCCGCCCCCTGTATTGTAAGAAAATTTGCATTTGGCCCCTTCTACGTTTATCAACATAGAGCTAAAAGATTGGAAAATTAGATCTCGCCCCTTCTTTTTATTAAAATTTTCATTCGAACAATTTACAATGTATTTTTTTTTTTTGCTTTTTTAAATTTTCGCTAATGGACTAAAAAGTTCATTCCTTTTTTCTGCTTGAAATTGATTAAGGCAACAGGCATAATTTTTTGTATTAATTATTACTTTAGATACATTTTCATGTTAATCATTTTTATCCAAACACGGTACCAATATAAGATTACATGCAGCATACTATCTTCATTTAATTATCATAATTTATTTTGTATTAATTGTGATAAATATTTTATATCATGCAATATTTATTTATATGACTTATTTATATTCATCGTAGATTATGTAAAATATCAAAATAGAATCTTCGCGGCATAGTTCTCGGACCCGTGCGTCTGCATGGGGCCCCTTGCAAGTACATTTATATTTCTGTAATCTTCTTTTCCCCCTTTTTCGAGAAAGCATACCAGAAGGTTTATGATTGGCAGTAAATAAGTTGTCTTGAGTTATGGCCTGGAGTTATATGTGCCTACAATTCAGAAACAGATTTTCGACCTTTAGCATACCCGCTTACTCCAATAATTTGTGGGGTTGCATCTCTAGTTCCCACGGCTCGATACTTCCCCCTCAGGCTTCGATGCATGAGAATGCTCAACCGTCTTGCTGCTGCCACTGGCACCTTTATTCCTGTGTTTTCTTACCTTGTAGATATGCTGGAAATGAAAGAGTCGAATGTGCATCCTGTCGGAGGTGTTGGCAAAGCGGTCGATTTGCTCACTGTTAAACAGGCAAGCATTGTCACTCTCACCCTTAGAGTGTGTTTGTTTGTTTAGAGTTTGGGATGTTTTCCATCTGCAATAATAGAGCTGTCTGGTTGGGTGTAGTTGCATCCTCATAATTTCATTTACACTGGTTCACTGGAGTTCAAAAATTAATGTGTAATGTAGTTGTTGCTCCAACATGTAGTTAGAACAACAATTTGAGATTAAAAAAACATGTAGTTGGAACTATTCTCAAACTGAACACTTCTCTAACTACAATTCCTGAAACAAAAAAGATACAAGTAGTTATTGTGTTGCAACTACACCTAACCAAACATATCTTGCCACATAATTAAGACACCAATCCAACCTTACAATTGTTGTGGTTGGATCTGTGTGTAGCGGTAAATGCATTGCTCTTGCAACCACAAGCAACCAAACACTCCCTAAATGGTTGTTTAATCGATGTAGGCAAAGTTCCATGCAGTTCCAACTACACAAGAAAGTTAACAACATGTGTGCTTGGTTTCAAGTAGTAGCTGTTGCCCCAAAATGTAGTTACTGCATTTGAAAGGTGGAACCCCCTCTCAAATCTAATATTTTTTCAGCCACATCAGATGGATACAGAAAGGAAATAATTGGTTATGAACTGTAATTTTACCCAACCGAAGATATGTTTTGTAAAACCTGTAATTTGAATTGCATTTCATCAAAACAAAGAATGTGGTTTTGACTATAATAGTTGGATCTACATGAGTTTCACATGCATTGCATCTTCAATGGCAAACAGCCAAATGCACCCTATATGTACGTTCAACTACTTCAGCTGCTGAAGAAAACATTGTTTGTTAGTTGGATTGCGATTTTAACTACATGTTTTACTAAACATCTCATTGGTTGGGTTTAGTTTCAGCACTATAGCTACTTGCTTCTTTACTTTCTGCCTTCCAAACTTCCAATAACTATAGTTGGAACCTGAAAAGTGCAGGATTTGAGCAAAATTTCAACTACATGCTTTTTAAAAAATCAAATTGCAGTCCAAAAATATAGGTAACCAACTACTGGAAATTAACAACCAATATTTAGATTTTGGTGCAAATAAAACTACATGATGCTTCAACTACACCCGACCAATAAACCGCTAATATGCAATAATTGGAGCTGACGTGCAACTTATGTGGAAGGTAGACAAGGCCACACGAGAAACCCGTGCCTTTCAGGAGGCATGCATATATTCTGTGGTTGAAGAACTCGCTGAACATTTGGCTCGGTGGAGCTATTCTCCTGCCTTCTTTGAGCTATCATTTGTGCCACTTGTTAGGCTTTAGAACTTTTGCAAGTATACTGGTGTGGATAGCAGCAGGAGGGAAATCAGAGATCTTATTCGGCAGGTATTCTCATACAAACTTGTCTGCAAGAATGTGAATTCCTCATAATCATCTGCTAAGCTTCTTCCATTTAAAATGGGGTTGGCTATGAAGCAATGAAGCAAAGAAGCATTGCTCCTTGAAAGATTTGATGATGTTTTAGGGCCGATTGTTGACCTAAATCAACCAATCTTAATCAGTGTCAAATTTCTGGCCCAAAAAATTTTTGAATAAGAGACAGTTGCCATAAACAGCGATCAGTTGGGATGTACCGAACTTTTCTAAACTATGAATAAAAGTCCACGAAGAGATGAAACAGATTGATTTGCTATAGGAAATTATGTTCTAACTATGAGTTCTAAGTCACTGAAATGGCCAAGGGTGGTACAGTAACACATTCCAATACGAAATTCAGTTATTCTTCTAATAAGTGATGGTGAAGCTCTTTTAGGATTGTCATGGACTTGTTTTGCATCTTTTGCTTTACAGATCGAGGCCAGTGCTGAGTTTACAAATTCCAAGCGTACAACTATTGATTTCTCTCCAAATGATGTACAAATAGAATCTTTTCTCGAGGCATGAGTTTTCCTAAACTTGTTTGATCCTTCTCTTTCTGTTATATAGATCTAACTAGTTAAGTAAGATACATGATATGCAATAGGCTGAAAAAGAGTCGGGTTCCAGCCCACTTTCTCAGTTTGCTGCTGAGTTATGACAGAGAGCTCAAGGCAGGAATGACTCAATGGTGGAATCTGGGTTTGTTTTAGCTAATATGCAACATGCATATGGATTTTTCCCTTTTTACATTTTTTCAACTGAAAGATGCTTAATGATTAGCAATTAGCTGCAGTTCCTCAATATGTCTTTCTTTTAATTCTTAAAAGCAGTTATTCATGTGTTATTGATATATTGCCTCTCCTATTGACAGTGTTATTGTGGGAACAGAAACGTCTGTTTTTAGCAAAAAGTTATCTGAAATCAAGGAGGATGAAGAAGATATAGATGAGGAAGAAGCTGCTGCTGTTTTTGGCTCATCATGGTTGCCGGAGAAGAAAGCCAAGTATGATTCTTCCTATTGCTATTTATGCCACCATATTGTTATCGATGAACAGAAGTGTTTGTGTTTTTCTTCTGTTTTTTGCACAAGCACTGCACATGTGCATTATTTGGCACCATGTGCAAATGATAGCATCTATAATTCCAATTGAAGAATGTAAGTCACATTTTAAGTGTAGAAGAAAAAAAATTATTTTATGCACTTCTGGTTTATACTGTAAACTCTTGGTGATATTTAGATAAATGCTACTTTTCACTAAAATATGCCCATATAAAGTTGGCATTATTTAGAATACAATAAATTGTATAAATTGCAAATAAAGACCATGAACTTAGTGCATATAGATACCATGAACTTTTTCTTTGTACCAAAACGAAAGCAAATGCCCATGGGCTTCATTAAAAGATCTTTGTAACTAAACATGCACAAACACTATGAACTAAGAGCAAATAAACACATGAATTTTCAGCAATTTTCATTTTTCAATCTAGCACCATCTGCGATTTTGTAATTCGTGGTTTTTCTAGCCTCAATACCATAGGAAGAATTTTGTAATTGAAAAATGATGTTTAGTAATAAATTGACAAACAGTGATAATTCATGTTTTTCTTTTGGCACAAAGTCATGGTATTTATTTGGCAAAAAAAAAGGCCATGGTATTTGCAATTTATAAATTTGATAGTGTTTATTTGAAAATGCTGAAAGTTTATTAGTATGTTAGAAAAAGTTTAGTCCGCACAGTAATTTTAATCAATGAATTTGTTGTGCAGAGTCACCGAGGAAAAATCTAAGGAATCAAAAAAGAAACACCCCCATCAAGAGTATGAAGTGGAAGGCGACGAGGATCTGGTGGAGGATTTGGTCTTGAGTTCAGATGATGAGGACGATGACGACAAGCCCAATTTTGATTCTCCTTCTGAAGATGAAGAAGATCAATCTAATCGCCCCACATTGAAACGGTCGAATAAGAAACAGAAGCTAGACGGATCATCTAAAGTGAACAGCAGGAAAGAGAGTGCAGTGAGCAATCCCGCTAATAAAAAGAAACGTCCCAAGAAGAATGCAAGGATAGCTGCAAGAAAATTAAGAAAAACGAAGAAGATATGATACGGAAAATAACTCATGTTTTGAGTGAAAATTTTGGAATTGATTGATTGTTCTCCTTGTATCATGCGATTAGGTGCTCAAGTATCTTTCCCCCGGAAAACGGGTTTGCTTAGAATATATTTATATGAGAGTATGAATCAAGTGGTAGCTTTTGTACTTGAATAGATAGAATGTTGATGTACCAGCATGAATCAGCATTTGTTGAATGCCTTGATATGTGTGTATCTTCATCTTTGGTTTGCTGGCAGTTGACGAAAAATAATTGATGTTTTGATATGTCATGATTTTATGAATCAAAAACCAAGTTTCAACATGTACCTTTACGTTTTGGGTTGGGTTCTCTATACGAGTCGTTTCTTGTCATTCTGCTCTTGCGACCATACCCCGCAATTCTTTCGGTTCAGTCCCAGTTCTCCGAGATTCATCTTTAAACCAGAGGTGAACGCTGATATGTTCGGACCGATGAAGCAACTGGCCAAAAAATCTTGGATTTTTGGTTGTGGTTCTTTTTCTTAATTTTTAAATTTGAAACTCACCAAAATTGAAATGTAATCGAGAAATAAATAAATAGTTATCATTATTCAAATTTTTTCTTAGTTAGAGAAAAATATAAACTCCTTTTAATCTCCTTATGTTTATATTTGTTTAAACCTTTTAAGTTACCCATTCTTCTCCATATAGTTAACTTTTAATTCATGTTCTCAGAATATTCAGTCAAGACAACTATATATTTTATGGATTTTTTAATATTGGTTTCGTTTAAAAAAAACACTTCAAATCTCGGCGTTCTTTTATATTTCTCTCTAAATATTCTCTTCCCTACAGTTTCTGCTTCATTTCTTGTATATTTGAAGACAATTATATGGAGCGGGCATATGAAGATAATTTTGTTAATATTAGTTAAAAGTAACCTTTGTTAAGATAATGGCAAGTTAAGTTCAGATTTTTTAAAAAAAAAAAAATAGTTAAAAGGGACAATCTCCAGTACTTTAATAAATTTAAGAAGACATAAAATTATTGAGATTTAAGAGAGTTTCGTGGAGCAATACAAGCAACCCTAAATAAATATATAAAAAAATTATTCATAAATTCTATGTAGTATTATATATGTTATTAGAATTTATTGCTATAATTTGTAAAGACTATATTTGTATTATTATAACTCAAGCCCTTTGAGTTACAGTACTCAAATTTAATTTTGATCAAATTATGTATTATCATATTTAATTTTATACAACTAGAGTTTCTGATCCTCATACAAGTATTCAATAAATAAGTCATTTCATAATTATATTTTTATAATAGAGGTATTATAAGCATGACAAATTCATGTCTGTTGAATGATATGGTCATATGAGTTATATTTTCCAATCATCTCTACTATTCTAATGCAAAAAGAAATGAGATGTCCAAAATTGGGATAATAAATTTAACAACAATAAGAGAAGCAGCAAACAATTATCTTTAAACCCAAAAGGAAACGGAAAAAGAAATAAAACAAAGTGTATTTGTTAACTACTTCTTCCATTGTTCTCTCTCTTTTCTTTAACTAATCCCTCAAATCTTTCACATGCATTACATGTGTTTAAGAATCTAGTTGTTTAAATAAAATAGAACATTGTATAAAGATTATAAATAAGCCTGAGCTTTTATTGTGTCAAATCATAATCTAAAAATTGAATCTCATTAGTGTTTTAAATTATGAGTTATTGGAGAAAAACCAATCTATTAATTAAAAATTGAAACCCTAAATCCAAGTAAGCAAAAATTACTTGTTAATTCTATATTGAGCAATGAAAATTCTCCAGCTTTTTCCTCATTCTCTCTCTCGACCATTTCATCTCTCTTTGTAAATATGTGTCCACAATCAATCACCATTTCCCTAATCTCCCCTCTTCTCTTTGCAGTGTATAGTTAGATAATACTAATGAAATCTTAAAGTAAATGTTAAAGAAAGGAGGGATAGATTGAGGCTCTGTAATGCGTTTGAATCAATGGCCGGGTGTTTGGGTTATTGCAAGTGTGAAAAAGATTGAACGAAGTGACGGTTGGATTTTCTGCTGGAGTGTGTGAGGATGCTTGATATGCTTATGGCTGCTTAGGCACAAGAGTGTTTTTTGGATCGATATGAAGTTATTATAGTGGAGATCTTCGATCTTTTCTCCATAGGACTTTTTTTTATAATAAAATTTGACCGTTGGGATGTAGGATGTAGAGAGTTAATAATAAAATCTAGAACAAGAGAAATGTATATTAGATGAATGAGCATGATTCAAATCTCTGAATATTTATGAAAATCGCATTAATTATGATAATCATCTTGATTCAAACTTTTACATGATTTGATGGTCTCGTTTTGCATTTAGAATTTAGAGTGCAGAGGCCCAACTAGGGGTGTCCATCCCGTTGGAACCCGCCCACTTTTTATAGATAAAATGATCGTCTTAAACCCATCCAAAGTTGACGGCTTGAAAACCCGAAACCGCCCGCATTTAAATATGACGGGTTTTTAATTTATTATAGCCCGCCCAAACAAGCACCACACCCGCCCACAACCCGTACTGGCCCGCAACCGACCTAAACCCGCCCGCTTGATATACATTTGAACCGTAGATTGATTTGATTTCACGACTAAAATCGAAACTCTAAACCTATAAAAATTATTTAAACCCTATTCACGCTTCTCAAACCTAAACTTTAATTGAGCTGCGTCCTTTTTTAGTCTCCTCTCTCCTCTTTTCATTTTCTTAAATCAAATACCAAATCTTCTTAGTTCTTGGTCGTACAATTTAATGGAAAATGCCACGGTTTTAATATCTAAAATCAAAATATGGTAGAAAACTATGCTTTCGAGTCAAAAAGATAGGAAAAGGTCACTGTTTGCTTCATTGCTTTATTTCATATAAATTAAATGTCAAATTTAGCATGTTAAACCCGTTATAATCTGAAACCGTCTTTAACCAGCCCAAACTAATTAAACCTAAATCCGGACCCGAAACCCGCCAAACCCGTTGGGTTCGGTTTTATTTATCCATTCTAATGGGAGGGTTTAAAGTGGCTAGAAAATCCGTCCGCTCTAACGGGTTCGGGTTCATTTATGGTCGAAAACCCGTCCGTCTCGACCCATGCACAACCCTAGGCCCAAGACATAAACACGAAAAATTATAGAAATATACAATATTGTAGAAATTTTAGATTTTCTTTTTTTTTGAATTTAGATTAGACGAATGAGCAAGTTATATACATCCAATTCAATTAGTAAAACATTCTAGAAACAAGTATCCCGCTGATTCTGATGTATCATATTTGTTTTTGTTCTAATTTTAATTCATGGAATTTTTTTATCTTGATTTTTTTTCTTTTATTTGAAAGGTTTCTCTGTTTGTAGAGTAGAGAGTTCACAACAATGATATCATGAACATGAAAAATTGAAGGAAACTATGTACTGTTTTTAGAGTCGTTATTTCTTAGATTCCTCTAAACATAGAGATAGTTTGGACAAATTATAATTTTGTGTTCAATCAGTAAAACATTATAGAGCCATTACCACATGGATAAATAAATCATGATAGTCCAGTTGAATCTTGTTTGTTTTAGTTTGTGAGTCTGCACTAATGGCGGATTACTTTTATTTGTTTCATGGGTTTTCTTCAGTGAGTACTGAGTACACAACAATGAAAGGAAGAAACATGAAAAGCTGAAATCCATCCGATGATTCCGACTTCTAAATTTATTTTTTTTTGGTAAATTGCAAAAATGTACCCATGAACTGTCACGTTTTTTGTGCGTTTGATACTAGCGGTTGCTACCATAAATTACCACCTCCGATTGCTACTTACTGCTATGGAAACACGAACGTTATTTTTAACTGCCAAGTCAGCGATTTTTGCAGTGTCTTTTCTTTTTTACCCACCTCTTTCTTCTTCTTCCTCCTCCTTCAAAGAAGGAAAAACGGGAAAGAAAAAATGGAGGGCTTGATCTTCTTTAGATATTGTCCTCCGTCGATCTGTCGCGAGTGTTGATGAACGGTTGAGATTTGGATTGAAAGTTGTCGTCTTGAGTGCGTGGATCTCAATGGGTTGGTTTTGAGGTGGAAACCGAACTATCTGCAAAAGAAGTCTCGGGATGGATGACCACCGTAGAACTCTCCAACGATCAAGTTAGCCGAGAAATTTGAGCAGAGTAGCGGCTTAGTAGATTAAAATTGCAGGGAGCGAGCAGGCTTGATATCTTCGCCTTCGGTTACGCCCCTGGTGTTACGCCCACGTGAATGATGGGATCCTCCCATTAATGACGGGATACGCTCGTTAATGGGGGGATGCGCCAGCGTGGGATGCGGGACGTGGTGCGGCGGATATTTCGCTTCGGCGAGATATGCGGAGCCGTTGCGGAAGCGCTAAGGCCCCACGTTCACATTTGACCGGGAGAGCTGGGGAGGCTTAGCTCGGCGTGAGGCTCGGAGGCGATCCGGGAAGCCGAGGAAGCTTAGCTCTGCAATAGCTTGGAGATGAGCACAGGAGGACAGGTGTCGGTTCGACGGCTAAGTCGCTCTTGGGTAAGAGGCTAAGCGTAAGCTCGGGGATGAGCTGGGGAATGTCATCAATGTTCTATCCTGATTTTACCTCGATAGTCTCCAGGAGTCAAGTGAGTTGTCGCGGTGACACGTCATTAGCCACGTGTCGTGATCTGAGAAATTCCAACTTATGAGCATCATCATTAGGCCTCCACTCTCGTTCCAACCTATTTATGGGTCGGGTCGAGAGTGGCCTGATCGGTTTTCTAGGTGCAGTCTGTTGCCAAGAATCTTTGGTGCGGATTTTCGGGGAGACTCGGTGTAGGGCAGTTGCGTCGTTCAGATTTATGGGCCCACGTGGCGTATCTTGAGCGCTTGGATTTTCGTGCGTATCTTTGATGATATCAGAGGATCAGAGAAATGATCGCACATTAAAGAGGGGGCGCCAATTCGCTCGTTCGACTATTGGGCTACAGGCCACGTGTCCGATCGGGATTGACGGACGTGTCAGGCTGTCGCTGTCGTCAGCGACCGAAGAGGCGTCCCCAATAATCGTTCGATACATGGAGATTTGACGGCTGGCGGGCGCGACGCTTCGTTTTTAGCGGAAATTGATCTTGGCCGTTGGATGCTTCCTTTTGGGGTGTATAAATAGGAGGGGACCTCTCTAGGTCCAACACTTCCGTCATAATTTTCCTTCGTTGCCAAAGGTTGCTCGGCTCACCGTCCTTTAGATCGGATCCTTTGCGCTTTTTCCTTAGAGATCCAATCCCTTTGAATTAGGTTAGATGTCTTCATTTGAGAAGTCTGTAGAAATAATTAGGGTTGAGTCGGGAGATGAAGTTCCAGTTGCTGGAGCCGAGTCTAGAGAGTCTTCCGTTTCTTTGGCTGCTGACAGCCAAGAGTCTTCTCTTGTTGCTTCATCTGAGTCGGGCTCGTCTCATAGAGTCGGGGCTACCCGCATCGCTTGCCGCCAGGCGACGGCGAAGGTCTCTAAGATGCCTATCGGGAACGTTCGCGATGCGCCCTCTGTCCTGAGGGATGTGGACGGGCTTACCGAGATTCGGGCTCGATTCCACATTCCTCCTAACTTCTTGCTTAGTTTAGTTAGGGAGGGAGAACGGGCGGATCAAGTGCAGGGAAAGGAGATTGCCCTGTACATAGAAGCATTCTAGGCAGGAATGTGTCTGCCCCTTTCAACCGAAGTATGCGGGGTTGTTCATTGCTTCCAACTTGCTCCGGGCCAGCTAGCGCCGAACCCATGGAGAATCCTCCTCGGGTTTCTGGTCCGGTTGAAACTTGAGGACATCCCTTTCAGTTTGACCCTTCTTACTTACTCTACTACAAGAATCATCCCAGCACCAGCAAGAACGAGCTGAGCTGGATGCATTTTTCCTTTAGAAAACGTAAGAGTGGGATGGCCGGGTCGGGTGTGATAGTCGTTCCTTCTTCCATTCATGAATGGAAGCAGAAGTTCGTATTTGTCGGGCCACCCGAGAGCGAGAATTGGCCTGTGCCTACACAGTGGCACGGGGCCGACTTCCCAAGGGCGAAGCAGTCGTCCTTACCTGAGGCGAGGGCGGTATCCATGTGGGAGTCGATCCAGCGGGCCAACGTCCTGCTTTCTGAGCAGGTCCTTAGCTGAGCCGGGCTCAGCCCCGCGCGCTTCGTGGGTAAGTTAGGTGTATGGGTGATCTGTCTAGATTTGAATAATTTCCTTTTGCCCTTCTAGCATCACTAACTTTTTTGTGTATTCTTCTTTTGCAGGACAAATGGACCGATCCAGGATCCTAGCCGCCACGTCCCAGAAGAAGGGCGGGGGCGTGAGCTTGTCCCGAGTCGGCCCCAGCTCGGCCCCGAGATCATCTCCATCGGCGAGGCCTTCTACAGCGCCCCGAGCCCCCGATGACCGTCGTGGGGCAGCCAGAAGCATGCTTGAGACCCGGCGCCCTGGGCGAGTGTAACAACCATAATTTTCCTATACAATTTTTCAAATATTTTTTTCAAAAATCCATGAAGGGGTATTTTAGCCTGAGCACAAGATATAAGTAAATTATTTTGCTTTTTAATTACAAGAAAGAATGTAACAACTCCATTTTTAGTGTACAAAAAATTGCTTTAAAATTAATGTATACTTGGGGTATTTACATTTACTGTTATTACTTTAAGTAATTAATTAGCACCATAATTACAAGAAGGAGCTTGTGGCTCATTGGTAATACCTTGCACTGCTGAACCAAGCCATCAGAGTTCAAATCCCACGCCCCACATTATTTTTAATATTTATTTTGTTTTAAATTTTATGGAAGCCCAACAGTCAATACGGGATAACTCCAAATTTTCCCACTACCCATGAAAAACTAAATGCATCAGAGCCTACCCTAGGAGACCCCCTACCTACCCAGCCCCTTACTCGGCCCAACTCGGCCGAGTCGGGCCGGCACCGCCGGCCGGACGGCCGAGTCCCCTGAAGGTGAAAAGTGCCTTTCCACCTTCTGAAACCCCTTGCATGCTTTATTTACAGAGATCGGTTCCATAGAGCCCATTAAACCTCATTTACTATATTTTTAATACATTTTTCACACATTTTTACATTTTTTTAAATCAAAATCCTACATCTACCCTAACCCTAGCTTAACCTTATAAATACACCCCTACCCTCTATCCTCTCACTCCAAAACCCTGAGCCAACTCTCTATAATTCTCAAGAAAACCTTGTGTGCAATCGAAGTGAGCGAAAGGCGAAGCTCCGGCAAATTCTTCGGCGGATTTTCCGGCAACGACCGTAGGAACTCCCGGTGACGAAACAACGCCTCGCCGACTCCTTCCGAACCATATCCCCCTTCTAGTTGTCCAAAACCCGTAAGTCCCATTTTCTATCTCTCTTTTCTATTCTAAAAATACGAATTTACAAAACCCGACGGAATCGGAACAAATCCGATTTCCGATTCGGTTTTCTTATAAAACTTCACTTCTCGTTATTACAATTATGCTTAAACTCTCTCATGTTGACTATTAAACACTAAGCAACCAAATTGATCAAGTTTCATTTCATAAAATGATGGCTATTTCAATTTATCGTATTTTTTCACTTAAATACCACATTGTTTCAATTCTACATTTAACTTCATTAAACTTGCTATACCTTTAAGTAGATCACGAGGTAACGACCTACCTCCTCACACACTCATATGTAATATAACACGATACTCTCGAGAACTCAGAATACGGGAAAACAAACATTTTTATTTAAATACCCTTTACTTAAGAAAACCATTTCTAAAAGATTTAGTATTGATACATCTTTACAAATAAATCCCACTTGTTATGAAAATAGGATAAGGTTGTGGACATTCAGTCGTTTATCTAAACCTGACTTTGTGGTGTCTAGGCTAGACAAGTGAGAAAGGTAACTTTAAAAGGCCCGTCTCACGGTGATTCGTGAGAGGATCCCTCCTTTCTTCACTTGTACTTACCTGGCAACAATTGGCGGTGAAGAGGCGATTTGAGGCATCTCACAACTTGTCGCTTTGGACCAGTTAGGAGCAGTCTAGTTGACTTAGGAGACCCTAGAATATAGAATACGGGAAAACGACACTTTTTCATTTAAATACCATAATTAATAAAACCGTTTTCCTTAATGATTAGTATTTATACAAATCTTTGCAAAGCGCCGCTACAACCCATTTGGGGGACCCGTTCGGGATGGTGCGGATTATCGCACATCCTCGGGCTTAATAGTGCGAGATCCAGACCTCTGCAAGGAACATTCGGTCTCGAAAGATTTAAAATACGACATCTTAAGAAAACGGGATTTCTAGAATATTATAGATATATACAAAAATTATTTTCATATAAATATATGTATATGTAACATAAATATATCTATTTTTGAAGTATTATAAATATTTCACCTTTTCTTCAATATCACAAGAATCAATTTTACACTAAAATATCATGAATTCCATGCAAAACCAATATTACAAATAAATACCATTTATTATGAAATTAGGATAATTTCACTAGAAATATCACAATGTAAAATTTACAATCTACAATCTACAATTTACAATCTACAATCTACAATTTACAATATTACAATTTAACATGAATCCAATTATCAACCTATACAACTTGACCGAACCGAACCATGGATATACATTCCATTTACATGGTTCTCCATTTATTCCATTTACATGATTCTACGGTTATATCCGTTTACTGATATCATGGTTTCGGTCAGTCATCCAATTATACAATCTATACAGTTTACAATACAAGACAGTATAATACAACAATACAATCAAGATAACAATACGGGGTTTAAGGGGTAGATTGGTACGGAATATGTTAAAGGTGGCACGAGGTGGTCACTTAAGACGTAATTACATCCATGCCGTTGTTCCGTGGTATTATCGACGGAGTCTTGTACTACGGGTTACCAAAGTCCCCGTTGTACGTGGGACTCTTTTCGTATACACTGGTATCTTCTGTACCAAGTTACAAACAACAGCGTTAACACAATATTATAACAATATAATACAACGTTAAAAGCTACCTTCTCATTCTGTCTATTCTATTCTTCCTTATCTTTGGGACTTACCGAGCGATCTGTTCGCTGACGACATTCTCTTTCTTTCTTCTTTGAATGTCGTCAGGTGATCTGGACACGTCAGAGATCGAGCCCACTGCTGAAGACTTGGACCATTTCAGTGAAGACCCTGAGTTCTAGTTCATTGTACACTTTCCATTCAGTACTTTTCATTTCTGTTATGCCGTTGTTTAGGCATTGCCTTTTATCAGTTGTATTTACTTTCTATGCATTGTACAGAAAGAATGTGAATAAATAAAGTTGCTGTTTTTATTATATCTTGTCTCTTGTGCTTTACTTTTATATTGCTTAGACACGCTTAGCGTATTTACTTCACCGTAAATACGTAGCGGCCTCGTCCCGTCCCCTTCGCCGTATACCGGGAAGCGGGGCGTGACAGCGATGGAGGAGGAGGAGGACAAGGTCCCCCTCAAGAGGAAAAAGACGATTTCCCACCCGTCGTCCACTGAGATCCCTGCGGAGATTCATGTGCAGGAGGGGGATGTCTGCTTCGAGGTCCACTCGGGCTTTCCGTCATCGACAGCTTGCTTTCTGACATTGAGCGATTGGCCGGAGGCAAAATCCCCCGGGGGACCCTAAAGGCCCAAGTGGTCGCCATTGCTCAGGAGGCGGTTTAGGTCGGTATTCGTTTTTAAGGATATCCTTAGGTGTTCTTTCTCAGTTTGAATATTTCTAACTCCTTCTGCTGCTTCCTTCAGGTCCTCCAACACTGCCCTCTCATAGTCAACATGGAATCCGAGGAAATTACCCCGGCCATGATGAAGATGGGGGAATCGTCTTCGGTGGTGAAGGATCTGCGCCTTCAGCTGGGGCAGGAGAAGGAGAATACAGCCGCCCTTGAAACCCAGTTGGTCGCCGGTGAGCTAACGGTCTCCAAGTGCTAGGAGTCTCACCGCCTTCTGAGTGAGTCCCACAAAGTCGTCCAGGATAAATTGGAAGAGTTGGGCAAGCGCTATGCCCTGATAAAGAAGGCAAGGGACGTCAGCAAGAGGGAGACCGAGGCGGCGAAGATTGCTGGGCTCCAAGCTGGCAACTCGGTGGAGAGGTACATGCATCAGACCAGTTCTACGCCGACATCGCCGAAGCCTCGGCCATCATTTGGCACGAGGCTCTCAATGCCGTCAAGGCATTAATGCCGGAGTTCGCCGATGGTGAGCTCCGTGCCAGGGTCCCGCTCTCGATGGATACGCCGCAAGTGGTTAGCGCCGGGGTGGCTATTGGGGGAGAGGTGGTTGCGGAGGTAGAATCCTCGGCCCCTGAGGGCGATGCTGGAGCCTGCAGCCTGAGCCTTTTTTCCTTGTGCCTCTTTTGTTTTCTTTTTTTTCTTCAAATTTTGTAAGCTTCCGGGCACTTTTTGTAAGGCTGAGGAGCTCCGAATACCTTGTAAAAATTTTTGGAACATGAATAAAACTGGTTTATTTTCCTCTGCATGACAATATGTTTTCTGCGTGAGTACTTCAGCTTGTCAGTTTTTTCATTGAATCAAGTGTTAGGCCGTAGGTCGGCCACCAGCCTTTTAGATGACGATCGCGCGTCGAGTGCAAGTCGATTAATCGCCAAGTGTAGGAAGGTGGTGTCCTCCCGCTCCCCGGAGTCGAGGTGGCGATCGTTTATTTAGGATGAATCAATAGATATCCAAGTATTGGAAGGTCGGTATTAGTCCATCCCTCATATTCGAGTTGACAACTCATGTCTCTTCGTAGGGCAAGAATCTATCCCTTGGGGATTAACCGAGCAGGAATCCGCACGGTGGCCTCAAGATGAAGGCTTTGATTCTTAGTATAGATGGGTAGGAAACAACCCGCTAAGGATGGACCGGACAGGAAAGCTGCTCGGTGGCCTCGTGAGGAGGGCTTTAGATCCTTAGTGTGGATGGATAGGAAAATGCCCGCTAAGGATTGACCAGGCAGGGAAGCTGCGCGGTGGCTTTGTGAGGAGGGCTTTAGATCCTTATCGTGGATGGGCAGGAAACTACCCGCTAAGGATTGACTGGGCAGGGAAGCTACTTGGTGGCCTTATGAGGAGGGCTTTAGATCTATAGCATAGATGGGTAGGAAAATACCCGCTAAGGATGGACTGGGTAGGGAAGCTGCTCGGTGGCCTCGTGAGGAGGGCTTTAGATCCTTAGCGTAGATGAATAGGAAACTACCCACTAAAGATTGACCGGGCAGGGAAGCTGCCCGGTGGTTTCGAGATGAGGGCTTTAAATCCTTAGCATAGATGGGTAAGAAATTACCCGCTAAGGATTGACCGGGCAGGGCCGGTCAGGGAAGCTGCTCGGTGGCCTCGTGAGGAGGGCTTTATATCCTTAGTATAGATGGGCAGGAAACTACCCGTTAAGGATTGACCGGGTAGGGAAGCTGGTCGGTGGCCTCATGATGAGGGCTTTAAAACCTTAGCGTAGATGGGTAGGAAACTACCCGCTAAGGATGGACCAGGCAAGGAAGCTGCCCGGTGGGCTTTCTGGATTCCCTTTCATGGGGCGTCGTTCAAACTTCCGTGGTCTGTAAAATCAGAACAAGTGGCCGTCGCGGATGATGCGTGGCAGAAACGTATTGGTAATGCGCGGTACTCGGAGATTCGCGTCGTTCAATCTTCCCTTGGCCGCTTAGGGGATCGTGAGGATCGGCATGGTCGCCACGTGGCCGCTCTGTATTGGAAGTTTGAAAATATCGCGCGATTCGTGTCATTGCGCGTGTAAATTTTGGCCTTTGGGGATTTTGTTGAGGCTATAAATAGTGAAGGCATGTTGGTTTCTCTTATCCTTGTGTTTCTGAAGATGGCCGGGTACATTTACTCCATCAAGGAGATCATTTCCCGTGACGACGTATACCTGTACGACCAGGAGTGCTCCGAGCAGACATACCAAACGGTGATAGAGCGCGTGGAGGGCCACTTCGGTCGCCTACTTTCCCGGCAATCACTTCTCCTCCAGTTACTCATGTACGCGATTTGGAGGATGTCTCCGGGCCTCCCCGGGCCTGTACAACGCCTTGTCTCCGCAGTTGAGGGACGAGGTGCTTGACAAGTTGCACACGCTCCATCACTACGGCCTGATCTCGAAGAGCAGGTGGGATCGATCGGTGGCTCTTCTTCTGGAGTGTTTCCAGAAGAGGCTGATCGCAGACTCTTGTCCGGCGGGAGGGATCTCCGGTGCTTCCGTGGCATCTTGGGTCCGCGGGCACCATCAGAGGGAGCGGGCTGAAGAAGCTAGGGCTCGGCTAGCAGAGATCTCCTCGGAGTACCATCAGCAGTGCTTCCTCAACCCCCGATCCCCTTTGTTGTAATTTTTATCGTAGTTTTTTTTGTAAGGCTGAGGAACCTGTAGTACCTCTTAATGAATAAAGCTCTTCTTTTCTGATATGTTTTGTCTCTTTTATCTTTCAGTACTTTTTACATACTTTCTCAGAAATGAATCTAGGAATCTCGGAATCGAGAAAGAGAACAAAATTTGTGGAAGAAATCCCTTCTAATTCAGGAGACTTAATAATAAGGAAAATTACATCGCTTCGAAAAGAAGAAAATACATTCATTTGTACAATTTGAGTTTTTCGGCGTTGTAGGACCGAAGAAACTTACGTCCCCCGGCGTTTTGCAAGCGATTTGCTCCACCGGGCAACACTTCTGAGACGAGAAAAAGGCCGTCCCACTTTGAGGAGAACTTGTGCGGTTTGCCCTGATCTATGAACTCGTTCTGTCGTAAGACCAAATCTCCCATCTTGAAGGCGCGATGCTTAACTCGTGTATTGTAGTAGCGAGCAGTTTGTGTAAGTCCATGCTACCTCTCCCGGTACTTTCGGGCATGCGGAATTTGATAAAAAACGATTTTTATAGAGGTGGTAACATGGACTTAAAACCCGGATCTTTGTTAAACATCTAACTAACAACCTAACTACGAGTTGCTAATTACTCGGTGAGGGGGTTATACCTTTCTTTGGCTCGAACTCCTTCGTCTTCAAACTCCGATGGTGGTCCGGATCGGCTTCTTCCCGTCGTCTCCTTACGCCGAAGATAGATCCACCTGAAAGCTCCAACCTTTTGCTCCTTCTTCGTACTTTGAAGAAACTAGTTCACTCGGTTTGCTAAACCTTGTGAACTAGAGTGAGTAGAGAAGAGTTTGTATGGGATTTTATCTATGGTTCTTGATTCTCAACTCATGAGACAAGTGAACCATAGAGTCAAGAGAGGGAGCAAGAGGAAGAGGGTGAGTGCAAGAACAAAAGAGCTCAAGAACAAGAGAGAGAATGAGCAAGTGAGAATGAGCCTCTCTTTTGTCTTTCATCCTCTCATAATCCAAAACAATGATAACTCATCATACCAATCAAGTGTTATGTGATGGTTGAAGCAACCATAACCATATCATTTCATGCACTCATTTTGCACAAAGGAGCAAGCAAGCAAAAGTCTTTGCCATGAAATGATAGCTATGGTTATCATGATGGTCAACTAGTCAAGCCTAGTCAACCGGTCAACAAAGTCAACAAGTCAACAAAAAGTCAACAAGTCAACAAAGTCAACAAGTCAACAACCATGTCACCATAATACTTAATTAATATAATTGTTAATCGCATATCATATTCTCATTAGGGTTGATCAAAAAGTTAATAGTCAACGGTCAACTGTCAACAACCCTAATGAGAATCCGTTGCCTCTGTCTCCCTGTCAACTGTGCATACACACCCGCATCCGTGTTCCGAGGAACACGAATGCAAACTGGATAAATCCAATCCTAAAAGGTACACTAGGATCTGGCTTAAACTAAAGCCCGCTAGTGTAAACTGTCCGGACACTGTACGTGCACAAGTGCACGGATGTGACCGAACCCTGTCGCAAAACCATGCGACCTGTCGCAAAACCATGCGACCTCTACTCTTTTGCCTAAAGGCGAAAAGCTTTCTGTGTGGGACTCTAAAGACTCGACACTACGCTGGCAGTGGGTTTAACCACAGACCGCAAGCGGCACTAGCTGTGCGTAACGGTCCCCAGGTAGTGCCGACAAGAAGACCGACGAGGCGAAACCCATCTGAACTCCTACTGAGCCTGAATGTGACATTCTCCGTACAGTCCGGTCTGTTCGTCTGATACATCGCATGGCGGGCCTAGGGGGCGGTAAACGTCAGTCCCCCAATAGCGGTACAAGTCGTGTCGGAGTGAAGCCCAAAACACCCTGAGATAACGCTGGAAGCCTACCAGTATATCTCGTTTGCCCTGGCCAGGGACTACTCGTGTAATGGCTCTCCTAGACACAGCGCGATGTCAACCCCCAATACCGGGAGAGACGAATCCTGTCTAACCGTCACTGCCTCCAAGTGCTTCGGGACTGCACCCAACTACTACCTGTTTGCACGACTCCTTTGAGCCGTGGTAGGGTAGTGATCAAAGTACAGTGGGAACACACTCGAGGCGAAGTGACAGTGTCAAGTCAGCGGACTAAGCTGTACTCATGTCACCTGGGAACTGATAACTGACGATATGCATAATACCAACTAGTCAGTTCCCGACGAGTCCTATCCAGTGTACTCGTAACCCAACGAGCATCCGCATACTATCTCAAGTAGGACGTACTGACGGCTGTGGGACCGACCGTCTCCCACACTGGGATGAGAAGCGCATGCGCTAGTCTACTCCGGAGTATCGATGCCCTGTCTCGATAGTCCTGCGACTAGGGACCTGCATAAGGATGTGCTTATAGATTACCCAGCCCCACTAGTGTGACAGCCATCACAATGCTGGTAATCAAGCAAAGATCCTAAGGGCTCCACTAATGTGTATAAGTGATATACAAAAATAAACACATGTACACATTGAAGCAGAAACAAACCAAGTAGCATACTACTATTTTGAGCAAGATTGTATATACAAGGTGAATATCCCAAGCTTCCATTAAGTAATATACAAACTAGTATGATACAGTAATGGCCTCTAGGGCATATACACTAACAATCTCCCACTTGCACTAAGGCCATGTACTGGCGTATCGAAGACCTATCATCTCGATCAGCCGCTCGAACTGAGTCTGGGGCAAGGCCTTGGTGAACGGATCTGCAGTGTTATCTTCTGAAGCAACTCTCCGAACCTCGATCTCCTGGCGATCCACGATCTCCTTGATCAGGTGATACCGCCTCAAGATGTGTCTGGATTTCTGATGGGACCTGGGTTCCTTCGCTAAAGCTATAGCCCCGTTGTTGTCGCAATACAGAGGTATTGGATCAACAATGGACGGAACCACCTGAAGTTCTTTCAAGAACTTTCTCATCCAGACGGCTTCTTTTGCGGCATCAGATGCAGCGATGTATTCCGCTTCCATCGTCGAGTCTGCAACGGTTTCTTGTTTGGAACTCTTTCAACATACCGCCCCTCCATTGAGGGTAAAGACAAAACCCGACATGGACTTGGAATCATCCTTGTCACTCTGGAAGCTGGAGTCAGCAAAGGCCTCGATCTGGAGGTCTTTTCCGCCATACACCAAGAACATCTCCTTAGTCCTTCTCAGGTACTTGAGAATGTTCTTTACCGCTATCCAGTGTTTCTCCCCAGGGTTTGACTGATACCGGCTTACCACACTCAGTGCATAAGCTACATCCGGTCTGGTACACAACATCGCATACATTATAGAGCCTACCGCAGAAGCGTAGGGTATAATAGACATGCGATCCCTCTCCAAATCAGTCTTGGGAGACATCTCTTTAGAGAGGGTGATCCCGTGACAAGCCGGTAGGTTACCGTGCTTGGAATCTTCCATACTGAATCTCTTCAGTATAGCGTCGATATACCTGGACTGTGAAAGTCCTAATATCCTCTTGGATCTATCACGATGGATCCGGATCCCCAGGATGTATGAGGCATCACCCAGGTCTTTCATGGAGAACCTGTGTGACAAGAACCCCTTGACAGATTGTAGCATAGGAATGTCATTTCCTATTAAGAGAATGTCATCCACGTACAAAACGAGGAATACTACAGTTCTCGCTACAAATCTACTATAGATGCATGGTTCATCTGGATTTTTGATAAAGCCAAATTCCTTGACCGTCTCATCAAAACAGATGTTCCAACTCCGCGATGCCTGCTTTAGTCCATAGATGGACTTAAGCAACTTGCACACCTTTCCGCTGCTCCCACTCTGAATGAAACCCTCTGGTTGGTCCATATAGACACACTCCTCTAAATTTCCATTTAGAAAAGCGGTCTTTACGTCCATTTGCCAGATCTCATAATCGTGGAAGGCAGCAATGGCAAGAAGGATCCGAATGGATTTCAGCATAGCCACTGGAGAAAAGGTTTCGTCATAGTCCAAGCCGGGTCTTTGACGGAAACCGTTTGCTACAAGTCTAGCTTTATAGGTCTCAACCTGTCCATTAAAAGAATTCTTGGTTAGTAGTATGGAATTGTAAAGAAATCACAACCAAAAATTATTTGACCGCAATCAACTACGGTGTCGGATTGTAGATTGTAAGTGAGTGCGGATCGTCCTCAGGGAAAGTGTAATCGTTCGTATTTTGATTTAGGTGAGTTGAAACTTTAATGAAAAGAAAACAAACAATTCAAGATTTGTATTTAAAGTTCAAGAAAGAGAAAAAACTAGATCTAAGAAAGCATTAAAAGATAGAATCAAGAATTGATTATTTAATGATTTTTCCAAACCAAATCTCAAGAATCGAAATGAGGCTCGTAGGAATCGATCGGATCTATAGATGTGATGTAATCTTACAATTACGTATTCTTATCCTTCGATGAATTGATACTAGATCGATGATGATCGATGAGAATTAGAGACTTCTTGTGAAACTAGGGTTTCATCTTATCTCTTGTTCTTTCATTGATATCATTCATATTCTAGCCTCTAGTAAATTCAAGAAACGATCGTAGATCCCTAATTTCGAGCGATCACAATCAAGAAAGCATCGCTACGAAACTAGGTCATCGATTCTTGAACTTGCTAGGGTTTACAAAACTCGTAGGACTTAAAAATCGTATTAAGATTTGTTACATCATCATTCTACAATCGTCTCGACTCCTTTACGAGCGGAGTTTTACTCAAACATCACAACAAGAACAACAATTACAAATTGAGATCTAATCATGATGCAAGAATTAAAAGAAAGCAAGATTAAAGAATTTCACCTTTTATTTATATCAACAATTCCATTACATTCGCTCAAGAACTACAAGAGGAAGAATTCGATCGTCGACTTGGCTTCGCTCGTCTCCGTGGATCGCGGATCGGCTTGGATCACTTGCCCGATTGAAGATCGGCTCGGCTCCTAAAAGGTTGAAGGCTTCTCGCTTGATTTGGTACTCAAGATCTTGGATTTGGAGTGGAATTAGGGTTAGGGTTTCGCACAAGCCTTGTCACTAGACTTGTGGAAGAAGATAATGAAAGAGAGAATTATTTAACTAATGAAGATTAAAGATTAACCTCAACCCTTAGATCTAGGCTCCTATTTATAGATAACTAACCCTAGATCTAGGATTTCAAATTATAAGTTTCCCTCCAAAAGTTTGTTGAGGAAATTCAAATTTCCCTCCAAAAGTTAGTTAGGGGAGAAGCTTCTAGATGTGATTAGTCAGGAGGAGCTTCTAGAAGAGGATTAATTAGGAGCTTAATTTAGGATTAGCCTTCCTTAATCTTCTTTGCTGATCTGGCAGTAGCTTCTGGAGAATTGTCGAATTTGTGGTATCAGAAATGAATGTGGGACCAGAGCTAGGGATAATGCTGCAAAAATTCCATGCTGACGTGGCAGAATAGCCGCGGATCCGCGGCGCAAGCCACCTCCTGCCGCGGATCCGCGGCTAACTTGGAGCTTTGAGGCTTGTGCTTTCTGTTCTGGTCTTGGGCTGTTATATGGGCTTTTATAATATATGTGGAATTGTATAATTCCTTCTGAATTGCTACCAGATCTGAAATGATTGAATTGGCGTAATGTTGATCAGCTCTTTGGTTTCTCTTCCGTATTTCCTGCACAGACTCAAGACAAGTGTTGCGCAAATACAGAAATGATGCGATGCCATGAAATGCGGTTAATTTTCTTTAAAGTGTCGGTTTAAAAGTCTAATACATGCAATCTCATATTTTGTGACAGATTTGCTAATATGTAGAATATGAATGCCGAACACTTCTAAATGTATGCAAATGTTAAGGAAATTGCCGGCTAAAATATACAATATTTTCGACTGATCAAATACCCCCAAACTTAATTTCGATCGTCTCGAGCGAATGTTTTATTAAAAAGAGAAGGAGAAAATAAAGAAAGAGAAAAACTAACTAGCACACTTTCGTAGGCAACGCGATTGCACTGAGCACGTGCAACAAGCCTTTAAACCTCTAGGTGTCCCTAGTAGGAGGAGTGTTGTCTCCTGAGGGTTTTCAGCGGATTGCACCCACAAAATCCAATAATAAAAGGAAGATCATGAATATTACATTTAAAGAAAAGAATTGTAAAAGAAAAGCCTTGAAAATTAGGGTTTCCAACTAAGCTAGCTTTTCGGTTGTCATGAGCCCTATCTTAATGGTCATGAAAAGATGTCAGAAATCACGTCTTCCCTCAATAAAACATCGTCTTATTCTTCATTCCTATCTGTATTCCAAACATCGATCATATAACCCTGCGTGTGTGTAAAGAACATCCCTACACCCGGAGAATTCAATTCAAGCTATCATACTCTTGCCCATCAGCCTCAGTATATATATATATATATTTTTTTTCGATGAGCTCACACACTTTCATGCGACCGTTAATACTTCTTGAGGTACTAACCGACCGATTACTCATGTGCTTGCTTATTTGGTGTATTTTCCTAATCTTGCACCACCTTAGGTATAGCAGTGACTCCCAGACCAGTTGGCCTTAGGGCACTAGGTGAAGAAGCACCCTTGCTATATATTTTTTTATTATTTCCCTTGGTGATAACAAAACCAGTGTCCATTTTTTTTTTTCACCATTTTTTTTTCCATACTTTTGGCTTTAAGACAAGAGCATTTCAAGGTATCCTCTACTATCCCAGGCTTCAAGACGTGTGTAAGTGCGAATAGCAGGGTAGCAACGCTCAAAATGTTTGGCTTCCAGAATAGAAACTATTTTTCAGACTTATTTTTATCCTCAGATTAGTGACGTCCTTCATCTTACTAACCCTTGGGACAACGGCTCATAACTACTTATTACTAGTTCGTATAAGAAAACTTCTAATTTTCTTAAATTTTTCCAATCTCATGGATGCAATTTTTTTCACTATCTAAACTTTTATTATCTTATTTATGTACAAAAATATTTTTATAGTTTTGAAAATTTTTAAATTTTTATAGGTTTTTCAAAAATGTTTTGTGCTTATGCAAATGATATGCAAATGATGCAAAAATAAGCACAAACCTCCCCCAAACTTGTTCTCAACAGTGTCCTCACTGTTGCCTTCCGCTAAATCTCGAAAAAAAACCTGTAAGCTTGGGAGGAATTTATTAGTGGGGGCAAAATATTTAAGTGAAGATCCTCCCCCAAACTTATTTTCGGCTCAAAATTTTGTAAAACTTTTCTTTTCAAGAGCCAGAAAAAATATCCCCCCAAACTTGAATTATGCAATGTTAAACTTTGAAAATCACAAGTGGGGGTCAAAAATCATTGGTCGATGCCAAGCTTTGCAAAGACCGAATGTTAACACCAACCATTCAAAAAATTTATCAATGCAGTGCTCGGGTTGGTGGAAGAAGAAGTGGGGAAAGGTTAAGTGGTGGAAGAGAGTGTATGTGCGTCTCATATTGGAGAGACGATGCAGTGTATGTGATGGATTACTCGCATTCTTCTTACAGTTCAAAAGAAGGGGTGGAGGTTCAATTTCAATGATTGGGAGATGATTCATCTCAACACCCGTGTCATTCAAAAATGCGAGTTCATCAGCGAAGATCTCCTCAAAAGTTCCATTTATACCCCGGTGAATAATGTCATCACAAAGTGCGGGGTGATCTTCAGACTCTAAAAGCAGTTCATAATCAGTGTTATTTGTTGACCCGGACATCTCGGTGGAAGAGTCCGTATGTGTATGATACATAGTTGGGTCAAACAACAACGTATGAAAAGAGTCAAGATCGATATTAGGAAGATCATCAAATTCGCTGCTGTCGACATCCATTAAGTCGACAGAACAGACCTGAGCAGTAGGTTCGGAGGGTACACTTCCCAACTTGTAAATGTTTAGTTCTATTGACCAATTCCCGAAAGATAGGGTCATAGAACCGTTACGACAGTTGATAATAGCATTGGAAGTGGCCAAAAAGGGGCGACCTAAAATCACCGGAATCTGATTCCGTGGGTTCACTACAGGCTGTGTATCAATTACAATAAAATCTACCGGGAATATAAATTCTCCGATTTTTATTAACACATCCTCCAGTTCACCCCTAGGTTTGGTGATAGATCGGTCAGCCATCTGGAGAGTGCAATTGGTTGGCTTCAACTCTCCGATCCCTAATTGCTCATAGACTGAGTATGGAAGCAAGTTAACACTAGCGCCAAGGTCTAGTAGAGCACGGTTGATGTGTTTTTCCCCAATAGAAACAGAAATAGTAGGATATCCTGGATCCTTACGTTTCCTCGGTAATTGTTGGGGGAAAGCCGTGTCTATTGTTTTTTCCATAAAAATCTTCTTGGGCACTTGAGTCTTCCTCTTCCTAGTGCACAAGTTCTTAAGAGTTTTCGCATAGGACGGAACTTGTTAGATGGCATCTAGGAGAGGGATGTTGGTGTTTACTTGCTTAAAAATGTTCATAATCTTCTCCATATATGGACTCGGTGTGTTAGCCCTTAACCGATTAGGATAAGATGCTTTAGCAATAAGCGCTGGGTCCATCATAGGAGAAGGAAGTGGGTGTGGAACTGATCCCAGAATAGAAGTGGGGATCGTCCGTGGAGGAGAAAAAGAGGTGGGCTGTAGTGGCGAGCCTTTTGGGAAATGAAGAATAGGCTCGTGAGAAGAAGGTAGGGTAGAAGAACTGGGGTAAGAATTAGAAGTGTGTGTGTGAGGAAAGCTCTCAGCCGGGGTGTTATTGATTGATTTATTAGTATCATCAAACTCTTCCCCAACATGAGTGTCAAGCACTCTTCCAGATCTCAACGTGATTGCATCCACATCATGTGAATAGCCAGGATTGGGTAAAGGTTGAGCTGGAAGTTTCCCTTTCTCTCTTGCACTCATTTCGGCTCTTAAACGTGCAATTTCTTCTTCCATCGATTTAATACTCTCGCTTTGGGACGCAGAGTTTTTCTTTATATAATCGACAGAAGACTTCATCTCAGCCGAAACTTGCATGATATTTGTTAAGACCAAATTCATGCATTGTGCAAATGAATAGGATTCATCAGTCCCGGTCAACTGCAAAGGACTAGATGGTGTAAAAGTGTTGACCGGATTTTGAAAATTTTGTGCTTGAAAGGGGTGCTGACTCAATTGTGGTGGCTGCTGTTGTGGTGGAGGGGCCCTTTGGAATTGATTCGGGTTTGGAACCGTGTTTTGAAATTGTGATTGGTTCCAAGCAAAGTTAGGGTTATTCCTCCAACCCTGATCATATGTGGAGGAAGATGGATTGTTTCTAGGTCTTTGAAATGCGGCATTGGTATGCTCATGACCTTGAAACGGACATTCTTCCGTCAAGTGAGACGGATCAGAACAACATCCACATACAGTTTTGGAGAGTGATATTTGACTTAGGGCGGCTAAAAATTTGTTTTCCATATTCTCGAGTTTCTTTTGCATAGCTGAAATGTCAGCTCTAACTCCTATGGAAATATCATTGCCATCCCTAGGCGATTGACTCACACCCTCCCACCGTAAAGATTTTTCAGCGAAATCTTCTAGAAATTTCCAGGCTTCCCCATCATCTTTAGTCATGAAGTTGCCTTGACACATGGATTCAAGGGACTGTCTTGTGTAAGGAGTAATGCCCTCATAAATGATTCGGCAAAGATCCCATCTCGGGATGCCGTGATGTGGACATTGGACTAACAGATCCTTGAAGCGGTCAAGACATTTTGAAAATGTTTCATTTGGAAGCTGGGTGAATTGATAGATTTCGCTACGGACTCGAGCTGTTTTGTGGTGTGGGTAGAATTTCTTAAGGAATGCTTTGACGAATTCATCCCAATTTGAAATGGAATGCGCGGTAGTGTTATATAGCCACTTCTCGGCTAAATCGCACAAAGTGAATGGGAGAAGACGTAGATGGAAAGCATTCACAGAAAGCTGTGAAGTACCCATCATTGCGCATACATTTTCAAATTTCGTGATAAACACGTATGCGTCTTCAGACTCGAGACCGTGAAATTTTGGTAGAAGGTTGATGTATTGGGGTTTTATTTGAAAATTTTCCCCGTTGGCTGGTGGTGTGGAAAGACAGGTGGAAAGTGGGCCTCGTGTAGGATAACATCTCTCTTGGAGAGAGATGCGAGGTAGAATCTGCGCACCAACGGACGGCGGCAGAGTAGTGGAAAAGAAGTTCGATGGAGGTGGATCCATCGATGTGGGTGTGGTGGTGGATAAAAGAAAGGGTAAATGTAGAAATACCGACTTTGGGTCGATGAGGGAAACGCGGACTAAACAGGCACTAGAAACCCGTGTCCAGCCTATCTTGCACTAAAAAGGGTTAGTACAAGTGGCAGCGTGAATTTATAATTAGGGGAAATGATGTATGCGGTGTTTGCTTTAAAAAGATACGGATTTTTGAAAATATGATGCAACAAAACAAATGCAACACACAAACCCTAGAATCTAGTGGTCACCTAGGTCAAACTCTAGACCGCTCCTAACTGCCAAAAGACAAGTCGCAGGATAAATCCTCCACTGCCTCTTTGTCCCCCTGTGGCCGGATAAGTGCCAGGTAAGTGGGAAGGAACCACCACTACAGTGGGCCTAATTAATAACCACTAGCCTTAGACACACTCGCCTTAGGCACCACAAGAAAACTCGGATAAACAATGAATTACCCACGGCCTTCTCTTGTCCTAAATGAGCGCGACGGTCCTTAGAGTCATCTCTAGATTTCTTTTAATTAATGAGGGTCAATGCGGATGCAAGTTTTGCAATTTTCGGGGCCTAGGAAGGGTAATGAAATCCCCACCTAATTTGGATTTGGTCGTGCCCCTTAAATTTCCGTATTAGAATGCAAACAACCAAGAATCAAAAACACGCACAAATTTTTATTTTGCTTTGCGGCGCTGCGATTTATTTGTAAAGAAACCTGCAGCAAAATTGTTATTGGAGCAGACAGAGGAGGAGATAAGAAAGATAGAGACTTACAGAGAAAAATTAGTGCAGTGAACAGTCAAGGGGGGCGCGGATCCGCCGCGGATTGGGGGTTCTTGCCGCGGATGGGCGGTGGTCTGTTGGGATCAGTGCACAGAAATTTGTGCACAAGCTCCTGTTCACCTACACAGCTCTCTGGATGTTTCAGAAAATTTTTTCCACAGCTCCAATGATTCCAGATTTCCTCGCAATCAAATCACAACACACATATTAGTGTTTGCACGAATTTTGATCACAAAATTTAGATGGAATAAAATTTTCAACTCAAATTTCAAAATACGAACTATTAGCGCACTATCCCCGGCAACGGCGCCATTTGATTGTAAAAGAATTCTTGGTTAGTAGTATGGAATTGTAAAGAAATCACAACCAAAAATTATTTGACCGCAATCAACTACGGTGTCGGATTGTAGATTGTAAGTGAGTGCGGATCGTCCTCAGGGAAAGTGTAATCGTTCGTATTTTGATTTAGGTGAGTTGAAACTTTAATGAAAAGAAAACAAACAATTCAAGATTTGTATTTAAAGTTCAAGAAAGAGAAAAAACTAGATCTAAGAAAGCATTAAAAGATAGAATCAAGAATTGATTATTTAATGATTTTTCCAAACCAAATCTCAAGAATCGAAATGAGGCTCGTAGGAATCGATCGGATCTATAGATGTGATGTAATCTTACAATTACGTATTCTTATCCTTCGATGAATTGATACTAGATCGATGATGATCGATGAGAATTAGAGACTTCTTGTGAAACTAGGGTTTCATCTTATCTCTTGTTCTTTCATTGATATCATTCATATTCTAGCCTCTAGTAAATTCAAGAAACGATCGTAGATCCCTAATTTCGAGCGATCACAATCAAGAAAGCATCGCTACGAAACTAGGTCATCGATTCTTGAACTTGCTAGGGTTTACAAAACTCGTAGGACTTAAAAATCGTATTAAGATTTGTTACATCATCATTCTACAATCGTCTCGACTCCTTTACGAGCGGAGTTTTACTCAAACATCACAACAAGAACAACAATTACAAATTGAGATCTAATCATGATGCAAGAATTAAAAGAAAGCAAGATTAAAGAATTTCACCTTTTATTTATATCAACAATTCCATTACATTCGCTCAAGAACTACAAGAGGAAGAATTCGATCGTCGACTTGGCTTCGCTCGTCTCCGTGGATCGCGGATCGGCTTGGATCACTTGCCCGATTGAAGATCGGCTCGGCTCCTAAAAGGTTGAAGGCTTCTCGCTTGATTTGGTACTCAAGATCTTGGATTTGGAGTGGAATTAAGGTTAGGGTTTCGCACAAGCCTTGTTACTAGACTTGTGGAAGAAGATAATGAAAGAGGGAATTATTTAACTAATGAAGATTAAAGATTAACCTCAACCCTTAGATCTAGGCTCCTATTTATAGATAACTAACCCTAGATCTAGGATTTCAAATTCTAAGTTTCCCTCCAAAAGTTTGTTGAGGAAATTCAAATTTCCCTCCAAAAGTTAGTTAGGGGAGAAGCTTCTAGATGTGATTAGTCAGGAGGAGCTTCTAGAAGAGGATTAATTAGGAGCTTAATTTAGGATTAGCCTTCCTTAATCTTCTTTGCTGATCTGGCAGTAGCTTCTGGAGAATTGTCGAATTTGTGGTATCAGAAATGAATGTGGGACCAGAGCTAGGGATAATGCTGCAAAAATTCCATACTGACGTGGCAGAATAGCCGCGGATCCGCGGTGCAAGCCACCTCCTGCCGCGGATCCGCGGCTAACTTGGAGCTTTGAGGCTTGTGCTTTCTGTTCTGGTCTTGGGCTGTTATATGGGCTTTTATAATATATGTGGAATTGTATAATTCCTTCTGAATTGCTACCAGATCTGAAATGATTGAATTGGCGTAATGTTGATCAGCTCTTTGGTTTCTCTTCCGTATTTCCTGCACAGACTCAAGACAAGTGTTGCGCAAATACAGAAATGATGCGATGCCATGAAATGCGGTTAATTTCCTTTAAAGTGTCGGTTTAAAAGTCTAATACATGCAATCTCATATTTTGTGACAGATTTGCTAATATGTAGAATATGAATGCCGAACACTTCTAAATGTATGCAAATGTTAAGGAAATTGCCGGCTAAAATATACAATATTTTCGACTGATCATCCATCTACACCAATCTTCCTTTTGAAGATCCACTTGCATCCTACGGGTTTTACCCCGTCTGGAGCAATGTCCAACGTCCATACTTTGTTGGTGTACATGGACTCCATTTCGGTCCGCATTGCATCCAGCCATTTCACTGAGTCAACGCTCTGAACGGCCTGCTGGAAGCTAGTAGGCTCATCATAATCTATGATGCAATCCTCTCTATCCCCGTCTATGAGAAAACCGTAGTATCTCTCGGGCGGATGAGACTGCCTACTACTCCTGCGGAGCGGCGTAGGAATGTCCTGTTCTTTTGAACCCTCTGGTTCCACTAAACTTTCAGTAATAGTCCGTGGTTCTGGAATTTCTTCCAGTTCTACTGTGCTCCCACTTATCTGGTTTTCCAAAAACTCAGTTTCCAAGAAGTAGGCATGACGAGAAACAAGAACTTTTTGTTCCTCTTCACAGTAGAAGAAATATCCCTTGGAGTTCTTTGGATATCCCACAAACTTGCACTGTACTGAGCGTGCCTCGAGCTTGTCCGCATGCTGCTTTTTGACAAAAGCTGGACATCCCCATGTCTTAATGTGATTAAGATGGGGCCTCTTCCCACACCACATCTCATATGGTGTGGTAGGCAAGTCTTAGTAGGAACTCGGTTCAAAAGGTATGCAGCTGATTCTAGCGCATACCCCCAGAATGATCGCGGTAACTCAGCGTTACTCATCATGGACCGTACCATGTCCAATAAGGTTCGGTTCCGTCTCTCCGATACACCGTTATGTTGCGGAGTGTATGGAGGAGTAAGCTGAGAGAGAATTCCATTCTCTTTTAAATAGTCCAGGAACTCGGCACTTAAGTATTCTCCACCTCGATCCGATCTTAGAATCTTGATACTTTTGCCGGTCTGTTTTTCTACTTCACTTTTATATTCCTGGAACTTTCCAAAGGCTTCGGACTTATGTTTCATTAAGAAGATATAACCGTACCTTGAGAAGTCATCCGTAAAAGTGATGAAGTAAGAATAACCGCTTCGCGCATGTGTAGACATTGGACCGCACACGTCGCTGTGTACGAGTCCCAAGAGCTCGCTCGCTCTTACTCCGTGTCCAGTGAACGGAGTCTTTGTCATCTTTCCTTTGAGACAGGATTGACAAGTGGCATACGATTGATATTCAAATGAATCCAAATATCCTTCAGTATGTAACTTAGTCAACCTTCTCTCATTGATGTGACCCAGTCTACAATGCCATAAGAAAGTCTGATTTATTTCCGGAGACTTTCTTTTGTGTGTATTCTGGACGTTGAAAATCTGTGGTTGGTTTAATACGTATATACCATTACTCAATGTACCTGACCCAATCAAAACTTGATTAAGGAGAATGTTTACAACATTACTTACAAACGCAAATTCATAACCTTCTTTAGAAACTAAAGATACAGAAATGATATTATAAGTTGCGTTGGGTACAAAAAAGCAATTACGCAAAACCAAAACATGTCCATCTGACATTTCCAGGTGATAGTCCCCCACGGCTTTAGCATCCATGCTAGCTCCGTTCGCAACTCTGAGGGTCATGTTACCTGCCTTCAAAACCCTACGGTTTCTCAACGCCTGCAAAGAATTACAGATATGAGATCCTGATCCGGTATCCAATACCCAGGAAGTAGAGTTTATTGAAAGACAGTTTTCAATAACATACACACCTGAAGCTGGAGCTGCAACCTGCTTCAATTCCTGTGTTCTGGCCTTCCAGGCCCTGCAATCATTCTTCCAGTGTCCTTTCTTATGACAGTAGAAGCATTCTTCCTTATCCACAAGCTTCCCCGCTTTCTTTGTTGCTTTTGCTTTTCCCTTCGTATCCACTTTACTAACACCGCCTCTTGGTTTGGCGGGGGCTTTCTTCTTCTTTCCCTTGGCTTTCGCCTTGGACCTAGAAGAAGATGATCCTCCTACAAACAAAGTGGATGTTTCCCTACCTTTCTGTAGGGTGCCCTCTGCGCTCCTCAGCATGTTGAGGAGTTCTGAAAGTTCAACCTCTTTTTCTTGTAGGTTGAAATTCAGTATAAACTGGGCGTAAGTGGAAGGAAGGGACTGGAGAACTAAGTCCGTATAGAGCTCACTCTCCAATGTGGTCCCTAGGTCCACGAGCTCCTCAATGTAGCCGATCATCTTTAGCACGTGTTCTGCTACTGATGATCCGACGGCCATCCTTGCCGAAAATAACTTTTTCGACGCTTCGTATCTTGCGATACGAGATTGCTCTCCATACAGTTCTTTTGTATGGAGAAATATGGATTCAAGGTCCATATTCTCGTGCCTCCTCTGATGTTCGTTGTCCATCGAGGCAAGTACGAGGCACTTGGCCTTCGCGCTATCAATCTCCCAAGTTTTACGGATTTCCTTATCCGCGACGCTGGAAGTGGGACCAGGGACAGGGGGAGCTTTGGTGGTAAGAAGATACCCCAGCTTGTCGTAAGTGATTGCCATCTTGACATTCCTGAGCCAATCTTTGTAGTTTGGCCCTGTCAGTATGTTTTTATCTAGGAGTAACTTAAGTCCAGTCATGTCGATTGGTCGCTGCAATTAGGAGAGAGAGAAGAAACACTCAGCACGATGCTCTTGCAAGTTTAGAATGGTTTTTAGTTTGTCTAAACAGGATGGCTCCCACTGTTTCTCGAATCCCTCCTCAAACCACAAAGGAAGAATTAGTCGGGATCAATCCCACCGCTCAATACTTGCTTAACCGTTCAGCCAGGCCAGTGTCGGTACTTCGAGGGAGCTTTTCCAACGCTTTCGCGAAGTTCCTTAATTTAAGAACCTCTTTTCCCTGGGGGCGTAGCCCCGCTAACACCTTTCTAGGCACCTACTAGGTTTATAGCATTGATCGATTAGTGAGAAATTTCCCGAGGAGTAGTATATACTCACAGTAGGATCGGGATCCAAATATCATCGCGTGACGAAACTGAAGGAATCCTACCAGAATCATCACACTCTAAATGGTATGCAAATCTAGCAAGTTTCAGTACTTATGAAACCCCCGATGTGGATTTTTGCCTCATGCTCTTATGACCTTGACTTTGGCCAACAAATCATAAGTCACATGTCAAGTTCTACCCGTCGTTCTCCAGGTTAATTTGAATCCACCCGTACCTACCCTTGACTTTGGCCAACAAGGCAGTACGACTGTTCCAAATCAACGCATCTATCTATGCTGCACATGAATACCCAATAGCTACCAATCACTATGCCTTGACTTTGACCAACAAACATAGCTTGAATACTATTGACTATTCATGTGAAACGACGGAGGGCTACGAATGGTTTTGGCTAAACCGTGAACGTAGTGAACTTGATATAGTCGATGGAACGAGATAGCTTTTAAAAGGAGTGGCTCAAGCTCCGCATTTAAAAGTTGGTTTTGAAAAGAACCGAGTGGTTTTTCGAAAGTGTTCCAACGACTTTAGCTTGGTTTATTATCTTGCATTAGTTCTTTTAATGCGTGATATTCTTGCATTAGTTCTTTTAATGCGTCCCATCATTTAATCCTACCATTGCAGAAAACAACCAAAATATGACGTACGCTTATGCCATTCGCATTCGCCACGGGGCCCCGTCATTACCCGTTAGGTTACTTAACTAACGACAGAGCGGGGGCTGGGCTAGCGCGGCTGTAAAACATAAGCAATGCCTAAATAATATCATATATAGATATATTGCAATGATAGCCATTACAGATCACAGATGAATACATTGGATATACTAGGAATCTGTAATTCGTACGAGCCTGTAACGAAAAGCAGATTACACGGTCGCGGTGAATAGCCAAAACCCCACCCAAGACCCCTACGGGTGCGGCAAACTACCCGCCAAGTACCCGAAGTGAAGCAACCTCCCTCATCCCCGTGAGTAGGCCACTCGGCACTTCGGCATACCTGGTAGTTTGTGCACCCCCTCCATGGGTCTATCCTAGGAGCAAAAACAGTAAAAAGAAATTATACAATGACGGCTACAACCCCGACCCGGTTGTGCGGTCATACAAATAATATTACATCAATTTACAAATTTATATGAATTGAAAGAAAAGAAAAACTCTCGTCTCACAACCCCTGGCTATTCACCCGCGACAATCCAACATATTCATATACACATTCCAGCAACATTACAGATCACAGATTTGTATAACCCCCACTAATCGACATATAGCGATTAGCAGACGTTCAATACAAATATCACATTACAGAAAAACCCGTTAGCTTAAGTCTTTTAGAAGTTCGATCAAAAATACGGATTTTCGGGACCCCAAAAATAAAATTTTCGTTCTGGAAAATCTGGGCAGAAAACACATATTCCAAAAATCCCAAAACAACCCCAGAAATACACTGCACCAAAGATGAACCTCGGCCGAGTCAACTCGGCCGCGGAACCGCGGCGGGAGCGTGCTCCCGCCGCGTTTCCGCGGCGTTTTGACTCGATCGTTGGACCAAATTTGGTGGTTATTCTAACAAAAGCCTGAGCCGATTTTTAAGATGAAAATTATCAACTTTTGAACAGAATAAAAATCGGCAGAAACTTGACAGTTTTGGGTTCGTTTTGCGATTTTTCTTTGATCGATCTTCTAGCTACTTTGCTAACATGTTAGATAGAGTTTAACTAGGCTCTGATACCACTGTAAGTCCATGCTACCTCTCCCGGTACTTTCGGGCATGCGGAATTTGATAAAAAACGATTTTTATAGAGGTGGTAACATGGACTTAAAACCCGGATCTTTGTTAAACATCTAACTAACAACCTAACTACGAGTTGCTAACTACTCGGTTAGGGGGTTATACCTTTCTTTGTCTCGAACTCCTTCGTCTTCAAACTCCGATGGTGGTCCGGATCGGCTTCTTCCCGTCGTCTCCTTACGCCGAAGATAGATCCACCTGAAAGCTCCAACCTTTTGCTCCTTCTTCGTACTTTGAAGAAACTAGTTCACTCGGTTTGCTAAACCTTGTGAACTAGAGTGAGTAGAGAAGAGTTTGTATGGGATTTTATCTATGGTTCTTGATTCTCAACTCATGAGACAAGTGAACCATAGAGTCAAGAGAGGGAGCAAGAGGAAGAGGGTGAGTGCAAGAACAAAAGAGCTCAAGAACAAGAGAGAGAATGAGCAAGTGAGAATGAGCCTCTCTTTTGTCTTTCACCCTCTCATAATCCAAAACAACGATAACTTATCATACCAATCAAGTGTTATGTGATGGTTGAAGCAACCATAACCATATCATTTCATGCACTCATTTTGCATGAAGGAGCAAGCAAGCAAAAGTCTTTGCCATGAAATGATAGCTATGGTTATCATGATGGTCAACTAGTCAAGCCTAGTCAACCGGTCAACAAAGTCAACAAGTCAACAAAAAGTCAACAAGTCAACAAGTCAACAAAAAGTCAACAAGTCAACAAAATCAACAAGTCAACAACCATGTCACCATAATACTTAATTAATATAATTGTTAATCGCATATCATATTCTCATTAGGGTTGATCAAAAAGTTAATAGTCAACGGTCAACTGTCAACAACCCTAATGAGAATCCGCTGCCTCTGTCTCCCTGTCAACTGTGCATACACACCCGCATCCGTGTTCCGAGGAACACGAATGCAAACTGGATAAATCCAATCCCAAAAGGTACACTAGGATCTGGCTTAAACTAAAGCCCGCTAGTGTAAACTGTCCGGACACTGTACGTGCACAAGTGCACGGATGTGACCGAACCCTGTCGCAAAACCATGCGACCTGTCGCAAAACCATGCGACCTCTACTCTTTTGCCTAAAGGCGAAAAGCTTTCTGTGTGGGACTCTAAAGACTCGACACTACGCTGGCAGTGGGTTTAACCACAGACCGCAAGCGGCACTAGCTGTGCGTAACGGTCCCCAGGTAGTGCCGACAAGAAGACCGACGAGGCGAAACCCATCTGAACTCCTACTGAGCCTGAATGTGACATTCTCCGTACAGTCCGGTCTGTTCGTCTGATACATCGCATGGCGGGCCTAGGGGGCGGTAAACGTCAGTCCCCCAATAGCGGTACAAGTCGTGTCGGAGTGAAGCCCAAAACACCCTGAGATAACGCTGGAAGCCTACCAGTATATCTCGTTTGCCCTGGCCAGGGACTACTCGTGTAATGGCTCTCCTAGACACAGCGCGATGTCAACCCCCAATACCGGGAGAGACGAATCCTGTCTAACCGTCACTGCCTCCAAGTGCTTCGGGACTGCACCCAACCACTACCTGTTTGCACGACTCCTTTGAGCCGTGGTAGGGTAGTGATCAAAGTACAGTGGGAACACACTCGAGGCGAAGTGACAGTGTCAAGTCAGCGGACTAAGCTGTACTCATGTCACCTGGGAACTGATAACTGACGATAGGCATAATACCAACTAGTCAGTTCCCGACGAGTCCTGTCCAGTGTACTCGTAACCCAACGAGCACCCGCATACTATCTCAAGTACGACGTACTGACGGCTGTGGGACCGACCGTCTCCCACACTGGGATGAGAAGCGCATGCGCTAGTCTACTCCGGAGTATCGATGCCCTGTCTCGATAGTCCTGCGACTAAGGACCTGCATAAGGATGTGCTTATAGATTACCCAGCCCCACTAGTGTGACAGCCATCACAATGCTGGTAATCAAGCAAAGATCCTAAGGGCTCCACTAATGTGCATAAGTGATATACAAAAATAAACACATGTACACATTGAAGCAGAAACAAACCAAGTAGCATACTACTATTTTGAGCAAGATTGTATATACAAGGTGAATATCCCAAGCTTCCATTAAGTAATATACAAACTAGTATGATACAGTAATGGCCTCTAGGGCATATACACTAACAGTTTGTTGTTGGTAAGCGGCCGCTCTGATCTGTGCTCGGTCCCGCTTCTCTAGCAAGATGTCCAAATTAATTCGGAGCGCCGAGGTATTAGCTTCGTCATCAAAATGTTCGACTCTGTAACTGGGCAGTCCAATCTCTGCCGGGACCATTTCCTCGGTACCGTAGCAGAGCTTGAAGGGGGTTTCTCCCGTGGGTATTTTCTTCGACATGCGTAATGCCCATAGTACCCGCGGTAGTTCCTCGACCCAGCTGCCCTGCTTCTTCCCAAACGAGCTCAGAGACCTCGGATAACGCCTTGGTTAGCTACCTCGTCCTGCCCGTTGCATTGAGGATGTACGACCGCGGTAAACTTCATTAGTATGTGGTAATCGTTGCAGAACTCTTTGACTTTGTCATTTTCGAAATTTGTCCTGTGGTCGGTAATGATGCACCTTGGGATCCCGAATCGTTAAATTATGTTGTTCTGTAGGAACTTTATGGTAGTGGTGGCATCCGGTTTTCTGATAGGGACGGCCTCAATCCACTTCGTGAAATAGTCTACCACGACGAGGATGTACTTGTGTCAGCCTGTATCAGTGGGGAGTTGGCCCACCATGTCCATTCCCCACTGCGCAAACTTCCAAGGGGAACTGGGTATTGTTAGCTCGGTAGCTGGAAGATGGGGTATACTGCCATGGAGTTGGCAGCTTTTGCATCTTCTGACAAGCTTCTCGACGTCTTGGTGTATCTTCGGTCAATAATATCCTTGAGAAACATCTTCTAGACCAAGGTACGGGCCCCTTGATGCGTTACACCGACCCCTTCGTGTATCTCTCGCAGGACGTAGTCGGCTTCATGAGGGTCGACGCATCAGAGTAGAGGCTATGTGTACGATTTCTTGTAAAGGTTTCCATTGCTCCAGATAAAATGACGGGCTTTGGCTCGAAGGTGGCGCGCTTCCCCTAGGTCTTCCGGAAGCGTACCATCTTTTAGGAACTCCAATCTTGTCCTTCCTCCTGAGAAATGTATACTTGGAGCGTTACCTCTCTGTCTTCCACGCTGGGCCATGGCAAGACTTCGAAGAGGATATTGCTCTTGTGGTTGGCCGTATAGGAAGTGGCAAGCTTGCTCAAAGCGTCGGCTTAGGTGTTCAGGTTCTGGAGAATCTGCTCCACCTGGACTTCGTCAAAAAAATTTCGAAGTCTTTTTACCTTGGCTAGGTACTTCACCATGAGCGGCTCTCGGGCCTTAAAGTGCCCGGTCACTTGGCTGACGACTAGGGCGGAGTCGCTGCGAATCCGGATCATCTTCAGCCCCACCTGGAGGCGATTTGCAATCCTGCTAACAAGGCCTCGTATTCCACGGCATTGTTTGACGCTATGAACTCGAGCTTCAAAGAGGATTCCATCGCTACCTCGTCCGGGCCTCGAATGATCAGGCCAGCACCGCTCCTTTCCTCGGTACAGGATCCATCCACGTTAAGAACTCAATCAGGGACGGAGTCGGGTATATCCTCGACTGAGGGTCGGGACCCGGGGTCACATGCCGATGCTGCTTCCTTGGTGGGAATAGTGCACTCGACCACAAAGTCTGCTAGGACTTGTGCTTTGATGGCTTACCTGGGACAGTATTTTATGTCGAATTAGGATAACTCCCACCTCCATTTCTCCAGACGACCTGATGACTCGGGGGAGGAGAAAATAGTCCCTATAGGCCGCTCGGTGAGGACGAGGATAGTGTGCGCCTGGAAGTAGTGCCGTAGGTTCCTTGAGACGATGATAAGCGCCAAGACTATCTTTCCTATGGCCGAGTATCTTGTTTCCACGTCTTTGAAGACATGGCTCACATAGTAGACCGGTTTTTGTATACCTTTGACTTCTCTGACGAGCACTAAGCCTGCAGCTTGGTCGGACACCGCAAGGTATAGTAATAGCTCGTCTCCTTAGACTGGTCGAGTGATCAGTGGGGGAGTCGCTAGGTGCGTCTTGAGGTGCTCAAAAGTGTTTTGACATTCTTCTGACAATTTGAACTTAGGGATCTTTCTTAGGGCTTTGAAGAATGGTAAGCACTTTTCTCCGGATCTCGACATGAAGCGACTCAGAGCGGCCACTCTCCCTGTGAGTCGAATGATCTCAACGTTGCTCTTTGGTGTGACCATGTTGAGAATGGAGTTGATATTTTCCGGGTTAGCTTCGATTCCTTGGTAGGTAACCATGAACCCGAGGAATTTCTCGCTAGTGACTCCGAACGCACACTTAGCTGGGTTCAGCTTCATTTTGTACTTGCGGAGGACGTCGAACGTCTCGCTAAGATCTTTGGTGTGCTCGTCCGATGAAGTTGATTTCACAAGCATGTCATTGACGTAGACCTCCATGTTCTTCCCTGTCTGCGGTTTGAACACTTTGTTAACTGGACGCTGATATGTAGCCCCAACATTCTTGAGACCGAAAGGCATCACTTTGTAGCAGTATACCCCCGGTCTGTGGTGAACGCGGTAAGTTCTTTATCTGCCGGGTTCATCCGGATTTGATTGTAGCCGGAGAAAGTATCTATGAAGCTGAGCAATTTGTGGCATGTCGAGCTATCTACTAGTTGGTCTATCTGATAGAGGGGATAGTTATCTTTCAGGCAGGGCTTGTTTAGATCTGTGAAGTCGACACATATGCGCTATTTTCCGTTCGCCTTTTTTTTACCATGACTACATTCGCTAGCCAATCCGAGTAGTCAATATTTCGAATGAAGTTGGCTGCGAGCAATCTATCGACCTCGTCCTCAATTGCCTTTTGCTAGATCGGCGTGAAACTTCGCTTCTTTTGTCTGACGGGTCGGGCCTTTGGGTCGATCCCAAGCTTGTGTGAGATTACTTTGGGGTCGATCCTGTTGGATATATGTATGCCCTAGAGGCCATTATTTGATAGCAGATGTATAGACATGTATATATATATTCAGAGGATTTTCTTGCTCGACATGATAGTATACTATCAGGTTACTCTTTATCTTAACATGTTCACTTGATTGTGTATACTGTTCATTTGATACATGTTGATAAAGCCCTTAGGATATTTGCTTGACTACTGTGATTATGATGCAGATCATAAAAGTGGAACATGTGTGGTTTATAAGCATATCCTTAAATGTTCTTAGTCGTGGGTGTATTGAGACGAGGCATCGATATTCCAGAGTAGACTAGCGTATACGTTTCTTGACCCATTTGATGGGTGATGGATGATCTCATATCCATTAGTGTTCGACATCAAAGATTGTATACGGGTGCTCAGTGGGGACTGGGTACACTGAACGGACTCGCCGAAAACTCCTATGTGGTATTATATCTATCATCGGATAGCAGTTCTCAGATGTCACTTGTACATGTTAGTCAGTAGATCCAAGATCGTCATAGAGTCTTGTGTGTTCTCCCACTGTACTTTGATTTCCACCCTACCACGGCTCTACTGAGTCATGCAAACAGGTGGCTTTTGGGTACAGTCCCGAGACACATGGAGGTAACGAGCGATAGGAGGGGTTTCGTCTCTCCCGGTATTGGGGGTTGATGTTGCGCTGTGCTCGATTGGTTATAACTGGAAGTCCCTGTCCAAGGCTGATGAGATTTACTGATAAGTGTTATCAGTAGTTTCTCGATCTGTTATTGGCCATACATCGGCATGACTTATTGAGTTATTGGGGTCGACGATACCATCCCTAGACTCAATATGCAGCATATCTGACGAAGAGACCGGACTGTACGGTAAGTGTTATTGGTTGGCTCTACGGGAGTTTTGACAGGTTCACTTGTTGTTCTTCTGTTCGCTAAATACCTAAGAGCCGTTACGTGCAGCTAGTACCGCTGACGGTTTGTGGGTATCTGATATGATCACTACTACTGCTAGCGAATTGACAAGTCTCAGAGTCCCACAAAAGGGTTTCCGAGCTCAAGCGAAAAAATGTGGGACGCATATGGGGATATGCGCAGGAGCTTGATTAAATGTGCGTATATGATACCGTATTTTAATCTGGCATTTTCTATTGGTCGGGTCGTATGTGATATGACCGGATTATTAAATCAAGTGTTGATTTAATATAATGTGACTATTAGCTCATTATTAAATCCTTTCTTTAGTTGTATACCTGTATGTATGTATGTTTATATTTGATATGTATGCATACATGCATATATACATGTGTCATGGTTGATGATATATTGGAGATGACTATGCTAGACTCACATGGAAACATTTGTGATATTTTAATTATTGAGTTAATGGAAATTAGGAATAAATCCATGGTTGATATTTTGTTTCTACACACTTTTTAAAATATCTTATGTAACCATGGTTTCATTTTTAATCCTCCACTAACTCAACTACTAAAATATCTAGATATTTCCATGCCATAGTTCAGAGCGAGTGTGACTCTCTTTCTCTCATATCATTATTATTCTTATGCTTATCTCTCTTAAGCTCAAGCTTAGCCATTTCCATCTTTTTCTTCCTCCAAGCTCTCTACCATTTCCTAGTGAGTAAAAGAGAAAGAAAAGAAAGGTTTAATAGTGAGAAAAATTACCCACTTCGTCAATCTACACTTTTCTAGCACACCAGTGTAGGTTGTTTGCTTCACTTGCACTTAGTTCAAGTGAAGTAAGGAGCTTGAGTCAAGGAATCTCGTGGTGGATCATCATGGACTTCGAAGGCTTCAAGCGGACCCGTTCAAGTTTCAAGTAGGACTAAGGAGTCGAGGACATCTACACATAGCTTTTGAAGAGAAGGAGAGGTCTACAAAGGTTGTATTTCTTTCCTCTTAGTATTAGACATTTGCTAGTATGTGATACTTGTAGCTTTACGCCTAATCTTCTAGTTCGATTCTAGGTTCGGGTTGGTTAGCACCCTAGATTTTTTAAAGTTGCATACTTGATACTTGTTAAAACCTAGTAAGGGTGCAAGCAAAACCCAACAGTGGTATCAGAGCCAAGCTAGAGTAGTAGGCATGACCTAGATGACATTAAAGTGTTCGAACGAACATCGAAACCCACACATTACATGCTCTTTGGAAATTTTTCAAAAGTTGGAATTTTTGGGTTTAAAAATATTCAGAAAATCCTGCAGGGTATTGTGTGGACCCCCAAGAAAAACGACCCCCTAACTCGACCTAACGATCGCGGAACCGCGGTCAAAACATGCTTTTGGCGGCGGTTCCGCGGCGCCGTTGGTGAGGCCAGGGATGTGCCTTCTTGTGATGGTCCGTATGTACTATTGGCACAGTCTGGCTATTTTTGAATCTGTCTCAAGTGTTGAGGTCTCTGAGAATTGTGGGTTTTGATAGATCGATCGAAATGTTTAATATCCCCTAGTTATTATGAATGTGATACAATATTTGGAATCTACAATAATTAGTTTTGAGAAAATTAATTAGTTGCTTGTAAATCTAACATTTTGGTCTCGGTCGGAATCGGGAATCTTGTTGAATTACCCGATTTCTTTTGAAAAGGTATTTTCATTTTTGAGACCCAACTGTAAGATCTACATTGTTAGGCATGAAAGCTGGAATATGAGATATTCCGGGTTTATGATGTCTAAGGAGAATGTGGATTCCAAATATTGTAGTTTGACATTTCTTTTCTGCGACCATAAGTGTAATATGTAGTGCATCACCGGTTTCGTTGCTATACGTCAACGACAATTGGGATACGCATATTTATTTACGTTGATGATATGTGATGTTATGTGTTGTTGTGATATGATGTATGAGATCGTCATGAATGGATAACTGGGAGTTTTATGTGAGATGAGAGTTTTTCTTTTCATTCATGTAATATTCATTGTATGTAATATTCTTTTATTGGGGCACTTCCGAGTTGAGGATGATCTCACCATTGATGTATATTATTTACTTTTCCATATTAGGATAGACCCAAGGTGGGGAGCACAATTGACCGGGTTCTAGAGTCCAGTGGGAGGCCATCTCGAGAAGTCGAGACCGGGTCTCCTAACTCTAGAATTGGCGGGGTCGCTTGCCACTCTCGTAGGGGTCTAAGGGTGTAGGCTTGGTTATTCATCATGGCCGTGGAATCCGTATTTTCTATCGTTGGCTAAATACAAAATACGGACTTCCTAGTATATCCTATATTTTCATATATGTGCTTCTGCTGTTGTTATTCTGTGATGTGATCACTTTATATGTTGAGACGAATGTTATTATATATATGATATAATAAATGTTGCTTATGTTTTGCATCCGTTCTAGTCCTGCCCCCGCTCTACCGTTAGTTAAGTAACCTAACGGTGCATGACGGGACCCTGTGGCGAATGCGGATGACATAAGTGTACGTTCTATTTTCGTTTCTTTTCTGTGATGGATTAAGGACTTAAATGATGGGACTAAATTAATGAGATTAATATAAAGAAAAAAACCCTAAAAGATGTTGCTGAATCGAATTTGAAACTCACTCGGCCTTTTTATGAAAAAACAAGTTTCAAAAATGCAGAGCTTAAGCCACTCCTTTTAAAACTATTTGATTCTACAACGATATCAAGTTCAAAGCGTTAAAGGTTTTCTTAAAAACCCTCTGCAACCCTCCGTCATTTTAGGAAGTAGAGTACTTAGTATTCGTACCACGTTTGTTGACCATAGTTAAGATGTAGTGTACGGTAGCTAAGTGATGTCTTCTTACACAGCATATGATGCGATTAATTAGGACATTCATGTGATTTTGTTGACCATAGTTAAGAATCATATGAGTGGGTCGAATTAATCACGAAATGACAGGTAGAACTTGACTAGTGCTTATGATTTTTGACCATAGTTAAGGTCATAAGTGCTCGGGGTAAAAACCATATCGGGAGTTTCAAGAGTTGAAATTTGCAATGAGATTGCATACCTTCTATGTGATAGTTGGATCCCGATCCCACTGTGAGTAAGAGTTACTCTTGGGAGAGTTTTGCACTTTACAATTAGCTAACCATTACGTGTCTAGAAAGGTGTCAACGGGGTTATACCTCTGGGAAAATGAGATTTAATTTAATTTGGTCCGTGCGAAAGCATGGGGAACCTCCCTCAAAGTACTGACACTGACCTGGCTGAACGGTTAGTGAAGTTGTAGAATGTAATTAATCCTGCCTAATTTTCTTTTTAAGGTTTGAAGGAAAATTTGATAAAAGCAGTGGGATACATCAATTAGATAAGATAATAACCAATCTAATCTTTACAAGAGCTTTCGCTAAGTGTATTCTTTTCTCTCTCCTAATGGCAGATACCCATGACTGGACTTAAGCTTCTATTATAGAAAAATAAACTGACGGGACCCAATTATAAAAACTGGCCGAGGAACATAAATATTGCCCTTACATATGATAAGGTATCATATGTCTGCACTGCCCCAGCCCCTCCCATCTCAGGCCCTACATCTTCTGTTGCGGATAGGGAGATCCGCAAGACATGGGATATTGATTGTGCCACTACCAAATGCCTCACGCTAGTCTCGATGGATGACATACATCAAGAGCAGCATGAGAAGATGGACGTTCAATCTATCTTTCTCCATACAAAGGAGTTTTATGGAGAGCAATCTCATACCCTGCGCTACGAGGCATCTAGAAAGATGTTTCAGATGAGGATGACTCCTGGCACACCAGTAGGTGATTATGTCTTGAAGATGATAGCTCTTATTGAAGAACTTGAGGGTCTCGGATGGACTATGGAGAATGAACAGTATATTGATATTGTTCTACAGTTTTTCCCCCTGCCTTTGCTCAGTTCATAGTAAATTTTAACATGCACAACATGGAGAAGTCACTACATGAACTTCTCAATATGTTGAGAAGTGCAGAGAGCACGCTCAAGTCAGCGAAAACTCCCGCTTTGCTTGCTGGGCCATCTTCCTCTTCTCTCCCAAAAGCTAAGGCTAAGGGAAATGTGAAGAAGAAACCCACCAAACCGAGAGGTGGAGTGAAAAAGGCAAAAGGGAAAGACAAATCCAGGGCTGAGAAATCGGGAAAAGGAGAATATTACTACTGCAACAAGTCGGGACACTGGAAGCGAAATTGTGTTGAGTATGATCTCAAGAAGAAGAAGCATGATGATACTTCCACTTCAGGTGTGTTCGTGACTAAAAACTGTTTTTCTATAAACTTTGCTTCCTGGGTATTAGATATCGGTTCGGGTTCTCACATCTGCAATTGTATGCAAGGATTGAGAAATAGCAAAGTTTTGAAGGCTGGTGATCACACTCTCCGGGTTGGAAATGGTTCCAATGTACATGCAGTATCAGTGGGAGAGTATCACCTGGGGTTGCTATCGGGATGTATATTAGTTTTGAACCCGTGTTATTATGTACCTAGTATGCTATGTAATATAATATCCATTTCTTTGTTAGACAATGAAGGATATAATTTTGTGTTGCAAAATAATGTTATGAACATTAATCTGAACCAAGAGTTGATTGGGTATGGTACACTTAATAACGGGATATACGTCCTAAATTGACACACGTTTTCAACATACAACACACAAATAAAAGAAAATTTTCAGATATAAATGAAGCTTTTCTTTGGCATTGTAGACTTGGTCATATTAATGAAACAAGACTAAACAAGCTACATAAAGATGGATATTTAAATCCTTTTGAATATAAATATTATGCGACTTTTCAGTCTTGTATCAAAGGTAAAATGACCAAAACTCCGTTTACTGGACACAGAGGGAGGGCTACAGAACTCTTAGGCCTCATACATAGTGATGTATGCGGACCAATGTCTATATATGCTAGAGTCGGTTTTTCTTACTTCATAAGTTTTACTGATGATTTCTCAAGATTCGGACATGTGTTCTTATTAAAGCATGAGTCTGAAGCTTTCAAGAAATTCAAAGAGTACAAACTTGAAGTAGAAAAACAAACTGGTTTGAGTATCAAGAAACTTCGATCAGATCGAGGTGGAGAGTATCTGAGTACAGAGTTTTCGGACTTCCTAAAAGAGAATGAGATTCTCTTTCAGCTCACTCCCCCTTACACACCACAACACAATGGTGTGTCAGAACGGAGGAATCGTACCCTATTAGATATGGTGCGATCCATGATAAGTGATGCTGAGTTACCACTCTCCTTTTGGGGGCATGCATCGGGGATTGCAGCATATCTGTTAAACAGGGTTCCAACCAAGACCGTGTCTACCACTCTATATAAGATATGGGATGAGAAGAGATCATCTCTTAAACGAGTTAGGATTTGGGGTTGTCCGGCTTTTGTTAAAAAGCAGAATCCAGACAAACTCGAGACACGATCGGTTCAGTGTATATTTATGGGATATCCAAAACATTCATATGGATATCTTTTCTACCATAAGGAGGAACAAAGAGTGTTTGTTTCTTAGTATGCCATATTTTTAGAAAACGAATTTTTTATAAATAATACTAATGGCAATACGGTAGAACTAGAAGAAGTTCTAGAGACACAAGTTACAAATGACGACTTGGTTGAACCTAATGTTGCAATAGAATCTTATGAAGCTCAGCCACTCTGTAGATCTAGTAGGACTTCTCGCCTACCGGAAAGATACTACGGTTTCCTCATTGATGGTGATAGAGAAGAATGCATCATGGATAATGATAACCCTACTAGTTTTTAGTAAGCTATCATGAGTGGTGACTCTGTGAAGTGGCCGGATGCCATGAGATCCGAAATGGAGTCTATGTACACCAACAAAGTGTGGACTTTAGAAGTTGTACCCTCTGGGGTAAAACCTGTAGGGTGAAAATGGATTTTTAAGAGAAAGATCGGTGTAGATGGGCAGGTGGAGACCTATAAGGCAAGGCTTGTAGCGAAATGATTTCATCAAAGACCAGGTCTGGACTATGAAGAAACTTTATCTCCTGTAGCCATGCTTAAATTCATTCGGATCCTACTTGTTATTGTTGCTCACTACGACTATGAAATCTGGCAGATGGACGTTAAAACTGTATTTCTAAATGGTGATTTAGAAGAGTGCGTTTATATGGATCAGCCAGAGGGCTTCGTTGATAGTGGGAGCATCGGGAAAGCATGTAGGTTGCTTAAATCCATTTATGGATTAAAGCAAGCATCACGGAGTTGGACCATCTGTTTTGATGATGCGATCAAAGAGTTTGATTTTGTCAAAAATCCAGATGAGCCTTGTATTTATAAGAAGATTGTAGGGAGTACTGTCATGTTCCTCGTATTGTACGTGGATGACATTCTCCTGATAGGAAACGATATTCCTATACTACAATCGGTCAAACTGTTCTTATCACAAAGGTTCTCCATGAAGGACCTGGGTGATGCCTCATACATTTTGGGTGATATACCTTATAGAGATATATCTAAAAGTTTGTTGGGATTGTCCCAATCCAGGTACATTAACACCATCCTAAAGAGCTTTAGTATGGAAGATTCCAAGCGGGGTGCCTTACCCGCTTGTCACGAAATCACTTTCTCCAAGAACTATTGCCCAAAGTCTGATGAAGAGAGAGCTCGCATGAGCATTATACCCTACGCTTCAACCGTAGGATCTATAATGTATGCGATGTTATGTACTCGCTCTGATGTAGCTTATGCATTAGGTGTAGTAAGCATGTATCAATCCAATCCAGGGGAGAAACACTGGATAGCTGTGAAGAACATTCTTAAGTACTTGCGAAGGACAAAAGAAATGTTCTTGGTATATGCTAACATGGATCTCCAAATGGAGGCCTTTACCGATTCGAGCTTCCAGAGTGATAAGGATGACAACAAATCTATCTCAGGGTTTGTATTTACCCTCAATGGAGGGGCGGTTTGTTGGAAGAATTCCAAACAGGATACCGTTGCAGACTCAACGATGGAAGCTGAGTATATTGCTGCAAATGATACTGCCAAGGAAGCCGTCTGGATGAGGAAGTTCATCTCGGAGCTAGGAGTAGTTCCAACCATTATTGATCCAATACCGTTATATTGTGATAATAATGGGGCTATTGTGTTGGCCAAAGAGCTCAGGTCCCATCAGCAATCCAGACACATCCTGAGGCGATATCATTTGATCCGGGAGAGAGTTGATCGCCGCGAGATCGTGATTCGAAGAGTAGATACAAAGAATAACACCGCGGATCCACTCACTAAGGCCCTTCCACAGCCACAGCATGAGCGACTTTTTGAGATGTTGGGTATGAGATATGCCAATAATTTGCCTTAGTGCAAGTGGGAGATTGTTGGATATATGTATGCCCTAGAGGCCATTATTTGATAGTGGATGTATAGACATGTATATATATATTCAGAGGACTTTCTTGCTCGACATGATAGTATGCTATCTGGTTACTCTTTATCTTAACATGTTTACTTGATTGTATATACTGTTTATTTGATACATGTTGATAAAGCCCTTAGGATATTTGCTTGACTACTGTGATTATGATGCATATCATACTAGTGGGACATGCATGGTTTATAAGCATATCCTTAAATATTCCTAGTCATGGGTGTATCGAGATGGGGCATCGATATTCCAGAGTAGACTAGCGTATACGTTTCTTAACCCATTTGATGGGCGATGGATGATCCCATATCCATTGGTGTTCAATATCAAAGATTGTATACGAGTGATCAGTGGGGACTTGGTACACTGAATGGACTCACCGAGAACTCCTATATGGTATTATATCTATCATCGGATAGCAGTTCTCAGGTGACACTTGTACAGGTTAGTCTGTAGACCCGAGATAGTCATATAGTCTTGTGTGTTCTCCTACTGTACTTTGATTTCCACCCTACCACGGCTCTACTGAGTTGTGCAAACAGGTGGCTTTTGGGTACAGTCCCGAGACACATGGAGGCAATGAGCGATAGGAGGGGTTTCGCCTCTCCCGGTATTGGGGGTTGATATTGCGCTATGCTCGATTGGATATAACTAGAAGTCCCTGGTCAGGGCTGATGAGATTTACTGATAAGTGTTATCAGTAGTTTCTCGATCTGTTATAGGCCATACATCGGCATGACTTATTGAGTTATTGGGGTCGACGATACCATCCCTAGACTCAATATGCAGCATATCTGACGAAAAGACTGGACTGTACGGGTAAGTGTTGCTGGTTGGCTCTACGGAAGTTTTGACAGGTTCGCTTGTTGTTCTTCTGTTCGCTCAATACCTGGGATCCGTTACGTGCAGCTAGTACCACTGACGGTTTGTGGGTATTTGATATGATCACTACTACTGTTAGCGTATTGTCACGACCCGAAATTGGCACGTGACGGCCCTAATACTACGCAACGTCTACAGGCGTAACGCAGTAAAAGAAAGCCAAAACCCAGAAATCTAAACCATTAAAAGACAAGAAAAGATAAGAAATATTGTTTAAACTTTTGAAATCACAACCCAAATTCTTTAAAAGTCTAACTTTATTTCCTTTAAAATTTTGGCAGCACTTCCTTTGTAAAAACTAGCCCCAAAAATGGGTACACCATAAATATAAATAAAGCATCCCCAAACGGGAGCAAATACACGCCCAAAGGCGGAAAACAACCACCACAACAGATATACGACGCCGTAGCGAAGAAATAAAAGACGATAAAAAGAAAACTGTATAAAAGACAACCAAGTCACAAAATAATATACAATATCGTCCTCACACCAAGTCTCTAAGTCAACATGAGAGTAGTAGATGGATAGTACAAGGATACAACGAATATACAATACAACAACGAGTAACCATAAAACCCACCTAAGCAAACTGCACACTGTGAGTTGATGCGGTATCCGCAGCAAAAGATAATAAGATAGATGAATATAGCCTGCCTCGACTACTCTGGGGAACAACCTGCAAAACAACTGTGGCACAACGGGGGTGAGTTTCCAACTCGTGAATAGTAAACAACATATGCAGGTAATCGCAAGTATGCACGTACAACGCGAATCTAACATATGCAATTAATAGCAATAAAGGGTCATATGAATGCAATAATCATGAAAAGTACACTAACGGTTACTACAAATACATGAAGCAATAATATGACAATCGGTATGCAATAATCATGCAATAATGATATGAGAATGTATATATGCAACAGTCATGAAAGGTGCTCTAACAGGTACAACTAACACATGAAGCAATGCATATAAATAAAGGTATGTAAATGCAACGGTCATGAAAGGTACACTAACAGGTACTACTAATACATGAAGCAGTGCATAAACAATAAATGTGAAGCATGGAATGAAATATGTCATTTCCACGGAATCCTGATATCGTGGTAGGATCAAAATCCATCAAGACAATCCAAATCCCAAATTCCTCAAATCAGCCCCCAAATTGGCTCTCATATCATATAAGTCTCACAAATCCTTAATGTACAATATCGAATAAATCTCATATATCCCGAATGTACAAAATCAAGTGAATCTCATATATCCTTTATGTACAGTATCAAGTAATCTCAAATGTCCTAAATCCAATATCAAGTGAATCTCTTATATTCTAGGTATATTTGCATGAATAAATATGATGAAGTATATGAATTTATATGTATACATATATATTAGCGTCCCATTCCACTAATATATATATATATATATATATATATATATGCATATATAACAGCGTCCCATTCCACTGTTATATATACTTAGAAGTAAAATATCATGAAAACAATGTGTCAAGTATCGACACAGAAAGGCTGATCTATCAGGTGCTGTCACCAAGACTGGCACCCTGATAGGTACGTATCACACGCTATCCGAAAAGCATGAGTGCCTAGCTCTGACCCTCGTCTTTCCACGTATCCATACGTATATGACTCCTGTCGGTATCCTCATGATAACCGCCGAGTCATTGGTAATGTCACCAGAGTGTATGGTTTCCCTGCCAGGCTCAATCGGCAAGGTCCATCAATCTTCTTGCCCCGGGGTACCTCCGGGCCCCACCATGTACCCTCATATGGCCTCGACGCCTCCTCGCATGGGTTATATATATCAGAACCAATACATCTCATGGTGGATGTTGAAATATCATATCAAGGGAAATCGGGTTTTTCAAATAATGCATAATTTCATGAAACTACCACGGTCCCCAAATCCAGAAAATATCATAAAAAATCCATATCTCAATGCGAAAATCCATAAATAAAATATACGCAACATAAAACTGTAATGTAAGCATATAAAGGAAAAGCCGCTAATTAACTGCAACAAGTTAATATAAATATCATGCGGTTCCTAATTTCTTCAATTCTAAATAACATCAAGTAAAGGTAAACATGTAGCTATAATCAGATATATGTGTAAACATAAAGGTATAGCAAGGTATATGTATCTACCTATAAGTAATGATATAATATACCCCCTGGGTATAAGTGAAGTATGTGCACAAGGTATACCTGTAGCTATGTCATGAAGTGTGTATGTACCTATCGCTAATGGTACAATACTCTATAGGTATACAGGTAACTAGCATGTAAGTATGTCAAGGCATATGTGTAAGCATGTAGGTATACAGGTATGCTATAAGTCATATGCATAAAGAAATATGAATCAATGTCTCAATATCCTTAACCAAACAATATCATTTCTATATGTGGGTTGTGCGTGACATGGCAATTATTGGTTGTGTGTGTGGCATACAATCAGTGCTCGTGCAATATGAGCCGTCAATAATAGTGCAGTGTTCTAAGGATACTAGTCCAAACACAGCAATTAACTAAGCAGTGGGGTGAATGCGCAATTCTAAATATGACATGGAATATGCGACAAAATTAACATCTCTAGCCCAGACGCATAACGCCATGCGGGCGATTCCCCTGTAGATGTTAAATCTACTTACCAACGCTCCTGACTAAGTGAAACCAACCACCTGTTTTCCCTTTGTAGCAGTGTCCGAAGTCCTCTCCTGCGAACCTACAATATTAAGACAATAAAACAAGTATATATTAACAATAGACCCAAAACACGTACAAACTACATTTGACCGACGCAACAACACAAAACGTACTCTCAAGTGTTCGTATTGTGGCTAACGTGCGTAGCGACACGACGAAACTAACCCAAGAGCAAAAACACACAAAGTGCACGATCCGTGTCGTATAACGTATCGCGCTTAAACGAAACACAAGAAACTACCTAGGTGATCCCAGATTTCGTATACAGAGAAAACTAAACAAACAAACAGAACCAAACGCACCCAAACCACAGAATAGAGCTACCCTCAAGAACCCATACACCCACTCAACCCAAAAACCGGGGTCGCCGGAATGTACCTCTGTGTCGCCGGCCATGGTCCGAGAAGGGGTGGTCGTGCTTGAGGTGAAGGCTCAGGGTCCTAGGTACTACACAACAGCATTGTTTTGTTTTCTAGTAAATTCTCCGGGTCACAGCAGATCACAGATGTCATATATTGACACTAAAAATACGATAATATGCACAAAACTTAACTTTAAACACTCTAAACTAAAGCTAACAAGCTAATCTACACAAAAATAACAAAAACAACAGAAAGAGATCATTACCTAACCAAAAGAACTCAAAGATCCAAGCTTTGCACACTCCGTGGCATCCAAGAGGAAAAATGTGATCAAAGATGTGATTTTGGGTGAGATTTGTGAATAAATGAGATGGATTGTGAAGGAACTTGTGAAGTGTTCAGTTTGTTTGAAAGAAAGAGATGAGAAAATGAGAAAGAGATAGAGAAAAAGAGAGAGAGAGTGGTTGATAAAGAGAGAGGGAGGTGAGTGTAGGGTGAGAGATGAGGGTGAGTGTAACCATAACATTAATTCTCTATTTAATGCATTCATACAAGTCACCATGCCACCTCTTCATCCAAACAAATATCTCTCCTTCTCACTCAACAAATATCAAGGATGGTTAAGGATTAGGGTTAAGGCAAAAGGATAAGATAAATGGTTAAGTGTCATGGTTGCTAAGAACAAAATTAGCACAAACAAATCCTCACATTTACGTGCACACGTGCGTGCATGTCCATAACAAATAATAATAAATTATTAATTAAATGTTATAAAATGTGAGGAACCCAAATTGGTAAACTTTTTAAAGTAAACCCGCATTAACGTCTAAACGAACATTAACCGAAATCTAAGGCGTTACAATCTCCCCCCCTTATAAAAATTCGTCCCCGAATTTAAAATTCTCACTAAGCGTACCATCAAAGAGAAGATTGCAAAGCTCTCATATCTCACTCGCAGCCTCCCAAGTGATTACCTCACTATACGGCTATGTCCAAGAAAACCTTTCATAGTGGCAAGTCCCTTGACCGAAGTTTCTCCACCTGCCGAGCCGTTAACACAATTGGCTGCGGGTGAACGAAAGATCGCGTCTCAAGCTAAATGGTCTGTGCTGAATCATGTGAGAAGGGTCATGAAGGTAATTGCAAAGTATCGACATAAGAAATACGGGGTGAATACTCAATAATCTGGGTGGAAGTGCCAAATTAAAGGCAACGGAACTAACTCGCTTTAAGGATCTTAAAATGACCTATAATCCTGGGATAAGCTTACCAAAACTCAACACGTCATTCATCAGAAAGTCCGTAGGAATACATGATCTTTCCCAGCGAACTCAAGCCTGCGACCACCATGGTCGGCATAAGACCTCTGTCCGCACAGGACTGTCATCATCCTGACCTGAACCAACTGGATCATCTCCGAAATCTCTAGACTAGCCGGGGTCCAAAAATCCTACTTACGCAGAGTCAGAAAAACAGACTGGAGATCGACACGACCTAACAACTAAACCTAAAGGTTGGCAATTGGAGTGCCTCCTGATAACTGCTATCGAAAGACAACCCTAACAATGGTAAGTGATGATCCCAACTGTCGACAAAAATTAGTACGTACACACAAGCATATCCTCCAGATTCGGTATAGCCCTCTCTCACAAAACCATCATCCTGCGGATGGAAAAGCGGAGCTAAAGCTCAACCAGTACCCAAGGCTTCCTGAAGCTCCTGCCCAAGACGACAAGCGAACATGGTGCCTTCATTGGATACGACCCATGAAGGAACTTCGTGCAACGCACAAACTTAACAAAGAACAACTGAGCAAACCGAGTATAACCAGATGACAAATATCCAAATGGAGTCACACCCTGACTAAACCTGGGTAGACACCATAACGAAATTCGTGGAGATCTGCTCCCATTCCCACTCCGGAACGGTTAAAGGTTGCAACTCTCCATCCGTTCTCAGATGCTCAACCTTAGCACACAACAAGACAGACACCTTGAAACAAAACCCGAAACTTCTTTTTACATCCCTGCCCACCCGTAACTATCTCACAAGTCACGTCAAATGTTGGTGGAACTTGAATGAGTACAGAGAGTTGACAAATGTGCCTGCTCTAGGATTTCACGTCTCTACCCAATGGTATCAGGTACACAAACGCGTCCCTAAACGTAGCATATCTGGCCACAAATCAAGGTCTCCGAATCTTTACCCAGCCGAGTATGCTCAAGTATCTCTGACGAACGAGCATCGGCGGGCTGTGTCTCGCGAAAGCGATTAAGGAAAGGTGGTCGGGCACGGACATGAGCAAGTTGTCCCCTCAATAGAGGCGAACTTAAGCTGTACTCAATGATCGCACAAGAACTGCAAATCTGCAGAAGACTATCTCAACAATCAGAATACGCTGCAGGAAGATGTACATTAAGCTCTGGCGGTCCGTGAAAATCTGACACGACTCTCCGAACAAGTAGTGTTTCCAAATCTCCAACGCAAAACCACCGCGGCCATCTCCAAATCATGAGTGGGATATCCTGCTAGTACTTCCTCCAAATGTAGGGAAGCAAAAGCGATAACTCTATAATGTCGCATCAGCACAAAATCGAGCCCCACTCGCGAAACATCCCAGTTAAACAACAAGGTCGCCCGTACCAGAAAGCAAAGAAAGAACTGATGCAGTTGTTAACCAAGTCTTCAACTGCTGAAAAACTCCGCACGCATGCCTCAGTCCAAAGAAAAAGAACCTCCTTTCCGGTCAGTCCAGTCAACGGTGTAGCGATACATTAGTAATACTGCACGAAATAGCGGTAGAAACCTGCTAAGCCCAAAATCTGCGGACCTCCGTCCTGCACACAAGTCTGAGCCAAAACTGTATGGCCTCGATCTTCCTCGGAACCATACAAAACCGTCTCCCGTAACTACCAGACCTAGGAGTCAACACAAACAAGCCTGAAGGAACACTCCGAGAATTTAGCAAACCGCTGGGACTCTCCCAATGTCTGCAAAACAAATCCTCATGTGCTACTCCTGTCCCTCATGACACATTGAATAGACCAGAATGTCGTCAATAACACAACAATAACTGGTCGAGGAACGGCCTGAAGAAATCCGGTTCATCATATCTACGAATGCTGCTAGGGCATTGAAGAGTCCAATGATACTACCAAAACACACAAAGCCCGTAGCACGCTCAAGGCAGTCTTCAGAATGTCAGCACTCCGAACCCGCAACAATGATGACTTGATCCCGAACAAACTTAGAAAAAATGTCTCGCACTCAGGAGCTGATCAAGAAATCGTCAATGCGAGGTAAATGATATCTACCCGCACCGTAAGCCGGTTAAATTGACGATCAATCGATACAAAACCTCAACTGCCGTCCATCTCCTTGACGAACAGAAATAGGAGCTCCTCAAAGCGAAACACTCAGACGCACAAGCCCCCAACAAACAACTCTGCAGCTGATCCTTAAGCTCCCTAAGTTTCGCCGGCTTATCTGGAACAACGTCGGAAAACTCTCGCATGAAAGGAAACCAGTCCAACAAACCATTATGGCTCCGGTATCACGAATGAACGCCAAGAATCCTCAACATCCTCTCCTCAAAAGCCGACTAGCGAAAAAGGCTGAATTCAAGCTATGAGAGGCGGCACCACTGTCCCCTACACAACAAGAACTGACTTGCCTGGAAAACAAACCTGACTGTTTTCTCGCGGTAGTCCACAGACGCCTAGCACGTAGCTAACCAGTCCATGCCCAGGAGAACGTCAAATCCAACTCTAGAAGGATCAAGTGACGGATGAATCTCCTAATCGATTGGCACAACAAAAGAATCGCTGACAGAAATTAACACAGCAAACGGCTGATCTAGCTAACACGACTCTCCTCGTCCCAAACCTCAGCTACTCCCATGACGGTCACGAAAGCTGTCTCGATGAGTAGGCCTTTGTCTCTGGGCTGGTACACCGGTACGGGTCCTCCATGGTTCCGGAACTCCCAAAGTCTCTGGAATATATGTCTCGTCAACTAGGGCTGCATCCACTGGTGCTATGTAGGTGATGGAATGCTGTGTGCCGATCGCAAGGAATAACTGGGTAACAGGGGTGACAACCTCCTGTCGCTGCGCTCGAACGGCCTCAACCAATGAACTCATCGTCTGGAGCATGTCCTGCATCTTTGCCATAAGCCTAGCGATACTATCTGTCGAAGGCGGATCCGTCTGCTCCTGTGCAACGAGCGTGCCATCCTGGTCAGTCCTCGTCCTACCCGAGTCAACTCTGACCTCGGCCCTCGCTGCACCTCTCCGAGTCCCCATAGTCGTCGGCGGCAAAGGCTATAAATAAAGATAGGATTCGATATGAACACGGAAATCGAATCACAAGGATATGAATCATCAAGGAAAAAATTTCAAGCAATTTGTACTTAGGTCACTTTAGGCGGAGTATCGTAACGTGAGTATGCTGCAGACACACACACAATTCGTTACTCTGCTTAAACTACTTACTCTATCATACCAAGATCATCCTACACTCCGAAAGGTAAAACCTAGCTCTCTGATACCAACTTTGTCACGACCCAAAATTGGCACATGATGACCCTAGTACTACGCAACGTCTACAGGCGTAACGCAGTAAAAGAAAGCCAAAACCCAGAAATCTAAACCATTAAAAGACAAGAAAAGATAAGAAATATTGTTTAAACTTTTGAAATCGCAACCCAAATTCTTTAAAAGTCCAATTTTATTTCCTTTAAAATTTTGGCAGCACCTCCTTTGTAAAAACTAGCCCCAAAAATGGTTACAACATAAATATAAGTAAAACATCCCCAAAAGAGAGCAAATACATGCCCAAAGGCGGAAAAAAACCACCACAACAGATATACGACGCCGTAGCGAAGAAATAAAAGACGATAAAAAGAAAACTGTATAAAAGACAACCAAGTTACAAAATAATATACAATATCGTCCTCATACCAAGTCTCTAAGTTAACATGAGAGTAATAGATGGAGAGTACAAGGATACAACGAATATACAATACAACAACGAGTAACCACAAAACCCACCTAAGTAAACTGCACACTGTGAGCTGATGCGGTATCCGCAGCAAAAGATGATAAGATAGATGAATATAGCCTGCCTCAACTACTCTGGGGAACAACCTGCAAAACAGCTGTGGCACAACGGGGGTGAGTTGCCAACTCATGAATAGTAAATAACATATGCAGGTAATCGCAAATATGCACGTACAGCGCGAATCTAACATATGCAATTAATAGCAATAAAGGGTCATATGAATGCAATAATCATGAAAAGTACACTAACGGTTACTACAAATACATGAAGCAATAATATGAAAATCGGTGTGCAATAATCATGCAATAATAATATGAGAATGTATATATGCAACAGTCATGAAAGGTACTCTAACAGGTACAACTAACACATGAAGCAATGCATATAAATAAAGGTATGTAAATGCAACAGTCATGAAAGGTACACTAACAGGTACTACTAATACATGAAGCAGTGCATAAACAATAAATGTGAAGTATGGAATGAAATATGTCATTTCCACGGAATCCTGACATCGTGGTAGGATTAAAATCCATCAAGACAATCCAAATCCTAAATTTCTCAAATCAGCCCCCAAATTGGCTCTCATATCATATAAGTCTCACAAACCTTTAATGTACAATATCGAATAAATCTCATATATCCCGAATGTACAAAATCAAGTGAATCTCATATATCCTTTATGTACAGTATCAAGTAATCTCAAATGTCCTAAACCCAATATCAAGTGAATCTCTTATATTCTAGGTATATTTGCATGAATAAATATGATGAAGTATATGAATTTATATGTATACATATATATCAGCGTCCCATTCCACTAATATATATATATATATATATATATATATATATATATATATATATATATATATATACACACATCATGAAAATAATGTGTCAAGTATTGACACAGAAAGGCTGATCTATCAGGTGCTGTTACCAAGACTGGCACCCCGATAGGTACGTATCACACGCTATCCAAAAAGCACGAGTGCCTAGCTCTGACCCTCGTCTTTCCACGTATCCATACGTACATGACTCCCATCGGTATCCCCATGATAACCGCCGAGTCATTGGTAATGTTACCGGAGTGTATGGTTCCCCTGCCAGGCTCAATCAGTAAGGTCCATCAATCTTCTTGCCCTGGAGTACCTCTGGGCCCTACCATGTACCCTCATACGGCCTCGATGCCTCCTCGCATGGGATATATATATTAGAACTGATAAATCTCATGGTGGATGCTGAAATATCATATCAAGGAAAACCGGGTTTTTCAAATAATGCATAATTTCATGAAACTACCACGGTCCCCAAATCCAGAAAACATCATGAAAAATCCATATCTCAATGCGAAAATCCATGAATAAAATATACGCAACATAAAACTGTAATCTAAGCATATAAAGGAAAAGCCGCTAATTAACTGCAACAAGTTAATATAAATATCATGCGGTTCCTAATTTCTCCAATTCTAAATAATATCAAGTAAAGGTAAACATGTAGCGATAATCAGATGTACGTGTAAACATAAAGGTATAGCAAGGTATATATATCTACCTATAAGTAATGATGTAATATACCCCCTGGGTATAAGTGAAGTATGTGCACAAGGTATACCTGTAGCTATGTCATGAAGTGTGTATGTACCTATCGCTAATGGTACAATACTCTATAGGTATACAGGTAACTAGTATGTAAGTATGTCAAGGCATATGTGTAAGCATGTAGGTATACAGGTATGCTATAAGTCATATGCATAAAGAAATATGAATCAATGTCTCAATGTCCTTAACCAAACAATATAATTTCTATATGTGGGTTGTGCGTGACATGGCAATTATTGATGGTGTGTGTGGCATACAATCAGTGCTCGTGCAACATGAGCCATCAATAATAGTGCAGTGTCCTAAGGATACTAGTCCAAGCACAACAATTAACTAAGAAGTGGGGTGAATGCGCAATTCTAAATATGATATAGAATATGCGACAAAATTAACATCTCTAGCCCAGACGCATAACGCCGTGCGGGCGATTCCCCTGTAGATGTTAAATTTACTCACCAACGCTCCTGGCTATATGAAGCCAACCATCTGTTTTCCCTTTGTAGCAGTGTCCGAAGTCCTCTCCCGCGAACCTACAATATTAAGACAATAAAACAAGTATATATTAACAATAGACTCAAAACACGTACAAACTACATTTGACCGACGCAATAACACAAAACATACTCTCAAGTGTTCATATTGTGGCTAACGTGCGTAGAGATACGACGAAACTAACCAAAGAGAAAAAACACACAAAGTGCACAATCCGTGTCGTATAACGTATCGCGCTTAAACGAAACACAAGAAACTACCTAGGTGATCCTAGATTTCGTATACAGAGAAAACTAAACAAATAAACAGAACCAAATGCACCCAAACTACGGAATAGAGCTACCCTAAAAAACCCATACACCCACTCAACCCAAAAACCGGGGTCGCCGGAATGTACCTCTGTGTCACCGGCCATGGTCCGAGAAGGGGTGGTCGTGCTTGAGGTGAAGGCTCAGGGTCCTAGGTACTACACAACAACATTGTTTGGTTTTCTAGTAAATTCTCCGGGTCACAGCAGATCACAGATGTCATATATTGACACTAAAAATACGATAATATGCACAAAACTTAACTTTAAACACTCTAAAATAAAGCTAACAAGTTAAGTTACACAAAAATAACATAAACAAGAGAAAGAGATCATTACCTAACCAAAAGAACTCAAAGATCCAAGCTTTGCACACTCCATAGCATCCAAGAGGAAAAATGTGATCAAAGATGTGATTTTGGGTGAGATTTGTGAATAAATGAGATGGATTGTGAAGGAACTTATGAAGTGTTCAGTTTGTTTGAAAGAAAGAGATGAGAAAATGAGAAAGAGATAGAGAAAAAGAGAGAGAGAGAGGTTGATAAAGAGAGAGGGAGGTGAGTGTAGGGTGAGAGATGAGGGTGAGTGTAACCATGCATTAATTCTCCATTTAATACATTCATACAAGTCACCATGCCACCTCTTCATCCAAACAAATATCTCTCCTTCTCACTCAACAAATATCAAGGATGGTTAAGGATTAGGGTTAAGGCAAAAGGATAAGATAAATGGTTAAGTGTCATGGTTGCTAAGAACAAAATTAGCACAAACAAATCCTCACATTTACGTGCACACGTGCGTGCATGTCCATAACAAATAATAATAAATTATTAATTAAATATTATAAAATGTGAGGAACCCAAATTGGTAAACTTTTTACAGTAAACCCGCATTAACGTCTAAACGAACACTAACCGAAATCTAAGACGTTACGCGTATTGACGTGTTTTAAAGTCCCACAAAGGGGTTTCCGAGCTCAGGTGAAAAGATGTGGGGCGCAAATGGGGATATGCGTGGGAGCTTGATTAAATGCGCGTATATGATACCGTATTTTATCTGGCATTTTATATTGGTCGAGTCGTATGTGATATGACCGAATTATTAAATCAAGTGTTGATTTAATATAATGTTACCATTAGCTCATTATTAAATCCTTTCTTTAGTTGTATGCATGCATGTATGTATGTATGTATGTATGTTTATATTTGATATGTATGCACACATGCATGTATACATGTGTCATGGTTGTTGATATATTGGAGACGGCTATGCTAGACTCACATAGAAACATTTATGATATTTTAATTATTGAGTTAATGGAAATTAGGAATAAATCCATGGTTGATATTTTGTTTCTACACACTTCTTAAAATAACTTATGTAAACATGGTTTCATTTCTAATCCTCCATTAAGTCAACTGCTAAAATATCTATATATTTCCATGCCATGGTTAAGAGTGAGTGTGACTCTCTCTCTCTCATATCATTGTTATTCTTGTGCTTATCTCTCTTAAGCTCAAGCTTAGCCATTTCCATCTCCTTCTTCCTCCAAGCTCTCTACCATTTCCTAGTGAGTAAAAGAGAAAGAAAAGAAAGGTTTAGTAGTGAGAAAGATTACCCACTTCATCAATCTACACTTGTCTAGCACACTAGTGTAGGTTGTTTGCCTCACTTGCACTTAATTCAAGTGAAGCAAGGAGCTTGAGTCAAGAAACCCCGCGGTGGATCATCGTGGACTTCGAAAGCTTCAAGCGGACCCATTCAAGATTCAAGTAGGACCAAGGAGTCAAGGACATCTACACGGAGCTTTTGAAGAGAAGGAGAGGTATACAAAGGTTGTATTTCTTCCCTCTTAGTGTTAGACACTTTCTAGTATGGGATACTTGTTGCTTTACGCCTAATCTTCTAGTTCGATTCTAGGTTCGGGTTAGTTAGCATCCTAGATTTTTTAAAGTTGCATACTTGATGCTTGTTAAAACCTAGTAAGGGTGCTAAGCAAAACCCAACAGATCCCGGGCATGTCAGCAGGTGCCCAGGCGAACACGTCCGAGTTCCTTTGGAGAAAGCGGATCAAGTCCTCGCGATGGGCTCCTGTCAAAAGGGATCCGATCTGGACGGTTCGTCCATCATCCCCCTCGACGAGGGGGGACTTCTGTCAGTGCTTCTATCGGGGATCCTCGGATTTCTTTCTGGTCATCGTGCGTGTCCAAAGACCCCTGGAAATCATTTGTGTCTTCAAAGTCGACGCTCTGCTCTCCGGCGGGGGACGTCAAGGTGAAGCAAAGCTTGGCGATCTACTGGTTCCTGTAGGCTCAGCCTATCCCCCTTGATCTAATGGAAATTTGATCGTGAGGTGATAGGTCGAGATTAGAGGCCGGAGGGCGTTTAATGTCGGGCATCCCAGAAGGATGTTGTAGGATGAGGGGATCCTAGCGACAATGAATTCCACCGGTACAGTCCTTGTATGGCCCGCTTTCCAAATGTTGAAGAGGAGAGTGACCATTCCCTCGGCCGGGATGGAGTAGTTGGTAAACCTCGATACGGCGTGGGAGGTGGGCCGTAGGTCGGACGGTCCTAACCCCATACACTGGAAGTAGTCATAGAAGAGGATGTCTGCCGAGCTTCCGGAATTGACCAATATTCTCTGTACCTCATAACGGTGGACCCGTGCCGTTATCATGAGAGGGTCGTTGTGAGGCAAGGATAACCGTGGAGGTCTTCATCAGTGAAGATGATGGGCTCGGCGATCCTGCACCTTTTCTGGGATGGATCGCTTGTTCCCTCGAAGGGTAGGAGGCGGTGAGTTCCGCCGGCTCCCCGGGCGGATCCCGAGGAAACGACCATGATTTGCCCGATCGTTAATTCCCCGGAGGGGGCTGGTTCTCCTGCTCCCTGTCGGCTTGCCGCTTTTCCCGCAGGTACTTCGCCAGGTAGCCAGAGCGGATCAACTCTTCAATATAGCTGCAGAGTTGTTTGCAGTTTTCCGTCGGGTGGCCCTGCGATCTATGGAAGGCGCAGTATGGGCCCTGGATTCATTTAGCCGCTATGTGGGTGACTGACGGGAGCTTGAAGAATCTCTCTCCTTTCGCCTCCTCCAGTATCTCAGTTTGGGAGATGTTAAGAGGAGTGTACTCCTAGAACTTCGGAGAGTACGGTTTTGGGCGGTCGACCCTCTTCTTATCCTTTTTGCCCCTCTTCTTTTGGTCGGATTGATCGGCTCAAGACAGGTTGGCGTTCACCTCCTACTATAGTTGGATCTATCTCTCGGTCCAAGCTTTTACATCCATCATGGTCTTAGGTTGCGCTAATGCAAAAGAGCGGAGCCACTCTTTGTGCCTAAGACCTGTCCTCAGTGCGGTGATGACTGTTTCATCTCGGTGCTCGGGGACCTCTAGAAGAGCGTTATAGAAGCGAGTGACATATCCAAGGACTCCTTGTCCCCACTCTTTATGGTGAACAGGTAGTCGACTGATCACTTTTGTCGCCTGCTCCCGACGAAGTAGCCGAGGAACTGGGTGGCCAACCCATCAAAGGTCGAGATAGAGTGTGTCGCCAAACCCCGGAACCAATCCCGACCAGCGCGGATGAGGGTGGTGAAAAAAGCTCGGCATTGAGCTGCGTCTGAGTTATCCGGGAAGCTCATGCTCACAGTGAAGGCGTCCAGCTGGTCCTTCGGATCAAACATCCCATCGAAAAGGACTACCTTGGGCGGCTTGTTCCTGGACGAGACTAGTACAGCTAGTTGCTCCTCGGTGAAGGGCTTTGTGAGCAAGTCAGCAGAGTACCTAGCCCCTTCACCAGATGAATGGCCCTCCCTCCGTATGCCCTCGATTTTCTTTTCGAGGGCCACGAGGCGGTTGTGATACTTCGAGGATTCGTCACAGTCGGAGTGATGATCATTTCCGCTCCTGGTCTGTGCGGTGGTGCGGCTTCGATTCCGCTTTATCAAATTCCTTAGATCCTCAGGCGATGTCCTTTTCGAGTAGCCTTGACGCGAGTCGTTTGCGTAGTCTCGGCATGGGATAGGGCGTCGGTCATGCCTGGAAGCAGGCGAGCTGACCTACACCTCCTCAGGTGGCGTGGGAGCATGATGAGCGTCGCGGCGATGGCCTCTTTCCCGGGACCGCGGCGTAGAGCCCTGTGGCACCCCGTGGGTCATTGAATCAGTCGCTGTGTGGGAGCCGCGGTGGCCGGAGTTGGCACACCGATGTTCGGTGGCGTCGAGGGGAGCGACGTTATCCGCTCTTTTGTCAACATCGTGGTTCCTAGGAGGAGGAACGGCGATCTGGGGGCTGGGCCCGCCGTTTAAACGCGAATGGGTGTGTCCACCATCGACATAAGTCTGTTGATCTGCGTCGATAGGGCGTTGATGATGTTTGGAGGGGGAGTAGAATCGTCCGTGCCTCCTTTATGGGGGAGACGGCGGTTTGTGCTGGTATCGTCACGGTTCGCGCTCGGCATGAGGTCGAGGGCGGAAGATCATCTTAGATGAGTGGAAGAAATTACTTTCCCACAGACGGCGCCAACTGATGGAGGGCTTGATCTCCTTCAGATGTTGTCCTCCGTCGATCTGTCGCGAGCGTTGAACGGTTGAGATTTGGGTTGAAGGTTGTCTCCTTGAGCGCTTGGATCTCAATGGGTTGGTTTTGAGGTGGAAGCCGAGCTATCTAGAAAAGAAGTCCCGGGGTGGGTGACCACCGTAGGACTCTCCGACGATCAACTTAGCCGAGGAATTTGAGCAGAGTAGCGGCTTAGTGGATTAAAATTGCGTTACTTGAGTCGTCTAAGAGAGGGTTTTTTATAATGGCCGTAGGGAGCGAACAAGCGTAAGATCTTCGCCTTCGGTTACGCCCCTGGCGTTACGCCCGCATGAATGATGGGATCCCCCATTAATGACGGGATACGCTCGTTAATGGGGGGATGCGCCAGCGTGGGACGCGGAACGTGGGGCGGAGGATATTTCGCTTCGGCGAGATATGCGGAGCCCTTGCGGAAGCTCTAAGGCCCCGTGCTCACGTTTGACCGGAAGAGCTGGTGAGGCTTAGCTCGGCATGAGGCTCGGAGACGAGCCGGAAGGCCGAGGAAGCTCAGCTCTGCAATAGCTCGGAGACGAGCACAGGAAGACAGGCGCCAGTTCGGTGGTTCGGTCGCTCTTGGATAAGCTGAGGAATGTCATCAATGTTCCTCCCTGATTTTATCTCATTAGTCCCCAGGAGTCAAGTGAGCTGTCGTGAGTGACACGGCATTAGCCACGTGTCGTGATCTGAGGAATTCCCACTTATGAGCATCATAAAAAAGAAATTAAAAAAAACTAATCCTAACCCTTCACTTATATGTCCCAAATCAAACTCTTCAGAGCTACTAACAAATTTATTTCAACAAAAAGATTTCCTTAAATTCACAGGATCAACAAAGATCAGTAAAAAAGAAAACAAGTTTGGAATAAAAACAAAAGGATTCGAACAAAGTTGAGACCTTTTCGTTGATAATGAGCTGCAATCTTTGGTGGCGAAATGCTTCACGACCTCTTCAAAGTGATACACTTTCGAATCAGAGGCCTCTCTCTCAAAACCCTAGAAAATTCAAACCCAAACTCAATCGAACTCTAGATCTCAATTGGATTGTAGGGTGGTGGTGGTGGTGGTGATGATGGTGATAGTTGAGCAGCGGCGGTGGAGGTTGTGGTGATGATAATTTGCGCCGGGAAGAGGGAGAGGGCGCCGGGGACACCGGAGATGGCGGCGGCGGCTGGGGAGAAGCGGACGGAGAAGCCATATAAGACGATAGAGTAGGTGTGGAGAAGGGGACCTCCGCCGGTACAGTAAGAGACGAAGATGGCGGTGGCACCGTCGGCCACAGCGGAGACGGTGGACTCGTACTAGTGGGAGTAAGTAGGGAAAATGGAGGGCTTGGTATCGGCGTCGACACGAATAATGAAGGTTTGGTTCTTGTTGTTGATCTCAGCTGTAGAAATGAGATTTAAGAGGACGAGGACAAAGAGGAAGAGGAGGAGGAGGATTTGTAACGAAGGTGGTGATGGAGGGCGTGATCTCCTTCAGATGTTGTCCTCCGTCGATCTGTCGCGAGCGCTATTGAACGGTTGAGATTTGAGTTGAAGGTTGTCTCCTTGAGCGTGTGGATTTCAATAGGTTGGTTTTGAGGTGGAAGCCGAGCTATCTGCAAAAAAAGTCCCAGGTGGGGTGACCACTGTAGGCCCCTCCGACGATCAAGTTAGCCGAGCAATTTGAGCAGAGTAGTGGCTTATTGGTTTACAATTACGTTACCTAAGTCGTCTGAGAGAGGGGTTTTTATAGTGGTCGCATGGAGCGAGCAGGTGCTTGATCTTCGCCTTCGGTTACGCCCCTGACGTTACGTCTCTGTGAATGACGGGATCCCTCCATTAATGATGGGGTACGCTCATTAATGGAGGGATGCGCCAGCATAAGACGCGGGGTGGCGGATATCTCGCTTCGGCGAGATACGCGGAGCCGTTGGGGAAGCGCTAAGGCCCCGTGCTCTCGTTTGACTGGGAGAGCTGGGAGGCTTAGCTCGGCGTGAGGCTCGGAGACGAGCCGGGAGGCCAAAGAAGCTCTGCTCTGCAATAGCTCGGAGACGAGCACATGAGGATAGGCGCCAGTTCGGCGGCTAGGTCGCTCTTGGGTAAGAGGCGAAATGTAAGCTCGGGGATGAACTGGGAAAGGTCATCAATGCTCCATACTGATTTTACCTCGGTAGTCCCCAGGAGTATAGTAAGTTGTCGTGGATGACACATCATTCGCCACGTGTCATGATTTGAGGAATTCCTACTTATGAGCATCATCATTAGCCCCCAACTCCCGTTCCAACCTATTTATGGGTCGGGTCGAGAGTGGCCTGCTCGGTTTTCTTGGCGCAGTCTGTTGCCGAGAATCTTTGGTGCGTATTTCCAAAGCGACTTGGTGTAGGGCAGTTGCATCGTTCAGATTTATGATCCTACGTGGCGTATTCCCGAGCGCCTGTATTTTCGCGCGTATCTCCTATGATATTAGCGAATCAGAGAAATGATCACGCATTAAAAAGGGGGCGCCGATTCGCTCGTTCGTCTGTTGGGCTACATGCCACGTGTCTGAAGCGGGTTGACGGACGCGACTGGCTATCGTTGTCGCCTGTGATCGAAGGGACGTCCCTAATGGTCGTTCGACATATGGAGATTTGACGGCTGGTAGACGCGACACTTCATTTTGGCGGGAATTGATCTGGGCCTTGGGTGCCTTTTCTGGAGTGTATAAATAGGAGGGGACCTCTAGGGCCAACACTTCCATCATAATTTTCCTTTGTTGTCAAAGATTGCTCGGCACTCCATCGTTTAGATCGGATCCTTTGCACTTTTTCCTTGGAGAACCAATTCCTTTGAATCAGGTTAGATGTCATCTGAATCGGGCTCGCCCTATAGGGTCAGGGGTATCCGCGTCGCTCGCCGTCAGGCGACGGCAAGGGCCTATAAGGTGCACATCGAGAACGCTCGCGATGCGCCCTCCGTCCTGAGGGACGTGGAGAAGCTTACCGAGATTTGAGCTCGATTCCACATTCCTCTTAACTATTCGCTCCATTTAGCTAGGGAGGGTGAACGGGCGGATCAGGTACATGGCAAAAAGATTGCCCTGTATTTGGAAGCATTCCGGGAAAGAATGGGTCTGCCCTTTCCAACCGAAGTATGTGGGGTGCTTCGTTGCTTCCAACTTGCCCCGGGCCAGCTAGCACCGAACTCGTGGAGAATCCTCCTCGGATTTCTAGTCCGGTTGAAACTTGAGAACATCCTCTTCAACTTGACCCTTCTTACTTCCTTCCTCTGCTATAAGAACCACCCTGGCACCAGCAAGGACGAGCCGAGCTAGGTGCATTTTTCCTTCAAAAAATGTAAGGGTGGGATGGCCGGGTCGGGTGTGGTAGTCATTCCTTCTTCCATTCATGAATGCAAGGAGAAGTTTGTATTCGTCGGGTCACCCGAGGGAGAGAATTAGTCTGTGCCTATACAGTGGCACAGGTCCGACTGCCCGAGGGCGAAGCAGTTGTCCTCACCCGAGGCGAGGGCGGTATCCATGTGGGAGCTGGTTCAGCGAGCCGGCGTCCTGCTTTCCGAGCAGGTTCTTAGCTGGGCCGGGCTCTGCCCCGCGTGCTTCATGGGTAAGTTAGGTCTTTGGATGATCTGTTTAGACTTGAATAATTTCTTTTGCCCTTCTAACATCACTAACTCTTTTGTGTATTCTCCTTTTGCAGGACAAATGGATCGATCCAAGATCTTAGCTGTCATAACCGCTATGTCCCAGAAGAAGGCCAGGGGCGTGAGCTTGTCCCGAGCTCGGCCCCGAGACCATCTCCAGCGGCGATACCTTCTGCATCTCCCCGAGCCCCTGATGACCGCCGCGAGGGTAGCCAGAAGCATGCGCGAGACCCATCGTCTCGGGAGAGGGTGGAGGAGGAGGAAGCCGAGATTCCCCTCAAGAGGAAAAAGACGATCTCCCGCCCGCCGTCCACTAAGATTCCTAAGGGGATTCCTGTGCAGGAGGGGGATGTTTCCTTTGAGGTTCCTTCGGGGCTTTCCATCGCCGACAGCTTGCTCTCCGACATGGAGCAATCGGCCGAGGGCAAAATTCCCCGGGGGAACCTAAAGGTCCAAGTGGCCGCCATTACTCAGGAGGCGGTTCAGGTCGGTATCCATTTCTTTTAAGGATTTCCTTAAGTGCTCTTTCTCAGTTTGAATATTTCTAACTCTTTCTGCTGCTTTCCTTAGGTCCTCCAACACTGCGCTCTCATCGTCAACATGGAATCCGAGAAGATTGCCCCAGCCATGAGGAAAGCGAAGGAATCATCTTCGCGGGAGGAGGATCTGTGCCTTCATCTGCAGTAGGAAAAGAAGAAGACAACCACCCTCAAAACCCGGTTGGTCGCCGAGGAGTTAACGGTCTCCAAGTGCCAGGAGTCCCACCGACTTCTGAGTGAGTCCCACCAAACCATCCAGGCTAAGTTAGAGAAGTTGGGCAAGCGCCATGCCACGATGAAGAAGTCGAGGGATGCCAGCAAGAGGGAGGCCGAGGCGGCACTTGAGGCGGCGAAGCTTGCCAAGCTCCGAGCTTCGAAGTCAGTGGAGAGGTATAAGGCGTCAAACCAGTTCTATGCCGACATCGCCGAAGCCTCGGCCATCATTTGGCAGGAGGCTCTCGATGCCATCAAGGCGTCAATGCCGGAGTTTGCCAACGGTGAGCTCCACGCCAGGGTCCCGCTCTCGGTGGATATGCCGCAAGTGGCTGGCATCGGGGTGGCCATCGGGGGAGAGGTTGTTGCAGGGGTAGAAGCCCTGGCCCATGAGGGCGGTGCCGAGCAAGGCGAGACCCGGGCGGAGCCTGCATCCTGAGCCTTTTTGCCTTGTGCCTTTTTTTGTTTTTCTTTTTTCAAATTTTGTAAGCCTCCGGGCACTTTTTTTAAGGCTGAGGAGCCCAGAATACCTTGTAAAAATTTTTGGAACATGAATAAAGCTGAGCTTATTTTCCTCTGCATGACTATGTGTTTTCTGCGTGAGTGCTTCAGCTTGTCAGCCTTTTCCTCAAATCAAGTGTTAGGCCGTAAGTCGATGACCGGCCTTTTAGATGGCGATCACGCGTCGAGTGTAAGTCGATTAATCACCAAGTGTAGGAAGGTCGGTGCCCTCCCGCTGTCACGCTCCGCTTCCCGGTGTATGGCGAAAGGGACGCGACGGGGCCGCTACGTATTTACTCATGAGTAAATATGCTAAGCATAACTAAGCAATATAAAAGAAATATACACAAGAGACAAATGTAATGAAACAACAACTTTATTTATTAATATTCTTTTGTACAATGCATGGAAAAGTAAATACATCTGAATGAAAGCAATGCCTAAACAATGGCATAACAGAAAAGGAAATACTGAAGTGAAATGTGTACAAGTGTATGTAGGGTGTTTTTCGTCACCCCATTGAGATGGGAATACGCACGCGCTTGTCAGGCGTATACTACAGATTCCCCCTGCCTAGGGTAGACGGGGGTTTATTGATTGTGGGGATCCAAATCTCCAGCAGCCGCGGACTAAGCTGCCATTAATTACCCCTCGCCTTTGGGGCGAGGGAACCTCCGATTAACGGGTTAAAATGGTCATGCGAACTCAATGTGCAGTGTACGTATGTTGTGTTTTGAAAGTGGGGTTTGGATATATCGGGAGCCACGCAGAGTTTTTACGGGGGTCCCGCTACCCGGATAGCGGGCTGGGGGTCAAGGGGGCTAGCAGCCCCCTTGCGGGGTGCGGGGCAGTGCCCCGTTAGAAATTTTTTCTAACAGGGACAGTGTCGCGGAGTATGTGTGTGTGTAAATATTTATACATATGTGTGTATATATATATATATATGTATATATATATAAAGGAAAGAGGGGGGAAAAGGCATCCAAAGGATGCGTGGGGCCAGCGCCTTGAGCGCTGTGCGCTTAGGTGCTGTGCGCTCAGACGCAAGCGCGCCACGTGTCGGCACGTGGGCGTTTTGCGCTCGAGCGCAGTGCGCCTGAGCGCAAGTGCGCTACGTGTCGGCACGTGGACGCTTTGTGCTCGAGCGCGGTGCGCCTGAGCGCAGCACGCCACGTGTCGGCACGTGGACGCTTTGCGCTCGAGCGCAGTGCGCCTGAGCGCAAACGCGCCACGTGTCGGTACGTGGGCGCTTTGCGCTCGAGCGCAGTGCGCTCGAGCGCAAGCTCGCCACGTGTCAGCATATGGGCGCTTTGCGCTCGAGCGCAGTGCGCCTGAGCGCAAGCTCGCCACGTGTCGGCATATGGGCGCTTTGCGCTCGAGCGCAGTGCGCCTGAGCGCAAGCGCGCCACGTGTCGGCACGTGGGTGCGTTGCGCTCGAGCGCAGTGCGCCTGAGCGCAAGCATGCCACGTGTCGGCACGTGGGCGTTTTCCGCTCGAGTGCTGGGCGCTGGCGAGACAAAGGGACTTTTAGTCCCAGAATCAGAAGCTATGCTTCAGAAAGGAGATACTTATTATTATATATATATATATATATATATATATATATATATATATGTAAATATATGGAGTTAAACTCCTAAAATGTTTTGGTTGATGAAAGGGATTCTTCCTCTTCCTCCTCTGTTGGTTGGATCTTGATGATCAAGAGATGTGAGATCTAAAAAATCTCTCCTTTCTGAGATCTAATGGGAGATCTGAGTTTCCCTTTGTGGGTTTTGTGGTGGAAAACTACTTAGTTTTTGAAAAGAAAGAATAAAACTCTTGATTTAATTCAAAAGAAATGAGAAGGTTTAGAACCTTGGAGAAGGAGCAGGAGGCACAAAGAACCCTAGATTTTGGGGGAATGAAAAGTTGTCTCCTTTTTTTTTTATTCATCATGTTGCCTTATATAGGCTTACATATTTACATATAGCCCCTTGGGCTTTGCAAAATGGCATTTTGCCCATCCCATGGCTCATGTGCCATTTCTTTTTTGCACATAAGCCATGGGTTTACAAAATATTGGCTTTATGCCCATTTTGCATACATTCATGTATAAAAAATTACATAAAAATTATTTATTACATGATCTGCATTTTGGCATGGAGGAGGCTGGCCGCGGGCTCGACTTGGGCATGGGCCCGCTTGACCTGGGCTTGGGCCCACCTGGCTTGGGGTTGACCTTGAACTTGACTCGGTCAACGGGGGTGTAAATTTTTACCCCAACAGTGTAACAACAATTCGGGATCTTCAATAAAATGGTCCAAGTCTTCAGTGCTAGGCCCGATCTCTGGAAGGTCCGAAACACCTGACGACATTCCAAGAAGAAAGAAAGAGAATGTCGTCAGCGAACAAATCGCTTGGTAAGTCCCAAAGATAAGGGAGAAATAGAATAGACAGAGAGTAAGAGAGAGAGTGTAGCTTTTAAAGTTGTATTTAGAGTTAACGCTGTTATTTGTAGCTTGGTACAGAAGGATACCAATGTATACGAGAGGAGTCTCTATATGCCAGAGATTAGAGGCAAATGGAAGTACAAGGCTCCGTTAGAAAGCCCGGAACAATGGCGTGGTATTCAGGTTAGGTGTCTTAAATTTTGCAGTCTCATGCCACTTCTAACACCTTCCGTACCAATCTACCCTTTAAACCCCGCGAAGTATTGTTTTGTATTGTAATATTGTTTGAATTGTATTGCAACTTATAATTGAATTGTAATATAGATTGTATAATTGGATGACTTTCCGAAACCATGATATCAGTAAATGGAAGTAACTGGAGAATCATGGATGTAACTGGAGAATCATGTAAATGGAAATATATCCATGGTTCGGTTCGTTCAATATAGATTGAATATATAGAATATATGGATTCATGGATTCATGTTGAATTGTAATATTGTAGATTGTACTTGAATCATATTCAAGTCAGATTATTATAATAAGACTCAGTCTGAGTCAGAACAATTAGAAAAGAAATTGAAGTCCTGATTGTTTTGATGTTATCGGTAACCGCTGCACATGGGCGGCAGGATTTGTGTCTTTTTCAAAGACGATTACCGTGTTGATAACACCGTTATTAAGTTGTCTACCTTAAATAGGCAAGCACCCACTTCTCTGGCTCCCTGAGGCTCAAGAGATTGGTCCCACTTAAACCTATATTTACTAGGGTCCTTAGGCTAATTTTATAGAACTTGAGGGGGTTTTATGTAAAAATACTATTGTATAATTTTCAAAATACACCCCAAGTATTTAATTATTGTCTTTAGAGTTGTCATAGATGTAGATTTTATATTTATGATATTTCTAGTGAAAATAACCTAATTTTATAATATGGGGTATTTAATTGTAATATTAAACTTGTATGAAATTCATGGTATTTTAATGTAAGTGATTATTTTGATTTAGAAAGGGTGGAATATTTATATCATATCAAAAATAGGTATTCTGATAATACATATATATATATATATATTTATTTATATAAAATAATTTTAATTTATTATTTTCTAGAAATCTCATTTTCTTAAGATATTCGTATTTTAAATCTCTCGAGACCGAATGCTCCTTGCGGAGGTCTGCATCTCGCACTACTAAGCCCAGAGATGTACGATAATCCACACCATCCCAGTCGGGTTCCCAAAAATGGGTTGTAGCGGCGCTTTGCAAAGATTTGTAAAAATACGTAATCTTGTAGAAAACGGTTTTTATAAGTTAAAGATAGTTTTATGTAAAACGATATTTCACAAATATATATTTCCCAAAAGGTATTGTGCTATATTGCATATGAGTGTTGTGAAGAGGTAGGTCATTACCTCGTGATCTAACTAAAGGTATAGCAAGATTTATGATGTTTTAAAGTCAAAACTAAACTACATGGTATTTTTCTGAAAAAAAAATGATAAAAATTGCAATATGAAATATTTTGCTATGAAACTTGTTCATGATGTTTTGTTAATGATTAATAGTCAAGATGTGAGAGGTTGAAATGGTTGTGTTTAAGGAAAATTGAACTTTATAAAGAAAACCGAATCGGAAGTCGGATTTAACTCCGCTTCCATCGGGTTTTAGAAATACATGTTTTTAGAAAAGAATAGAGAAGAGGGAGGTAGGACTTACGGGTTTATAGTATAGAGAAGAGGGAGATGAAGACGTAGGAGGCGCCGGTGCGTCGTTTCGTCGCTGGGAGCTCTTAAGGTCGTCGTCGGAAGATCGCCGGAATTTTTCCCTTCGCTAACTCCACTTGTACACAAAAGTTCTATAGAGTTTTCTTGAGAGTTTGGATAAAATTGTGAGTGAGGGGTGTGTGTTTAGGGTTGATATTTATAGGGTAAAGCTAGGGTTAGGGTAGATGAAAAGTTGCATTGAAAATGTAATAAAAATTGTATTTAAAATGGAGTAAATAGGTGTTTTAAAAGACTCTGTTACTGTGCAGTAAATTTAAACCATACAGGGGTTTAAGGAAGACCAACAGGCAGAACTTTCATGTTGGACAATCGGCGATCCGGCTCAACTCGGCCGGCGGCGGTAGGCCGAGTCGACCGAGTCGCCAGCCCGAGTCGGCCGAGTCCGGCCGGGGCTCGCTGCCACGTGTCCTATGTCGTATGGTGTAGCCCCTGGGTCAATTTGTTTTATATGTGTAGTGGGGATTTTATGAGTTATGCACGTGTAAACCCTTGGACTTCTAAAAATTTAAAATAAAACAATATTAAAAATAATGTGGGTGATGGGACTTGAACTCTGGTGCTTTGTAACAGCAGTGCAAGGTCTTACCAATGAGCTACAAGCTCTTTCTTGCTATTAAAAAGCAAAACAAAATTATATCTTGTGCTCAAGCAAAAATACCCCTTTATGTATTTTTTTTAAAAATTTGTACAGAAAGTTTAAGATTGTTACACCCGCTCCCCGAAGTCGAGGTGGCGATCGTTCATTTAGGAAAAATCAACAGATATCCGAGTGTTGGAAAGTCGGTATAAGTCCATTCCTCAGCTTCAGGTTGACGACCACGTCACTTCGTAGGGTAGGAATCTACCCCTCGGAGATTAATCGAGCAGGAATCTGCACGGTGGCATCTTTAGGAGGGCTTTAGATCCTGAGCGTTGATGGGTAGGAAGCTACCCGCTCGGGATGGACCGGGCAGTGAAGTTGCTCGATGGCCTCGAGACGATGGCACTTTGTGTAAGTCTACGGTAGCGCCCCGGCCGTCTGTCCGAGGCCAAAATGCGGAAACGAAAACTTTTTCAAAACTTTAAACCGGCGCTATCGCAGACTTTAATCCTGGATCGAACCATTAACCTATAACTAGCAATCTAGAGGAAGTTAGGAAAGGCTATACCGATCGATCCGTGTCCTTCGGTCTTTGGCCACCATCCCAAGCTCCTCGCGGCATCTACGATCTCCGGTCTTCTCGTCGGAAGGGCACCATATCAAAGAGTCTTTTTACGGGCTCCCACCTCTGAACCGAGGCAACTTGGACACGAAGTTTGCTAGCCGACGTGTCCAAGATTGCTGTAGACTAAGTGTAGAACGTTTTGCCTCAAGGGTTAATCGAAGTTGCCACAAAGAAGGGAAGATCAAATGAGCTTTGAAATTGAGCTAAGGTTTTTGTTGAAAGAATGAGATGAATCAATTCCTCACTCACAAAAAATGACGGCTGTCCAAAAATGGTGCTCGGCCATTATTTGAGAGCAGGGAGGTGAGTGTAGGAAAAAGCAAGAGGTGATGATAAGCAAAAATGTCACAACAATGTCTATTTCAATCCATTCATCATAAAAGCAAGCAATGATGCACAGATTAATCAATCTCATCAAGAGTATTCCAGAAATCTGCTGGAGCCCTAGCCACCACAAAAAAAACCCTTGCATTTTGCTAAATGCAACTTTTGCAAGAAACCCCTTTTCAAAGCAAAAATTCAGCCATGAAAGAATAAAAGGAAAAATGGCCGAAACGGAATGCAAACTGACAACTTCAAAAAGCGATCCCGTAACAAATTACGGGATAACCCCGTGACTGTATATACATACCCGCATTTGTATTTCGACCAAATACAAATATAATGAGACAAAATCTACACAGTATAATACTAGGATCCGGCTTAAACCAAAACCCGCTAGTATTATCCGTCCGAACCATGACACGTGCACAAGTGCACGCGTATGTTCGAACCCTGCCATAAATCCATACGACGTCTACAACGTTTCGCCCGAAACTTGAGAAACTGTCTGTGGGGGACTCTAAAGACTCGTCAATACGCTGGCTGTGGATTTAACCACTAGCATGTCAGTGGTACTAGCCGTACGTAACGGGCCACCAGGTATTGACCAAAAGGGAATTCGATGAGCGAACTCATCCTGACACCCTACTAATCCTGTCAGTGACAATATCCGTACAGTCTGGTCCGTTCGTCTATGAGCATCGCATGTCGGGCCTAGGGGGTTGGTAAAAGTCAGACCCCCAAAAGCGGTACAAGTCGTGTCGGAGTGTAGTCCAGAACACCCTGAGATACTACTGGAATACCTACCAGTAAATCTCCAGCCTTGGCCAAGGACTTCGTGTAATGGCTCTCCTAGACACAGCGCGATCTCACCCCCAATACTGGGAGAGACGAAACCCCTGCCGATCCGCTCACTGCCTCCATATGGCTCGGGACTGTACCCAACTAAAACCTGTTTGCACGACTCCTTTGAGCCGTGGTAGGGTAGTAATCAAAGCACAGTGGGAACTCACACGAGAAAAATGACGATCTCAGGTCGATGAACTAACCTGTACACATGTCACCAGGGAACTGCTATCTGACGTCAGGTATAATACCAACTAGCATGTTCCCGGCGAGTCCTGTCCGGTGTACATATAACCCAATGAGCACCTGTATACATCTTAGGTAATCCAACTGACAACAATGGCTTGTGAGACCGGCCACCGCCCCTCGTCGGGGTCTCGACTGTATACACTAGTCTACTAATGGAGTATCGATGCCTAGTCTCGAAACTCCCACGACTAGGGACCTTTTAAGGATGTGCTTATAGATCCCAGCTCCCATGTATATGATCGCCATCAAACTGCTGGTAGTCAAGCAAGAATCCTAAGGGCTCTATCAATGTGTAATAGCGACCTGTAAGGTCACCTAAAGCAGTACACGATGATAAAGATAAACCAGATAGCATACTATCATCTTGAGTAAGACTATCCTACCGGTATAGGTCCTCCCTCAATCATTGCAATCACGTGCCTGTGATCCAATAATTGACTCTGAGGGCACTATATCCAACAATCTCCCACTTGCACTCAAGGCTAATTATTGCGATGTCGCATACTCACAGCCCGTGTGATACTGAACACCCAACTCCTCTACTAATCAGTCTCACAAAGCCCGTTTGCGAAACTATTGCGTTCGAGGAATAGCCTCAGTGAGTGGATCCGTCCTGATGTTTCTTTCTATGTCTCTCTTTATCTCAAGTTCGCGGAGAAAGCCATCTCCCGAAATGGGCAATACCTGTCTTAGAATATGTCTGGATATCTGATGGGACCTAGTTCATAAATGAACTCCAAATCCAAACTTCTTAGACTGTATCGTCAATTGAACTTAATCAGTATCCTGCGCCATGCCTCCCTCAGTATCCGCTTGGACCACCTGTCCAAAATACTGCCCCTCATCAGAGGGAAAACTATAACTCTGACAGTCACTCTGTCATCCAGGTCACCTTGGAAGCCTGGAATGATAACCGTCCCCCGAAAGAGGCTGTCGTTATCATATCCCTAGAACATCCATTTATGTTCTAAAACTGCTTCCGAATGTTTCTCCAGGATAGGATTAATATCAACTTATTACATCTAGTGCAAAAACAATATCTGGTGTTGTACTTGATATCTCATAATCAACTCAATTGCCTAAGCAAGTGATCTGCCAATCATGCACATCCCTCTCCCCTTTAGTCTGTAAGACACCTTTAGAGAGGGTGACTCCATCACCTGCAGGTACACTACCATGCCTGGAGTCGTCCATTCTAAAGCACCTTTAGAATGCTGTCTAAGTACCCAGATTGGGAAACTACCCAAATCTAGATCTAAGACCATAGATCTAGTAACCAGAATGTCTGATATAATATCCAAGTCCTATGTGGAGAAACCACTGTGTGACAACCAAAGTATAACCGATCGTAGTATAGGAATTTCACTTTCTACTCTGTGTATGTCATCCATATACCAGGACATCACACCCTATTACCTTCTCAACAGATCCATCCCCTATTCTGATGAAATCAAACCTATGACCGTCACATCAGAAATAGATGATCTATCTCCGCTATATCTGCTTTAGTCTATAAATAGACATAAGCTACTTGTCCACTATACTTCCGCTGCTCCCACTGACTACGACAACCCTCTGGCAGAGTACACTTCTAAAGCTAGTTTAGAACGACGCTATACTCATCCTCCTGCCAGGTCTCACAGTCTGGGACAACAGCATCGGCAAGTCTGGGTAAACAAGAACCTCCTTGTCACCGTCTTTGAGCATACCGAAGTATCTCTCGAGTTCCTGAGGTTATCCACCATATCTGCGGAGTGGCCAATGGAATGTCAAACCAGATTGAATCTTTAGGTTCTTATCAAATTTTCAGTAATCGTTTGCGGTTCTGGAATCACTTCCAGTTCTACCATACTCCCACTACTATTTTATGAAAAATCCATTTTTACTAAAACTGTGGCGAGTCAAGAACAATATCACTATTGATCTTCCAAATGGTAGAAAGTCAACCCTCGACATAGCCCGGGTCAACCCACAAACAGCCATTACAAAAACGTGCCTTGAGTTATCCAGAGTCTGGTTTTAAGCATAAACCGGACAACTCCCCGTACCTTAACATTGTTAAGATATGAACTATTCTATATCCATTATAGAAACAGAGGCACTGATTTAATTGGAACCAGATTCAAATCATGCAGCTGTTTCCAGTGCATGTCAACTAAATGGAGAGAGGCCGATCAACATTACTCAACTTAGGAGTGTTTCCAATTATGAGTAACCTGAAAGAGAAGCAAGTTCTCATAATCATTACTCTTAACTGAATACCATACAAAAGTATCTACATCTTCGATCACCTTGAAGAATCCTGATACTTACAACACGTGGTTCTCTACTTTACTCTTATACCTATAACTTCTCAAAACTTAGACCTTGCATTTCTATGAAACACGTGTCTAAGAACTAGAGAAGTCACAAGTAAATAGAATATAGTACGAGTACCAACCCCTCTGTCCTCATGGACACTGGACAAAATACAATACTCTGTATAAGTCCCCTGAGTCTAATAACTCATTCGCTGTGTGTCGTAGGTTGAAAACTGTACTTATGGTTAAGAAGAATTACACCGCTGTTTAATGCTCCTTACCTAACCATCCACTGATATAGGTAAATATCATAGACATAATTTCAAAAAGTTATATCTCACTTTATAAAAATAAACGTACAGATATATCAATTTGAAATTGGTGTATAACAACGGATATTCAAAACCAAATATTTGCCGTCCGGCAAACAGCCCAGGCGATTTCCTCAAATATCACCAATTACAACGAATCTCGATATAATGAGGATGATCACCCAATTCCCAATAACTTACTCCCACTCATTATCTGTAAAACCATACAGATGTAAGAATCATACCTGGTAAATACATACCCTGGAATAAGGACTAATTGGGAAATCAGTTTTTCTTTTAACAATACACAGTGAAACTGAAATATGTAAATGTTTCGAAGGGGTATCCGGGTATTCTTAGTAATGCCTCTTCCATTATCAGATTCACAACTATAACCGTATATTTCTTTGCCGTCTCTCCAAATCCCTTTATATGTCTTTAGTCATTACCTTATGTACGCCCCTTTAGGCTAAATGGTTTTCTTCCTTCCTTACCGTTCGGCACCAGCCTATGGTTTGGAAGAAGACTATCCAATAAGCGTAATAGGTGTACTGTCCTAATCCTAGGAGCACTCGCAACCCGAGAGAAGGTAAAGATAAAAGACAACTGAATAAAACCTTATTCCTATTTCTCCTGAACCAGAATCCATCCCCGAACTGGAACAAGTTCCTTCGAGTTCGTATATAACCATACGATGGAGTATCCAATAAACGGTGGATCTTCGTAGTGATACGGGGTGTTCCGAAAAAATACAAAGGTGAAGTAGGAGTGGCGATGAAATACTTGGTTTGGTCGTGAATAGTAGTCGCAATTTACTTTGCCCTCTTTCTAATCCCTTTATTTATATTAACTTATTACCTTCTGCACACCATCGTTAGGCTAATTGGTTTTCTTCATTCCCTACCGTTCGGCACCTGCCTATGGTTTGGAAGAAGACTATCTAATTAGCGTAATAGGTGTACTGTCCTTATCCAAGGAGCACTCGCAACCTGAGAGAAGGTAAAAGGAAAAGACAACTGAATATTCCTATTCATTTTCTCCAGAACCGGAAACCATCCTCGAATCTGGAACAAGTTCCTTCGAGTTCGTATATAACCATACGATGGTTTTATCCAATGGAAGTGAATGTTCGTAGTAATACGGGGTGTTCTGGAGAAAAAGGGTAAAAGCAGGAGTGGAAATGAGGTATGCAACTCAGACAATCCAAAAGCCAGTGTTTTAAGAAAGTTCGGTTAACTTGGTCACTGAGTCATAGTCAAGGGTCGGGTCATGGTCGCTGCCAAAGAGAGAGAAAAAAGAAACACTTTGCGGGCACTCTAACTTAGATCAGAATGGTTATCAATTTATCTAATCAGGAAACCTCCCACTGTATCGTCAAATTCTCCTCCAAACCTGAAAGAAGAATTAGTCGGGATCACCCGAGGAGTAAACCAACTCATCAGTGGGAATCGGGATCCAACTATCATCGCATGATAACGTGATGGAATCCACTCATGTTATCACACTCCAGAAGGTATGCGCATATCTGGCAAGTTTCAGTTTCTTTAGAAACTCCCGGTGTGATTTTTACCCCATGCTCTTATGACCGTGACTAAGGCTAACAAATCATAAGTCACATGTTAAGTTCTACCCGTCATTGTCCAGGTTAATTGGAACCCACCCGTATAAGCCCTTGACAAGGGCCAACAAGGCTGTATGACTGTTTCAAACCAACGCATCTATCTATGCTGCAGAAAAGTAACAAATAGCTACCATACACTATGCCTTGACTAAGGCCAACAAACATAGCATGAATACTAAGTGCTACCCGTCTGAAATGACGGAAGGCTACGAATGGTTTTTGGCGAAAAACCTTTAATGTAATGAATTTGACATCGTTGAAGGAACCGGATAGCTTTTTATAAAAATATAGTGGCGAAAACCTTTGCTAAAGAGGTCACTCCCGGTGAAGGGATCTCGGCTCTTTCCCCGTAGAATGAGGTGCAGGATATTCCAACCGAATACCACGATGCAAAACAAAAAGTAATCGGCTATAGTGAAGTTATTACCCTGACGCAAACTTCTGTCTAAGGGGTCACTCCCGGTGAAAGGATCTCGGCCTTTGCCTCGTCGACTGAGGTGCTGGATATTCATAACCGAATACCACTGTGCAAAACAAAAGAAAACGTCCTTGCAATAAAGCTTTCTGAAAAATGTTCCAACAATATCAAACAGGTTTGTTTAGCTTGCATTGATCTGAATCAATGCAGTTGTTCCCCTCCGAAGGACGGCGCACAAGACTGCGATGTCCTGACGCTGAGATTCGGGACAGATGCTATTTGGTTTTATCCGTCCACCTCTCCGAAGATGCCAAGTTGATTTATGGCACCGTGCATCGGAGGTTTAGACGGATGCGGCCGATGTAGCAGACTTCTTCAGATTCCCCCTCGCTTGAGGGGTTTTTGATTGTAGGGATGCTCTTCCCTGCAGGCGCAAGCCCCTGCAGTTAATTACGCTACCGCATCGCGGTAACAAGTTTCTCTTTCTCCAGAATTTCACTTCGTCTCGTGTGTGTTTGTTTTGTTTGTGGTTGCCCGTGGATTGTATACGGAGACTGAGTAATGCCGTCGCCCGTAGGACGTGGATTAGTCCAAATCCGTATTTACTTAGATTTGGGTTTGGTGTTTTTAGTTTAAGGATACGTTAGCCGCGTTGCGGCTAAGATCAACTCAAACGTTCGTTAAGGATACGTTAGTCCTGTTTGAGACTAAGATCAACTTAACGTGATGATCCATTTAATATACGGCCGTCAGGACTCATCACCTCTCTGATGTCGTTGAAGGATTACAACGATAGGTGTCAGAGGAGTTCAGAGATGTACCCTTGAACCAAGGTTGATTTGGAATTTTATAGTCCGTTTGAATGTTTAAGGATACGTTAGCCGTATTTGGGGGCTAAGATCAGTTTAAACGGGATCGTTTAGATCCGGCAAAAGAGCATTTGGAGGCTCTATTGTTCCAGTTTAGGGACGTAGTGGTCCATAGGGAGTTTAGGGACGTTGCGGTCCATGCTCCAGTTTAAGGACGTGGTGGTCCATATTCCAGTTTAGGGACGTGGTGGTCCGACATTAGTTTAAGGACGTTCCGGTCCAACATTAGTTTAAGGACGTTTCGGTCCACGAGTTTAAGGACCCCGCAGTCCGTATCGATGTATGGTCGTCGGGACTCGTCACCTCTCTGACGACGTTGAATGATTACAACGATGGGTGTCAGAGGAGTTCGGAGATGTACCCTCGAACCGGATATAAATTAATTTAAGAGAACAGTTGTGCTCAGTCAATTTAATTTGAGGACTTACGGCCAAAATTTGGCTAAGTCCAGTTGAAAATGTTCAACACCCTTATTTATTTTTGGTCTATTAGACCTGTGCTAGGGTTTTGCCCACACTTAAATAATGCATTGCATTACTTCTATTTTATTGTTTGGGCTCTGCCCATAAAAGATGCAGAGCATCAATTTCACTTGGGCTCTGCCCCCTTTTTATTGCTTTGCAATTTATTTTGGCCTGCTAGGTCTTTTTGATTTGGGCCTGGCCTTTTAAGAAATGCCTTGCATTTGTCAGGCGCTTTGCGCCAATCAGAAAGCGCAAGCGCTTGTAGTGTTGACACGTGTCATGCTCTGGTGGGTGCAAGCGCAACAGCGCAGTGCGCTGCGCTAGTGCGCTGCGCTGTTACGCTGCTGACACGTGGCGCGCTCTGGTGAGTTGCGCCAATTCCAGAGAGCAAAGCTCTATTTCAAGAGCGCGTAGCGCAAGTTGTTCTGTAGCTAACACGTGGCGCTCTCTCAAGAGCGCAACAGCGCAGTTTGGAAGTGCAAATCACTAAGAATCTTTTAGATTCAAGAACAGAAGTGCAAAGCACTATTTGATTTCTTGATCTAATTTAGATCAAAGAAAAATAAGTTTTTTTTCTTTTTGTTTCAAGAACCATAGGTTCGTAAAAGTGCAAAGCACTATTTTTTATTTTTGTTGTTTTTCTTGTTTTTAAAGAACCAGTGGTTCATAAGAAGTGCAAAGCACTGTTTATTATGTGAAGAACATTGATCTGGTTTTTAGATCAATGATTTATTAAAAGAGATTTCTTCTCTCTCGTGAAGGTTTTTACCTTTTTCTTTTAAATTTTCTCAGAGTTCTCTCTCTGTTTGAAGCTCTTGACTTTTTTCAAGAAAAATATTGATGCCTTTGAATTGAGGTATGGGGTCTCTTTTATAGTGCCCATAAATTAGTTAATTTTGTTGAAGAGATCTTTCTCTGAGTGATTTGGGGAATTTTCCCATCGTTGGATCTTTGATCCAAGAGATTCTGTTTTACAGAAGAAAATCTTCTTGTTTTAACAAGAACAGAAAGATTTCTTTAAAATTTTAATTCTGTTTGGCGCAAATGCCCCAGCGCGTGACACGTGTCGCGCAGCGCACTGCGCTAGCGCATCTGCGCTGACACGTGTCGCGCAGCGCAGTGCTTGCGCGACTGCGCTAGCGCATCTGCGCTGACACGTATCGCGCATCGCAGTGCTTGCGCTAGCGCATCTGCGCTGACACGTGTCGCGCAGCGCAGTGCTTGCGCGACTGCGCTAGCGCATCTGCGCTGACACGTGTCGCGCAGCGCAGTGCTTGCGCAACTGAAGCTTTGCTTCCTTTAATTTTGCTTAAAATAGAGCTTTGCTCTGATTGGGCGCGCCTTCTTGGGCGCTGCGCTGACGTATCAGCGCCTGACATGTGGCGCGTTGCGCCCGAGATTTGAAGCGTTGCTTCAAAATTTTGAATTTTGAATTTTAACAGAGCTTTGCTCTGATTGGGCGAAACAGCAGTCCCATCAATTAATCACACCACAAAAGAACGAAAATATGATGTACGTATATGCCATCCGCATCCGCCACTGGGTCCCGTCATCACCCGTTAGGTTACTTAACTAATGACTGAGCGGGGATTGGACTAGCGCGGGTGTAAAATATATACAACACCTACTAATATATATATATATCAATATATAATATTCGCTCACGGCGTGATAAAATGCAACATCACAGAAATGTAATAAGCATCACAGAACAATACAGATAATCTGGGATCCCCGGGTTTCAAAGAGCCGCTACTGAAACCCGACGTTCCCCTGGTCGTGTGGATAGCCTATGCAATGAAATCCTAGACCCCTACGGGCGCGGCAAGTTACCCGCCAAAACCTGAAGCGAGGCAGCCCCCTTCAACAAAGTGAATGGACCACCCAGCACTTTACGGAATCCGGTAACTTGAGCACCCCTTCTTGGGTCAACCTGTACCCCCTACGAGTGCGGCGAATAGCCCGCCAATTCTAGAGTAAAGCCCCCTCCGTCTCAAAGCCATGAGATGCGGGCTCGTTGCCCTCTAGAACTCGGCTATCCGTGCACCCCACCGCGGGGTAATCCTAGTACAGAAAGTAAAATATATACAACGGGTACATCGACCTCAGTCCGGTCGTGCCCCAAAAGAATAATATACAAACAGGCAGTGACGGCAGTCCACATGTCGGACGCTCACCCCGCAATATCAAATGTACAAATACAACCAAACTGTACTACCATTGCATCCAGGCTATCTACCACGACAAATCCGCAATATCACAGCACAACACAGAACATCAACGTGAATGTCACGTCCGCAAATCCGTCTAAAAGGGTTATAGCAATTAGACAAGATTTAACAATCAAATGACATTCACGGTCGCAGATATAATATAAGTACTGTAAACTAACATATTTAAATTTTTCGATCGACAAAATTTCCCGAAGTGGGCCCCAAGCACAAATCCAGCACTCAAAATAATCTGGGCCATAACTAAAAATACCAGAAACCCCAATTCCAAGTCAGAGACCACTGTAGAAAATTTGGTGCAGTGAAGCTACAAAATGGCGGCGGAACCGCGGCCAAAACATGGGTATGGCCGCGGTTCCGCCGCTCTACTGTAGCATCATGCTACCAAATTTTCTCAGATTTCTTAAAAAAACCTGCCTGTTTTTCTGCAACACTCAAAATAATTTTTAGACCACAAAAAAAAATTGGACAGAAACTTCATAAAATGGAATCGCGGTTTCGGAAATTTCGTTCGATCGATATTTTAAATACGTTAGAACAAGCTAATAAAGGTTAATGGCGTGGCTTTGATACCATGTAAGTCTACGGTAGCGCCACGGCCGTCTGTCCGAGGCCAAAATGCGGAAACGAAAACTTTTTCAAAACTTTAAACCGGCGCTATCGCAGACTTTAATCCCGGATCGAACCATTAACCTATAACTAGCAATCTAGAGGAAGTTAGGAAAGGCTATACCGATCGATCCGTGTCCTTCGGTCTTTGGCCACCATCCCAAACTCTTCACGGCATCTACGATCTCCGGTCTTTTCGTCGGAAGGGCACCACATCAAAGAGTCTTTTTACGGGCTCCCACGTCTAAACCGAGGCAACTCGGACACGAAGTTTGCTAGCCGACGTGTCCAAGATTGCTGTAGACTAAGTGTATAACGCTTTGCCTCAAGGGTTAATCGAAGTTGCCACAAAGGAGGGAAGATCAAATGACATTTGAAATTGAGCTAAGTTTTTATTGCAAGAATGAGATGAATCAATTCCTCACTCACAAAAAATGAGAGGCTGTCCAAAAATGGTGCTCGGCCATTATTTGAGAGGAGGGAGGTGAGTGTAGGAAAAAGCAAGAGGTGATGATAAGCAAAAATGTCACAACAATGTCTATTTCAATCCATTCATCATAAAAGCAAGCAATGATGCACAAATTAATCAATCTCATCAAGAGTATTCCAGAAATCCGCTGGAGCCCCGGCCACCACAAAAAAACCCTTGCATTTTGCTAAATGCCACTTTTGCAAGAAACCCCTTTTCAAAGCAAAAATTCAACCATGAAGGAATAGAAGGAAAAATGGTCGAAACGGAATGCAAACTGGCAACTTCAAAAAGCGATCCCATAACAAATTACGGGATAACCCCGCGACTGTATATACATACCCGCATTTGTATTTCGACCGAATACAAATGCAATGAGACAAAATCTACACAGTATAATACTAGGATCCGACTTAAACCGAAGCCCGCTAGTATTATCCGTCCGAACCATGACACGTGCACAAGTGCACGTGCATGTTCGAACCCTGCCATAAATCCATACGGCGTCTACAACGTTTCGCCTGAAACTTGAGAAACTATCTGTGGGGGACTCTAAAGACTCGTCAATACACTGGTTGTGGATTTAACTACTAGCACGTCAGTGGTACTAGCCGTATGTAACGGGCCACCAGGTATTGACCAAAAGGGAAGTCGATGAGCGAACTCATCCTGACACCCTATCGAGTCTGTCAGTGACAATATCCGTACAGTCTGGTCCGTTCGTCTATGAGCATCGCATGTCGGGCCTAGGGGTTGGTAAAAGTCAGACCCCCAAAAGCGGTATAAGTCGTGTCGGGGTGTAGCCCAGAACACCCAGAGATACTATTGGAATACTTACCGGTAAATCTCCTCCCTTGGCCAAGGACTTCGTGTAATGGCTCTTCTAGACACAGCGCGATCTCACCCCCAATACCGGGAGAGACGAAACCCCTACCGATCCGCTCACCGCCTCCATGTGGCTCGGGACTGTACCCAACTAAAACCTGTTTGCACGACTCCTTTGAGCCGTGGTAGGGTAGTAATCAAAGCACAGTGGGAACTCACACGAGATAAATGACGATCTCAGATCGATGAACTAACCTGTACACATGTCACCAGGGAACTGCTATCTGACGTCAGGTATAATACCAACTAGCATGTTCCCGGCGAGGGGGAGAATGTTGCGGAGTATGTGTATGTGTACATATGTATATATATACATGTATATATAAACAAAAGGGGGGAAAAGACATCCAAAGGATGCGTGGGGCCAGCGCCTTGAGCGCTGTGCGCTTAGGTGCTGTGCGCTCAGGCGCAAGCGCGCCACGTGTCGGCACGTGGGCGCTTTGCGCATGAGCGCTGGGCGCTCGGGCGCAAGCGCGCCACGTGTCGGCACGTGGGCGCTTTGCGCTCGGGCGCAGTGCGCTGGAGCGCAAGCGCGCGCGCCACGTGTCGGCACGTGGGCGCTTTGCGCTCGGGCGCAGTGCGCTTGAGCGCAAGCGCGCCACGTGTCGGCACGTGGGCGCTTTGCGCTCGGGCGCAGTGCGCTGGAGCGCAAGCGCGCGCGCTACGTGTCGGCACGTGGGCGCTTTGCGCTCGGGCGCAGTGTGCTGGAGCGCAAGCGCGCCACGTGTCGGCACGTGGGCGCTTTGCGCTCCCGCGCAGTGCGCTGGAGCGCAAACGCGCCACGTGTCGGCACGTGGGCGCTTTGCGCTCGAGCGCTAGCGCGCCGGCGAGGAAAAGAGGGCTTTTAGCTCCAGAAACTCCCGGAAGAGAAATTAGTGGAGTTAAACTCCTGAAAAAAAAATATATTTTGGTTGAGAAAATGGGTTCTTCTTCTTCCTCCTCTGTTGGCTGGCTCAAGAGATGTGAGATCTAAAAATCTCTTCTTTTTGAGATCTAATGATAGATCTAAGTTCCCATTTGTGGGTTTTGTGGTGAAAAATTAATTTGTTTTATAAAAAGAAGAGTAAAACTCTTGATTTAATTCAAGAGAAAGAAGAGGGTTTTGGAACCTTGAAGAAGAAGAAAAGATCTCAGATCTGGAAAATTTTTTAGAGAGAGAAAAAGTTGTTGGGATATTTCATTATCCTTTGCCTTTATAGGCTACACACTTTACACATACCCCCTTGGGCTTCACAAAATGGTATTTTGCCTATCCCATGGCTCATGTGCCATTTCTTTTTGCACATAAGCCATGGGCTTTACAAAAATTTGGCTTTATGCCTATTTTTCTTACATTTATCCATAAAATAAAATAAAAGAAATACAACAAAATTATTTATTACAAAATTTTTATCTTGGCATGGGGGGAGGCCGGCCGCTTCATGTTCTGGCTTGACCCGGGCATGGGCCCACTGGATCTGGGCTTGGGCCCACTTGGCTTGGGGTTGACTTTGATTTTGACTTGGTCAACCGGGGTGTAAATTTTTACCCCTACAAATCGCCCCCCATCAATAAATGCACACCACATATGTGGGTCGTGTGCATGAAATTGATGGATCTTCTTTCACGTGGAGGCGACTTGATTTGGTTCCCGCTTTTTGGGAAGCTGGCACTGCCTTTTTTACGACATGGACGGTCGTTGCTTAACATGTCTCCGAGACGGAGTGTCCGTGATAGACGTTTTCTCTGGCCCGGAGTGATCTGGTTCCCGCTTTGTAGGAATCCTGCGCTGCCCTTTTTGCGACCTGGACTGTCGGTGCTGCCTTTTTTGCGACTTGGACGGTCGGTACTGCCCTTTTTGCGACTTGGACGGTCGGTGCTGCCATTTTAGCGACTTGGACGGTCGGTTCTGCCCTTTTTGCGACGTGGGCGGTCGGTGCTGCCATTTTAGCGACGTGGACGGTCGATGGTTCCCTTTTTGCGATTTGGACGTTCGATACTGCCTTTTTGCGACTTGGACGGTCGGTTCTGCCCTTTTTGCGACTTGGACGGTCGATGCTGCCCTTTTAGCGACGTGGACGGTCGGTGCTGCCATTTTAATGACTTGGACGGTCGATGCTGCCCTTTTTGCGACTTGGACGGTCGGTTCTGCCCTTTTTGCGACTTGGACGGTCGATGCTGCCATTTTAGCGACGTGGACGGTCGGTGCTGCCATTTTAACGACTTGGACGGTCGATGCTGCCCTTTTTGCGACTTGGACGGTCGGTTCTGCCCTTTTTGCGACTTGGACGGTCGATGCTGCCCTTTTAGCGACGTGGACGGTCGATGCTGCCCTTTTTGCGACTTGGACGGTCGATGCTGCCCTTTTTGCGACTTGGACGGTCGGTGCTGCCATTTTAGCGACGTGGACGGTCGGTGCTGCCATTTTAACGACTTGGACGGTCGATGCTGCCCTTTTTGCGACTTGGACGGTCGGTTCTGCCCTTTTTGTGACTTGGACGGTCGATACTGCCCTTTTAGCGACGTGGACGGTCGGTGCTGCCATTTTAATGACTTGGACGGTCGATGCTGCCCTTTTTGCGACTTGGACGGTCGGTTCTGCCCTTTTTGCGACTTGGACGGTCGATGCTGCCATTTTAGCGACGTGGACGGTCGGTGCTGCCATTTTAACGACTTGGACGGTCGATGCTGCCCTTTTTGCGACTTGGACGGTCGGTTCTGCCCTTTTTGCGACTTGGACGGTCGATGTTGCCCTTTTAGCGACGTGGACGGTCGATGCTGCCCTTTTTGCGACTTGGACGGTCGATGCTGCCCTTTTTGCGACTTGGACGGTCGGTGCTGCCATTTTAGCGACGTGGACGGTCGGTGCTGCCATTTTAACGACTTGGACGGTCGATGCTGCCCTTTTTGCGACTTGGACGGTCGGTTCTGCCCTTTTTGTGACTTGGACGGTCGATACTGCCCTTTTAGCGACGTGGACGGTCGGTGCTGCCATTTTAATGACTTGGACGGTCGATGCTGCCCTTTTTGCGACTTGGATGGTCGGTTTTGCCCTTTTTGCGACTTGGACGGTCGATGCTGCCATTTTAGCGACGTGGACGGTCGGTGCTGCCATTTTAACGACTTGGACGGTCGATGCTGCCCTTTTTGCGACTTGGACGGTCGGTTCTGCCCTTTTTGCGAATTGGACGGTCGATGCTGCCCTTTTAGCGACGTGGACGGTCGATGCTGCCTTTTTTGCGACTTGGACGGTCGATGCTGCCCTTTTTGCGACTTGGACGGTCGATGCTTGATTTGACTTGCTCTGCTTCTTGCAGTGTCAGGGGTAGACTTGACTTGCTCCGCTTCTTGCGGTGTCGAGATTGGATTCTGACTTGCTCCGCTTTTTGCGGTGTCGGAGTGAAAGTTGACTTGTTGATTTTGATTTAGGTTGACATCAGCATCGCTATACTGGAATATGGTACCAGGAGCGAATCATCATCTGTCATTTAGAGGATTTTGGGATTTTGGTTTTTGTTTGGCATCTGCATTGCTGCACTGGAATAATGCCAGGAGCAACTCATCATTTGCCCCGGGAGGATTTAGGATTTTTTTTTGGGACTTTGAATGTGGTCTCACCGGTAGGACACGGGAGAGGTTGGGATTGTTTTACGCCCGTGGATTGTATACGGTTTTGCAGGATGTATGATCCAGACCGTAGGGCCGGAAAAATTTCAGGGCTTTGTTGGCGTCTGCATCGCTGGACTGGAATGTGGTACCAGGAGCGACTCATCATTCGCCGTTGGGGTATGGGATTTGGAATTTGGTTGGCGTCTGCATCGCTGCACTGGAATATGGTACCAGGAGCGACTCATCATTCGCCACTTTGGGGTCGGGGACTTGGAATTTAGATCTTGTTTGGCATCAGCATTGCTGCACTGGAATAATGCCAGGAGCAACTCATCATTTGCCTTGGGAGGACTTGGGATTTGGGTTTTTGGTCGGCATCAGCACCACTAACACTGAAGCGAAATGCCAGGAGCGACTCATCATTTGCCGTTGCCCGTTGGGGAAGGATGGCTTAGGAGACAGGTTTAGGTCCCTATCACTTAAGACTTTACAATTTTATGAGCCGTGAGGGTCTCATAAAAGCATTTTCTCCCCACGAGTCGAGAGGATCTCGCAGGTGTATGTTCTCCTTAGGAATCGTGAGGATTCCTAAGTGTGTTGCTCCTTTGTGAGTCGTAAGGATCTCACGCAGGGGTTTTCTCCTCACAAGGTCGAGAGGACTTTGCGAGTGTATCCATCTCTTTTCACGAGTTTGTGCCCTTTCGGGTTTTCACAAACTCGCCGGTAGTCCTGCTGTTTTTACTCACGGAGCCCTTTCGGGTTTTCATCCGTGCCCGTTTTGCTTGTGGACATACCTTTTTATTTTTCCTCTTTTCTTTCCTTTTTTTTTCTTTGTTTTTTCCTTCTTTTTTTTTTGCCGCTCGTGGGACTTTAAAAATAGTCCCACCAGCAGAATTTGGGAGAGATAGGGGTCATTTACGTCCGTGGATTGTATACGGTTTTGCAGGAGGTATGATCCAGACCGTAGGGCTGATGTGCTCGATTCGCCTGCGACTTGGAGCATTTACGTGTAGTATTTCTTGAGATATCGGCCATTGATGGGTGGCATGGGCCTTTCTCCCTCGGCACTTATTAGTTGGTAGGATCCTCCGTCGAACACTTTCTCGATGACATATGGTCCTTCCCAGTTTGGCTCGAATTTTCCCTTGGCATGTCGATTGGGGATAATCGGTCTTTTGAGGACCAACACCAATTCACCTTTCTTGAAAGCACGGAGACGGGTTATCTTGTCATAGGCCCGTGACATTTGGGCTCGGTATAGCTCCAGATTTTGCTGTACCGCGAGCCTCTTTTCTTCGAGGGCATCGAGCTCTTCAAGTCGAAGGAGCACGTTTTCCTCCTCCATCAACTCATGCTGAACGACCATTCTTAAGCTTGGAACTTCGACTTCGAGGGGGAGGACCGCCTCCACTCCGAAGAGCAATGAGTATGGAGTGGACTGAGTTGGAGTATGGTGCGTGGTACGATATGCCCACAATGCCTCATGAAGCTTGAGATTCCAGTCTCTCTTATTGGCTGAAGCATTTTTTCTCAGGAGCTTGCATAGAGTCTTATTGAAGGCTTCGGCTAGCCCATTGGCTCTTGGATTATAGATGGAGGAATATCTCCAGTCTATCTTGTGCTGAATAGCGAACCTTGAGATATTGAAGCTCTTGAAAGAAGGCCCGTTGTCAGAAATGATTCTTCTTGGTGTACCGAAGCGGTATAGAATATTATGCTGGAAGAATGTCAGAATATCTTTTGTCTTGACTTCTTTTAGCGGGACAGCTTCAGCCCATCTGGAGAAGTAATCTGTCGCGACCAGTATGAACCGATGGCCTTTGGATGACGGAGGATCAATTGGGCCAACAATGTTGGTGCCCCAGACTTCGAAGGGCCACGACGCCACCGTAGGATGCAATGGATTGGGATGCTTGTGAATAAAATCACCGTGAATTTGGCAGATATAACATTTCTTTGCATGCTCTCCGCAATCCCGTATCATGGTGGGCCAGTAATACCCAAGCCGTTTGATTTGAAGTCGCATCTTGGGGCCAGATTGGTGGGCACCGCAAACGCCCGAGTGAACATCTTTCATGACCTTTTGGGCTTCGGCCAATGACAGACACCTGAGCCAGAGTTGGTCATATGACCTGCGGTATAATATGTCATTTACAAACACGTATCGGAGAGCTCTTTTCTTCAGCTGAATCCTCGCGGATTTTTCTTCGGGCAGCTTGTCGTATCGGAGGTACTCTATGAAGGGTTCTCTCCAATCGGGCTCGTCTTGGATGATCGAAGCTTCTTCGGTAGGACTGCTCTTCTGTTCCGTGCTTTCCTCTTCTCGTAGAGAGACTGGGGGTAGAATTTGTCGGCTCCTGACTGTGATCAGAATTTCGTCCATGTCAGGATCGGCCAGCTCCTTGGGTAAGCGAGCGAGTACGTCAGCCTTCCCATTCAACGCTCTAGGGACTCTCATTAGTTCAATATGAGTGACCCGTTTCATGAGTTCCACCACTCGGCCTCTGTACCGAGCTAACTCGGGTTTGTATATTTTATAATCCCCGCCTACTTGGTTGACGACGAGCTGGGAGTCACCGTAAACTCGTAGCCGACGGATTTCCATTTCTATGGCGAGCTCCAAACCAGCTATCAGAGCTTCATACTCAGCTTCATTGTTTGTCCGAGGCTCGGTGAGAGCGAAAGAACGCCGCAGGGTTCCCATTGATGGCGTGGTGAACACCAATCCTATCCCCGCTTTTACCTCCGGGACGCTTGATCTGCCGGAGCTCCTTATCGATGAAGCCCCATCAAAGTAGAGCTCCCAATATGGCTCGTCTTCCTCGAGGTGCAGCACTTGTTCGTCGGGTAACTCACAATTTAGCGGCGATCCTTCTGGTATGGGATGAGCAGCGAGAAAGTCTGCAAGAGCTTGCCCTTTTACTGCTTTCTGGGGAGTATAAACTATGTCAAACTCGAGTAGCATAACAGCCCATCTTGCCATTCTGCCGGCTAGGCTCGCTCTGGTAATCAAGTGTTTGAGCGGGTCGACCTTGGAGATCAGCATAACCCGATGAGCAAGCAGATAGTGCCTCAGCTTCTTCACAGCAAATATCAGAGCCAGGCATTGCTTCTCGATTGGGGAATAGTTGTGTTTCGCCCCGACTAGAGTTCGACTGAGGTAGTAGAGGGCATTTTCTTTTCCCTCCTCGTTATTCTGGGCAAGGAGCGCACCGAGTGACTCATCCAGCGCGGCAGTGTAGAGAATCAGCGGTTTATTTGGAATGGGAGCGGCCAGCACTGGAGGGTGCAATAAGTACTGTTTGATGCTTTCGAACGCTGCTTGACATTCAGCATCCCAGATAAAAGGAGCTCCTTTCTTCATGAGCTTCGAGAAGGGCCTACATCTCCCCGATAAATTTGAGATAAACCTCCGTATATAAGCAAACTTGCCTTGAAAAGACCTTAGCTGCGTCAGACTCTTCGGAGGGGGCATCTCCATGATGGCCTTTATCTTTGATGGGTCAACTTCGATCCCTCGATGTCGGACTATGAAGCCCAGGAATTTTCCCGATGACACGCCAAAAGCGCATTTCAGAGGATTCATCTTCAGGTCAAATTCCCTCAGTCTGGTGAGAACGGTCCTAAGATCCTGGATATGATCGGCCTTGGTTTTAGTCTTAACGACCAGATCATCAACATAACATTCGACGACTTTATGAATTAGGTCATCGAAGATATTGGTCATTGCCCTTTGATATGTAGCACCTGCGTTCTTCAATCCGAACGGCATCACCTTGTAGCAATATATTCCGATCGGGGTTCGAAATGCTGTGTGCTTCTCATCCTCAGGCGACATCTTGATCTGATTGTATCTAGACGAGCCGTCCATGAAGGTGAACAGCTCGTAATTTGAGGTGTCATCGACCATCATTTCCATGACCAGTAGCGGGAAGTCGTCTTTAGGACATGCCTTGTTGAGGTCCCTGAAGTCGACACAAACTCGGATCTGCCCATTTTTCTTCTTCACTGGGACTATGCATGCGATCCAGTCCGCATATTTCTCTTCCCTGATGAAGCCGGCATCGATGAGCTTCTTGGTTTCCTCGATGACTTTTTCTTCTAGTTCCCTTCTCATTCTTCGAGGGGCTTGTTTGACTGGCTTAGCATCAGGAGATATAGCCAGCTTATGCACAGCCACTTCAGGGGAAAGGCCTGGCATTTCTTTGTATGTCCACGCGAAGCAGTCGACGAACTCATGCAGTAGGGCAATTATCTGTGCTTTCATTTCCTCTGACAAGAGCGAGCTGATGTAGGTCGGCCTTGGATTATCGGACGTTCCTAAGTCAATCTCGGTTAGCTCGTCAAAGGTTGCTTGTCCACCATCTTCGAGCTCTTGAGGAGCTTCTTCTGGCTCGGCTATCTCGTCTTCATCATTTGATCTTTCGCTGGCCTTACCAACATGGATCATGTAGCATGCTTTGGAATCAGGTTGAATGTAGCCTATGCCCCGTCTATCTGGAATTCGTCCATCGATGAGTGCTCGGACCTGGGGCGGATACCATAGCCCCTCGTAAAACTTTGCTTCGGACTCCGTTTGATATAACCGGCATCCGCACTTCTTAAAGTATTCCCGCATATCGGGCGCATAGTATTTGGGATTGAGGACGGCTCTTATGCCCCTCTCATAGGGAAGGCACGCGACAGAAAGATCGTCCGGGTGCACAACGGGGTTTGACCTATAAAACAGGATGCCTTTCTGTCCATTTTTCCTCCCGGGTACGTAGAAAGTTTTCAGCTGGTCCACGGTAGAGACTGACAATGCGTCGAGCTCTTTGCACATCCGTTCCGGCATCCTTGTGATGGCCAGGGACCCTTCTGCAACTTCGAAGGTCTCTCAGGTTGAATGTAGCCTATGCCCCGTCTATCTGGAATTCGTCCATCGATGAGTGCTCGGACCTGGGGCGGATACCATAGCCCCTCGTAAAACTTTGCTTCGGACTCCGTTTGATATAACCGGCATCCGCACTTCTTAAAGTATTCCCGCATATCGGGCGCATAGTATCTGGGATTGAGGACGGCTCTTATGCCCCTCTCATAGGGAAGGCACGCGACAGAAAGATCGTCCGGGTGCACAACGGGGTTTGACCTGTAAAACAGGATGCCCTTCTGTCCATTTTTCCTCCCGGGTACGTAGAAAGTTTTCAGCTGGTCCACGGTAGAGACTGACAATGCGTCGAGCTTTTTGCACATCCGTTCCGGCACCCTTGTGATGGCCAGGGACCCTTCTGCAACTTCGAAGGTCTCTCTTAGTTTCACTTGCTGCATAGGGGTCCAATCTGCACAGCTGTTGCACGGCAGGTCCTCTTCTTCTGACTCTTCAGTGTCACTGCCAAGATGAGGGCGGACTTTGCTGCTAGATGGACCTTCAGTAACAGATTCGTCCGTATCGCTGCCGAAACGAGGGCGGGTTTTACGGAAGGACGGGCTTCCAGCGTCGGACTCATCAGTGTCGCTACCGAAATGTGGGCGCACTTGGGCGTTTTTACTTTTGAAAGTGACAACCGGCGCAGATTTGCTTTTGGGTCTTGGGACCGGTCTATCCTCAGTCAGTTGTGGCTTAGCATTTTGGTGGTTCATAAAGTACCGAGAATCTTCATAGCGGACTTCATGCACACCGAACGGCTGGATGTCTCCGTCAATGCGTCTTTCTTCGCCATTTTTAGTATACTTCATGCATTGATGGAGAGTTGACGGAATGATGCCATAATCGTGGAGCCACGGCCGCCCCAAGAGAATCTTATAAGACGTGTCAGCGTCGATCACGTATATCTTAGCTTCAGTTTGCAGATCCCCGAATTTGATTGGCAAAGCTATGGACCCCAGAACTTGCTGGCAATTTTGGTTGAATCCCTGAATGACAATCCTTTCCCTTGACAGGTGTCGGACGTCCATTGACAAACTCTTCAGTGTCCGCAAGTTCATGATGTTCACTGAAGACCCCGGATCAATCAATATGCGATTAATCCGATCTCCGTCGCTGTACCCGGTCACGTAAAGCGGCCGATTATGCTCAGCCGTTCCCAGTAGCAAGTCTTCATCCTTAAATGTGACTGCGGCGGCATGCAAAGCGTGCGTAGCTTCTTTCATATTAATTCTCGCAAAGTGAGCCTGATACCGCTCGGGGTTTTGGAGAGCGTGAATAAGAACATTTCTAAGCTCCTTAGATAGGACCAAGGCGTCGTAGATGCTCAGGAGAGACGGAAGCCTTCGAAGGTGAGCCAAGACATTATAGTCCACCGAGGAAGGACTTGAGTTTTCATCAGCCGGTTCTCTGCCATCTTCATCATTAGCCACATGTTTTTCCTACCCTTTTGGGGCGTTGCCCTGATTTGGCGGTAGAGCCCTGCCGCTTCTGAGCTGGATTTGATTGGCCTTTGTGGCGAGCTCCTCATCTTCTTCGGGAAAACAGAGCTCATCCTCGGAGTCGCTGCCAAGATGGATAACGTAGCAGGTCACTACTGGGATCTCTTCATTGGAGTCTTCTTCTAACTCCTCCAGAATTTCAGCCGCTTGTACAGGGAAGAACTCCTTCAATTGAATCAATGTTCTTTCCTTTTGTTCATATTCTTTGAGGGAATCGATATATTTTTGAATGGTTGATCTCCCTGCAGACCCTTTTTCGCGCCGAGCTGTACTTTTCTTCTTCTTGAGCTTCTTGGATTTTGAGCCTGATGGAGCCGCATTGGCAGCTGGACTGGTAGGCTTCTTCTGCCCTTCCCATTCCGTCCTGGGTTCTTTCCGAAGTATCTTTATCATCTTCTTCGTCTTATTAGATATGTGCGTACTCCACGGAGGCCGCGATGAGTCCGTTTCATTTCTCAGGGCAGCGGGTTCGGCTGTCTGCTCCCAGAAGGCTTCAGTTTCTGTCTGTATAAAGTTGGTGGTTGCAACTTGATTGTTCACCAACACACTTTTGGACAGCTCGATCTCTCCAGCCTTGTACTGCTTCTCGACCCAGTCTTTGAAGATATAGCAATCCTCGATCGCATGGCTCACTACTCGGTGGTACGGGCAATACAGAGGATTGTCGGTCATTTTTGCTTCTTGGGGTCTTTTCGACTCCGGCAATTGTAGGCCGTTGTTCAAGGCATCTTTAAATATCTTGCGGACCTTGTCCCTTCTGAAAGAGTAAACCTTGTTCTTTTTCTCCTCTAGGGAGGGCCCATCTCCTCCCAGCAATGGCTTTCGAGACCGGTTAGTTTTGGATTCGGCCGCCCTTCGTTTTTCTTCATTGTCGGACGCATTGAAGACATTGGTACTGCTGGAACTCCCGCTTCTACGGTTGTCGTCCCGCTTGCTTTTCCAAGTTTTGTCTCTCTGAGAATCCGGCGGGGACTCTTGCTTCGAGCGTTCCAGCATTTAGACTTTCTTGGTTAGCTCCTGAAATGTCTTGAGGCCTGCCGTACACAAGAATGGGACCATCCAATTGCTGAGGTTCCCAATGAGAAGGCTGACGGACTGGTCCTGCTCCAACGGCGGTTCGCACTTGACTGTGAGATTACGCCATCGAGCGATAAAGTCGGTGTTGCCTTCATTTTTCCCCGGTTTGGTCCTCACAAGGTCGGCAATGGAGATTTTATCACTGACACTCATGAACCTTTGCCGAAACAGAGACTCTATTTGGGCAAAGGTAATGATGGTCCCGTCTGGTATGCTCGCGTACCAGTCGAAAGCGACACCGGTCAGGCTGTTGACAAACTGACGAAGAAGGAGCGTGTCATTGCCCCCTATATTTCCGCACGATGCTTTGAAGTGGGCAACGTGATGATTTGCATTCCCCGTTCCATCAAATCTTCCGAACTTAGGAATGACGTAGCCGCTTGGGAACTCAATCAGATCGTACTGCGCGGGGTATGGCCGCCCACTACTGCCGATTTCTTTCTGAGCTTCAGCTTCGGCCACCAATGTTTTAACCTTGCTGGTGACCAAATCCATTATCCGATCCTGTGTTAGCGGAATAGTGCTATCTGGGGCCAAGGCGTCCCCAGAAGCGGAGTGTTGTCGGCTTTCATGTGGCTCGACCAGTCTTGGACCCGAAGGAACAGGCATTGGCTACCTCGGATTGTCATCACCCGGCTGATTAGTAGCGGCTTGCGCTTGATTGGGAGGCGCTCGAGCAATTTGAGCCGTAAGCTGCATCACCACATTCGTTAAGTCATCAATCTTCGAATAGAGCTTGGCCATCTCTTTATCTTTGCTCCTGAGCTGTTTTCGAAGCTCTTGAAGCAGCTCTTGCTCCGCAGTCCTGGGGCGGAAAGTCGGCTCTTCCTCGCTGTCTGAGCTTGACTCTGCATGGACCGAGGGGTCTTTCTGCCTATCATCCTCATCGAGAGGGTTTTCTTCATCCAGCGGGGGCGGCTGTTCTTGGGCAGCGGCAACCACATTCAGGCTAGATTGAGCTTGGGATGTGGTGGCCCCATCCTTGCTTTTGCTGCGAAGGTTGTCTCTGGGGCGACCGCCCGCCATATAGACCGTATGGATGATATATCCGGCCGTCTTTCTATCATTGGCAGCTGATTTCATGGATTGCTGTCTTGACCCCCCTTGTTTCGGTAGCTGGTAGTCGATTAAAGGCGGCTGGCCTAACCAGTTTCTTGAATGGTGATGGCGCTTCTTTTCTGGGTCTGCCCCGCTGCTTTCGTGCGGCACAGAGTGCTTGATAGAATCTTGAAGAGACAGTGTCATATTTTTTCTGTTGGGGCCGGGACACGTCTCTTTGTAGAATCGTTCGGACCGCTGTCTTCTTGATTCTGGCGATCATGGCATTTTTCTGAACCCACTTCAAAGGCTCGAAGGAATTGCTGATTCTTACGTCCGACTCAGCCATCGTCGCGGGGCAACCCTGCACTTGGAACTTCACATGATTACATTTGGCCGAAGCCTTGGCCCTCTTGTTGGCTCGATACCTGAGCCGCTTCTGCCTTAACTTTTCTGTTCTAAGCACCTGGCAGACTTCAGCTCTTTGGGAAGACGCCGCAGACCGGGCGATGGAGGGCCTTGGAGATACGCTCGATTGTGCATTTGTTGGAGTCATCGCCTGAGCTCGTCCGCAACATTTGATTTTGCCCTTTGTACCGAAGTTCTTGCACCCCGCTGGAGCACCAGAGAATCGTTCAGATACCGTCTTAAGTTTCGGTTGTGGTGCCTTGGCGATCACGACATTCGGCCTCTTACCCCTTGAGACCGGCTTGGCCACCTGTTCCGCCGGGATCTCCGCCAGATGAGCGCTTCCGGCAGGAAAGATGATGACGGAGCGAAACTAGCGGGGCGGTTCCTCCCACTGTCGACTGAGGCTCGCGGGGAGAACCACACGAGCGTTGATCTTGACCACGTACGGAATCGGGGTCACGTTGGAAGCTGAATTCGTCTGGGGAGACATTGTCGTCGAAGGTTGATTGCTGCATGGAAAAAAGAATATCATTTCAGTATAGGCAATCGATATGTATATTGATTGAGTTCGCATGAACGTTTAACCCGAAATATGGGAGGAGAGATTGGTCCCACAGGGCGTGCCAGAATCTGTAGGGTGTTTTTCGTCACCCCATTAAGATGGGAATACGCGCACGCTTCTCAGGCGTACTACAAATTCCCCCTGCCTAGGGTAGGCCGGGGTTTAATGATTGTGGGGATCCGAATCTCCGGCAGCCGTGGACTAAGCTGCCGTTAATTACCCCTCGCCTTTGGGGCGAGGGAACCTCCGATTAACGGGTTAAACTGGTCATGCGAACTTAATGTGCAGTGTACGTGTGTTTTGTTTCGAAAGGGGGTTTTGGATATATCGGGAGCCACGCAGAGTTTTTACGGGGGTCCCGCTACCCGGATAGCGGGCTGGGGGTCAAGGGGGCTAGCAGCTCCCTTGCGGGGTTCAAGGCAGCGCCCCGGCCCAAAAAATTTTTGGAGGGGGAGAATGTTGTGGAGTATGTGTATGTGTACATATGTATACATATGTATATATATATATACATGTATATATAAACAAAAGGGGGGAAAAGACATCCAAAGGATGCGTGGGGCCAGCGCCTTGAGCGCTGTGCGCTTAGGTGCTGTGCGCTCAGGCGCAAGCGCGCCACGTGTCGGCACGTGGGCGCTTTGCGAATGAGCGCTGGGCGCTCGGGCGCAAGCGCGCCACGTGTCGGCACGTGGGCGCTTTGCGCTCGGGCGCAGTGCGCTGGAGCGCAAGCGCGCGCGCCACGTATTGGCACGTGGGCGCTTTGTGCTCGGGCGCAGTGCGCTTGAGCGCAAGCGCGCCACGTGTCGGCACGTGGGCGCTTTGCGCTCGGGCGCAGTGCGCCGGAGCGCAAGCGCGCTTGCGTGTCGGCACGTGGACGCTTTGCGCTCGCGCGCAGTGCGCTGGAGCGCAAACGCGCCACGTGTCGGCACGTAGGCGCTTTGCGCTCGAGCGCTAGCGCGCCGGCGAGAAAAAGAGGGCTTTTAGCCCCAGAAACTCCCGGAAGAGAAATTAGTGGAGTTAAACTCCTGGAAAAAAAATATATTTTGGTTGAGGAAATGGGTTCTTCTTCTTCCTCCTCTGTTGGCTGGCTCAAGAGATGTGAAATCTAAAAATCTCTTCTTTTTGAGATCTAATGATAGATCCAAGTTCCCATTTGTGGGTTTTGTGGTGAAAAACTAATTTGTTTTATAAAAAGAAGAGTAAAACTCTTGATTTAATTCAAGAGAAAGAAGAGGGTTTTGGAACCTTGAAGAAGAAGAAAAGATCTCAGATATGGAAAATTTTTTAGAGAGAGAAAAAGTTGTTGGGATATTTCATTATCCCTTGCCTTTATAGGCTACACACTTTACACATACCCCCTTGGGCTTCACAAAATGGCATTTTGCCTATCCCATGGCTCATGTGCCATTTCTTTTTGCACATAAGCCATGGGCTTTACAAAAATTTGGCTTTATGCCTATTTTTCTTACATTTATCCATAAAATAAAATAAAAGAAATACAACAAAATTATTTATTACAAAATTTTTATCTTGGCATGGGGGGAGGCCGGCCGCTTCATGTTCTGGCTCGACCCGGGCATGGGCCCACTGGATCTGGGCTTGGGCCCACTTGGCTTGGGGTTGACTTTGATTTTGACTTGGTCAACCGGGGTGTAAATTTTTACCCCAACAGTCCTATGGTTTTGGACATCCTAGGACGCCGTATCTGTCAGGGTGAAGCACGACCTTGGGGGCAATCGTATAACCTTGGTCTGATCCCCCGCCACCCGATTGGCTATCTGCCGTGGGCCCGGTACATCCTGTCGACGAAAAAGTCGCAGTTGATAAGATTAGGACTGTACACCGCGGTCTACGTCTCTCTTTTCCAGTATCCCACGCTCCCCACCTGGTGGTTCAAGACTTTCTTAGAGCAATGGAATATTCCTACCCACACTTTCCTTGCCATGGATCGGGAAGTGTCAATCTCCTTGGAGGAGTTCGTGGAGGTATCCGGTTTACCAGTGATGGGGGAACATTATGAGGAGCTGCTCCCGACAGATGTGTACGTCTTTGGTGCTAGGCCGATGGTAAGGGGGGTCACACCAGAGAATGCCGTTCAACATCAATTCCCAAGCTTGATTAAAGTGTTGAACATATATGAGTCCCGCTTCGTCGAACATGGGAGTCGGGGAGTTAACTTTGAGGACTTCATTGCTCGTTTCCTTCGTCCAAGCGTCATCTCATCAGAAGCTGCCAAGTTTGCCACCCTGGATGACCCTTTCGGTCTAGGTGTGGACAACCTACCAGAGAAGGATATAGATCAAAAGGGTTTTTTTTTCTTCCGGACTTCCCTACTATGTCATTTGCAGAAATTGCGGCCCCTGGAATGGATGAGGAGGCCTTTTTCTTAGGATTTCTTAGATTGTGGCTGAGCTGGTTTGCGATCCCAATGCACTCTCATCGGATGCGACCCTCTGTCTTTTACCCAGCCCACCGGATGGTCATCGGGGTAAAGGTGGCTGTTGGGATCGCTGGCTTGGCGCACTTATATCATGGCCTCAGTCGAGCAGCGGATGCTAATGAGCCCGGGGTATTGCATGTGGTCTTCCCGATGCATTAATTTGCATCTTGGCTCGAGCTACACACAGCGGGTGTCTTCGGCATGCATAAAAGGCCCTCGTTCTTTGACAAGTGCGGTTTTCCTCGCATTATACAGCTGATCGGCGCATCAATTGTAACCCCATCACCGCGGAACGCCAGGGACTTACTCCTTCGCCCTCATACCGTTGGAGCCGGGATGTCCTTTGTCGATAAGGTATTGACCATTGGAAAGGTGTCTACCACTGTGACGCGGCTATTACAAGATGTCTTTAAGGATGGAGCCTCAGTTTTGACGGCTCGGGAGACCCTTCACTTATATTCCATTAGACCGGGTTTCTTAGTTTTTAGGTAGAATGGTGTGGCAATTTTTATGAGGTACAACCCGCATCGTTTTGCTCAACAACTGGGCTACGATCAAGGGGTCCCCTTGGAAGCCTTCTTGCTGGAACCCACTGCCACTGAAGAAGAGATGGAGAACACACTGCACTATTTCATGCGCTTGAATACGAGCTCTCATTTTTTTTATCAATGCGCCGGCTTACGCTCCGAGACTCCTCAATGTGTACAAAGACTAGTACAATCATGCAACAGGAGCAGTTATAAAGGAGGAAAGGCGACTGTTGGTCGATCGTAAGGGTGTGCCTCCGGGTACCGATCGCAACGCTCCTTTGATCCCTAGGACTCCAGTAGTTGCCCCTCTAAAAGAGGCCAGAACTGGACCATCGCGTGCGCAGAGTCCTCCGCACGGATTGCCGCTCCCTGATATTGCAGACGCACCACCAGCGCCCTGTGCTCCAGTGGAGACAGTGGTTACAGCCTCACCGGAGTCTGGCGTGGGTGCGGACATCGGGACCCGCCGTCCCAAGGTGGCTGCTAAACGGAAGTCGATCCCACGTGCACCTCGGGTCGGAGGGCAAAAGAAAAAGAAGTCGCTCTTCGCTGCGGATGTCGTGTTCGGTCAGGAACCCCATGCTCCCTATGCCGAGGGCCTGATCGAATACGGGACTAACGAAGGATTAGTGATGCCGCCACCGGACGATACAGACTTGGAGGCTGCTCTCGAAGCTTCAGCGTGGTTGGTGAGGCGTGACGCGTGGCTAGTTAAGCTTGCGCAATCAGGTATCTATTAGTCGCCTTTTCTTTATTGCAACATATCCTCTTCATTGCCTTTGACTAACGCTTTTCTTTCTTTTCTTTCAACAGGTATCACTGATGAAGAAGCCATTGCCGCTTCTCTGAAGACTTTCCAGGAGGAGGAACGTCTTAGAGCATCCATGGGCCTTAGTAAGTTTCGATTCATTAAGTTTTCATTTCCCTTGTGTTATGGTCAATCTAACCTTTCCCTTTTAATCAAAGGAACCTCAATGCCGCTCCCGCCAAGCGATGCAGATGTCCTACTGGCTGCCGACGTTCCTGCTTCCTCAGGGTTACCGCAAGAAGTCCGCCTTGAGGAGCCGATGAGAGACGCCTTAAAGGCTCTGGAGGTGTCTTTGTTTACGGATGACGACGCCGCGGTGAAAGAGGCGTCACAGAGGTCCATTGTGACAGCTCGGGAGGAAAGAAAGCGGCTAAGGCGTGAGGCGAAGGCGTGCAGGGCTGCCTTGGCTGTGGGAGCGGGCCCCAGCACCGTCCCTCGCGCTGATACTCCATCCGAAGAGGCCCCTGTCGCCTTATCCACTGCCCGCAGAGAGGTGGCGCGCGCAGTTCGGAGCGCAAACGGTAAATCCGCTTCAGGTAATATTTCTCTCAGAGTTTTTGTTATAAGGATTTTAATGCCATTGGTCCTTATATCTCTTATCTTGCAGGGTCAAGTCCGATCGAGGGGGAGGCGGAAACCGTTGATCCCAAGGAGACAGAGGAGGCAGCTCCTATCGAACCTGAGCCGACGGTGGGCAACGTCGCCGAGGCTTCGGGGCCCGAGATGGAGGTTGAGGGGTCTGCAGTTGAGAGGGTCATTGATGCCCAGCCTGAAGTGGCGGCAGATGAAATGATCATTACAACTGAACCGAGGGTGGTGGCGGACGAGGCGCTTGAGGCCGGCGACCTCGTGGTGACGGTGGATGAGCCGATGGAGACGGCGGAGCCCAAAGAAGTAGCGGGTGAGATGGGTACGACTCTTGGGGAAGAGTTAGCCACTCTCTCCCAAGAGTCCGGCAATCCTCAAATCATTGCCCTCCCCGTGTACGATCTTCTGCCGTCTCCAGGTCTTGCGAGCACGACAATGGTCCCTATCGAGTCAGGTGATGAGGCCACGGGCGGTGGCCTCATGTCCACGGAGGAGGGAGATGCCTCCGTTTCAGCCGGCAGCTCGTCTGGTAAATCCCAAGTTAGTGTTCTTTCTTTACCTCACAATTTTTCTGACAAATTTACCTTTTTGTAACGCAGGTGCAGTCAGCGCCGATGCCCCACTGCTCAAGGGAGCGCCTTCAACGACTGCCTTGGCGGTGGTTACCTCTCAACCTTCTCTCATACCCTCGAAGATGTTGGAAGGTATGGGTTTGCAATTTATTAATCTTATCTTCCAGACGCACAATTTGTGTACTAAAGTTATACTGTTGTGCCTTTCAGGCGTGCTTTTTGACCATCTCTATCAAGTGTTGCTCCCACACTTCTCCTTCCCATCTGAATTCGCCTCCCCCTCTGGTGGCGCTGGTGAGTACCGTTCCCGATTTATATCTTTGTTTTTCAGTGGTAGAATTATTTCTAACTCTCTCTTGTCCTGACCGCAGTGTTACAAATCGAAGGGGGAGAAGAAAGATCGGTTGCGCCACCGGCCCTTCCGGCCTTGCCACCTGCTTCAACTGGTATAGTAAACTATCTTACCAATGACTTTCTCCGTATCTATTGAATCATCATCTAATCATATTTTGTCCTTTTCAGCTGTCGTTCCAGTCTCGGTGCCTTTTGAGTCTCGTATTACAATACCGGGCGGCCCTTCCCAGAGACGTCCGTCCTCAAAAGGTGCGGCGAATAGTCTGCGCATGTTGAGCGACTACATCGAGGAACTCGACGTCGAAGCTCCTACATCTGCTGAGGACTTCGCTACGACGGTTAACTCGATGTTGGTGATATTTGCCACCTTTCATGACGAGGGCATTGTCGCCTCTTGGGTTAACTATTGTCGGGAGATTGAGGCTCGCCTTCATCAGCTGGAGTCGATGCACCTATCCCCCGAGACTTTGGCCGTGAGCACTCAACGGGGAGTATGGCTTGAGCAAAGCACTTCTCATTTTCGTCATTTGGAACAAGAAGCAGCTTTGAGGCTGAAGGAGTGCCAAGAATCTTCAAGCGAAACTGCTCGCCTGCGTGCTGAAGTTGAGGCAAACGCCGCTGAGGTAAAGGCCGTCTTCGAGGGCCTTCTGGAGCACATCTCAAATGGGCTGAGACTGAAGCGGGCACTTGATGTCGTCGAGCATGACACTCCAGGCCGTGAAGCTGCTCATCAGGCCGTCAGGGATCAGCTTGCATCTGTCGCACAGCAACGGGCCCAAGTGGAGGCGGAGTTGGCAGTGGTGGCCAATCAAGAAAAGGCATGGAAGGAAGTGTACGAACAACTGATAAAGCTACTTAAGACGCTTCCTTCCCAATAGCTGCCTTTATATCAATGTATTTGTAAAATTTTCCTTTTAAATAATATGTATCCATTCTTTATTCTTTTGTACGATTCATCTTGTATTTGATTGAAGTCAATGAATAAAGATATACATTTTCTTTTGCAATGTCTTGTATGCTCTTTTGCTTTCTGCCTTCTCTTATTATCAGCATGTTATCTTTGATAAACATAATTGGCAGATAACTTAGTTTTTTTCCAAGAGATAGCGATGGCTTAGGCCGCAGGTTCAGATCTGCTGCCTAAGACTTTTCAACTCTATGAGCCGTGAGGGTCTCATAGAGACTTTTCTCCCTACGGATCGAGAGGATCTCATAGGTAGATTTTCTCCTCAGGAATCGTGTGGATTCCTAAGTGTGTTTTCTCTTACAAGTCGTAAGGATCCTATAAGAGAATTTTTTTTCTCTTACGAGTCGAGAGGGCCCGTAAGCGGTTGCTTCCCTCCTTGTCGAGATTCGACTTTGGAGAGTGAGACTCGTGAATAGTATGCAAGACATCTTTTTGGATCGACTTATAGGGTTCCATTGTTCGGGAAGCAAGCTTTTTGATTCCTGCTGCCTGGGGCTTCATCTTGCAATTTGAGACGAATCGGGAATTTTCCCGCGGAGACACTGGTTTCTCAGCGAGCCGACGCGGATCAGGAGGCTCTCGTCAAGGAGTGTTTGTATCCGTGAGTCGAGGAATTTGCTAGGGATTATTTGTTTCCCAAGTGCCAAGGATTATTTGTTTCCTTGGGGTTTGAAACGAGTCGAGAATTTCCCACGGAGGCACTGGTGGCTCTGCGAGTCGACGCGGATCAGGAGGCTCTCGTCAAGGAGTGTTTGTATCCGTGAGTCGAGGAATTTGCTAAGGATTATTTATTTCCCAAGCGCCAAGGATTATTTGTTTCCTTGGGGTTTGAAATGAGTCGAGGATTTCCCACGGAGGCACTGGTGGCTCTGCGAGTCGACGCGGATCAGGAGGCTCTCGTCAAGGAGTGTTTGTATCCGTGAGTCGAGGAATTTGCTAGGGATTATTTGTTTCCCAAGCGCCAAGGATTATTTGTTTCCTTGGGGTTTGAAACGAGTCGAGGATTTCCTACGGAGGCACTGGTGGCTCTGCGAGTCGACGCGGATCAGGAGGCTCTCGTCAAGGAGTGTTTGTATCCGTGAGTCGAGGAATTTGCTAGGGATTATTTGTTTCCCAAGCGCCAAGGATTATTTGTTTCGTTGGGGTTTGAAACGAGTCGAGGATTTCCCACGGAGGCACTGGTGGCTCTACGAATCGACGCGGATCAGGAGGATCTCGTCAAGGAGTGTTTGTATCCGTGAGTCGAGGAATTTGCTAGGGATTATTTGTTTCCTAAGCGCCAAGGATTATTTGTTTCCTTGGGGTTTGAAACGAGTCGAGGATTTCCCACGGAGGCACTGGTGGCTCTGCGAGTCGACACGGATCAGGAGGCTCTCGTCAAGGAGTGTTTGTATCCGTGAGTCGAGGAATTTGCTAGGGATTATTTGTTTCCCTAGCGCCAAGGATTATTTGTTTCCTTGGGGTTTGAAACGAGTCGAGGATTTCCCACGGAGGCACTGGTGGCTCTGCGAGTCGACGCGGATCAGGAGGCTCTCGTCAAGGAGTGTTTGTATCCGTGAGTCGAGGAATTTGCTAGGGATTATTTGTTTCCTAAGCGCCAAGGATTATTTGTTTCCTTGGGGTTTGAAACGAGTCGAGGATTTCATACGGAGGCACTGGTGGCTCTGCGAGTCGACACGGATCAAGAGGCTCTCGTCAAGGAGTGTTTGTATCCGTGAGTCAAGGAATTTGCTGAAGACACTGGTTTCTTCGGAGTTGGACTGAACCGTCGAGATTTGGCTTCGTCTTCTGGCGGAGCCTGTTGGGAAAGTATGGTTCCCTCTTTGTTTACGCCCTTGGATTGTATACAGGGATCGATGTGATCTTAACTGTAGGGCCAAAGTTTTATCATCATTTTTTTTTGTTTTATCTCCGCGATGCTCTATCATTTCAGCTTTTATATCGTGAAGGTCGCGATTGCCCAATCATTTCGGCTATTTTTCGCAGGTGCCCAATCATTTCGGCTATTTATTTTATTTTTACCCGCTGCTTTTTATTGCGAGTTGCCCAATCATTTCGGCTATTTTGCATGCATACATTTTTACTTGCTGCTTTTTCTTGCAAGTTGCCCAATCATTTCGGCTATTCCGTATGCATGTGCGGCCTACTGGCTTTCCGCCGTAAACCTGGAATTAGACACCGATTTCGGCATCAGCACCGTTACAACTGGGATACTGCCAGGAGCGAATCATCATCTGCCTCCGTCGATGTCGAACAAAGGTGGCTTAGCGAACAGGGTTAAGGCGCTGTCGACTAAGGCTTTTAACTTCATGAGCCGTAAGGGTCTCACAAAGGTATTTCTCCCTACAAGTCGTGAGGATCTTGTAGGCGTATTTTCTCCTTAGGAATCGTGAGGATTCCTAAGTGCATGTTCCTCTGTAAGTCGTAAGGATCCTACAGGAGGGTTTTCTCCTTGTAAATCGAGAGGACTTACAAGGGTTGTTAACCATGCGAACATATCCCCAGTCACGGATGAGACTTGGTTAGGGAAATGTTTATTCGTGCCCATGTATTGTATACAAGGGTCAGTATTGAACCACTTGTAGGGCAATATTGGAAGTTTGTGGGGGTTTGCTTAAGCACAGGTTTAGGTCTCTGTAACTTAAGACTTTCAAATCTTATGGGCCGTGAGGGTCCCATAAGAGAATTCTCCTTACGAGTCGTGAGGATCTCGCAAGTGTATTTTCTCCTTAGGAATCGTGGGGATCCCTAAGTGTGTTGCTCCCTTGTGAGTCATAAGGATCTCACGTGGGTGGTTTCTCCTTACAAGGTCGAGAGGATCTTGTAAGTGTTCTTTAACGAGGTTGCGCCCTTTCGGGTTTTCACAAACACTCGCCGGTAGCCCTGCTGTTTTTACTCACGGAGCCCTTTCGGGTTTTCATCCGTGCCCATTTTGCTTATGGGCATACCGTTTTCTTTTCTTTTATTATTATTATTATTTTTTTTTTATCTCGTCAGCCTAAGGATGCTGCGGTATTAGTTTAAAGACGTTTCGGTCCGTTGTTAGTTTAAGGACATTTCGGTCCGTTATTAGTTTAAGGACATTTCGGTCCGTTATTGAGAAAGCCGACTACTGCTTATAAAGCTTGAGCTTAGGAAGATAGCGAGCGGACATAGTCGTCGTCATCCATCATTGATCTAGGCTGTGGCTCATTAAGCGTAGTATCTCTTTAGGAAGCGACCGTTTATTGGCCTGAAAGGCCTTTCACCGTGCATGTTCATGAGTAGATAGGCCCTACCCTGGTAAACCTTATCTATGATGTATGGGCCTTCATAGTTTGGCTCGAATTTTTCCCGCTTGGCGCGATTGGGGATCATAGGCCTTTTGACCACTAGCACGAGTTCGCCTTGGCGGAATGTCCTCGGTTGGGTCAGTCTTTCATATGAGCGCGTCATCTTTGCTTTATAGGCTTCCAGATTTTGTTGCGCTATGAGCCGTGTTTCTTCAAGGGCATCAAACTCCTCAAGCCGAAGGTTAGCATTTTCTTCGTTCGTCAGTTCGTAGTGGACTGCCATTCGTAGAGAGGGTAGCTCTATTTCGAGGGGAAGTACTGCTTCTGTACCGAACACCAACGCGTACGGCGTTGTGTTCGTGGCCGTTTTGAACGTAGTTCGATACGCCCAAAGAGCTTCTTGCAGCTTCTCGTGCCAGTCTTTCTTATTTCGTGACACCGTCTTTTTCATGATTTTCGTTAGGGTCTTGTTGAAGGCTTCAGCTAGACCATTAGCTCGCGGATTGTAAACTGAAGAATATCTCCAGTCTATATTGTGCTGCTGCGCAAAGCGGCTGATCTTGTGACTTCTGTAGGCTGGCCCGTTATCGGAGATGATCCGTCGCGGAGTTCCAAATCGATATATGACGTGAGTCTTGAAGAAGTGGAGGATGTTTTCCGTCTTCACTTCTCTTAACGGTACTGCTTCTGCCCACTTAGAGAAGTAGTCAGTCGTCGCTAGGATGAAACGATGTCCTCTAGACGATGCTGGTTCGATGGGGCCGACTATATCAGTCACCCACATTTCAAATGGCCAGCTAGCCACCGTTGGATGTAGTGGATTCGGATGTTGATGGATGAAGTCCCCATGAATTTGGCATGAATGGCATTGCTTCGCATATTCGAGGCAGTCCTGGATCATTGTGGGCCAATAGTAGCCCATCCGTTTGATCTTCAACTTCATCTTTGGGCCCGCTTGGTGAGAACCGCAGAATCCGTCGTGAACTTCCTGGACGACTCTTTTCGCTTCGTCAGGTCCTAAGCATCTTAGCCACAGAGAATCAAACGACCTCTTGTACAGAGTATCATTAACGAAGGCGAAAGACAGAGCTTGTTTCATAAGCTGATGTCTTGTGGACGCTTCTTCAGGCATTTGGTGGGACTTAAAGTAGTTTATGAAGACTTCCCTCCAGTCCTCAGCCTTTTCCCAACCTTTTACTTGCAGGGTAGTCTGCTCGTTCGCTCTTTTTTCTTCGGATGATTCCGGAGATATTTCTGTTGGGGCAAGCACCCGACGGCTTTGTACCATGATCCTGACGTCATCGAGATTCTCGTCAGCCAGTTCTTTAGCAAGTTTGGCCAATGCGTCTGCTTTGTTGTTTTCCGTGCGCGGTATGTTTTCCAAAGTGTAGGAAGGAATTTGGGTCAACAGTTGTTGCACCTTTTCGCCGTACTTCACCAACTCCGGCTTGCACGTTTGGTAGTCGCCGTTTACTTGACTAACGACCAGTTGAGAATCCCCGTATATGAGGAGGTCTTCAATTCCCATGTCAATGGCGATCTCGAGGCCTGCTATCAAAGCTTCGTATTCGGCTTCATTGTTTGTCCTCGGCTCTGTTAAGGAGAAGGCGAAGCGCATAATCCCTCCTTGTGGAGTTACGAAGATGAGGCCTACCCCCGATTTGATTATAGGGGTACTTTGTTTGCGCTTTTTCATGGAAGATGCTCCATCGAAATAAAGTTCCCATTGGGTATCACCACCGTGGATCGCGTCAAACGCATGTTCGTCTGGCAAATCGCAATTCAGAGGAGAATCAGCCGGTATCAGATGCTCAGCAAGGAAATCGGTGATGGCCTGGCCTTTCACTGCCTTGAGAGGTTGATACATTATCGAGAACTCCATCAAGAGCAGGGCCCATTTAGCGAGTCGACCTGTCAATATGGCCTTTGACATTAGATATTTGAGAGGGTCTACCTTCGAAATGAGACAGACTTCATGTGCTAATGCGTAATGTCTGAGCTTTGTTATCGCGAAGATCAACGCCAGGCAGTGTTTTTCAATGGGGGAGTAGTTGCTTTCTGGCCCTAGCAGAACTCGACTTAAGTAGTAGAGTGCTCTTTCTTTCCCTTGATCGTTCTCTTGTGCCCATAATGCGCCTAAGGAACCTTCGAGGGCGGTTGTATAAAGAATGAGGGGTTTTCCCTTGACCGGAGCAGCCAGCACCGGCGGGTTCTGCAGGTATTGCTTGATCTCGTCTAGTGCGCTTTGGCATTTTTGGTCCCAGATGAACGGGGTTCCTTTCTTCATCAGGTGGCTGTAAGGACGGCACTTTCCTTAAAGGTTGGCTATAAATCGCCGTATATACGTGAGCTTCCTTTGGAGAGACCGCAGCTATTTGAGATTCCTCGGCGGAGGCATTTCCATGATCGCCTTGATCTTGGACGGATCTATTTCGATACCCCGGTGTCGGACGATGAATCCTAAGAATTTGCCCGAGGAAACTCCGAATGCACACTTAAGAGGGTTCATCTTCAAGTTGTATTGTCGAAGGAGTTGAAATACGGTCTTCAGATGTTCGAGATGTTCCTCATATGATTTGCTTTTAACCACGAGGTCGTCGATATAGCACTCGACGATTTCGTGTATAAGGTCATCGAAGATCTTCGTCACGGCCCTCTGATAAGTAGCACCGGCGTTCTTTAAACCGAAAGGCATCACTTTATAACAGAATATGCCTAGAGGGGTCCTGAAGGCTGTATGCTTTTGGTCTTCGGGATGCATCTTTATCTGGTTATACCCCGATGAGCCGTCCATGAAGGAGAAAACCTCATGAGTGGATGTATTGTCTATCAATTCGGTGACTGGCACTGGGAAATCATCCTTCGGGCAAGCTTTATTGAGATCCCGAAAGTCCACGCATATGCGCACCGTCCCATTTTTCTTCATCACCGGAACGATGTTAGCGATCCATTCAGGATATTGAACCTCCTGGATAAAGCCGGAGTCGATCAGCTTCTTGACCTCGGCGTTGATACTCATCTCGAGCTCGAGCCGCATTCTCCTCGGCGCCTGTTTGACTGGCTTGATGTTCGGGGATATCGCCAATTTGTGTACAGCAATTTCTGGATCTAGTCCCGGCATTTCGGAATAGTTCCACGCGAAGCAATCTCTATGCTGTAGAAGCACGTCCTTTAACGCAACCACCCTTTCTTCAGATAGCAGCTCACTGATGAATGTCGGTCGCGGATCGTCTGCCAATCCCAACTCAATCTTCTTGAGGTTATCTGCAGTAGTATGTATGCCATCCTCCAGTTCTTTCGGAGCTGGCGGAAATTCTGAGATCACCTCATCATTGCTGTTTTCGAGGCACCAGGGAAGGCTGTCCATGTTCTCGGATTCTTCTTTTAGTATTGTTATCACGTGACAAGTACGAATTCGTTTCCAATCCCAATGTGGAAATGGTTTTTCTTTCGTGGCCTTGGGCTCGTGCTTTTGTGGTGGCGTTACCCTCCAGTTGTCGGACAGAGCGAATTTGCCAAGATGATACTGATCTTCGACCCAATTCTTGAAGGTGAAGCAATCTTTAAGAGGATGCCCTATTACTCGATGGTAAGAGCAATATTCCGGGTGTGAGACTTCGCCCGCTTGTTCGGGATATTTAGACTCCGGCAGTGTAAGCATCTGATGTTTTAGAGCGAGGTCAAGTATCTTCTTCGTCTTGTCTCGCGGAAACGAGTACGCTCGACCCATTTTCTTCATAAGGGATAGATCAATAACGCTCGACTCCCGTTTGCGTGGCTTCTTCGCCATGCTTTGTTGTTGTTGAGCGCCTTTTTGGCTTTTCGACTTATTGCTGCTTTTGCGCCGAGCCTTCTTTATAACAGGTTGATAAGGAGCGGCATTTTCATTCTTTACGGCCTGTTGGAGAAGGCGTTGTGTCTTGGCTTTCTCGTAGATGGCCGTCTCACGGTTGTGATCATCTCGGACTTTTTGACCAGCTTTCTTTATAAGTTTGTCCATTTGTTCCTCGAACGACGGACTGGGCTCCTTTGCATCTGGAATTTTCACTGGCTTAGGATTAGCGTCCTCCCATTGAGCATCTGCTTCTTCATCAAGGTCATACACGACGCAGCAGCCGGGTAGTAACTCTCGTTTCTTTGACCGGATGTATCCAAGCCCTTTTGTTTCTATTCTCCCATTAAGCAGTTTGCGCTGAGTCCCGGGAACGTTCCAGATTTTGTCATAGAACTTGGCTTTTCGGACGGTCTTCTTGAAGGGTATCCCCTGGCGTTTCAGCAGCTTTTTCAAACCTTCCGTATAATATCTGGGGAGACGGATAGGCTGAAGCCTGTCGAGCGTAGAATCCGCGCCATGCCAGGTTTCTTTTTCTACCTTGGTTTCTTTAGAGCGGTAAAACAGAATTGCTTTCTCGCTCTCTCGCCTGGGAGGGATGTAGAATGTTTGTAGCTCTTTTACGTTGTAAATATTAAGTGCATCCAGTTCTTTATGGTGTCTAGGCGGCACCATGGCGACTTGTAGACTTTGCTCTTCGTCAGCGGACGTTCGTATTGAAGGTCGAGTAGAGAATACAGCATGGATCTCATCTTCCGAGTCGCTACCAAAGACCAACGTAGGAGTGGATGGTCCTGGCTTGTTGTGTTGGGGCGGACCCGAATAAACTATCTCCTCTTCCTCTTCAGTATCACTACCGAAGACCGGGATGGTGGCGTTAGCTTTGTTCTCCGGCTTGTGACACTTCTCCGTGTCTTCGAAATCCGGTAAGAAGTATTTGGCATCTTCATATTTGCGGACCTCGTTCACAGAGAACGGGTTCAGCTCTCCCGTCACGGTATACTCGAAACCATCCTTAAAATACTTCATACACTGATGTTGCGTAGAAGGGATGATGTTGTACTCATGTAACCATGGTCGGCCGAGCAAAGCGTTGTAGCATGTCTTGGCGTCTATGACGTGGAATTTGACGTCTGTGATGAGTAGCCCGAAGCGTAGCGTCAGTATCACAGACCCAAGAGTTTTTGATGACTGGGAGTCGAACCCGGAGATGGTGATCTTGTCACGAGTAAGGTGCTGGACGCTCATGCAGATTTCTTTTAACACCCGCACGTTGAGAAGATTAACGGAGGATCCATTGTCGATCAGGATTTTGCCTATCTTAATATCGTGGCAGTATCCTGAGACATAGAGGGGGCGATTGTGTTCGCATGTCCCAAGGAGAAGGTCTTCATCACCAAAAGTGACATCGGCCGTGTGCACTTCCTCCAATTCATCCTTCATCTTTTCCTCGGCCAGGAAAGCTTGGAATTGTTCCGGATCCTGTAGTGCCTTGATTAATGAATCTCTCGCCTCCTTTGATAGCAAAAGGGCGTCAAGAATGCTGAGCTGTGACGGTAGCTTCCTCAGATGCGCTAAGACGTTGTAATCCACCTTATTTTTCTTTGGCGGGTCCTTGGTGGCTAGCTCTTCCATGACTTGGTCATCTAGGGTGATATCCTCAGACACTTTTTCTTTCCCTTTGTCTTTTCTGTTTGAGGGTCCTAGATTCTTTTCAGGGAGCGTCCGATTACGCAGCCGGATATTTTCGCAAACCTTCGGCTCTTCTTTTTTTCTCGAAGTGGACTCTTTAAAGAGAGGGGCAAGTTCCAGATCCTCATCAGAATCGCTCCCGAATGTAGGCACTTGTGACCCGCCGGTGTTAACCATGCAACAATCGCCAGTAGTTCTTTTAAGCCCTTCGGTCGTATTTCTTTGCTCTCGACGAGTTTTATGCTTTTCCCGCTTGAAGCGTTGTCTATGAGCAACATATCCTTGCTACCATCTATCGAAAGCTTTGCACTCTTGAGTGGGGTGCGAAATCTTTTGATGATATAAGCAATAGGAGGGGTGCGTTTCCATTTCACCAGTGATGTTTCCTTCAGAGGATGGTAGCTTCATGCCCATTGATATGGCCTTAGCAAACTTTTTCCTCATCTTGAATTGGCTTTTGTCGGTAGCGGAGGTGTTTAGCTCCAACGGGATCGTCTCAGCTCCTTCATCAAGTTGCTGGCGCTTGGCCCTTTCAAATATAGCCACCTCGCGCTCCCGATCAGCTCTGCTTTTTAATCGAGCTTCATTAAGGAATGCGTCAATTACTTCATCTGATGGCCTCAGAACCTTTGGTTCAGGATCTGCCCCCAGCTTTTCGGTGTAAGGAGTCTCCTCATCGTTCGTGATCGAATGGGAAATCATATGACAGCTCGCCACATATTCCTCGGATTCATCCGATGAACTTTCTCCCTCATCTTCTTCTTGAAAGATGTGATTGAGGAACTCTTGGAGCGTAATGGGAGTCCGTGCCTTTTGGTTGTATTCATCCAGCGCGTCAATTTGCTTTTGTAAGTCCGTGCGCTTGTCGCCAGGCTTCACGGGCTTCTTAGATTTCTTCTTCTTCTTTTTCGAAGATTTTGACAGCTGGCTGCAAATGCTTAGGCCACCTCCATCAATCTTTTGAGTTGAACGAGGCTTCAACATCCCTTCAATGATCTGCGGTTCTAACGGGTTCTTCCACCTAATCGCAGGACATGTCTGAAGGTCGTTCAGCATCCTCTTTGTCTTGGCTGATAATACGACCTCCCAAGGAGCTTCTTCAATGACGGAGCATGTTGCCCCCGGCGTATTCGTCCCCTTAGAGGTGTGAGGCTGCGGGGGATTCACCTTCCATTTGTCAGATAACGCGAATTTGCCCTGTCGGTATTGGTTTTCAAGCCAATTCTTGAAAACGTAGCAATCTTCGATCGGATGGCCAAGTACTCGATGATAAGGACAGTAGGTGGGCTCGTTGACGTCACTTGGTTGCAACGGACGTTTTGGATCCGGCAGATTTATGAGTCTGTTGCACAACGCCAGCTCGAATAACTTCCTTGTTTTATCGCGGGGAAAGGAATAAGGACGTCCCATCCTATCCTCAAGGGGTACGTACGGGCGCATATTATTTTGACGAGCAACCGGCTTCGAGCCGGTCGGTTGTTGTTGAGCATTAGCGACGACAATCGCTTTTCCCTTCCCTTTGTCATTTCGGGAGTCCGGCCTTGGAAGAGGGGGTTTATGGCCCATTTGATCCATTTGCGCTAGTTTGTCAATCAAGGCCTGGAAGGTAGTTGGCTTGAAAAACATCATAAATTGTGATATGGTTGCTTACGGATCAAGAGTTCCCACAAACATACCCACCGCGGGAGCTTCTTCAATGCGCTGCTCGCACTTCGACCATAAGTTCCGCCATCGTATAGCGTACTGAACCCACGTCTCGCCTGGTTTTACCCTGGCGTTAATCAGTGCTGTCATCGGGGTACGTTCACTGGCGCTTGCAAAACGCTGAGTAAACAATAGCTCCATTTCCGCGAAGGTTTTGATAGAGTCGTTCGGGAGCTCAGAGTACCATTCGAACGCCGTATCTGATAAGCTTCCAATGAACTGGCGAAGAAAAAGCTTGTCATCACCGCCGGTATTGCCGCAGAGTGCCCTGAACTGGGCAACATGCTGATGAGGATTGCCCGTCCCTTTGTAGACATGGAACTTGGGAATTGTATAACCGGGTGGGTACTTGATTTGATCGTACCAACTTGGATATGGCCGCCCCGTTTTTACGACCTGACCGGCCGCTTCGGTCGCATGATGAACCCGTATTTGTTGGTCTATGTACTCATCCAAATCAGCTTTAGAGATTGTATCTTCTTTAGCCGTGGACAGAACTGGTGGAGGATTCGACGTCTCTCCCCTATCGTCTTCAAGGATGATCGGGGGATCTTCAGTAGGTGGATCTTGTTGAATCATCATACCCACCATATCCTGGAACAGGAGGGCCATTTTCTTTATGTTGGCTGCCTGCTCCGCAGCTTCTTTATCCTTCTTCTCCAGTACGCGACGAAGGAATTCAGCGTCCGTTTCTTATTCTTGACGCTCGTCCGAGGATGTTTCAGGGGTTTCTTTTGGCCCTGTAAGTCCGGCCATAGCGTTCATCATCTCTTGGAGCTTCTGCTGCTGCTCCTGAGCCTTGGTCACTGACCTCGTGTGCGGTCTATGACCTGTTGATATGCGGCTATCCTCCTTTCCCGATGCCACATAAACTGTATGAACTATCATGCCCCCGAACTTAGGGCGTTTAGGCTCACCACCTTTGGCATTTGCTGTGGGCGTGGGGGTTTTCTCCGGCCTTCTTCTTTTGTTGGCCGTTGAAGTGGAGGGGGCCGGTGCAGTAGGCATCTTGGTGATTGTTGTCCTTTGTTGTTTAATAGGACGGTCCTTTTCTTTTTGCACCTTCGCCTTCTTCTGTTGACGAGGATGACCTGGGTCAATCACGGAGTCTTGAACCCTACGCCAAACCTTGTATACTTTTGAGGACAGCCGTTGAGGGGGATGTTCTTGCTTTGTTTCTGGAGCTTTTTTCGCAGGTGGAGGAGATCTCTTCAATGTAGCGGTTGGAGAGTTCTTCCGTACCCTTCTCAGCAGTTCAAAGCTGTTCCCAGTTGGAACAGCAGCGTTGACTTCCACCACTGGAGCCGGTGGAGTTAGCCCTGAGGGGGAGTTGCTCCCTGCCTTCCTCACTCGTTGCCAATGGCGACGTCGAGCATGACGAGCCATTGGGACTGGCTCGGAGATTGAGACATCTTCTTTTTGCCCCCTGTCTGAATGAGGCGCCGTCGGTGTTAACCTCTTAAAGACTGAGGTTGTCTCTTGAGGGGTGATATTCAACCTGTCGAAGACAGATCCTCGAGTAGGGGGAGGAGTAGGAATCGTCAGCCTTGAAAAGACTGACTCTTTGATAGGGGAAGCCGCCTTGACGACTTCTGGAGTAACAGTTATCGCCTTCCTCAGGACAGCCAATTTAGAGTTCTGATTTAGCCTGGTGAAAACAGAGGCTGTCGGTTTGGTAGTGAGCGACCCGTTGACAAGGGCCGTCGTAGCAGTGAACCAGTCGAAGACCGACTTTTTGTTCACTTCCGGTGCAGGTATTGGCGTAGGGAAGATTGTAGGTGGGATCATGGTCCCGAAGAACAGACCAGTGGTGGCTTGGGTCACCTGGTCTACCGGCAGAGTGAGGAAAGAAGCCGCTTGGGACCCATATGCTACACCTCCGGGGAAGGTGGAGCGTCCATTGCAGTGGCACTTCGAGCAGTTGGTGCAGTTAGAGGCCATTGAATCTTGAGTTCTGCGCTAGGAAAAAGACCAAATCTTAGTAACTTGAAATCCGAAGGCAACCATTTAACAAACCGCGATTGGTTCGCGAAGACGACACATGAAGTGTGGAGTGGAAAGAGGAAGAGGTCCCACCGGGCATGCCAGAATCTGTTCCCCTCCGAAGGACGGCGCACAAGACTGCGATGTCCTGACGCTGAGATTCGGGGCAGATGCTATTTTGTTTTATCCGTCCACCTCTCCGAAGATGCCAAGTTGATTTATGGCACCGTGCATCGGAGGTTTAGACGGATGCGGCCGATGTAGCAGACTTCGTCAGATTCCCCCTCGCTTGAGGGGGTTTTGATTGTGGGGACGCTCTTCCCTGCAGGCGCAAGCCCCTGCAGTTAATTACGCTACCGCATCGCGGTAACAACTTTCTCCTTCTCCAGAATTTCACTTCGTGTCGTGTGTGTTTGTTTTGTTTGTGGTTGCCCGTGGATTGTATGCGGAGACTGAGTAATACCGTCGCCCTAGGACGTGGATTAGTCCAAATTCGTATTTACTTAGATTTAGGTTTGGTGTTTTTAGTTTAAGGATACGTTAGCCGCGTTGCGGCTAAGATCAACTTAAACGTTCGTTAAGGATACGTTAGTCCTGTTTAAGACTAAGATCAACTTAACGTGATGATCCATTTAATATACGGCCGTCAGGACTCATCACCTCTCTGATGTCGTTGAAGGATTACAATGATAGGTGTCAGAGGAGTTTATAGATGTACCCTTGAACCAAGGTTGATTTGGAATTTTATAGTCCGTTTGAATGTTTAAGGATACGTTAGCCGTATTTGGGGGCTAAGATCAGTTTAAACGGGATCGTTTAGATCCGGCAAAAGAGCATTTGGAGGCTCTATTGTTCCAGTTTAGGGACGTAGTGGTCCATAGGTAGTTTAGGGACGTTGCGGTCCATGCTCCAGTTTAGGGACGTGGTGGTCCATATTCCAGTTTAGGGACGTGGTGGTCCGACATTAGTTTAAGGACGTTTCGGTCCACGAGTTTAAGGACCCCGCAGTCCGTATCGATGTATGGTCGTCGGGACTCGTCACCTCTATGACGACGTTGAATGATTACAACGATGGTTGTCAGAGGAGTTCGGAGATGTATCCTCGAACCGGATATAAATTAATTTAAGAGAACAGTTGTGCTCAGTCAATTTAATTTGAGGACTTACGGCCAAAATTTGGCTGAGTCCAGTTGAAAATGTTCAACACCCTTATTTATTTTTGGTTTATTAGACCTGTGCTAGGGCTTTGCCCACACTTAAATAATGCATTGCATTACTTCTATTTTTTTGTTTGGGCTCTGCCCATAAAAGATGCAGAGCATCAATTTCACTTGGGCTCTGCCCCCTTTTTATTGCTTTGCAATTTATTTTGGCCTGCTAGGTCTTTTTGATTTGGGCCTGGCCCTTTAAGAAATACCTTGTATTTGTCAGGCGCTTTGCGCCAATCAGAGAGCGCAAGCGCTTGTAGTGTTGACACGTGTCATGCTCTGGTGGGTGCAAGCGCAACAGCGCAGTGCGCTGCGCTAGTGCGCTGCGCTGTTGCGCTGCTGACACATGGCGCGCTCTGGTGAGTTGCGCCAATTCCAGAGTGCAAAGCCCTATTTCAAGAGCGCGTAGCGCAAGTTGTTCTGTAGCTAACACGTGGCGCTCTCTCAAGAGCGCAACAGCGCAGTTTGGAAGTGCAAAGCACTAAGAATCTTTTAGATTCAAGAACAGAAGTGCAAAGCACTATTTGATTTCTTGATCTAATTTAGATCAAAGAAAAATAAGTTTTTTTTCTTTTTGTTTCAAGAACCATAGGTTCATAAAAGTGCAAAGCACTATTTTTTATTTTTGTTGTTTTTCTGGTTTTTAAAGAACCAGTGGTTCATAAGAAGTACAAAGCACTGTTTATTATGTGAAGAACATTGATCTGGTTTTTAGATCAATGATTTATTGAAAGTGATTCCTTCTCTCTCGTGAAGGTTTTTACCTTTTTCTTTTAAATTTTCTCAGAGTTCTCTCTCTGTTTGAAGCTCTTGACTTTTTTCAAGAAAAATATTGATGCCTTTGAATTGAGATCTGGGGTCTCTTTTATAGTGCCCATAAATTAGTTAATTTTGTTGAAGAGATCTTTCTCTGAGTGATTTGGGGAATTTTCCCATCGTTGGATCTTTGATCCAAGGGTTTCTATTTTACAGAAGAAAATCTTCTTGTTTTAACAAGAACAGAAAGATTTCTTTAAAATTTTAATTCTGTTTGGCGCAAATGCCCCAGCGAGTGACACGTGTCGCGCAGCGCACTGCGCTAGCGCATCTGCGCTGACACGTGTCGCGCAGCGCAAGCACTGCGATGCACAGCGCGACTGCGCTAGCGCATCTGCGCTGACACGTGTCGCGCATCGCAGTGCTTACGCGACTGCGACACGTGTCGCGCAGCGCAAAACGCAGCGCGACTGCGCTAGCGCATCTGCGCTGACACGTGTCGCGCATCGCAGTGCTTGCGCGACTGAAGCGTTGCTTCATTTAATTTTGCTTAAAATAGAGTTTTGCTCTGATTGGGCGCGCCTTCTTGGGCGCTGCGCTGACGTATCAGCGCCTGACATGTGGCGCGTTGCGCCCGAGAGTTGAAGCGTTGCTTCAAAATTTTGAATTTTGAATTTCAACAGAGCTTTGCTCTAATTGGGCGAAACAGCAGTCCCATCAATTAATCACACCACAAAAGAACGAAAATATGATGTACGTATATGCCATCCGCATTCGCCACTGGGTCCCGTCATCACCCGTTAGGTTACTTAACTAATGACTGAGCGGGGACTGGACTAGCGCGGGTGTAAAATATATACAACACCTACTAATATATATATCAATATATAATATTCGCTCACGGCGTGATAAAATGCAACATCACAGAAATGTAATAAGCATCACAGAACAATACAGATAATCTGGGATCCCCGGGTTTCAAAGAGCCGCTACTGAAACCCGACGTTCCCCTGGTCGTGTGGATAGCCTATGCAATGAAATCCTAGACCCCTACGGGCGCGGCAAGTTACCCGCCAAAACCTGAAGCGAGGCAGCCCCCTTCAACAAAGTGAATGGACCACCCAGCACTTTACGGAATCCGGTAACTTGAGCACCCCTCCTTGGGTCAACCTGTGCCCCCTACGGGTGCGGCGAATAGCCCGCCAATTCTAGAGTAAAGCCCCCTCCGTCTCAAAGCCATGAGATGCGGGCTCGTTGCCCTCTAAAACTCGGCTATCCGTGCACCCCACCGTGGGGTAATCCTAGTACAGAAAGTAAAATATATACAACGGGTACATCGACCTCAGTCCGATCGTGCCCCAAAAGAATAATATACAAACAGGCAGTGACGGCAGTCCACATGTCGGACGCTCATCCCGCAATATCAAATGTACAAATACAACCAAGCTGTACTACCATTGCATCCAGGCTATCTACCACGACAAATCCGCAATATCACAGCACAACACAGAATATCAACGTGAATGTCACGTCCGCAAATCCGTCTAAAAGGGTTGTAGCAATTAGACAAGATTTAACAATCAAATGACATTCACGGTCACAGATATAATGTAAGTACTGTAAACTAACATATTTAAATTTTTCGATCGACAAAATTTTCCGAAGTGGGCCCCAAGCACAAATCCAGCACTCAAAATAATCTGGGCCATAATTAAAAATACCAGAAACCCCAATTCCAAGTTAGAGACCACTGTAGAAAATTTGGTGCAGTGAAGCTACAAAATGGCGGCGGAACCGCGGCCAAAACATGGGTATGGCCGCGGTTCCGCGGCTCTACTGTAGCATCATGCTACCAAATTTTCTCAGATTTCTTAAAAAACTTGCTTGTTTTTCTGCAACACTCAAAATAATTTTTAGACCAAAAAAAAAATTGGACAGAAACTTCATGAAATGGAATCGCGGTTTCGGAAATTTCGTTCAATCGATATTTTAAATACGTTAGAATAAGCTAATAAAGGTTAATGGCGTGGCTTTGATACCATGTAAGTTTACGGTAGCGCCCCGGCCGTCTGTCCGAGGCCAAAATGCGGAAACGAAAACTTTTTCAAAACTTTAAACCGGCGCTATCGCAGACTTTAATCCCGGATCGAACCATTAACCTATAACTAGCAATCTAGAGGAAGTTAGGAAAGGCTATACCGATCGATCTGTGTCCTTCGGTCTTTGGCCACCATCCCAAACTCCTCGCGGCATCTACGATCTCCGGTCTTTTCGTCGGAAGGGCACCACATCAAAGAGGCTTTTTACGGGCTCCCACCTCTAAACCGAGGCAACTCGGACACGAAGTTTGCTAGCCGACGTGTCCAAGATTGCTGTAGACTAAGTGTATAACGCTTTGCCTCAAGGGTTAATCGAAGTTGCTACAAAGGAGGGAAGATCAAATGACATTTGAAATTGAGTTAAGGTTTTTATTGCAAGAATGAGATAAATCAATTCCTCACTCACAAAAAATGGGAGGCTGTCCAAAAATGGTGCTCGGCCATTATTTGAGAGGAGGGAGGTGAGTGTAGGAAAAAGCAAGAGGTGATGATAAGCAAAAATGTCACAACAATGTCTATTTCAATCCTTTCATCATAAAAGCAAGCAATGATGCACAAATTAATCAATCTCATCAAGAGTATTCCAGAAATCTGCTGGAGCCCCAGCCACCACAAAAAAAACCCTTGCATTTTGCTAAATGCCACTTTTGCAAGAAACCCCTTTTCAAAGCAAAAATTCAGCCATGAAGGAATAGAAGGAAAAATGGTCGAAACGGAATGCAAACTGGCAACTTCAAAAAGCGATCCCATAACAAATTACGGGATAACCCCGCGACTGTATATACATACCAGCATTTGTATTTCGACCGAATACAAATGCAATGAGACAAAATCTACACAGTATAATATTAGGATCCGACTTAAACCGAAGCCCGCTAGTATTATCCGTCCGAACCATGACACGTGCATAAGCGCACGTGTATGTTCGAACCCTGCCATAAATCCATACGGCGTCTACAACGTTTCGCCCGAAACTTAAGAAACTATCTGTGGGGGACTCTAAAGACTCGTCAATACACTGGCTGTGGATTTAATTACTAGCACGTCAGTGGTACTAGCCGTATGTAACGGGCCACCAGGTATTGACCAAAAGAGAAGTCGATGAGCGAACTCATCCTGACACCCTACCGAGTCTGTCAGTGACAATATCCGTACAGTCTGCTTCGTTCGTCTATAAGCATCGCATGTCGGGCCTAGGGGTTGGTAAAAGTCAGACCCCCAAAAGCGGTATAAGTCGTGTCGGGGTGTAGCCCAGAACACCCTGAGATACTACTGGAATACCTACCAGTAAATCTCCTCCCTTGGCCAAGGACTTCGTGTAATGGCTCTTCTAGACACAGCGCGATCTTACCCCCAATACCGGGAGAGACGAAACCCCTTCCGATCCGCTCACTGCCTCCATGTGGCTCGAGACTGTACCCAACTAAAACCTGTTTGCACGACTCCTTTGAGCCGTGGTAGGGTAGTAATCAAAGCACAGTGGGAACTCACACGAGATAAATGACGATCTCAGGTCGATGAACTAACCTGTACACATGTCACCAGGGAACTGCTATCTGACGTCAGGTATAATACCAACTAGCATGTTCCCGGCGAGTCCTGTCCGGTGTACTCATAACCCAATGAGCACCTGTATACATCTTAGGTGATCCAACTGACACCAATGGCTTGTGAGACCGGTCACCGCCCCTCGTCGAGGTCTCGACTGTATACACTAGTCTACTAATGGAGTATCGATGCCCAGTCTCAAAACTCCCACGACTAGGGACCTTTTAAGGATGTGCTTATAGACCCCAGCTCCCACGTATATGATCGCCATCATACTGCTGGTAGTCAAGCAAGAATCCTAAGGGCTCTATCAATGTGTAATAGCGACCTGTAAGGTCACCTAAAGTAGTACACGATAATAAAGATAAACCAGATAGCATACTATCATCTTGAGTAAGACTGTCCTACCGGTATAGGTCATCTCTCAATCATTGCAATCACGTGCCTGTGATCCAATAATTGACTCTGAGGGCACTATATCCAATACTTTATTCCGTGTGGCACTTTGCTCCGTGAGCAAGAACCGGGTCCCGACATTCTCCCCACCTTTGAACAATGATTCATCCTCGAACCACAGACCTACTATTGAGGGACCGGCTCTGATACCATTTTGTCATGCCCTACCCCCAATACAGAGAGTATTGTCCGCTCTGGCTGAAGCCGCACGGTTTTGTCCTTCGGAGTGAACCGGACTCGACCAGGGGCCACTTCCCAGGAGGTCACCCATCCCAGGACTTCCCTGACCCGAGCACGCTTAACTACGGGGTTCTCAAACTCCTATAGTGTCAGTTCACTTAAAAGATGCCTCTGTAATGAGAAGTGGTATCATTCTATTTATAGTACAGATCTGCCCTCTTTCGGAATGTATTCCGAAGAGTCCTCATTGTTCTACAGTGGGTCCGAAGGACTCAAGAGGTGCCCCCACGGATTCAAGAGGTGGCCTCCGGGTGAGTGGGTGTCCAATGTCGGGACCAGGAGTATCCCCAACCCAAGGGTAAGGCCCTAGAGGCAAGGAAACACGGGCCCGAATCACGCACGATAATGATCAGTAACTCCATCCATACAACTCCCAAAATCACGGTATATGCCGGCAATGGGACTCCCGAGATTCTGTTGAACTCACACTCAAACTACCCTACACCCACGGTCTACATCAAATACCGACCATAAATCCGAGTACTAGTCGGTCCATGACAAGTCTACGCGAGAACTGGAGACAGGGTCTCCATCAAGCATGTCTCGACTGGTACCCAAGACAAATGGACAATGTTTGATGCCTTACCTATGACACTAATATAAATGCTCCATAACCGTCCCATTTCAATTATAGTTACACTTATATATATCCCATAGACGTCGACAATGCAATAAATTAACTGGTTCCGCTGATTGTACACAAATATATGACCTCTACATGATATAATGAGAATGCAATAATTACGATATGAATAAAATATCAGCAACCAGTGTCCTACCACTTGCATAATTTACTATAAATCATGCGTGCAGAATTAAGCAAAATAATATAAAAGGGGTAAGCAGTATGTTTAATTATCTATCCATCACAATTTGTTTTGCGTCAATCGGGTTTCAGGTTTGCTAGTTATGGTCAATTCTTTTTAAGTGTTCACTGCTGGAAATCCAATTTCTGAACTGGAAGTCCGTTTCGTAACACATTTTACTCCCAGTTGGGATCATAATTAGGCGACGCTACAGTTGGATAATATTTAGGTTTAACAGTTAGGGTTCCAACGTATCAGACGGATCAATGATATCCACTGTATACGGGAAGATATGTTCAGCTTAATATCAATGTGTACAAACTGTCACTGCAGAAAACTGCAGGACACAACGGTATTCTAAAATACGAATTAAATATCAAACGAAGGTTAAACGACACGGGACCAGATTCAGGGGTTAGATAACTAAATTATCTACGCGGCCATATAGGGCTCCATGCATTTTCAGTTTAAATAAGGGGTATACAGGTGTTCCAAAGCCAGGTATCTAAAACGAACGTTGCCCCGGACTACAGTTCAGGGCCGCGAATCGCCTCAGTATTCGTTGTTACAACTTATCAAAATGCAATGATAAACTATGGGGTTTTATATTGATTTATCACATACAAATGCATAAGTATATTTGGGTATATGTAGCATGATAGCAAGTTCAGAAACTTGCCTGGTGGGCGCAACGAGGCAGCAGTAACGACACGACACCGGCAACGGCACGGCCGTGGCAACAGCAACGAGGTGAGCTCGGTGAGATGGGGATGCCAGCGGTGAGGGGACGGCGGCGAGCGCGACTAGGCCAACGCAACCATGTCATGCCCCGATTCCCAAAATACAGAATATGGGAGGCGACTACGCCAGCCATGCTCCTATGGTCAAGGATAATCCCGCCGTAGTCACACTTCGGCTTCTAGCATTACATGGTAATCAGTAATTACTGCACAGAAGTAAAGAAAATACATTACTAGTTTATTACACCAACTTTCATTGTTCACAGTTTACAATAGAATGAAATAAAAGAAACTACTAACCAAGTGCGAATACAAGGTTGATTTATGGAAAACAGTAAAAGTACTGAAGGCACGACCGTCTAGATCTCTGCGAGCTCGAAGGGTAGGTTTGACTCCTGAATCCGGTCTTCTTCAAACTCTGAGTATGCATACTCAGGTCGTCAGGGCGATGTAATAACAATATTATAATAATCACAAAAGACAAGAAAATAAAAGTAATAACGGTGGAGATAATAAATGCAGGCAATCAATATGTCACTAACTGATGCAATGTATGATCTGTGTCCCTATCGGTCTCTAAGTCGCATTGAAATCGAGTTGTGGATAGGAGTGATCATATTTAATGAGGGTCTCGTACGTACCCGAGACTACGGCCCACTGTCGCCCGGGACATAACCTTGTCAGCCGGACCGCTAGGTCCAAACCTAATATATAAGAGTCGTTGTTCGAATGATCATCCTTTAAATCACTGACCTCGCTAAATACGATTTCCTTTCCACTTCGATTTCCCCCATTTTCCCCAGGTTTCCCTATCTATGAGTATGGACTAGTCGTGTACAAGTACGCATCAATAACACGGTATTATTCACTATTCACTGTATTGTCACTATCACGAGTCACTCACTTTTCTCTGGCGTACTTGACACTCCTAAACCGATACCATCCACGCTCGACAATGCATTGTACACTGAAACTTAATGATGACACGCACTATCGCTAGAGGTATTACGGTGGGGTATAATATGTACATTTATGCCGCTAAACAATCATGTGCAACTCAGTCGGCAGTTCAACGAAATTGGTTTCAAGTTAATCGGGTTTCGGGTTCGTAATTTTCAGTCATTTCATTTTAAGTGTTCACTGCTGGAAATTCAGTTTCTGAACTGAAAGTCCATTTTGCAACACAGTTTTCACCTTGTTGGAATCAAAATTAGGCGACACTATATTTGAACAATATTTAGGGTTATCAATTGGAGGATCAGTAATATCCTATATCAACAGGGAGTTATGGTCAGGTTAAGTTCGATGTGTAAAATCTGTCACTGCAGAATTCAACTGGACACATCGACATTATAAAATGTGTTAAAAATATCATACAGAAAAGGAATCCAGTGAAACTAGTGGGGTAAGAAAGATAACTCAATTTTCTACGTAATGATATAGGTTTCCGCATATTTTCGCATTTGAGTAAGGATATACAGTGATTTAAAAATAAGGGTTAGCTGGGATTTCTGCTCTGGACTGCAGTCCAGAATCGTAATTCTCCTCAGTTTTCTCTATCCTAACTTGTTAAAATTCAGAGATTAGCTATAGAGTACTGTAGGTTAATCTGTTAGCTTCGATACAAGCCATGGAATGCTAAAATCTTATTTGTAAAAGATTTAATATGAATTTAACGGTCTAGCGTGTTCAGGAAAAATTCTGATTTCGCAATGGTTGTCGGGGGTAACATTTTATAGGTGAAACGATATTTATTTTCAACCAGATTTCTGTGGCACCTCTATGAACAGAAAAAGGGTTTAACGATCACAAGTTCCTCCATTTAAAGATGGGTTTTCACTTAAAGTTTAACATCGAATACTTGTTTATACGTATGGTAATCGGAGTTTTGGTTTCATTTAATCGGTCAAAGTAAAATTTAGTTCATATGAATTCTTAATGTCGTTAGAACCGGATAAAAGATCTAATTTATATACTATGTCAAGCTATATATATCAACAAGGATTGTAAAACTTATCTAGAATCCATGATTTTCTAATTAACTAGGTTGTTATATACAATATATATAACTATGGGCTTAAAAAAACTAATAGCATGTAAAGCAAGCGGAAATCACTTTCCAGCGATGATGTGTCAATGGTGCCGCAGCGATGATGATGGTGATGGCATGCACGGGCACGACACACACGGGCAGCAACGGCAAGGGTTTGGCCTCGGGCTTGAACTTGGCCTCGGATTGAGCTTTGTGCAATGGCTCAGCGGTGACGATGGGCTCCGACTTGGATGCTGGAATTGGCTTGGTCTGAAGGTCGGCTGCTCGAGCTTTAAAGGAGGTGAGCGCAGCGACGGGTGGCCGAAGCTTGGAGGTTAGAGATGCAGTCGACGGAGGCGGTAATCCAGGGGATGTTCGATTGTGGAGTTGGGTTATGGGAGCTTGGGTGGTATGGTGGTGGTCACGGGGGGGTTGCAGTGGGGAAGGGGAGATAGTGTAGGAGGTCATGGTGGTGGTCACGACGATGGCAGGGAGGGGACGGCGGTGTCGAGGAGGAGGGTGATGAAGGTGAGGTCGGCGGTGCAGGTTGGCCGACGTGGCTTCGAATCCTCGAGGAGAAGGAGGAAGGCGGGAAAATTTTGAGGACGAGGAACAGGGAACGCGAGATGAGAGAGAGAGGAACAGGGAACACGAGATAAGAGAGAGAGTGAGAGATAACGTGGATGGGTAAGAGAGAGAACGTGGAAAATTTTAATTAATAAAATTTTAAAGAAGAGAGAGAGAGAGAAAAAGGGAATAATTTTAATTAATGAAGTTTTTAAAGAAGGGAGAGAGAAAGAGGGTAACGGGAATAAAATTTAATAGGTTTTTAATGAATTTTAATTGTGTAAGATTGGGTTTAAATGAGGATATAAATTTTGAATTTTGAAAAAGAGAAGAGAAGGTGAGTAATTTGAATATAAGTTGTTGTTTTAAAATAAGGCCTTGGGTTGTTCGGCTTGGCTCAAGAAAATTTTGAAGGGAAGGTGTGGGATTTAAATAAGGATTTGGGCTTAGGGTTAGGTTCATAAGAAATAAATTAATTAGAGTATAATACAAAATATAAAATAAGAAAATATTTTATTTGAATACAGATATTGACGTAGATAAACACCGGGTATTACATCATACCACCTTTACAAAAATTTCGTCCTCGAAATTAAAGAGACGAAAAGAAAACGGCGGTACAAAACAGTTACTCGAAAAGATGTGGGAATCGTGAACGAATATCCTCATCACGTTCCCAAGTAGATTCTCTCGGTGAACGGCCGCCCCAAGACACTCGGACTAACTAAATGACCTTATTCTTCAGTACCTTCTCTCTACGGTCGAGTATGGTAGTAGGCTGCTCCACATAAGTCAAATCGGTACCCAATGTCAAATCAAAATGATCGAGAACATGACTGTCGTCTCGAACGTAGCGCCGCAACTGTGATACATTAAATGTGTTGTGTACGCCCGCTAATGAAGGGGGTAAGGCAAGCCGGTAAGCCACTTCTCCGACCCGTTCTAAAACTTCGAATGGTCCAATGAATCGGGGACTGAGTTTTCCGCGACTTCCAAACCTGATAACACCGCGGGTAGGAGAAATTTTCAGAAACACATGATCTCCGACCTCGAATTCTAGTGCTCTCCTGCTGACATCCGCCCAACTCTTCTGTCGGTCCTGAGCCGTCTTAATGCAACGTCTGATCATCTGAACTTTGTCTACCGTCTGAACAATAAGTTCGGGGCCCAATAGTCTTTGCTCACCCACGTCATCCCAACAAACAGGAGATCGACATTTCCGTCCGTACAGTGCTTCGAATGGGTGATGCTAGCTTGGAAACTGTTGTCATAATAAAACTCCACTAGATGGAGGTGATCCTCCTAAGAACATTGAAAGTCAAGCATGCACGCCCTCAACATGTCCTCGAGTGTCTGAATAGTACGCTCGGACTGTCCGTCCATCTGTGGATGGTAAGCCGTCCTAAACTTGAGACGTGTACCCAGACTCTCCTGCAAGCTCTTCCAAAAGTACGAAATGAATCTAGTGTCCCGATCTGATACTATACTTACCGGAACTCCGTGTAGTCGCACTACCTCTTGCATGTATTTCTCCGCAAGCGACTCTGTCGATTGTCCCACCCGGAAGGGTATAAAGTGTGCTGCTTTCGTAAGACGGTCGACGATAACCCAAACGGCGTTGTTGCCTCGTGGACTCCGCGGTAAAGCAGTCACAAAATCCATAGTGATGTGCTCCCATTTCCATTCTGGTATTGGAAGCGGTTGCAACAGTCCAGTCGTTCTCTGGTGTTCAGCCTTTACTTGCTGACATACTAAGCACTTGGATACAAACCGTGCAATCTCTCGCTTCATCCCGTTCCACCAATAATGCTGCCTCAGATCTCGATACATCTTCGTGCCTTCCGGATGTACAGAATAAGCTGAACTGTGAGCCTTAGCTAGTACTTCTTCTCTAACATCTCCCTTGGGAACACAGAGTCTGCTACCGAATCTCAAAGAACCGTCTCGATGTATAAGTAAGTCTGTCCTCAGCCCGGCTTCCACCTGCTCTCTGAACTTCTGCAGTCGAGGATCGTCAGCTTACGCAGCCTTAATACGATATACAAGAGAAGACTGCACCTGTAACTGCCAAAACTGATTGATTGCACTCGGTGTAATAACCTCTAGTTCGAGCTTCTGAAAATCCTCAATGATGCTCCTCTGCCCGGTCAACGTCATGACCGCTGGCTTGCGACTGAGGGCGTCCGGTATGACATTAACTTTTCCCGGATGATACTGTAAGTCCAAGTCGTAGTCCGCCATTAGTTCTAGCCATCGGCGTTGTCTCATATTCAGTTCTCTTTGAGTGAACACATATTTCAGACTCTTGTGATCCGTATACACATCCACCTTTTCGCCCAGTAGGTAATGTCTCCAAAGCTTCAATGCAAAAACCACTATGACTAACTCCAAGTCGTGTGTTGGGTAGTTCTTCTCGTGATTCTTCAGCTGTCGTGAAGCATAAACAATTACCCGACCGTGCTGCATCAGAACGCAGCTTAAGCCTTTTCCTGAAGCATTGTTGTGTATCACCAAACCACCCGAATTGTCTGGCACTGTAAGAATAGGTGCCGTGGTCAATTTCTGTTTCAGTACTTCAAAAGCCCGAGTACATTCCTCCGTCCATACGTACGATACTTCCTTCTGTGTCAGTTTTGTCAGAGGTTCAGCGACTCGTGCAAAATCCTGAACGAACCGCCGATAATATCTCGCCAATCCCAAGAAGCTCCTGATTTCGGCCACTGACTTCAATGTCGGCCAAACTCT